>JAVUPR010000019.1:0-2400000 GCA_036785695.1 Gentiana straminea
TAACGAGTGGACATCGCCGGAAATTTGTGTTTTCCCTTTATAACGAGTAGAAATTTGTGTTTTATCTTTGGTAACGAGTTCGAATTCATGTTTTCTTCATATTAACGAGTTCAAATTCGTGTTTTTCTCTCGGTAACGAGTTGTCCTTGAAGAAAAAAAGGTTTTTTCTCTCGATAACGAGTGGACATCGCCGGAAATTTGTGTTTTCCTTTATAACGAGTAGAAATTTGTGTTTTATCTTTGGTAACGAGTTCGAATTCATGTTTTCTTCATATTAACGAGTTCAAATTCGTGTTTTTCTCCGGTAACGAGTTGTCCTTGAAGAAAAAAAGGTTTTTTCTCGATAACGAGTGGACATCGCCGGAAATTTGTGTTTTCCCTTTATAACGAGTAGAAATTTGTGTTTTATCTTTGGTAACGAGTTCGAATTCATGTTTTCTTCATATTAACGAGTTCAAATTCGTGTTTTTCTCTCGGTAACGAGTTGTCCTTGAAGAAAAAATGGTTTTTTCTCCGATAACGAGTGGACATCGCCGGAAATTTGTGTTTTCCTTTATAACGAGTAGAAATTTGTGTTTTATCTTTGGTAACGAGTTCGAATTCATGTTTTCTTCATATTAACGAGTTCAAATTCGTGTTTTTCTCTCGGTAACGAGTTGTCCTTGAAGAAAAAAAGGTTTTTTCTCGATAACGAGTGGACATCGCCGGAAATTTGTGTTTTCCCTTTATAACGAGTAGAAATTTGTGTTTTATCTTTGGTAACGAGTTCGAATTCATGTTTTCTTCATATTAACGAGTTCAAATTCGTGTTTTTCTCTGGTAACGAGTTGTCCTTGAAGAAAAAAAGGTTTTTTCTCTGATAACGAGTGGACATCGCCGGAAATTTGTGTTTTCCAATTATAACGAGTAGAAATTTGTGTTTTATCTTTGGTAACGAGTTCGAATTCATGTTTTCTTCATATTAACGAGTTCAAATTCGTGTTTTTCTCTGGTAACGAGTTGTCCTTGAAGAAAAAAAGGTTTTTTCTCTGATAACGAGTGGACATCGCCGGAAATTTGTGTTTTCCCTTTATAACGAGTAGAAATTTGTGTTTTTTCTTTGGTAACGAGTTCGAATTCATGTTTTCTTCATATTAACGAGTTCAAATTCGTGTTTTTCTCTGGTAACGAGTTGTCCCTTGAAGAAAAAATGGTTTTTTTCTCTGATAACGAGTGGACATCGCCGGAAATTTTTGTTTTCCAATTATAACGAGTAGAAATTTGTGTTTTATCATTGGTAACGAGTTCGAATTCATGTTTTCTTCATATTAACGAGTTCAAATTCGTGTTTATCTCTGGTAACGAGCTGTCCTTGAAGAAAAAAAGGTTTTTTCTCTGATAACGAGTGGACATCGCCGGAAATTTGTGTTTTCCCTTTATAACGAGTAGAAATTTGTGTTTTATCTTTGGTAACGAGTTCGAATTCATGTTTTCTTCATATTAACGAGTTCAAATTCGTGTTTTTCTCGGTAACGAGTTGTCCTTGAAGAAAAAATGGTTTTTTCTCTCGATAACGAGTGGACATCGCCGGAAATTTTTGTTTTCCTTTATAACGAGTAGAAATTTGTGTTTTATCATTGGTAACGAGTTCGAATTCATGTTTTCTTCATATTAACGAGTTCAAATTCGTGTTTTTCTCTGGTAACGAGTTGTCCTTGAAGAAAAAAGGTTTTTTTTCTCTGATAACGAGTGGACATCGCCGGAAATTTGTGTTTTCCCTTTATAACGAGTAGAAATTTGTGTTTTATCTTTGGTAACGATTTCGAATTCATGTTTTCTTCATATTAACGAGTTCAAATTCGTGTTTTTCTCTCGGTAACGAGTTGTCCTTGAAGAAAAAAAAGGTTTTTTCTCCGATAACGAGTGGACATCGCCGGAAATTTGTGTTTTCCCTTTATAACGAGTAGAAATTTGTGTTTTATCTTTGGTAACGAGTTCGAATTCATGTTTTCTTCATATTAACGAGTTCAAATTCGTGTTTTTCTCTCGGTAACGAGTTGTCCTTGAAGAAAAAAAGGTTTTTTCTCCGATAACGAGTGGACATCGCCGGAAATTTGTGTTTTCCCTTTATAACGAGTAGAAATTTGTGTTTTATCTTTGGTAACGAGTTCGAATTCATGTTTTCTTCATATTAACGAGTTCAAATTCGTGTTTTTCTCTCGGTAACGAGTTGTCCTTGAAGAAAAAAAGGTTTTTTCTCTCGATAACGAGTGGACATCGCCGGAAATTTGTGTTTTCCCTTTATAACGAGTAGAAATTTGTGTTTTATCTTTGGTAACGAGTTCGAATTCATGTTTTCTTCATATTAACGAGTTCAAATTCGTGTTTTTCTCTTGGTAACGAGTTGTCCTTGAAGAAAAAAATGGTTTTTTTCTCTGATAACGAGTGGACATCGCCGGAAATTTGTGTTTTCCCTTTATAACGAGTAGAAATTTGTGTTTTATCTTTGGTAACGAGTTCGAATTCATGTTTTCTTCATATTAACGAGTTCAAATTCGTGTTTTTCTCTCGGTAACGAGTTGTCCTTGAAGAAAAAAAGGTTTTTTCTCCGATAACGAGTGGACATCGCCGGAAATTTGTGTTTTCCCTTTATAACGAGTAGAAATTTGTGTTTTATCTTTGGTAACGAGTTCGAATTCATGTTTTCTTCATATTAACGAGTTCAAATTCGTGTTTTTCTCTCGGTAACGAGTTGTCCTTGAAGAAAAAATGGTTTTTTTCTCTGATAACGAGTGGACATCGCCGGAAATTTGTGTTTTCCCTTTATAACGAGTAGAAATTTGTGTTTTATCATTGGTAACGAGTTCGAATTCATGTTTTCTTCATATTAACGAGTTCAAATTCGTGTTTTTCTCTCGGTAACGAGTTGTCCTTGAAGAAAAAAAGGTTTTTCTCCGATAACGAGTGGACATCGCCGGAAATTTGTGTTTTCCCTTTATAACGAGTAGAAATTTGTGTTTTATCTTTGGTAACGAGTTCGAATTCATGTTTTCTTCATATTAACGAGTTCAAATTCGTGTTTTTTCTCGGTAACGAGTTGTCCTTGAAGAAAAAAAGGTTTTTTCTCTCGATAACGAGTGGACATCGCCGGAAATTTGTGTTTTCCCTTTATAACGAGTAGAAATTTGTGTTTTATCTTTGGTAACGAGTTCGAATTCATGTTTTCTTCATATTAACGAGTTCAAATTCGTGTTTTTCTCTCGGTAACGAGTTGTCCTTGAAGAAAAAAAGGTTTTTTCTCCGATAACGAGTGGACATCGCCGGAAATTTGTGTTTTCCCTTTATAACGAGTAGAAATTTGTGTTTTATCTTTGGTAACGAGTTCGAATTCATGTTTTCTTCATATTAACGAGTTCAAATTCGTGTTTTTCTCTCGGTAACGAGTTGTCCTTGAAGAAAAAAAGGTTTTTTTCTCGATAACGAGTGGACATCGCCGGAAATTTGTGTTTTCCCTTTATAACGAGTAGAAATTTGTGTTTTATCTTTGGTAACGAGTTCGAATTCATGTTTTCTTCATATTAACGAGTTCAAATTCGTGTTTTTCTCGGTAACGAGTTGTCCTTGAAGAAAAAAAGGTTTTTTCTCTGATAACGAGTGGACATCGCCGGAAATTTGTGTTTTCCCTTTATAACGAGTAGAAATTTGTGTTTTATCTTTGGTAACGAGTTCGAATTCATGTTTTCTTCATATTAACGAGTTCAAATTCGTGTTTTTCTCTGGTAACGAGTTGTCCTTGAAGAAAAAATGGTTTTTTCTCTGATAACGAGTGGACATCGCCGGAAATTTGTGTTTTCCAATTATAACGAGTAGAAATTTGTGTTTTATCATTGGTAACGAGTTCGAATTCATGTTTTCTTCATATTAACGAGTTCAAATTCGTGTTTTTCTCTCGGTAACGAGTTGTCCTTGAAGAAAAAAAGGTTTTTTCTCTCGATAACGAGTGGACATCGCCGGAAATTTGTGTTTTCCCTTTATAACGAGTAGAAATTTGTGTTTTATCTCTGGTAACGAGTTCGAATTCATGTTTTCTTCATATTAACGAGTTCAAATTCGTGTTTTTCTCTGGTAACGAGTTGTCCTCTCTGAAAAAATGGTTTTTTCTCTGATAACGAGTGGACATCGCCGGAAATTTGTGTTTTCCCTTTATAACGAGTAGAAATTTGTGTTTTATCATTGGTAACGAGTTCGAATTCATGTTTTCTTCATATTAACGAGTTCAAATTCGTGTTTTTCTCTGGTAACGAGTTGTCCTTGAAGAAAAAAAGGTTTTTTCTCTGATAACGAGTGGACATCGCCGGAAATTTGTGTTTTCCCTTTATAACGAGTAGAAATTTGTGTTTTATCTTTGGTAACGAGTTCGAATTCATGTTTTCTTCATATTAACGAGTTCAAATTCGTGTTTTTCTCGGGTAACGAGTTGTCCTTGAAGAAAAAAAGGTTTTTTCTCTGATAACGAGTGGACATCGCCGGAAATTTTTGTTTTCCAATTATAACGAGTAGAAATTTGTGTTTTATCATTGGTAACGAGTTCGAATTCATGTTTTCTTCATATTAACGAGTTCAAATTCGTGTTTTTCTCTGGTAACGAGCTGTCCTTGAAGAAAAAAAGGTTTTTTCTCTGATAACGAGTGGACATCGCCGGAAATTTGTGTTTTCCCTTTATAACGAGTAGAAATTTGTGTTTTATCTTTGGTAACGAGTTCGAATTCATGTTTTCTTCATATTAACGAGTTCAAATTCGTGTTTTTCTCTCGGTAACGAGTTGTCCTTGAAGAAAAAAAGGTTTTTTCTCCGATAACGAGTGGACATCGCCGGAAATTTGTGTTTTCCCTTTATAACGAGTAGAAATTTGTGTTTTATCTTTGGTAACGAGTTCGAATTCATGTTTTCTTCATATTAACGAGTTCAAATTCGTGTTTTTCTCTCGGTAACGAGTTGTCCTTGAAGAAAAAAAGGTTTTTTCTCCGATAACGAGTGGACATCGCCGGAAATTTGTGTTTTCCCTTTATAACGAGTAGAAATTTGTGTTTTATCTTTGGTAACGAGTTCGAATTCATGTTTTCTTCATATTAACGAGTTCAAATTCGTGTTTTTTCTCGGTAACGAGTTGTCCTTGAAGAAAAAAAGGTTTTTTCTCCGATAACGAGTGGACATCGCCGGAAATTTGTGTTTTCCCTTTATAACGAGTAGAAATTTGTGTTTTATCTTTGGTAACGAGTTCGAATTCATGTTTTCTTCATATTAACGAGTTCAAATTCGTGTTTTTCTCTCGGTAACGAGTTGTCCTTGAAGAAAAAAAGGTTTTTTCTCCGATAACGAGTGGACATCGCCGGAAATTTGTGTTTTCCCTTTATAACGAGTAGAAATTTGTGTTTTATCTTTGGTAACGAGTTCGAATTCATGTTTTCTTCATATTAACGAGTTCAAATTCGTGTTTTTCTCTCGGTAACGAGTTGTCCTTGAAGAAAAAAAGGTTTTTTCTCCGATAACGAGTGGACATCGCCGGAAATTTGTGTTTTCCCTTTATAACGAGTAGAAATTTGTGTTTTATCTTTGGTAACGAGTTCGAATTCATGTTTTCTTCATATTAACGAGTTCAAATTCGTGTTTTTCTCTCGGTAACGAGTTGTCCTTGAAGAAAAAAAGGTTTTTTCTCTCGATAACGAGTGGACATCGCCGGAAATTTGTGTTTTCCCTTTATAACGAGTAGAAATTTGTGTTTTATCTTTGGTAACGAGTTCGAATTCATGTTTTCTTCATATTAACGAGTTCAAATTCGTGTTTTTCTCTCGGTAACGAGTTGTCCTTGAAGAAAAAAAGGTTTTTTCTCCGATAACGAGTGGACATCGCCGGAAATTTGTGTTTTCCCTTTATAACGAGTAGAAATTTGTGTTTTATCTTTGGTAACGAGTTCGAATTCATGTTTTCTTCATATTAACGAGTTCAAATTCGTGTTTTTCTCGGTAACGAGTTGTCCTTGAAGAAAAAAAGGTTTTTTCTCCGATAACGAGTGGACATCGCCGGAAATTTGTGTTTTCCCTTTATAACGAGTAGAAATTTGTGTTTTATCTTTGGTAACGAGTTCGAATTCATGTTTTCTTCATATTAACGAGTTCAAATTCGTGTTTTTCTCTCGGTAACGAGTTGTCCTTGAAGAAAAAAAGGTTTTTTCTCCGATAACGAGTGGACATCGCCGGAAATTTGTGTTTTCCCTTTATAACGAGTAGAAATTTGTGTTTTATCTTTGGTAACGAGTTCGAATTCATGTTTTCTTCATATTAACGAGTTCAAATTCGTGTTTTTCTCTCGGTAACGAGTTGTCCTTGAAGAAAAAAAGGTTTTTTTCTCTGATAACGAGTGGACATCGCCGGAAATTTGTGTTTTCCCTTTATAACGAGTAGAAATTTGTGTTTTATCTTTGGTAACGAGTTCGAATTCATGTTTTCTTCATATTAACGAGTTCAAATTCGTGTTTTTCTCTCGGTAACGAGTTGTCCTTGAAGAAAAAATGGTTTTTTCTCTGATAACGAGTGGACATCGCCGGAAATTTGTGTTTTCCCTTTATAACGAGTAGAAATTTGTGTTTTATCATTGGTAACGAGTTCGAATTCATGTTTTCTTCATATTAACGAGTTCAAATTCGTGTTTTTCTCTGGTAACGAGTTGTCCTTGAAGAAAAAAAGGTTTTTTCTCTGATAACGAGTGGACATCGCCGGAAATTTGTGTTTTCCCTTTATAACGAGTAGAAATTTGTGTTTTATCTTTGGTAACGAGTTCGAATTCATGTTTTCTTCATATTAACGAGTTCAAATTCGTGTTTTTCTCTCGGTAACGAGTTGTCCTTGAAGAAAAAAAGGTTTTTTCTCTCCGATAACGAGTGGACATCGCCGGAAATTTGTGTTTTCCCTTTATAACGAGTAGAAATTTGTGTTTTATCTTTGGTAACGAGTTCGAATTCATGTTTTCTTCATATTAACGAGTTCAAATTCGTGTTTTTCTCTCGGTAACGAGTTGTCCTTGAAGAAAAAATGGTTTTTTCTCTGATAACGAGTGGACATCGCCGGAAATTTGTGTTTTCCAATTATAACGAGTAGAAATTTGTGTTTTATCATTGGTAACGAGTTCGAATTCATGTTTTCTTCATATTAACGAGTTCAAATTCGTGTTTTTCTCTGGTAACGAGTTGTCCTTGAAGAAAAAAAGGTTTTTTCTCTGATAACGAGTGGACATCGCCGGAAATTTGTGTTTTCCCTTTATAACGAGTAGAAATTTGTGTTTTATCTTTGGTAACGAGTTCGAATTCATGTTTTCTTCATATTAACGAGTTCAAATTCGTGTTTTTCTCTCGGTAACGAGTTGTCCTTGAAGAAAAAAAGGTTTTTTCTCCGATAACGAGTGGACATCGCCGGAAATTTGTGTTTTCCCTTTATAACGAGTAGAAATTTGTGTTTTATCTTTGGTAACGAGTTCGAATTCATGTTTTCTTCATATTAACGAGTTCAAATTCGTGTTTTTCTCTCGGTAACGAGTTGTCCTTGAAGAAAAAAAGGTTTTTTCTCCGATAACGAGTGGACATCGCCGGAAATTTGTGTTTTCCCTTTATAACGAGTAGAAATTTGTGTTTTATCTTTGGTAACGAGTTCGAATTCATGTTTTCTTCATATTAACGAGTTCAAATTCGTGTTTTCTCTCGGTAACGAGTTGTCCTTGAAGAAAAAAGGTTTTTTCTCCGATAACGAGTGGACATCGCCGGAAATTTGTGTTTTCCCTTTATAACGAGTAGAAATTTGTGTTTTATCTTTGGTAACGAGTTCGAATTCATGTTTTCTTCATATTAACGAGTTCAAATTCGTGTTTTTCTCTCGGTAACGAGTTGTCCTTGAAGAAAAAAAGGTTTTTTCTCCGATAACGAGTGGACATCGCCGGAAATTTGTGTTTTCCCTTTATAACGAGTAGAAATTTGTGTTTTATCTTTGGTAACGAGTTCGAATTCATGTTTTCTTCATATTAACGAGTTCAAATTCGTGTTTTTCTCTCGGTAACGAGTTGTCCTTGAAGAAAAAAAGGTTTTTTCTCTCGATAACGAGTGGACATCGCCGGAAATTTGTGTTTTCCCTTTATAACGAGTAGAAATTTGTGTTTTATCTTTGGTAACGAGTTCGAATTCATGTTTTCTTCATATTAACGAGTTCAAATTCGTGTTTTTCTCTCGGTAACGAGTTGTCCTTGAAGAAAAAAAGGTTTTTTCTCTCGATAACGAGTGGACATCGCCGGAAATTTGTGTTTTCCCTTTATAACGAGTAGAAATTTGTGTTTTATCTTTGGTAACGAGTTCGAATTCATGTTTTCTTCATATTAACGAGTTCAAATTCGTGTTTTTCTCTCGGTAACGAGTTGTCCTTGAAGAAAAAAAGGTTTTTTCTCCGATAACGAGTGGACATCGCCGGAAATTTGTGTTTTCCCTTTATAACGAGTAGAAATTTGTGTTTTATCTTTGGTAACGAGTTCGAATTCATGTTTTCTTCATATTAACGAGTTCAAATTCGTGTTTTTCTCTCGGTAACGAGTTGTCCTTGAAGAAAAAAAGGTTTTTTTCTCCGATAACGAGTGGACATCGCCGGAAATTTGTGTTTTCCCTTTATAACGAGTAGAAATTTGTGTTTTATCTTTGGTAACGAGTTCGAATTCATGTTTTCTTCATATTAACGAGTTCAAATTCGTGTTTTTCTCTCGGTAACGAGTTGTCCTTGAAGAAAAAAAGGTTTTTTCTCCGATAACGAGTGGACATCGCCGGAAATTTGTGTTTTCCCTTTATAACGAGTAGAAATTTGTGTTTTATCTTTGGTAACGAGTTCGAATTCATGTTTTCTTCATATTAACGAGTTCAAATTCGTGTTTTTTCTCGGTAACGAGTTGTCCTTGAAGAAAAAAAGGTTTTTTCTCCGATAACGAGTGGACATCGCCGGAAATTTGTGTTTTCCCTTTATAACGAGTAGAAATTTGTGTTTTATCTTTGGTAACGAGTTCGAATTCATGTTTTCTTCATATTAACGAGTTCAAATTCGTGTTTTTCTCTCGGTAACGAGTTGTCCTTGAAGAAAAAAAGGTTTTTTCTCCGAT
Organism: Gentiana straminea; assembly: GCA_036785695.1. Classification (NCBI taxonomy): domain Eukaryota; kingdom Viridiplantae; phylum Streptophyta; class Magnoliopsida; order Gentianales; family Gentianaceae; genus Gentiana; species Gentiana straminea. Next base: position 9,160 of record JAVUPR010000019.1, read on the forward strand.
AACGAGTGGACATCGCCGGAAATTTGTGTTTTCCCTTTATAACGAGTAGAAATTTGTGTTTTATCTTTGGTAACGAGTTCGAATTCATGTTTTCTTCATATTAACGAGTTCAAATTCGTGTTTTTCTCTCGGTAACGAGTTGTCCTTGAAGAAAAAAAGGTTTTTTCTCCGATAACGAGTGGACATCGCCGGAAATTTGTGTTTTCCCTTTATAACGAGTAGAAATTTGTGTTTTATCTTTGGTAACGAGTTCGAATTCATGTTTTCTTCATATTAACGAGTTCAAATTCGTGTTTTTCTCTCGGTAACGAGTTGTCCTTGAAGAAAAAAAGGTTTTTTCTCTCGATAACGAGTGGACATCGCCGGAAATTTGTGTTTTCCCTTTATAACGAGTAGAAATTTGTGTTTTATCTTTGGTAACGAGTTCGAATTCATGTTTTCTTCATATTAACGAGTTCAAATTCGTGTTTTTCTCTCGGTAACGAGTTGTCCTTGAAGAAAAAAAGGTTTTTTCTCCGATAACGAGTGGACATCGCCGGAAATTTGTGTTTTCCCTTTATAACGAGTAGAAATTTGTGTTTTATCTTTGGTAACGAGTTCGAATTCATGTTTTCTTCATATTAACGAGTTCAAATTCGTGTTTTTCGGTAACGAGTTGTCCTTGAAGAAAAAAAGGTTTTTTCTCCGATAACGAGTGGACATCGCCGGAAATTTGTGTTTTCCCTTTATAACGAGTAGAAATTTGTGTTTTATCTTTGGTAACGAGTTCGAATTCATGTTTTCTTCATATTAACGAGTTCAAATTCGTGTTTTTCTCTCGGTAACGAGTTGTCCTTGAAGAAAAAATGGTTTTTTCTCTCGATAACGAGTGGACATCGCCGGAAATTTGTGTTTTCCAATTATAACGAGTAGAAATTTGTGTTTTATCATTGGTAACGAGTTCGAATTCATGTTTTCTTCATATTAACGAGTTCAAATTCGTGTTTTTCTCTCGGTAACGAGTTGTCCTTGAAGAAAAAAAGGTTTTTTCTCTCGATAACGAGTGGACATCGCCGGAAATTTGTGTTTTCCCTTTATAACGAGTAGAAATTTGTGTTTTATCTTTGGTAACGAGTTCGAATTCATGTTTTCTTCATATTAACGAGTTCAAATTCGTGTTTTTCTCTCGGTAACGAGTTGTCCTTGAAGAAAAAATGGTTTTTTCTCTGATAACGAGTGGACATCGCCGGAAATTTGTGTTTTCCAATTATAACGAGTAGAAATTTGTGTTTTATCATTGGTAACGAGTTCGAATTCATGTTTTCTTCATATTAACGAGTTCAAATTCGTGTTTTTCTCTGGTAACGAGTTGTCCTTGAAGAAAAAAAGGTTTTTTCTCTGATAACGAGTGGACATCGCCGGAAATTTGTGTTTTCCCTTTATAACGAGTAGAAATTTGTGTTTTATCTTTGGTAACGAGTTCGAATTCATGTTTTCTTCATATTAACGAGTTCAAATTCGTGTTTTTCTCTCGGTAACGAGTTGTCCTTGAAGAAAAAATGGTTTTTTCTCTGATAACGAGTGGACATCGCCGGAAATTTGTGTTTTCCCTTTATAACGAGTAGAAATTTGTGTTTTATCATTGGTAACGAGTTCGAATTCATGTTTTCTTCATATTAACGAGTTCAAATTCGTGTTTTTCTCTGGTAACGAGTTGTCCTTGAAGAAAAAAAGGTTTTTTCTCTCGATAACGAGTGGACATCGCCGGAAATTTGTGTTTTCCCTTTATAACGAGTAGAAATTTGTGTTTTATCTTTGGTAACGAGTTCGAATTCATGTTTTCTTCATATTAACGAGTTCAAATTCGTGTTTTTCTCTCGGTAACGAGTTGTCCTTGAAGAAAAAAGGTTTTTTCTCTCGATAACGAGTGGACATCGCCGGAAATTTGTGTTTTCCCTTTATAACGAGTAGAAATTTGTGTTTTATCTTTGGTAACGAGTTCGAATTCATGTTTTCTTCATATTAACGAGTTCAAATTCGTGTTTTTCTCTCGGTAACGAGTTGTCCTTGAAGAAAAAAAGGTTTTTTCTCTCGATAACGAGTGGACATCGCCGGAAATTTGTGTTTTCCCTTTATAACGAGTAGAAATTTGTGTTTTATCTTTGGTAACGAGTTCGAATTCATGTTTTCTTCATATTAACGAGTTCAAATTCGTGTTTTTCTCTCGGTAACGAGTTGTCCTTGAAGAAAAAAAGGTTTTTTCTCCGATAACGAGTGGACATCGCCGGAAATTTGTGTTTTCCCTTTATAACGAGTAGAAATTTGTGTTTTATCTTTGGTAACGAGTTCGAATTCATGTTTTCTTCATATTAACGAGTTCAAATTCGTGTTTTTCTCTCGGTAACGAGTTGTCCTTGAAGAAAAAAAGGTTTTTTCTCTCGATAACGAGTGGACATCGCCGGAAATTTGTGTTTTCCCTTTATAACGAGTAGAAATTTGTGTTTTATCTTTGGTAACGAGTTCGAATTCATGTTTTCTTCATATTAACGAGTTCAAATTCGTGTTTTTCTCTCGGTAACGAGTTGTCCTTGAAGAAAAAAAAGGTTTTTTCTCTCGATAACGAGTGGACATCGCCGGAAATTTGTGTTTTCCCTTTATAACGAGTAGAAATTTGTGTTTTATCTTTGGTAACGAGTTCGAATTCATGTTTTCTTCATATTAACGAGTTCAAATTCGTGTTTTTCTCTCGGTAACGAGTTGTCCTTGAAGAAAAAATGGTTTTTTCTCTGATAACGAGTGGACATCGCCGGAAATTTGTGTTTTCCAATTATAACGAGTAGAAATTTGTGTTTTATCATTGGTAACGAGTTCGAATTCATGTTTTCTTCATATTAACGAGTTCAAATTCGTGTTTTTCTCTCGGTAACGAGTTGTCCTTGAAGAAAAAAAGGTTTTTTCTCGATAACGAGTGGACATCGCCGGAAATTTGTGTTTTCCCTTTATAACGAGTAGAAATTTGTGTTTTATCTTTGGTAACGAGTTCGAATTCATGTTTTCTTCATATTAACGAGTTCAAATTCGTGTTTTTCTCTCGGTAACGAGTTGTCCTTGAAGAAAAAAAGGTTTTTTCTCTGATAACGAGTGGACATCGCCGGAAATTTGTGTTTTCCCTTTATAACGAGTAGAAATTTGTGTTTTATCATTGGTAACGAGTTCGAATTCATGTTTTCTTCATATTAACGAGTTCAAATTCGTGTTTTTCTCTGGTAACGAGTTGTCCTTGAAGAAAAAAAGGTTTTTTCTCTGATAACGAGTGGACATCGCCGGAAATTTGTGTTTTCCCTTTATAACGAGTAGAAATTTGTGTTTTATCTTTGGTAACGAGTTCGAATTCATGTTTTCTTCATATTAACGAGTTCAAATTCGTGTTTTTCTCTCGGTAACGAGTTGTCCTTGAAGAAAAAAAAGGTTTTTTTCTCCGATAACGAGTGGACATCGCCGGAAATTTGTGTTTTCCCTTTATAACGAGTAGAAATTTGTGTTTTATCTTTGGTAACGAGTTCGAATTCATGTTTTCTTCATATTAACGAGTTCAAATTCGTGTTTTTCTCTCGGTAACGAGTTGTCCTTGAAGAAAAAAAGGTTTTTTCTCCGATAACGAGTGGACATCGCCGGAAATTTGTGTTTTCCCTTTATAACGAGTAGAAATTTGTGTTTTATCTTTGGTAACGAGTTCGAATTCATGTTTTCTTCATATTAACGAGTTCAAATTCGTGTTTTTCTCGGTAACGAGTTGTCCTTGAAGAAAAAAAGGTTTTTTCTCTCGATAACGAGTGGACATCGCCGGAAATTTGTGTTTTCCCTTTATAACGAGTAGAAATTTGTGTTTTATCTTTGGTAACGAGTTCGAATTCATGTTTTCTTCATATTAACGAGTTCAAATTCGTGTTTTTCTCTCGGTAACGAGTTGTCCTTGAAGAAAAAAAGGTTTTTTCTCCGATAACGAGTGGACATCGCCGGAAATTTGTGTTTTCCCTTTATAACGAGTAGAAATTTGTGTTTTATCTTTGGTAACGAGTTCGAATTCATGTTTTCTTCATATTAACGAGTTCAAATTCGTGTTTTTCTCTCGGTAACGAGTTGTCCTTGAAGAAAAAAAGGTTTTTTCTCTCGATAACGAGTGGACATCGCCGGAAATTTGTGTTTTCCCTTTATAACGAGTAGAAATTTGTGTTTTATCTTTGGTAACGAGTTCGAATTCATGTTTTCTTCATATTAACGAGTTCAAATTCGTGTTTTTCTCTGGTAACGAGTTGTCCTTGAAGAAAAAAAGGTTTTTTCTCTGATAACGAGTGGACATCGCCGGAAATTTGTGTTTTCCCTTTATAACGAGTAGAAATTTGTGTTTTATCTTTGGTAACGAGTTCGAATTCATGTTTTCTTCATATTAACGAGTTCAAATTCGTGTTTTTCTCTGGTAACGAGTTGTCCTTGAAGAAAAAATGGTTTTTTCTCTGATAACGAGTGGACATCGCCGGAAATTTTTGTTTTCCAATTATAACGAGTAGAAATTTGTGTTTTATCATTGGTAACGAGTTCGAATTCATGTTTTCTTCATATTAACGAGTTCAAATTCGTGTTTTTCTCTGGTAACGAGCTGTCCTTGAAGAAAAAAAGGTTTTTTCTCTGATAACGAGTGGACATCGCCGGAAATTTGTGTTTTCCCTTTATAACGAGTAGAAATTTGTGTTTTATCTTTGGTAACGAGTTCGAATTCATGTTTTCTTCATATTAACGAGTTCAAATTCGTGTTTTTCTCTCGGTAACGAGTTGTCCTTGAAGAAAAAAGGTTTTTTCTCCGATAACGAGTGGACATCGCCGGAAATTTGTGTTTTCCCTTTATAACGAGTAGAAATTTGTGTTTTATCTTTGGTAACGAGTTCGAATTCATGTTTTCTTCATATTAACGAGTTCAAATTCGTGTTTTTCTCTCGGTAACGAGTTGTCCTTGAAGAAAAAAAGGTTTTTTTTCTCGATAACGAGTGGACATCGCCGGAAATTTGTGTTTTCCCTTTATAACGAGTAGAAATTTGTGTTTTATCTTTGGTAACGAGTTCGAATTCATGTTTTCTTCATATTAACGAGTTCAAATTCGTGTTTTTCTCTCGGTAACGAGTTGTCCTTGAAGAAAAAAGGTTTTTTTCTCGATAACGAGTGGACATCGCCGGAAATTTGTGTTTTCCCTTTATAACGAGTAGAAATTTGTGTTTTATCTTTGGTAACGAGTTCGAATTCATGTTTTCTTCATATTAACGAGTTCAAATTCGTGTTTTTCTCTCGGTAACGAGTTGTCCTTGAAGAAAAAAGGTTTTTTCTCCGATAACGAGTGGACATCGCCGGAAATTTGTGTTTTCCCTTTATAACGAGTAGAAATTTGTGTTTTATCTTTGGTAACGAGTTCGAATTCATGTTTTCTTCATATTAACGAGTTCAAATTCGTGTTTTTCTCTCGGTAACGAGTTGTCCTTGAAGAAAAAAAGGTTTTTTCTCCGATAACGAGTGGACATCGCCGGAAATTTGTGTTTTCCCTTTATAACGAGTAGAAATTTGTGTTTTATCTTTGGTAACGAGTTCGAATTCATGTTTTCTTCATATTAACGAGTTCAAATTCGTGTTTTTCTCTCGGTAACGAGTTGTCCTTGAAGAAAAAAAAGGTTTTTTCTCTGATAACGAGTGGACATCGCCGGAAATTTGTGTTTTCCCTTTATAACGAGTAGAAATTTGTGTTTTATCTTTGGTAACGAGTTCGAATTCATGTTTTCTTCATATTAACGAGTTCAAATTCGTGTTTTTCTCTGGTAACGAGTTGTCCTTGAAAAAAAAAAGGTTTTTTCTCCGATAACGAGTGGACATCGCCGGAAATTTGTGTTTTCCCTTTATAACGAGTAGAAATTTGTGTTTTATCTTTGGTAACGAGTTCGAATTCATGTTTTCTTCATATTAACGAGTTCAAATTCGTGTTTTTCTCTCGGTAACGAGTTGTCCTTGAAGAAAAAAAGGTTTTTTCTCTCGATAACGAGTGGACATCGCCGGAAATTTGTGTTTTCCCTTTATAACGAGTAGAAATTTGTGTTTTATCATTGGTAACGAGTTCGAATTCATGTTTTCTTCATATTAACGAGTTCAAATTCGTGTTTTTCTCTCGGTAACGAGTTGTCCTTGAAGAAAAAAAGGTTTTTTCTCTCGATAACGAGTGGACATCGCCGGAAATTTGTGTTTTCCCTTTATAACGAGTAGAAATTTGTGTTTTATCTTTGGTAACGAGTTCGAATTCATGTTTTCTTCATATTAACGAGTTCAAATTCGTGTTTTTCTCTCGGTAACGAGTTGTCCTTGAAGAAAAAATGGTTTTTTCTCTGATAACGAGTGGACATCGCCGGAAATTTGTGTTTTCCCTTTATAACGAGTAGAAATTTGTGTTTTATCATTGGTAACGAGTTCGAATTCATGTTTTCTTCATATTAACGAGTTCAAATTCGTGTTTTTCTCTGGTAACGAGTTGTCCTTGAAGAAAAAAAGGTTTTTTCTCTGATAACGAGTGGACATCGCCGGAAATTTGTGTTTTCCCTTTATAACGAGTAGAAATTTGTGTTTTATCTTTGGTAACGAGTTCGAATTCATGTTTTCTTCATATTAACGAGTTCAAATTCGTGTTTTTCTCTCGGTAACGAGTTGTCCTTGAAGAAAAAAAGGTTTTTTCTCGATAACGAGTGGACATCGCCGGAAATTTGTGTTTTCCCTTTATAACGAGTAGAAATTTGTGTTTTATCTTTGGTAACGAGTTCGAATTCATGTTTTCTTCATATTAACGAGTTCAAATTCGTGTTTTTCTCTCGGTAACGAGTTGTCCTTGAAGAAAAAAAGGTTTTTTCTCGATAACGAGTGGACATCGCCGGAAATTTGTGTTTTCCCTTTATAACGAGTAGAAATTTGTGTTTTATCTTTGGTAACGAGTTCGAATTCATGTTTTCTTCATATTAACGAGTTCAAATTCGTGTTTTTCTCTCGGTAACGAGTTGTCCTTGAAGAAAAAAAGGTTTTTTCTCCGATAACGAGTGGACATCGCCGGAAATTTGTGTTTTCCCTTTATAACGAGTAGAAATTTGTGTTTTATCTTTGGTAACGAGTTCGAATTCATGTTTTCTTCATATTAACGAGTTCAAATTCGTGTTTTTCTCGGTAACGAGTTGTCCTTGAAGAAAAAAGGTTTTTTCTCCGATAACGAGTGGACATCGCCGGAAATTTGTGTTTTCCTTTATAACGAGTAGAAATTTGTGTTTTATCTTTGGTAACGAGTTCGAATTCATGTTTTCTTCATATTAACGAGTTCAAATTCGTGTTTTTCTCCGGTAACGAGTTGTCCTTGAAGAAAAAAAGGTTTTTTCTCCGATAACGAGTGGACATCGCCGGAAATTTGTGTTTTCCCTTTATAACGAGTAGAAATTTGTGTTTTATCTTTGGTAACGAGTTCGAATTCATGTTTTCTTCATATTAACGAGTTCAAATTCGTGTTTTTCTCTCGGTAACGAGTTGTCCTTGAAGAAAAAAAGGTTTTTTCTCTCGATAACGAGTGGACATCGCCGGAAATTTGTGTTTTCCCTTTATAACGAGTAGAAATTTGTGTTTTATCTTTGGTAACGAGTTCGAATTCATGTTTTCTTCATATTAACGAGTTCAAATTCGTGTTTTTCTCTGGTAACGAGTTGTCCTTGAAGAAAAAAGGTTTTTTCTCTGATAACGAGTGGACATCGCCGGAAATTTTTGTTTTCCAATTATAACGAGTAGAAATTTGTGTTTTATCATTGGTAACGAGTTCGAATTCATGTTTTCTTCATATTAACGAGTTCAAATTCGTGTTTTCTCTGGTAACGAGTTGTCCTTGAAGAAAAAAAGGTTTTTTCTCTGATAACGAGTGGACATCGCCGGAAATTTGTGTTTTCCCTTTATAACGAGTAGAAATTTGTGTTTTATCTTTGGTAACGAGTTCGAATTCATGTTTTCTTCATATTAACGAGTTCAAATTCGTGTTTTTCTCTGGTAACGAGTTGTCCTTGAAGAAAAAAAGGTTTTTTCTCTGATAACGAGTGGACATCGCCGGAAATTTGTGTTTTCCCTTTATAACGAGTAGAAATTTGTGTTTTATCATTGGTAACGAGTTCGAATTCATGTTTTCTTCATATTAACGAGTTCAAATTCGTGTTTTTCTCTGGTAACGAGTTGTCCTTGAAGAAAAAAAGGTTTTTTCTCTCTGATAACGAGTGGACATCGCCGGAAATTTGTGTTTTCCCTTTATAACGAGTAGAAATTTGTGTTTTATCTTTGGTAACGAGTTCGAATTCATGTTTTCTTCATATTAACGAGTTCAAATTCGTGTTTTTCTCGGTAACGAGTTGTCCTTGAAGAAAAAAGGTTTTTTCTCCGATAACGAGTGGACATCGCCGGAAATTTGTGTTTTCCCTTTATAACGAGTAGAAATTTGTGTTTTATCTTTGGTAACGAGTTCGAATTCATGTTTTCTTCATATTAACGAGTTCAAATTCGTGTTTTTCTCTCGGTAACGAGTTGTCCTTGAAGAAAAAAAGGTTTTTTCTCGATAACGAGTGGACATCGCCGGAAATTTGTGTTTTCCCTTTATAACGAGTAGAAATTTGTGTTTTATCTTTGGTAACGAGTTCGAATTCATGTTTTCTTCATATTAACGAGTTCAAATTCGTGTTTTTCTCTCGGTAACGAGTTGTCCTTGAAGAAAAAAGGTTTTTTTCTCGATAACGAGTGGACATCGCCGGAAATTTGTGTTTTCCCTTTATAACGAGTAGAAATTTGTGTTTTATCTTTGGTAACGAGTTCGAATTCATGTTTTCTTCATATTAACGAGTTCAAATTCGTGTTTTTCTCTCGGTAACGAGTTGTCCTTGAAGAAAAAAAAGGTTTTTTCTCCGATAACGAGTGGACATCGCCGGAAATTTGTGTTTTCCCTTTATAACGAGTAGAAATTTGTGTTTTATCTTTGGTAACGAGTTCGAATTCATGTTTTCTTCATATTAACGAGTTCAAATTCGTGTTTTTCTCTCGGTAACGAGTTGTCCTTGAAGAAAAAAAGGTTTTTTCTCCGATAACGAGTGGACATCGCCGGAAATTTGTGTTTTCCCTTTATAACGAGTAGAAATTTGTGTTTTATCTTTGGTAACGAGTTCGAATTCATGTTTTCTTCATATTAACGAGTTCAAATTCGTGTTTTTCTCTCGGTAACGAGTTGTCCTTGAAGAAAAAAAGGTTTTTTCTCCGATAACGAGTGGACATCGCCGGAAATTTGTGTTTTCCCTTTATAACGAGTAGAAATTTGTGTTTTATCTTTGGTAACGAGTTCGAATTCATGTTTTCTTCATATTAACGAGTTCAAATTCGTGTTTTTCTCTCGGTAACGAGTTGTCCTTGAAGAAAAAAGGTTATTTCTCTGATAACGAGTGGACATTGCCGGAAATTTGTGTTTTCATTTATAACGAGTAGAAATTTGTGTTTTATCATTGGTAACGAGTTCGAATTCATGTTTTCTTCATATTAACGAGTTCAAATTCGTGTTTTTCTCTCGGTAACGAGTTGTCCTTGAAGAAAAAAAGGTTTTTTCTCTCGATAACGAGTGGACATCGCCGGAAATTTGTGTTTTCCCTTTATAACGAGTAGAAATTTGTGTTTTATCTTTGGTAACGAGTTCGAATTCATGTTTTCTTCATATTAACGAGTTCAAATTCGTGTTTTTCTCGGTAACGAGTTGTCCTTGAAGAAAAAATGGTTTTTTCTCCGATAACGAGTGGACATCGCCGGAAATTTGTGTTTTCCTTTATAACGAGTAGAAATTTGTGTTTTATCTTTGGTAACGAGTTCGATTCATGTTTTCTTCATATTAACGAGTTCAAATTCGTGTTTTTCTCCGGTAACGAGTTGTCCTTGAAGAAAAAAGGTTTTTTCTCTGATAACGAGTGGACATCGCCGGAAATTTGTGTTTTCCCTTTATAACGAGTAGAAATTTGTGTTTTATCTTTGGTAACGAGTTCGAATTCATGTTTTCTTCATATTAACGAGTTCAAATTCGTGTTTTTCTCTGGTAACGAGTTGTCCTTGAAGAAAAAAAGGTTTTTTCTCTGATAACGAGTGGACATCGCCGGAAATTTGTGTTTTCCCTTTATAACGAGTAGAAATTTGTGTTTTATCTTTGGTAACGAGTTCGAATTCATGTTTTCTTCATATTAACGAGTTCAAATTCGTGTTTTTCTCTGGTAACGAGTTGTCCTTGCTGAAAAAAATGGTTTTTTCTCTGATAACGAGTGGACATCGCCGGAAATTTTTGTTTTCCAATTATAACGAGTAGAAATTTGTGTTTTATCATTGGTAACGAGTTCGAATTCATGTTTTCTTCATATTAACGAGTTCAAATTCGTGTTTTCTCTGGTAACGAGCTGTCCTTGAAGAAAAAAAGGTTTTTTCTCTGATAACGAGTGGACATCGCCGGAAATTTGTGTTTTCCCTTTATAACGAGTAGAAATTTGTGTTTTATCTTTGGTAACGAGTTCGAATTCATGTTTTCTTCATATTAACGAGTTCAAATTCGTGTTTTTCTCTCGGTAACGAGTTGTCCTTGAAGAAAAAAAGGTTTTTTCTCCGATAACGAGTGGACATCGCCGGAAATTTGTGTTTTCCCTTTATAACGAGTAGAAATTTGTGTTTTATCTTTGGTAACGAGTTCGAATTCATGTTTTCTTCATATTAACGAGTTCAAATTCGTGTTTTTCTCTCGGTAACGAGTTGTCCTTGAAGAAAAAAGGTTTTTTCTCTCGATAACGAGTGGACATCGCCGGAAATTTGTGTTTTCCCTTTATAACGAGTAGAAATTTGTGTTTTATCTTTGGTAACGAGTTCGAATTCATGTTTTCTTCATATTAACGAGTTCAAATTCGTGTTTTTCTCTCGGTAACGAGTTGTCCTTGAAGAAAAAAAGGTTTTTTCTCGATAACGAGTGGACATCGCCGGAAATTTGTGTTTTCCCTTTATAACGAGTAGAAATTTGTGTTTTATCTTTGGTAACGAGTTCGAATTCATGTTTTCTTCATATTAACGAGTTCAAATTCGTGTTTTTCTCTCGGTAACGAGTTGTCCTTGAAGAAAAAAAGGTTTTTTTCTCCGATAACGAGTGGACATCGCCGGAAATTTGTGTTTTCCCTTTATAACGAGTAGAAATTTGTGTTTTATCTTTGGTAACGAGTTCGAATTCATGTTTTCTTCATATTAACGAGTTCAAATTCGTGTTTTTCTCTCGGTAACGAGTTGTCCTTGAAGAAAAAAAGGTTTTTTCTCCGATAACGAGTGGACATCGCCGGAAATTTGTGTTTTCCCTTTATAACGAGTAGAAATTTGTGTTTTATCTTTGGTAACGAGTTCGAATTCATGTTTTCTTCATATTAACGAGTTCAAATTCGTGTTTTTCTCTCGGTAACGAGTTGTCCTTGAAGAAAAAAAGGTTTTTTCTCTCGATAACGAGTGGACATCGCCGGAAATTTGTGTTTTCCCTTTATAACGAGTAGAAATTTGTGTTTTATCTTTGGTAACGAGTTCGAATTCATGTTTTCTTCATATTAACGAGTTCAAATTCGTGTTTTTCTCTCGGTAACGAGTTGTCCTTGAAGAAAAAAAGGTTTTTTTCTCGATAACGAGTGGACATCGCCGGAAATTTGTGTTTTCCCTTTATAACGAGTAGAAATTTGTGTTTTATCTTTGGTAACGAGTTCGAATTCATGTTTTCTTCATATTAACGAGTTCAAATTCGTGTTTTTCTCTCGGTAACGAGTTGTCCTTGAAGAAAAAAAGGTTTTTTTCTCCGATAACGAGTGGACATCGCCGGAAATTTGTGTTTTCCCTTTATAACGAGTAGAAATTTGTGTTTTATCTTTGGTAACGAGTTCGAATTCATGTTTTCTTCATATTAACGAGTTCAAATTCGTGTTTTTCTCTCGGTAACGAGTTGTCCTTGAAGAAAAAAATGGTTTTTTCTCCGATAACGAGTGGACATCGCCGGAAATTTTGTTTTCCAATTATAACGAGTAGAAATTTGTGTTTTATCATTGGTAACGAGTTCGAATTCATGTTTTCTTCATATTAACGAGTTCAAATTCGTGTTTTTCTCTCGGTAACGAGTTGTCCTTGAAGAAAAAAAGGTTTTTTCTCGATAACGAGTGGACATCGCCGGAAATTTGTGTTTTCCCTTTATAACGAGTAGAAATTTGTGTTTTATCTTTGGTAACGAGTTCGAATTCATGTTTTCTTCATATTAACGAGTTCAAATTCGTGTTTTTCTCTCGGTAACGAGTTGTCCTTGAAGAAAAAATGGTTTTTTCTCCGATAACGAGTGGACATCGCCGGAAATTTGTGTTTTCCCTTTATAACGAGTAGAAATTTGTGTTTTATCTTTGGTAACGAGTTCGAATTCATGTTTTCTTCATATTAACGAGTTCAAATTCGTGTTTTTCTCCGGTAACGAGTTGTCCTTGAAGAAAAAAAGGTTTTTTCTCTCGATAACGAGTGGACATCGCCGGAAATTTGTGTTTTCCCTTTATAACGAGTAGAAATTTGTGTTTTATCTTTGGTAACGAGTTCGAATTCATGTTTTCTTCATATTAACGAGTTCAAATTCGTGTTTTTCTCTCGGTAACGAGTTGTCCTTGAAGAAAAAAAGGTTTTTTCTCTGATAACGAGTGGACATCGCCGGAAATTTGTGTTTTCCCTTTATAACGAGTAGAAATTTGTGTTTTATCTTTGGTAACGAGTTCGAATTCATGTTTTCTTCATATTAACGAGTTCAAATTCGTGTTTTTCTCTCGGTAACGAGTTGTCCTTGAAGAAAAAATGGTTTTTTCTCTTGATAACGAGTGGACATCGCCGGAAATTTTTGTTTTCCAATTATAACGAGTAGAAATTTGTGTTTTATCATTGGTAACGAGTTCGAATTCATGTTTTCTTCATATTAACGAGTTCAAATTCGTGTTTTTCTCTGGTAACGAGCTGTCCTTGAAGAAAAAAGGTTTTTTCTCGATAACGAGTGGACATCGCCGGAAATTTGTGTTTTCCCTTTATAACGAGTAGAAATTTGTGTTTTATCTTTGGTAACGAGTTCGAATTCATGTTTTCTTCATATTAACGAGTTCAAATTCGTGTTTTTCTCTCGGTAACGAGTTGTCCTTGAAGAAAAAAAGGTTTTTTCTCCGATAACGAGTGGACATCGCCGGAAATTTGTGTTTTCCCTTTATAACGAGTAGAAATTTGTGTTTTATCTTTGGTAACGAGTTCGAATTCATGTTTTCTTCATATTAACGAGTTCAAATTCGTGTTTTTCTCTCGGTAACGAGTTGTCCTTGAAGAAAAAAGGTTTTTTCTCCGATAACGAGTGGACATCGCCGGAAATTTGTGTTTTCCCTTTATAACGAGTAGAAATTTGTGTTTTATCTTTGGTAACGAGTTCGAATTCATGTTTTCTTCATATTAACGAGTTCAAATTCGTGTTTTTCTCTCGGTAACGAGTTGTCCTTGAAGAAAAAAAGGTTTTTTCTCTCGATAACGAGTGGACATCGCCGGAAATTTGTGTTTTCCCTTTATAACGAGTAGAAATTTGTGTTTTATCTTTGGTAACGAGTTCGAATTCATGTTTTCTTCATATTAACGAGTTCAAATTCGTGTTTTTCTCTCGGTAACGAGTTGTCCTTGAAGAAAAAAAGGTTTTTTCTCGATAACGAGTGGACATCGCCGGAAATTTGTGTTTTCCCTTTATAACGAGTAGAAATTTGTGTTTTATCTTTGGTAACGAGTTCGAATTCATGTTTTCTTCATATTAACGAGTTCAAATTCGTGTTTTTCTCTCGGTAACGAGTTGTCCTTGAAGAAAAAATGGTTTTTTCTCGATAACGAGTGGACATCGCCGGAAATTTGTGTTTTCCCTTTATAACGAGTAGAAATTTGTGTTTTATCTTTGGTAACGAGTTCGAATTCATGTTTTCTTCATATTAACGAGTTCAAATTCGTGTTTTTCTCTCGGTAACGAGTTGTCCTTGAAGAAAAAAAGGTTTTTTCTCTCGATAACGAGTGGACATCGCCGGAAATTTGTGTTTTCCCTTTATAACGAGTAGAAATTTGTGTTTTATCATTGGTAACGAGTTCGAATTCATGTTTTCTTCATATTAACGAGTTCAAATTCGTGTTTTTCTCTCGGTAACGAGTTGTCCTTGAAGAAAAAAAGGTTTTTTCTCCGATAACGAGTGGACATCGCCGGAAATTTGTGTTTTCCCTTTATAACGAGTAGAAATTTGTGTTTTATCTTTGGTAACGAGTTCGAATTCATGTTTTCTTCATATTAACGAGTTCAAATTCGTGTTTTTCTCTGGTAACGAGTTGTCCTTGAAGAAAAAAAGGTTTTTTCTCTGATAACGAGTGGACATCGCCGGAAATTTGTGTTTTCCCTTTATAACGAGTAGAAATTTGTGTTTTATCTTTGGTAACGAGTTCGAATTCATGTTTTCTTCATATTAACGAGTTCAAATTCGTGTTTTTCTCTGGTAACGAGTTGTCCTTGCTGAAAAAATGGTTTTTTTCTCTGATAACGAGTGGACATCGCCGGAAATTTGTGTTTTCCAATTATAACGAGTAGAAATTTGTGTTTTATCATTGGTAACGAGTTCGAATTCATGTTTTCTTCATATTAACGAGTTCAAATTCGTGTTTTTCTCTGGTAACGAGTTGTCCTTGAAGAAAAAAAGGTTTTTTCTCTGATAACGAGTGGACATCGCCGGAAATTTGTGTTTTCCCTTTATAACGAGTAGAAATTTGTGTTTTATCATTGGTAACGAGTTCGAATTCATGTTTTCTTCATATTAACGAGTTCAAATTCGTGTTTTTCTCTCGGTAACGAGTTGTCCTTGAAGAAAAAATGGTTTTTTCTCTCGATAACGAGTGGACATCGCCGGAAATTTGTGTTTTCCTTTATAACGAGTAGAAATTTGTGTTTTATCTTTGGTAACGAGTTCGAATTCATGTTTTCTTCATATTAACGAGTTCAAATTCGTGTTTTTCTCCGGTAACGAGTTGTCCTTGAAGAAAAAAGGTTTTTTCTCCGATAACGAGTGGACATCGCCGGAAATTTGTGTTTTCCCTTTATAACGAGTAGAAATTTGTGTTTTATCTTTGGTAACGAGTTCGAATTCATGTTTTCTTCATATTAACGAGTTCAAATTCGTGTTTTTCTCTCGGTAACGAGTTGTCCTTGAAGAAAAAAAGGTTTTTTCTCTCGATAACGAGTGGACATCGCCGGAAATTTGTGTTTTCCCTTTATAACGAGTAGAAATTTGTGTTTTATCTTTGGTAACGAGTTCGAATTCATGTTTTCTTCATATTAACGAGTTCAAATTCGTGTTTTTCTCTCGGTAACGAGTTGTCCTTGAAGAAAAAATGGTTTTTTCTCTCGATAACGAGTGGACATCGCCGGAAATTTTTGTTTTCCAATTATAACGAGTAGAAATTTGTGTTTTATCATTGGTAACGAGTTCGAATTCATGTTTTCTTCATATTAACGAGTTCAAATTCGTGTTTTTCTCTGGTAACGAGCTGTCCTTGAAGAAAAAAAGGTTTTTTCTCTGATAACGAGTGGACATCGCCGGAAATTTGTGTTTTCCCTTTATAACGAGTAGAAATTTGTGTTTTATCTTTGGTAACGAGTTCGAATTCATGTTTTCTTCATATTAACGAGTTCAAATTCGTGTTTTTCTCTCGGTAACGAGTTGTCCTTGAAGAAAAAAAGGTTTTTTCTCTCGATAACGAGTGGACATCGCCGGAAATTTGTGTTTTCCCTTTATAACGAGTAGAAATTTGTGTTTTATCTTTGGTAACGAGTTCGAATTCATGTTTTCTTCATATTAACGAGTTCAAATTCGTGTTTTTCTCTCGGTAACGAGTTGTCCTTGAAGAAAAAAAGGTTTTTTCTCCGATAACGAGTGGACATCGCCGGAAATTTGTGTTTTCCCTTTATAACGAGTAGAAATTTGTGTTTTATCTTTGGTAACGAGTTCGAATTCATGTTTTCTTCATATTAACGAGTTCAAATTCGTGTTTTTCTCTCGGTAACGAGTTGTCCTTGAAGAAAAAATGGTTTTTTCTCGATAACGAGTGGACATCGCCGGAAATTTGTGTTTTCCCTTTATAACGAGTAGAAATTTGTGTTTTATCTTTGGTAACGAGTTCGAATTCATGTTTTCTTCATATTAACGAGTTCAAATTCGTGTTTTTCTCTCGGTAACGAGTTGTCCTTGAAGAAAAAAAGGTTTTTTCTCCGATAACGAGTGGACATCGCCGGAAATTTGTGTTTTCCCTTTATAACGAGTAGAAATTTGTGTTTTATCTTTGGTAACGAGTTCGAATTCATGTTTTCTTCATATTAACGAGTTCAAATTCGTGTTTTTCTCTCGGTAACGAGTTGTCCTTGAAGAAAAAATGGTTTTTTCTCCGATAACGAGTGGACATCGCCGGAAATTTGTGTTTTCCCTTTATAACGAGTAGAAATTTGTGTTTTATCTTTGGTAACGAGTTCGAATTCATGTTTTCTTCATATTAACGAGTTCAAATTCGTGTTTTTCTCTCGGTAACGAGTTGTCCTTGAAGAAAAAAAGGTTTTTTCTCTCGATAACGAGTGGACATCGCCGGAAATTTGTGTTTTCCCTTTATAACGAGTAGAAATTTGTGTTTTATCTTTGGTAACGAGTTCGAATTCATGTTTTCTTCATATTAACGAGTTCAAATTCGTGTTTTTCTCTCGGTAACGAGTTGTCCTTGAAGAAAAAAAGGTTTTTTCTCTCGATAACGAGTGGACATCGCCGGAAATTTGTGTTTTCCCTTTATAACGAGTAGAAATTTGTGTTTTATCTTTGGTAACGAGTTCGAATTCATGTTTTCTTCATATTAACGAGTTCAAATTCGTGTTTTTCTCCGGTAACGAGTTGTCCTTGAAGAAAAAAAGGTTTTTTTCTCTGATAACGAGTGGACATCGCCGGAAATTTGTGTTTTCCCTTTATAACGAGTAGAAATTTGTGTTTTATCTTTGGTAACGAGTTCGAATTCATGTTTTCTTCATATTAACGAGTTCAAATTCGTGTTTTTCTCTGGTAACGAGTTGTCCTTGCTGAAAAAATGGTTTTTTCTCTGATAACGAGTGGACATCGCCGGAAATTTTGTTTTCCAATTATAACGAGTAGAAATTTGTGTTTTATCATTGGTAACGAGTTCGAATTCATGTTTTCTTCATATTAACGAGTTCAAATTCGTGTTTATCTCTGGTAACGAGCTGTCCTTGAAGAAAAAAAGGTTTTTTCTCTGATAACGAGTGGACATCGCCGGAAATTTGTGTTTTCCCTTTATAACGAGTAGAAATTTGTGTTTTATCTTTGGTAACGAGTTCGAATTCATGTTTTCTTCATATTAACGAGTTCAAATTCGTGTTTTTCTCTCGGTAACGAGTTGTCCTTGAAGAAAAAAAGGTTTTTTCTCCGATAACGAGTGGACATCGCCGGAAATTTGTGTTTTCCCTTTATAACGAGTAGAAATTTGTGTTTTATCTTTGGTAACGAGTTCGAATTCATGTTTTCTTCATATTAACGAGTTCAAATTCGTGTTTTTCTCCGGTAACGAGTTGTCCTTGAAGAAAAAAAGGTTTTTTCTCCGATAACGAGTGGACATCGCCGGAAATTTGTGTTTTCCCTTTATAACGAGTAGAAATTTGTGTTTTATCTTTGGTAACGAGTTCGAATTCATGTTTTCTTCATATTAACGAGTTCAAATTCGTGTTTTTCTCGGTAACGAGTTGTCCTTGAAGAAAAAAAGGTTTTTTCTCGATAACGAGTGGACATCGCCGGAAATTTGTGTTTTCCCTTTATAACGAGTAGAAATTTGTGTTTTATCTTTGGTAACGAGTTCGAATTCATGTTTTCTTCATATTAACGAGTTCAAATTCGTGTTTTT
Organism: Gentiana straminea; assembly: GCA_036785695.1. Lineage (NCBI taxonomy): Eukaryota > Viridiplantae > Streptophyta > Magnoliopsida > Gentianales > Gentianaceae > Gentiana > Gentiana straminea. The sequence goes on from JAVUPR010000019.1 coordinate 27,241, forward strand.
CTCTCGGTAACGAGTTGTCCTTGAAGAAAAAAAGGTTTTTTCTCCGATAACGAGTGGACATCGCCGGAAATTTGTGTTTTCCCTTTATAACGAGTAGAAATTTGTGTTTTATCTTTGGTAACGAGTTCGAATTCATGTTTTCTTCATATTAACGAGTTCAAATTCGTGTTTTTCTCGGTAACGAGTTGTCCTTGAAGAAAAAAATGGTTTTTCTCTGATAACGAGTGGACATCGCCGAAAATTTGTGTTTTCCCTTTATAACGAGTAGAAATTTGTGTTTTATCTTTGGTAACGAGTTCGAATTCATGTTTTCTTCATATTAACGAGTTCAAATTCGTGTTTTTCTCCGGTAACGAGTTGTCCTTGAAGAAAAAAAGGTTTTTTCTCTCGATAACGAGTGGACATCGCCGGAAATTTGTGTTTTCCCTTTATAACGAGTAGAAATTTGTGTTTTATCTTTGGTAACGAGTTCGAATTCATGTTTTCTTCATATTAACGAGTTCAAATTCGTGTTTTTCTCTCGGTAACGAGTTGTCCTTGAAGAAAAAAAGGTTTTTTCTCCGATAACGAGTGGACATCGCCGGAAATTTGTGTTTTCCTTTATAACGAGTAGAAATTTGTGTTTTATCTTTGGTAACGAGTTCGAATTCATGTTTTCTTCATATTAACGAGTTCAAATTCGTGTTTTTCTCTCGGTAACGAGTTGTCCTTGAAGAAAAAATGGTTTTTTCTCCGATAACGAGTGGACATCGCCGGAAATTTGTGTTTTCCCTTTATAACGAGTAGAAATTTGTGTTTTATCTTTGGTAACGAGTTCGAATTCATGTTTTCTTCATATTAACGAGTTCAAATTCGTGTTTTTCTCTCGGTAACGAGTTGTCCTTGAAGAAAAAAAGGTTTTTTCTCCGATAACGAGTGGACATCGCCGGAAATTTGTGTTTTCCCTTTATAACGAGTAGAAATTTGTGTTTTATCTTTGGTAACGAGTTCGAATTCATGTTTTCTTCATATTAACGAGTTCAAATTCGTGTTTTTCTCTCGGTAACGAGTTGTCCTTGAAGAAAAAAAGGTTTTTTCTCTCGATAACGAGTGGACATCGCCGGAAATTTGTGTTTTCCCTTTATAACGAGTAGAAATTTGTGTTTTATCTTTGGTAACGAGTTCGAATTCATGTTTTCTTCATATTAACGAGTTCAAATTCGTGTTTTTCTCCGGTAACGAGTTGTCCTTGAAGAAAAAATGGTTTTTTCTCTGATAACGAGTGGACATCGCCGGAAATTTGTGTTTTCCCTTTATAACGAGTAGAAATTTGTGTTTTATCTTTGGTAACGAGTTCGAATTCATGTTTTCTTCATATTAACGAGTTCAAATTCGTGTTTTTCTCTCGGTAACGAGTTGTCCTTGAAGAAAAAAAGGTTTTTTTCTCGATAACGAGTGGACATCGCCGGAAATTTGTGTTTTCCCTTTATAACGAGTAGAAATTTGTGTTTTATCTTTGGTAACGAGTTCGAATTCATGTTTTCTTCATATTAACGAGTTCAAATTCGTGTTTTTCTCGGTAACGAGTTGTCCTTGAAGAAAAAAAGGTTTTTTCTCTCGATAACGAGTGGACATCGCCGGAAATTTGTGTTTTCCCTTTATAACGAGTAGAAATTTGTGTTTTATCTTTGGTAACGAGTTCGAATTCATGTTTTCTTCATATTAACGAGTTCAAATTCGTGTTTTTCTCTCGGTAACGAGTTGTCCTTGAAGAAAAAATGGTTTTTTCTCCGATAACGAGTGGACATCGCCGGAAATTTGTGTTTTCCCTTTATAACGAGTAGAAATTTGTGTTTTATCTTTGGTAACGAGTTCGAATTCATGTTTTCTTCATATTAACGAGTTCAAATTCGTGTTTTTCTCCGGTAACGAGTTGTCCTTGAAGAAAAAAGGTTTTTTCTCCGATAACGAGTGGACATCGCCGGAAATTTGTGTTTTCCCTTTATAACGAGTAGAAATTTGTGTTTTATCTTTGGTAACGAGTTCGAATTCATGTTTTCTTCATATTAACGAGTTCAAATTCGTGTTTTTCTCTCGGTAACGAGTTGTCCTTGAAGAAAAAAAGGTTTTTTCTCCGATAACGAGTGGACATCGCCGGAAATTTGTGTTTTCCCTTTATAACGAGTAGAAATTTGTGTTTTATCTTTGGTAACGAGTTCGAATTCATGTTTTCTTCATATTAACGAGTTCAAATTCGTGTTTTTCTCTCGGTAACGAGTTGTCCTTGAAGAAAAAATGGTTTTTTCTCCGATAACGAGTGGACATCGCCGGAAATTTGTGTTTTCCCTTTATAACGAGTAGAAATTTGTGTTTTATCTTTGGTAACGAGTTCGAATTCATGTTTTCTTCATATTAACGAGTTCAAATTCGTGTTTTTCTCTCGGTAACGAGTTGTCCTTGAAGAAAAAAAGGTTTTTTCTCCGATAACGAGTGGACATCGCCGGAAATTTGTGTTTTCCCTTTATAACGAGTAGAAATTTGTGTTTTATCTTTGGTAACGAGTTCGAATTCATGTTTTCTTCATATTAACGAGTTCAAATTCGTGTTTTTCTCTCGGTAACGAGTTGTCCTTGAAGAAAAAAAGGTTTTTTCTCCGATAACGAGTGGACATCGCCGGAAATTTGTGTTTTCCCTTTATAACGAGTAGAAATTTGTGTTTTATCTTTGGTAACGAGTTCGAATTCATGTTTTCTTCATATTAACGAGTTCAAATTCGTGTTTTTCTCTCGGTAACGAGTTGTCCTTGAAGAAAAAATGGTTTTTTCTCTCGATAACGAGTGGACATCGCCGGAAATTTGTGTTTTCCCTTTATAACGAGTAGAAATTTGTGTTTTATCTTTGGTAACGAGTTCGAATTCATGTTTTCTTCATATTAACGAGTTCAAATTCGTGTTTTTCTCTCGGTAACGAGTTGTCCTTGAAGAAAAAAAGGTTTTTTCTCTCGATAACGAGTGGACATCGCCGGAAATTTGTGTTTTCCCTTTATAACGAGTAGAAATTTGTGTTTTATCTTTGGTAACGAGTTCGAATTCATGTTTTCTTCATATTAACGAGTTCAAATTCGTGTTTTTCTCTCGGTAACGAGTTGTCCTTGAAGAAAAAAAGGTTTTTTCTCCGATAACGAGTGGACATCGCCGGAAATTTGTGTTTTCCCTTTATAACGAGTAGAAATTTGTGTTTTATCTTTGGTAACGAGTTCGAATTCATGTTTTCTTCATATTAACGAGTTCAAATTCGTGTTTTTCTCGGTAACGAGTTGTCCTTCCGAAAAAATGGTTTTTTCTCTCGATAACGAGTGGACATCGCCGGAAATTTTGTTTTCCAATTATAACGAGTAGAAATTTGTGTTTTATCATTGGTAACGAGTTCGAATTCATGTTTTCTTCATATTAACGAGTTCAAATTCGTGTTTTTCTCTCGGTAACGAGTTGTCCTTGAAGAAAAAAGGTTTTTTCTCCGATAACGAGTGGACATCGCCGGAAATTTGTGTTTTCCCTTTATAACGAGTAGAAATTTGTGTTTTATCTTTGGTAACGAGTTCGAATTCATGTTTTCTTCATATTAACGAGTTCAAATTCGTGTTTTTCTCTCGGTAACGAGTTGTCCTTGAAGAAAAAAGGTTTTTTCTCTCGATAACGAGTGGACATCGCCGGAAATTTGTGTTTTCCTTTATAACGAGTAGAAATTTGTGTTTTATCTTTGGTAACGAGTTCGAATTCATGTTTTCTTCATATTAACGAGTTCAAATTCGTGTTTTTCTCTCGGTAACGAGTTGTCCTTGAAGAAAAAAAGGTTTTTTCTCCGATAACGAGTGGACATCGCCGGAAATTTGTGTTTTCCCTTTATAACGAGTAGAAATTTGTGTTTTATCTTTGGTAACGAGTTCGAATTCATGTTTTCTTCATATTAACGAGTTCAAATTCGTGTTTTTCTCTCGGTAACGAGTTGTCCTTGAAGAAAAAAGGTTTTTTCTCCGATAACGAGTGGACATCGCCGGAAATTTGTGTTTTCCCTTTATAACGAGTAGAAATTTGTGTTTTATCTTTGGTAACGAGTTCGAATTCATGTTTTCTTCATATTAACGAGTTCAAATTCGTGTTTTTCTCTCGGTAACGAGTTGTCCTTGAAGAAAAAAAGGTTTTTTCTCTCGATAACGAGTGGACATCGCCGGAAATTTGTGTTTTCCCTTTATAACGAGTAGAAATTTGTGTTTTATCTTTGGTAACGAGTTCGAATTCATGTTTTCTTCATATTAACGAGTTCAAATTCGTGTTTTTCTCTCGGTAACGAGTTGTCCTTGAAGAAAAAATGGTTTTTTCTCCGATAACGAGTGGACATCGCCGGAAATTTGTGTTTTCCCTTTATAACGAGTAGAAATTTGTGTTTTATCTTTGGTAACGAGTTCGAATTCATGTTTTCTTCATATTAACGAGTTCAAATTCGTGTTTTCTCTCGGTAACGAGTTGTCCTTGAAGAAAAAAAGGTTTTTTCTCTCGATAACGAGTGGACATCGCCGGAAATTTGTGTTTTCCTTTATAACGAGTAGAAATTTGTGTTTTATCTTTGGTAACGAGTTCGAATTCATGTTTTCTTCATATTAACGAGTTCAAATTCGTGTTTTTCTCTCGGTAACGAGTTGTCCTTGAAGAAAAAAGGTTTTTTCTCTCCGATAACGAGTGGACATCGCCGGAAATTTGTGTTTTCCCTTTATAACGAGTAGAAATTTGTGTTTTATCTTTGGTAACGAGTTCGAATTCATGTTTTCTTCATATTAACGAGTTCAAATTCGTGTTTTTCTCTCGGTAACGAGTTGTCCTTGAAGAAAAAATGGTTTTTTCTCTCGATAACGAGTGGACATCGCCGGAAATTTGTGTTTTCCCTTTATAACGAGTAGAAATTTGTGTTTTATCTTTGGTAACGAGTTCGAATTCATGTTTTCTTCATATTAACGAGTTCAAATTCGTGTTTTTCTCTCGGTAACGAGTTGTCCTTGAAGAAAAAAGGTTTTTTCTCCGATAACGAGTGGACATCGCCGGAAATTTGTGTTTTCCCTTTATAACGAGTAGAAATTTGTGTTTTATCTTTGGTAACGAGTTCGAATTCATGTTTTCTTCATATTAACGAGTTCAAATTCGTGTTTTTCTCTCGGTAACGAGTTGTCCTTGAAGAAAAAAAGGTTTTTTCTCTCGATAACGAGTGGACATCGCCGGAAATTTGTGTTTTCCCTTTATAACGAGTAGAAATTTGTGTTTTATCTTTGGTAACGAGTTCGAATTCATGTTTTCTTCATATTAACGAGTTCAAATTCGTGTTTTTCTCTCGGTAACGAGTTGTCCTTGCCGAAAAAATGGTTTTTTTCTCTCGATAACGAGTGGACATCGCCGGAAATATTTGTTTTCCAATTATAACGAGTAGAAATTTGTGTTTTATCATTGGTAACGAGTTCGAATTCATGTTTTCTTCATATTAACGAGTTCAAATTCGTGTTTTTCTCTGGTAACGAGTTGTCCTTGAAGAAAAAAAGGTTTTTTCTCTGATAACGAGTGGACATCGCCGGAAATTTGTGTTTTCCCTTTATAACGAGTAGAAATTTGTGTTTTATCTTTGGTAACGAGTTCGAATTCATGTTTTCTTCATATTAACGAGTTCAAATTCGTGTTTTTCTCTCGGTAACGAGTTGTCCTTGAAGAAAAAAAGGTTTTTTCTCCGATAACGAGTGGACATCGCCGGAAATTTGTGTTTTCCCTTTATAACGAGTAGAAATTTGTGTTTTATCTTTGGTAACGAGTTCGAATTCATGTTTTCTTCATATTAACGAGTTCAAATTCGTGTTTTTCTCCGGTAACGAGTTGTCCTTGAAGAAAAAAGGTTTTTTCTCTCGATAACGAGTGGACATCGCCGGAAATTTGTGTTTTCCCTTTATAACGAGTAGAAATTTGTGTTTTATCTTTGGTAACGAGTTCGAATTCATGTTTTCTTCATATTAACGAGTTCAAATTCGTGTTTTTCTCTCGGTAACGAGTTGTCCTTGAAGAAAAAAAGGTTTTTTCTCTCGATAACGAGTGGACATCGCCGGAAATTTGTGTTTTCCCTTTATAACGAGTAGAAATTTGTGTTTTATCTTTGGTAACGAGTTCGAATTCATGTTTTCTTCATATTAACGAGTTCAAATTCGTGTTTTTCTCTCGGTAACGAGTTGTCCTTGAAGAAAAAAGGTTTTTTTCTCGATAACGAGTGGACATCGCCGGAAATTTGTGTTTTCCCTTTATAACGAGTAGAAATTTGTGTTTTATCTTTGGTAACGAGTTCGAATTCATGTTTTCTTCATATTAACGAGTTCAAATTCGTGTTTTTCTCTCGGTAACGAGTTGTCCTTGAAGAAAAAAAGGTTTTTTTCTCGATAACGAGTGGACATCGCCGGAAATTTGTGTTTTCCCTTTATAACGAGTAGAAATTTGTGTTTTATCTTTGGTAACGAGTTCGAATTCATGTTTTCTTCATATTAACGAGTTCAAATTCGTGTTTTTCTCTCGGTAACGAGTTGTCCTTGAAGAAAAAAGGTTTTTTCTCCGATAACGAGTGGACATCGCCGGAAATTTGTGTTTTCCCTTTATAACGAGTAGAAATTTGTGTTTTATCTTTGGTAACGAGTTCGAATTCATGTTTTCTTCATATTAACGAGTTCAAATTCGTGTTTTTCTCTCGGTAACGAGTTGTCCTTGAAGAAAAAAAGGTTTTTTTCTCCGATAACGAGTGGACATCGCCGGAAATTTGTGTTTTCCCTTTATAACGAGTAGAAATTTGTGTTTTATCTTTGGTAACGAGTTCGAATTCATGTTTTCTTCATATTAACGAGTTCAAATTCGTGTTTTTCTCTCGGTAACGAGTTGTCCTTGAAGAAAAAAAGGTTTTTTCTCCGATAACGAGTGGACATCGCCGGAAATTTGTGTTTTCCTTTATAACGAGTAGAAATTTGTGTTTTATCTTTGGTAACGAGTTCGAATTCATGTTTTCTTCATATTAACGAGTTCAAATTCGTGTTTTTCTCTCGGTAACGAGTTGTCCTTGAAGAAAAAATGGTTTTTTCTCCGATAACGAGTGGACATCGCCGGAAATTTGTGTTTTCCCTTTATAACGAGTAGAAATTTGTGTTTTATCTTTGGTAACGAGTTCGAATTCATGTTTTCTTCATATTAACGAGTTCAAATTCGTGTTTTTCTCTCGGTAACGAGTTGTCCTTGAAGAAAAAAGGTTTTTTCTCCGATAACGAGTGGACATCGCCGGAAATTTGTGTTTTCCCTTTATAACGAGTAGAAATTTGTGTTTTATCTTTGGTAACGAGTTCGAATTCATGTTTTCTTCATATTAACGAGTTCAAATTCGTGTTTTTCTCTCGGTAACGAGTTGTCCTTGAAGAAAAAAAGGTTTTTTTCTCCGATAACGAGTGGACATCGCCGGAAATTTGTGTTTTCCCTTTATAACGAGTAGAAATTTGTGTTTTATCTTTGGTAACGAGTTCGAATTCATGTTTTCTTCATATTAACGAGTTCAAATTCGTGTTTTTCTCTCGGTAACGAGTTGTCCTTGAAGAAAAAAAGGTTTTTTCTCTCGATAACGAGTGGACATCGCCGGAAATTTGTGTTTTCCTTTATAACGAGTAGAAATTTGTGTTTTATCTTTGGTAACGAGTTCGAATTCATGTTTTCTTCATATTAACGAGTTCAAATTCGTGTTTTTCTCTCGGTAACGAGTTGTCCTTGAAGAAAAAAAGGTTTTTTCTCCGATAACGAGTGGACATCGCCGGAAATTTGTGTTTTCCCTTTATAACGAGTAGAAATTTGTGTTTTATCTTTGGTAACGAGTTCGAATTCATGTTTTCTTCATATTAACGAGTTCAAATTCGTGTTTTTCTCTCGGTAACGAGTTGTCCTTGAAGAAAAAAAGGTTTTTTCTCTCGATAACGAGTGGACATCGCCGGAAATTTGTGTTTTCCCTTTATAACGAGTAGAAATTTGTGTTTTATCTTTGGTAACGAGTTCGAATTCATGTTTTCTTCATATTAACGAGTTCAAATTCGTGTTTTTCTCTCGGTAACGAGTTGTCCTTGAAGAAAAAAAGGTTTTTTCTCTCGATAACGAGTGGACATCGCCGGAAATTTGTGTTTTCCCTTTATAACGAGTAGAAATTTGTGTTTTATCTTTGGTAACGAGTTCGAATTCATGTTTTCTTCATATTAACGAGTTCAAATTCGTGTTTTTCTCTCGGTAACGAGTTGTCCTTGAAGAAAAAAAGGTTTTTTCTCCGATAACGAGTGGACATCGCCGGAAATTTGTGTTTTCCCTTTATAACGAGTAGAAATTTGTGTTTTATCTTTGGTAACGAGTTCGAATTCATGTTTTCTTCATATTAACGAGTTCAAATTCGTGTTTTTCTCTCGGTAACGAGTTGTCCTTGAAGAAAAAAAGGTTTTTTCTCTCGATAACGAGTGGACATCGCCGGAAATTTGTGTTTTCCCTTTATAACGAGTAGAAATTTGTGTTTTATCTTTGGTAACGAGTTCGAATTCATGTTTTCTTCATATTAACGAGTTCAAATTCGTGTTTTTCTCTCGGTAACGAGTTGTCCTTGAAGAAAAAAGGTTTTTTCTCCGATAACGAGTGGACATCGCCGGAAATTTGTGTTTTCCCTTTATAACGAGTAGAAATTTGTGTTTTATCTTTGGTAACGAGTTCGAATTCATGTTTTCTTCATATTAACGAGTTCAAATTCGTGTTTTTCTCTCGGTAACGAGTTGTCCTTGAAGAAAAAATGGTTTTTTCTCCGATAACGAGTGGACATCGCCGGAAATTTTGTTTTCCCTTTATAACGAGTAGAAATTTGTGTTTTATCTTTGGTAACGAGTTCGAATTCATGTTTTCTTCATATTAACGAGTTCAAATTCGTGTTTTTCTCTCGGTAACGAGTTGTCCTTGAAGAAAAAAAGGTTTTTTCTCTCCGATAACGAGTGGACATCGCCGGAAATTTGTGTTTTCCCTTTATAACGAGTAGAAATTTGTGTTTTATCTTTGGTAACGAGTTCGAATTCATGTTTTCTTCATATTAACGAGTTCAAATTCGTGTTTTTCTCTGGTAACGAGTTGTCCTTGAAGAAAAAAAGGTTTTTTCTCTGATAACGAGTGGACATCGCCGGAAATTTGTGTTTTCCCTTTATAACGAGTAGAAATTTGTGTTTTATCTTTGGTAACGAGTTCGAATTCATGTTTTCTTCATATTAACGAGTTCAAATTCGTGTTTTTCTCTGGTAACGAGTTGTCCTTGCTGAAAAAATGGTTTTTTCTCTGATAACGAGTGGACATCGCCGGAAATTTTTGTTTTCCAATTATAACGAGTAGAAATTTGTGTTTTATCATTGGTAACGAGTTCGAATTCATGTTTTCTTCATATTAACGAGTTCAAATTCGTGTTTTTCTCTGGTAACGAGCTGTCCTTGAAGAAAAAAAGGTTTTTTCTCTGATAACGAGTGGACATCGCCGGAAATTTGTGTTTTCCCTTTATAACGAGTAGAAATTTGTGTTTTATCTTTGGTAACGAGTTCGAATTCATGTTTTCTTCATATTAACGAGTTCAAATTCGTGTTTTTCTCTCGGTAACGAGTTGTCCTTGAAGAAAAAAAGGTTTTTCTCTCGATAACGAGTGGACATCGCCGGAAATTTGTGTTTTCCCTTTATAACGAGTAGAAATTTGTGTTTTATCTTTGGTAACGAGTTCGAATTCATGTTTTCTTCATATTAACGAGTTCAAATTCGTGTTTTTCTCTCGGTAACGAGTTGTCCTTGAAGAAAAAAAGGTTTTTTCTCCGATAACGAGTGGACATCGCCGGAAATTTGTGTTTTCCCTTTATAACGAGTAGAAATTTGTGTTTTATCTTTGGTAACGAGTTCGAATTCATGTTTTCTTCATATTAACGAGTTCAAATTCGTGTTTTTCTCTCGGTAACGAGTTGTCCTTGAAGAAAAAAAGGTTTTTTCTCCGATAACGAGTGGACATCGCCGGAAATTTGTGTTTTCCTTTATAACGAGTAGAAATTTGTGTTTTATCTTTGGTAACGAGTTCGAATTCATGTTTTCTTCATATTAACGAGTTCAAATTCGTGTTTTTCTCTCGGTAACGAGTTGTCCTTGAAGAAAAAAAGGTTTTTTCTCTCCGATAACGAGTGGACATCGCCGGAAATTTGTGTTTTCCCTTTATAACGAGTAGAAATTTGTGTTTTATCTTTGGTAACGAGTTCGAATTCATGTTTTCTTCATATTAACGAGTTCAAATTCGTGTTTTTCTCTCGGTAACGAGTTGTCCTTGAAGAAAAAAGGTTTTTTTCTCCGATAACGAGTGGACATCGCCGGAAATTTGTGTTTTCCCTTTATAACGAGTAGAAATTTGTGTTTTATCTTTGGTAACGAGTTCGAATTCATGTTTTCTTCATATTAACGAGTTCAAATTCGTGTTTTTCTCTCGGTAACGAGTTGTCCTTGAAGAAAAAAAGGTTTTTTCTCCGATAACGAGTGGACATCGCCGGAAATTTGTGTTTTCCTTTATAACGAGTAGAAATTTGTGTTTTATCTTTGGTAACGAGTTCGAATTCATGTTTTCTTCATATTAACGAGTTCAAATTCGTGTTTTTCTCTCGGTAACGAGTTGTCCTTGAAGAAAAAAAGGTTTTTTCTCTCGATAACGAGTGGACATCGCCGGAAATTTGTGTTTTCCCTTTATAACGAGTAGAAATTTGTGTTTTATCTTTGGTAACGAGTTCGAATTCATGTTTTCTTCATATTAACGAGTTCAAATTCGTGTTTTTCTCTGGTAACGAGTTGTCCTTGCTGAAAAAATGGTTTTTTCTCTGATAACGAGTGGACATCGCCGGAAATTTTTGTTTTCCAATTATAACGAGTAGAAATTTGTGTTTTATCATTGGTAACGAGTTCGAATTCATGTTTTCTTCATATTAACGAGTTCAAATTCGTGTTTTTCTCTGGTAACGAGCTGTCCTTGAAGAAAAAAAGGTTTTTTCTCTGATAACGAGTGGACATCGCCGGAAATTTGTGTTTTCCCTTTATAACGAGTAGAAATTTGTGTTTTATCTTTGGTAACGAGTTCGAATTCATGTTTTCTTCATATTAACGAGTTCAAATTCGTGTTTTTCTCTCGGTAACGAGTTGTCCTTGAAGAAAAAAAAAGGTTTTTTCTCCGATAACGAGTGGACATCGCCGGAAATTTGTGTTTTCCCTTTATAACGAGTAGAAATTTGTGTTTTATCTTTGGTAACGAGTTCGAATTCATGTTTTCTTCATATTAACGAGTTCAAATTCGTGTTTTTCTCTCGGTAACGAGTTGTCCTTGAAGAAAAAAAGGTTTTTTCTCTCGATAACGAGTGGACATCGCCGGAAATTTGTGTTTTCCTTTATAACGAGTAGAAATTTGTGTTTTATCTTTGGTAACGAGTTCGAATTCATGTTTTCTTCATATTAACGAGTTCAAATTCGTGTTTTTCTCTCGGTAACGAGTTGTCCTTGAAGAAAAAATGGTTTTTTCTCTCGATAACGAGTGGACATCGCCGGAAATTTGTGTTTTCCCTTTATAACGAGTAGAAATTTGTGTTTTATCTTTGGTAACGAGTTCGAATTCATGTTTTCTTCATATTAACGAGTTCAAATTCGTGTTTTTCTCTCGGTAACGAGTTGTCCTTGAAGAAAAAAAGGTTTTTTCTCCGATAACGAGTGGACATCGCCGGAAATTTGTGTTTTCCCTTTATAACGAGTAGAAATTTGTGTTTTATCTTTGGTAACGAGTTCGAATTCATGTTTTCTTCATATTAACGAGTTCAAATTCGTGTTTTTCTCTCGGTAACGAGTTGTCCTTGAAGAAAAAAAGGTTTTTTCTCCGATAACGAGTGGACATCGCCGGAAATTTGTGTTTTCCCTTTATAACGAGTAGAAATTTGTGTTTTATCTTTGGTAACGAGTTCGAATTCATGTTTTCTTCATATTAACGAGTTCAAATTCGTGTTTTTCTCTCGGTAACGAGTTGTCCTTGAAGAAAAAAAGGTTTTTTCTCCGATAACGAGTGGACATCGCCGGAAATTTGTGTTTTCCCTTTATAACGAGTAGAAATTTGTGTTTTATCTTTGGTAACGAGTTCGAATTCATGTTTTCTTCATATTAACGAGTTCAAATTCGTGTTTTTCTCCGGTAACGAGTTGTCCTTGAAGAAAAAAGGTTTTTTCTCCGATAACGAGTGGACATCGCCGGAAATTTGTGTTTTCCCTTTATAACGAGTAGAAATTTGTGTTTTATCTTTGGTAACGAGTTCGAATTCATGTTTTCTTCATATTAACGAGTTCAAATTCGTGTTTTTCTCTCGGTAACGAGTTGTCCTTGAAGAAAAAAAGGTTTTTTCTCCGATAACGAGTGGACATCGCCGGAAATTTGTGTTTTCCCTTTATAACGAGTAGAAATTTGTGTTTTATCTTTGGTAACGAGTTCGAATTCATGTTTTCTTCATATTAACGAGTTCAAATTCGTGTTTTTCTCTCGGTAACGAGTTGTCCTTGAAGAAAAAATGGTTTTTTTCCCTGATAACGAGTGGACATCGCCGGAAATTTGTGTTTTCCAATTATAACGAGTAGAAATTTGTGTTTTATCTTTGGTAACGAGTTCGAATTCATGTTTTCTTCATATTAACGAGTTCAAATTCGTGTTTTTCTCTGGTAACGAGTTGTCCTTGAAGAAAAAAAGGTTTTTTCCGATAACGAGTGGACATCGCCGGAAATTTGTGTTTTCCCTTTATAACGAGTAGAAATTTGTGTTTTATCTTTGGTAACGAGTTCGAATTCATGTTTTCTTCATATTAACGAGTTCAAATTCGTGTTTTTCTCTCGGTAACGAGTTGTCCTTGAAGAAAAAAAGGTTTTTTCTCTCGATAACGAGTGGACATCGCCGGAAATTTGTGTTTTCCCTTTATAACGAGTAGAAATTTGTGTTTTATCTTTGGTAACGAGTTCGAATTCATGTTTTCTTCATATTAACGAGTTCAAATTCGTGTTTTTCTCTCGGTAACGAGTTGTCCTTGAAGAAAAAATGGTTTTTTCTCCGATAACGAGTGGACATCGCCGGAAATTTTGTTTTCCAATTATAACGAGTAGAAATTTGTGTTTTATCATTGGTAACGAGTTCGAATTCATGTTTTCTTCATATTAACGAGTTCAAATTCGTGTTTTTCTCTCGGTAACGAGTTGTCCTTGAAGAAAAAAAGGTTTTTTCTCCGATAACGAGTGGACATCGCCGGAAATTTGTGTTTTCCCTTTATAACGAGTAGAAATTTGTGTTTTATCTTTGGTAACGAGTTCGAATTCATGTTTTCTTCATATTAACGAGTTCAAATTCGTGTTTTTCTCTCGGTAACGAGTTGTCCTTGAAGAAAAAAAGGTTTTTTCTCCGATAACGAGTGGACATCGCCGGAAATTTGTGTTTTCCCTTTATAACGAGTAGAAATTTGTGTTTTATCTTTGGTAACGAGTTCGAATTCATGTTTTCTTCATATTAACGAGTTCAAATTCGTGTTTTTCTCTCGGTAACGAGTTGTCCTTGAAGAAAAAAAGGTTTTTTCTCTCGATAACGAGTGGACATCGCCGGAAATTTGTGTTTTCCCTTTATAACGAGTAGAAATTTGTGTTTTATCTTTGGTAACGAGTTCGAATTCATGTTTTCTTCATATTAACGAGTTCAAATTCGTGTTTTTCTCTGGTAACGAGTTGTCCTTGCTGAAAAAATGGTTTTTTCTCTGATAACGAGTGGACATCGCCGGAAATTTTTGTTTTCCAATTATAACGAGTAGAAATTTGTGTTTTATCATTGGTAACGAGTTCGAATTCATGTTTTCTTCATATTAACGAGTTCAAATTCGTGTTTTTCTCTGGTAACGAGCTGTCCTTGAAGAAAAAAAGGTTTTTTCTCTGATAACGAGTGGACATCGCCGGAAATTTGTGTTTTCCCTTTATAACGAGTAGAAATTTGTGTTTTATCTTTGGTAACGAGTTCGAATTCATGTTTTCTTCATATTAACGAGTTCAAATTCGTGTTTTTCTCTCGGTAACGAGTTGTCCTTGAAGAAAAAAAGGTTTTTTCTCCGATAACGAGTGGACATCGCCGGAAATTTGTGTTTTCCCTTTATAACGAGTAGAAATTTGTGTTTTATCTTTGGTAACGAGTTCGAATTCATGTTTTCTTCATATTAACGAGTTCAAATTCGTGTTTTTCTCTCGGTAACGAGTTGTCCTTGAAGAAAAAATGGTTTTTTCTCCGATAACGAGTGGACATCGCCGGAAATTTGTGTTTTCCCTTTATAACGAGTAGAAATTTGTGTTTTATCTTTGGTAACGAGTTCGAATTCATGTTTTCTTCATATTAACGAGTTCAAATTCGTGTTTTTCTCTCGGTAACGAGTTGTCCTTGAAGAAAAAAAGGTTTTTTCTCCGATAACGAGTGGACATCGCCGGAAATTTGTGTTTTCCCTTTATAACGAGTAGAAATTTGTGTTTTATCTTTGGTAACGAGTTCGAATTCATGTTTTCTTCATATTAACGAGTTCAAATTCGTGTTTTTCTCTCGGTAACGAGTTGTCCTTGAAGAAAAAAAGGTTTTTTCTCTCGATAACGAGTGGACATCGCCGGAAATTTGTGTTTTCCCTTTATAACGAGTAGAAATTTGTGTTTTATCTTTGGTAACGAGTTCGAATTCATGTTTTCTTCATATTAACGAGTTCAAATTCGTGTTTTTCTCTGGTAACGAGTTGTCCTTGCTGAAAAAATGGTTTTTTCTCTTGATAACGAGTGGACATCGCCGGAAATTTTTGTTTTCCAATTATAACGAGTAGAAATTTGTGTTTTATCATTGGTAACGAGTTCGAATTCATGTTTTCTTCATATTAACGAGTTCAAATTCGTGTTTTTCTCTGGTAACGAGCTGTCCTTGAAGAAAAAAGGTTTTTTCTCTGATAACGAGTGGACATCGCCGGAAATTTGTGTTTTCCCTTTATAACGAGTAGAAATTTGTGTTTTATCTTTGGTAACGAGTTCGAATTCATGTTTTCTTCATATTAACGAGTTCAAATTCGTGTTTTTCTCTCGGTAACGAGTTGTCCTTGAAGAAAAAAAGGTTTTTTTCTCGATAACGAGTGGACATCGCCGGAAATTTGTGTTTTCCCTTTATAACGAGTAGAAATTTGTGTTTTATCTTTGGTAACGAGTTCGAATTCATGTTTTCTTCATATTAACGAGTTCAAATTCGTGTTTTTCTCTCGGTAACGAGTTGTCCTTGAAGAAAAAAAGGTTTTTTCTCTCCGATAACGAGTGGACATCGCCGGAAATTTGTGTTTTCCCTTTATAACGAGTAGAAATTTGTGTTTTATCTTTGGTAACGAGTTCGAATTCATGTTTTCTTCATATTAACGAGTTCAAATTCGTGTTTTTCTCTCGGTAACGAGTTGTCCTTGAAGAAAAAATGGTTTTTTCTCTCGATAACGAGTGGACATCGCCGGAAATTTGTGTTTTCCCTTTATAACGAGTAGAAATTTGTGTTTTATCTTTGGTAACGAGTTCGAATTCATGTTTTCTTCATATTAACGAGTTCAAATTCGTGTTTTTCTCTCGGTAACGAGTTGTCCTTGAAGAAAAAAGGTTTTTTCTCCGATAACGAGTGGACATCGCCGGAAATTTGTGTTTTCCCTTTATAACGAGTAGAAATTTGTGTTTTATCTTTGGTAACGAGTTCGAATTCATGTTTTCTTCATATTAACGAGTTCAAATTCGTGTTTTTCTCTCGGTAACGAGTTGTCCTTGAAGAAAAAAGGTTTTTTCTCCGATAACGAGTGGACATCGCCGGAAATTTGTGTTTTCCCTTTATAACGAGTAGAAATTTGTGTTTTATCTTTGGTAACGAGTTCGAATTCATGTTTTCTTCATATTAACGAGTTCAAATTCGTGTTTTTCTCTCGGTAACGAGTTGTCCTTGAAGAAAAAAGGTTTTTTCTCCGATAACGAGTGGACATCGCCGGAAATTTGTGTTTTCCCTTTATAACGAGTAGAAATTTGTGTTTTATCTTTGGTAACGAGTTCGAATTCATGTTTTCTTCATATTAACGAGTTCAAATTCGTGTTTTTCTCTCGGTAACGAGTTGTCCTTGAAGAAAAAAAGGTTTTTTCTCTCGATAACGAGTGGACATCGCCGGAAATTTGTGTTTTCCCTTTATAACGAGTAGAAATTTGTGTTTTATCTTTGGTAACGAGTTCGAATTCATGTTTTCTTCATATTAACGAGTTCAAATTCGTGTTTTTCTCTCGGTAACGAGTTGTCCTTGAAGAAAAAATGGTTTTTTCTCTCGATAACGAGTGGACATCGCCGGAAATTTGTGTTTTCCTTTATAACGAGTAGAAATTTGTGTTTTATCTTTGGTAACGAGTTCGAATTCATGTTTTCTTCATATTAACGAGTTCAAATTCGTGTTTTTCTCTCGGTAACGAGTTGTCCTTGCCGAAAAAATGGTTTTTTCTCTCGATAACGAGTGGACATCGCCGGAAATTTGTGTTTTCCTTTATAACGAGTAGAAATTTGTGTTTTATCTTTGGTAACGAGTTCGAATTCATGTTTTCTTCATATTAACGAGTTCAAATTCGTGTTTTTCTCTCGGTAACGAGTTGTCCTTGAAGAAAAAAAGGTTTTTTCTCCGATAACGAGTGGACATCGCCGGAAATTTGTGTTTTCCCTTTATAACGAGTAGAAATTTGTGTTTTATCTTTGGTAACGAGTTCGAATTCATGTTTTCTTCATATTAACGAGTTCAAATTCGTGTTTTTCTCTCGGTAACGAGTTGTCCTTGAAGAAAAAAGGTTTTTTCTCCGATAACGAGTGGACATCGCCGGAAATTTGTGTTTTCCCTTTATAACGAGTAGAAATTTGTGTTTTATCTTTGGTAACGAGTTCGAATTCATGTTTTCTTCATATTAACGAGTTCAAATTCGTGTTTTTCTCTCGGTAACGAGTTGTCCTTGAAGAAAAAAAGGTTTTTTCTCTCGATAACGAGTGGACATCGCCGGAAATTTGTGTTTTCCCTTTATAACGAGTAGAAATTTGTGTTTTATCTTTGGTAACGAGTTCGAATTCATGTTTTCTTCATATTAACGAGTTCAAATTCGTGTTTTTCTCTCGGTAACGAGTTGTCCTTGAAGAAAAAAAGGTTTTTTCTCCGATAACGAGTGGACATCGCCGGAAATTTGTGTTTTCCCTTTATAACGAGTAGAAATTTGTGTTTTATCTTTGGTAACGAGTTCGAATTCATGTTTTCTTCATATTAACGAGTTCAAATTCGTGTTTTTCTCTCGGTAACGAGTTGTCCTTGAAGAAAAAAGGTTTTTTCTCCGATAACGAGTGGACATCGCCGGAAATTTGTGTTTTCCCTTTATAACGAGTAGAAATTTGTGTTTTATCTTTGGTAACGAGTTCGAATTCATGTTTTCTTCATATTAACGAGTTCAAATTCGTGTTTTTCTCTGGTAACGAGTTGTCCTTGAAGAAAAAATGGTTTTTTTCTCTGATAACGAGTGGACATCGCCGGAAATTTTTGTTTTCCAATTATAACGAGTAGAAATTTGTGTTTTATCTTTGGTAACGAGTTCGAATTCATGTTTTCTTCATATTAACGAGTTCAAATTCGTGTTTTTCTCCGGTAACGAGATGTCCTTGAAGAAAAAAAGGTTTTTTCTCTGATAACGAGTGGACATCGCCGGAAATTTGTGTTTTCCCTTTATAACGAGTAGAAATTTGTGTTTTATCTTTGGTAACGAGTTCGAATTCATGTTTTCTTCATATTAACGAGTTCAAATTCGTGTTTTTCTCTCGGTAACGAGTTGTCCTTGAAGAAAAAAAGGTTTTTTCTCTGATAACGAGTGGACATCGCCGGAAATTTGTGTTTTCCCTTTATAACGAGTAGAAATTTGTGTTTTATCTTTGGTAACGAGTTCGAATTCATGTTTTCTTCATATTAACGAGTTCAAATTCGTGTTTTTCTCTGGTAACGAGTTGTCCTTGAAGAAAAAATGGTTTTTTCTCTGATAACGAGTGGACATCGCCGGAAATTTTTGTTTTCCAATTATAACGAGTAGAAATTTGTGTTTTATCATTGGTAACGAGTTCGAATTCATGTTTTCTTCATATTAACGAGTTCAAATTCGTGTTTTTCTCTGGTAACGAGCTGTCCTTGAAGAAAAAAAGGTTTTTTCTCTGATAACGAGTGGACATCGCCGGAAATTTGTGTTTTCCCTTTATAACGAGTAGAAATTTGTGTTTTATCTTTGGTAACGAGTTCGAATTCATGTTTTCTTCATATTAACGAGTTCAAATTCGTGTTTTTCTCTGGTAACGAGTTGTCCTTGAAGAAAAAAAGGTTTTTTCTCGATAACGAGTGGACATCGCCGGAAATTTGTGTTTTCCCTTTATAACGAGTAGAAATTTGTGTTTTATCTTTGGTAACGAGTTCGAATTCATGTTTTCTTCATATTAACGAGTTCAAATTCGTGTTTTTCTCTGGTAACGAGTTGTCCTTGAAGAAAAAATGGTTTTTTCTCTGATAACGAGTGGACATCGCCGGAAATTTTTGTTTTCCAATTATAACGAGTAGAAATTTGTGTTTTATCTTTGGTAACGAGTTCGAATTCATGTTTTCTTCATATTAACGAGTTCAAATTCGTGTTTTTCTCTGGTAACGAGTTGTCCTTGAAGAAAAAAAGGTTTTTTTCTCGATAACGAGTGGACATCGCCGGAAATTTGTGTTTTCCCTTTATAACGAGTAGAAATTTGTGTTTTATCTTTGGTAACGAGTTCGAATTCATGTTTTCTTCATATTAACGAGTTCAAATTCGTGTTTTTCTCTCGGTAACGAGTTGTCCTTGAAGAAAAAAAGGTTTTTTCTCTCGATAACGAGTGGACATCGCCGGAAATTTGTGTTTTCCCTTTATAACGAGTAGAAATTTGTGTTTTATCTTTGGTAACGAGTTCGAATTCATGTTTTCTTCATATTAACGAGTTCAAATTCGTGTTTTTCTCTGGTAACGAGTTGTCCTTGCTGAAAAAATGGTTTTTTCTCTGATAACGAGTGGACATCGCCGGAAATTTTTGTTTTCCAATTATAACGAGTAGAAATTTGTGTTTTATCATTGGTAACGAGTTCGAATTCATGTTTTCTTCATATTAACGAGTTCAAATTCGTGTTTTTCTCTGGTAACGAGCTGTCCTTGAAGAAAAAAAGGTTTTTTCTCTGATAACGAGTGGACATCGCCGGAAATTTGTGTTTTCCCTTTATAACGAGTAGAAATTTGTGTTTTATCTTTGGTAACGAGTTCGAATTCATGTTTTCTTCATATTAACGAGTTCAAATTCGTGTTTTTCTCTCGGTAACGAGTTGTCCTTGAAGAAAAAAAGGTTTTTTCTCTCGATAACGAGTGGACATCGCCGGAAATTTGTGTTTTCCCTTTATAACGAGTAGAAATTTGTGTTTTATCTTTGGTAACGAGTTCGAATTCATGTTTTCTTCATATTAACGAGTTCAAATTCGTGTTTTTCTCTCGGTAACGAGTTGTCCTTGCCGAAAAAATGGTTTTTTCTCTGATAACGAGTGGACATCGCCGGAAATTTTTGTTTTCCAATTATAACGAGTAGAAATTTGTGTTTTATCATTGGTAACGAGTTCGAATTCATGTTTTCTTCATATTAACGAGTTCAAATTCGTGTTTATCTCTGGTAACGAGCTGTCCTTGAAGAAAAAAAAGGTTTTTTCTCTGATAACGAGTGGACATCGCCGGAAATTTGTGTTTTCCCTTTATAACGAGTAGAAATTTGTGTTTTATCTTTGGTAACGAGTTCGAATTCATGTTTTCTTCATATTAACGAGTTCAAATTCGTGTTTTTCTCTCGGTAACGAGTTGTCCTTGAAGAAAAAAAGGTTTTTTCTCCGATAACGAGTGGACATCGCCGGAAATTTGTGTTTTCCCTTTATAACGAGTAGAAATTTGTGTTTTATCTTTGGTAACGAGTTCGAATTCATGTTTTCTTCATATTAACGAGTTCAAATTCGTGTTTTTCTCTCGGTAACGAGTTGTCCTTGAAGAAAAAAAGGTTTTTTCTCTCGATAACGAGTGGACATCGCCGGAAATTTGTGTTTTCCCTTTATAACGAGTAGAAATTTGTGTTTTATCTTTGGTAACGAGTTCGAATTCATGTTTTCTTCATATTAACGAGTTCAAATTCGTGTTTTTCTCTGGTAACGAGTTGTCCTTGCTGAAAAAATGGTTTTTTCTCTGATAACGAGTGGACATCGCCGGAAATTTTTGTTTTCCAATTATAACGAGTAGAAATTTGTGTTTTATCATTGGTAACGAGTTCGAATTCATGTTTTCTTCATATTAACGAGTTCAAATTCGTGTTTTTCTCTGGTAACGAGCTGTCCTTGAAGAAAAAAAGGTTTTTTCTCTGATAACGAGTGGACATCGCCGGAAATTTGTGTTTTCCCTTTATAACGAGTAGAAATTTGTGTTTTATCTTTGGTAACGAGTTCGAATTCATGTTTTCTTCATATTAACGAGTTCAAATTCGTGTTTTTCTCTGGTAACGAGTTGTCCTTGAAGAAAAAAAGGTTTTTTCTCCGATAACGAGTGGACATCGCCGGAAATTTGTGTTTTCCCTTTATAACGAGTAGAAATTTGTGTTTTATCTTTGGTAACGAGTTCGAATTCATGTTTTCTTCATATTAACGAGTTCAAATTCGTGTTTTTCTCTCGGTAACGAGTTGTCCTTGAAGAAAAAAGGTTTTTTCTCCGATAACGAGTGGACATCGCCGGAAATTTGTGTTTTCCCTTTATAACGAGTAGAAATTTGTGTTTTATCTTTGGTAACGAGTTCGAATTCATGTTTTCTTCATATTAACGAGTTCAAATTCGTGTTTTTCTCTCGGTAACGAGTTGTCCTTGAAGAAAAAAAGGTTTTTTCTCCGATAACGAGTGGACATCGCCGGAAATTTGTGTTTTCCCTTTATAACGAGTAGAAATTTGTGTTTTATCTTTGGTAACGAGTTCGAATTCATGTTTTCTTCATATTAACGAGTTCAAATTCGTGTTTTTCTCTCGGTAACGAGTTGTCCTTGAAGAAAAAAGGTTTTTTCTCCGATAACGAGTGGACATCGCCGGAAATTTGTGTTTTCCCTTTATAACGAGTAGAAATTTGTGTTTTATCTTTGGTAACGAGTTCGAATTCATGTTTTCTTCATATTAACGAGTTCAAATTCGTGTTTTTCTCTCGGTAACGAGTTGTCCTTGAAGAAAAAAGGTTTTTTCTCCGATAACGAGTGGACATCGCCGGAAATTTGTGTTTTCCCTTTATAACGAGTAGAAATTTGTGTTTTATCTTTGGTAACGAGTTCGAATTCATGTTTTCTTCATATTAACGAGTTCAAATTCGTGTTTTTCTCTCGGTAACGAGTTGTCCTTGAAGAAAAAAGGTTTTTTCTCTCGATAACGAGTGGACATCGCCGGAAATTTGTGTTTTCCCTTTATAACGAGTAGAAATTTGTGTTTTATCTTTGGTAACGAGTTCGAATTCATGTTTTCTTCATATTAACGAGTTCAAATTCGTGTTTTTCTCTCGGTAACGAGTTGTCCTTGAAGAAAAAAAGGTTTTTTCTCCGATAACGAGTGGACATCGCCGGAAATTTGTGTTTTCCCTTTATAACGAGTAGAAATTTGTGTTTTATCTTTGGTAACGAGTTCGAATTCATGTTTTCTTCATATTAACGAGTTCAAATTCGTGTTTTTCTCTCGGTAACGAGTTGTCCTTGAAGAAAAAAAGGTTTTTTCTCTCGATAACGAGTGGACATCGCCGGAAATTTGTGTTTTCCCTTTATAACGAGTAGAAATTTGTGTTTTATCTTTGGTAACGAGTTCGAATTCATGTTTTCTTCATATTAACGAGTTCAAATTCGTGTTTTTCTCTCGGTAACGAGTTGTCCTTGAAGAAAAAAAGGTTTTTTCTCTCGATAACGAGTGGACATCGCCGGAAATTTGTGTTTTCCCTTTATAACGAGTAGAAATTTGTGTTTTATCTTTGGTAACGAGTTCGAATTCATGTTTTCTTCATATTAACGAGTTCAAATTCGTGTTTTTCTCGGTAACGAGTTGTCCTTGAAGAAAAAAGGTTTTTTCTCCGATAACGAGTGGACATCGCCGGAAATTTGTGTTTTCCCTTTATAACGAGTAGAAATTTGTGTTTTATCTTTGGTAACGAGTTCGAATTCATGTTTTCTTCATATTAACGAGTTCAAATTCGTGTTTTTCTCTCGGTAACGAGTTGTCCTTGAAGAAAAAAAAGGTTTTTTCTCCGATAACGAGTGGACATCGCCGGAAATTTGTGTTTTCCTTTATAACGAGTAGAAATTTGTGTTTTATCTTTGGTAACGAGTTCGAATTCATGTTTTCTTCATATTAACGAGTTCAAATTCGTGTTTTTCTCTCGGTAACGAGTTGTCCTTGAAGAAAAAAGGTTTTTTCTCCGATAACGAGTGGACATCGCCGGAAATTTGTGTTTTCCCTTTATAACGAGTAGAAATTTGTGTTTTATCTTTGGTAACGAGTTCGAATTCATGTTTTCTTCATATTAACGAGTTCAAATTCGTGTTTTTCTCTCGGTAACGAGTTGTCCTTGAAGAAAAAAAGGTTTTTTCTCTCGATAACGAGTGGACATCGCCGGAAATTTGTGTTTTCCCTTTATAACGAGTAGAAATTTGTGTTTTATCTTTGGTAACGAGTTCGAATTCATGTTTTCTTCATATTAACGAGTTCAAATTCGTGTTTTTCTCTCGGTAACGAGTTGTCCTTGAAGAAAAAAGGTTTTTTCTCCGATAACGAGTGGACATCGCCGGAAATTTGTGTTTTCCCTTTATAACGAGTAGAAATTTGTGTTTTATCTTTGGTAACGAGTTCGAATTCATGTTTTCTTCATATTAACGAGTTCAAATTCGTGTTTTTCTCTCGGTAACGAGTTGTCCTTGAAGAAAAAAAGGTTTTTTCTCCGATAACGAGTGGACATCGCCGGAAATTTGTGTTTTCCTTTATAACGAGTAGAAATTTGTGTTTTATCTTTGGTAACGAGTTCGAATTCATGTTTTCTTCATATTAACGAGTTCAAATTCGTGTTTTTCTCTCGGTAACGAGTTGTCCTTGAAGAAAAAAAGGTTTTTTCTCCGATAACGAGTGGACATCGCCGGAAATTTGTGTTTTCCCTTTATAACGAGTAGAAATTTGTGTTTTATCTTTGGTAACGAGTTCGAATTCATGTTTTCTTCATATTAACGAGTTCAAATTCGTGTTTTTCTCTGGTAACGAGTTGTCCTTGAAGAAAAAAAGGTTTTTTCTCTGATAACGAGTGGACATCGCCGGAAATTTGTGTTTTCCCTTTATAACGAGTAGAAATTTGTGTTTTATCTTTGGTAACGAGTTCGAATTCATGTTTTCTTCATATTAACGAGTTCAAATTCGTGTTTTTCTCTGGTAACGAGTTGTCCTTGCTGAAAAAATGGTTTTTTCTCTGATAACGAGTGGACATCGCCGGAAATTTTTGTTTTCCAATTATAACGAGTAGAAATTTGTGTTTTATCATTGGTAACGAGTTCGAATTCATGTTTTCTTCATATTAACGAGTTCAAATTCGAGTTGTCCTTGAAGAAAAAAAGGTTTTTTCTCTGATAACGAGTGGACATCGCCGGAAATTTGTGTTTTCCCTTTATAACGAGTAGAAATTTGTGTTTTATCTTTGGTAACGAGTTCGAATTCATGTTTTCTTCATATTAACGAGTTCAAATTCGTGTTTTTCTCTCGGTAACGAGTTGTCCTTGAAGAAAAAAGGTTTTTTCTCCGATAACGAGTGGACATCGCCGGAAATTTGTGTTTTCCCTTTATAACGAGTAGAAATTTGTGTTTTATCTTTGGTAACGAGTTCGAATTCATGTTTTCTTCACATTAACGAGTTCAAATTCGTGTTTTTCTCTGGTAACGAGTTGTCCTTGCTGAAAAAAAGGTTTTTTCTCTGATAACGAGTGGACATCGCCGGAAATTTTTGTTTTCCCTTTATAACGAGTAGAAATTTGTGTTTTATCTTTGGTAACGAGTTCGAATTCATGTTTTCTTCATATTAACGAGTTCAAATTCGTGTTTTTCCCTCGGTAACGAGTTGTCCTTGAAGAAAAAAAGGTTTTTTCTCTCGATAACGAGTGGACATCGCCGGAAATTTGTGTTTTCCCTTTATAACGAGTAGAAATTTGTGTTTTATCTTTGGTAACGAGTTCGAATTCATGTTTTCTTCATATTAACGAGTTCAAATTCGTGTTTTTCTCTCGGTAACGAGTTGTCCTTGAAGAAAAAAAGGTTTTTTCTCCGATAACGAGTGGACATCGCCGGAAATTTGTGTTTTCCCTTTATAACGAGTAGAAATTTGTGTTTTATCTTTGGTAACGAGTTCGAATTCATGTTTTCTTCATATTAACGAGTTCAAATTCGTGTTTTTCTCTCGGTAACGAGTTGTCCTTGAAGAAAAAAAGGTTTTTTCTCTGATAACGAGTGGACATCGCCGGAAATTTGTGTTTTCCCTTTATAACGAGTAGAAATTTGTGTTTTATCTTTGGTAACGAGTTCGAATTCATGTTTTCTTCATATTAACGAGTTCAAATTCGTGTTTTTCTCTGGTAACGAGTTGTCTTTGCTTGAAAAATGGTTTTTTCTCTGATAACGAGTGGACATCGCCGGAAATTTTTGTTTTCCAATTATAACGAGTAGAAATTTGTGTTTTATCATTGGTAACGAGTTCGAATTCATGTTTTCTTCATATTAACGAGTTCAAATTCGTGTTTTTCTCTGGTAACGAGCTGTCCTTGAAGAAAAAAAGGTTTTTTCTCTGATAACGAGTGGACATCGCCGGAAATTTGTGTTTTCCCTTTATAACGAGTAGAAATTTGTGTTTTATCTTTGGTAACGAGTTCGAATTCATGTTTTCTTCATATTAACGAGTTCAAATTCGTGTTTTTCTCTCGGTAACGAGTTGTCCTTGAAGAAAAAAAGGTTTTTTCTCCGATAACGAGTGGACATCGCCGGAAATTTGTGTTTTCCCTTTATAACGAGTAGAAATTTGTGTTTTATCTTTGGTAACGAGTTCGAATTCATGTTTTCTTCATATTAACGAGTTCAAATTCGTGTTTTTCTCGGTAACGAGTTGTCCTTGAAGAAAAAAAGGTTTTTTCTCTGATAACGAGTGGACATCGCCGGAAATTTGTGTTTTCCCTTTATAACGAGTAGAAATTTGTGTTTTATCTTTGGTAACGAGTTCGAATTCATGTTTTCTTCATATTAACGAGTTCAAATTCGTGTTTTTCTCTCGGTAACGAGTTGTCCTTGAAGAAAAAATGGTTTTTTCTCTGATAACGAGTGGACATCGCCGGAAATTTTTGTTTTCCAATTATAACGAGTAGAAATTTGTGTTTTATCATTGGTAACGAGTTCGAATTCATGTTTTCTTCATATTAACGAGTTCAAATTCGTGTTTTTCTCTGGTAACGAGCTGTCCTTGAAGAAAAAAGGTTTTTTCTCTGATAACGAGTGGACATCGCCGGAAATTTGTGTTTTCCCTTTATAACGAGTAGAAATTTGTGTTTTATCTTTGGTAACGAGTTCGAATTCATGTTTTCTTCATATTAACGAGTTCAAATTCGTGTTTTTCTCTGGGTAACGAGTTGTCCTTGAAGAAAAATAGGTTTTTTCTCTGATAACGAGTGGACATCGCCGGAAATTTGTGTTTTTTCCTTTATAACGAGTAGAAATTTGTGTTTTATCTTTGGTAACGAGTTCGAATTCATGTTTTCTTCATATTAACGAGTTCAAATTCGTGTTTTTCTCTGGTAACGAGTTGTCCTTGCTGAAAAAATGGTTTTTTCTCTGATAACGAGTGGACATCGCCGGAAATTTTTGTTTTCCAATTATAACGAGTAGAAATTTGTGTTTTATCATTGGTAACGAGTTCGAATTCATGTTTTCTTCATATTAACGAGTTCAAATTCGTGTTTTTCTCTGGTAACGAGCTGTCCTTGAAGAAAAAAAGGTTTTTTCTCTGATAACGAGTGGACATCGCCGGAAATTTTTGTTTTCCCTTTATAACGAGTAGAAATTTGTGTTTTATCTTTGGTAACGAGTTCGAATTCATGTTTTCTTCATATTAACGAGTTCAAATTCGTGTTTTTCTCTGGTAACGAGTTGTCCTTGAAGAAAAAAGGTTTTTTCTCCGATAACGAGTGGACATCGCCGGAAATTTGTGTTTTCCCTTTATAACGAGTAGAAATTTGTGTTTTATCTTTGGTAACGAGTTCGAATTCATGTTTTCTTCATATTAACGAGTTCAAATTCGTGTTTTTCTCTGGTAACGAGCTGTCCTTGAAGAAAAAAAAGGTTTTTTCTCTGATAACGAGTGGACATCGCCGGAAATTTGTGTTTTCCCTTTATAACGAGTAGAAATTTGTGTTTTATCTTTGGTAACGAGTTCGAATTCATGTTTTCTTCATATTAACGAGTTCAAATTCGTGTTTTTCTCTGGTAACGAGTTGTCCTTGCTGAAAAAATGGTTTTTTCTCTGATAACGAGTGGACATCGCCGGAAATTTTTGTTTTCCAATTATAACGAGTAGAAATTTGTGTTTTATCATTGGTAACGAGTTCGAATTCATGTTTTCTTCATATTAACGAGTTCAAATTCGTGTTTTTCTCTGGTAACGAGCTGTCCTTGAAGAAAAAAAGGTTTTTCTCTCGATAACGAGTGGACATCGCCGGAAATTTGTGTTTTCCTTTATAACGAGTAGAAATTTGTGTTTTATCTTTGGTAACGAGTTCGAATTCATGTTTTCTTCATATTAACGAGTTCAAATTCGTGTTTTTCTCCGGTAACGAGTTGTCCTTGAAGAAAAAAAGGTTTTTTCTCTCGATAACGAGTGGACATCGCCGGAAATTTGTGTTTTCCCTTTATAACGAGTAGAAATTTGTGTTTTATCTTTGGTAACGAGTTCGAATTCATGTTTTCTTCATATTAACGAGTTCAAATTCGTGTTTTTCTCTCGGTAACGAGTTGTCCTTGCCGAAAAAAAATGGTTTTTTCTCTGATAACGAGTGGACATCGCCGGAAATTTTTGTTTTCCAATTATAACGAGTAGAAATTTGTGTTTTATCATTGGTAACGAGTTCGAATTCATGTTTTCTTCATATTAACGAGTTCAAATTCGTGTTTTTCTCTGGTAACGAGCTGTCCTTGAAGAAAAAAAGGTTTTTTCTCTCGATAACGAGTGGACATCGCCGGAAATTTGTGTTTTCCCTTTATAACGAGTAGAAATTTGTGTTTTATCTTTGGTAACGAGTTCGAATTCATGTTTTCTTCATATTAACGAGTTCAAATTCGTGTTTTTCTCTGGTAACGAGTTGTCCTTGAAGAAAAAAAAGGTTTTTTCTCTGATAACGAGTGGACATCGCCGGAAATTTGTGTTTTCCCTTTATAACGAGTAGAAATTTGTGTTTTATCTTTGGTAACGAGTTCGAATTCATGTTTTCTTCATATTAACGAGTTCAAATTCGTGTTTTTCTCTCGGTAACGAGTTGTCCTTGAAGAAAAAAAGGTTTTTTCTCCGATAACGAGTGGACATCGCCGGAAATTTGTGTTTTCCCTTTATAACGAGTAGAAATTTGTGTTTTATCTTTGGTAACGAGTTCGAATTCATGTTTTCTTCATATTAACGAGTTCAAATTCGTGTTTTTCTCTCGGTAACGAGTTGTCCTTGAAGAAAAAAAGGTTTTTTCTCGATAACGAGTGGACATCGCCGGAAATTTGTGTTTTCCTTTATAACGAGTAGAAATTTGTGTTTTATCTTTGGTAACGAGTTCGAATTCATGTTTTCTTCATATTAACGAGTTCAAATTCGTGTTTTTCTCTCGGTAACGAGTTGTCCTTGAAGAAAAAAAGGTTTTTCTCTCGATAACGAGTGGACATCGCCGGAAATTTGTGTTTTCCCTTTATAACGAGTAGAAATTTGTGTTTTATCTTTGGTAACGAGTTCGAATTCATGTTTTCTTCATATTAACGAGTTCAAATTCGTGTTTTTCTCTCGGTAACGAGTTGTCCTTGAAGAAAAAAAGGTTTTTTCTCCGATAACGAGTGGACATCGCCGGAAATTTGTGTTTTCCCTTTATAACGAGTAGAAATTTGTGTTTTATCTTTGGTAACGAGTTCGAATTCATGTTTTCTTCATATTAACGAGTTCAAATTCGTGTTTTTCTCGGTAACGAGTTGTCCTTGAAGAAAAAAAGGTTTTTTCTCTCGATAACGAGTGGACATCGCCGGAAATTTGTGTTTTCCCTTTATAACGAGTAGAAATTTGTGTTTTATCTTTGGTAACGAGTTCGAATTCATGTTTTCTTCATATTAACGAGTTCAAATTCGTGTTTTTCTCTCGGTAACGAGTTGTCCTTGAAGAAAAAAAGGTTTTTTCTCTCGATAACGAGTGGACATCGCCGGAAATTTGTGTTTTCCCTTTATAACGAGTAGAAATTTGTGTTTTATCTTTGGTAACGAGTTCGAATTCATGTTTTCTTCATATTAACGAGTTCAAATTCGTGTTTTTCTCTCGGTAACGAGTTGTCCTTGAAGAAAAAAGGTTTTTTCTCCGATAACGAGTGGACATCGCCGGAAATTTGTGTTTTCCTTTATAACGAGTAGAAATTTGTGTTTTATCTTTGGTAACGAGTTCGAATTCATGTTTTCTTCATATTAACGAGTTCAAATTCGTGTTTTTCTCTCGGTAACGAGTTGTCCTTGAAGAAAAAAAAGGTTTTTTCTCCGATAACGAGTGGACATCGCCGGAAATTTGTGTTTTCCCTTTATAACGAGTAGAAATTTGTGTTTTATCTTTGGTAACGAGTTCGAATTCATGTTTTCTTCATATTAACGAGTTCAAATTCGTGTTTTTCTCTCGGTAACGAGTTGTCCTTGAAGAAAAAAAGGTTTTTTCTCCGATAACGAGTGGACATCGCCGGAAATTTGTGTTTTCCCTTTATAACGAGTAGAAATTTGTGTTTTATCTTTGGTAACGAGTTCGAATTCATGTTTTCTTCATATTAACGAGTTCAAATTCGTGTTTTTCTCTCGGTAACGAGTTGTCCTTGAAGAAAAAAGGTTTTTTCTCCGATAACGAGTGGACATCGCCGGAAATTTGTGTTTTCCCTTTATAACGAGTAGAAATTTGTGTTTTTCTTTGGTAACGAGTTCGAATTCATGTTTTCTTCATATTAACGAGTTCAAATTCGTGTTTTTCTCTCGGTAACGAGTTGTCCCTGAAGAAAAAATGGTTTTTTCTCTGATAACGAGTGGACATCGCCGGAAATTTGTGTTTTCCCTTTATAACGAGTAGAAATTTGTGTTTTTTCTTTGGTAACGAGTTCGAATTCATGTTTTCTTCATATTAACGAGTTCAAATTCGTGTTTTTCTCTCGGTAACGAGTTGTCCTTGAAGAAAAAATGGTTTTTTCTCTCGATAACGAGTGGACATCGCCGGAAATTTGTGTTTTCCCTTATAACGAGTAGAAATTTGTGTTTTATCTTTGGTAACGAGTTCGAATTCATGTTTTCTTCATATTAACGAGTTCAAATTCGTGTTTTTCTCTCGGTAACGAGTTGTCCTTGAAGAAAAAAAGGTTTTTTCTCCGATAACGAGTGGACATCGCCGGAAATTTGTGTTTTCCCTTTATAACGAGTAGAAATTTGTGTTTTATCTTTGGTAACGAGTTCGAATTCATGTTTTCTTCATATTAACGAGTTCAAATTCGTGTTTTTCTCTCGGTAACGAGTTGTCCTTGAAGAAAAAAATGGTTTTTTCTCTCGATAACGAGTGGACATCGCCGGAAATTTGTGTTTTCCCTTTATAACGAGTAGAAATTTGTGTTTTATCTTTGGTAACGAGTTCGAATTCATGTTTTCTTCATATTAACGAGTTCAAATTCGTGTTTTTCTCCGGTAACGAGTTGTCCTTGAAGAAAAAAGGTTTTTTCTCTGATAACGAGTGGACATCGCCGGAAATTTGTGTTTTCCCTTTATAACGAGTAGAAATTTGTGTTTTATCTTTGGTAACGAGTTCGAATTCATGTTTTCTTCATATTAACGAGTTCAAATTCGTGTTTTTCTCCGGTAACGAGTTGTCCTTGAAGAAAAAAAAGGTTTTTCTCTCGATAACGAGTGGACATCGCCGGAAATTTGTGTTTTCCCTTTATAACGAGTAGAAATTTGTGTTTTATCTTTGGTAACGAGTTCGAATTCATGTTTTCTTCATATTAACGAGTTCAAATTCGTGTTTTTCTCTCGGTAACGAGTTGTCCTTGAAGAAAAAAAGGTTTTTTCTCAGATAACGAGTGGACATCGCCGGAAATTTTGTGTTTTCCCTTTATAACGAGTAGAAATTTGTGTTTTATCTTTGGTAACGAGTTCGAATTCATGTTTTCTTCATATTAACGAGTTCAAATTCGTGTTTTTCTCTCGGTAACGAGTTGTCCTTGCCGAAAAAAATGGTTTTTTCGATAACGAGTGGACATCGCCGGAAATTTGTGTTTTCCAATTATAACGAGTAGAAATTTGTGTTTTATCTTTGGTAACGAGTTCGAATTCATGTTTTCTTCATATTAACGAGTTCAAATTCGTGTTTTTCTCTCGGTAACGAGTTGTCCTTGAAGAAAAAAAGGTTTTTCTCTCGATAACGAGTGGACATCGCCGGAAATTTGTGTTTTCCCTTTATAACGAGTAGAAATTTGTGTTTTATCTTTGGTAACGAGTTCGAATTCATGTTTTCTTCATATTAACGAGTTCAAATTCGTGTTTTTCTCTCGGTAACGAGTTGTCCTTGAAGAAAAAAAGGTTTTTTCTCTCGATAACGAGTGGACATCGCCGGAAATTTTTGTTTTCCCTTTATAACGAGTAGAAATTTGTGTTTTATCTTTGGTAACGAGTTCGAATTCATGTTTTCTTCATATTAACGAGTTCAAATTCGTGTTTTTCTCTCGGTAACGAGTTGTCCTTGAAGAAAAAAAGGTTTTTTCTCTCGATAACGAGTGGACATCGCCGGAAATTTGTGTTTTCCTTTATAACGAGTAGAAATTTGTGTTTTATCTTTGGTAACGAGTTCGAATTCATGTTTTCTTCATATTAACGAGTTCAAATTCGTGTTTTTCTCTCGGTAACGAGTTGTCCTTGCCGAAAAAATGGTTTTTTCCGATAACGAGTGGACATCGCCGGAAATTTTTGTTTTCCAATTATAACGAGTAGAAATTTGTGTTTTATCATTGGTAACGAGTTCGAATTCATGTTTTCTTCATATTAACGAGTTCAAATTCGTGTTTATCTCAGGTAACGAGTTGTCCTTGAAGAAAAAAAGGTTTTTTTTCTCGATAACGAGTGGACATCGCCGGAAATTTGTGTTTTCCCTTTATAACGAGTAGAAATTTGTGTTTTATCTTTGGTAACGAGTTCGAATTCATGTTTTCTTCATATTAACGAGTTCAAATTCGTGTTTTTCTCTCGGTAACGAGTTGTCCTTGAAGAAAAAAAGGTTTTTTCTCTCGATAACGAGTGGACATCGCCGGAAATTTGTGTTTTCCCTTTATAACGAGTAGAAATTTGTGTTTTATCTTTGGTAACGAGTTCGAATTCATGTTTTCTTCATATTAACGAGTTCAAATTCGTGTTTTTCTCTCGGTAACGAGTTGTCCTTGCCGAAAAAATGGTTTTTTCTCCGATAACGAGTGGACATCGCCGGAAATTTGTGTTTTCCCTTTATAACGAGTAGAAATTTGTGTTTTATCTTTGGTAACGAGTTCGAATTCATGTTTTCTTCATATTAACGAGTTCAAATTCGTGTTTTTCTCTCGGTAACGAGTTGTCCTTGAAGAAAAAATGGTTTTTTCTCCGATAACGAGTGGACATCGCCGGAAATTTGTGTTTTCCCTTTATAACGAGTAGAAATTTGTGTTTTATCTTTGGTAACGAGTTCGAATTCATGTTTTCTTCATATTAACGAGTTCAAATTTGTGTTTTTCTCTCGGTAACGAGTTGTCCTTGAAGAAAAAAAGGTTTTTTCTCCGATAACGAGTGGACATCGCCGGAAATTTGTGTTTTCCCTTTATAACGAGTAGAAATTTGTGTTTTATCTTTGGTAACGAGTTCGAATTCATGTTTTCTTCATATTAACGAGTTCAAATTCGTGTTTTTCTCTCGGTAACGAGTTGTCCTTGAAGAAAAAAAGGTTTTTTTCTCGATAACGAGTGGACATCGCCGGAAATTTGTGTTTTCCCTTTATAACGAGTAGAAATTTGTGTTTTATCTTTGGTAACGAGTTCGAATTCATGTTTTCTTCATATTAACGAGTTCAAATTCGTGTTTTTCTCTCGGTAACGAGTTGTCCTTGAAGAAAAAAATGGTTTTTTCTCTCGATAACGAGTGGACATCGCCGGAAATTTGTGTTTTCCCTTTATAACGAGTAGAAATTTGTGTTTTATCTTTGGTAACGAGTTCGAATTCATGTTTTCTTCATATTAACGAGTTCAAATTCGTGTTTTTCTCCGGTAACGAGTTGTCCTTGAAGAAAAAAGGTTTTTTTCTCGATAACGAGTGGACATCGCCGGAAATTTGTGTTTTCCCTTTATAACGAGTAGAAATTTGTGTTTTATCTTTGGTAACGAGTTCGAATTCATGTTTTCTTCATATTAACGAGTTCAAATTCGTGTTTTTCTCTCGGTAACGAGTTGTCCTTGAAGAAAAAAGGTTTTTTCTCCGATAACGAGTGGACATCGCCGGAAATTTGTGTTTTCCCTTTATAACGAGTAGAAATTTGTGTTTTATCTTTGGTAACGAGTTCGAATTCATGTTTTCTTCATATTAACGAGTTCAAATTCGTGTTTTTCTCTCGGTAACGAGTTGTCCTTGAAGAAAAAATGGTTTTTTCTCTCGATAACGAGTGGACATCGCCGGAAATTTGTGTTTTCCCTTTATAACGAGTAGAAATTTGTGTTTTATCTTTGGTAACGAGTTCGAATTCATGTTTTCTTCATATTAACGAGTTCAAATTCGTGTTTTTCTCTCGGTAACGAGTTGTCCTTGAAGAAAAAAAGGTTTTTCTCTCGATAACGAGTGGACATCGCCGGAAATTTGTGTTTTCCTTTATAACGAGTAGAAATTTGTGTTTTATCTTTGGTAACGAGTTCGAATTCATGTTTTCTTCATATTAACGAGTTCAAATTCGTGTTTTCTCTCGGTAACGAGTTGTCCTTGAAGAAAAAAAGGTTTTTTCTCTCGATAACGAGTGGACATCGCCGGAAATTTGTGTTTTCCCTTTATAACGAGTAGAAATTTGTGTTTTTTCTTTGGTAACGAGTTCGAATTCATGTTTTCTTCATATTAACGAGTTCAAATTCGTGTTTTTCTCTCGGTAACGAGTTGTCCTTGAAGAAAAAAAGGTTTTTTCCCCGATAACGAGTTGACATCGCCGGAAATTTGTGTTTTCCTTTATAACGAGTAGAAATTTGTGTTTTATCTTTGGTAACGAGTTCGAATTCATGTTTTCTTCATATTAACGAGTTCAAATTTGTGTTTTTCTCTGGTAACGAGTTGTCCTTGAAGAAAAAAAGGTTTTTTCTCTGATAACGAGTTGACATCGCCGGAAATTTTTGTTTTCCCTTTATAACGAGTAGAAATTTGTGTTTTATCTTTGGTAACGAGTTCGAATTCATGTTTTCTTCATATTAACGAGTTCAAATTTCGTGTTTTTCTCTCGGTAACGAGTTGTCCTTGAAGAAAAAATGGTTTTTTCTCTGATAACGAGTGGACATCGCCGGAAATTTGTGTTTTCCATTTATAACGAGTAGAAATTTGTGTTTTATCTTTGGTAACGAGTTCGAATTCATGTTTTCTTCATATTAACGAGTTCAAATTCGTGTTTTTCTCTCGGTAACGAGTTGTCCTTGAAGAAAAAAGGTTTTTTCTCTGATAACGAGTGGACATCGCCGGAAATTTGTGTTTTCCCTTTATAACGAGTAGAAATTTGTGTTTTATCTTTGGTAACGAGTTCGAATTCATGTTTTCTTCATATTAACGAGTTCAAATTCGTGTTTTTCTCTGGTAACGAGTTGTCCTTGCTGAAAAAATGGTTTTTTCTCTGATAACGAGTGGACATCGCCGGAAATTTTTGTTTTCCAATTATAACGAGTAGAAATTTGTGTTTTATCATTGGTAACGAGTTCGAATTCATGTTTTCTTCATATTAATGAGTTCAAATTCGTGTTTTTCTCTGGTAACGAGCCGTCCTTGAAAAAAAAAGGTTTTTTCTCTGATAACGAGTGGACATCGCCGGAAATTTGTGTTTTCCCTTTATAACGAGTAGAAATTTGTGTTTTATCTTTGGTAACGAGTTCGAATTCATGTTTTCTTCATATTAACGAGTTCAAATTCGTGTTTTTCTCTCGGTAACGAGTTGTCCTTGAAGAAAAAAAAGGTTTTTTCTCTCGATAACGAGTGGACATCGCCGGAAATTTGTGTTTTCCTTTATAACGAGTAGAAATTTGTGTTTTATCTTTGGTAACGAGTTCGAATTCATGTTTTCTTCATATTAACGAGTTCAAATTCGTGTTTTTCTCTCGGTAACGAGTTGTCCTTGAAGAAAAAATGGTTTTTTCTCCGATAACGAGTGGACATCGCCGGAAATTTGTGTTTTCCCTTTATAACGAGTAGAAATTTGTGTTTTATCTTTGGTAACGAGTTCGAATTCATGTTTTCTTCATATTAACGAGTTCAAATTCGTGTTTTTCTCTCGGTAACGAGTTGTCCTTGAAGAAAAAAATGGTTTTTTCTCTCGATAACGAGTGGACATCGCCGGAAATTTGTGTTTTCCCTTTATAACGAGTAGAAATTTGTGTTTTATCTTTGGTAACGAGTTCGAATTCATGTTTTCTTCATATTAACGAGTTCAAATTCGTGTTTTTCTCTCGGTAACGAGTTGTCCTTGAAGAAAAAAGGTTTTTTCTCGATAACGAGTGGACATCGCCGGAAATTTGTGTTTTCCCTTTATAACGAGTAGAAATTTGTGTTTTATCTTTGGTAACGAGTTCGAATTCATGTTTTCTTCATATTAACGAGTTCAAATTCGTGTTTTTCTCTCGGTAACGAGTTGTCCTTGCCGAAAAAAAAGGTTTTTTCTCCGATAACGAGTTGGACATCGCCGGAAATTTGTGTTTTCCTTTATAACGAGTAGAAATTTGTGTTTTATCTTTGGTAACGAGTTCGAATTCATGTTTTCTTCATATTAACGAGTTCAAATTCGTGTTTTTCTCTCGGTAACGAGTTGTCCTTGAAGAAAAAAGGTTTTTTCTCCGATAACGAGTGGACATCGCCGGAAATTTGTGTTTTCCCTTTATAACGAGTAGAAATTTGTGTTTTATCTTTGGTAACGAGTTCGAATTCATGTTTTCTTCATATTAACGAGTTCAAATTCGTGTTTTTCTCTCGGTAACGAGTTGTCCTTGAAGAAAAAAGGTTTTTTCTCCGATAACGAGTGGACATCGCCGGAAATTTGTGTTTTCCCTTTATAACGAGTAGAAATTTGTGTTTTATCTTTGGTAACGAGTTCGAATTCATGTTTTCTTCATATTAACGAGTTCAAATTCGTGTTTTTCTCTGGTAACGAGTTGTCCTTGCTGAAAAAATGGTTTTTTCTCTGATAACGAGTGGACATCGCCGGAAATTTTTGTTTTCTATTTATAACGAGTAGAAATTTGTGTTTTATCTTTGGTAACGAGTTCGAATTCATGTTTTCTTCATATTAACGAGTTCAAATTCGTGTTTTTCTCTGGTAACGAGTTGTCCTTGAAGAAAAAAAGGTTTTTTCTCTGATAACGAGTGGACATCGCCGGAAATTTGTGTTTTCCCTTTATAACGAGTAGAAATTTGTGTTTTTTCTTTGGTAACGAGTTCGAATTCATGTTTTCTTCATATTAACGAGTTCAAATTCGTGTTTTTCTCTCGGTAACGAGTTGTCCTTGAAGAAAAAAAGGTTTTTTCTCCGATAACGAGTGGACATCGCCGGAAATTTGTGTTTTCCCTTTATAACGAGTAGAAATTTGTGTTTTATCTTTGGTAACGAGTTCGAATTCATGTTTTCTTCATATTAACGAGTTCAAATTCGTGTTTTTTCTCTCGGTAACGAGTTGTCCTTGAAGAAAAAAGGTTTTTTCTCTGATAACGAGTGGACATCGCCGGAAATTTGTGTTTTTCCTTTATAACGAGTAGAAATTTGTGTTTTATCTTTGGTAACGAGTTCGAATTCATGTTTTCTTCATATTAACGAGTTCAAATTCGTGTTTTTCTCTGGTAACGAGTTGTCCTTGTTGAAAAAATGGTTTTTTCTCTGATAACGAGTGGACATCGCCGGAAATTTGTGTTTTCCATTTATAACGAGTAGAAATTTGTGTTTTATCTTTGGTAACGAGTTCGAATTCATGTTTTCTTCATATTAACGAGTTCAAATTCGTGTTTTTCTCTCGGTAACGAGTTGTCCTTGAAGAAAAAAAGGTTTTTTCTCTGATAACGAGTGGACATCACCGGAAATTTGTGTTTTCCCTTTATAACGAGTAGAAATTTGTGTTTTATCTTTGGTAACGAGTTCGAATTCATGTTTTCTTCATATTAACGAGTTCAAATTCGAGTTTTTCTCTGGTAACGAGTTGTCCTTGAAGAAAAAAAAGGTTTTTTCCTCTGATAACGAGTGGACATCGCCGGAAATTTGTGTTTTCCCTTTATAACGAGTAGAAATTTGTGTTTTATCTTTGGTAACGAGTTCGAATTCATGTTTTCTTCATATTAACGAGTTCAAATTCGTGTTTTTTCTCCGGTAACGAGTTGTCCTTGAAGAAAAAAATGGTTTTTTCTCTCCGATAACGAGTTGACATCGCCGGAAATTTGTGTTTTCCTTTATAACGAGTAGAAATTTGTGTTTTATCTTTGGTAACGAGTTCGAATTCATGTTTTCTTCATATTAACGAGTTCAAATTCGTGTTTTTCTCTCCGGTAACGAGTTGTCCTTGCCGAAAAAAAGGTTTTTTCTCTGATAACGAGTGGACATCGCCGGAAATTTGTGTTTTCCCTTTATAACGAGTAGAAATTTGTGTTTTATCTTTGGTAACGAGTTCGAATTCATGTTTTCTTCATATTAACGAGTGGACATCGCCGGAAATTTGTGTTTTCCCTTTATAACGAGTAGAAATTTGTGTTTTATCTTTGGTAACGAGTTCGAATTCATGTTTTCTTCATATTAACGAGTTCAAATTCGTGTTTTTCTCTGGTAACGAGTTGTCCTTGAAGAAAAAAAGGTTTTTCTCTCGATAACGAGTGGACATCGCCGGAAATTTGTGTTTTCCCTTTATAACGAGTAGAAATTTGTGTTTTTTCTTTGGTAACGAGTTCGAATTCATGTTTTCTTCATATTAACGAGTTCAAATTCGTGTTTTTCTCTGGTAACGAGTTGTCCTTGAAGAAAAAATGGATTTTTCTCGATAACGAGTTGACATCGCCGGAAATTTGTGTTTTCCATTTATAACGAGTAGAAATTTGTGTTTTATCTTTGGTAACGAGTTCGAATTCATATTTTCTTCATATTAACGAGTTCAAATTCGTGTTTTTCTCTGGTAACGAGTTGTCCTTGCTAAAAAAATGGTTTTTTCTCTGATAACGAGTTGACATCGCCGGAAATTTGTGTTTTCCCTTTATAACGAGTAGAAATGTGTTTTATCTTTGGTAACGAGTTCGAATTCATGTTTTCATCATATTAACGCGTTCAAATTTGTGTTTTTCACTGGGTAACGAGTTGTCCTTGAAGAAAAAAAGTTTTTTTCCCGATAACGAGTTGACATCGCCGGAAATTTGTGTTTTCCCTTTATACCGAGTGGAAATTTGTGTTTTATCTTTGGTAACAACTTCGAATTCATGTTTTCTTCATATTAACGAGTTCAGATTTGTGTTTTTCTCTGGTAACGTGTTGTCCTTGAAGAAAAAAAGGTTTTTTCTCTGATAACGAGTGGACATCGCCGGAAATTTGTGTTTTCCCTTTATAACGAGTAAAAATTTGTGTTTTTCTTTGGTAACGAGTTCGAATTCATGTTTTCTTCATATTAACGAGTTCAAATTCATGTTTTTCTCTGGTAACGAGTTGTCCTTGAAGAAAAAAAGGTTTTTTTCCCTGATAACGAGTTGACATCGCCGGAAATTTGTGTTTTCCCTTTATAACGAGTAGAAATTTGTGTTTTATCTTTGGTAACAAGTTCGAATTCATGTTTTCTTCATAATAACGAGTTCAGATTTGTGTTTTTCTCTCGGTAACGAGTTGTCCTTGTTTGAAAAAATGGTTTTTTCTCACGATAACGAGTTGACATCGCCGGAAATTTTTGTTTTCCTTTATAACGAGTAGAAATTTGTGTTTTATATTTGGTAACGAGTTCGAATTCATGTTTTCTTCATATTAACGAGTTCAAATTTGTATTTTTCTCTGGTAACGAGTTGTCCTTGCTGAAAAAATGGATTTTTCAGTGATAACGAGTTGACATCGCCGGAAATTTGTGTTTTCCATTTATAACGAGTAGAAATTTGTGTTTTATCTTTGGTAACGAGTTCGAATTCATATTTTCTTCATATTAACGAGTTCAAATTCGTGTTTTTCTCTGGTAACGTGTTGTCCTTGAAGAAAAAAAGGTTTTTTCTCGGATAACGAGTGGACATCGCCGGAAATTTGTGTTTTCCCTTTATAACGAGTAGAAATTTGTGTTTTATCTTTGGTAACGAGTTCGAATTCATGTTTTCTTCATATTAACGAGTTCAAATTTGTATTTTTCTCTGGTAACGAGTTGTCCTTGAAGAAAAAATGGTTTTTTCCGATAACGAGTTGACATCGCCGGAAATTTGTGTTTTCCATTTATAACGAGTAGAAATTTGTGTTTTATCTTTGGTAACGAGTTCGAATTCATGTTTTCTTCATATTAACGAGTTCAAATTCGTGTTTTTCTCTCGGTAACGAGTTGTCCTTGAAGAAAAATAGGTTTTTTTCTCGATAACGAGTGGACATCGCCGGAAATTTGTGTTTTCCCTTTATAACGAGTAGAAATTTGTGTTTTATCTTTGGTAACGAGTTCGAATTCATGTTTTCTTCATATTAACGAGTTCAAATTCATGTTTTTCTCTGGTAACGAGTTGTCCTTGCTAAAAAATTGGTTTTTTTCTCCGATAACGAGTGGACATCGCC
This sequence comes from Gentiana straminea, assembly GCA_036785695.1. Taxonomy (NCBI): domain Eukaryota; kingdom Viridiplantae; phylum Streptophyta; class Magnoliopsida; order Gentianales; family Gentianaceae; genus Gentiana; species Gentiana straminea. Next base: position 66,768 of record JAVUPR010000019.1, read on the forward strand.
GGAAATTTGTGTTTTCCCTTTATAACGAGTAGAAATTTGTGTTTTATCTTTGGTAACGAGTTCGAATTCATGTTTTCTTCATATTAACGAGTTCAAATTCGTGTTTTTCTCTCGGTAACGAGTTGTCCTTGAAGAAAAAAAGGTTTTTTCTCTCGATAACGAGTGGACATCGCCGGAAATTTGTGTTTTCCATTTATAACGAGTAGAAATTTGTGTTTTATCTTTGGTAACGAGTTCGAATTCATGTTTTCTTCATATTAACGAGTTCAAATTCGTGTTTTTCTCTCGGTAACGAGTTGTCCTTGAAGAAAAAAAGGTTTTTTCCCCGATAACGAGTGGACATCGCCGGAAATTTGTGTTTTCCCTTTATAACGAGTAGAAATTTGTGTTTTATCTTTGGTAACGAGTTCGAATTCATGTTTTCTTCATATTAACGAGTTCAAATTCGTGTTTTTCTCTCGGTAACGAGTTGTCCTTCTTTGAAAAAATGGTTTTTTCTCCGATAACGAGTGGACATCGACGGAAATTTGTGTTTTCCTTTATAACGAGTAGAAATTTGTGTTTTTTCTTTGGTAACGAGTTCGAATTCATGTTTTCTTCATATTAACGAGTTCAGATTTGTGTTTTTCTCTGGTAACGAGTTGTCCTTGCTGAAAAAATGGTTTTTTCTCTGATAACGAGTTGACATCGCCGGAAATTTGTGTTTTCCCTTTATAACGAGTAGAAATTTGTGTTTTATCTTTGGTAACGAGTTCGAATTCATGTTTTCTTCATATTAACGAGTTCAAATTTGTGTTTTTCTCTCGGTAACGAGTTGTCCTTGAAGAAAAAAAGGTTTTTTCTCGATAACGAGTTGACATCGCCGGAAATTTGTGTTTTCCCTTTATAACGAGTAGAAATTTGTGTTTTATCTTTGGTAACGAGTTCGAATTCATGTTTTCTTCATATTAACGAGTTCAAATTTGTGTTTTTCTCTCGGTAACGAGTTGTCCTTGTTGAAAAAATGGTTTTTCTCTGATAACGAGTTGACATCGCCGGAAATTTGTGTTTTCCCTTTATAACGAGTAGAAATTTGTGTTTTATCTTTGGTAACGAGTTCGAATTCATGTTTTCTTCATATTAACGAGTTCAAATTTGTGTTTTTCTCTCGGTAACGAGTTGTCCTTGAAGAAAAAATGGTTTTTTCTCTCGATAACGAGTTGACATCGCCGGAAATTTGTGTTTTCCCTTTATAACGAGTAGAAATTTGTGTTTTATCTTTGGTAACGAGTTCGAATTCATGTTTTCTTCATATTAACGAGTTCAAATTCGTGTTTTTCTCTCGGTAACGAGTTGTCCTTGAAGAAAAAAGGTTTTTTCTCTGATAACGAGTGGACATCGCCGGAAATTTGTGTTTTCCCTTTATAACGAGTAGAAATTTGTGTTTTATCTTTGGTAACGAGTTCGAATTCATGTTTTCTTCATATTAACAAGTTCAAATTCATGTTTTTCTCTGGTAACGAGTTGTCCTTGAAGAAAAAAAGGTTTTTTCTCTGATAACGAGTTGACATCGCCGGAAATTTGTGTTTTCCCTTTATAACGAGTAGAAATTTGTGTTTTATCTTTGGTAACGAGTTCGAATTCATGTTTTCTTCATATTAACGAGTTCAAATTTGTGTTTTTCTCTGGTAACGAGTTGTCCTTGCTGAAAAAATGGTTTTTTCTATGATAACGAGTTGACATCGCCGGAAATTTGTGTTTTCCCTTTATAACGAGTAGAAATTTGTGTTTTATATTTGGTAACGAGTTCGAATTCATGTTTTCTTCATATTAACGAGTTCAAATTTGTGTTTTTCTCTGGTAACGAGTTGTCCTTGAAGAAAAAATGGTTTTTTTTCTCGATAACGAGTTGACATCGCCGGAAATTTGTGTTTTCCTTTATAACGAGTAGAAATTTGTGTTTTATCTTTGGTAACGAGTTCCAATTCATGTTTTCTTCATATTAACGAGTTCAAATTCGTGTTTTTCTCTCGGTAACGAGTTGTCCTTGAAGAAAAAAAGGTTTTTTCTCTGATAACGAGTGGACATCGCCGGAAATTTGTGTTTTCCCTTTATAACGAGTAGAAATTTGTGTTTTATCTTTGGTAACGAGTTCGAATTCATGTTTTCTTCATATTAACGAGTTCAAATTTGTGTTTTTCTCTCGGTAACGAGTTGTCCTTGAAGAAAAAATGGTTTTTTCTCTGATAACGAGTGGACATCGCCGGAAATTTGTGTTTTCCATTTATAACGAGTAGAAATTTGTGTTTTATCTTTGGTAACGAGTTCGAATTCATGTTTTCTTCATATTAACGAGTTCAAATTCGTGTTTTTCTCTGGTAACGAGTTGTCCTTGAAGAAAAATAGGTTTTTTCTCTGATAACGAGTGGACATCGCCGGAAATTTGTGTTTTCCCTTTATAACGAGTAGAAATTTGTGTTTTATCTTTGGTAACGAGTTCGAATTCATGTTTTCTTCATATTAACGAGTTCAAATTCATGTTTTTCTCTGGTAACGAGTTGTCCTTGCTAAAAAATTGGTTTTTTCTCTGATAACGAGTGGACATCGCCGGAAATTTTTGTTTTCCCTTTATAACGAGTAGAAATTTGTGTTTTATCTTTGGTAACGAGTTCGAATTCATGTTTTCTTCATATTAACGAGTTCAAATTCGTGTTTTTCTCTCGTAACGAGTTTTCCTTGAAGAAAAAAAGGTTTTTTCTCTGATAACGAGTGGACATCGCCGGAAATTTGTGTTTTCCATTTATAACGAGTAGAATTTTGTGTTTTATCTTTGGTAACGAGTTCGAATTCATGTTTTCTTCATATTAACGAGTTCAAATTCGTGTTTTTCTCTGGTAACGAGTTGTCCTTGAAGAAAAAAAGGTTTTTTCCCTGATAACGAGTGGACATCGGCGGAAATTTGTGTTTTCCCTTTATAACGAGTAAAAATTTGTGTTTTTTCTTTGTTAACGAGTTCGAATTCATGTTTTCTTCATATTAGCGAGTTCAAATTCGTGTTTTTCTCTGGTAACGAGTTGTCCTTGCTGAAAAAATGGTTTTTTCTCTGATAACGAGTGGACATCGACGGAAATTTGTGTTTTCCCTTTATAACGAGTAGAAATTTGTGTTTTTTCTTTGGTAACGAGTTCGAATTCATGTTTTCTTCATACTAACGAGTTCAGATTTGTGTTTTTCTCTGGTAACGATTTGTCCTTGCTGAAAAAAATGGTTTTTTCACTGATAACGAGTTGACATCGCCGGAAATTTGTGTTTTCCCTTTATAACGAGTACAAATTTGTGTTTTATCTTTGGTAACGAGTTCGAATTCATGTTTTCTTCATATTAACGAGTTCAAATTTGTGTTTTTCACTGGGTAACGAGTTGTCCTTGAAGAAAAAAAAGGTTTTTTCCCGATAACGAGTTGACATCGCCGGAAATTTGTGTTTTCCCTTTATAACGAGTGGAAATTTGTGTTTTATCTTTGGTAACAAGTTCGAATTCATGTTTTCTTCATATTAACGAGTTCAGATTTGTGTTTTTCTCTGCTAACGAGTTGTCCTTGTTGAAAAAATGGTTTTTTCTCTGATAACGAGTTGACATCGCCGGAAATTTTTGTTTTCCTTTATAACGAGTAGAAATTTGTGTTTTATCTTTGGTAACGAGTTCGAATTCATGTTTTCTTCATATTAACGAGTTCAAATTTGTATTTTTCTCTGGTAACGAGTTGTCCTTGTTGAAAAAATGGTTTTTTCTCTGATAACGAGTTGACATCGCCGGAAATTTGTGTTTTCTATTTATAACGAGTAGAAATTTGTGTTTTATCTTTGGTAACGAGTTCGAATTCATGTTTTCTTCATATTAACGAGTTCAAATTCGTGTTTTTCTCTGGTAACGTGTTGTCCTTGAAGAAAAAAAGGTTTTTTCTCTGATAACGAGTGGACATCGCCGGAAATTTGTGTTTTCCCTTTATAACGAGTAGAAATTTGTGTTTTTTCTTTGGTAACGAGTTCGAATTCATGTTTTCTTCATATTAACAAGTTCAAATTCATGTTTTTCACTGGTAACGAGTTGTCCTTGAAGAAAAAAAGGTTTTTTCTCTGATAACGAGTTGACATCGCCGGAAATTTGTGTTTTCCCTTTATAACGAGTGGAAATTTGTGTTTTATCTTTGGTAACAAGTTCGAATTCATGTTTTCTTCATATTAACGAGTTCAGATTTGTGTTTTTTCTCGGTAACAAGTTGTCCTTGCTGAAAAAATGGTTTTTTCTCTGATAACGAGTTGACATCGCCGGAAATTTTTGTTTTTCCTTTATAACGAGTAGAAATTTGTGTTTTATCTTTGGTAACGAGTTCGAATTCATGTTTTCTTCATATTAACGAGTTCAAATTTGTATTTTTCTCTGGTAACGAGTTGTCCTTGAAGAAAAAATGGTTTTTTTAGTGATAACGAGTTGACATCGCCGGAAATTTGTGTTTTCCATTTATAACGAGTAGAAATTTGTGATTTATCTTTGGTAACGAGTTCGAATTCATGTTTTCTTCATATTCACGAGTTCAGATTTGTGTTTTTCTCTGGTAACGAGTTGTCCTTGCTGAAAAAATGGTTTTTTCACTGATAACGAGTTGACATCGCCGGAAATTTGTGTTTTCCCTTTATAACGAGTAGAAATTTGTGTTTTATCTTTGGTAACGAGTTCGAATTCATGTTTTCTTCATATTAACGAGTTCAAATTTGTGTTTTTCACTGGTAACGAGTTGTCTTTGAAGAAAAAAAAGGTTTTTCCCTGATAACGAGTTAACATCGCTGGAAATTTGTGTTTTCCCTTTATAACGAGTGGAAATTTATGTTTTATCTTTGGTAACAAGTTCAAATTCATGTTTTCCTCATATTAACGAGTTCAGATTTGTGTTTTTCTTTGGTAACGAGTTGTCCTTGCTGAAAAAAATGGTTTTTTCTCTGGTAACGAGTTGACATCGCCGGAAATTTTTGTTTTTCCTTTATAACGAGTAGAAATTTGTGTTTTATCTTTGGTAACAAGTTCGAATTCCTGTTTTCCTCATATTAACGAGTTCAGCTTTGTGTTTTCTCTGGTAACGAGTTGTCCTTGCTGAAAAAAAGGTTTTTTCTCTGATAACGAGTGGACATCGCCGGAAATTTGTGTTTTTTCTTTATAACGAGTAGAAATTTGTGTTTTATCTTTGGTAACGAGTTCGAATTCATGTTTTCTTCATATTAACGAGTTCAAATTCGTGTTTTTCTCTGGTAACGAGTTGTCCTTGAAGAAAAAAAGGTTTTTTCTCTGATAACGAGTGGACATCGCCGGAAATTTGTGTTTTCCCTTTATAACGAGTAGAAATTTGTGTTTTATCTTTGGTAACGAGTTCGAATTCATGTTTTCTTCATATTAACGAGTTCAAATTCGTGTTTTTCTCTGGTAACGAGTTGTCCTTGCTAAAAAAATGGTTTTTTCACTGATAACGAGTTGACATCGCCGGAAATTTGTGTTTTCCGTTTATAACGAGTAGAAATGTGTGTTTTATCTTTGGTAACGAGTTCGAATTCATGTTTTCATCATATTAACGCGTTGAAATTTGTGTTTTTCACTGGTAACGAGTTGTCCTTGAAGAAAAAAAGTTTTTTTCCCTGATAACGACTTGACATCGCCGGAAATTTGTGTTTTCCCTTTATACCGAGTGGAAATTTGTGTTTTATCTTTGGTAACAACTTCGAATTCATGTTTTCTTCATATTAACGAGTTCAGATTTGTGTTTTTCTCTGGTAACGAGTTGTCCTTAAAGGATGCACGTTCTTAGATCTAAACGAATTAGATCTACGCGCAGCGGATGGATCACGATTCATATATGAAAACACATAATTAAAGGACTTAAACTACTACAAGGGGGTTTAAGGTCATGTTACCAATAACGGGAAGAGAAGCCTTGATCTTCCGATGTGTTCTCCAAACGGCGTTTGGTGGACACCCTTCTTGATACACGAACCTCCTTGATATGCAACACCAAGAAAAACTCCAAGTTTTTCTTCTTCCAAAAACCCTAGACAAGAAAAACAAATTTTTTTCTCTCTTTTTGGTGATATGGGGCGAAATTTTCAAGTGTGATTTACACTTGGAATAACTCTCCTTTTATAGGAGAGTAAATCCTTGGTCTCCAAGTTTTAATTAATTAAATAAATAATTAATTAAACAAAATAATAAAGATATTTTCCTTAATGAATAATTGTGACATATTATTGACCAATAGGAAACTAAATAACATGTCATCCAACCAATCACATAACAAGAATATCTTTTATTTTCCATAACACAAGAAAATCAATTCTTGTGCTAAAAGAGAACCAATATGGCGCCACCTCCCTAGGGTTTTAGCCCACATAAAATGTCTTTTATGTGTATTATATTATTTAGCCCAACTAAATAATATCCATGCATATCAATTAATTAGCCCAGCCAATTAATTATCACTGAGGCCCAAGTAACAAGATTATTAGTCCGAATTACAGAAGCCACATCGGGGACGATGGACCTATAACCGTAGCTCCAATAATTAATTATTCATCGAACGTAATAAGTACATTAATTATTAATTCCGGGATTACGCCACCATAAACCCGAAACCGAACTCTACCGATTATAGATGTATACTTATACTCAACCCATGAGTGAATAAGCGTCCATTGATATAATCACTACATACGGATTAACCCTCCATAGACTGTCCATTCTGAGTGGGAAGTCTCCGTGAACCCGACTCAGAATATCTTATCCTTATTTACCATTAACCCCCTGATGATCAATTAGCACACATATCTGACTAGTAGCTAATTAGTCAAATGTGAACTCCCGGGATCGACCACTTTCTTAGGGGTAACAAATAAGGGGACAATCTCTCTACTTCCCGTAGGAAGGAATGGATTCCATGTCTGTGAAAATCAGAACTACTACTTATCTGGAGATAGTGCCAATGAGAAGTGGCTTGGAACACATATTAAAGTGAACCGTAACTAACACATCAAACACTACCCCGGGACAAGCAGCATCCTGTGATCACCTCAGGATTAAGGTTGATCCATATATGATCATCTAATGATTTAATAAGATTCCTCGATTACCGAATTATACCAAGAAATTCAGATTAAATCGGTCCAGCCCTATATGAATGCCATCATATATAAATGCCCCACGTAGGTACCCTCTACCGACAGTCCGGATAAGACTATCACACCCTAAGGTGTTCTAGGCGCATTATTGGTGTTTTAATCAAGAGACCCTAAACTCTGATTAAGTTCACCACGGACTAGCAGTTTAAGTATATCACCACTAACTCAATCCTCACGTGCATGCCATGCACTGAGTTAAGCGGTTACATACTGATATACTTAGGGTTTGCAGCAGTGTATTACTTACAAGCACAAAGCAAGTAATAAGGTGAGATGAATTCTGTCATCCATTATCAAAAACAATTACACAAATTGTCTTTCGGGCACTACACCTAACAATCTCCCACTTGCACGAAATGAAAAGTAACGATTGTTTTTAGAGCACACCCTTTCTCATCTTATTCACAACACTCTCCCACTTGCTCTAAAAGCAGATGAGACATATCACTCAATGCCGTACCATCCAAGCACTAGACTTGGTGCACTAATCAGTTAGGTTATTGGCTCGAAACGATCTTTAGGATCGAAACGTTGCCGGTCCATCTAATCAGGCGGTACTCTCTCTCAATATGCTTTTGACCTCTAGTGACTGAGAAAATCCTTCTAAGCTATCTCTTCACTGTTTTCAGGATGAAGTGATATCGGCTTATCAGACCTGGAATTACTCCCCGACCAAAAAGGAAATTCTAAGCACTATGAGTAAACACTGAGCCCGAGATCAACTTAATGATCATCCTTAATCTGACTACAAGTCAGAATCAGTGTAGTCAACCATATTCAAGTTTGCACCTGAATATACAAGCATATGATTCCTCGTTTTCTAAAGATACTTGAGGACGTACTAAACCGCTATTCAATGCTCGAATCCGAGATTTGATTGCAATTGACTCGTGTTAAGCTGACTTGCCCTTATCCCAGAGAGACTCTATCCCATTTTCTCTTTATCCGAAGATTTGGAGAATCATTCCTGAGAGGTGGGGTAGGACTACTCTCGCTGAATGTTGCATCCGTATATGCAAGATCATCTTATTCAATAAGATGGATGGGATAGCCAATGACTCATTCTCGTGAATTTGACCGAATTAAATTCTTAGAATATAGTCCACTCTCTCATCCAGAGAATCTTGGCATGTCAGTTTCTGACTTCAGATAACACACTCATGCTGTTTCCAACTGTTTCAGTGTTACCTTTCGTGAACACTAATACTACTACTTTACCAATATTGATACACAATCTACTAAAGACTTATCAATATTCTGGTCAAGTCCACATATTTTAAAACATGCGACTTTTAATGACCGAGAGGTTCTCTTACATCCACAAAGGACATAAGTCCCAGCAGTCAACCTGCCATTTGTTCTAACCAAGACCCTTCTGTTCCGAATGAATCCAGACTCCGTTTTACGGCAAGAAAGTCTCAGGGAATCACCCCTATTTTCTGCTTTCTAACGAAATCTAGCAAGACTGAGTGGTGATAGAGTTCAAGGTCTGGTTAACTCTCTACTTTTTACGGAATCACCCCTAGACCACTCAGCTTTGTGCTGAAAGTTAAACTTTCCTATTCATTCGACTCTTTTCGGCGTAGAACCAATTACTCCCACTGGGCCTGAGACACTCAGGTGGTTCTACAAGAGGCTAAACAGAACTGGAGTACCAAAACTCCATTCACAGAGATAAGGTTTTCGAACCAACCTCTCTGATCAGAATCCTATACAGCCCACAAAGAGCCACAGGTTATCAATCACCCCAGCAGACTATAAAGTCCACACAACCATAATGGGTCAATGGTTAAACCATACTCCCACTGCGTTCTGGGTGGATTGACATTCTAATCTAGTAGTATTTATCAGTGTAATCACCAACAACCGATGTTGGACGTGGTCTGATTAAATCAGATAGTAACTTCCTTTGGGTAACCGTACTCCAAGGTCTAAGGCTGTTACTTATAGATTCTATCAGAAGCCTTGTGACAGTCCAACTGCCATTTTCTGATCTCAAGAATCTTACAACCAACCTTCACTCGTCTCATTAAGGCATTTCACGAACAGTCAAAATCTGAACGTATGCGCAAAATCTCCAGTCCTGCCTTCAAGCATTAAATGCTAAATGCCTACATTTACGGAAGTGGTGTGAACCGAATTCAATCCTTATCCATAAATTCACTAGCATCTTCTAGGTAGACTTCTCGGTTTACATAATAATGTTAACCGTTATTTTGCAACCAATTATCTTAATCGAGTTTAGCAGTGTATTGTAGTACATCAATAACTATATAGGGCAAGTCTATGGTTTCTTTCTCAGTGAGAAACATTCCACTAGGAGGCGGCCGAGCATCGTCCCAAGACTATGCTATAGCCTATTTATGAGCATGGAATACTCTATTCTCTGCTAAAATCAGAGACTCCTCCTCGTATTATTTTGATAAACTAAATCACGTTTCGAGTAGTTATCAGACAAAATGTCACCACTCAAAAAACTCCCACTAGCTTGTGTCTCTCACTAGACCCCGAAGGTCATGATGAACAAGCTATGTTACCCCTTCAAATCTATTACCCTCTCCCGATTGAGAGGAAACTTAGTCATTGTTCCTTTGAGATAGTGTTCCTAGACTGGGAGACAGGAATCACCCTTAGCCAGTCGTCAGGTCTTATCTCTAGGATATATGCACTAATTAATAGATATTGAAGGGTCGTTTATCTTAATACGGAAACCTTTTACCTTTAATAGTTTTAGATGCGTTACACATACCTATTCAGCTTTTCTTAGTGGTTCTGTCTTTATCAAACAAAAGTCCGAGTCACAGATTCGTACTACAAATGTCATCTCCACTTTGTTTAAGGCAACTGTAGTATCGAGATGAAAGTGAATCCATTTGTTTCAACGAATCTGTAAACAGAAAAATAATTTTTCTGTGATATTCAAGGATAGAATCCGAAATTCATTTCCTTATATCACTCCCACTATTATAGCCGAAATAATCGCCCGTTGTCTACTTTATTAATTGTTAATGCATGCCTTCCTTGTTCTTCCAAAGAACTAAGCTACCGAGTCAAGTTACTCGGTTTAAGAAAGTCGCTAAGGATTCATTGGTTAAGTGATCCGAAATCACTTTCCTTATCCTATACTTTCTTTAATTAATTTTTCGGTTTAGCCTCAAAACTTTAGTTAAGATGATTAACACTTATAGACATTATTTCCCATTCTCAACTTTCCTTAAAAATAAATAGTCTTGAACTAGCAGTTCAATTGAGTAGACACTACTCATGAACTGTGGGATGTCTAATGAAAGCGTTACCCAGTGGGACTAATTTTCTAATAAATTAGAAAAACAACAGATAAAAGCTCCCACTAGTTTATCGGTTCCAAATACCGTCTAACTAGCGACACTTTAATTTATGATTCTCTAATTTTTCTATTAGAAAATTTCTCGTGTAGACACTACACAATTAAAATTCAATAGAAGAATTTTATCGTCCCAACCATCTTTTAAACTAACTATGGTTGTCTCTCGTTCAACACGAGTGACAGCAGTGACATACTTATTTACGTCACTTAAGTCTTGAAGGCTCAAGAGAAATATCTCTTCCGAAAAATTAATCGCATGTAAGATCAATAAGTACAACGTTCTAGTTACTTGTCACTTTTTAACGAAGTCATTACTAGTCAATTTTACACTAGCAGTCTAGCACCCTAGAGAGATATATAAATAGTTGTAAATAAAAGTGACAGAAAATAAATCCAAATCATACACTACTAATAAATTTTAGGAACATAAACTAACTACTTATAGTCTATCCTACCGTTCCAAGGATTTAATCTAATGCCTCAGTGCCGCCTTAGGGTAGGTCAAAGAGGTTTCGATTAATATTGAAGATCAGATTGAGAATCGAACATCTCATTTGTGATCGTCAATCACCTTTCCTTTTTCAGCCAAGGTATTACCAAAAATACCCTTTATGAGTGTGACCTACTGTCTCAGATTTTTAGGTAGACCCCGAGTATGCCGCCTTAGGGTCGGTCAGTGACTCAGCGAGTACCCAAAATCCTATCCTTTCGGAGACCAAGCCTTGAATTTTGATAGCGGTGAAGGCCTTCCTTGGGGGCCGAAATCAAAGCCGGCACGAGGCGTCACCATTCTCTCACGTTGCTTGTGTCAACAGTAGAGGCCGTGGGGTCGGCTGTCGCCTCTCCCGCTCCCACTCAATATTTTGAAAAAATTGTGGGTTTACTGATCACGTATTTGGACTTGATGTTACATTAAGGAACAATAAATCATAGGCCCGAATGCTGTCGGTTACGTGGGCTAGCCCACCCGACCTATTCGTTGGAACATATGTGGCCGTCTGACGGGTCAAGACTAGGGGAGCTCCATTGAGCCGTAGTGGCTCTTCGGATGGCTCAGCCTTGCCAGACCCCCGTGCAAACGCCACACGTGGAGGGTGAAGTCGATCGAGCCGTAGCTATGTTGACCACCCAACCGTGGTTAAACCACTTCCGAACCATGTATGCCCGTGATTATCCAATCCTTAAACATCAAACTTTCACGTAGACACTACGGAACAAAAACGTAATCTCGTCTAGGTAAGGTGGAATTCACCGAGAATCCAACACCTTAACCACGAGGTTTCGGGATTTTACTCCTTATGCTTTCGCAGAGTGGGATTCACCGAGAATCCATCACCCAACCTCGACGATTGAAAAAACCCGTGTTCCTCGGTTTTTACCCTAATTAGTTTCTAATTAATATCAAACAATTAATTAAAACTAATTGCGTGTTTTATACATGCCTAACTAATTCCTCGAATTAATTTCTACATGTATGCATATGGAGTGGAATTCATGATATGATGCATGTCATGGCAATTTTCCGGTTCTACACATACAATCTAAACATGTATACTAGTGCGGAAAATAAACACCGAGATGGACCGTTGGCACCCCCGTATCTAATCTATTAGAAAATAAATAACCAAAATCCTAACTAGGGTTTACTTCTTTCTAACATAATCTGCAGCTGTTCAAAATCTTCGACGATCGGCAAACCAAACGAACTCGGATCGCGACGAAACTTTCCAGATCTGTTCCTCACTCCTTGAACTTCAAGATGGACGGTTGGATCGGAGCTTTGACTTGTCAATTTTCTCCAGTGAGCCGCCCAACTTGCTGCTGAATCTGACTTTTACAGCAGCGCATCAATGACTTCCCGAGACCGATTGGGGATCTAGATGAATCCCGATCGTCCTGAAAATTTTATATTACGTCAAAAACTCCATGATATGCGATCTAACCGGTCGGATTTTAATTTGAACGGTCCAATTGTTCCCAGAAAATCGAAGAAGTCACAGTTAGGGTTTCTGTGAATCCTGCGTTTTTCTGTTACAGCAGCCACTTCGCAGCAACGAACGGATACACAAACGGACTCTGATCGACACTAAAATTTGTGGGATTGTTCATCAACTTCTAATCTTAATTCTGACCGGAGGGATTTTCGTTTTAACGGCTCAAACAACGGAAAAAATGAAAACACTATACAGCTACTAAACAGATCTATTTACAGGAAATTAAACTTGCAATAATAAATAAATTACATAATTTCCTATACTCATATGAACGAATTTTCATCGTTTATATGAGTTTACAATAGATCTAACGGGAAAACGGTGCCAACCCCAATCCATCTCTTCAACCGTAGCAATTTAAAAATTATTAATGCATAATAATAAGTAAAATATCACCTACATGCAATTCCACTCCTTTAAATCGTTTAACTACGATTATGATTATATAAATCGTGGAACCTGGCTCTGCTACCACATAAAGGATGCAGGTTCTTAGATCTAAACGAATTAGATCTACGCGCAGCGGATGGATCACGATTCATATATCAAAACACATAATTAAATGACTTAAACTACTACAAGGGGGTTTAAGGTCATGTTACCAATAACGGGAAGAGAAGCCTTGATCTTCCGATGTGTTCTCCAAACGGCGGTTGGTGGACACCCTTCTTGATACACGAACCTCCTTGATATGCAACAGCAAGAAAAACTCCAAGTTTTTCTTCTTCCAAAAACCCTAGACGAGAAAAACAAATTTTTTCTCTCTTTTTGGTGATATGGGGTGAAATTTTCAAGTGTGATTTACACTTGGAATAACTCTCCTTTTATAGGAGAGTAAATCCTTGGTCTCCAAGTTTTAAATAATTAAATAAATAATTAATTAAACAAAATAAAAAAGATATTTTCCTTAATGAATAATTGTGACATATTATTGACCAATAGGAAACTAAATAACATGTCATCCAACCAATCACATAACAAGAATATCTTTTATTTTCCATAACACAAGAAAATCAATTCTTGTGCTAAAAGAGAACCAATATGGCGCCACCTCCCTAGGGTTTTAGCCAACATAAAATGTCTTTTATGTGTATTATATTATTTAGCCCAACTAAATAATATCCATGCATATCAATTAATTAGCCCAGCCAATTAATTATCACTGAGGCCCAAGTAACAAGATTATTAGTCCGAATTACAGAAGCCACATCGAGGACCATGGACCTATAACCAGTAGCTCCAATAATTAATTATTCATCGAACAGAATAAGTACATTAATTATTAATTCCGGGATTACGCCACCATAAACCCGAAACTGAACTCTACCGATTATAGATGTATACTTATACTCAACCCATAGAGTGAATAAGCGGCCATTGATATAATCACTACATACGGATTAACCCTCCATAGACTGTCCATTCTGAGTGGGAAGTCTCCGTGAACCCGACTCAGAATATCTTATCCTTATTTACCATTAACCCCCTGATGATCAATTAGCACACATATCTGACTAGTAGCTAATTAGTCAAATGTGAACTCCCGGGATCGATCACTTTCTTAGGGCTAATGTTTCAACGTTCCAAACTCTTCCAGAAATTCGACGAACTCACAGCTAGGGTTTTTACGGGCCGTCGTGTTTTTTCTCGTTACGGCGAGTAACTTTATTGCACCGATCTGATATTGAGACGGACTCCGATCGACACCAAATTTTGAGGGATTGATCATCAACTTTTATTTTTCATTTTGACCGGAGGGATTGTCGTTTCAACGGCTCAATCTCTGGGAATAAATAAAAAACGAACAGAGACAAAATAGATGTACTTCTAGGAAACTAAAATTACAAAATTTCCTATACTCATATAAACGAATTTATATGAGTTTACAATAGATCTAATGAGTAAACAATACCAACCCCAATCCATCTCTTCAACCACAACAATCACAACATAAAAAAAATAAACATGCATTCGGCCCCTATAAAAAAATTGGGACAAAAAATCTACATGTTTTCCACTCCTAGATCTAATATTTTATAGGGGGAATGAGGGAGAAGGACAGAAATATTTCATCAATTGAGTAGAAGGACAGACTTTTGAAATTTTTTCATAAAGGACAAAACTATTTATTCACTTTTGAAATTCACTTGTGTTCGAAATTCACTGTTTAAATTCACTGCCGAAATTCACTGTCGAAATTCACTAATTTTCAAAATTCATTGTCGAAATTCACTGATTTTCGGGATTCACCGCCAAAATTCACTGTCGAAATTCACTGATTTCGAGAGATTCACTGGGGAGATTCACTGATTTTCGGGATTCACTGTTTGTCCTTATCGTTATAAAAATTATGCAGTTGTCCTTCTCCCTATAAATAATATGTAGCTGTCCTATTACTTAAAAATATTCCAGATTGTGTCCTTATCCCTAATTTCCCATATCTTATACGTATAAATATAGATCACCAGGCGACTGATACCACTGTTAGTAATACCATCCGCAACGGAAGCGATTTAAGGATCTAGATCTATAAAATACACGTAATAAAATAACTAGATCTACTCTGCAAGGGGGTTGTAGAACATACCTCTTGGATCTCAAAATCCAAGTTGAAGAACCGCAATAGGTAGAACAAAAGAAAGTATGAAGAGCACCACGATCTTCCGTACGTGTGATCCGAGCAACTCCCGGTGGAAGGAAATTCTCGTCTTGAATCCTTCCGATATGCTACCCGGAAAAATCTCCAAAATTTTCCTCCTTACACCCTTGGCCGAAATTTTTACTTCTTCTCTCTAAGAGGAGAAGTCGAAAATTGTGTGTGTTTTTAGGCTTGGGAGAACTCTCTTTATATAGGAGAGTAATCCTTGTCTTTCAAAGATTTAATAATTAATACAAAATCAATTGTAATAATCCTATTAAATAAAAGATAATCCCATAATATTCTAGAACAAATCTAGAATAATATTTATCTTTATTTCTTACCATAAATAATTATCCAATAAATATTTTGTGCACATGTCTTATTAATACACAAGAAAACAATTTCTTTTTCATCAAAACATGTCATGGCCGAAATTTACTTATTGTGACCTAGTCACAATAATTTTCGACTATGATACACTTTTGGGCCGAGATTATGAAAAATGTCTTTTTCACATATTTAATTATTTAGCCCAACTAATTTAATAGTCCACTAAACAATTAATTCACACATCGTTTTAATTAAATTCTAACAAGAACTAAATTAATATTATTAGGATTCGACGTCCGAGAATAGCTATGCTATATTGGAGGCACGTCGGGGACCATGGACTAATAATCAGCGGCTCCGATAAATCAAATAAATAATTATCTTACGAACAGAATAATTATATTCGATAAATCAATCACAGGAATATGCCACCATAATCCCGTGACTGCACTCCTTCGATTATAAGATTATATTTATCTCCTCACGAGAATGATAATAAGCGTCCATTGATATAATCATTACATATGGATTTATCATCCATAGACTGTTCATTCTAAATCGGGAAGTTACCGTTAACCCTTTTCAGAACCTCTTATCCTCATTTACCATTAACCCCATAGTGATCAATTATTTCATACAACTCACTGGTAGCTAATCAGTGTAATATGAACTCCATGGATCGATCAGTTTATAGGATTAACAAATAAGGGAACTGTCTATCTACTTCCAGAAATGGAAGGAATGGATTCCATATCTGTGATAACACAGACTACTCACTCAATCCAAGTACAATGCCAAGATGGGGTAATTCGGACCACAGACTCAGTGTAATCCTTAACCGTCAAGTCAAACCTCATACTGATTCAAGCAGTTGACTGTGATCACCTCAGGATTAAGATATATCCATAAATATGATCATCGATTGATTCGATAAGACTTCTCGATTACGGAATTATATCATGAACTCAAATCAAATCGGTCCAGCCCTATATGATATATGTATCATATATAAATGCCCCACTAGGTTCTCTTAACCGAAAGTCCGGATAAGACAATCACACATATTGTGTTCTGGGCGCATTAATAGCATGTTAAAGGAGAGACTCGATACTCTCGATTAACTTCACTACGGGCTAATTGTATTTTAAGTACATCTTCACTAACTCAATCCTCCCGTGTATATCCCATACACTGAGTTAAGTGATTATATAAACGATATACTTTAGGGTTTTCTGTAGTGTAAATACTATTGTCACATCGGTGAATATGAGAATAATAAATATGAATAATAATATCATTTTATTTATTAAATAAAACAATTACAAAATTTTCTTTCGGGCATCACACCTAACAGAAGGATGCTGGGTGATTCACAAACAAACCAAGAAAGTTGTACTTGCAGGAAAAAGAGAGGACAACATGTATGTAATAGATTGGAAGATAGCCAAAGTTGAAACATGTCTACTTGTCAAGAACAAACAATCACCTAGCTTGATTTGACACAGAGGACTTACTCATCTGAACTTCAAGACAATTAACAAGTTATCAAAGAACTAACTTGTAGAAGGCCTACCAGAGATCACATTTAAGAAAGAGAGTCTATGTGATGCTTGTTAGAAAGGAAAACAGATCAAAATCTCTTTCAAGTCAAAGCCACATCAATCAACAACAAGATTTCTACAACTTTTGCATATGGACTTATTTGACCAGTCACACCAGTGAGTGTAAGTGGCAAGAAGTATGCTCTCGTTGTGGCTGATGACTTCTCCAAATACACTTGGACTATTTTCATGAACAAGAAAAGAGAAACTACCAGATTTATTGAGAAGAATTCAAAATGAAAAGGAATTGAAGATTATCAAGATAAGATCAGATAGAGGCACATAATTTCTAAACAAAGTAATCAGAACTTATTGTGACGAAAATAGAGTATACTACATCAATTATCAGTAGTAGGAACTCCACAACAAAATAGATTAGCAGAAAGAATGAACAAAACTCTAAAAGAAGCTGTCAGAACGATGATAGCAGAAGAAAACTTGCCAAAGAGATTTTGGGCTGAAGCAGCAAATACAACATTTACACTCAAAATAGATCAAGTATCAATAAATTTCATATCAAGACACCATATGAAGTGTTGAATGGTAAAAAAAACCTAATATATCCCACTTACACATGTTTAGTGCTAAATGTTTTGTGTTGAACGGGAATCAGTTACACACATTTGATGAATAAGCTGATGAAGCAATTTTAATGGGATATTCAGATACCAGGAAAGCTTTCAGAGTGCTAAACAAAAGAACCTTGTTGATTGAAGAATCAATTCATGTAGCGTTTGATGAACCAAACAGAAGTGGTGAAGACTTACACACACATAAAGAAGAAGCCACACAAAGACAAGTCTATATGGATAGAACAGTACCAACCACTATACTAATCACTATGTTGAAAACCAAGATGATGTACAGGTTATCACACCAGCAGAGTCACCAGCTCAAACTCCAGAAGCCGATGTACAAACAGACACGGAAGAAGCACCAGATCAAGCACAACTTCAACTTGATTTGAATTGGCTTTGAGATCATCCATAAGAACAAGTCATTGGAGTTGTTCATGCAGATGTAAGAACCAGAAGACAATTGGAAAGCATGTTAACTTCTTTATGTCACAAGTAAAACCCAAGACAATAGATGTTGCAATCCAAGATGCTGATTGGATTATAGCTATGAAAAAAGAACTCATTGGATTTGAATGAAATGAAGTATGAGAACTTGTCATGGCAAATATCATTGGGGCAAAATGGGTGTTCAGAAACAAGATGGATGAACAAGGAGCAATTGTTAGAAAGAAGGCAAGACTGGTAGAAAAAGGATATTCACAAGTGAAATGTATAGATTATGATGAAATCTTTGCACCAGTAGCAAGATTTGAAGCAATCAGACTTTTCCAAGCTTTTGCAGCTCACAAAGATTTCAAAGTCTATCAAATGGATGTAAATAGTGAATTTCTGATTGGACTCTTGGAAGAAGAAGTATATGTTGAACATCCACATGGTTTTCAAATTAAAGGAAAGGAAGATAAAATGTACAAACACAAAAAGGCACTTTCTGTACTCAAACAGGCACCAAGAGCTTGGTATGAAACACTATCTCTATTTCTGATCAATAATGGATTGAGAAAATGGACAATAGACAATACTCTATTCAAGCTAGAAGATGGATCAAGCACCTTGCCAGCCCAAATCTATGTGGATGACATCATCTTTGGATTAGAAGATGAAAAGCTATGTAAAAAAATTACAAATCTAATGAAAATCAAATTCCATATGAGCACAATAGAAGAACTCAACTATTTTCTTGGATTACAAGTGAAACAAAAGGACTTGATCAACAAGTATGGTATGGACCCCAGTGGAACTTCTGAAACACCTATGTGTGCAAGAACTCTACTTAGGAAGGATGAAAATGGAAAGGATGTTGACTAAAAGCTATACATAGGGATTATTGGATCTTTGCTCTATCTAACTACAAGTAGACCTGATATAGCATTTGCAGTAAGAGTATGTGCAAGATTCCAATCACAACGTAAGAAATCTCACTTATTAGCAGCAAAAAGGATTATCAAATATCTGAAACACACAATGAATCTGGGAATTTGGAATCCTAAAGAAGGTGGATTCAAGTTGATGTCATACTCAGATTCAGATTTTGTAGGATGCAAGGTTGATAGAAAAAGTATTTCAGGAACTTGTCAGATACTAGGCAGTTGTTGAGTTATGAGCCCCAGTTGCATTTAAGTTTGATTAATTTACCAAAATACTCTCAATATGTGTTTTTAATATAATGCCCCCTGTCACAAAAGGGAGATTGTTGAGTTATGAGCCCCAGTTGAATTTAAGTTTGATTAATTTACCAAAATACACTCAACATGTGTTTTTACTATAATGCCCCTGTCACTAACTTCCATGAAGTTAAAAGCTTACATCATATGGCAAATTCTTCTGTTTATTTTTGTCTTTGCAAGTTTTATTAATTTTGTAGTTGATTATTAAACTATTAATCTAGTTTATAAAATTAATTTATTGATTTTATAAATTAATTTATTAGGTTAATTAATTACTATACAAAATTCGTGTATATATATATATATATATATATATATATATATATCAAAGTTCAAGTTGAATCTATCTTCTTTATAGTATAGAAGAAAGATCAATCAAGAACATTACAAAGATTTATGGAATTGAAAGAAAAATTTAGAAGTTGGAAACTAGAAAAGATGTGTCATCCTTTTTGAAAACGGTACCTTGGCTTAGAGCACATCCTCCATTTATATATTTTAAAAGATGTGTCATCCTTTTTGACGGTGTTTATTCCCAATTTTACTTTCATATAGATTTTTGGATTAAATCTAAATAGTGGCAAGAAACCTCCCATCATGTCTAACCTTTTATTTGAAGGATGATTAATTCTGAATAGAATCTGAGATTCTACTAGTAGCCAGGCATTCCCATGATTTTTTATCATTGCATAATGATAGGGATCTTTTGAAACACTTTTGTTTTCTGGTGGTGCGTAATGTTTTCGGAAAATATAATGGGTGGTTTTATCATGTCCTATATGCTGCGAATTTTCCCAAATCTTTTTTATGAGTTTTGAAGAGGAAGAATCACCAGAATCATTATCAGCAAGTATGTGATATTGAGAGAGGGTGTTTTTAGGATCAAAGTGGATCCCCCTATATATGGTTTAAGATAGATATGCTTCTTCTTATCAATCATACGTTTTAGCCTGCATCGTGGTTGTCTATTGTATTTAAGACATGCAAAGATAGGATTAAACTTTGGAACATAGTTTTTTAACCAATCCAATAATGGTATCGGTTGGGCTTTCTTTAATTTTATACGAATATTGAAGTGTAATTTTAGTTGAAGAATTTTGGTGGATCTTACGGCTTGATTCACTTCTTCATTTTCCCTAATAAAATGGTTCTTTGGAATCTTAGCGGTCTGTTTAATGGCTACCCCCAACAGAACCTTTGAGTTACTGTCAAAAGTATTTTTTAAAGAAACATTTTGGTTTAACTTTGAGGCTTGAATCTTATATTTATTTAATCCAAGTTTTTTCAAAGAAAAAGTTTCATAAGTTTCTATGAAAGTATTGACATAGAATTTTGTATAGATATTTATAATGTTGGTGTAAAGGTTATTAATGGTCTTAAAATGACATTTTTTGGAACAGATATTAACTCGTATGGAATTGATAATGAGTAACAAGGTGTTTATCATCTTTGAAAATCTTTTAAGGAAATATATTTGTGTATTTTTACCCCATTTTCCTAAACACCCCGTTGGATTGTTTGATCTAGGAAAAGCATTTAATCTTTTTTTTGGATTCCAAAAATGGTATGAACGATGAATTTTTGTTCCGCATATGTTACGCGGTTTTGTATATTGAACAATCCTTTCTTCATCTCTCATTGTATCCAAAAACAAGTAATTTATGAAGGTTTTGGATTTATCATGACCGCGTAACCTATTTAGCGAGAATTATATTAGCGTTTTCAAGCCATTTATGATGCACCTTGTAAAGAGCCTTGATTGATCTAGTATGACTTTGATATAAGTCAAATCCTTTGAAAATATACTTGTTAACAAAATAGATTGTTAAACAATATTCAAAAAGATCATAACTAGTGCCCATGGGTAGATCGACTAATCTTGGAATTACGTCCTTTATGTTAGATGGGCGAACATTTCTTAGATTAGTAAGGATAGAGATTTTATCTATCTTATTAAGACATATTCTAATATATTGCTTATGTGAAAAAATGATTAAGTAAAAACAGGTATTACTGTGATCATCTCTTTCTCTGGTAGTATAATATATTTGGGTTTTAAAGAAGTAGTCTTTTAAAACCTTGTGCCTTTCAAAATCTCTTTTTAAAAGAAATAATAATCTTTCTTTCCAAAATGGTCTAAAATTGGATGATGTTTCCAAATGAAAAGTGGTTTGGAAAACATAAGGATTTAAAATTGATGTGGATGAATCATTTATAATGTTTAAAGATCCTTTCAAGGTTTTCTTGTCAGGATTACACTGTTGTAAACGATCCAATTTATTTCCAATAACCATGTCAAGATTTGTGGACATAATATGTATTTGGTTAATATTGACACCTTTGTTCATATTAAATCCTAGACTATTGTTATACACGTTTTGGGATATGGATGTTGTAATGATGAGATTTCGAGGAGGAACTTGTTGGCTGATAGGAATCAATTGATCCTTGCTAGACTCTTGGGTTTTATTAGCGTCTTGTTTTGGAACTATTGTTTTGGTATTATCTTTCTCAGTTTCCTCATTAGACAATTTTTTTAACAACGATTGTGTTGGAAATCGAATTATCTTCTCATCATATGTATCATTACTTATGGATTTAGACGGGTTCATTGTAGGAGTGGATTCAACTAGAATCGATCTAGTAGTTATCTGTTCATACAAAGACTGATTGCCATGTGAGTTTTCCACAGAGGTTTTCTCCGAAACCTTTCTGATTGGCTCAATCTTTTCTATTTTAATAATTTTACTTTGGCAAGTTGGAAGAATAGGGATGGCCTCTAGACCTAAAGATTTTGTATTTATCGTATCCCTTTCTTTAATGACATAGGATTCTTTCTTTATTGATTTCGTGTAATAGGTTTTGTCGTTACTCTTTGCTTTATGTAAAGCTGAATGATGATACGATTTTTTCTGAGAATCAATAATTATTTTCCAAGAAGGAATAGAAGAATCAAGAGTGTTTTCAAAAGGATAGTTGATGGAATTTTGATATGCATAGATTTCAAACCATTGAAAGAATAGAATATTGACCCTATATTCAAAGACGAATCCATAAAACTTGTCTTGAACATACTGTCTAGTTTTAAGAAAGTTTTTGAAAAACCATATTCTTTTCTCTAGGTTATAATTAGCACAAAAATCATTGTGAAGGAATTGTTTATCGAGTTTAAACTCTTTATTCTCAAGATCGTTTAATTTTAGCAAGCTTTTTACCAATCGTAAATTGATAATCTTCTATATCAATATTTTCTCCGTTCGTTATCTTCCTAGTTAGATCTACGAATAACGATCTTGTAAATGACTCGGACGAAGTAGAGCCGCAGTGGTGCGAATCCATCTCTCGCTTCTCAACCTATTATATGGGGCTTGTATTCTTACTACGGTCCCCGAACAAAATAAGGATAAACCGCCTTCACCTGAGGACTTACAACACCTTCTGTACCGTTCGGGGCAAATATGCTCGCAAGAACACAAACCTTTCTACAACAAGGACGAGACGCAGACTGTACCAGACCGCTACACCACACACAACACTACCCCCTCGTGTCTCTGATATCCATTTACCTATCCATTTCTTTTATCTGTGTATACCCAAACCTTAAATCCCGAAAACCGACTTCCATCCTAACCCTAATCATCTCTCAGCCGTTTCTGGTAAATCCTCTCCTAAATCCTCTCATCTCCTTCAACCTTCCTCGATTCATGTCTTCAATGTTGATTACTCGTATCCCATAAAATCTGTAAACCGTTTCAACCCCTCTCACTCCTCACCTTCCATACTCGTCAGAACCTCGTGATAAAATACGATTTCATAGCTACACAAAATCGTATCTTATGAAGGCTCGTTCAAAATCAGAGCAACCACGTGATGATTTCATCTAAGGAAGGTTTCGATTTTCGAATTAATGCTGATTTGATTCTTGGCAACACGGATTTCAACTCTGTGAAGGCAGTTCTCTTTTTGCAGCATTAAAGGTCTTATCTTTCCTTTATCTGTGTTAATATCTTGTGATATTTTATTGATTTGAACTGAAATCTGCCTGATTTTGTGCTCTTATGTCGATTGAAGGTCCGAGTATGAAAGGTCTGACCTTTCATCCGATTTGGTGACTGTTACGAGCCATTAAATACCGAATCTTTGGATTTGCAGTAAACCCTAAATCAAGGTTGTATCTTTCTGAGTAAATTTATCGTATAATCTCACTATTTATTCTGATTCGAATTTATTACTGCCTTGACTTGCCATCTTGGTTCTGATTTTGCAGAGATACGAACCAGAAACACGTGTTATACGTGATGGCTGCTCATATTGCCGTTAAAGGATGAACCCATCCCTTTTCCAATACCAGATTCAGAGGTGGATCGATGTGTTTCTATTTTGAACAAGAACTGGTGGTTCTCTCCCCTCTGTTTCAGCCCCGGTTTGGTGAATCTCAACCCAAACCGCTCAGGTAAATTGGCTGAAACCCTTTCTGTGGGCAAGATAGTTGACCTAGGGTTTCTTAACCCAATGATGGTCTGGTTTGAGTCATATGCTAAGGGCCTCGGTCCCGTGATGCCCAAAACATGTCACACCCAACGTAGTCTAGACTAAACCGAGTCATTTTGGTCTAAGTTTGTAAATAAACTTTTTTATAAACCAAACCGATTTTCAAGAGTTTTTACCCCTCCTTCTGAACCCTATATATATAGACCTGACACCTCCTAGGTTCATCATCAGTTTTACAAAAAACAATACCACATTTTCTTATCTCAAAAGTTTGTCTAGCCCTTTGTGAGTTTGAAGTCTGTGGTCAAAAATTCACACACTTGCCTGAAGTGTGGTGAATTTGGTAGGAATCTCGGAGGAGTGTGTATAGCTTGAGGATTCGCTAAATTTATACACAAAATTATTGGATCAGCTTGTGTTTGTGTCTGCATTTGTGCACCTCATATGAAGGTACTCATTTCAGACCTCTTTTATTGCATCTTACACTGTTCAACCTGTTTTTCAATTAAGTTGGTACTTGAGCAGTCCTTTTAATTGAGTGTGTGTCTGTGTGATTTGATCTATGGGTTGAGTTTTGGAATCAGGAATCACAATTGAAAGGTTGAGTCAAGTTTTGGCCCTGAGAGGATTCTGGCCTTATTGACTTATATTTCACTGTGATATGATTCTGTGTAAATCTAACACTCAGAAAAATCACCTACTTGTTGTGTGTCTCACTCCTTCAGTAACAATCTGCATCTAGGCTGTGAAAACAGAAGCTAGTGAATTGGTGGTATCACCAAGACTCACTGCCTTGAGCATAAGGTCAAGCTTCTTGGTTTTAATCACTTGGCTGCACCTTGGATAATTGAAGTGCAAAGATAGAGTCTGCAAGTATTGCTTGAAAGTTCACCTTGCTGAGTATCAAAGTATCAGGATCTGTGTTTTATGTGTAATAGTGCACAACCTTGTGTATAAGGCAAAAACAGACGGATATTATGGTTCTTGGAAAGACTGAACCTCTGCACTACTTGGTAGGTTTGACCTCACCATTGGGAATCTCAGTGTGCATATCCTTGAGATTTGCATCTTGAAATTATGTCCCTTTGCTGTGCCAACCTGCTGCAAAATTTCTAGCTCTGTGCTGCCCGAAAAGCCTTTTGAAGATATCTGCTTTTATTGAATACCATGTAATAGGTTTCTTTTTCCTGTTTTTTTTTTGCCACAATTTGGACCTGCTGATCATTTGAGATCAGTTACAATACTCACCTTGATAGTCAGATAAGAGTTGTAACTCATATCTGACATTCAGTTCAGTGCTGAAACTGATTGATCCGTCTAGGTCCCTTCTTGTTGTACTCACTGAAATCAGTATAATTGGATTGCATTAAGGTGCTGATAAACATCTAAGTTAAGTGTGTTTATCATCACTGAAATTCATCTTATATTTTTCAGTCTGGGTAGTGCCCTTCACTGATCTAAGGATCAATTTTTGATCAGTTCTGTACTTTGCTTAATCCTGTTTGATCAGTCCCATTACTGTATTTTATTCTTAGTTTTTCTTTTTGGTTCAGTTCTGTAAAACTGTGATACTCTAGTTTTGATCATATATATATATTCTTGAGGTTTTTGTTTTTTACTTGTGCATTTGTGTGTACTGAATTATTTTGGCACATAAATAATCTTCTTGACTGTTTGATTACAATTCAAACTTTAATAATCAACTTCACTGAATTCACACTTGTACATTTTCACCCTTATACCTTTTGATCACTTAGGTAATACATAATCAAATAATTTTGTTAAATAGCTTCCGGTTTAAAAAAATTAGTAATTGTGTATTATATTTGCTCCAACTTGCTTATCATATTGATAACTCGAAAAAGTGCTATAATTTGTCAACACTCTATTCAACCCCCTTCTAGAGTTTTATTTTGCACATTATCGATCCAACATCAGCGTACTAGTATCATGGTTAAGCAAGAAACAAAATTCCATATGAAATTCAACAGCTGAAGTAGAATATATAGCTGTTGGAAGATGTTGTGCACAAGTATTATGGATAAGACAATAGCTAAGGGACTATGGAGTTGATGAGAAGACAATCCCAATTCTCTGTGACAACACAAGTGCAATCTCAAATACGGAGAATCCAGTGCCACACTCAAGAACCAAGCACATTGATGTGAGACATCATTTTATTACAGATCGTGTGGAAAAAGGAGATGTTATATGGGTTATATATCCACTGAAAATCAACTGGATGATATATTCACAAAGCCACTCAGTCATGAAAGATTTTGTAAATTGAGGACGGAGTTGGGAATTATTGAATTGAAGTAAGTCAATTTGAGCAGCTAACTAGAGTAACCAGCTTAGTGACTTCACCAGCGGACTAAACCTTTGCCATTTTGGGTGCGCTCATTTGGTAAGTAAGGCACTAGTACCAGCGAAGTTCACTTCACTGGTTGTTAGGAACAATTTTGATGAAGCAGCTCAGTAAAGGACCGATTGAGTAATCAGTAAACTCAGCTCATCACTCCACCGTCAATTATTCTTAGCAAATGATTATGAAATGAATAAACCTTTTACACATATAGAAAATCAGAGGATTCTATTTATTAATTATGGAGGATTACACACGTGGATTTTTTTGGAGGTTATATTTTGAATTAATTGAATGATGGCAACGCCTCGATTCTCGGGTTTTATCATTACTTGCCTCAATCCACTCTCTCACTACAATAACCGCAATTTATTATACACAAAATCACGCCATTACTCCATTAAATCATTCCATATTCAAATCCCTTTCACACTCTGAATTGTTTGGCTATATAAACCATACTTATACATTTCCATGAATTCCTTACGCCTTCTTTGCATTTCAAACAATTTTTCCAGAAATTCAAAGTTTTTTCCCTCAAAAGCTTATGAAATGGCTTCATCCTTGTTGGAAATAAAATTTATGTTTTGATGATAATTCATCATATTTATTCAAAGTATTATCTTAACCCCATTGATGAAGTGCTGAAGCCAGCTGTTATAGTGAAAAGCTAAAAGATGTCTAGAACTGAATGTATAAGTTTTACTAGAGTCTGATATTTGTATAAGTTACATCTGACAAACACTGTAACGGTTAGTGTGTCGTAAAACTGAAAAACTGGAAGTCATCTAGAAAACTGGAAATCACTAAGATAAACTAACTGACTCAGAATACACCTGTATCAAACTGAAGAATATAAGTTCGCTGAGGGACACAGACTCAGTTGGCTTATATAGAAGATAGAAGAACTGAGGGTCACAGACTCAGTTACTGAAGATTGAAGAACTGAGGGTTTAAACTCAGTTATGAAGAATAAGTCGAGACTGTAAAGTTGGACTTCATGCAAGATTGTGGTGACCTGAACTGACTTTAATGATCTTGTATGAAAACCTAAGAATCATAAGGACAATGAGTTCTTAGATGATAATGAGTCATGGTGTACTCTGATTAAGTCAATTATAATCAGATGAAAACTTAAGTACTGATATTTGAAGAAGAGTAAAATCTCAGTTAATGCTCCAAGTTAGTCAAGAAACTGACATGTAACATTCTCAGTATAAAACTGATAAGGAAACTCAGTTTTATATGTCAGCCATCCAACAACTGATCGTACAGTCGAACGTTATAAAGGAAGCGATTTTATTGGATGAAACACTGACACAGCAGAACGGTCATAAAATATAGCCGTTACAAGAGAAACGTTGATACAATTCGAATTGAAGCCAGATGAACGTTGGACCTCACACTATAAATAGAGGACTTTGCACCAAGGATTATATGAACAAGAATACAGAGATTTTACAAGAATTAACGTGTGCATAAATCATTCGAATTGCTATCATCTTTGCGCTATAACAAGATCTTATCTAGAAATTCTTCAAGTGTTCAAGCTACACAGATTTTATCAAGAATCAGACACTTTGAAGAACCATAAACAAGAATCAATTTATTGATTCTCAGCCCAACTTTGATTTTACATCAAAGGTTTTAGACTGTGAAGCAAACCAGGAAGGTTTTGCCAAGGACAGTTGTGACAAGCAGTCGGGTAGACTGTGTTTGTGGTGGTAGCTGGTGAAGAGGCAATTCAACCCTCTAAGGAAAAGTGTTCAAGAAATTGAAGAGCAACAATCCTACCTGTTCTACAAGTGTTTAGATAGTGACGCTACGGATTAGCCAAGGACTATTGTTTAGGACTTTTTGTAACAGTTTACCTCAAGAAGTTCTAATGGAATTTTCCTCCGCACCACAGGGGAAGAGAGGACGTACATGATTACACCACCTGGAACCTCTATAATACTTGCCTTATTTACTTTACGCACTTACTTTTTTACAGCATTTTGATAATTGATTGTTATACACTTCACTGTTCACAAACTGACATTCATCAAAATTCAGTTTACTACACTCAGTTTTTACAGAGAATAACAAGATCAAGAAAAAGGCTAAAACTTTATCCGCTGCCAGTTGACTCAGTTTTAAGCTTAAGTCAGTTTGACTTAAACCCAGCTTAGTCAGCTTAACTCCTCACAAGTTTAACTGAACCTTAATTTGTTTTAAATCCTGTTTTTGGGACAAGTTTATTCACCCCCCCCTCTAAACTTGTGTTAGCCTTTACAAAGGGACCAACAATCCTCCTCCAACAAAAAGTCCGGCAATCAGAATAAGGAAGCGATTGTCACCAGTTTATTCTTCAGACCTGAGCACTATCTCACTATATGCAACAATGACCCTCAAGCACAACGTTTAACTGATAGGTGTACCAACTTAGGGTTGATGAATTTTCTCAATCATCCAATCACTGAGATTTGCTATGAAAGCCTTATCTCATTCTAAAGAAATGCTAAATATGACTCCGGAATGCTGACTAAAGATGGAAGCATTGGATTTAACAAAATTATCTCCACCATAAATGGCAAAACAGTTGGTGATAACAACAGACTTATTTCATGAACCTCTAAAGCTTCCCCACACTGGAACCCCAAAGATGGAGCACGTAATTTAAGATACGGATGCCCTGTGGCAAGAAGTCAGGAAGAGTACTACTGCACAAAACATGAAGTTCAACTGCTTTAGGATTGAGCTCAAGAAATCCTTCAATGAGTTCAGTTCCGTCTTTGGGAAAAATCTAGAAGGAAAACTGGGAGCCATGACAAGATGACTGAGGTACGTATGAGATTAATGGGCATAATTTAAAATAATCTACAGTTCGATTGGGCAATCTATATTTTCAGAAGGATCAGGGAACAAATGATTGGAGAAACTGATGGAGAAAAGAAGGGAATAAAGAAAGGGTCACAAAAACCTGGAATATTCTGGGTGAAGAAATCCTACGGGATCCCTCTTCATTATTTGTTCACATGTCTGAATGTTCCTACTGTGGCACTTCACAAATTGCATGATTATAAGGTAATGTTTACCTATGTCAAACAACCAAAAGCAGCAGGAGGTGAAAAGAGGAAGAGATCCAGCAAGTACATCCGGACAACGGAAGAAAACATAAATCAAAGGCTCAAAAAAATATGGAACGAGAATCCTTTGGAAACTTGGTAGATGAAGAAAAAGACCAATTAGAGATACAGGAAATTGGAAACGATGGTGATGGAGAAGATGAGCAGATTAGAGAACAAGTGGAACCAGTGGAAGATATCCCTGAGATGAAAATTGATGAAAGAGTAGGCAGATATCTGAATTGGAAATTGGGTAACTTTAAAATCCAATTGACAGACTACATAGATATGTTTGACGAGGAAGAGTGGTTCTTCTCATTTCTGGGTGTCACTACACTAAGTGGCATTCTTGATGAAATGTACTTATGGGATTTTGTGAAAGCAGCAAAAGCTTGCATTCATAAAGTGAAGCCAATGATGAAGAAGATGATGATAGTGATGATGATGATCAAGATAATGGTGACAATGGTGATGATAGATGAGCAGATGATAAAGTTGATGATGATATAACTCTAAATGCCCTCCTCCAGAAGATGGGGACAGCTAAGCAAACACCACCAGCTCAGCATATTGAGCAGCACACTGTGGCAGCTGAAGACAATATACCAGTTGCGTCAATTCAACCATCACCCAACAATCAATCCTCCGTAGAAGTCAATCATGTGCAAGCTAAGGACACTCACCTACCCTCAACTGACAAATCAGGAAGCACAGAGATCCAACAGTAGTATTAGACACTGGATCTGCTGTTGCTACGCCAGCAAAGAACCTCTCTAGCATAGAGCAATGGGGAATGATAGGCAGTCTTAATCAAGCATTCTATGCCACACAAGTACTTGAAGAAGTGGCCGTGGAAGATGTAACTCAACCCGGACATACTCCTCCAGCTGGCATAACACATGCGCTTGCATAGACTTCCCCACATCAACAACCAGTCCAGCGCACTAACCGTGCACTAGCTCAGATACCAGAAGTTGGCTTAAGGGATGAAATCTCACAAATTTCAGCTGGTGTATCTGATGAATCTTTTCAATTGGCCGTTGATGCTATGGTGGATGAGCTAGAAAAGCAAGCACTAGCTCTAAGAAATCTTCAGGCAGCACTGATGAATGAGAGTGGCTCTCTTCAAAACAGATTTGAAGCTGTAGCTGAATACATTGACATGCAAAATAATGTCATCAGGAAGCATACTACACTTATGACTCAGATGAACACAAACCTCACAAACAGAATCACCAATCTCAAACAGCATGTTACAAATGAACTAGTTGCTCTGACAAAGGCCATGGCAAATCAACTCAACCCCATGACAGAAAAATTAAGAGCACATGATGACAGGTTTTCTTCAATAGACAGAAAATTGGAAGGAAAAGATAAGCCTGAAGGAAAAGATAAGCTCTGCTCCGGAGACTACCAACAATATCTTACTCCAACTCCCTAAAGATGATGCCAAAAAAGGGAAGGAAAAGATAAGCCTGAAGGATCTACCCTCATTTTACTGATGAACATCTTAGAGCAAGAGATACAGAAGTGGGAATTAGAGCTGAGGCTGAAGAACAACAAAGAAGAGCTCTGAAGGAAAGAGAAATAATAAGAAATAAGCCTTGTCTTGGCCTACCATTTCCAATTCAAAGAAAGGATGATGATAGAGACAGATAAGGCAATCAGCAAAAGCCTGGATCTGGCCAACAACAGAAAAGCAGTCATCATCAAAGAAGTACCTTCAGCAAATATCAAAGTCAGACAAGAGGAAGTTCAAGCAGCTCTAGTCTTAGAAGACACTCAGAAAGACACATCAGAAGCTCTACTACTCATAGATATCAAAATACTCATGAAAAAGAAGTTAGCAGAGAAACAAGGGACATCTTTCAACTCTTTGACTCTCTATATCTTAACATGACTCTGGATGAGGCATGGCTAGACTGGCTGTCAAAGCATTCAGAAAGACATCAACCAGACATGGCCAAGTTGTATGCTGAGATAAAAGGAGCATACATATCTCAAAGGAGAGCATCAGTTGAGGGGAAACCAAATACAAAACAGAGAAGAACATCTGATGTACCTAGAGTTGTAAAAAATTTCAGAAGACCTTACTAAGAAATGGTGTGCATAATTTGAAAACATGATGAAGGAACTCAAACCTATAGCTTGAAAATCGGAAGAAGAACAGTGGGAAATGCTCAAACAATTGAAACTTTCTTATGAACATATTTTTTAAGCCAGGAAAAGGCAAGAGGAGTATTTTGGCGAACCATAAGCACATGAAACCATACCATACTTCAACCGACTATTTAACAGAAGATGTTTTGGAAATCAACCTAGGGAATCTGCCTAAGCTTACTGGATGTGGAAGTTTCCATAAGTGGACTTCAAGGACATGATGGGAATTCACACTACAAAGTTCAAGAGGTACAAGCAAAATCTGAGAAACTTGTAGTTGTAATAATGTTATTCCATCTTGAATCTTTTGCCCTTTATGGATGTATAAAATTTCTGAGTTTTATTCTTATTCATTATATTAGAATAATGTACTTATGTTCAGTCTTATGAGAGTTTTAGCATCATCAAATAGGAGGAAATTGTTAGGAACATTTTATTTGTTTTGATGATGTCCAGACCAGCTGTTATAGCAATCCTGAAATAAGTCCAAATAAGTTATAAATGTTCGTATAGGCTTTACTTAAAGTTTGACATTTTGTATAAGTTCACCCAGACAAGCATTGTACTAGACTGGTAGAATGACTCAGTGAAATAAAGAACGAGAGACAAGCTGAGTAAAGACGGCCATGACCAGCAGAGTAAAGTGAAGACCTTTATGGAATGACTTATAACCAGGGAATTCTGTGATGACCTTGGGTAAGTCTAAGATATGCATTACAAGTGATAAAATTTAATTTGTTATAAATATGTTGTACACTGGTCTCACACAAATCAAGGATCAGTGAAGTAAAGTTGTATCAACTACAACAAATCAGTTCAAGAAAAATGGATAAGCATTCTGATGACAGTCCAATGACCAGCAAAGTAGGAGTCTCTGTACCGTCAGAAAGGCAGCAGATTCAAATGTCTATATTTGACTCATAACGTGGAAAATATTGAAATCAAGTAATTAACGCAGAATCAATCAAGGACGGATTTTATGATGAACGTTTGATTAAAATCCGGATCACTGAAATCATGGAGAACGAACTCAAGGATGAATCAAGGATTATTCTCCACATTAAATAGCCAACGGACAAAATTTCAAATTAAGGAAATCAAGGCTATAAATAGAAGGCATTGACAGACAATAAAATATAACTGTTAATAATCAAGAACTCTAAGTGCCAAAAGCTCTGTCAAAATCACAAGCCTTCTATTTGATTTAAAAAGACATATCCATAAAATCAAGTTTGGAATCATTAAGGACTCAATCAGAATTATTCACGTCTAAACTTGATCAAGTTTGGTGAATTTATCAAATTCACATTCCCTCAAGCAACTGAATTAGGGGCATCTGAGAAGAAGTTGTGTTGCAGTGATAGATGCTGAAGGATTTGTTCTCAATGAGCTGTGTGTGTTGAAGACTGAGTCACAGAAGCTTCTGTAGCGAGGGAGTAATAGTCTTGAGATTGTGAAGCTTGTGTAGCCAAGGACAATCATACTATTGTATTGGTGAAAAAAAATAGTGAATTCATCCAATCATCACATGAGAAGAGTGGATTAAAGGATTACACCACTACAGAACACTATAAAACTTGTGTCATGAACTTACATCACTTACTTTCAGCATTTACATTCAGTACATTATTTATATGTTTGTGATTGCTTAAGTGGTTTGAAAATACCTTTTAGAAGGGTTATAATATTCTGTTGCACAAAGCATTTTCATCAGAAAAGTTTTTGTAGCTCCTGAGGTTTAAGCTTTTAAACTCCCAATATATTCATTCACCCCTTGACTATATTTCACCCTACTCTGGGACCAATATATTTTCTGAGTGTTATCGAGGTTAAACATGTTTGGAATTGGTTAGAATTCATTAAGTGTAGAGAAAGACCTGTTTAGGGCAGTTCAGGGGTTTGGCACACGTCAAATGTGTTTAGCACGTGCCAAAATGGACCAGAACCATCCTGGAAGTTTACAGAGAGTTTTAATGCATGCTTAGGGTTTCAGCGCGTGCCAAAATGGTCATAAAACATCATGAATCTTACTGGAAGCTTTTAGCACACGCTGAGTCTTTCAGCACGTACCAAAAGTGGACCAAAAAATCCTGAATGGCATAGGCCCATGCCAAAAGGCTTAGCGGGCGCCAAAGCCTCTGTCTTGTGTATAGGCCAATTTTAAGCCCCGTGTTGAGTTTTAAATGTTGTTTCTTGATCTAATAACATTAAATGAATATGAACAAGCCTTAATTGAGTTTCTGATTCGTTTACTTCCGGAACTGATGACGCTCAAAATGATACACCTTACGGCATCAACATTTCACCCATTCTAAGCTAAAAGTAGAAGTTTTCGACCATTTATATGAACAATTTGTGTCGTATGTCAGGAGTGGGGTTCATGAGTTGAGTAATTTTCATTTAACGTTTATTTTCCCCTATTCGATATTATTTCGTGCATTACTGGACAATTTTCAGGTTACAATGATTGGGCCAAGTGTTAGAGAGCAATTATGGGCCGAGTTGGTCGAAGAAACGGGCCTCGGGTGTTCCAGAACCTTCAGTTAAGTCGATAGAGTAGAAAAAGACAAAAAAAAGCCATGGATGCCATGTAAACCTTGCCGCCTCCGCGCCAGTCCATAACCTTCGAAACCATGTTTTCTTGGAAAAATGGTAGATTTAGGTATTACTATGTCGGTTTCAGCACTATAAATAAAAGGCCTCTCCCTCAGAAAAATTGTACCAAAAATACTACAAGTTATATGCAATAAAAGTTCGTTGTTCTTTATTTTTTACGGTTTTTAGTCACGGATCCGACGGATTCGCCGCCTAGAGAGCGATCTTAGGAGAATCTACACTCGTCTTCGATGGTATGATTTTCCGGCTTTTTACATGTAGATCTCTAGTTATTTTCCTTGTGATTAGTATGGTTTAATTGTTTACATTAGTTCTGATATGTAGTAGTTAGTTTTATTTTACCCCATGAATGTTTAGTTCAGAATCATTGGTGAAGAAATCCTGAATGAAAGGTTGCGTTCTTCGGATCCCGCGAAGGTCTTTATCACGGCTGCAAATGCCTAGTAAACCATAATTCATGATACTAATCGGAAGATTTAATTTACATGTTGTTAGTGTGATCAACTATATGCATGTCTTCGTAAATTAATATGAAGGATGATAAAGTGAAGTATTAGTTCGGATGACAACTGCTTAGGGAGGTCTTCGGTATTGAACTGGCTAATCCTAGTTCTTATTGCTTGTGAATTAATACAACCAACGAAGGATGTTAATTGCACATAGGCATATATTGTCCTTTCAATGGAAGTAGCGTAACATTAGGGATTAGCACCCGCAGTTGTTAAAGATCTAAAATTTTCCAACAGGGATGATTGATGCATGATGCGGGGGAATAACTAATCACTCATAGTTAGAAATAATCTTTATAAAACTCATAAGGTATACTTGTGTTTGATCTTGTGTGTTTATTGGCACCAACACATTAACTTCTATGTTCTATAGTTGGTCGTAAACCGTTATCATGACAATTCAATCAGGGTTAACTTGTGTTTTTATGAGTCTCTGTGGGATTTGACATTGACTCGCCAGTACTCTGCTACGATTGACCAAGTACTGTTGCTAGTAGCAGTCAGTTGGCTGATGCATATCAAGATTTTTGGCACCATTTCCGGGGACTCATGTCAAAAATACTTGTTAATTTAGAGTGAAAGTCTGTATATATTTTGTTTTCATGTCAGTTTTAGAGTATGTGATTAACTGATTCATATAGTGTCCGTTCAGATTGGATTTTGGGAATTTTCGGTCAGGAAGCCGCGAGAATTACTCCCGCAGCCGCGCCGACTGGAAATTAATAGAAATCGTTTATGATCTATCAGAATCTGTATTATTGTTTTCGAGTCTGCCAGGGAGTGTGTACCAACCACCAAGGCAAGTAACTAACCTTTTTCTTTTTTTGCGTCTTGTAGTACGGTACACGAAGTTCAACAGCCAGGCTCGAGTTTATCTCTGAAATCGAAAAGTTTGCAAAGAAGAAACGAAAAGAAGCTCGAGAAATAAAAAGGCTGGCTGACGAGGTGAGATCGCATGAAGGAAGTGAGAAAGATAAAGACAAGGAGATTCCACATCTAGAAGAACCAGAGGAGACAATAGCATAGAACATGGTTGATGGAAGAAGGAACGAAGCAGGAGTAGTAATACAAGTAGACATAAGGACTCTACATAGCTATGCTATGCCAACGATTGAGCAGTTTGTGCCAGCAATTGTTCAACCGGAGAATGCGGCCGAAGTTTATCATCCCAAACCCAATGTCATACAAATGGTGACTAACTACACTACATTCCATGGAGTACCAAACGAAGACCCAAGTGTACATGTCTCCAACTTCTTGGATATTGTTAGCACAATCAAACCATCAAACGTGCCCGAAGATAACATTAAGCTCAAATTGTTACCATTCACGCTGAATGATAAGGTGAAGATATGTTTGTTGTCTCTAGCAGAAGGATCAATCCAATCTTGGATAGATTTACTGCAGAAGATTAAGAATAAGTACTGCCCACCTGGGAAGTCCTTGCAAATGAGACTAGACATTATGAATTTCAAGCAGAAACCAGCCGAAACATTTGAAGAAGCTTGGGATCCATTTAAGGATGCGCAACGGAAATGCCCTCACCATGATATTACTCTACCTAACCTTATGCATAGTTTCTATGATGGACTGAGGCCAAGCGAACAAATGAGAGTTGATGCATCAAGCAATGGATGTTTCGCATTGTTATCACTAGAAGAAGTTGAAGAGAAACTTGAACAGATTGCACTTAGTAGCCAATGGGGAACACACCCTACTGAGAGTGTGAAAGTAGCTGAAGGCGTATTTGAAGAACACACTTCTCAAAAGATCCTGTACCAGCTAATGGTAAAGAACGAGAAAATGGATGGCATACAAGATCACATTGCCAAGGAAAGAAATGTCCAAGGAATTGTGATATCCAACACCGAGGACATGAATTATTTGGGAAGGCAAGGAAACCCATATGGGGCGGATATCGCCCAGGTTCTCATGACCACCCTGTTTTTTGACTAAGTGATCCTAATGGTGGAGAGAGACCAAAGAAAACAGGTGGATTCATGCCTTAATTCAATAAAACCAGTGGATGGGAAGCATCCATGGAAAAATGAGCTCAACTTTGATCGACACGGTCAATCAATTGACAAAGTCCTTAAGCGAGCTCAATGCAAGTTTCACTAATTTTCAGAAGAACGACACAAGACTGACCAATCAAGAAGCCTTAGTGAAAAATCTTTCACACCAAGTGGGGCATATTGCCGAACAAGTGTCAGCTCATCCTTCGGGAGGTTGGCCAAGCAGCACTAAAAAGAACCCGAACGACGTAGATGCTATCATGACAATGAGTGGAAAGGAATTACCAAGACCCGTCATCAGAGATGAACCAGAGAGCGGTGATGAGCAGAAAGAAGTAGAATGAAAAGCATCGGGGATGCCGAGCCAGCGTGACGTTAGTCCACAGCCGCGACAATCTACAGAAACTGCAGACGAGCAGGGTGCACAGCAGAAGACAGCTTGTAAGCCTAACCGCACTGTTACTTTTACTCATTTTACTATACCCCATCCCCCTAGGAAATCAAAGCCAAATCAAGATGATGATAGATATAATAAGTTTATTGAAATGTTTAAAAAGTTTAAAGTTAATATTCCCTTGGAAGATGCTCTGGCAGGAATGCCAGAGTATGCTAAGTTTCTTAAGGAATTACTCTCTACTAAAAGAAAATGGTTGTACCTTGAGACTATTTGCTTGAATGAGGAATGCTCGGCAGTCTTGCAACGCAAACTGCCTCTTAAGTGTAAATATCCTGGGAGCTTCCTAATACAATGTACAATTGGAGAAATATGCATAAACAAAGCACTGTGTGATCTAGGGGCAAGCGTCAACTTGATGCCGCTCTCTATCTTTTATAATTTAGGCATGAAGGAATTAAATGAGACATCCATATCCCTTCAATTGGCAGATAGGTCTATGAAACAACTATGTGGGGTTTTGAGGATGTTCTGGTAAAAGTTGATAAGTTTGTGTTTCCAGTGGATTTTTTGGTGCTAGACATGGAAGTAAACAACGATGTTCCACTAATCCTATGAATACCTTTCCTAGCGACTAGTAAGACTTTAATAGATGTTCATAAAGGAGAGCTAATCTTTAAGAGTGAACGAGGATAATGTGGTCTTCAATATGATGAAGACGATGGGTTATATGCGAGATGAAGAAGAAGCATGCTATTTGATGGATGACATTGAAGAGCTAGTTTTGAAATTACAATAGCAATTGGAAATTGACCCTGAAGTAGCAGAAACTTTGCTATTGAATGAGGAGGAAGAGGAAGAAGAAGAAGAAGTCTGGTTAGGATGCAGCGAAGGTCACGTGCAAAATAGAACCTATATCTTATGTGGATATAAGAGTGCCCATTCATAGACCTTCATGGCACAAATTCTTTGATTTACAATTCACTGGTAAACTACTGAAATCATCGTTGGAAGAACCACCAAGAAACTTAACGCTTAAACCTTTGCCCTCTTATCTAAAGTACGTATACTTACAAGATGATACTCTACCCCTAATTATTTCAGCAGCCTTATCACCGCTAGAGGAGGAGAAACTTTAAGAGTACTGAGGGAGCATAAATGAGCATTTGGGTTGACTATTGCAGACATTCGAGGAATAAGCCTCTCAGTGTGCAGGCACAAGATCTCTGTGGATCCTGAGAAGAAAGCAGTGGCTCAACCTCAGAGAAGTTTGACATCGAAGTTGAAAGATTTTGTTATGGAAGAAATCATAAAAATGCTGGATATAAGAATCATTTTCCCAATTGCTGACTATGAATTGGTAAGCCCAATTCATGTGGTGACCAAGAAATGAGGGTTCATTGTCCAACCTAATGAGTTTGACGAGTTGATCCCTATAAGACTAATTACTGGACATCGAGTCTGTATCGACTTCAGGAAACTGAACGACGCAACTCGAAAAGATCATTTTCCTACCATTTATCGACCAAATGCTAGAGAGATTAAGTGGTCATGCTTTTAAATGTTTCTTAGATGAATATTCTGGTTACTACCAGATCCATATTGCTTCCGAGGACCATGAGAAAACAACTTTCACATGTCCCTATGGAACATTTGCCTATAACCGCATGCCCTTCGGACTCTGTAATGCGCCAGCCACATTCCAGAGGTGCATGATGTCTTTGTTGGTCCCAGAGAAGGGTAAAACAATAGTCAGAGGGGGGGGGGGGGGGGGTGAATGACTATAGTGGAGTTTCAAAAACTTTTCTTGTATTTAAAAGCTTTTGGGTAGTGGATAAGTCTCTTCTTACTATGTTGTTTCAAAGTGGTTTAGGCAATCACAGATATAGGATATAATATAAGTAATTAAATGAATGTAATAAAGTAAATTGCTGAAAGTAAATTGACACAAGGCTTATAGTGGTTCAGGGTGGTGTAATCCCTTAATCCATTCTTCTCCTGTGATGATTGGAGGAATTCACTATTGTTTTCACAGATACAATAGTACGATTGTCCTTGACTTCACAAGCTTCACAATCTACTAGACTATCACTCCTTGACTGCAATAGCTTCAGTGACTCAATCTCTTTCTCTGCTCCATGGGATCAAATCCTTCAGCAGTTGTCACAAACACAACTCCTTCTCAGATGGCTCTGATTCAGTTGCTTGATTGATATGAATTGGATTCACAAACTTGATGATCAGTCTCAATGCTTGATGTCTGAATTGTAGCTCTCCGTTTTGAGTTGATCACTGGATATTTCTTTTTCGCACTGCTAGAGGGCTTTCAATTTTGACAGAGTTTTTGCTCAGATTTTTCGTTCTATTCTTGTGTTTTTTTTGTCTTGTCAATGCCTTCTATTTATAGCCTTGATTATCCATGATTTGAATTTCCCTCCGTTGGCTATATTAATGGAGAGAATAATCCTTGATTTTATTCTTGATTCCCCCTTAATTGTATTCTCCTTGATTTCAGTGATCGGATTTTTTTCTTCAAACGTTTATCAGAGAATCCGTCCTTGATTGAGCCTTTATTGATTGGGCATTTAATGCTTGATCTTCTGTATCTTCTTCATACTTCAATAATCTAATTGAGTAAAGCTTACTCAGCTGTTCTCCAAACGGTCAAGTGATCCATCTGACTCAGCCGTTTATATCTTCTTTTACTGCTTTGTCTTCACTCAGCCGAAAGTCAGTTTACTTTACCGATTCAATGTTTCCTTCATTCTTTTAGTTTAAGGAGAATCCTTGTACTTCACTGATCCTTGATTTGGGTGAGATCAGTGTACACCATATTTAAACATTAAGTTTCATCACTTGAAACATAATTTAGACTTATCCAAGGTCATCACAGACTTCCTTGGTTATAAGTCAGACCATAATGTCTTCATTGCTTCTCTGCTGGTACTTGACTGGCTTTACTCTACCGAAAATCTGTTTTTGCTTTGCCGTCCTACCAACTAGTACAATACTTGTCTGACTCAACTTATACAACATGTCAGACTCTAAGTAAAGACTTATACAGAGAATTCTAAATTATTTCAGGCTTTCTGTAATAGCTAGTATGGCCATCATCAAAACATAACAAGATGTTCCTAACAGTCTTTATTTGCGGACATGGTGGAGGATTTTCTAGAAATATTTATGGATGACTTTTTTGTCTTTGGAGATAGCTATGATGGATGCTTGGATAATTTGAGTAAAGTGCTGAGATAATGTGTAGTGACCAACCTAGTGCTTAATTGGGAAAAGTGTCATTTCATGGTCACTGAAGGAATTGTGTTAGGTCATAGGATTTCAAATGAAGGAATATAAGTGGACAAATCCAAGATTTAAGTGATAGAAAAGTTTCCATCTCCAACAAACTTAAAGACACTGCGAGCCTTTCTTGGCCATGAAGGATTCTATAGGAGGTTCATAAAGGATTCTCTAAAATTTCTAGATCACTGACTGAATTACTTGCAAAGGATGTACCTTTCATCTTTGGAGAAGAATTCAAGGAGGCATTTAACACATTAAAGCAAATGTTGATAACTCCCTCGATTCTGGTAGCACCATATTGGAATAAACCTTTTGAGCTAATGTGTGATTCTAGCGATACAGTGGTTGGAGCAGCACTAGGCTAGAGATGACAAAATCTTTAAACCAATCTACTACGCCAGTACCCTCAATAGTGCCCTGAGGAATTACGCGACCATGGAAAAGAAACTCTTGGCCATTATCTTTGCATTTGAAAATTTTAGATCTTAACTGGTAGTATCTAAAGTCATTGTTTTCACCGACCATGCAGCCTTGAATTACCTTTTGTTTAGGGTAAATTTTACTATATTTTCGGGCTTAATCCCTAAACAATTTACCTTATTTTTAAGGGAAATAAATGAGAAAAGCGTGTTTTAACCGTTAAATTCCTATAATGGTTATTGAGGGGTTATAATTTAATTATGAGGAAATATTGAGTTTAAATGTTATTTTTGTTACACATTTTTTTATTATTATTATTATTATTCGATGACGTGGTGTAACAACAATTTTGCAGAAAATTAAAAGATATGCATGGGGATATCATTAATGGAGAAGATTAATCTCATTCAATCAAGTGATTTCAAAAAAAGGAAGATGATTGTTGGCTAAGCAATCCGCGGTGGGACAACGGAGGAAACCAATCAACAACCGCACCAACTAGAGGATTTTTAGCTATATCTTAGTGAGTTAAATTTATGATTTTTTTTCATCAATTGGATATTGTTATATTGTTTATGTTTTATTTGAATCGAGAGATCGATGAAACTATCTTTTAGATTGAATTTATATGAGAATATTGTTCAAGCTTTGATCTTTTCAATTGATGCAATTAATTGTGATTCAAGAGATTGTTCATGATTAGTTGAGTAGAGTATTGGAGACAATCTCATGATCGTGTTATGCATGCTAGTTTAGTTTTGCTTGAAAAAGAAAACGAAACCCTAGAATTTGTTTAAAGGAATTTAATCGAATTCATGATAGATCATTACTAAAAATCGTATCTTTAACTTGCCATCTAGTTGGGGTTGGGTTGGTTGATTGGTGGATTCCTGTTGCCTTGTCGTTCCTTTTAATTATTTGATAAACCAAATCGTTCGTATCGACTTTGATTGCTTCGTTTAGTTATTCTTTAAAACCCTAGTCTTTACCTACTGTTCTTTGCTATTTTCTGTTTCTAGTCGAAGTTTCTTGATTATAGTTAATATATACCTTAGCTCTAGATAATAATTTGTGACATAATCGATACAATAAACTGTACTTAATCCGATAGACGTTCGATTCCCTTAGGACGACCCGGTAACACCTTTACTACGAACCTTATACTTGGGGTGTTTCGGTTTATAAATTTAAAACGAGTTTTTACCGAACAAGTTTTTGGCGCCGTTGCCGGGGTCACCTCGCTTGACAGGCGGGAATACTCAACACTATACTACAACGACACCGAATAGTTCATTCCATGGCACTGCTGCAGAAGACCCACATGACTTCTTGTCTACTTTTGTGCAAATCTGTGAAGCAGGCCACTACCCTGGCATTCCTACAGAAGTTGTTAAATTGAAACTTTTCCCGTTTGCTTTGAGGGGTGAAGCAAATCGATGGTTTAAGTCCTTACCCCATCACTCTCTTCATAACTGGGTTGATGTTAAAAGAGCCTTTGCTCTGAAATTCATTTCACCTGGAACGATAATGGACCATAAAAGAGATATAGCTACCTTCGAGCAATTAGAAGGAGAGAGTGTGGGAAAGGCCTGGGAGAGGTTAAATTTGTTAATGAGGAAGTGCCCTAACCATGGATACACTCGACATGAACTCCTAGAATTATTCTATCAGGGTGTTACTCAACCCAATAGAGATTACCTAGATTCCACAGCTCATGGATCGTTTTTATGAGGAGGAGATGATGCGCCTACGTGGTAGCGAAACAATAGCTAAGAATAACATGTGGGCTACTCAAAAGAGGGCCCATGCTGGTGGAAGCAAAAAGGAGGCTGCTGCAAGTGACTCAGAGACAAAGATGCTAGTTGCTCAAATGGAAATAATGAACAAGCAACTAGCCAATCTACAAATGAAGCAGCAAGAAGGGCCAGCAGATGTGAATCACTCGGGTATACAGGCCGGGAATGTGATGAATGAGGAAGTACAAGCCATGGAGAACCAGAATCAACCTTTCAGAAGCTTCAGTCAAAATTCTGGTCAATCGAGTCAAACTCAAAACCGCAACTTTTCGGGAAACCCGCGAAATAGTTATTATACACCGCCTGGTGCATCCAATAACCAAAGACCCCAAGGTAACTGGGCTCAAACGCAAAATCAACAGCCCACCTATGTCTCTCAGAAGAAATTTGATGAGCTAGTAGACATGGTGAAAACACTAGCCACCGGTCAAAAAACGATGGAGAGACAGATAGGTCAGATGGCTGATCAACAGGCGAGCAGACCTCCAGGAAGACTACCTAGTTATACAGATAAAAACCCTAAAGCAGATGTCAGTGCTTGTAATGCCATCACACCGCAATGGAATTATGGACAAGAGGAGGAGTTGAATGCAGTCACCCTCAGAAG
Source organism: Gentiana straminea (assembly GCA_036785695.1). Classification (NCBI taxonomy): domain Eukaryota; kingdom Viridiplantae; phylum Streptophyta; class Magnoliopsida; order Gentianales; family Gentianaceae; genus Gentiana; species Gentiana straminea. The sequence continues at coordinate 109,898 of JAVUPR010000019.1, forward strand.
CGGTAAGATAGCTGGACCCGAAAAGATGTCGGGAAACGAGTAGCCCCTCCTGACGCCATGAGTTCAGGAGGGGGCAATCAGAAATTAAATTCCAAAGAAAGCAACAGTGAGGAAGAGTTGAATGATGATGATTCTTCGGGGGATAGTGATGAGGAGGCTGAGAAGAGAAGTCAGGTAGCTGAACACTTGACTAAAAAGAAAACGGAGAAGTTTGTCAGGTGGAAGGACAAGGAGGACGAAGCCATTAAAAGTCAAACTATAATCAATCATTCAAAAACCCTTCCTTATCCGGCAAAGAAAAGAGAGAATATCTTGAACTCTGACAAACAGTATGACGGAGTGAGAAGGATGCTTAGAGATACTATGGTGACTATGCCACTTGCTGAGGTATTAACTGAGATGCCTAAATGCTCTAAGTATCTTAAGGATGCCTGTGGAAGTAAGAAGAAGCTAAAAGGACTGGCAGAAGAGGTGCTAAGAGAAGAATGTTCAACGGTTTCACAAAGCGTTGCAATCAAGCGAGGTGACCCCGGACGACCTTCAATCTCTTGCATGATTGAAGGCCACACGTTCCACAATGTTTTATGCGATTCGGGGCCTCTCGTCAATGTGATGCCATTGAACGTCCGCAAGAGTCTCGGGCTGGACAAAAGGCTAAAGGAGCGTCCCGTCTCTCTTCGTTGGTGGACCGATCTAGCCGTTTAGCAGTGGTTGTGTTAACAACGTCCTTATCCATGTTAAAAATCTAGTTTTTCCAACTGACTGGGTCATACTGGATTACCAGTCTGACAAGGAGATGCCCCTGATTCTGGGCCGGCCTTTCTTAAACACTTCTGCCTCCACCATTGACTTCCAAACTGGCCAAATCACTCTGAGAGTAGAGGACACCTCCGTTACACTTGAGCGAGAAAAAAATTCTGCGGAAGCTTCGAGCCAGGAGATTTCATTCATTGAAGCAATTTATGGAGATGAATCCGACCCTGAGGAAGAGCTCACGGAGATAGGAGCCCTGGATGTTATAACTCAACAACTTGTGCATACTGAGCCTATGAGTGAACGGAAAATCTGGGACATTCCAGGGATGAGCAGCGATGATTTGAAAGAGCTCAACCAGCCAGACTTTAACCTCGCAGAGGAGGAAGTTTTAATGGGTAGTTGGGACGAAATAGATTTCTGGAAAGAAACTACTCATTGGGAGTTGGATGATTGGGAGCAGCTTGCAGAAGAGCTTGAAGAAGAAGAACTTAAGAAGATGGTTAAGCATAAGAAAGAACAAACGGAAGCTGACAGGAGGATTCCTTTAGATGATGTCATTCAATACCTTTCTGGGTTTACACCTCAGGAAGATGAGGTGTTTTTCAGTCAACCGGTCCAAGCTCACAAGGAGAAAGGTGGTCCCTTGAAATCTAGTATCGAGCAACCACCTGCTGACTTAGAGTTGAAACCACTTCCGCAAAGACCTAAAATACATCTTCCTTAAAGACGGTGATAAGTTGCCCTTGATCATCTCATCTAAACTCGAACCGGAGCAAGAAGCAGAATTAATTAAAGTGCTTGAGAAACATATCCTCGCGTTCGGATGGCAGGTGGGCGATATCAGAGGAATCAGCCCAGACGTGTGCATGCATAAGAGTCGAACGGAGGAAGGAGCGAAAAAGGTCAGACAGCCTCAAAGGAGGCTAAATCCGCACATGCAGGAGGTTGTCAAAAAGAAGATCATCAAGTGGCTTGGTATGGGGATTATCTATGCCATAGCTGATAGTGAGTGGGTCAGCCCCACTCAAGTTGTGCCAAAGAAGGGGGGAATTACAGTGGAAAAGAATGAAAAAGGGGAAGAAGTTGCCTTACGCCTTGTGACTGGCTATAGAGTTTGCATTGATTATCACAGGTTAAATGAAGTCACTGCTAAGGATCATTTCCCCCTGCCCTTCATTGACCAACTTCTAGAAAGACTGAGTGGTCATAAGTACTATTGTTTCCTCGATGGATATTCTGGCTACTTCCAGATAGCCATTGACCCTAATGACCAAGAGAAGACAACTTTTACCTGTCCATCTGGCACTTTTGCTTTTCGCAGAATGCCATTCGGCTTATGTAATGCACCAGCTACATTTCAACGGTGTATGTTAGCCATATTTGATGGACTTGTGGAGCAGTGCATGGAGGTCTTCATGGATGATATCTCAGTCTATGGCGACAGTTTTGATGAAATTTTAAAGAATTTAGATATGGTACTCCAACGTTGTGTTGAGAAAAATCTGGTGCTTAACTGGGAGAAGTGCCATTTTCTAGTCGAGGAAGGGATTGTTTTGGGACACAAGGTGTCCAGTGATGGTATTCAGGTGGATAAGGCTAAGGTAGAAGCCATTGAGAAAATGTCGTACCCGAAGACAGTGAAGGAGGTACGAGGATTTCTGGGACATGTGGGCTTCTATCGGCGTTTCATTAAAGACTTTTCGATGATAGCAAAGCCGTTATCCAACCTGCTGAAAGAGGAAGTGGAGTTCTTGTTTGATGATGGGTGTAAGAAAGCTTTTAATAGCTTAAAGGATAAGCTAACCAGTGCCCCCATTTTAATCGCGCCCGACCGGACTAAACCTTTTGAATTAATGTGCGATGCCTCTAACTACGCAGTGGGCGCAGTTCTAGGCGAGAATTGACAAAAAGTTCAGGCCGATTTACTATGCTAGCCGCACTTTGAACCCGGCTCAATGCAATTACGCCACTACCGAGAAGGAATTTTTGGCAGTCGTTTTTGCTATTGACAAATTCAGGAGTTATCTTTTAGGGTCCAAAGTGGTAGTATGGACGGATCACGCAGCACTACGCTACCTGATGGGAAAAGCATACGCTAAACCAAGGTTACTCAGATGGATTCTGATACTACAGGAATTTGACCTTGAAATTAAGGCCAAGAAGGGTAGTGATAATGTTGTAGCTGACCACTTATCTCGCGTAGTGAATGAGGGTGGCGAAATCCCTAAGGAGATAGGCATTGACTTTCCGACTGAGCAATTAATGAAGCTAGAGACTATGAGGCCGTGGTATGCTGATTACGTCAACTACTTAGCAAGTGGGCATTTAGAAGATATGACGTATCAGGAGAAAAAGAAATTTTTCAGCGACTTAAAGTATCTCGTATGGGAGGATCCATATCTGTTTAAAGTCTGCAAGGACGGGTTGCTTAGAAGGTGCGTTCCGGAGCATGAACAATTGGATATCTTGGAGCAATGTCATAGTGGTCCCGCTGGTGGACACTACGGAGCACCTAAGACAGTCACAAAAATCCTTCAAGCTGGTTTTTACTGGCCTACCCTGTTTAAAGATGCTGAAGCCTTTTGCAAGGGCTGTGATAGATGCCAAAGGGTAGGGAGACTCAGTAATAGGATGGAGATGCCTTTGAGGCCTATCTTGGAATGTGAAGTTTTTGACGTCTGGGGTATTGATTTTATGGGACTGTTCCCATCATCATGCTCTAACAAATACATTCTGGTCTGTGTAGACTATGTTTCCAAGTGGGTAGAGGCCATAGCCACCCAAACCAATGATCACAAAGTTGTAAAGAAGTTCTTGCAAAAGAATATCTTTACTAGATTTGGCTGTCCTAGAGCCCTTATCAGTGAAGAAGGTTCGCATTTCTGTAATGCACCACTGGATAAAATTCTTGAGAAATATGGTGTCAAACATAGAATTGGTACACCATATCACCCCCAAACCAGTGGCCAAGTCGAGGTAAGAAACCGGAGCCTTAAGCGGATCTTGGAGAAAACGGTGAATTCAAATAGATCCAACTGGAGTCTGAAGTTGGACGACGCACTTTGGGCTTATCGCACTGCGTTTAAGACCCCTATGGGTACGTCACCCTTCCAAATGGTCTATGGCAAAGCCTGCCATTTACCAGTCGAGCTTGAGCACAGAGCTCACTGGGCTATTAAATTCTTAAATTTCGATAGCCAGCTTTGTGGGGAAAAGAGATTATTGCAATTGAACGAGCTCGATGAGTTCCGACTCCGTGCCTACGAGAATTCGAGAATCAACAAGGAAAGAACGAAGGCACTCCACGATGCTAAGATTAAAGACCGGGAATTCAAAGTGGGAGACATGGCTTTGCTGTATAACACCAGACTCCATCTTTTTGCTGGTAAGCTTAAATCTAGGTGGTCTGGCCCCTTTTAGATTCTTGATGTTCATCCTGGTGGAGCCATTACGTTGAAAGGGTACGGCGATCAACCGTTCAAAGTCAACGGTCACAGGATTAAGAAGTACTTTGGGCAACCCAAGGAAAAGCCTGAAGTCCTATACTTTCAAAAGAGAAATGAAACGGTTGAGTCGTTTATTTTTGAAGAGATTCCGTCCGACTTCTTTGGAGTGGATGATGACATTATCACCTCTATCCTTGCAGATCCTTCTGTCAATGCTCCTGAGCTAGTTAGCATACCTCAGCCGAATCTGAGAAACAAGAACAAGAAGAAAAGAGTCAGTGTTGTCTGGAGAGAAAAATTTCATGATCTTCTCGCGCACTTGACTTGTTGTTGTGGCGAAAACCATTTCCGTCCTAGTCATTCTGATTCTAACAGAGAGGTGGTTAGCCTCAAACCCAAGTGGCCTGATCCAGGTTGACTTGGTTTACTCTGTCAAGCTAATGACATAAAAGGAGCGCTACTAGGAGGCATCCTAGTCTTTTAAGTATTTCTTTTTAGAAAAGTTTTTAGGTTAGTAGGAATAAAACCATGGTGATTTGTGTGTTGGTTATCCCTATCCTATTTGTGAATGCTTTATTTGCCCATTTCTGTGTGCATTCATGTTTACTCATATACCCCTTGTACCCCGAGATTATATGCTATGTCGAGTGTGCAGATATTGTTGCGCGGTTTTTGCCAGTTATCACTTTTAGTGTTGTCTGTTCGTGATACGAGTTGCAGCGGTACGTTCCTGCTACGGCCTGACCTCTGCCAACCTATGACCCGACAATCGTTTTGACAACCAGCTAAGTATTCTTTTCTTTTATTTGCACATTCTGAGGACATAATGTGATTTAAGTGTGGGGGGGTGTCTAAATTGGGTATGTTATCATGCTATATCTTCTGAGAATGAGTAAATGTGATTTTCTCGAAAATTTTAAAAATTTTCAAAGTAAACTTGGATAATTGTAAATCTTGAGCATATAATTGAAACAAAGGCTTGCTAGTTGTAGTTTCCTGACAATGATTTTATGTGACTTTGAGAGATAATTATAGCATGCTCTTACTGATTTGAGATAGTATTCATTTCACACTCACGAAGCCTTTAATATTGAAGCAAGAATTTTGAACTGTATCCTTTCATTATTTTAGTGATTTATCTTAGAGAGATTCGTTCTTAATAGTAACAGTGAAGTAACACCTAAGCTCAGAACGTACACTGTGAATATCTGAAGGTTTGAATGTGATAAGTGAAACGTAACTAATGTTTTTGAAAAAAAAGTTGAGTTAATAATAAATAAATGGGTGTGTCGAAAGCTGGTCGATGATTGGAGTGCGGTAGGGCATTATCTCGAAATGTCCTATACCACTATGATGACTAAGAGCTCACGACAGTTAGAAGAAGCTACCTTATGATTTGAGTAAGGTAGGGTGTTATCCCGAAACATCCTATTCTACTATGACGGGTAAGAGCTCATTCTGATGTGCGTTAAAAAAAAGAAGAGAAAAAGCGAATAAACTCAAGACTTGTTATCGTTGAATTTATACCCAGTATAAACCGAATGATATGCTGTAGGGATTATCCTACTGAGTGCGCGGGAAGACTTTTGGTGGAACAATTACTGTCTATAACTAGGAAAGTCATTAAACTATTTGAAGGGGTATTTGTTTGAAAGGATTGTGAAGATTGAAAAGGGCTTGTCACACACACAGAATCTATCTCTATGTTGGTATCACTTGCTATAGTTGTTGTATCTTTTGTTACGTGAGTTAGGGATCTATTTGGATTACATTTAAAGTGAGCTAGTTTTGATTATTTTGTTCGGGACGAACAAAAAGCTAAGTGTGGGGGAGTTGTTTAGGGTAAATTTTACTATATTTTCGGGCTTAATCCCTAAACAATTTACCTTATTTTTAAGGAAAATAAATGAGAAAAGCGTGTTTTAACCGTTAAATTCCTATAATGGTTATTGAGGGGTTATAATTTAATTATGAGGAAATATTGAGTTTAAATGTTATTTTTGTTACACATTTTTATTATTATTATTATTCGATGACTTGGTGTAACAACAATTTTGCAGAAAATTAAAAGATATGCATGGGGATATCATTAATGGAGAAGATTAATCTCATTCAATCAAGTGATTTCAAAAAAAGGAAGATGATTGTTGGCTAAGCAATCCGCGGTGGGACAACGGAGGAAACCAATCAACAACCGCACCAACTAGAGGATTTTTAGCTATATCTTAGTGAGTTAAATTTATGATTTTTTTTCATCAATTGGATATTGTTATATTGTTTATGTTTTATTTGAATCGAGAGATCGATGAAACTATCTTTTAGATTGAATTTATATGAGAATATTGTTCAAGCTTTGATCTTTTCAATTGATGCAATTAATTGTGATTCAAGAGATTGTTCATGATTAGTTGAGTAAAGTATTGGAGACAATCTCATGATCGTGTTATGCATGCTAGTTTAGTTTTGCTTGAAAAAGAAAACGAAACCCTAGAATTTGTTTAAAGGAATTTAATCGAATTCGTGATAGATCATTACTAAAAATCGTATCTTTAACTTGCCATCTAGTTGGGGTTGGGTTGGTTGATTGGTGGATTCCCGTTGCCTTGCCGTTCCTTTTAATTATTTGATAAACCAAATTGTTCGTATCGACTTTGATTGCTTCGTTTAGTTATTCTTTAAAACCCTAGTCTTTACCTACTGTTCTTTGCTATTTTCTGTTTCTAGTCGAAGTTTCTTGATTATAGTTAATATATACCTTAGCTCTAGATAATAATTTGTGACATAATCGATACAATAAACTGTACTTAATCCGATAGACGTTCGATTCCCTTAGGACGACCCGGTAACACCTTTACTACGAACCTTATACTTGGGGTGTTTCGGTTTATAAATTTAAAACGAGTTTTTACCGAACACTTATGACCAAGAAAGACTCCAAGCCGAGATTATTAAGATGGATTCTACTCCTACAAGAGTTTGATATGGAGATTAAGGATAATAAAGGGTATGAGAATAGGTGGTTGACCACCTGTCGAGGCTAACACTGATAGAAGAGGAGAAGGCCACTGAGATCGAGGAGTATTTTCCAGATGAACAACTTTTTGCCGTCTCAGTAGTAGCTCCAGTTGAATCTCAGCCTAGACACAACACATCAGGAGTGGGAAAGGTATACCCATGGTTTGCGAACATTGTGAATTATCTTGCAGAAAGGTACCTACCACCAGAATTTACGAGTATGGATAAGAAAAAGTTCTTTACGGACTTAAAGCATTATTACTGGGATGATCCCTACTTGTTTAACATGTCCCCTGATAACATTCTTAAGCGATGCATCCATGATGATGAGATTCCAAGTATTCTAATCCAATGCCACTCAAGAGAAGTTGGAAGCCATTAAGGGCCAGACAAGACAACAGCCAAGGTACTGCAGTGTGGGTTTTATTGGCTGACAATATTTAAATATGCTTACAGTTTACTAGAGCCTGTCATTCCTGTCAAATGACTGGTAACATTTCTAAGCGGAACGAGATGCCACTGCATAGTATCCTTCAGGTAGAGCTATTCAATGTTTGGGGAATTGATTTTTTTGGGCCTTTTACATCGTCAAAATCGAATCGTTACATCCTGGTAGCAGTCGACTATGTTTCCAAATGAGTGTAGGCAGTGGCCTTACCTAAAAAGGATGTCAGGGTTGTCCTGAAATTTCTTATGAAAAATATTTTGATGAGGTTTTGAGTGCCGAGAGCCATAATTAGTGATTGAGGGATCCATTTCTGTAACAGGTTGTTTGAAAAGATGACGATAAGGTATGGGGTGAGACATAAGATTGCAGCAGCATATCACCCCCTGACAAGTGGACAAATGGAGGTCACGAATAGAGACATAAAAAGGATTTTAGAGAAAACTATGAATCCAGCGAGGAAAGATTGGTTTTTGAAATTAGACGATGCTTTATGGGCGTACAGAACTGCTTATAGGACCACAATTGGGATGTCACCATATACAATAGTTTTTGGAAAGTCATGACATTTATCGGCTGAGCTAGAGCATCATTCCCTGTGGGCTACTCGGTTCTTAAACATGGATGAAGGGTTAGCCGGAGAAAATAGATTATTAGAGTTGAATAAACTAGAAAAGTTTAGATTGCAGGCTTATGAGAATGCCAAGATTTATAAGGAAAGAAAGAAGCGCCAATGATGTGACTTTTCTAGAGTCCAATCTAACCGGCAGTGTACCGGGTCAATTGTAGCCTAGTCCAGTGGTCAAGGTCATATCCCACAAGGATTTGTGAGGTTAAACACCAAAAAGCTTCTATTAAGTCGATCTAGGTCGCAAATTGCAAGAGGTAGTGCATAAATAAATTTTCTAGTAATAAGGGTGATAAATAATAAAAGAAACCTAACCAAGACAATGTGTAGAATAGTAAATCTCTTGTAGTATCATGGGAATGATTTCCTTCCAACATACCAACAGTGTTCAAAAGTGTGAAACAATGCATTCCTAAGCAAGTAGTCCCCCCATCATACAAGTGTATGAAACTACTCTATACCTCCTCCTTGGCCTAGGTGTCCTAAACCTAATGAATTGGTATGATAAGCACTTGAATGCAATGACAATGTCAACAATCCCTAGATAAGAAATCGAATGCCTCAAGAGGTTGATTTTACCTTCCGGTTCTCCTACCCTCTTCTCACATCTAATATCTCCTTTTGGTCTCCATTAAACATGTAGATGCAAGCATCACTTAATTACACTAATACAAGAAAACCATACAATGCAAGTAGGAAAAGATCCACAACAATTGAAGCTAAACAACACAAACAACCGTTCCCAATCAACATAAGAGATTATACTACTTCTACAACATCATCTTGGCTAGTGGTGAGCTAGCCACTCATGAATAAAAACACAAACTTGTCAATGTAAGTATTCAAATCATAAGAACATTAATTCATAGAAAATCATAGCTAAAGATAACGAATCATACCAATCGCAAGCTAATAACTCAAAATGGAAACCTTCATTAGAGCTTCAAGAACTTCAATGGAGTTTTGATACATAAGTGTAATCTAGTTCCAACAAAAGTAGTAGAATAAACAATTAGGAATTCTTCTATGTTTACGGTAGAAATTAAGTGTAATTTTTGGGTGCAAAATACAGCTAGAACAACCTGGGTTGTGGTTGAGTACAAGATAGGAAGAGAGGGAAGAAGATGAAGTATATTTTTGTGATATGGTAAATGAAGTGATTAAATCCAATCGAAAGCTGCTGACACTGCTTCATGGCACGCGTCATACATTATGGCATGCGTCGAATTTCTTTTCTGGCCTCTTGGCATCAGTCAAAGCCAATGACGCGCTCCATTCTCTGATTGGTGGTTGGGTGACTAACATCACGTATTAAATGCTCCATCAGTCCTTGGGTTTCTCACTTGGCGTGGGTCAATGTCACATGGCGTGAGCTATATATACATGAAATATTCTATGATCATGCTTATTCACCTTTGGTGCGGGTCAATCCCTATGGCGTGCGCCAATTATCATCATGGGTATAACCTTTACCTAATTGCCTTGAATCATCTCCTGATCAATATCTAAGCATCAACACCTCAAAAATCAAAGCTCTAAGCCTTGGTACCTGTGCTACAAAATAGACACGAATATACCACGCATAAAACTGATAACAAAAGTGGCTAATATGCCAATATCATATGCAAAAAATAGTTTTTAATGATAATTTCTATGTACACAGAATGGTCGAAATTATCATAATAATTGCTCAAGTCGATGTCAAAACATCGATAATTGCGTGAGAAATGGGGATAATTAGTCTAGAAATGCATCATCTGGTTGACTTACATCAACCACTCCCACTTAGCTTTTGATCAACCTCAAGCAAATAAAGCTTCAAAACAACTAGAGTCACAAAATAGGATAAAGTGACATCAAGAGATGAAGGCTCAACTTGATGATGCAACTAGTCAGAATCACAAGAACATGTTTCCCACAATCTAGGGAAGTAGTGGAGTGTGTGTGTGGATATCCCTCAAAATTGTTACCAAGCTAACGAATCATGAAATCATGCAAGACTCACTCAAAAGATGCAACTCTAAGCTGAAGAATGCCATCAATCTTCACTAATTAGGTGTTCAGAATCAAGGAGTTAGGTCAGGTAATTGACAAATTGGCTTGTAACGTTAAGGCTAGGGTAGTTGGCTAACTGAATGGATAGAAAGAAGGCAATCAAAGTGAATAAAGCAAGCTAGCAAGTAACTACACCTTCATCTCACAAATCATGAACCATTTCAATAGATACTTCCCCAAACTTACATTACCAAGAGTTGTGCAATTGAGCTCCAAAATCACCATCAATGACTTTCCAATTATTGCTTTATTTACTCTCTACTTGAGCTTTCTTCGAATGTTTGTAGATTTTTGAAAGCTTCAATGAATTATTGGAATATATACATACATGATTTTTTTTCAACTCTCACCAAAGGACTCCGAACTTGACAAGATACCATCTCAACTTATGCTGCTAAATTTGTCCAACTCCTACTCCAATGTCACCACCCACACAATCCATAGAAACTTGCTAAACTTGCGGGATGTCATGGGAATGTAGACCAAAATCGGCTAAGGGTCGATTTATAATGAGGCTAAAAATGATGGGTAGTCCGAGTGGGGTCTCACCACTCTACAAGGTTGAGATGATGACAAAAAGGAATTTTATGTTCGGGAAGGCCATTTGGCTATGGTTGAGTCAAGGTAATGCTAAAAATCGTCATTCCTACTCCGATTCCAAACACCTTGTATTTCTTCCTGAAAGAATAACAAGCTTATGTTCAAGTTGCATATAAGAGTATACATGCACAATTGTGCGAAAAGTTGCATGTTAACAAAAGATTAGAATATAAGTACTCAAGAATTCACACTACAATCGAAGATTAGTGACTAACAAGCAATTATGTTTCATCAAAGTTGCTCATTTGGTTGAGGTATTCACTCCGTCAATTACAATATCATACTTCATGCCAAAAAGTTGTTTATTCGGCTTTAATTACTCAAAAAAATTCCAAGCTAAGTGTTTCTCATACGTTTAACGACATTACCCTTTGTTGAACTGACTGCGTTCCCACTCCCCACTTACGAACTTGCATTGTCCTCAATGTAAAGTGAGTGGTAAGAAAGAAGGTAGGAAAACAAAGGGGAATCAACCGAAGCAAAACTGTGGTAAAAAGAAGTCAAAATCATGGTGGCGCACGCCAAAAGGGAAATGACGTACGCCATAGGTGTTGGTGTTCATGGGGAAAAAATGGGTGTGAGAGTGACGCACGCCAAAGTGTATGGCGTAGGTCAGCAAAGTACTGTAGCAATACAGAGACTACGGCTGTGTAAATGACGCACGCCAAAAGGGGAAATGGCGTACGCCAACTGCCTGGTAAGAGGAAGACGGTGCACGCCATAACGTTTTGGTGCATGCCATGTAGACAGGGTGTCAAACTAAATCAAGAGGAAGTACATGTATGGGGAAAAACTGGTAGTCAAGCATCACAAAAGATGGAGCGTAGCACGGATGCAAGAAAACTGAAAATAACTACAATAACCACTAGAATAGAACATGCACATCTCAAGTTCAACCATACAACAAAACTGCCACAAAATCAAAACAAAAGAGGAAAATGTTTTCCAAAAGCATTATTGACCACAAATACTAGCATAGAACGAGCATCATTCCACCAACACAAAGAACGCAATCCGTATACCAGACTCAGCAGAAGAGGAACCTCCAGGCAAATCATAAGGAAGGTGGTCGGACACAAAATGACGACTATGAAAGATCTTATCGTGGGGAAGCGATGGTACACCAGCCACATGAGTACAAAGTGTTAGGTGTAGTGCCCGAAAGACAATTATGTAATTATTTTAGGACAGAATTAATAATTCATCTTATTATGTGCATGCATGCTTATAATTAAGACACTGCTGAAAACCCTAAGTACCTCGTTTATGTAATCCCATAACTCAGTGTATGGCTATACACAAGAGGATTGAGTTTGTGAGATGTACTTAAAATTAACATAGTCCGTTGCGTTGATTAATCTGAGTACGGGTCTCATGATTAATATGCTAATAATGCGCCCAGAAAACTTTAGGTGTGACAGTCTTATCCGGACTGTCGGTAATTGGGTACCTAGTGGGGCATTTATATATTACGATAATCATATAGGGCTGGACCGATTTGATTTGAGTTCTCAATATAATTCCGTAATCGAGAAGTCTTATCGAATCACAAGATGATCATATATGGATTAATCTCAATCCTGAGGTGATCACAGACAACTGCTTAGTCTAGGTAGAGTTTGATGTGTTAGTAAGGATCACTTCGCAGTATGTGGTCCAACACTTCTCGTTGGCTCTATTCTGGGATGAGTGAGTAGTCTGTGCTATCACAGATATGGAATCCATTCCTTCCCTCGGGAAGTAGACAGACAGTTCCCTTATTTGTTAATCCTAGACTGATCGATCCTAGGATTTCATATTATATTAGTTATGAACTAATTGATCACTAGGGGTTAATGGTAAATAAGGATAAGATGTTTCGAGAAGGGTTTACGGAGATATCCCAAATCGAAACGAACAGTCTATGGAGGATTTATCTGTATGTAATGATTATATCAGTGGACACCTTATCAACTCATGGTTGAGTGTAAGTTATCTGTATCCGGCAGAGTTCAGTTTCGGGTTTATGGTGGTGTAATCCCGGAATTAATAGATTGAATATTATTGTTCGGTCTGATGGATAATATTATTTAATTTATTGTAGCTACTGAATATGGGTCCATGGTCCCCGATGTGGCTCCTAACATAACATATGTTTTCTCGTTGTTTCACCTCAATTATAATTAAATAGTTGGATTGGACTATTTAATTGATATGTAGATTAATTGTTTAGTTGGAGTAAATAATTAAATACACGGAAAAGACATTTTTCGTGGACTCGGCCCTAATTGGTGTGTTGACTTTTGAACTAATTGGTCAAATATAAAAGTGGCGCATGTTACTTGTTTGGTTATCAAGAAATTTGTTTTCTTGGATAATCATAGTACAAGTATTTAATTATTTATTTGTTGAATAATTAATAAAGGAAAAAATATTAGATTGATCCTTAAATAATCTAGATTATTCTAGGAGTATCTTTTGTTTAATAAGGATTATTATAATTGATTTTGTATTAATTATTAAATCCCGGGAGGACAAAGATTACTCTCCTATATAAAGAGAGTTCTCCCAAGCCTTTTGACACACATAATTAGAAAAACTACGGGTTTTTTCTAAGGTAGCATATCGAGGAGGTCAAGCGGCTTGAAACACTATCCACCTGGTGGTGCTTGGAGATATACGTCGGAAGACTGTGGCTTCTCATCCAGCTTGGATCTTGGATCTCGGATTGTTCTTGACGTTTATTCACAATAAACAGGTAAGCAATCTAAACCCCCTCGTAGGTTTAGATCTATTGTATTTATATATTTTGGTTGTTTGATCTAGATTTTGTACTTTCCGCTACGTAATCGGGTGGATCTTGATCCATCCGACGATATTACATCCTACAAGTGGTATTAGAGCCTTTGATCTATCAATCAAAGTATGTGAATTTTAGATCTAGGAGTGGAAAAGCATGTTTAGATTGTTTTTGTTTTCGTTTTTAATTTAGTTAAATTCGAAAATTTCATTCATATATGCCTTGTGATTGTCGTAGTGGAAGAGATGGATTTGGGTCGGTATTGTTTACTCGTTAGATCTATTGTAAACTCATATAAATTCGTTTATATGAGTATAGGAAATTTTGTAATTTTAGTTTTCTAGAAGTAGATCTGTTTTGTTTCTGTTTGGTTTTTTATTTATTCCTGGAGATTGAGCCGTTGAAACGACAATCCCTCCAGTCAGAATAAAGACTAAAAGTTGAAGAACAGGCCCTCAAAATTTCGTGACGATCGGAGTCCATGTCCAATTGTTACAATAAAGTTGCTGCTGTGTCGTAAAAGCACTGCAGTCCCAGCTGTCAGTTCGTCAAATTTCCGGAAGAGATTGGACCGTTGAAACAAAGATCCAACCATTCAGATTGAATTAGGAGGAGTGAAGAACATGTCAATAAAGTTTCGTGACGATCAGAGTTCGTTTGGTTGTCCGATTGTCAATAAAACGCGGCAGCAATAGATTAGAAAATAGTAAACCCTAGTTAGGGTTTGTGTTTTTTTTAATAGGTTAGATACGGGGGTACCAACGATCCATCTCGGTGTTTAATTTTTCGTGTATGATCGAAATTATGTGATAGAAACCGGAAAATTACCATGACATGCATCATATCATGATTCCACTCCAATGCATACATGTAGCTAGTTTATTTCGAATAAATTAGGCATGTATAACTCGTATAATTAGTTAAAAAGCTTATTTAATTAATATGTGATAGTTAATAAATAAGTAACTAATTATAAAAACCGAGGAACCGGGTTTTGTCAATCGTTACGATTTTAGTGATGGATTTTCGGTGAATCCCACTTAGATAAATCGTTGAGTTTTCGGTGAACCCACCTTAAACAGAAACGAGATTGCGCTTTGGTTGATAATTTAGAAATTGGAAAATCATTGTACACGGGTTCGGAAATGGTCTAACCATGGTTGGTCGAGTTCAACCGAGCTTCGGCTCGATCGACTCCCCACCACGTGTGATGTACGTTACAGTGGTTCGACAAGACTTAGCATAGCCGATAAGCCTTCGGGCTAAATGGGGCTTCTCTTGCTGGATCTGCCTGAACTGTCACATATGTTCCAACGAATAAGATGGCGTAGGCTTGCCTACATAGCCGACCCTGTTCGGAGTACATGATTTATTGTTTCTTATTGTCAAGGCCGAAACCGTAATTAGTAAACCCCCCCCCCCCCCCCAATTTTTCAAAATTTTGAGTGGGAGCGGGGAAGGCGACAGCCGACCCCACGGCCTCTACTATAGGTGCAAGCATGTGAGAGAATGGTGACGCCTCGTGCCGCTTTGATTTCGGCCCCCTTCGGATGGTGTTCACCGCTATCGAAATTCAAGGCTTGGTCTCCGAAAGGATAGGATTTTGGGTACTCGTCGGGTCACTGACCTGCACCTCGTAGGCATACTCGGGGCGTTCTCTGAGATCTGATATAGTAGGTCACACTCATTATGGGTATTTTAGAAATATCTTGGCTAGAAAAAGGAAGGTAATCAATGATTAAAGTCCGGGATGTCTGATTCTCATGAGATGTTCGATTCTCGAAGCTTAATCATTGAGAGAGATTGCCTCAGTTTAACCGTCATAGTGCTGATATCGACCCTCTCAGACAGTACTATGCGAGGTTAAATCCTTGGAATGGTAGGATAGACTTTAAACAAGTTTATTATTCCTAAAATAAAAATCTAGTAGTGAAATTTTAATTTTGAATTTAACTTTCTGTCATGTTTATTTACAACTTTAATCTCTAGGGTACTAAACTGTTAGTAATAGGACTTCATTAAAAATGTGGAAGTCACAAGTACGTTGTAATTGTCAAAAGAATGCAGTTAATTTTTCGGAAGAGATTTTTCCCTTGAGCCTTTAAAAATTAAAGTGACATAGTATAGGTATGTCACGGATGTCACTCGTGTTGAACGAGAGACGACCATGCTTAATTTACAAAAGATGATATAGGACTATCAGACAAATTCATTTAGTGAATTTTAAAAGTGTAATTACATAACAAATTTCTAAATTGAAAAATTGGAAAATCATATACATAAGACGTTGCTAGTTAGTCGGTATTTGGAACCGATAAACTAGTGGGAGCCTTAGCCTTATGATTTGTTGTTTTTCTGAATCATTAGAAATGTGTAATAGACTGCACAGGAGTTTCTCCATTTATCGGAAAAACAAGAATAAAGCGTTGCTAGTTAGACAGTATTTGGAACTGATAAACTAGTGGGAGCTTAGTTCTGAGTGATTTTCTAATCTTTGAAAAATCATAAATACAAAGTGTTGCTAGTTAGACGGTATTTGGAACCGATAAACTAGTGGGAGCTTTATTATGATCTCTCAAACCATTAATTAGACGGTATTTGGATCCGATAAACTAGTGGGAGCTTTGGTTTTATGATTTGTCTATTAGAAAAATTGAATAGTCCAAGCTTGTAACACATCATTAGTCATCCCACAGTTCAAGAGTAGTGTCTACTCAAACGAACTGCTAGTTTAAGACTGTTTCCATTTAAGGAAAGTCGAGAATGGGAAAGAATGTTTATACGTGTTAGTCATCTAAACTAAGTAGTTTTGAGGCTAAATCGGAAAATTAATAAATTCGAAATTAGAGGATAAGGAAAGTGATTTCGGATCACTGACCAATGCATCCTTAGCAATTTTCTCAAAAAGCTAAGTTCTTTGGAAGAACTAAGTAGCTTTGCATTAAACGATAAATAAAATAGACAACGGGCAGTTATTTCAGATAGACTAGTGGGAGTGATATAAGGAAATGAATCTCGGATTCAATTCTTGAGTATCACAGAAAATTCATTTTCTGTTTCGGATTCATTGGAACGAACGTATTCATTTTCAATTTGTTTGCCTTATTTACGATGAATATAACATTCGTAGCACGAATCCAAGACTCGGACTTTTGTTTAATAAAGTCAGAACCACTAGGCATTGCTGAAAAGGTATTAGTAACACATCTTAAACTATATAAATGCAAATGGTTTCCGTATTTCGATAAACGCTACTTTCTATTCTATTAATTAGTGCATATTCCCTAAAGACAAGATCTGAAGACTGGCTTAGGGTGATTCCTATCTCCCAGTCAAAGGAACCCTGTCTCAAAGGAAAAATGCCTAAGTTTCCTTTCAATAGGGAAAGGGTAATAGATTTAAAGAAGTAACATAGCTTGTTCATAACAACCTTCGGGGTCATATGAAAAGTACAAGCTAGTGGAAGTTTTTTTTTGGTAGTGACATCTAGTCTGACAACTACTCGAAACTCCAATAAGTTTATCCAAAATATTTGGAGGAAATCTCTGATTTCACCAGAGATAGAGTATTTCATACTCAGAAATAGGGCATTGCGTAGTCTTCGGGACTGATGCTAGGCCTGCCTCCCAGTGAATTGTTTTCACTAAGGGATACACCATAAATTTGCCTTATATACTTAGTGATGTGCTACGATACGCTGCCGAACTCATTTAAGGTATTGCTTGCAAAATAACGGTTTACGTTGTAATGAAAAACCGAGAAGTCTACCTAAAATATGCCTATGCATTTATTGATAAGGAGTGAATTCAGTTCACCCCACTTCCGTAAATAGAGGCATTTAGCACCGAGTGCTTGAAGGTAGGACTGGAAATTTTGCGTACACGTTCAGATCATGAAATATCTTGATGCATTGAGTAAAGGTTGATTATAAAAATCGTAAAATCAGAGAATGACGGTTATACTGTCAAAATCGGTCTGATAGAGTCTATAAATAACAACCTTATATCTTGAAGTATTTGTACTCAAGATGTTACTAACTGATTTGTTCAGTCCACATCCAACACCGGGAGTTGGTGGAAACACTAATAAAAACTACTATACTAGATCAGTATATCAATCCACCCCGAATGCAGTGGGAGTATGGTTTGTCCATTACCTATTGCAGGACCTTACGGTCTATAGGGTAGATTGATGACCTATAGTCCTTCGTGGGCCTGTATAGGATCCTGATCATAGAGGTTGGTTTAAAAGCCATAACCCTATGAATGGAGTTTGATACTCCAGTTCTGTTGAAACTCTTGTAGAACCACCTGAGCATCTCAGGCCTAGTGGGAGAAATTGGAACTACTCGGAAAACAGTTGAATGAATAGAAAAGTTTAACTTTCAACGCAAAGCTGAGAAAAATTTAGGGGTGATTCCCTAAACGGTAGAGAGTTAACCAGACCGTGATCTCTCTTACCACTCAGTCTTGTTTGATTTCGTCAGAAAGCGGGAAATAGGGGTGATTCCATAAGACTTCCTTGCCGAACAACGGAATCTGAATTTATTCAGAACAAAAGGGTTTTGGCAAAGAACAAATAATGGATTCGTTACAAAGCAGAAAATATGGGTGATTCCCTAAGACCTTTTTGCGAGACTAATGGTATTTTAATTTATTCAGAAAGAACCTTTGGTAGGATGCCTGCCATAGCTTATATCCTTTGGGGATTAAAGAAAACCTCTAGGTCATTTCAAAGTCATATATTTTAATATGTGGACTTGACCAGAATATTGATAAGTCTTTCATAGATCGGGCATCAATATTAGTAAAGTAGTATGTAGATTAGTGTTTGTGAATGGTAACACCGAAACGAGTTGGGAACAACATAGGTGTGCTATCGAAGTCGAGTCGACATGCCATCGGGATTCATTCTTAAGGATTTGATTCGCTCAAATTCTCGAGAATCGATCATTGGCAATCTCATCCATTCACCTGGTTAAGATATTCTTGCATTTATGCAACATTCAACGATGTAGTCTACCCTACCTCTCAGGAATGATTATCTAAACCTCCGGATGAATACTAAATGGGATGTTTAGTGAATCCTCAAGTCTCTTCGGGAGAATGAGGAATAATATGCTAGTATATTCAGGTGCAAACTAGAATATAAGTGATAACACTGATTCTGGCTTTAGGTCGGATTAAGGATGATCGTTAAGTAGATCTTGTCCTCAGTGTTGACTCAAAGGCTTATTGAAAGTGTACCACCGGATTAGATGGAAAGGCGACGTTTCGATCCCAAAATTGACCCAAGCCACCAACCTACCTGATTAGTGTACCAAGTCACATGGTATTCGGATTCTAAGTACGTGCCAGGTCCCTGACCTACCCTGCGGCGGCACACTCCGGTCGTGTGCATGGAAGGATGAATTACTAAGATGCGCTTGGAGGGTATGGATTAGAAGGATACGTCTCACTTGTTTTGAGCAAGTGGGAGAATGTTGTAGATATAGATATAAAGGGTGTGCTCTAAAATAATTAATCCACTTGCCTTTCGTGCAAGTGGGAGATTGTTAGGTGTAGTGCCCGAAAGACAATTATGTAATTGTTTTAGGACATAATTAATAATTCATCTTATTATATGCATGCATGCTTATAATTAAGACACTGCTGAAAACCCTAAGTACCTCGTTTATGTAATCACATAACTCAGTGTATGGCTATACACAAGAGGATTGAGTTAGTGAGATGTACTTAAAATTAACTTAGTCTGTAGAGTTGAGTACGGGTCTCATGATTAATATGCTAATAATACGCCCAGAACCCTTTAGGTGTGACAGTCTTATCCGGACTGTCGGTAATATGGTACCTAGTGGGGCATTTATATATGATGATAATCATATAGGGCTAGACCGATTTGATTTGAGTTCTCAATATAATTCCGTAATCGAGAAATCTTATCGAATCACAAGATGATCATATATGGATTAATCTCAATCCTGAGGTGATGACAGACAACGGCTAAGACTAGGGTAGAGTTTGATGTGTTAGTAAGGATCACTTCGTAGTATGTGGTCCAACACTTCTCTTTGGCACTATTCTAGGATGAGTGAGTAGTCTGTGCTATCATAGATATGGAATCCATTCCTTCCCTCGGGAAGTAGACATACAGTTCCCTTATTTGTTAATCCTAGAAACTAATCGATCCTGGGAGTTCATATTATATTAGTTATGAACTAATTGATCACTAGGGGGTTAATGGTAAATAAGGATAAGATGTTTCGAGAAGGGTTTACGGAGATATCCCAAATCGAAACGAACAGTCTATGGAGGATTTATCCATATGTAATGATTAGATCAGTGGACACCTTATCAACTCATGGTTGAGTGTAAGTTATCTGTATTCGGTAGAGTTCAGTTTCGGGTTTATGGTGGTGTAATCCTGGAATTAATAGATTGAATATTATTGTTCGGTCTGACGGATAATATTATTTAATCTATTGTAGCTACTGAATATGGGTCCATGGTCCCCGACGTGGCTCCTAACGTAGCATATGTTTTCTCGTCGTTTCACCTCAATTATAATTAAATAGTGGATTGGACTATTTAATTGATATGTGGATTAATTATTTAGTTGGACTAAATAATTAAATACACGAAAAATACATTTTTCATGGACTCGGCCCAAATTGGTGTGTTGACTTTTTGACCTAATTGGTAAAATATAAAACTGGCGTGTGTTACTTGTTTGGTTATCAAGAAATTTGTTTTCTTGGACAATCATAGTACAAGTATTTAATTATTTATTTGTTGAATAATTAAGGAAAAAAATATTAGATTGATGCTTAAATAATCTAGATTTATTCTAGATTATTCTAGGAGTATCTTTTATTTAATAAGGATTATTAAAATTGATTTTGTATTAATTATTAAATCCTTGGAGGACAATGATTACTCTCTGTTGGTCCCTTAGAAATGCTTACACAAGTTTAGAGGGGGGGGGGGTGAATAAACTTGTCCCTAAAACTGGATTTAAAACAAATTAAGGTTCAGTTAAATTTGTGTGGAGTTAAGCTGACTAAGCTGAGTTTAAGTCAAACTGACTTAAGCTTAAAACTGAGTCAACCTTAAAACAAATTAAGGTTCAGTTTTAGCCTTTTTCTTGATCTTGTTAATCTCTGTGAAAACTGAGTGCAGTAAACTGAATTCGATGAATGTCAGTTTGTGAACAGTGAAGTGTATAAAAATCAATTATCAAAATGTTGTAAATAAATAAGTAAGTGCATAAAGTAAATAAGGAAAATATTATAGAGGTTCCAGGTGGTGTAATCCTATACGTCCTCTCTTCCCCTGTGGTGCGGAGGAAAATTCCACTAGAACTTCTTGAGGTGAACTGTTACAAAAAGTCCTAAACAATAGTCCTTGGCTAATCCCTAGCGTCACTATCTAAACAGTTGTAGAAAAGGTAGAATTGCTTCTCTTCAATTGCTTGAACACTGGTCCTTAGAGGGTTGAATTGCCTCTTCACCAGCTACCACCACAAACACAGTTGTCCCGGATTTATCTAATGCGAATAAACAAGTAATAATATTTATAAACCGGTTAACCTCAAGTATAAGGATCGTAGTACAGAAGTTAATGCCGGGTCGATCCTACGGGGAACTCGACGAATGTGAATCCTAGTTTTTGCTTTAAACTAACTATGTCACGAATCTAACCTAAACAAATATGCGAGAAAAAGTAACTAGACAGAGGATTGCTCCAATGCTAGGCAAGATTGAAAGCGATAAAAACTAAACTAAAGTGCAGAAAAGTAAACTAAAGCTAAACAATTCAAGTTTTAAGGATTAAATCAAATTATAACGAACGAACAAGCACTTGATCCACCTATCCTATCAACATTCAATTCTAATTCGGATTAATTCGTGATCTCTACTCAAGTCGTGATTCACCTAATCGAAGGCATAAACTCCTACTCTCGTAGACAAGTTCGTTTCCTAATCTTTTATCTCTCGATGTTAAAGATTACGTCTTTCTAACCTAGGCGTGAAATCTTTCAATTTCTAATCTAGAGATTTAATCTAATAACTTTCGTTGTGATTAGATTAAAGGTCTAAACTTTTATCATGGTGATCTAACATTAACATGACTCTAGTTAAAACAATCATAAAAGCAACGATCTTTCGATGTAATTGCAATACATAATGATAAACAATGATAAAAGAAACAACTTCGAAGTAGAAACTCACGAATTAATCACGAACAAAACTCGAATTGTTGAATTGGACGGCTTCACAACGCTTGTTCAAAGAGGGATTAGCCTCTTAGCATCCTTTGAAAGCTTGAAATTGATGAAATAAAGAACATAAATCTAACTATCTAATCTAGATGTTTTATTGCATAAAAAGCGGAAAATAAAGGAGTAAAAACGCAGCCAAGCCGCTCCCTAGGGTTTAGGGATCGAATTGTATGATTAGGGTTTGGGAAATCGCGCCTATTTATAGATTTTTAGGTCGGTTTCGCTGAGTCGGTGCCGTGGACGCCCGTCCACAACCTTGGACGCTCGTCCAGCCTCTATGAACGGAGAATGAACGCTCGTTCGAACGCGTCCGAACTCTCTCGAATGTAAAATACGATTCGGACGCCGATTCACTTTTATGGACGCCCGTCCACTACCTTGCTCTAGTATTTTGCTCATAACTTCACTTCTAGGGCTCCAAATGAGGTGATTCAACATGCGTTGGAAAGCTATTTCAATCCTCTACAACTTTCATCAAGACAACTTTCCCTGAAAGTGCCTACCAGTGTGGACAAAATCCCCATGAAGTGCCTGGTTCCGGTTCCTTCAATGATTCTTCACTTAAACATCTTTCAACTCTTCCATCTTCATGTGATCATCGTTTAAGCTCCTTACTCATCATGAAAACGTACCTAACAACATGATAGAAACATGCAAAATGTAACATCATACGAATAAACATAAAACACCGATAAAATCACGTAAATATCTCGATTTTGCATTTAAACACATTTAAAACTCTTTTACTCAATAATTCGATAAAACCAACACTTTTCTATAAAAAGTACTAAAATACCAAGGATATTGTTACGGGAATAACGTCATATAAATCATGAATTTCACCCTTAACAACTCCCCCACACTTAAACTTTGCTCGTCCCGAGCAAAACAAAACAAGATAAAGGCTCGGAAAGAATATAGACACCTCAACACATATACCACATAGTCAATAAATTAGAAGTTCACCATCATGTGTGTGCATGCCATAGAGAACTTCCACTAAATCCAAACTTGAAAAACTCAAAGCAAAACTAGCTAATACCCCCTCGTAGACTAGTAATAAGTGACACTCATAAGGTGCACCCTACAAACGTGACATATCCCGAGAAGAATGATCGAATATATCTAGGGCCTTTCTGAAATACTCAGAGGATAATCCCTACAACATATCTATCAGTTTATACTGGGGATAAGATTAACGAAAGACTAAGTCTTATATTCATTTCATAACCAATTTCAAGTTGATTTAATTACTTCACATTTAAACACACATCAGAATGAGCTATTGCCCGTCATAGCAGAATAGGACATACGTGGTATACCCTACCTTACTCAAATCATAAAGCAGCTTCTTCTGACTGTCGTGAGCTTTTGGTCATCATAGTGGAATAAAACATTTCGAGATAATGCCTTACCGCACTCAAATCATCGACCAGCTTCCGACACACACTATTGATTTCATTATTAACTCAACTTTTTCAAATGACATTAGCTACGTATTACTTATCACATTCAAACTTCTAGATATTCACAGTATATCATACTTCGGAACTAAATACAAACTATCATAAATCTCATGATATGCACGTAGCACTAAGCACATGACTTATAAGATAATCAAAAATCACTAATCCAAAACGGGGTATAACTTTATAAAAATAGCTCTTCATTCACTATGGCTCGTGAAAAATAATTCGGGTGAATCAACTAACTTACGGAACATATGGCATATAGCATCGATGAATATAACAAACCGAACAAAAACATGCATTGCTCACTCGAGACAAAACAAAAATTTTGAAAATTTAGCTCATTTTAGCATAGAAATAATATCATATGAGCAAATGTGTAGATACATATCGACAAATCCCCTCCCCCACACTTAAATAACAACATGTCCTCATGTTGTGCAGAAAATAAAAGGAAAAGAAAACTTAGCTGTTCGTATGTCGAAAGAGGCAATTCTGGAAATGGTCCGGAGCCAGGTCCAAAAATGTTGAGGAAATCAGTAGACTGTGGACCATCCACCGGAAAACTGACTTCATCTGAAACTCACAAACGCTACCGAAAATACCCTGCACACTTGAAAAGCCAAGAAATACCTCGGGGGATACAAGGGATTAAACCATATCGCGCAAAAGTGATAGAGAGAAAGATAAGAGGAAATCGTAAGCAAAACCACACTTCGACCCTTTATAAGCCTAGGACGGGTGACTGACAAAAACAACACAATCCGAATAAGACTAAAACAACTAGAACAAGAAAAAATAACTAAAGAAAGAAACTAATATAATAAGGGATATCTAGGATGCCTCCTAGTAGCGCTAATGGTTATTGTCGTTAGCTCGACACATTGTAAGCTCAGCCTGGATCAGGCCATTTAACCTTTCTGCCAGCCACTACCTCGTGTAAGCTCTCATCAGTAGCGTGGCTGCAGAAACATCTCATACAAGGGGTCAAATCTTTGATAGCTTTCCAAGCCCGCTTAAACTTCCCCATGGTCGATCTCGTCTTTGCCAGCTTCCTCTTAAGTTGTTGCTCTTTGAAAAACTCTTCCATATCAAAGCACTACCGCTAGAACATCTTCGGATTTAACACAACCGTCATCCTCGAAAACAAATCGGGTGAAAACTCGTCAAAGTGGTTGACTTCGGAAGTCCCACACCCGAGGATTTCGAGGAATTTAACAATCAAAGGCTTTTCTTTATGTTCACCTATATAGTGCTTGCACCTCGACCATTAACTCGGAACGGTTGATCACCATAACCTCGTAATTCTAGCACACCTCCGGGAATGATTTGGAGAATCTCGAAAGGACCGGACCAACGTGTCCTCAACTTGCCAGGAAACAAATGCAACCCGGAATTGTAGAGTAACACTTGCTCACCGACCTTGAATTCTCTCTTCTTTATCTTGGCATCGTGGAGGAGTTTCATCTTCTCCTTACTAATCCCGGCGCTTTCGTAAGCTTGGAGTCCGAATTCATCCGGCTCATGCAACCGCCGTTGCGGGCGGTGTTTGCCACAGATTGGGAATCGAAGTTAAGAAACTTCGTAGCCCAAGACGCCCGTGCTCTAGCTCGACAGCAGATGACATGGTTTCCCGTAGACCATTTGATATGGCGATGTACCCATAGGGGTCTTATAGGCGATCCTATATGCCCAAAGTACATCGTCCAACTTCGTACTCCGCCTTTTCTATGACTATTCACCGTCTTCTCCAGGATTTTCTTAAGACTCTGGTTGCTTCGCTCAACCTGACCACTAGTCATCGGATGATATGGTGTGCCAGTTTTATGGCGAACACCATACTTCTCGAGGACTTTTTCCAAAGGTCGGTTGCAGAAGTGTGTCCCTTCATCACTGATCAAGGCACGTGGACATCCAAACCTCACAAAGATATTCTTCTTAAGGAATTTCATGACCGTTTTATGATCATTGTGAGGAGTGGCTATTGCCTCCACCCATTTCGAAACATAGTCGACGCAGACTAAGATGTATTTGTTACCGCAAGATGATGGGAAAGGTCCCATAAAATCGATACCCCATACATCAAAGACTTCGCACTCTAAGATGGGTTTCAAAGGCATGTCAAAACGCCTTGTCAGAGTTCCGGTTCGTTGACACCTATCGCAAGCTTTACAGAAAGCTTCTGTATCTTTAAAGATCGTAGGCCAATAGAAACCGGACTGGAAGATCTTCGCAACCGTTTTCCAAGGACCAAAGTGACCACCTGTGGGTCCACTATGGCATTGCTCGATAATCTCTCGTTGCTCAGATTCAGGAACGCATCTCCTAAGCAAACCATCTTTGCAGATCTTGAACAAATAAGGTTCATCCCAAACGAAATATTTCATATCAGAGAAGAACTTCTTCTTCTCTTGATAAGACATTTCAGGATCAAGGTATTTGGCATGAAGGTAGTTCACAATGGAGGAGTACCAAGGAACATCAGGAGAACGGCCATCGATCAACATGATGTTTTCTAGAGGAAAGTAAAGATCTATATCATCTGGTTCATTCTTTTCCTCATTTAACATCCTAGACACATGATCCGCTACTACATTCTCACTGCCCTTCTTGTCTTTGATTTGAACGTCAAACTCTTGTAGGGTCAGTATCCAACGCAGTAGGCGCGGTTTAGCATCCTTTTTAGTCATCAGATACCGCAAAGCAGCGTGATCAGTCCACACGATCACTTGAGCACCTAACAAGTAACTACGGAACTTGTCCATAGCAAACACTACGGCCAATAATTCCTTTTCGGTAGTCGTATAGTTAACTTGCGAAGGATTCAACGTGTGGCTGGCGTAATAGATAGGCTGGAACTTTCCTTCGATTCGCTGTCCTAAGACTGCACCAACAGCATAGTTGGATGCATCGCACATAAGCTCAAAGGGCAAGTTCCAGTCAGGTGAAATAAGAATTGGAGCAGAGATCAGACGATTTTTGAGCTCCTCAAACGCGTGCTTGCAACTATCATCAAAATCAAAAGTAACGTCTTCTTTTAGTAAGGTAGACAGGGGCTTGGCGATCCTTGAAAAGTCCTGGATGAACCTCCTATAGAAGCCGACATGTCCGAGAAAACCTCGGACTTCCCGAACATTCTTAGGATAACTCATCTTCTCAATAGCTTCAACCTTGGCCCTATCTACTTCTATACCTTTGGCTGACACTTTGTGGCCAAGGACTATGCCTTCATCTACCATGAAATGGCATTTTTCCAATTAAGCACTAAGTCCTTTTCCACACATCTTGACAACACCCGATCAAGATTATCGAGGCAATCATCGAAGGAGTGACCAAAGACCGAGTAGTCATCCATAAAAATCTCCATGCACTTTTCAACTAGCCCGTCAAAGATTGCCATCATACACCTTTGAAAGGTGGCTGGGGCATTACAGAGACCAAATGGCATCCGCCCGTGGCGAATGTACCATGGGGCGGGTGAAAGTGGTCTTCTCTTGGTCAACGGGATCGATGGGTATCTGGAAGTATCCTGAATATCCATCCAGGAAGCAGTAGAATGCGTGCCCCGCCAGACGCTCAAGCATCTGGTCAATGAATGGAAGGGGAAAATGATCTTTCAGTGTGACCTCATTGAGCTTTCGATAATCGATACATACTCTGTATCCAGTAACGAGCCTCAATGATATCTCTTCTCCCTTCTCATTCTTCTCAATAGTAATTCCACCCTTTTTGGGAACCACTTGAGTTGGGGATACCCACTCACTGTCTGCAATGGCGTATATGATACCCATATCTAGAAGCTTGATAATTTCCTTCTTGACTACCTCTTGCATGTGAGGGTTGAGTCTTCTCTGAGGCTGTCTAACTCGTTTTGCACCCTCCTCAGTCTTGATCTTGTGCATACAGATGTCGGGAGATATCCCTCGGATATCTCCCACCTGCCATCCAAAGGCTTTCTCATTTTTGCGCAAGACGTTTAGCAGTTTAAGCTCTTCTATTCGAGAGAGCTTGGCGGAGATGATCAAAGGAAGCTTGTCACCTTCTCTCAGAAATACATACTTAAGATGTTTAGGCAACGGCTTCAGAACCAAGTCTACAGGGGGTTCCTCTAGACTTGATTTAAGATCTCCACTCCTCAACTCAACATCGTTGAGTTTACTTAGCGGCCCTACTGCCAAAGCTTCTTCTCGTAGCTCATCCTCAAAATCACCGCTAACCGGTCTAGATTGACCACACCATGATTATTCAGATTATCAATCAATCGCTCATATTCTGCTTCTACAGCCAAGACTTGCTTATCCATGAAGTCATTGAAGTCATCAGACGTCTCCTCAATGGAACAGCCGGTTGGAGAACCGGAGGGTACTTGAATAGATTTAGAAACACTATAGCTCACCTCTTGGTCACCAACTCGGATAGTTACTTTCCCACCATCACAATCGATGAGGGCTCTAGCTGTAGATAGGAAAGGTCTTCCAAGAATCAGAGGGACGTTTTCATTTTTCTCCATATCTAAGACATACCAGTCAACGGGAAAGGTAAACCTACCAACTTGAACCAATACGTCCTTTAGGATCCCTGAGGCTTTCTTTGAAGATCTATCAGCGAACTGCAAGTTCATGGTAGTGGGTTCTAGAAGACTTTGTAAACCCAGCTGCTTGCAAATAGATAATGGCATCAAGCTTATGGATGCACCCAGGTCACATAAAGAATTTGGAAAGACTAGGCCTCCCATCTGCAATGTGAGCACGAATTTTCCGGGGTCACCTCTTTTGATTGGTAAGTCTGGATAATTGATCATTGAACAATCCTCACCAATTGCGTGATCCATTTCTGCTAACTTCTTCTTGGAAGATACAACATCCTTGATGAACTTTGTATACTTAGGCATCTCTACCAAGACCTCGGATAATGGCAGATTTACCTGAGTAGTTTTCAGAAGGTTTAGCACCTTCTCGTACTTTTTGTCTTCAACCAATGGAATGTTGCTCTTCCTTGGAGGAAACGGAAGCTTCTTTAGATCACTCTCAGAAAAGATTTTCTTTGAGGATGCGCTGATAGCTTTGTCTTCCAAATCTTTCCACCGAACCGTCTTCTCATTCTTTTTGCTAGTCAGGGGATCAGCCACCTGACTATCATTTAACTCATCACTCCTCAGGGGATCAGCCACCTGAGGATCCTCAAATGTTTCACTTCTCGGGGAACGACCACCGAGGACTTCCAATTGATTCTTTATTCCTCAAGGGATCGGCCACTTGAGGAATCTCAACTCTTTCTTCTATCGGGGATCGGCCACCCGATTTTCCTTCTGCAGCCAAGGGGATGATGGGTGCTCAACTTCCCCTCCTGCCTTACCAATGGCAGGAGGGGCTAGTGGTTTCCCCGGAAGCCAGGGGGACCACTCAGCTGAGTGCCACTTCTCAAATTCATTGCACCGGCCTCTTCTCTACCGTATGGAGGTGAAGGTACCAGGTCAGTGCATTGACTGCTGCTTAAATCGGCGTGAGCGACTTGACCGCCTTTTGGGTTTTTCTCAGTAAAACTGGGCAGATGCCCTGGGGATCTTGACGCTAGCTGCTCAGCCAATTGCCCGATTTGTCTCTCAAGATTTTTTATTGTCCTGCTTTGCTCCTTGTTGGGGAGATTTTGCATCATTAAAACAAAAGAAAATTTATAAACCTATACTACCATGCAAAACTACCTCCTAACCGGCCGAATACCGGGTAGTTGCTAGTAAAGTTGGATAAGTACGGGTATCGATCCTCGGGAATTGGGATGTCGAATCTAACTTCATTAATTCCTCCTTTATTAACTAAAACCTAAACCTAAACTAAAACGGAAAAGTAAGCGGACAGAGGATTGTTAATCCAAAGCCGGGAAGGATAAAAGCGATAAAAACATAAATAAAACTACATCTACGAAAGCGGTAAATCTATCTACTGAACAACCATGAACAAACCATGATCAACCTCTTCCCAACAACCATCATCTCACCGAAAGAAATAAGATCAACACATATTCATTCACAAGTTATCTTGGATTATTATCTTATCTAAAGAAGCGTTTCCTCTTCCGATTTATCACGCCATTCATTAGTTTACCTTCCGGTCTTAACTAACATCTATACGAAGCAAAGATACGGATTAAATCCTAATCTAACAACCTTATCCCTCAACTTCCGTTTGTTGGAATAATAATTGTTAATCTCTATCATGGCAATCTAACGAATTTATTAACTTCCGTTATCTAAATTCGATTAACATACGGCATCTCAAAGCATGAAAAAGAACAAGTTAACTCACCAAATAAACACATGAAAAATCTCATCTTTCCGGTGATAATGATACTCAATATCTCCCTAGGACAATTTTGCAACGAATTAATTCAAATTGTGGTTCTCTCGTAAACCTAGATAATTAATCTACGAACTTCCGTTATATATAGATTAAAAATCTAATCTTTCCTATGGTGATCTAAACTACACCGACTTCCGTCATACGGTAGCATCAACAAGCAATAATCTTCCGATATAAATTGCACGATACAAATAATCATAGGAAAAGAAACAATTGAACTAAAACTTACAAAATCATCCATGAAAAGAAATAAAAGTCTTTGCCGAAAAGAAGCTTCACAAAGTGTCCATGGCTGCCTTTCATCATGCTCGAACAAGAAAAGAAAAGCGAACGAAATAAAAACCTAATCTAACTTGCCACCCCAGCCTCCCAAAAGGGGTCTGGGGCGACCTAGGGTTGCTCTCTTATGATTGGGGATCAATAGGAGTCGAAAATATATGTTTTAGGGTTGAAAAGCGTCGCTATTTATAGAAAATCCGAGGCGGTTGCTACAAAGAACGGTGCCGGACGCCCGTTCACAAGGTCGGACGCCCGTCCTCAATGCTTTGGACGGAGGGTGGACGCTCGTCTATGCAGCGTTGGAAGGCTCGAATGTAAATCGCATCTCTCGAACGCCGCTCACTTTTATGGACGCCCGTCCACTACTCAGCTCCAGTATTTTGCTCATAACTTCACTTCTAGGGCTCCGAATGAGGTGATTCAAGATGCGTTGGAAAGCTATTTAAATCCTCTACAACTTACATCAAGACAACTTTCCCTGAAAGTGGCTACAAAAGTGGACAAAATTCCCATGAAGTGCCTGGTTCCGGTTTCTTCAATAATTCTTCACTTAAACATCTTTCAACTCTTCCATCTTCATGTGATCATCGTTTAAGCTCCTTACTCATCATGAAAACGTATCTAACAACATGATAGAAACATGAAAAATGTAACATCATACGAATAAACATAAAACCAGCAATTAAACACATAATTTAATCACTTTTGCAATTAGACCCTTAAAAACATCACTCGCTTAATATTTCAATATAAAGGCCAATTCCTATGCAAATAATATAAATACGGGGAAAATCATCGTAAAATATATCGTTATAAAACGTACAAAATCACCCTTAACAACTCCCCCACACTTAGCTTTTGCTCGTCCCGAGCAAAACAAAACAAAGTAAAGGCTCGAGAAAAGTATAGACATCTTAACACATATACCACAGATTCAAATAAATTAGATGTTCACCCACGTGAGTGTGTGCATAGCCATAACAAACTTCCACTAAATCCAAACTTGAGGAACTCAAAGTAAAACTAGCTAATACCCCCTCGTAGAATAGCAATAAATGACACTCATAAGGTGCACCCTACAAACGTGACATATCCTGAAAAGAATGATCGAACATATCTAGGGCCTTTCTGAAATACTCAGAGGATAATCCCTACAGCATATCTATCAGTTTATACTGGGGATAAGATTAACGATAACTAAGCCTTATATTCATTTCATAACAATTCTTAAGTTGATTGAATTCATTCACTTTTTAAACACACATTAGAATGAGCTATTGCCCTCATAGCAGAATAGGACATTTCAAGATAATCCCCTACCTTACTCCAATCATAAGGCAGCTTTTCCTAACTGTCGTGAGCTTTTAGCCATCATAGTGGTATAGGACATACGTGGTATATCCTACCGCACCCAAATCATAAACCAGCTTCCGACACACACAATTACAATTATGTTTACTTAGAGATTTCTGGCTGGCAGTGGAAAAGATTATTTTCTAGTAGCACAGACCACTGAGCATAACACCTCAAGTAAACAATTTATTACTATTGCAAAGACTTAATCACGTTTCACTTATCACATTCAAACTTACGAGATATTCACAAGTATGTCATACTTTAATCCTAGAATACAAACTACTAAACTTTTCAAGAATTGTACATAAGCAAAGAAACATGCTATAATAATCAAAAATCTCCAACTAAAATGGGGTAGGCTCTCAACATTTAGCTCATCATTTACTATGGCATGTGAAAAAGAGTGTCGGGTGAAACAACTAAAATTACTAAATATACAGAATATAGCATAAATGATATAAACTCAAGCAAAGATATGCCTTTGTCTACTCGGGACAAAACAAAAAAAATTTGAAAATTAAGCACTTTTCATAGAAAATTATAACTAATATGAGCAAATGAAAGTAGATACATAAATCATCTATCCCCTCCCCCACACTTAGATTGCAACTTGTCCTCAAGTTGTACAGAAATAAAACAAATAGAGAACTTAGCTGATTGGATGCTGGGCAATTCCGGAAAGATAGGTAAAAACCAAAATTGCTTGCATAGAATTCATCGTGAAAGTGCACAATCGCTATAGAAAGTATCCTGCAGACTTGATCAGTGCAAAAAGAGTCTACGGGGAAAAGATTAGACTTATACAAATAAAGCACATGGAAAAGGGGATATAGAGATATTCAAATTTAAGCTCATATAAAGATGGACACATATACATGAAAATATCACAAACTCGTAGGCTAGGTGCAACTATATGAAAATGCAATACAATGCAAACTACATGATATGCAATAATAGAATAATGATGGCATATGGAAAACCAACAGTAACCATCATAAAAAAAAACGAGGTAGTATTACGGAAACCGACAGTTAACTACGCTCAAGAAAAATAAAAGAAAAATAGAAAAACAATGCAACTAGATGACATGCAACTAAATGATATGCATCTAAGTGATATGCAAAAATAAAAGAAAATAAAAGAAAGAAAACTAGCCCACTCATTAGCAACACGACATGTATATAATAAACGTCTACCAAATAATGACAGGTTACGATAAACGACAGTGCTGTCCATTACATGCAGTGTAGACGCGCTTTAAGACTTATCGAAAGTGATAGACTTATGGAAACCAACAGTCATCTATCTAAACAGGTATAACTCATATGGAGAAAGGACGTAGCATACGGAAAACCGACGTAGCTACCCATATGAACTATAAAAACAAAGGAAGCACGTAAGTCTTAAAAGCTTAAAAGATTCATCGGAGCGGTATGTAGCATACGGGAACCGACATTAGCTACTAATTAACCATAAGAACAAGCTTATAGCTTACGAGAACCGACAAATCACTATACCATGCCTAGATGAATTATATATAAGGAATTGATCAATTATCTAACATGGATTCATAGATGGAAAAGTAAAACATATAAGTTCAGGACATCTATGTAAACATCAATTAGCCACAGAAGCTCATATGAAAAATCCAAATCAAATAAAAGCATTGAAAATAAAATCAAGAAATTTAGAACCTGGACTGAACCCCGGACGAACGTTCACTTAGCGTTCAGAACTGGACGGGCGTTCCACCTTGCAGACGCTCGTCTGCCTTGAAAACCGACCGGACGGGCGTTCAGAAAGTATAGACGCTCGTCTGGTCCTCTAAATCAGAACAGGATTGAAAATATTTGAACGGACGAGCGTCCAATACTTCCCAACGCTCGTTCACCCGCAGATGAAGAACCGGACGGACGTTCCACCTTGCGTACGCTCGTCCATACAACAAGAATGCACAGACAAGCGGGAAAAACACAAGCAAAACCCTAAATACTTATGAACACAACACAAGCAACACGTATCACAAAGACAAGCGGCCTTATCAAATTAAGCACGGGGTTAGACTAGGTAACACATAAACATATAAACTTCACGTAAAACAAGTTGAGTAAAAAACTTTTGCACATTCTTAACCTAACGGTCATCGAAACACGGCAAAATAAAAACTCTCAACTTGGTATACGCTACTTTTATTAAAAACAAAAATAAAACGTAACAAAATCGAGAACTAACAAAACTAGATTCAACATGACACCTATTCCCCGGCAACGGCGCCACTTTTGTTGGGGAGATTTTGCATCATTAAAACAAAAGAAAATTTATAAACCTATACTACCATGCAAAACTACCTCCTAACCGGCCGAATACCGGGTAGTTGCTAGTAAAGTTGGATAAGTACGGGTATCGATCCTCAGGGAATTGGGATGTCGAATCTAACTTCATTAATTCCTCCTTTATTAACTAAAACCTAAACCTAAACTAAAACGGAAAAGTAAAGCGGACAGAGGATTGTTAATCCAAAGCCGGGAAGGATAAAAGCGATAAAAACATAAATAAAACTACATCTACGAAAGCGGTAAATCTATCTACTGAACAACCATGAACAAACCATGATCAACCTCTTCCCAACAACCATCATCTCACCGAAAGAAATAAGATCAACACATATTCATTCACAAGTTATCTTGGATTATTATCTTATCTAAAGAAGCGTTTCCTCTTCCGATTTATCACGCCATTCATTAGTTTACCTTCCGGTCTTAACTAACATCTATACGAAGCAAAGATACGGATTAAATCCTAATCTAACAACCTTATCCCTCAACTTCCGTTTGTTGGAATAATAATTGTTAATCTCTATCATGGCAATCTAACGAATTTATTAACTTCCGTTATCTAAATTCGATTAACATACGGCATCTCAAAGCATGAAAAAGAACAAGTTAACTCACCAAATAAACACATGAAAAATCTCATCTTTCCGGTGATAATGATACTCAATATCTCCCTAGGACAATTTTGCAACGAATTAATTCAAATTGTGGTTCTCTCGTAAACCTAGATAATTAATCTACGAACTTCCGTTATATATAGATTAAAAATCTAATCTTTCCTATGGTGATCTAAACTACACCGACTTCCGTCATACGGTAGCATCAACAAGCAATAATCTTCCGATATAAATTGCACGATACAAATAATCATAGGAAAAGAAACAATTGAACTAAAACTTACAAAATCATCCATGAAAAGAAATAAAAGTGTTCTTTGAAAAGAAGCTTCACAAAGCTGTCCATGGCTGCCTTTCATCATGCTCGAACAAGAAAAGAAAAGCGAACGAAATAAAAACCTAATCTAACTTGCCACCCCAGCCTCCCAAAAGGGGCTGGGGCGACCTAGGGTTGCTCTCTTATGATTGGGGATCAATAGGAGTCGAAAATATATGTTTTAGGGTTGAAAAGCTGCCGCTATTTATAGAAAATCCGAGGCGGTTGCTACAGTAACGGTGCCGGACGCCCGTTCACAAGGTCGGACGCCCGTCCTCAATGCTGGACGGAGGGTGGACGCTCGTCTATGCAGCGTTTGAAGGCTCTGAATGTAAATCGCATCTCTGAACGCCAGTTCACTTTTATGGACGCCCGTCCACTACTCAGCTCCAGTATTTTGCTCATAACTTCACTTCTAGGGCTCCGAATGAGGTGATTCAAGATGCGTTGGAAAGCTATTTAAATCCTCTACAACTTACATCAAGACAACTTTCCCTGAAAGTGGCTACAAAAGTGGACAAAATTCCCATGAAGTGCCTGGTTCCGGTTTCTTCAATAATTCTTCACTTAAACATCTTTCAACTCTTCCATCTTCATGTGATCATCGTTTAAGCTCCTTACTCATCATGAAAACGTATCTAACAACATGATAGAAACATGAAAAATGTAACATCATACGAATAAACATAAAACCAGCAATTAAACACATAATTTAATCACTTTTGCAATTAGACCCTTAAAAACATCACTCGCTTAATATTTCAATATAAAGGCCAATTCCTATGCAAATAATATAAATACGGGGAAAATCATCGTAAAATATATCGTTATAAAACGTACAAAATCACCCTTAACACTCCTCCAACTTGGTTTCGAAATTGTTGGATTGGGAGGGTCCTTGAGAGTTCTGATGATTTTGAGGGAGTGGCTGATTGGACTGATTTGGAAATGTAGAATTAGAATTGGCGAGCCAATTCTGATTGAACCTTTGCTGTGGATTGGAAGAATTATAGCTTGGGTTCTGATTATAACCAGGGTTTCTATTAAAGTTCGAATTAGGATTAAATCCCAAAGACTGATTAAACCCTTGGTTTTGGAAAGCTGTTTCGCCGAGAATTGGTTATTGAATCTCTGATTTGTCTGGCCAGAGAAAGCATTGACTTCCGCATTCTGCCCAATCATGGGACAGAAGCGAGCAGTGTGCCCCATGCTATCACATACTTGGCATGTGATTGGATTATGCTGTCCATAGTCATGAACAGCATTGACTTGCTGAGCAGAGGGGGAAGAAAATTGACATTGGCCAGTCATATGGCCAGTCTGACAGCAAGCTTCACAGTACAGAACTTGAGAGTTCTGTGAAGGTGAAGGAGCCTGATAACTCGGATTTGAGAAGTTTTGAGAAGCTGTCATTTGAGAGGTTGCCATTTGCTTCTGCAACATGGCAACGAGATTTTGCATAGTCACCTCTTCGACCTTGGGAGGCGGAGGAGGTGCTTGAATGGCTTGATAAGAGGGGGCATAATTGTACTTGGCAATGTCCTCGAACAGCGCCCACCCCTCATCAGGTGTTTTCTTGAGAAATGCCCCACCAGAGGAACTATTGACCATGCCCTTGGTGAGCTCGGTCAATCCACTGAAGAAAGTATGGACTTGCCTTTGCTTTGGCAAGCCATGATGGGAACACTTTCGCAGGAGAGACTTAAACCTCTTCCACGCCTCAAAGAATGACTCATTTTCCGGTCGACGGAATGTGAAGATTTCGTTCGTACAATGGCCGTTTTTGAAGGAGGAAAGTATTGACTTAGAAATTCCTTCTCGAGCTCCGCCCACGTAGTGATGGATTCAGAGGGGAGAGAGTGATACCACTCGAGTGCCTCCCCCGTAAGGAAAATGGAAATAGTTTAAGCTTGATGGCGTCCTCACTTACACCTTGGATACGGGTAGTACCGCATATTTGCAAGAATGTGTGTAAGTGAGTGTGGGGGTTTTCGATGGAAAACCATGGAAAATTGATGCATGCCGCATCATCCGAATAAGTCCGGGTTTAAGCTCGAAGTTTGGAGCAAGAATGGTAGGCATGACGATAGCCGGGTTGATGGTGACCGTGCCGGGCATGGCATAGTCGGCCAACGTCCGTCTATCTTCCGCCGCCATTATTACTATTCTTTCGATTTCTCCGAAAGATATTGCTCAAATTCTTGATCTAGAGCGTTTCCTTCGTCGAAACGAAGTCTCCGCCTATTGGGTCGGACTATGGTCCGCTCGGGGTCGGGGAATAGATTAGTGATCCCTTATGACTACGAGTTTGCATAAACCGAACACCAACTCAAGGTGTTGAGCAAGAAAGGATAGAAAGTGACGAAAGGACGGATCGACGAGAGGGAAAGGATAACTAAACCTAGAGGAATCAAAAACTACGAAACTTAACTACGAAAAATTTAAAAACAGAAAAACAGGAAACACTAAAAACGTGTTGAAATCTTCTGAGCCCAAAATGGAAGGGAAAACAGTGAATTTTGACCTCGAAAACGGTGTCGGACGGCCTCCAGCGGTCTGCCACGTCGTCGGCGTCGGAACGAGCTTTCCGAATTGGGGTCCTGCGCGCCAATCCGACACTCGAGCCGAAAGTTATGGCCAAAATACTATCAAGTGCTAAAACGGACCCTTTTATCCTAAAATTTGATCGTGAAAGGTGTGGAGTCAGATGATTCAACCTAAGAAACCTACCTACGACACTTACCTACGAAAAAACAGAAAACCTAATTGAAATAAAAATAAAATAAAAAAAAAGCGATGGCGAGACGGGACGGACGGGCGTCCAATTGCCGGACGGGCGTCTCCCCGGAGGAAGAACCGGACGGGCGTTCAGACTAACTGGACGCTCGTTCAGGAGAGCAGATAGATAACAGAATAGAGCAGACTTGATTTGGACGAGCGTTCAGTGATACTGGACGTCCGTCCGGATCAATCTGAGACAGAAAGAACGCAAAACAGAGTATCAAAACCGATCTAAAAAAAAACTAGTTATCTAACTTAATTTCAAAAGGGAAAGATTTACTACAGGATCAGATTCCTAACAACTAATCTAACTACTAACTAACTAATTATGAACACAAACAAATAAAATAAAGTCAACAAATTAACTAAAAAAAACAAAAAACAAAAACTAGGCAACCGTCCGGTTCCCCGGCAACGGCGCCAAAAACTTGTCCCGGATTTATCTAATGCGAATAAACAAGTAATAATATTTATAAACCGGTTAACCTCAAGTATAAGGATCGTAGTACAGAAGTTAATGCCGGGTCGATCCTACGGGGAACTGACGAATGTGAATCCTAGTTTTTGCTTTAAACTAACTATGTCACGAATCTAACCTAAACAAATATGCAGAAAAAGTAACTAGACGAGAGGATTGCTCCAATGCTAGGCAAGATTGAAAGCGATAAAAACTAAACTAAAGTGCAGAAAAGTAAACTAAAGCTAAACAATTCAAGTTTTAAGGATTAAATCAAATTATAACGAACGAACAAGCACTTGATCCACCTATCCTATCAACATTCAATTCTAATTCGGATTAATTCGTGATCTCTACTCAAGTCGTGATTCACCTAATCGAAGGCATAAACTCCTACTCTCGTAGACAAGTTCGTTTCCTAATCTTTTATCTCTCGATGTTAAAGATTACGTCTTTCTAACCTAGGCGTGAAATCTTTCAATTTCTAATCTAGAGATTTAATCTAATAACTTTCGTTGTGATTAGATTAAAGGTCTAAACTTTTATCATGGTGATCTAACATTAACATGACTCTAGTTAAAACAATCATAAAAGCAACGATCTTTCGATGTAATTGCAATACATAATGATAAACAATGATAAAAGAAACAACTTCGAAGTAGAAACTCACGAATTAATCACGAACAAAACTGAATTGTTGAATTGGACGGCTTCACAACGCTTGTTCAAAGAGGGATTAGCCTCTTAGCATCCTTTGAAAGCTTGAAATTGATGAAATAAAGAACATAAATCTAACTATCTAATCTAGATGTTTTATTGCATAAAAACTGGAAAATAAAGGAGTAAAAACGCAGCCAAGCTGCTCCCTAGGGTTTAGGGATCGAATTGTATGATTAGGGTTTGGGAAATCGTGCCTATTTATAGATTTTTAGGTCGGTTTCGCTGAGTCGGTGCCGTGGACGCCCGTCCACAACCTTGGACGCTCGTCCAGCCTCTATGAACGGAGAATGAACGCTTGTTCGAACGCGTACGAACTCTCTCGAATGTAAAATACGATTCGGACGCAGTTCACTTTTATGGACGCCCGTCCACTACCTTGCTCTAGTATTTTGCTCATAACTTCACTTCTAGGGCTCCAAATGAGGTGATTCAACATGCGTTGGAAAGCTATTTCAATCCTCTACAACTTTCATCAAGACAACTTTCCCTGAAAGTGCCTACCAGTGTGGACAAAATCCCCATGAAGTGCCTGGTTCCGGTTCCTTCAATGATTCTTCACTTAAACATCTTTCAACTCTTCCATCTTCATGTGATCATCGTTTAAGCTCCTTACTCATCATGAAAACGTACCTAACAACATGATAGAAACATGCAAAATGTAACATCATACGAATAAACATAAAACACCGATAAAATCACGTAAATATCTCGATTTTGCATTTAAACACATTTAAAACTCTTTTACTCAATAATTCGATAAAACCAACACTTTTCTATAAAAAGTACTAAAATACCAAGGATATTGTTACGGGAATAACGTCATATAAATCATGAATTTCACCCTTAACAACAGTCTACCCGACTGCTTGTCACAACTGTCCTTGGCGAAACCTTCCCGGTTTGCTTCACAGTCTAAAACCTTTGATGTAAAATCAAAGTTGGGCTGAGAATCAATAAATTGATTCTTGTTTGTGGTTCTTCAAAGTGTCTGATTCTTGATAAAATCTATGTAGCTTGAACACTTGAAGAATTCTAGATATGATCTTGTTATAGCGCAAAGATGATAGCAATTCGAATGATTAATGCACACGTTAATTCTTGTTAAATCTCTGTATTCTTGTGTATGTAATGCTTTGTTCAAGGTCCTCTATTTATAGTGAAAGGTCCAATGTTCATATGGCTTCAATTCGAATTGTATCAACGTCTCTCTTGTAACGGCTATATTTTTTTCTGACCGTTCTGCTGTGTCAGTATTTCATCCAATAAAATCGCTTCCTTTATAACATTCGACTGTACGATCAGTTGTTGGATGGCTGACAAATAAAACTGAGTTTCCTTATCAG
This sequence comes from Gentiana straminea, assembly GCA_036785695.1. Lineage (NCBI taxonomy): Eukaryota > Viridiplantae > Streptophyta > Magnoliopsida > Gentianales > Gentianaceae > Gentiana > Gentiana straminea. The sequence goes on from JAVUPR010000019.1 coordinate 149,929, forward strand.
TTTTATACTGAGAATGTTACTTGTCAGTTTCTTGACTGACTTGGAGCATTAACTGAGATTTTATTCTTCTTCAAATATCAGTACTCCAGTTTTCATCTGATCATAGTTGACTTAATCAGAGTACACCATGACTCATTATAATCTAAGAACTCATTGTCCTTATGATTCTTAGGTCTTCATACAAGATCCATAAAGTCAGTTCAGGTCACCACAATCTTGCCTGAAGTCTAACTTTACAGTCTCGACGTAGTCTTCGTAACTGAGTTTGAACCCTCAGTTCTTCAATCTTCAATAACTGAGTTTGTGACCCTCAGTTCTTCAACTTCTAGATAAGCCAACTGAGTCTGTGTCCCTCAGCGAACTTACCTTCTTCAGTTTCTTGTAGGTGTATTCTGAGTTAGTTTGTTTATCTTGATGATTTCCAGTTTTCTGAATGATTTCCAGTTTTTCAGTTTTACGAAACACTAACTGTTACAGTGCTTGTCTGATGTAACTTATACAAATATCAAACTCTAGTAAAACCTATACAATCAGTTCTAGACATCTTTTAGCTTTTCACTATAACAGCAGGCTTCAGCACTTCATCAATGGGGTTAAGATAATACTTTGAATAAATATGATGAATTATCATCAAAACATAAATTTTATTTCCAACAATTTCCCCCTTTTTGATGATGCCAAAACTCTCCTTAAAAGAAAAGCTCAAAGATCAAAACAATGTAAAACAATGTAAAATTGGAAACTGGATTTCATTAGAATGAGCAAAAACTGGGATAGTTACATTTTTGTTCAAAATAGTGTAACTAGATACTAAGTTCTCTTCTTTGCTTTTTGCATGACTGGATCAAATTTTCTTGCTTTGTCGTACATACGAAAATCATCTTCTAGCTTGAAGTCTATCTTTGAAAAGGTCTTGTTGTAGTCAATTTGACTACCTTCTTTCCATCTTCTCCATTGAAATAGCTTTGGCAAGTCTGATTCTTTCAAGTAGTAATTTTCAAATTCTACTACATCTGCTTTCATTTGTTCAGTCTTGTCTTTAATCTTCAGTTTATCATCAATCCTCTGATTCTTCTTATAATGTGCCATTTTCTGCTTTGAGAATAAATCAGATAAAAAGTAGTTCAAGGATTCTTCAGTTGTCTTGTCCTTGTACTTAGCTTTGATAGGATTAGGATCGTTGGTAAATTTCATCCATAGATCCTTTGTTAGAGCAACTCTTCTGTCTCCAGGTTGACTGTACTTTTCATTGAGCTGTTCGTCAGTTAGTTCTTTCCTTAAGAACTTAGGATCTGATTTGTATCTTTGCAATTCATCTTCAAGTCGCTTCATTTCTCCAAGTAACTTCAGCTTTTCTTCTTGAGCTTCCCCCTTTTTGGCATCATATAACTGATCTACCAGGGCCTGGGTTGCTTTTTGATCTTCTGAGATCTGTCGCTGAGAAGCAAGTACTTCCTTAAGCAGATTTTCTAACCCATAGATATGCTGATTCATATGCCAGTGAGTCTGTGCATGTGTTTCCCTATCTACTGCGGCTGAGTCTTCAAGTTTTTGTTTGAGTAACACAATTTCTAAAGCAGAACTTGAACTTGACTTGTGGATCATGTCTAGTCTTGCATGAACTAAAACATCTGTTCTAGTTCTGTAGTCGAGATATCCAGAGATATTTGATAGAAGACCATTTTGTGCATCCTTGTTACTGAGCACAATCTTCAAATTTTCATGAACTTTTGCTAATTCATCCTTTGTGAGGATGTCAGAAGTATCATAAGTATCTTCTATTGTATCCTTAAACTGAGTATTATCTTCAATAATCATCAGTTGTTGATTAGCAGTTCCATCACCTGCTTCCTGATTATCAATTGTCTGATTTCCAACTCGCAATCCTTCTTGCTGAGGTACAGTTTGCGTTGCTAGAGGTTGGGGTTGAGTTTCTGTTTGCAAAACTGTAGTTTCATCAGCTTCATTTCTTGATTCGTCATCTTTATCATCATCTTTATCCTTTGAAGTATCTTCGGATGATGTGGCTGATTCTCTTCTTTTTGCTAGTTCAGTGAATCTTTTGAAGCAATTGTCAAGAAATTCCGAAATAGGAAATAGAGTATATAGATCTCTAACTTCCAATTTCTCCAAGAGTAGTTTCTCTTCAGTCTGTAGCTGACATCTCGAGAATCTTCTGGTTTAAGCTTCATCTTCATTAACTTGATGATTCTATCAGCTTCAAAAACTGGTGCTGATTGTTGACCTGATTGATGCTGTAACTGAGAAGTGTGGTCTGTAGTGACATCTTCTTGTATAACTTCAGTTGTCAGTTGTTGTTGTTGTTGTTCCCCCTCAGTTGATGCTTTCTCTCTTGAGATTTCTGGGAACAAGCATCTTACAACTGATCTCACTTCTGCTGTTTCAGCTTTTCGCTTGATTCCTCTGTGTTCAGTTTCTTACCGAGACACAGTTTTCTTGACCTGCTTTAGGTTGGGGAGTTGTTCATGCGATTTCCTTTGTAACTGCAGTTTGCCTTGTTTGCTTCCCTTCCTTGATTCTTTCTAAGTAAAACTGAATGTATCCACTAAGTGTCTCCTTTAGTCGAAATCTGTCAGCAGTTACTTGACCTTTGGTTTGAGCCCTTTTTACACTGTCTAATTCAACTAAATGTTGTCTCTTGAATTGATTGACAACATAACCTGCTCAATTGAATTCTATTCCATCCCAGATTATATTCATGAGATAAATATTTTCTTCTGACAGTATACTAATGCCTTTTGATTTTCCAATGACATGTTTGTTGAGCCATCTGCTGAGGTGTCCAAATTCTGGCTTGATTTTGTCTACATTAATACCAGGTTCGATTGGTTCCGTAGAAAAAGTAAGTTGCTCAAGAAAAGCTTCTCTTTTCAATGGTAGAGTAGTCCAATCTGTTGTTGTCACAGTTGAATTTGTGAAGCCAAAGAGTGTCCTTATAAGGCTTACATTGAGAACAATGCGATCTCCACGAACTTTGGTCATCAGAGAGTCTCGTACCAAACGCATATTTTTCCAAAATTGCAAAATTCCTTCTACATCACGTTCTTCTTTGAACTTAACTCCAGGATGTTTCTCAAGCCTGGTTTGTTTCTCAATTTTATCACATATCCAGCTTGCTAACAAAGTTTTTTGACACATAGCTTCATACATTTTGAATGTCAGTTCATCCAACTCTGTTATTAACCTTTCTTGTTTTGATTTTTCTAAAGTGGCCATGTTTGAGTGTGAACACAAAAGTTGATTTTTGAGAAGAGAGAGATTTTAAGGAGCCTGTTTTGTTTTCTGGAAAGGGATGAAGATTTTGAAAAACAATGTGAACGGAAGTTGAATAAATAGTTAGGAAATTCTGGCGGTTGAGTAGTACAACTTTTCAAATTCCATGATGGTTTTGGGTAACCGATACATGTACTGTTCTGACAATCGTGGGGTGTACATGTGAAATTCTGACAAAAAGAACTGCGGTAATTTAATGTGATATAACCGCTGTCGCTTTTATCTTGTCAACCTTTGACTTGAGTTGACTGGAATAAAAACTGAGACTGAAGATGTAACTTTTAGTTTCAGAAAATTATTCAGTTACAGATTCAATTGATCAGTTTGAAATTATTGATGTCAATGACTAGTCTGTTAAGTGAGCGCACCCATCATAACAAAGATTAATCCCCTTGACTAATTTCTGGCTTAACTGATTTCAACTGACTTTGATTATCCCTAATTCAGTTCTCAGTTTGGCAAATATGTCTTTGTCCAATGGCTTTGTAAAGATATCTGCCAACTGATCTTCAGTAGGTACATAAAGAACTGTGATATCCTTCTTCTCCGCATGATCTCTTATGAAGTGGTGACGTACATCTATATGCTTTGTCCTTGAGTGTAAAACTGGATTATCAGTGATTGCAATTGCACTTGTGTTATCACATATTATGGGAATCATTCCTTCTTCTATCCCATAATCCCTTAATTGATGTCTAATCCATAAAACTTGAGCACAACAACATCTAGCTGCTATGTATTCAGCTTCATCTGTAGAAGTTGAGATTGAGTTTTGCTTCTTGCTAAACCATGACACAAGTCTATTTCCTAGTAACTGACATATGCCTGATGTGCTTTTCCGTCCACTTTGCATCCAAGCATAATCTGAGTCTGAATAAGAAATCAGCTTGAATTCTCCTTCTTTTGAATACCAAATTCCAACTCCATCTGTGTCGTTCAGATATTTCAAAGTTCTTTTTACAACTGTGAGATGACTTTCCTTTGGTTTTGACTGAAATCTTGCACATACACCAACAGTAAATGCTATATCTGGCCTATTTGTTGTGAGATAGAGTAAGCTTCCAATCATCCTTTTGTAGAGTGTTTGATCAACATCTTTGCCTTCTTTGTCTTCATCTAGTCTGATGTTGGTCCCAATTGGTGTAGAAATTCCAGTAGATTTTTCCATACCAAACTTTTTGATAAGTTCTCTTGTATACTTTGTTTGGTGAATGAAAATTCCATCATCTAATTGTTTAACTTGTAAACCGAGAAAGTAATTTAATTCTCCCATCATACTCATTTGGAATTTGCTTTTCATCAAACTTGCAAATTTTTCACATAATTGTTCATCTTCTGATCCAAAGATGATGTCATTCTGAATAATGTTTTGTCGATTGTTCCTTTGATAAATCCATCATCCACCAGAAACTGAGATAGAGTTTCATACCAAGCTCTTGGTGCTTGTTTAAGTCCATATAGAGCTTTCCTTAGTCTGAAAACTTTGTCAGCTTGATCTTTGATTTCAAATCCAGGTGGTTGTTGAACATAAACTTCTTCTTCAAGAATTCCATTCAGAAATGCGCTTTTAACATCCATCTGGTAAACTTTGAACTTCTTGTGAGCTGCAAATGCAAGAAATAGTCTGATTGCTTCTAATCTTGCAACTGGTGCATAGGTTTCATCAAAGTCTATGCCTTCTACTTGAGAGTATCCCTTATCTACAAGTCTAGCTTTGTTTCTGATGAAATTCCCATCTTCATCAAGTTTGTTTCTGAAAACCCATTTGGTTCCAATGATATTGACATGAACTGGTCTATCTACCAATTCCCATACTTGATTTCTCTCGAATTCATTGAGTTCTTCTTGCATAGCTAATATCCAGTCTGGATCTTTCAAGGCTTCTTCAATTTCTTTAGGTTCTGAATGAGATAGAAAACATGCAATCATTGCATCTAGTTGATGTCTTGTTCGAATGCCAGTTTGAGTATCACCAATTACTTGATCTTCAGGGTGATCTCTCATCCATTGATAGGTGGGTGTTTGCATTAAGGGATCTATATCTTGTTCGACTGGTTCTTCAAGAACTGGTTCTTGAATTTCTTCATTTGGATCAGGAACATGCAGTTCAGGTGTGGTTTGTTGAGTAGTTGGAAACTGAGACTGATCTTGATCTGAGCATTCTGAGATTTGTAGTCTTCCAATGTCAACTAAAACTGGTTCTGGCATAACTGGTAACTGAGACTGAGAAACTGGTTCTTGTCGGTCTTCAGTTGTTTCACCTGGGAAGTTTGGTTCATCAAATACTACATGTATTGATTCTTCATGCTTGAGTGTCCTTTTGTTTAGTACTCTAAATGCTTTGCTGACACTTGAATATCCTAGAAAAATTCCTTCATCAGCTTTAGGTTGAAAAACATGAAGTTGATCTTTCCCATTGTTGTGTATGAAACATTTTCTTCCAAAAGCATGAAAGTAGGAAACATTTGGTTTTCTTCCATTCCAAATTTCATAAGGAGTCTTCTCATGTCTCTTGTTCATGAGAGCTCTGTTCGTGTATAACAAGCTGTGTTAACTTCTTCTGCCCAATATCTTTCAGGTAGTTTAGCTTCACAGATCATTGTCCTACCAGCTTCTTTGAGTGTTCTGTTTCTTCTTTCAGCTACACCATTCTGTTGAGGTGTTCCTGTGGCAGCCAGTTGGTGTAAGACACCATTCTCTTCATAGTATTCAATAATTACGCTGTTAAGGAATTCAGTTCCCTTATCTGATCTTATTTTCACAACTGATACTCCTTACTGATTCTGAAGTCTCTTGAGTAATTCAGTAAGTCTTTGCTTGGTTTCACTTTTCTTGGTTAAGAAAATTACCCAAGTGTATCTTGAAAAATCATCTACTACCACCAATGTGTACTTCTTTCCACTGATACTAATTGGTGTAATAGGTCCAAATAAATCCATGTGAAGCAACTCCAAATGTCTAGTTGTTGAGTGCTGAGATTTTGTCTTGAAACTTGCTTTTGTTTGCTTTCCTTGTTGACATGCATCACATAAGCTGTCCTTCTTATATGATATATCTGGTAGTCCAATGACTAACTGCTTCTTAACAAGTGTGTTGATGTCATCAAAATTAAGATGACTCAGTTTCTTGTGCCATAGCCAACTGATTTCTGATTTTGTATGCATAAGCAAACAAGTTTCTGCAACGGCTGTTGTCCAATCTACTACATACATATTTTCTTTTCTTCTTCCGGCTAGGACAACTTGACAAGCTGATTCGCTGACGACAAAGCAGAAATATTTGTCAAAAGTAACTTTGTAACCCATATCACAGAATTGACTGGTGCTGAGTAGATTGTAGTGTAATCATTCTACATAAGATACATTCTTGATTGTAAGTCCATTCCTGATTAAGGTGCCATGACCTTTGGTGTATCCAGGTTTGTCTTTACTTCCAAAATTAACCTTTGGTCCATCTTTTGCAATAAAATTACTGAGACAGTCTTTACTCTTTGTCATGTGTCTAGAGAAACCACTGTCAAAGTACCATATATCCTGCAATAAAAATTAAACATTTTTAGGTACCCAACTCAGTTTGGGTCCATAGGGGTCAGTTGTCAGTACAACTCTAGGAATATATCCTTTTGGGATTCTTCGGATATTGTTGCACTTGTTTTCATATATGTAAGCCACACTCCTATAGTATCTATGTTTGGACTGTGTCTTATTTATATGATCTCTCAGATCCTTTGACTGAAACTTATTTCCATGTTGCTTTCTATTATTAAAGCTAGAATGATAACCGTCATTCCTTCTGTACTGAGGTCTGAACTGACCTTGGTACTGGGACTTTTGCTGAGAGCATAGATTAGCCCTCTGCTGAGTCTTGAACAAAAACTTGTGATAAGTTTTCTGTCTGGAATGATTGTTATTATCTGTTTTATTAGTAGATGCAGTAAAATTCCAATCATCATCAGTAGGATATAGTCTTCCTTTCCCCCTGAATGTGTGAATCTCTGAATGATTGACATTCTTGGATTTACCTTGATTGTAATTTTTCTGGTTCTTGACTTGATTGGTTTTTGTGGATCTGGTAGTTGATTTCCCAGTTCGGTTTTCTTGAGATACAGCTGATTTACCATTTGGTTTACTTTTGTTGGTAAATCTAGTTGTTTTCTTGGAAAACTGATTTGTCCTATGTGATACTGGCTTGACTGGTTCAACAATTTTCTCAGTTTGTGGAAGTTGCTCAGCTACAAACTTAATGCCAGTTTTGGTACTAGGTTTAGTAGCTTTGCTAGTTCAATTCTTAGAAGATTGTTGTGTATCAAATCCTAAACCCGTTTTGTCTCCATACGGTTTTCCTGATTTGAATCCTGTAATCGATATTGAGCTCGTGATTCGCTTCCGTTGTTGATACGAGAGCGATGCTGAATCTTTTCTTTATCAGTTCTAGTCAGTTTCAACATTTTTAATTCAGACTTCAATCTTTCAACTTCAAGAGTTAGATTTTCTTTCTCAGCTTTAATTGATTCATAACCAGCTTGAATAGTTACTAGCTGATTCAACAATTCGTCAAGAGTTTCTTCTAATTCTGGATTTTTTGGATTGGAGTCAGCAGTCGAAGAACATGCATTTTGCATGGAAATTTGAGCTGGGGAATATTTAGAGTTAGATTCACATACCTCATTTGGATCTTCCATGTGTGCCATTAAAGCTGTGTCATCTGATAATCTTTCAGTACCAGCTTCATAATCTGATTCATCTCCAGCAAGGAGTGCTCTTCTACCAACTCTTCTGGGTGGAGTCTTCTTGATCAGTTCTAGACATTCAGACTTATAATGTCCTGTCTTTTTGCAGTTGAAACAGAGATATTCATCGTCTTTTCTTTTCTCAGGAGTCCTCTTGATGAATTTCTGAGTGACTGGGTGTCCACTCTTCATTCTTCGGATTGTGTTCATCATTAGAGCCATTTGTTCTTCCATCTCATCCAATTCATGAACATTGCTTGATGAGTTTTCTTGAATGTCATTTGTTGCTTCTGCGAGTGCTGTGGTCTTTGGTTCCTCCAGAGCTTTGATTATTGCAGCTGTACTTGTAAAACCTTCACTGAATTCATAAGGTTTCAGATCTGAGAAGATTTTGAAAGAATCCTCTATGTCAAGTCTTCTAGATTCTTCCATAGCAGTGACCTTCATTTTCCAGCACATTGGTAATGCCTTCAAGATTCTTGTGTTGATAACTTTCTTGGAGTATTCAATCTTGAGTAGATCTAATTCATCCATGATAGCACTGAATCTTGTTTCCATCTGATCAATAGTTTCTCCAGATTTCATCTTGAAATTTTCAAACTTTTGTTTTGCAACAGAAATTTTGTTTTCCTTGATTGAATATGTTCCTTCACAAACAAGTTGTAGTTTGTCCCACATTTCCTTGGCAGTTGTGCATTCTTTCACCTTTAAGTACATGTTGCTGTCAAGAGTCCTGAGGATAAAGTCCATAGCAACATTGTTGAGATTGTTTCGCTTGCGATCATCACTAGTCTATTCGGATTTGGGCTTTGCAACTCGAACTTGCTGTCCATCAACAGTTTGCATATGAGTAATCTGAATTGGTCCATCAGTGAGTACATCCATCATTTCATCATGAGTAGCTGCTAGAAAGGCCTGCATACGACGTTTATATTTGTCAAATCTGTCCATGTTGCACATAAGCATCTGTCTTGCATATTGATTGTTATCCATAGTGAGTGAGTGAAAATTGATTGTTTAACAACTGGAAACTGAGCTTTCAAATGACAACAACTAGAGGAGATATAGAGCAAATGATAACTCGTCAAAGAGATACTGTTTCGATACTAATTGTAGTTATCGGAAATAACTGATGATCAATTACTTCAAACAGACAAACTGATACTTGAATTTAGTTCTAGATCTCTTCAACTTAGAAACATTGCTCTTATACCAATTGTTGGTCCCTTAGAAAGGCTAACACAAGTTTAGAGGGGGGTGAATAAACTTGTCCCTAAAAATGGATTTAAAACAAATTAAGATTCAGTTAAACTTGTGTGGAGTTAAGCTGACTAAGCTGAGTTTAAGTCAAACTGACTTAAGCTTAAAACTGAGTCAACCTTAAAACAAATTAAGGTTCAGTTTTAGCCTTTTTCTTGATCTTGTTAATCTCTGTGAAAACTGAGTGCAGTAAACTAAATTCCGATGAATGTCAGTTTGTGAACAGTGAAGTGTATAAAAATCAATTATCAAAATGCTGTAAATAAATAAGTAAGTGCGTAAAGTAAATAAGGCAAATATTATAGAGGTTCTAGGTGGTGTAATCCTGTACGTCCTCTCTTCCCCTGTGGTGCCGAGGAAAATTCCACTAGAACTTCTTGAGGTGAACTGTTACAAAAAGTCCTAAAAAATAGTCCTTGGCTAATCCCTAGCGTCACTATCTAAATAGTTGTAGAACAGGTAGAATTGCTGCTCTTCAATTGCTTGAACACTGGTCCTTAGAGGGTTGAATTGCCTCTTCACCAGCTACCACCACAAACACAGTCTACCCGACTGCTTGTCACAACTGTCCTTGGCGAAACCTTCCCGATTTGCTTCACAGTCTAAAACCTTTGATGTAAAATCAAAGTTGGCCTGAGAATCAGTAAATTGATTCTTGTTTGTGGTTCTTCAAAGTGTCCGATTCTTGATAAAATCTGTGTAGCTTGAACACTTGAAGAATTCTAGATATGATCTTGTTATAGCGCAAAGATGATAGCAATTCGAATGATTAATGCACACGTTAATTCTTGTTAAATCTCTGTATTCTTGTGTATGTAATGCTTTGTGCACGGTCCTCTATTTATAGTGTAAGGTCCAACATTCATCTGGCTTCAATTCGAATTGTATCAACGTCTCTCTTGTAACGGCTATATTTTCTGACCGTTCTAATGTGTCAGTATTTCATCCAATAAAATCGCTTCCTTTATAACATTCGACTGTACGATTAGTTGTTGGATGGCTGACATATAAAACTGAGTTTCCTTATCAGTTTTATACTGAGAATGTTACTTGTCAGTTTCTTGACTGACTTGGAGCATTAACTGAGATTTTATTCTTCTTCAAATATCAGTACTCCAGTTTTCATCTGATTATAGTTGACTTAATCAGAGTACACCATGACTCATTATCATCTAAGAACTCATTGTCCTTTTGATTCTTAGGTCTTCATACAAGATCCATAAAGTCAGTTCAGGTCACCACAATCTTGCCTAAAGTCTAACTTTACAGTCTCGACGTAGTCTTCATAACTGAGTTTGAACCCTCAGTTCTTCAATCTTCAATAACTGAGTCTGTGACCCTCAGTTCTTCAACTTCTAGATAATCCAACTGAGTCTGTGTTCCTCAGCGAACTTACCTTCTTCAATTTCTTGTAGGTGTATTCTGAGTTAGTTTGTTTATCTTGATGATTTCCAGTTTTCTGAATGATTTCCAGTTTTTCAGTTTTACGACACACTAACTGTTACAGTGCTTGTCTGATGTAACTTATACAAATATCATACTCTAGTAAAACCTAAACATTCAGTTCTAGACATCTTTTAGCTTTTCACTATAACAGCTGGCTTCAGCACTTCATCAATGGGGTTAAGATAATACTTTGAATAAATATGATGAATTATCATCAAAACATAAATTTTATTTCCAACACTCTCTTATATAAAGAGAGTTCTCCCAAGCCTTTTGACACACATAATTTTCGACATATTGGAAGTATTGAGCTTATATTTTTCGGCTCATATACTTGGGTTCGAGTTTTAGAAAACTACGGGTTTTTCTAAAGTAGCATATTGAGGAGGTCAAGCGGCTGGAAACACCATCCACCTGGTGGTGCTTGGAGATACACGTCGGAAGACTGTGGGTTCTCATCTAGTTTGGATCTTGGATCTTGGATTGTTCTTGACGTTTATTCACAATTAACATGTAAGCAATCTAAACCCCCTCGTAGGTTTATATCTATTGTGTTTATGTATTTTGGTTGTTAGATCTAGATCTTTTACTTTCCGCTGCATAATTGGGTGGATCTTGATCCATCCGGTGATATTACATCCTACACAAAGATGAGAGATCAACCAACCGAACGGCATGGGCTGTCGAAAATTTCCCCTGGACTTGGCAAAAAAGAAACAGTTGCACGATGAATGAGAAGGCCCCAGTCAATGACAGTACCAACTTGAATGGCATACAAAAGCAGCATCTCATCATCGGTGATATCTGAGAAGTTAGGAGTGGGAAAAACATGAGAATCGATGAAGTGTTTCCACGCCCTCATATCGGTGAATAAGCCGTAAGCATTAAAATCACGGTCCGGCCTTCGCTCGTATGGAAGAAAAGCGGCAGTGGCCTTAGAAAGCAGGATCATCAGGCCACTCACATTGTCAAGATTCCACCCCACCTCATAATGACTATGGGAATGTGCCTGGCCTTGTGGAATTGAAAAGACAGCATTGATGGCAAGAGGGGTAAAGGGGATGAGGACTCACCTGATGGATAGGACATCGGTTGCCTCCACAGATGGAGTTTCAGACAAAACTACATAGAACTCGTGGACCAAAAAGATGCTGACGCGACCACGTGGAGCTAGAACGAACCTTTTCTACCCTCCCGATTCAATACACATCTCCGAGTATTCCTCAAATTTTTGGGTGTTTAAACCCTTCTCAATCTGGATTTGTGAGTGCAGATAGTTCTCGAGATAACGAGTACATGCAATTTCAGACCCATAGTCTATTATGCATGGTGGTGATCGGGGAAGATTGGATTCAGGAGAGAAAGAGTAAGGGGAATCAGGGGTGAACATGATGGAGATGATGAGGGCAAAGACGTGGTGATAGTTGGAGGAAAAAGGGGTTTGAAGAGTCAAAGAAGAGAAAGAGAAGAGATGATGGGCGGCTGATAGAGAAGAGAAGGGGGAGAAATAGGGTTTTATGGAAGAAAGATTTGGAAAAGAAGATATTTAGGGTGAAGAATCCGACCATGTCATAACTCTGCAACCTTAAAAGCTTTAATTGACACGCGCCAAGGGGTCATGTATGCCGAAAAGTCCTGACGTGCGTTACATCTGCAAATGCTGAACTCTAGCAGTCTGTGATTGACGTGGCATGAGGTGCACGTCATGTCAGATGACGCATGCCATAAGTGAAAGACGCGCGCCATGTGTGTCTTTCTGGTGACGTGTGTGTGACCAATGTGATGTACGTCAAGAGTAGGTGATGCACGCCATTTTCTCAAAGAAAAGATTGGCGCACGTCAACTATGCATGGCGTAAGCCAGTGTGCCTAGAAACATGAACTACTATCCCAAATACTGGCAAACTTGTCCAAACTGCAACTACCTTTAAACAAGGAGCTAAGCATAGGTAATATGATAAATGTGGGGCTTGATATGAATCAAAAGAAACCAGCTAGCAGACATCCTAAAATGACACAAAAGCAAATACAAATATAATACAAACCAAAGGCAAACAAATCCCAAGAAATACACACCAATATCATCCGAGTAGCAGCATGCAACACCAAAAAAGAGCAAAACAAGAAGTAATAAAAAGTGTTAAGCCACAGGTGGACAGCCAAAACAAATCAAGCAAAGTCTGATGAACAACGTGAACAGCACTAAACACCAGGTGCAAAAGAAGGCGGGGCAACAAAACTCTCAGGAGGAACCACATCACGTCCCTCAACATCCACAACATCAGCATCCTTATCTGCACTCGAACTAGATGGAGCAAAACTCATAGGACCAAACAAAACTTATCCCTGGTAGTCAGCTGCGTATGGATTGGCCAGCATCTGAATAGGGTCCTCAGAAAGAGCGGAGGACATCAAGTCCTTAAAATTCCTACCACCAGTCTCAGTACCAAAAGAAGATGTGATCACTGAACGATCGAAACCCAGACTACTAAATCCAACACTGATCGCAGACACTGAGCATGGGAAACTCCCCACATCTGTACTTGTAACAATAGAACTAAAGACACCACTCAAATCCACGGTACGAAGGGAAGTCCTAGGAGGGGCTGGACCTGGTGCAGGGATAGGTATGGCAGGGATCCAAGCGGGTAAAGTGTAAGGTAGAGGCTGGCAGGAGTCAAAATCAGCTGACAACTCCTCAAACTCTGGGCCATAAGCAAGAGAAAAGTCACATTGTCCATGAGTACCCACACGCAAGTTATTTGACCACTCACGGTTCCTTTCAAAACCAAACATCAGATTGGCATTCAGAGCTATCAGTCCTCCTCGAATGATAGCCATCTCTGAAGCAAGAGAATCTATCCCGACCCTCACTACAGGATCTTGAATGGAAGGTTGTGGATACCCGGGGGGCGGTTTGATCCGAGGCAGAAGAACCAACAGGAGGAGGGCCTTGAGATAAAATAGGGTCAGCTGAAGGTGAAGGCTTTTTAACAAACTCAGGGATGTCGGGGCCGATCTTGATATCCGATGGTGAGAACATGTGATCACCCGGTAGTTCCTTGGCCCGAGCATACAGTTCAGAGATAAGCCATGGAACAGGCATATTACCATCCTTACGGCAGGTGGTAGCAAACTCCACAGCTGTTTGGATGATAAGCCGCCCAGCATCAACAGGCACACCGGAAACATGGCATGAACGAGACAAGCCTCGGCAAATTTGAAGGTATTAATCTTATGGGTCGGGATAATATTATGGCTCACGAAGTGCTTCATGACACGCACATCCTTAATTGCACCCCCAAACTTAAACCTTTTGTCTTCATATGTGGCAGCGGGGTAAAGAGCTTGTTGGGCTTCTATGGCTTTCTAAACAGATTTGCCTCCTCATTCAGTCCCCAAACACTGGTTTAGGTGGTTTCAAAAGGAATGTCAAGAGTACTGAAGAATTCATTGATGACCTTAGGTGTAAAAGGAATAAACTTAGTACGAATAGAGACTCCTGCGGTTTGTGCCTTAGGCATGTCTACAGCAAGGGCAAAAAAGAACTCAGCTACAATAGTCCCATTAACCACAGAGGTACGATCGGCTGCCAAAGCCTCCCACTTACGAGCCTTAATGATATCGGAAATCTTTTTGCTCACAGATTTGAACTCAATACCACTCTCGAAATGAAGAGCACGAGTACTAAATTAATTCTCGTAAAGGTCAATGGAAGGTTCGCTAGCATTCTTATAAAAAGACAAAGGGCTCTCGGCTGCACTAAGGTTACGATTAGGATGGTCATCGGTTTTTCGCTTCTTGCTAGAGTCATTCTTACGAGTGTTAGGATGGGATGACGCTTCAGACATGGTTAAGGTGGTGTCAACAAACAACAATCCAACAATCAAATTAAGATCATTCTCTGCTTTCAACAATTAAATGAAAATGAAAGCAAATAAAATTAATTGAAACAAAGAGATAGCCACATTTACCTTGTTGAATGTGTAACACCACCGGAAAACAGAGACGCCGGAAAAGACGGAGCAACCTTCCTTGATGCTACGGTAGTCTTCCTTCCTAAGAGATAAAAGAAAAGGAGAAGAGAAGGGGTTGAGGGAGGTTGAAATAAGGGAGGAAAAATGGGTGAAAAACCGATGAGGGGAGTTATGGAGAGAGAGAGAAAGAGAGAGAGAGAGGAAGAAAACCGTTTTATTTTCGAACCAGCTCAACATGATGCACGCCAAATAAAATATGGCACATGCCATGTCATAACTTCCCGGATTGACGCACACCAAGCCAAATATGGCACACGCCAATTAGACGGCCCAACTCTCTGAATAGCTACAGTAACTTAACTTTTCAAATGGCGTGCGACAAAAGGAAAATGGCATACGCCAAGCTCTGCTGTAGGTTTTATAAAAACCAAACCTATGCTCTAATTTCACAAGTTGTTCACCAAACCGACTAGACATGTAATGACTCAAAAAAATAAAATCAAGCAATGGGATGCCTCCCGGTAGTGCTTTTGTTTAACGCCATTTGCTCGACATGATTATATGGTAGGGAGAGATGAAATTATACAGATTATCAATCATGGATTTATACGGTAGAAACATGAATTATACAGATTATCGTGCAAGGACCACTAACAATTACTCGCATAAGCATGTAGCAATTAAGTACAATAGCCAACCAAAGATAATGCTTAAGAAGTAACAAGAGAGATAGTACCCATTGTTTTGCTAAATTTATAGTCTATAGCTAGACTATGCAATTCTTCAGTCAAGTGGAGGATCTTCAAAGAACATTACCACTTCCTCATGAGGTATGCCCTCTTCTTCAACAAAAAGCTTAACACGATATCCATTGGCTACAAACGTCATCTTATCGTCACTCAGCTCAACCGCTCCAGATGCATGTACTCATGTAACAAAAAAATGGTCCTGTCTACCTCGACCTAAGCTTCCCTAGGAACAATCTTAAACGTGAATTGTACAAGAGCACTTTATTATTTACATGGAACACTCGATCAAAGATCTTCCTGTCATGAAATCACTTGGTTCGTTCCTTGTAAATTTTTGCGTTCTCATATGCATCAAGGTGGTGAGTTTGAGCAACCGGTGATCACCAACTAGCTCGGGGTCAAAGTTGAGAAACTTTACCGCCCAATAGGCTCGGAGCCCCAATTCAACGGGCAAATGACAAGACTTGCCAAAAACCAATCTATATGGTGAAAATCCTATAGGTGTCTTGAAGGCCGTGCGGTAAGCCCAAAGTGCATCATCAAGTTTCACCGACCAATTCTTACAGTTGGTGTCAACCATTTTTTCAATGATACTTTTCACCTCCCGGTTTGACACTTCTACTTGCCCACTTGTCTGTGGGTGTTACGGTGATCCGACTTTGTGCTTCACGCTATAGCTTTCAAGAAGTCTAGTGAATGGTCGATTGCAAAAGTGTGAGCCTCGATCACTAATGATAGCCTGAGGAGTACCGAAACGAGTGAAGATGTTCTTTTTCAAAAATTTCAATACAACCTTGGCATCATTGGTGGGATAAGCTTGAGCATCAACCCATTTGGAAACATAATCAACCATCACTAAAATAAATTTGTTACCATGCGAATGAGGGAATGGACCCATGAAGTCGATGCCCCATACATAAAAATAGTTCACACTCCAAAATAGGTTGGAGGGGCATCCCATGCCTCTTAGAGACGTTTCCTCATCTTTGGAAAGTAACACAAGTTCGTGCAAAACGGTGAGAATCTTTGTAGAGTGTAGGCCAATAAAAACCACATTGCAAGACCTTGTATGCGGTCATCCTCGTGAACACATCTCCGTATAATACCATCCGAACACCTCCTAAAAAGGTGTGGTTTCTCCCAATATAAAATTTCAAATCGTGAAAGAACCTCTTCTTCTTTTGCCATGTCCAATTGGGTGGTACATACTCACAAGAAAAATAGTTAACAATATTTGCGAACCATGGTGAGATCTCCTTCGGTGTGGAATCGGCATGAATAAGTTGCATTGTTGGGGGAGCATCTACCATCAAGAGTTGTTCATCCGGAAATTGATCTTGAATTTCACTTTGCAGTCCTTCTTCCTCCAAAAATTCTAACCGGCTTAAGTGATCGCCACGACGTTCTCACTACCCTTTTTATCCTTGATCTCAATGTCAAACTCTTCGAGTAGAAGAATCCATATAACGAGTCTCGGTTTACCATCCTTCTTGTTCAATAAGTAGTTCAAGGCCGCATGGTCAGTGTAAACAATAACCTTGGAACCAACTAGATAGGATCTAAACTTGTCAAGGGTGAACACTATTGCTAATAACTCATTTTTGGTTGTTGCATAATCAACTTGAGCAGAGTTTAATGATAGTAAATGGCCTTAAGCACCTTGTCATGACTTTGGCCTAGCACGGCCCCAACCACCAAATTGCTCGCATCACACATTAACTCAAAGGGTAAATTCTAATCTGGTTTCACAAGGACGGATGCACTAATCAACCTTTTCTTCAATGTTTCAAAGGCTTCCATGCATTCTTCATAAAAAACAAACGGTACTTCTTTCTCAAGTAGATGACTGAGGGGCTTGGCAATACGAGAAAAATCTGCAATGAAATGCCTATAGAACCCTGCATGTCCAAGAAATCCTCTCAAAGTCTTCAGATTAACCGAGGGAGGTAATTTTTCAATCACTTCAATTTTTGCTTTGTCTACCTCAATGCATTCTTCAAAAATTCTGTGGCCCAAAATGATAACATCTGAAACCATTAGGTGACACTTCTCCCAATTAAGTACCAAGTTTGTATCCTCACAGCACTATAACACATGATCCAAATAAGAGAGGCATTCCTCAGAAAAATCTCTAAAAACACTGAAATCATCCATGAAAATTTCCAGAAATTTCTACACCATATTAGAAAATATAGCCATCATGCACCTTTGAAATGTAGCCGGAGCATTACACAATCCAAAATTCATTCTTTTATAAGCAAATGTCTCATATAGACAAGTGAAAGTCGTATTTTCTCTGTCTCCTGTCGCAATGAAAATCTGCAAATACCCCGAATAACCATCAAGAAAGCAGTATAATTTATGCCGCACAACCATTCTTGCATCTAAACAATATATGATAGTGGATAATGGTCTTTCTTGGTGTGGTCATTGAGTCTTTGAAAATCGATGCAAATGCGGTATCACGTGACTTCCTTTGTTGGGATCCATTCTTGTTTGTAATTCTCCTTCACCATAAATCCGCCTTTCTTTGGAACAACCTGGGTAGGACTCACACATTCACTGTCCGATATTGGAAAAATAATACCCATCTCCAACAACTTGATGATCTCTTTCTTGACAACCTCTTGGATATTGGGATTCAGATGGCGTTGAGGTTGAACACATGGCTTGGCATCATCATTCAAAATTATCTTGTTAACACAAATTTCGGGACTGATCCCACGAATGTTTGCCACAGTCCATCCAATTATCCAAATGCCTTTTTGTGCTTCCAGAGCATCTCAATAGCAAGTATTCCTGCACATTGGTTAGTGACGAAGAAATAATAACAGGAAGGAGATTATCATTCTCAATGAAAGCATACTTTAAGTTAGGAGAAAGATTTTTTATTCAAGATTCCTCGGTGGCTCCTCCACCGAAGGTTTCAATACCGGACCATTGTGTTCCAACTTTAGATACCGATGCTATGGTTGTTTATTGAATGTACGACCGGCATCTAAATGAAAAATCACCGCTTGCATTTCCCCATCATCATGTTTACCATCAAAAATAGACAAGGATAAACATTCTTCAAGCTTATCTTTATAAACCTGCAAGTTAGTATTCTCCTCACAAACAAAAGAGAATATAACTATAAAATAACATGACTCTTGTGAATTGTAAGGTTGCTTCATAGACTTGAAGATGTTAAACATTACCTCATCCTCATTGACTCTCAAAATCAACTCTCCACATTGAACATCGATAAGGGTCCTTCCCATGTCTAGGAATGGACGGCCAAGGATAAGGGGTGTTGAATACCCTTCTTCCATATCCATAACCACAAAATTGACTAGGAAGTAAAACTTATCAAATTTTACAAACACGTCTTCAATGACTCCCTTTGGACATTTTATGCACCTATCCGCTAGTTGGAGAGTTATCTTTGTGTTTTTCAACTTCCTTATGCCAAGCTTTATGAAGTCCTCATATGACATAAGGTTTATGCTCGCGCCAAGGTCACACAGCACCCTTTTAAACAAAAATCCCCCTATTTCACATGGGATTGTAAAACTCCGAGGGTCTTTGAGCTTAGGTGGAAGCTTGTGCTGCAACACGGCTGAGCATTCCTCATTGAGACAAATATTTTCATATTCTTCTAAGAGTTTTTTATTTGTGAGGATGTACTTCAAGATCTTACCGTAAGTAGGCATGCTAGTGAGCGCTTCTATGAGAGGAATATTAACATTCAAGTGACGAAATGTGTCAAGGAAGCGTGCATACTTTCTATCCAAATGTTTCTTTTTAATATCCTCTCAAGGGGGGTAGGGTAATGACTCAAGATTAATAACTTTAGAATTATAAGTCATACATGCCTTACCTTCACTGCGAGATGAAGTCGGAAGGGTCTTCCTCAAAATATTCTTAGCTACTGGTGGCCGCCAATAATCATTGGGTTGCACAATCTTCTCCTTACCTTTCCCAGGATTTTTCTATTTGGTATTGGCACGCGCCAGCTCACTTTTGGCGTGTGCCACATTGCCTTCTAAACTCTCTGTATCACTTTCTTTCTCATTGGCATGCACCATTTTCTCCTTGGCATGCGCCAATTTTCCTGTTGAACTCTCTGAATCACTTTGGTTCGGTTTGGCGCACACCATTTGCCATTGGCGGGCGCCATAGAAACATGCTCATGGAAAAGAGTCCTCAAATCACTAGCCCTCGGATTTTTCAAAAGTCTCGGGACTTCCACGCATTCTTCATCCTCTTTTTCCACCACGACATATCCATCACGCTGCATAAATTTATCAACAATCTCCTCTTCTTCTTCACTCAACTCGTTTTCTTCATCGACGTCATGCAAATCATTTTCAACCTCGTTTCCCACATCATTGGCATAATATTCGCTATTTCCACAAACTCTTCCACTTTGGGTTATGATTGCATTCACTCCCCTCGGGTTTCTTTCGGTATTGATTGGCAATCCACCCGTTGGTGTGCTAAAATTCCTCTCACCTTCTCTACTAAAGTGTTCATCAATGTTCTGTACGGATGTGTTAGGAACATTTTATTATGTTTTGATGATTGCCATACTAGCTGTTATAGCAAGCCTGAAATAAGTTAGAACACTCTGTATAGTCTTTACTTAGAGTCTGACATGTTGTATAAGTTGAGTCGACAAGTATTGTACTAGTTGGTAGGACGGCAAAGCAAAACAGATTTTCGGCAGAGTAAAGCCAGTCAAGTACCAGCAGAGGAGCAATGAAGACATTATGGTCTGACTTATAACCAAGGAATTCTGTGATGACCTTGGATAAGTCTAAATTATGTTTTGAGTGATGAAACTTAATGTTTAAATATGGTGTACACTGATCTCACCCAAATCAAGGATCAGTGAATTACAAGGATTCTCCTTAAACTGAAAGAGTGAAGGAAACAGTGAATCGGCAAAGTAAACTGACTTTCGGCTGAGTGAAGACAAAGCAGTGAAGAAAGATCTAAGCGGAAAAGTCAGATGGATCACTTGACCGATCAAAGAACGGCTGAGTAAACCTTACTTAGTCAGATTATTGAAATATGAAGAAGATACAGAAGATCAATCATTAAATGCACAATCAATAGAGGATCAATCAAGGACAGATTTTATGGTAAACGTTTGAAGAAAAATCCAATCGCTAAAATCAAGGAGAATACAATTAAGGGGGAATCAAGAATAAAATCAAGGATTATTCCCCTCTTTAATATAGACAACGGACGAAAATTCAAATCAAGAATAATCAAGGCTATAAATAGAAGGCACTGACAGACCAAAAAAAAAAAAGACAACATGTACGATCAAGAATCTGAGCAAAGACTCTGTCAAAGTGAAAAGTCTTCTATCTGTACTAAAAAGAAATATCTAGTGATCAACTCAAATATGAGAACTACAAATCAAACATCAAGCATTGAGATTGATCAACAAGTTTGTGAATCCAATTCACATCAATCAAGAAACTAAATCAGAGCCATCTGAGAAGGAGTTGTGTTTGTGATAGCTGCTGAAAGATTTGATCCCAATGAGCAGTGAAAAAGACTGAGTCACTGAAGCTGTTGCAGTCAAGGAGTGATAGTCTTGTAGATTGTGAAGCTTGTGAAGTCAAGGACAATCGTACTATTGGATCTGTGAAAACAATAGTGAATTCCTCCGATCCTCACAGGAGAAGAGTGGATTAAAGGATTACACCACCCTGAACCACTATAAGCCTTATGTCAATTTACTTTCTGAAATTTACCTTACTGCATTCATTTAATTGCTTATATTATATCATATATTTGTGATTGCTTAAACTACCTTGAAATAACTTAGTAAGAAGGGACTTATCCGCTGCCCAAAAGCTTTTAAATATAAGAAAAGTTTTTGAAACTCCACTATAGTCATTCACCCCCCCCCCCCCCCCCCTCTCGACTATATTTTTACCCTTCTCTCGGGACCAACAATTGGTATCGGAGCAGTGTTCCTAGTATCAGAACATGTTCAGATCTAATTTTTGGTAACAAGGAAATCACATATTTTCAAAGTAGTTTTCAATTCTGTGCTTTCAACTTATAAACATAAATATATCAAATCTGTACTAATGGATTCCTCAAACATTATGTCTAAAGTACCAGTTTTTAATGTTAATAATTTTGGGGAATATAAAATAAGAATGTTATCTCATCTTGCAGCAACTCATGAGGAGATGCTGGATGTAATTAACGATGGCCCAATCGTGATCATGACTGTGATAACCACAGGAGCAGATCAAGGAAAAGATGTGGATAAACCCAAGAAAGATTGGACCAAAGATGGTAGGAGATGAGTAAATCTAGACTTTGTTGCAAAAGATATGATCTTGAAGACCCCGGACAGCAACATGTTCATGAGAATCAAAGACTGCAAAATAGCAAAGGAGATGTGGGAAAATCTGGCACTGATAAATGAAGGATTTGAAGCAGTTAAAGAAAACAAACTATCTGTTGCAAAATTGAAATTTGAGAACTTCAAAATGAAGGCTGGTGAATCCATTGATCAAATGGACAACATATTCTCAAGCATCATCAGTGAACTGCAACAGCTTGGGCACACATATCCTCAGAAAGAAGTATGTTTAAAGATCTTGAGAGGCTTACCTGAAAGATGGAAGATCATAACATCAGGAATCAGAGGAACTACAAACCTTGCAAACACTGACACTCTGACTCTGATGTCCCAACTAAAAGCTCATGAATTTGAATTAAACGGTGAAAAATGTGCTCCGGCAGAGACACAAAGAGCCAGTGCACTGATAGCACCACAGCAAAGTAACTTTGATGATAAGAGACACTAGAACTCAAAGAACAGGTAGCTTTATTAGTTAAACGTTTTGACAGGTTCAGCAAAAATAAGCCATTCAAAGGGAACTCATCTTCAAACAAGAGGTCAAGCTCAAACAAAGACATGAAGAAAAGAGATGATGAGTACAGATGCTTCAACTGCAACAAAAAAAGGACACTTCAAGGCTGATTGCCCAGAAGAAAACAATAAAGATGAGGAAAAGAAGAAGTACAAAGCATCCGAAAAGAAGAAAGGCAAGAAATCACTCAAGGCTGAATCCAGCAGTGAAAAGAATGAAGAATCATCTGACAATGATTTAGATAATAGTGATGAAGAAGACAGCTCAGATAATGAAAAAGCATGTCTATGTCTCATGACCAAAGAATTAGATGAAGATGAAGGCGACAGCTCAGATAATAAAGCAAGTCTGTGTCTTATGGCCAAAGAATCCGATGGCGAGGTAACATCTAGTTCTTACTCTTCATCAAATGCATCCACATCTAACACTGCACAATCTTCTATTCTCCCATTAGATCCAGCAGCCCTAGTCCAAAATCTCATTACTAAATTTGATGAAATTGAGATGATACATGAAATTCTGGAAAATGAATGTAAGGATCTAAGAAAAGAAAATAAAAGATTGAAGGAACAACTGGACAAAGTGAAAGCTGAACTAGCTACTAAGGAGATACACTCACTTAATCAAGAAGCAGCAGATGACAACTCATCCATTGCTAATAGATCAGCTGAGGAAATCCACCTAGCAGCTAAAAACACCACTGCACCACTAAATACACCTGCTTACAAACCCTCAAAAAGGTTTGGATCCAGATCTGGTCTTGGCTACAACAGTCAGGATGAGATTAGAAATAATGGACAACACATTTCTGAATCTAGGACCAATAATGGACCAAAGTTCAGAAAAGGACAGACCATAATTTCAACAACTCATCATGTGCCAATGAAGTCAAAACCGAATGTAGTGAAACAACATGTTAAACCATCATTCCAGTCAACCAAATACAAACATCTACTGAAAGGTAAAGGAAGACTTTATCCTTCAGAGGATGATTGGAATGTTGCACCTCCAAAATACTAGAAGAAATCATATAATGACATGCATCATGTGTTTAAGAAAAATCAACCAAGATAACACATGAAGCAACATTGGTTTCCCACTGCATATTGGAAGGTGAAGAATGATGCAAATGCACCAAAAAGTAGAGAAAAGTATCAAAATACCTTCAGTAGAAATATTAGAAGCTATTATGCCATACCTTATACATATGAAGTTGATGATTTCAATTATCCAAAAAGAAGATCATTTGGTAATACACTTGGAGTAGGAGGCATGACTGCTAACAGGTATGGACCCAGACAGTGTTGGGTACCTAAACATATTTAATTTTTTTTGTAGGATGTCTGGTACATAGACGGTAGATGTTCCAGACACATGACAGGAAACAAGAGATGGCTCACTGACTTCAAAGCTTTTGATGAACCCAAAGTCACATGTGGAGGCAAAGAAAACCCTGGAAAGATTAAGGAGGAAGGCACAATGCTCAAGAACAACTAGAAGATTCAAAATATAGCATATGTTAAGGGACTCAACTTCAATCTACTAAGCATCAGTCAATTCTGTGACAAAGGCTATGATGAGAGTCAAATTGGCTATCATTTTATATGTAATTATACCCCGTTTATACATCGTTTTATATGTTTTCAGAGACATTTGGATGTATTTTGATGTATTTACACCTTGGTTATCATTTCGGGACCTAGGACGTAAAGTCCGGGATTCTCGGTCTTTTCGGTGTAATTTACTATACTCTCGGTCACCCTAGTGTCCTATAGGGATTATGTGTGGTATTTTTTGTGATTTTATATAGGAATTAGGTGTTTGAGATGTCCGGAAGGCGATATACAGGGATTGGAACGTGTGCCCGAAGCTTAAACGTTCAAACGACCCAATAACGCGGTGGTACTACAACCATACCTTCCATGGATCTGCATTTTGATCCACCTTAGAAGCATTGTCTGGGCTAGACATCTTCATGAAAGTTGTATAAAATTCAATGTGCTTTCCAACGCATCTTGAATCACTCAAATCGGAGGTCTACAGACAATGTTATGGCTGTTTTTCTGAGGGTGTGTCACTATAGGCGGCCGCCTGTCACCATAGGCGCCCGCCTAAAAACACGGTTTTTGGCTTGAAATTTGCTGATAGGTTTTGTGAAGGGAAAAATCTGACAGGTGGCCGCCTGTCAATACAGGCGCACGCCTAGCAGTCCAGATCTGCAAAACACTTTAAATACACCCCTCATTTGACCTAGATCGAAGACTCTCCCTTTTTAGATCGATTTTTCCAGTTTTTGCTGCGTTTTTCTTCATCTTCTCTTAGCTTAGATTAGTTGTAGGTAGATTAGATTAGTTTAGTCGTAGATCATTGTAATCCGGATGATCACGGGGATAGCTTGACGCGTTATTGACGGGATTTCTTCCGAAAAACCTATTTTCTACCCGGTAATTTTAATTAACATATTGTTCTTGTTTTCAATCTTGTTTTATGTTAGCTTTGATTGTTGATTTCTTTTATTTTTCTTAGTAGTATAATGAGTAGATAATCCGTTTTTAGCCGAGATATGTGATAGCCTTCGAAATCGAATCCTTAGCTCATTGATTGAAGTGTTTTGATGTTATGATTGTTAGATTCTCGGTGTTGTTATCGTTCTAGAACTTATTCTAAATGAATTTTATTGAACTCGCGACTCGATAATCGTATTTCACGTGTCTTCTTTACATATGTATTTTGTGAGAGGATACGGGAAAAGGGGTTCTAGGATCACCCTGTAAAACCGACTGAGTTGTTCAGATTTGGTTTCGTGTGTGAGGTTTATATCATTGTTAATGAGCGTCTCATAGATCGTAGACCGTGTCGGGTCAGTTAAATCCGGTCAGCGGACTGTTGAACCAGACATAGGAGGGTAGATTATTGAATTAATGTCTATACTCGGAATTAGGAAATGACACCCTTTGAGTGACAACAAGGCGGACTTTTGAACCTAACATAAGAGGGTAGATTATTGAATTAATGTCAATTTTTAGAAATAGGAGACGACACCCTTCAACGATGCCGAGAACATTAGAGTTTGTCGAAACACTTCCGGAAACGAGTTAGGGTTAGAGAGTAGTTGGTTGGATCATAGCTCGGCTATCTTGTTTTTCGTAGTTTAAAATCTTTTCTCTTATGTTTATTTAGTTGTTAGAACCGGTGATCTGACAAATCACCACGTTCAATTATTTTGTTGACCTGAACTAGGGACGAGACCGACTTTGGTACTCGACCAGATTCCCTATGGGATACGACTTTGACTCACCAATTCTACGCTACAGTTGACCCGGTACACTGCCGGTGAGATTGGACACTTAGAAAAGGCCAATAATGTTTTCTGGCGCCGTTGCCAGGGATCAAGTTTTCTGGCGCTGTTGCTGGGGAATCGGGTTGATATCTTGTAAGTTATTTAAGTTCTTAGGTATTTGTTTTTTTATGTATAGTATCTTTTATTTGATTTTGTTGAAGTGTCACACCATTTACTTCGGTAGTGGTAGTGACTAGATACCGTGATTGTGTTCGTGTTATTTCCCTATTTGCAGATAATGAATCCATACTACAATTACGGCTTCTATCCTTACCCATTCGGATATTACAATTACGGTGCTATGGGTTACCAAACACAACCATTTTATCAGTTCAACCCATACGCCACATCATACGGGAATGCATGGGATAATGCCCCAAGTTACTATGATCAACAACTTGACACTCTTCCACCTTCGCCTCAAGAATCAGAGACTTACATGAAGGAAACAATCCATGTGGAAAATCTTGCTTCTTTAAGGAGAATAGAAATTCTACTAGATCAACTGATCGAGAGGAAGGAGGCTGAGAGGAGAGAGCAAGAAAGTTTCATTGAAATCACCCCGGAGGAACACTACGAGGATGGTATGACTCTTGTATCTATTGAGTCACCTGTTCCGTCTTCATTTAGCCCTTTTGTTATATCTTCGGGGGTGCACCCTATTGAGTTTGTTGTTGATGTTGAGCCTAAATGTTCATACTTGGTGCTTGAGTCATTGTCAGTTGGGATATGTTTTAGTTCGGGGAAAGTGAGTTTGTTTTTCTGTGCAACGAATTCATCGAACCAATCTTAGTGGTGGGGATTGAGCCCCATGTTTCTATTATTACATTTCCAGGGGTGCTCAATTCCTACGATTTTTGTAGGGAGAAGAAACGGTTTGCTCTCCTTTGGTATAGCTATCCTTGACATAGTTGGGGGTAGAAAGTCGAGCTGAGGACTATAAACTCAGAATGTGTTTTTATTGCTTTTCCTTTCCCCTCGTGTTTTCACTGTATTTCTTTAGTTTGTAGTATGATACTTCGGGTAAGTTTTGTTGTTATATAACCCGAAGAAGTGTGTTTTGGGGGGGTTAGTGTGGTGTTTTTGGTTTTGATGAGTTGTGTTAATCCGGGTAGTATCATTGTGTTATACTCCATACTTGTACACCTTTGGTGTTGGTTGTGTATATTTTATACGTACAGGTACCCTGGGAGTTCATTTTACGGATGCCACATGATCGTACTCGCGCCTTTTTCCGGTTGTAAGCTAACTTTTCTACCCTTATCATTCATGTCTTGTTTTAAAGTAGGGGGTGGTTGGTTTAGCTTCAATGTTTCGTTTTCATGTTGAACGAGTTATACTTAGAGATTGTTATCCCTTTGGTGTAAATGAGTCATTTTTAGAAATTTTGGTGCCTTTGACATTTGTTTTGATACATTGAGCCTATAGTATTGTTTTGTTAAACATATAGTGATTATACGAATGCATTTCATTTGAGTTGGGATCTTCTATTGAGAATGGAATAGTTCTATCACGTTAGCTTCGACTTCATGAATCACCTTGACTAGTGAACGATTATGGTAGTTCTTAATGACCCGGTTACCTAGAACTTATATTAGTAACTTCGAGGCAAAATAGAAAGGTCATCGTTGTTAGGTACGGGATAACGGTTTTGGCATTTATTTTGACCCGATCAGAGCCAAAAGCCATCCTTATATGTATATCCTCAGTTCCCCCTCTAAGCCTTTGTAGGGTGGTTAGACCGCCACCCAAACTAACCTTTTGTGCCACTAACTCATAATTACCAATGCCCTTAGCTTTTATTACGGTCTACGTTTCCTTGACCACCTTGCAAGATTGAGCTTATTGTTTTCACATTTTCTAATATGGTGTGGGGTGGTGGAGTGGCGTATCTTTCGAGTGGTGTCGGTAAAAATGAGTATATCCCGGAGGAGGTGGAATGTTATGGCTTTTCGGCCTTTGATCGTTTTTGTGGTTTTGAAAAAAAAAAGAGAAGAAAAGAAAACAGAAAAAGAAAGAAAAAAAGTTGTATATATATAAGAGTTCTTGGAATGCCAATTTTTTTGGGGTTTGATTTTTGTTGTGTTGATGTTGATGAAGGGGTACTTCTTCTAATCTAGTACGGAGAAGGGGATGTTTTTGTGTTCTGTAGCGGTTTGTTCCTGGTTGACGAGCTTAGGTATGAACTAGACCTGGATATGACGTATGTCTCCAGCTTGTGGAATGATGAGGAGAAGTGGAAGGTTGGATGAATTATAGGTTGAAACTCGGTTGATGGTTTGTACTATTCAGGCGAGCATTCTTATAAGGAGTTGAGTCTTCCGTCGCTACGAAGGGAAGAGCTTCGGTTTTAGTGTTCGATGTTCGGTATAGCTCACTTGCACTTTCTACTTTCTATTTTATCATAAATATCCCTCTCGTTAGCCCCAACCCTAGCTTAACATTAAAACCTATCAAGTCCTACCTGACCCTTCTAGACTTTGATTGACCTTGATTAGTGGAGATGTTTACGACGTATAAGCCTGTTAAGGGTGAATTTATACGGTTTATATTGATATATTTTATGATATTTTCCCCCGTATTTGTATAATTTGCATAAGAAACGAGTGTTTAATGGAATTATTGAGTAAATGAGGTTTTTAATGAGTTATTCGCAAAATTGGTTAATTTTGGTGTTTTAATCTTGATTTTATGATTATTTGAATGATATTACATTTTGCGATGTTTTTATGTGTTATAGATACATGTTTGAGGCTCAAAAGATGATCAAAGGTTGATTAAGTTCGAGCTAATTGATGATAAAAGAGATAATGAAGGAATGAGATAGAGAAAAAAGAGATAAAGATCAAGAAATCAGAATTCGATCATATTGGACTGGCGTCCAGAAGCTTGGACGGGCGTCCTTCCGCCGCCTCAGCTAAACCGACTTATTTATCTATAAATAGCAGCGTTATTTCAACCTTAGTTACATCAATTCATATACGCTCTTCATACAGAAACCCCTAAAACGAGCTGCTGGTGCGCTCGGTCGACCGAGCCCTGCTGCTCGGTCGACCGAGGGTTCTTTTATTTTATTTTTTTTTTAGTTTATTTTCTTGTTTCCCGACGATGAATAAAGGCTGAGCAGTCCGATCAAGCTCTTTGAAACCTGTTTCAGCGACGAACTCGATTTCAATTCTTGGATGTTTTGTAAGTTTAATTTAAAGTTGTCTTCTTTTCTATGATTAATTGTTATTTTGCAATTTCAATCGATGGATGTCTTTGCATGTTGATATTTACCGTATGACGAGAGTCGGTGTAAACACGATCACCATAGGAAAGAGTAGAGCTTTAACCTATTTAACGAGAGTTGTTAGGTTAGGAGTCTAGGTTCATCATGAATCACAATTTTAGTTAATTCATTACAAGGTTATCTTAGAAAGAGATTGAGGGATATCATCATCACCGGAAAAGATAAGATTTTGCATTCGTTTATTTTATCAAGTTGTACTTGTTCTACCTTCATGTTTTATGCTGTAGGTTAATAGAACTTAGAAATACGAGAGTTAATAAGTTCATTAGATTACCGTGAAGGAGAGTAGCAATAATTATTCCAACAAACGAGAGTTGAGGGATAATGTTGTTAGATTAGGTTTTTTTAAATCCGTATCTTTGCTTCGTATAGATGTTAGTCAAACCGAGAGGTAAACTAATTAATGGCGTGATAAATCGAGAGAGGAAACGCGTCTTTAGATAAGATTTAAATCCAAGGAAACTTGTGAATGAATGTTTGTATTTCTTATTACTTTCGGTGGGGTGATGGTTGCGGGAATTGGTGGATCATTGCTCGTTCGTTATTTGTTCAGTGTTAGTTATTATGTTTCTTTGGTTAGTAGAATAAGTTTTATTTATTTTGTTCGCAACGATATTTTCCTGGCTTTGGACTGACAATCTTCTGTCCAGATTACCTTTTCGTTTAGTTATTTTAGGTTTTTAATAATAATAGTAACAATCTTAGGAAAATTAATGAACTAAATACCCCGATTCCCTGAGATCGACTCCGGTATTAATCGCTATACTACGATCCCTACACTTGGGGAATACCGGATTTATAAATTTTATTACTTGTTGTTTTTCATTGCATAAAATCCGTGACAAAGCCTACGGTGTAACCTCGGTAAATTATATGTCTATAATCTAAACCGGTCATTGGTGATAAATGTCGAAGAAGCTATACACACACACACACATTCTTTTTCTTAATACAAGGTTGAACTTAAATCTTATGCATTTGTGTCATTTACTTGTGTTTTACCATTTCAATTCTTTTGGACTTGATGTATGCTAGCAATGTTGACTCCATCTTTATTTTTGAATCGCTCATTTTTGCTCGAGGGCGAGCAAACGCTAAGTAAGGGGTAGTTGATGAGAGTCAAATTGGCTATCATTTTATATATAATTATACCCCGTTTATACATGGTTTTATATGTTTTTTGAGACATTTGGTTGTATTTTGATGTATTTACACCTTTGTTATCATTTCGGGACCTAGGACGTAAAGTCCGGGATTCTCGGTCTTTTTCGGTGTAATTTACTATACTCTCGGTCACCCTAGTGTCCTGTAGGGATTATGTGTGGTATTTGTTGTGATTTTGTACAGGAATTAGGTGTTTGAGATGTCCGGAAGGTGATATACGAGGATTGGAACGTGTGCCCGAAGCTTAAATGTTCAAACGGATCAATAACGCGGTGATACTACAACCATACCTTCCATTGATCTGCATTTTAATCCACCTTATGGGCATTTTATGGGCTGGACATCTTCATGAAAGTTGTAGAAAATTGAATGAGCTTTCCAACTCTTCTTGAATCACTCAAATCGGAGGTTCACAGACAAAGTTATGGCAGTTTTTCTGAGGGTGTGTCACCGTAGGCGGCCGCCTGTCACCATAGGCGCCCGCCTAAAAATACGGTTTTTGGCTTGAAAGTTGCTGATAGGTTTTGTGAGGGAAAAATCTGACAGACGGCCGCCTGTCAGTACAGGCGCACGCCTAGCAGTTCAGATCTGCAAAACACTTTAAATACCCCCCCCCCCCCTCATTTGATCTAGATCGAAGACTCCCTTTTTAGATCGATTTTTCAAGTTTTTGCTGCGTTTTTCTTCATCTTTTCTTAGCTTAGATTAGTTGTAGGTAGATTAGCTTAGTTTAGTCGTAGATAGCTTGACGCGTTTTTGACGGGATTTCTTCCGGAAAACCATTTTTCTACCCGGTAATTTTAATTAACATATTGTTCTTGTTTTCAATCTTGTTTTATGTTAGCTTTGATTGTTGATTTCTTTTATTTTGCTTAGTAGTATAATGAGTAGCTAATCCATTTTTAGCCGAGATATGTGATAGCCTTCGAAATCGAATCCTTAGCTCGTTGATTGAAGTGTTTTGATGTTATGATTGTTAGATTCTCTGTGTTGTTATCCTTCTAGAACTTATTCTAAATGACTTTTATTGGAATCGTGACTCGATAATCGTATTTCACGTGTCTTCTTTACATATGTATTTTGCGAGAGGATACGGGTAAAGGGGTTCTAGGATCACCCTGTAAAACTGACCGAGTTGTTCAGATTCGGTTTCGTGTGTGAGGTTTATATCATTGTTAATGAGCATCTCATAGATCATAGACCATGTCGGGTAGGTTAAATCCGGTCAGCAGACTGTTGAACCTGACATAGGAGGGTATATTATTGAATAAATGTCTATACTCGGAATTAGGAAACGACACCTTTTGAGTGACAACGAGGTGGACTGTTGAACCTAACATAAGAGGGTAGATTATTGAATTAATGTCTATTTTCGGAAACAGGAGACGACACCCTTCAACGATGCCGAGAACATTAGAGTTTGTCAAAACACTTCCGGAAATGAGTTAGGGTTAGAGAGTAGTTGGTTGGATCATAGCTCGGCTATCTTGTTTTTCGTAGTTTTAAATCTTTTCTCTTATGTTTATTTAGTTGTTAGAACAGGTGATCTGACAAATCACCACATTCAATTATTGTGTTGACCTGAACTAGGGACGAGACCGACTTTGCTACTCGACCAGATTCCCTGTGGGATATGACCTTGACTCACCAATTCTAGGCTACATTTGACCCGGTACACTGCCGGTGAGATTGGACACTTAGAAAATGCCGATCAGGCTACAATATACACTTCAAGATTTAGCATGTTAAGAAGCGAGTTGGGAATGATTGAAATTGACTAAGTACCAAAGAGCGGCTAAGCGGAGTAAATCTACTAAGTGACTTCATCAATTTGTTCAAACCTTTGCCATTACAAGAGATGTAGCGGGCAAGGCACCGGTACTCAAAGCAAAGTTAACTTCACCGATTGTTAGGAACAAGTAGAATAAAGCGACTCGGTGAAAAATTCACTACATCGGCTAAGTGACCAGCCAAGGCACTCCACCGAAATGAAGAATGGAGAAATGGGAAATTAAAGTGTGAACCAAATCAACTTTTATACACGTGGAGAATAAGGAAATTATGGAGAATTATACTGTGGAAGATTATACACGTGGAGATCAATTTACAATTATGGAGGTAACCATATTATTTCTCTGATTATAAACGCCTCGATTCCCG
Source organism: Gentiana straminea (assembly GCA_036785695.1). Taxonomy (NCBI): domain Eukaryota; kingdom Viridiplantae; phylum Streptophyta; class Magnoliopsida; order Gentianales; family Gentianaceae; genus Gentiana; species Gentiana straminea. Next base: position 182,232 of record JAVUPR010000019.1, read on the forward strand.
GGATTTATCATTAGTTACCTCAATCCACTCCCCCGCTTCACTCGAATACCGGGATTCATATACATAAAATCACGCCATTATGTCATAAAATCCTTCCACATTCAAACCACGTTCACACTTCCCAAATCATCCTATATAAACGACACTTAGAGGTTTCTCAGAAATCTTTACGCTCATTTACAAATTATAAACCTCATTTCTTCCCCTAAAAGATCAAAACTTTTCAATTTATCAATCATAATCAACAATGGCTTCATCCTCTACAATATCTCCCACAGAAACATTCTATGAAAAATCAATCATCACCGGATCATTTTTCAAACATGAACCCTATCTTTCCTTCTGTGATAATGATGCACAAGCTCAATGCTTGGTTGATTGCTGCTCAAATCTGGGGTTAATGACCTTCCTAAACCCCGCCCATCCCCCAATCAACAGAATTTGCTATGGAAATCTGATTGCATTCTGGACTAATGCCAAGATTGTGCCCAGCACAAAGAAAACCGATATCGATTGCATAAAGAGTTCAATCTTTGGGAATGAAGTAGTCATTACGCCTGGTCTTCTCAATAGATTCCTACACCTACCCATGATAGGTCCAGCAAATGTAAAGTTTGTGAAGATTGACATCATGAAATTCTGGGCTGAGATAGCCAAGAACCCCAAGAAAAATAGCAAAACATACAACCTCCCTAGATCAGCACTAAAACTTCCGTTTGCTGAATTTGCACCGGTCATCACTAAGAACATCGAAGGCTGAAAAGGGTCGATGGAAAACTTAACTGAGTTACGAGTCAAGCTAATGGAAATCATCTACGAAGGTACTAAATTCGACCGGGCAACATTTGTATTCAATAGGTTGAAAGACCAAATTCAAAAGGATATTGATCTGTCAATTACGGGACAAAGCAAGGGTTTGCAGAAGAAATGTGATTTCTGGGAGAGGAAATCATATGGGTTCCCACTTCAACACCTGTTTGACGCATTGAAAGTGAAACCCACAAATCTGCAGGCTCCACACAAGACCAAGGTAATGTTCACCTACATCAAGGCATCTATGAAACCCAAAACCACTACCGGGAGAAAAAGAAAACAACCTAAAAGCAGCAGATCATGAGTGGGACGAAGAACCAGATCCCAGAAGGCACAAGAGCACACCTCTGTGACTGGCACCAGCAACTTAAACGAACCTATGGTAATCAGTGATGATGCAGCAACAGAGGAAGAAAAGCAACAAGAGGACATAACCTATCTAGAAGAAGGTGAGGAAGGATATGCTCTCACTTCATCTGAAGAAGAAGAGATGGATGAGGAAGAAGCTGAGACAGAGGATGAGCACTCAAAGGGCGACCACCTTGAAGCAAATCCAGAAAACATGGAGATTTATGATGATGAGCTGACACTTCAAGAGGCACTCTTCAAGAGCATCAGCAAAGTTGGCAAACAGCCAATTGAGCCAGCTGATCAAACTCACTACGCTGAACTTGTTAACTCCCCCATTATTGACCAAGGGGGAACAGCAGCAGAGAAAGTTACATCTCCAACAGATGAAAAAGCCAACACCCCAGAGCAACCTCTAATGAGGAAGAAAGAGAAGAAGAGGCAGAAAGTAAAAAGGAAGAAGAGGAGGAGGAAGAAGATGAAGTGAAATTAGAGGAGGAGGAATATAAAGATGATGAGAATGTTGAAGTGGCACCAGAGGAAATTGATCCACAAAGAACCTTCAATCAGGACATTCAAACCCTGATTGTAGACATGGAGAAGCAGTATCACAGCATGCAAAACTTGAAAGATGCTTTAAGGAGTGACGCAACCTCCTTAAACCATAAGATTGAAGCCCTCATCGGTCACATCAAGGTACAAGATGAGGTCATGGAAAAACAGGGAAACTTGCTCTACAACTTACAGCATCTTATTCCCTACCATGTCCAAACCAATCTTGAATTTCATGCTGAAAAGATTGACAACAATCTCAAACCCTTGTTGGACACTCTAAATGCTCACACTCATCAAATTTTAACCATCTGGATGAGGTCATGGAGTACTCTGGCAAGCAACTCAACATCCTTCTCAAAATTAATGAGGCAACCAACAAAATACTGGAGAAAACATATGGTCCCCATTCTGAATCTGAAGATGCAATCAGGATTCTTGAAGAACGGTTTGGTGATACCAAAAAGGGGGAAGGAAACTCAAAGCCTGACAGCTCCAGTAGAAAGAAGGAAAGCCCAACAGTTAAGGGCAAGGGCACCAAAGGCAAAGGCATCAGGTTTGAAGAGAAGAAGAAGTAGCCCTTATGTTTAATTGAATTATTTCTATATGTCTGCCTTTGTTTGTGAATGAAAAGATGCAATCTCTTATTGCCCTTAAATGGATGAATAAAAAATTTTAAGTTCTATTAATTTTTATGAAAAAATTGGCATACTTATGTTCAGGCTTATGAGGGTTTTGGCATCATCAAAAAGGGGGAAATTGTTAGGAACATATTATTATGTTTTGATGATGGCCATACTAGCTGTTATAGCAAGCCTGAAATAAGTTAGAACACTCGGTATAGTCTTTACTTAGAGTCTGACATGTTGTATAAGTTGAGTCTGACAAGTATTGTACTAGTTGGTAGGACGGCAAAGCAAAACAGATTTTCGGCAGAGTAAAGCCAGTCAAGTACCAGCAGAGGAGCAATGAAGACATTATGGTCTGACTTATAACCAAGGAAGTCTGTGATGACCTTGGAAAAGTCTAAATTATGTTTTCAGTGATGAAACTTAATGTTTAAATATGGTGTACACTGATCTCACCCAAATCAAGGATCAGTGAAGTACAAGGATTCTCCTTAAACTGAAAGAGTGAAGGAAACAGTGAATCGGAAAAGTAAACTGACTTTCGGCTGAGTGAAGACAAAGAAGTGAAGGAAGATCTAAGCGGAAAATTCAGATGGATCACTTGACCGATCAAAGAACGGCTGAGTAAACCTTACTTAGTATGATTATTGAAATATGAAGAAGATATAGAAGATCAAGCATTAAATGCACAATCAATAGAGGATCAATCAAAGACAGATTTTATGGTAAACGTTTGAAGAAAAATCCGATCGCTAAAATCAAGGAGAATACAATTAAGGGGGAATCAAGAATAAAATCAAGGATTATTCCCTTCTTTAATATAGCCAACGGATGAAAATTCAAATCAAGAATAATCAAGGCTATAAATAGAAGGCACTTACTGAAGGATGTAGGTTCTTAAATCTAAACGAGTTAGTACTACGCGCAGCGGATGGATCACGACTTATACATCACAATACATAATTAAAGGACTTAAACTACTACAAGGGGGTTAAGATCATGTTACCAATAGTAGGAAGAGAAGCCAAGATCTCCGATGTGTTCTCCAAACGGCGGTTGGTGGACACCCTTCTTGATACACGAACCTCCTCGATATGCAACACCAAGAAAAACTTAGAGTTTTTCTTCTTCTAAAACCCAAGACAAGAAAACTAATTTTTCTCTCCTTTTTTATGTGTGTAGTCGAAATTTGCCAATCCCTAAGGCTTGGGAGAACTTTCTTTATATAGGAGAGTAAACCTTGTCCTCCAAGGATTAAATAATAAAGAGATAATTATTACATTAATCCTTTATTCCAAATAAAAGATAAATAAAATGATTATCCCAAAAAAATTAGGATAAATCATATTATTATCTAATATTCCATGAATTATCATTTAACAAATAAAAGATAAATCACATGTCAAATAATAATCCAAGAAAAATAATTTCTCTCTAATTAAGTGACATATATATTGGCGCCACATTAAGGGTCACTAAGCCCACATAGAATGTCTTTTATGTGTATTATATTATTTAGCCCAACTAAATAATATCCATGCATATCAATTAATTAGCCCAGCCAATTAATTATCACTCAGGCCCAAATAACAAGATTATTAGTCCGAATTACAGAAGCCACATCGGGGACCATGGACCTATAACCAGTAGCTCAAATAATTTAATTATTCATCGAACCGAATAAGTACATTAATTATTAATTCCGGGATTACGCCACCATAAACCCGAAACTGAACACTACCGATTATAGATGTATACTTATACTCAACCCATAGAGTGAATAAGCATCCATTGATATAATCCCTACATACGGATTAACCCTCCATAGACTGTCCATTCTGAGTGGGATATCTCCGTAAACCCGACACAGAATATCTTATCCTTATTTACCATTAACCCCCTGATGATCAATTAGTTCACATATCTGACTAGTGATCAATTAGACTAATATGAACTCCCGGGATCGATCACTTTCTTAAGGCTAACAAATAAGGGGACTGTCTCTCTACTTCCCGCAGGAAGGAATAGATTCCATGTCTGTGAAAATCAGAACTACTCACTCATCTGGAGATAGTGCCAATGAGAAGTGGCTTGGAACACATATTTAAGTGAACCGTAACTAACACATCAAACACTACCCCGGGACAAGCAGCACCCAGTGATCACCTCAGGATTAAGGTTGATCCATATATGATCATCTAATGATTTAATAAGATTCCTCGATTACGGAATTATATCGAGAAATTCAGATTAAATTTGTCCAGTTGTTAAGGGTGATTTTATATGATTTATATCGTTATATTTTATAATGATTTCCTCCATATTCGTATGATTTGCATAGAAATTAAGGGTTTAATTAAATTATTGAGCAAATGAGTTTTAAAAGTCTTTAAGTGTAAACTTGAGCTAATTTCGTTATTTTATTGGTAATTATATATGGTTTTACACTTTGCGTGTTCTTATGGTTTTGAAGGTACATTTACATGTCATGGAGAGGGATTGAAGGAGCTGAAAAGATACATAATTGGAGATTTAATGGAAGGAGGAAGATGCAAGTTGAGGATTGGAATGAAGAATTGCATGCAAGACTGACTGAACGAGCGTTTGCCATCCGTCCATCCTGGACTGGCGTCTAGAAGCTTGAACTGGCATCCAGAGTGGACGAGCGTCTGAAGATATGGACGAGCGTCCAGGAGAGGGAAGTTGATTCAGAGAGTTTGGACGCTGAAGTGGACGGGCGTCTGAAGCAAGTCCAAGGCACCTCGGACGGGCGTCCAACAAGGCGGACGGGCGTCCTTAAGCCGACATCAGCACAGCCGCCTCAGTTTTCTATAAATATCAGCGTGTATTTCAACCCTAAGGATACATTATTGAGACCTATTGATTCACAATCATTAGGAGAAAACCCAAGGCGGCCCCAGCCCCCTTAGGGCAGGCTGGGGTTGCGATTTTTCTTGTTTTTTTATTCGTTTTTTCTATTTCTGTTTGCTGCCATTCTGATGTTGAAGCTCTGCAACATGAATAGCCTGTGAGATCGTTTATTTCAGCTTTCTTTTATTTCTTTTCCTTTGAATAATTTTATGAATGATTTCAATTTAAAGCTTGTTTCTTTTCCATGATTATATGTTTATGCAACGTATATCGAGAGATTGTTGTTATTGATGTTTACCGTATGACGAGAGTCGGTGTAAACGCTAGATCACCATAGGAAAGAATAGATCTTCTTAACCTAAAAATACGAGAGTTGATGGGTTAGAATATCTAGATTGTTAGATCTAATAAATCTTGCACCTTGGTTTGAAAACGTTAATCTTTAAGATCGAGAGATAAAAGATTGATAGGCGAATTATCTACGAGAGTAGGAATTCATATTTTGAGAGGTGAATCACATCTTTGATTAAATCTTCATAAGATAATCTAGGCAGGAAATTAAGGGTTGCGGGATGGTGGATCATGGTTTGTTCTATGTTGATTTGCTTCAGTCATTATCATGTTCGTTAGTTTTATTGTTTTCCTAGTTATAGTTTTATTTATTTACTTTTGTTCGCAACGATGTTTTCCTGGCTTTGGACTGAAAATCCTCTGTCTAGTTTATCTTTCTATTTTTGTTTTTGTTTAGAGTTAGAAGAATTAATGTGAACAAGATTAAACAACCTCGATTCCCTGAGATCGACTCCGGTATTAATCGCTATACTACGATCCTTGCACTTGGGGTATACCGGATTTATAAATTTATTACTTGTCCGCCAAAAACTTGTCACGGATTTTATGCAATGAAAAATAAACAAGTAATATATTTATAAATCCGGTATACCCCAAGTGCAAGGATCGTAGTATAGCGATTAATACCGGAGTCGATCTCAGGGAATCGAGGTTGTTTAATTTAGTTCATATTAATTCTTCTAACTCTAAACAAAAACAAAAACAGAAAGATAAACTGGACAGAGTATTGTCAGTCCAAAGCCAGGAAAAACATCGTTGCGAACAAAAGTAAATAAAACTATAACTAGGAAAACAATAAAACTAACGAACATGATAATGAGTGGAACAAATCAACATAGAACAAACCATGATCCACCATCCCGCAACCCTTAATTTCCTGCCTAGATTATCTTATGAAGATTTAATCAAAGATGTGATTCACCTCTCAAAAGTATGAATTCCTACTCTCGTAGATAATTCGCCTATCAATCTTTTATCTCTCGATCTTAAAGATTAACGTTTTCAAACCAAGGTGCAAGATTTATTAGATCTAACAATCTAGATATTCTAACCTATCAACTCTCGTATTTTTAGGTTAAAAAGATCTATTCTTTCCTATGGTGATCTAGCATTTACACCGACTCTCGTCATACGGTAAACATCAATAACAACAATCTCTCGATATACGTTGCATAAACATATAATCATGGAAAAGAAACAAGCTTTAAATTGAAATCATTCATAAAATTATTCAAAGGAAAAGAAATAAAAGAAAGCTGAAATAAACGATCTCACAGGCTGTTCATGTTGCGTAGCTTCAAAGCATCGCATGGCAAACGAAACAGAAATAGAAAAAACGAATATAAAAACAAGAAAAATCGCAACCCCAGCCCCCCTAAAACTTGTCTCGGATTTTATCAATGGAAAATAACAAGTAATAAATTTATAAATCCGGTATTCCCCAAGTGTAGGGATCGTAGTATAGCGATTAATACCGGAGTCGATCTCAGGGAATCGAGGTTGTTTAATCTAGTTTATTAATTCTTCTAATTTGTTACTATTATTATAAAAACCTAAAATAACAAAACGAAAAGATAAACTGGACAGAGGATTGTCAGTCCAAAGCCAGGAAGACATCGTTGCGAACAACATAAATAAATAAAACTATAAATAGGAAAACAATAAAACTAACGAACATGATAATGACTGAAGCAAATCAACATAGAACAAACCATGATCCACCATCCCGCAACCCTTAATTTCCTGCCTAGATTATCTTATGAAGATTTAATCAAAGATGTGATTCACCTCTCAAAAGTATGAATTCCTACTCTCGTAGATAATTCGCCTATCAATCTTTTATCTCTCGATCTTAAAGATTAACGTTTTCAAACCAAGGTGCAAGATTTATTAGATCTAACAATCTAGATATTCTAACCCATCAACTCTCGTATTTTTAGGTTAAAAAGATCTATTCTTTCCTATGGTGATCTAGCGTTTACACCGACTCTCGTCATACGGTAAACATCAATAACAACAATCTCTCGATATACGTTGCATAAACATATAATCATGGAAAAGAAACAAGCTTTAAATTGAAATCATTCATAAAATTATTCAAAGGAAAAGAAATAAAAGAAAGCTGAAATAAACGATCTCACCGGCTGTTCATGTTGCAGAGCTTCAGCATCAGCATGGCAACAAACATGAAATAGAAAAAACGAATATAAAAACAAGAAAAATCGCAACCCCAGCCTCCCCTAAGGGGGCTGGGGTCGCCTAGGGTTTTCTCCTAATGATTGTGTATCAATAGGTCTCAATAATGTATCCTTAGGGTTGAAATACACGCTGATATTTATAGAAAACTGAGGCGGCTGTGCTGATGTCGGCTTAAGGACGCCCGTCCGCCTTGTTGGACACCCGTCCGAGGTGCCTTGGACTTGCTTCAGACGCCCGTACACTTCAGCGTCCAAACTCTCTGAATCAACTTCCCTCTCCTGGACTCTCGTCCACGTCTTCAGACGCTCGTCCACTCTGGACGCCAGTTCAAGCTTCTGGACGCCAGTCCAGGATGGACGGATGGCAAACGCTCGTTCAGTCAGTCTTGCATGCAATTCTTCATTCCAATCCTCAACTTGCATCTTCCTCCTTCCATTAAATCTCCAATTATGTATCTTTTCAGCTCCTTCAATCCCTCTCCATGACATGTAAATGTACCTTCAAAACCATAAGAACACGCAAAGTGTAAAACCATAGATAATTACCAATAAAATCACGAAATTAGCTCAAGTTTACACTTAAAGACTTTTAAAACTCATTTGCTCAATAATTTAATTAAACCCTTAATTTCTATGCAAATCATACGAATATGGAGGAAATCATTATTAAATATAACGATATAAATCATATAAAATCACCCTTAACACCAGTCCTATATGAATGCCATCATATATAAATGCCCCACGTAGGTACCCTCTACCGACAGTCCAGATAAGACTATCACACCCTAAGGTGTTCTGGGCGCATTATTGGTGTTTTAATCAAGAGACCCTAAACTCTGATTAAGTTCACCACGGACTAACTGTTTAAGTATATCACTACTAACTCAATCCTCACGTGTAATCCATACACTGAGTTAAGTGGTTACATACAGATATACTTAGGGTTTGCAGCAGTGTATACTATATAAGCACGAAGCAAATAAGATGAACGATAAAATCTGTCATTTATTAATTTAAAACAATTACAAAATTGTCTTTCGGGCACTACATCTAACAATCTCCCAATTGCACAAATGACAAGCAATAATTGTTTTAGATCACACCCACTAACTACTACAAGAACTACATCTCCCACTTGCTCTAAAGCAAATGACTCATGTCCTTAATACCCATGTTTTCCAAGTTCCTCGTAAAGACCTCAATGGAAAACGTCTTCGTAAATGGATCAGCAAGGTTGTCGGCTGAGGGGGTTTTCGTGATGGAAATGTCTCCTCTTTGAGCAATCTCTCTAATCAAATGGTATTTTCTCTCTATATTCTTTGACTTCTGGTGACTTCGGGGTTCTCTGGAATTCGACACGGCCCCGTTGTTGTCACAGTAGAGACGTATCGGATCTTCTGGATTTGGGATTACTCCTAAATCTCCCAGGAACTTCTTGAGCCATACCGCTTCTTTAGCTGCCTCGAGGCTGCTATGTATTCGGCTTCCATAGTTGAGTCGGCCGTACTGGATTGCTTGACGCTTCTCTAGACAATTGCTCCGCCTCCCAGAGTAAACACCGAGCCTGATGTCGATTTACGATCATCCTTATCTGACTGAAAGTCAGAATCAGTGTACCCTGCTATATCCAGGTTTGCACCCCGAATATACAAGAATATAATTCCTCGTTATCTTAAGATACTTGAGGAGATTCTTCATTGCCGTCCAATGGTACATGCCCGGATTGGACTGAAACCGGCTGACCAAGCCCACGCCATAACAGATGTCTGATCTAGTACACAACATAGCATACATCAGACTACCAACAGCCGAAGCATATGGTATTCGTCCCATACTCTCAATTTCCTCGGGGAGTACGTGCAGGCATCGCTTCTTAGAGAGTTGAATGCCGTGACGGGTTTGTAGGAAACCCTTCTTTGCATTCGTCATCTTTGTAACGCGGCAACATCTTATCTATGTAAGATGCTTGGGACGAAACCAACATCCTATTCTTGCGATCCCGTATAACTTGGATCCCCGAATATAACTCGCCTCTCCCAAATCTTTCATTTGGAATTGCGTGGATAACCAATTCTTCACATCTGACAACATCCCCTTATTGGGTCCAATAAGCAGAATGTCGTCAACATACAACACTAAGAATGCTACCTGATCTTTGATGACCTTCTTGTATACACAAGGCTCATCAAAGTTTTGTTCGAAACCATACGACTTGACTGTTTCATCAAATCTATGATTCCAAGACCGAGATGCTTGCTTTAACCCATAAATGGATCTTAGCAACTTGCACACTTTGTGCTCTTGGCCTTTCTCGACAAATCCTTCTGGTTGCTGCATATATATTTCCTCGTCAAAATAGCCGTTTAGGAAGGCTGTCTTAACATCCATCTGCCAGATCTCATAATCTAGACATGCAGCAATCGAAAGGAGGATCCGAATGGATTTCAGCATTGCCACAGGGGAGAAGGTTTCTTCGTAATCTATTCCCTCTCTCTGTGTGTAGCCTTTTGCCACTAGCCGAGCTTTAAAGGTTTCAACCTTTCCATCCACTCCTCGCTTTCTATTGTAGATCCATTTACGCCTATGGGTTGTACACCCTCGGGGCAATCCACAAGTTTCCGGACCGAGTTAGAGTACATAGACTCCATCTCCCGATTCATCGCCTCAACCCACATGTCCTTATCGAATCATTCATAGCCCTACGATAGGATCGGATCATCCCGTACTCCATCGAGACGGCGATATTTGCCTCTCGGTTGCATACCGTACCGCACTGGTGGCCGAACCACTCTGGTGGTACGTCTGAGTGATCTAGGACTGTCAGGGTCGATAGGTGTATCAGTAGTGTTGTTGTTTGTGACACTAGGTGTCACCAGTGGTCTGACTTCGTCAGAAAGTAACTCCTTGAGTACAACTTTACTCCGAGGCTTGAAGTCCTTCATGTATTGATCCTCGAGAAAAGTGACGTGAGTTGAAACTATCACCCTCTGATCTTCTGGATCATAGAACAGGCCTCCTCTTGTTCCTTGTGCATACCCTACAAATAGACATACTTTCGTACGTGCTTGCAATTTACTAGTCTTGTCAACCAGCACATGTGCCGGACACCCCCATATACGGTAGTGCCGCAAACTAGGTTTACTCCCACTTCATAACTCGATAGGCGTTTTCTCGATAGACTTTGACAGCACCATATTTAAAATACGGACCACTGTTTGAAGGGCATGTCCCCAAAAGGACACCGGCAGTGACGCGTAGCTCATCATGGATCTGACCATGTCTATTAAAGTCCGGTTTCTCCGCTCAGCAACTCCGTTTTGTTGAGGCGTTCTGGGCGCAGAACGTTGGGAACAAATCTCATGTTCTAAAAGGTAGTCTGTGAAATCAGTATCCATGTACTCACCTCCGCGATCAGATCGAAGGCATTTCAAAGACTTGCCCAACTGCCTTTCGGCTTCTGCCTGGAATTCCTTAAACATTCCAAATGTTTCGGATTTCGTATGTAGCAGATAAACATATCCGAATCTCGAGTAATCGTCGATGAAAGTCACAAAGTACTCGAATCCACCTCTAGCCTGTACATTCATCGGACCACACAGATCTGAATGTACCAATTCTAAAGGTTCTTTAGCCCTGTTGCCCTTTGACGAGAATGGTCGCTTGGTCATCTTTCCCTCCAGGCAAGACTCGCAGAGTGGCAGTGAGTCAACAGATAACTCACTTAAGGGACCATCTTTGGCCAGTCTTTTGATTCTTTCCAAGGAAATATGACCTAGCCTAAGGTGCCAAAGGTATGTTTTATCATTTTGAGAAACCTTCTGCCTTTTAGCAGAACTTTGATGTGCTACTCTAAACATTTCAGTATTAAGCAGTGTAGTATCGGTTGGTTTAATGACATACAGTCCGTTTTCTATCATTGCAGAACATAAGTCACGTCCATTTTTGGAAATAACAATCTTATTATACTCAAAAGATAAAGAATACAATTGTTCTTGCAAAACAGACATAGAAATTAAATTTCTTCTAAAGTGCGGAATATAAAAGACATTGTCCAACTTAAGGACTTTATTTCCTAACATTAAACGAACTACTCCCACTTGCTTTTTGAAACCACCGCCCCGTTGCCAACTCTCATCACTTGTGCCCCGTCCTCTAGCTCCTCATACGAACTAAGGATCTGCAAAGAAGAACAAACGTGGGTAGTAGCACCAGAATCCAGTATCCAAGTCGATACATCTTTAGCTACACTGTAGGATTTCAAGACAAGTAAATTACCTGTCTTATCCTTTCCCTTGTTTGCCTGGCCCTTTCCTTCCTTCGCCTCATTTAGATATTTCGGGCAATGCTTGCGCCAATGCCCAACTTCACCACAGTGAAAGCACTTACCCTTAGGTTTGGAAGGTGTAGCCTTTTTCCCTTTCTTTTTCATGGGCTTTGATTTCTGTTCTTTCACAGGCTTGGATTTCGGCTTTCCCTTTGTCCCTTTGTTCGACGACTTAGCCTCAGCCAAATTGGCTTCAGCTTTCTTTTCCCCTTCTCGGGCCCGAGTACGTTGGGCGGAAACCCTCGAATATCTACAGCTCATTTATCAACCGCGTCAAGTCAAACTTAAGCTTGTTCATTACGTAGTTGGTCTTGAACTGGAAGAAATCAGGTGACAGTGATTCGAGAATCATGCTCACCTGGGTCACTTCGTCAAACTTGGAACCGTGAGTCTCAGCATCAGCGAAGTAATTGATCATGTTCATTTCATGACCCGTCACCGACTGACCCTTCCTCATCTTCACTTTAACAGCCATCCTGACAGCCTCATGTCGGGCCTGATCAGAAGGTGAGCCGAACATGGAAACAAGGTGCTGCATCATTTCTTTTGCAGTGCCCAAGTTCTCACATTTGGTCCTTATGATCTCCGACATTGAGGCTAACATGATGCCCCGCGCCTTATTGTACCGCTCTTCGGTCCACACGCCGATTTTCTTTTTCGGCTTTGGAGGACTGAGTGGTAAGTGCTGGAATATCCGAAGTCAAGGTGTGTTGAACATTTTCAAAGACGAGAACAACGTTAAGGTTACTTTTCCACTTTGAAAATTTGTTTCCGGTCAACTTATCATTTAACAGTAAAGAAATCTGAGACGACGTGATGCTGTAAAGTAAAATGACAGAAATTAAATTCAAGTTCATAAACTGCTAGTAAATTTTAGGAACTATAAACTAAGTACTTATAGTCTATCCTACCGTTCCAAGGACTTAATCTCTCACCTCAGTGCCGCCTTAGGGTAGGTCAAAGAGGTTTCGATTAATATTGAAGATCAAATTGAGAATCAAACATCTCATTTGTGATCGTCAATCACCTTTCCCTTTTTCAGCCAAGGTATTACCAAAATACCCTTTATGAGTGTGACCTACTGTTTCAGATTTTTAGGTAGACCCCGAGTATGCCGCCTTAGGGTCGGTCAGTGACCCGACGAGTACCCAAAATCCTATCTTTTCGGAGACCAAGCCTTGAATTTTGATAGCGGTGAAGGCCTTCCTTAGGGGGCCGAAATCAAAGCCGGCACGTGGCGTCACCATTCTCTCACGTTGCTTGTGTCAACAGTAGAGGCCGTGGGGTCGGCTGTCGCCTCTCCCGCTCCCACTCAATATTTTGAAAAAGTGGTGGGTTTACTGATCACGTTTTTGGACTTGATGTTACATTAAGGAACAATAAATCATAGGCCCAAATGAGGTCGGTTATGTGGGCTAGCCCACCCGACCTATTTGTTGGAACATATGTGACCGTCGGACGGGTCAAGACCAGGGGAGCTCCGTTGAGCCGTAGTGGCTCTTCGGATGGCTCAGCCTTGCCGGACCCCCGTGCAAACGCCACACGTGGAGGGTGAAGTCGATCGAGCCGTAGCTACTGTTGACCACCCAACCGTGGTTAAACCACTTTCGAACCATGTTTGCCCGTGATTATCCAATCCTTAAACATCAAACTTTCACGTAGACACTACGGAACAAAAACGTAATCTCGTCTAGGTAAGGTGGAATTCACCGAGAATCCAACACCTTAACCACGAGGTTTCGGGATTTTACTCCTTATGCTTTCGCAGAGTGGGATTCACCGAGAATCCATCACCCAACCTCGACGATTGAAAAAACCCGTGTTCCTCGGTTTTTACCCTAATTAGTTTCTAATTAATATCAAACAATTAATTAAAACTAATTACGTGTTTTATACATGCCTAACTAAGTCCTCGAATTACTTTCTACATGTATGCATATGGAGTGGAATTCATGATATGATGCATGTCATGGAAATTTTCCGGTTCTACACATACAATCTAAACATGTATACTAGTGCGGAAAATAAACATCAAGATGGACCGTTGGCACCCTCATATCTAATCTATTAAAAAAATAAAAATAAAAAATAAAAACCATAATCTGTAGCTGTTCAAAATTTTGACGATCGGCAAACCAAACGAACTTGGATCGCAACGAAAATCTCCAGTTCTTAATTCCTAGGGCTTCAATATGGACGGTTGGATCGGAGCTTTGACTTGTCAATTTTCTCCAGTTAGCCGCCCAACTTGCTGCTGAATCTGACTTTTACAGCAGCGCATCAGAGACTTCAGGAGGCTGATTGGGGATCGAGATGAATCCCGATCGACCTAAAATTTTTATTCTACATCAAAAACTCCATATACATCGATCTGACCGGTTGGATTTGCGTTTCAACGGTCCAAACTCTCCCAGAAATTCGAGGAAGTCACAGGTAGGGTTTCTGTGAATCCTGCGTTTTTCTATTACAGCAGCTTCTTTTGCAGCAACGAACGGATATCAAAACGGACTCCGATCGACTCCAAATTTTGTGGAATTGTTTAACATCTTCCAATCTTGATTATGACCGGAGGGATCGTTGTTTCAACGGCTCGATCAACGGGAAAAACGAAATAACTAAACAGCTACTAAACAGATCTATTTTCTGGAAATTAAAATTGCAATAAAAATAAATTACATAATTTCTTATACTCATATGAACGAATTTTCATCGTTTATATGAGTTTACAATAGATCTAACGGGTAAACAGTGCCAACCCCCAATCCATCTCTTCAACCATAGCAATTAATCATTATCAATGCATAAAACAATAAATAAAAATTTACCTACATGCAATTCCACTCCTTTAAATCGTGGAACCTGTCTCTGATACCACATGAAGGATGCAGGTTCTTAGATCTAAACGAGTTAGATCTACGCGCAGCGGATGGATCACGACTTATACATCACAATACATAATTAAAGGACTTAAACTACTACAAGGGGGTTAAGATCATGTTGCCAATAGTAGGAAGAGAAGCCAAGATCTTTCGATGTGTTCTCCAAACGGCGGTTGATGGACACCCTTCTTGATACACGAACCTCCTCGATATGCAACACCAAGAAAAACTTAGAGTTTTTCTTCTTCTAAAACCCAAGACAAGAAAACTAATTTTTCTCTCCTTTTTTATGTGTGTGGTCGAAATTTGCCAATCCCTAAGGCTTGGGAGAACTCTCTTTATATATGAGAGTAAACCTTGTCCTCCATGGATTAAATAATTAAGAGATAATTATTACATTAATCCTTTATTCCAAATAAAAGATAAATAAAATGATTATCCCAAACAAATTAGGATAAATCATATTATTATCTAATATTCCATGAATTATCATTTAACAAATAAAAGATAAATCACATGTCAAATAATTATCCAAGAAAACTAATTTCTCTCTAATTAAGTGACATATATATTGGCGCCACATTAAGGGTCACTAAGCCCACATAAAATGTCTTTTATGTGTATTATATTATTTAGCTCAACTAAATAATATCCATGCATATCAATTAATTAGCCCAGCCAATTAATTATCACTGAGGCCCAAATAACAAGATTATTAGTCCGAATTACAGAAGCCACATCAGGGACCATGGACCTATAACCAGTAGCTCCAATAATTAATTATTCATCGAACCGAATAAGTACATTAATTATTAATTCCGGGATTACGCCACCATAAACCCGAAACTGAACTCTACCGATTATAGATGTATACTTATACTCAACCCATAGAGTGAATAAGCGTCAATTGATATAATCCCTACATACGGATTAACCCTCCATAGACTGTCCATTCTGAGTGGGATATCTCCATAAACCCGACACAGAATATCTTATCCTTATTTACCATTAACCCCCTGATGATCAATTAGTTCACATATCTGACTAGTGATCAATTAGTCTAATACGAACTCCCAGGATCGATCACTTTCTTAAGGCTAACAAATAAGGGGACTGTCTCTCTACTTCCCGCAGGAAGGAATGAATTCCATATATGTCTGTGAAAATCAGAACTACTCACTCATCTGGAGATAGTGCTAATGAGAAGTGGCTTGGAACACATATTTAAGTGAACCGTAACTAACACATCAAACACTACCCCGGAACAAGTAGCACCATGTGATCACCTCAGGATTAAGGTTGATCCATATATGATCATCTAATGATTTAATAAGATTCCTCGATTACGGAATTATATCGAGAAATTCAGATTAAATCGGTCCAGTCCTATATGAATGCCATCATATATAAATGCCCCACGTAGGTACCCTCTCTGACTATAGTTTTACCCTTCTCTGGGACCAAAAGGATGCTTCTATATTTTTCATTCTTATGTCATGCCCACTTGTTGAGGTCCTCAAGGTGCCAACATCTTTTGTCACCGTGATTATAGAAGTCATCATTGTTTGCATATTTGCGGCTTGAGTTGAGACAACTCCCATGAGAATTTCCATCAACTTCTCCCATCTTTCTTCCTTTTCCAATGATCAACTTGAAGATTGTGTAATGTGGATGTTTTGTGTGGGACGTTATTGGTAAGTGTGTGTAGGTGGTGGCGGTGGTTGGTATGAAGCATGGCCTTGGAAATTTTGGTTTTGAGAGTTGGTGTTGAAGGAATTTTTTTGTTGCGGAGTAAAAGATGATGATCCTTGTTTGTTGGTGTGTGGAGGCCAACGATGAGTAGGGAAATCTCTTTGCAAGGTATTGTAAGCATTGGAGTAGGCGTTGTTCGAGGCTCGGTGTTGTTGCATAAAAATCACTTCTTCATTAGAATATTCACCGGATTCCATCACCTCCAATGGTGCATAATCTTCATGTTTCATTTCCTCACTACTCATGTCATTGCATGTATTTCCCTCCGAACTTTTACTTCCCTTAATTTCATCAACCTTCTTGCTAAGATGACGACTTTGTCATCTTAACCGATGAAACAAGCAAATTGAAGCTTAAGCACCAAACGACCAAGATTGAGAATGAATCCTTGAAGCGAAAGGTTGCGGCGTTTAAGCAAATCATCTAAATACTTAAAGAGCAAATTACTCAGCTCAAAACGCAACCCTAAACTTCTCAGACTTCAAAGGGTAAGGACATTTGAAGGTTTATCCGACACACAAAACTCACCCACCTCAACCAAAGTCTTGGAGCCTAGGCCAATTGGCTTAGCACACACCACGACCACACAACCCATCAAAAAGAAAAGAAGAAATAGAAGAAAAAAAAAGGCACACACCGCACCTAAGAACGCTCCATCAACATCCGTACACACTTCACATCGTTCTTCCCCCCATACTCATGCATACGCCTATGATCGAAGAGGTTCAAGGAGCCCTTCTCAACAGAACCACTACACTTAGAACAGCTATGCTCCACCCAGTTTTTACCCAACTACACACTACGATCCATGCATACACTAGGCACCCGCCAATACACATAGACATCACCATTTTGACCCCCTTTTGGCCTAGATGCTATTCTGGCTAGACCAGGTCAATCGAATGCAATTCGACAACACACAAAACCAACCCACGTCACTGTGAACAGCCCGAGTCCTCCTAGACAAAGAAGGCTGCTAGCAAACCAAAGGTTAAGAAGGTATGGGGGACTCGATCAAACCTGACTCTAACCCCGAAGGACCCAAGAACTAAGGGTACCTATACAAACTCTTTGTATTGAAGGCATGTCTTAAAGCTAAACTCTACAGAAGCAATACAAAGTGGTGCTTGGACAGGGGATGCTCTCAATATATGACTGGCAACTTCGCAATCATTCGGGATTACAAAGCTATATCAAATGGAGGGTCAGTCACATTTATAGACAATTCAAAAGGCAAGATCATTGGCAAAGGATCAATCGGTAACCCAAGTTGCTATTATTCATAATGTCTTATTAGTCAAGCATTTAGAATATAATTTGTCGAGCATATCACAGTTAATTGACTCAGGCCTTAAAATTGTGTTTGATGATGATAGTTGCACGATATCTAATAAATTCGGGAATGTTGTCCTAACCGGTCTTCGTGAGCATAATCTCTACATGATCGAACTGGACAACCTCACTAATTGCACGATAACGTGCCTCGTATCCAAACATGATGACGCAAATCAATGGCACCGTCGCTTAGGTCATGTTGGTATCTGTTGGTCCCTTGAAAAGGCTAACACAAGTTTAGAGGAGGGGTGAATAAACTTGTCACCAAAAACTCTCTCAAAACAGAAAGTACCCCAGGAACCGAGTTTCTCCGAAACTCAAACTAACCCTCAGTTCAATTTTGTTCATGTCCCTTAACTTGTGTGGAGTTCGGCTAACTCAACTGAGTATAAGTCAAGACTGACTTATTCTTAGTCTAGTTAACTGGCAGCGGATAAAACTAGCCTTTATTGCAATAGATGTGTCAATAAAGATCTGAGCCTCCTATGTATCATTTTTGTGCTGACTCAGTGTCTTACTTTTGCTGAGTGTGAAGATAACAAGATAAAGTAATAATTAAATCATTGACAGCACAAATGTAAATGCATAAAGTAAATTAAGAAAGAGTTATAGAGGTTCCAGATGGTGTAATCATGTACGTCCTCTCTTCCTCAATGATGCAGAGGAAAATTCCACTAGAACTTCTTTGAGATGGCCCAGTTACAAAAAGTTCTAAACTGATAGTCCTTGACTAATCCCTAGCTTCACTATCTAAACACTTGTAGAACAGGTAGGATTGCTGCTCTTCAATTGTTTGAAACACTGCTCCTTGGAGGGTAGAATTGCCTCTTCACCAGCTCATCACAAACACAGTCTTCCTGACTGCACTCAACTGTCCTTCACACCTTATTGGTGTTTCACAGTCTAAACCTTTGATGAAATCAAAGTTGAGACTTGAATCAATGACTATGATTCAATTGTGATTTGAGCTTTTCTTCTAGATAAGTAAGTTATGCACTGCTCTGTGTTTCTTCAAATAATATATCTTGATTCTGTTTGAAAGCTTTTAAACTCTTGAAGAAACTTCTTGATTTTGCAATTAAGCACTTGGCATGAATTCTTTTGAGATTGGCTTTCCCCCTTTATTTGATCTTTCTTGACTAGATAGATTCTTGTTATTTTTCCTGCTCTTACTTTGGTTGTTGTAAGGGTAGTCTTTTTATAGGGGTTTGTCTAACGTTTATCCTGCTTGCATCTTGCAACGGCTATATTTTCTTGACCGTTCGGCTCTGTCAGTATTTCATCCAATAGAATCGCTTCCTTTATAACGTTCGACTGTACTATCAGTTTATTGGATGACTGACATGTGAAACTGAGTTTCCTTGTCAGTTTTTCACTGAGTTTATCGAGTGTCAGATTCTTAACTGAATTGGAGCGTTAACTGAGATTTTACTCTTCTTCAAATATCAGTACTCTAGTTTTTCATCTGATTATAATTGTCTTAATCAGAGTACACCAAGACTCATTAACTTCTAAGAATTCATTGCCCTTATGATTCTTAGGTCTTCATACAAGATCCATAAAGTCAGTTCAGGATACCACAATCGTGCCTGAAGTCTAACTTTACAGTCTCGACTTGTAATCTTCATAAATGAGTTTGAACCCTTAATTCTTCATTCTTCAATAACTGAGTCTGTGACCCTCAGTTTTTCAATCTTCTAGATAATCCAACTGAGTCTGTGTCCCTCAGCAAACTTATCTTCTTCAGTTTTACGTTGAATCTCAGTTTAACTAAATCTCAGTTTCTTACATTCTCAGTTCCCGGCCTAGAACTATTACAGTGCTTGTCTGATTTAACCTATACAAATATCAGACTCTATAAAATCTTATACATTAATATCTAGACATCTTTTTGCTTTGCACTATAACAGTTAGTTACGACACTTCATCAATGGGGTTAATAACAATGACTTATAAAGCGATGAATCATCATCAAAACATAAATTTTATATCCAACAATTTCCCACTTTTTGATGATGTCAATACCCTCCTTAAAAGAAATGAAAAAAGATAAAATAGAATACAGTAAATTACACAATGAAGTGAGAAACTGAGAATTTATTTGATAACTGAGTTACAATGCTGAGTAATAAAATACAACAAAATAAAAAGAACTAAAAGATAGTTTAGTTTTACTTGACAGTTAAACTAACTTGATTATCATAAGTTTCCGCGACAGTTCTCATAGTATTATTTGTTGCTGTGCTTTCAATTCCATGAATGCTTGCTCAAATGTTCCATGATTCCGATAAATTGTGCTTGCCGAAAAAATTGCTTTTGAAAAGAACTGCAAAAGTGAAGACAGTTGTCCTTAGTCTTTCATTGGTGGCTGTTTTTAGTAGATTCTGAATAAATTCAGGTTCAGCCTTTTCAACTTTATCTGATACTTTATCAAGAGTACCATTCTTTTCCCATTTCCTGAGTTTGTTAAAATAGTGCATAAGTATCTTCTGCATGTGTAGAAATATTTTAAGAGATTCTTCTTTTGATACTCCTTCACTTTCTGGTAAATTTTTGAATAGACTGTAGAGACGAGAATCCAAACCAACTATTTTGTCAGCCGGTTCTGAGTATTTAACAATCTGTTCCATCTCCTCATCAATGAATTCTCCTCTAGCTTTCTTCAGTTCATTCAGTTTATCATCAGCGTTTGCAAGGACTTGTGGAATCTCAGTTGCATGTACTTTTAGCATATTGTTCGGTAAAAACTAGTTTTAAATTTATAAACCGAAACACCCCAAGTATAAGGCTTGTAGTAAAGGGTGTTAACGGGTCGTCCTAAGGGAGTCGAATGTTTATCGGATTAAGATGCAGTTATTATATCGATTAAGTCACAAATTATTATCTAAAACTAAGGTTTATATTAATTGTAAAATAGAAACGAAGAACAGTGACTAAAATAGCAGAAAACAGAAAAATTCAACACTGGACGGCCGTTCACTGAGGGTGGACGGGCGTCCGGTGACGTGCTGGAAACAGAAATATGCAGAAAACCGCGGGTAACAACTAAAGTTCTTGAAATAACTAATCGTAGCAATCACAATTGATACGAACAAATTGGTTTATCAAATAATTAAAAGAACGGCAAGGCAACTAGAATCCACCAATCAACCAACCAACCCCAACTAGATTGTGAGCTAAAGGTACGATTTTTAGTAATGATCAAATCACGAATTTGATTAAATCTCTTTAATCAATTTTTAGGGTTTCGTTTTCTTTCTCAAGCAAAACTAAACTAGCATGCATAACACGATCATGAGATTGTCTCCAATACTCTACTCAATTAATCATAAACAATCTCTTGAATCACAATTAATTGCATCAATTGAAAGAAATCACAACTTGAACAATATTCTCATATAAATTCAATTAGAACGGTAGTTTCATCGATCTCTCGATTCAATAAAACATAAACAATTATTACAAAATTCAATTGATGAAAAACAGTAAATTTAACTCACTAAAGATATAGCTTAAAATCTTAGTTGGTGTGGTTGTTGGTTGGTTTCCTCCGTTGTCCCACCGCAAGATGCTTAGCCAACAATCATCTTCGAACTCCCAAGCAAGATTGAAAGAAAGAAACTCATATTTTTATTTGTATTTAGTGCGGCTGCTGCTAGGGTGCGGCTGCTGTGTAATGTTCTCCTGCCTTAGGGTTGAAAATACGCTACTATTTATAGGATTTTAGGTCGGCTATGCTTAAGTCGGCCGGTGGACGCCCGTCCAAATGGGTGAACGCCCGTCCAGGGTACGTAAATTGTTTGAGTCGGGCCGAGTCTTGAGTGGACGCACGTACTATGCAAAATTGGACGCCAGTTCAGCAAAAACTTCCACATCCTGAATCAGCTTCTTCTTCTTGGACGCTCGTCCACTTCTTTGAACGCCAGTCCACTGGACAGAGCAATAGACGCACGTCCGGTGGAAATCCAAACTTCGAATCGAATGGCACCTCCGGACGCCGGTCCGGACTTGTAAACGCCCGTCCAATGGACGGAGGAAACGAACGCTCGTTCGGACTTAACTTCAAAGCTTCACTAGAACTTCAACTTGCATCTCTTCTCCATCATATAAATCCGATCTTGCACCACTTCTAATCCTCTTTTTAGCTCGAAAATGTATATCTACAAGGGGGTAAAAACATGCAAACTGTAGAAATATATATATAGATAGAAAATGACTAATAAACCACATAAATAGCTCGAATTTGCATTTTAATCCTTTTCATACACAACCCCTCAATATTTCAATTAAACTCCTACTTTTCTATAAAAAGTAATAAAATACGAAGAATATTGTTACGGAATAAAGCGATAAAAACCATAAAATTCACCGTTAACAACTCCCCCACACTTAAACTTTTGTTCGTCCCAAACAAAATAATCAAAACTAGCTCACTTTCATGCAATCCATATAGATTCCCAACTCACGTAACAAAAGATACGACAAATATAGCAATTAATACCAACATAGAGATAGATTCAGTGTGTGTGTGAAAAGCCCTTTTCAATCTCCACTATTCTTTCGCACAAAATCCGTTCAAATAATCCTAATGACTTTCCTAGGTATAGGCAGTAACCATTCCACCTAAAATCTTCCCGTGTACTTATTAGGATAATCCCTAAAACATATCATTCGGTTTATACTGGGGATAGTCAGAAGATAACTACGGTTCCTACCAACTTTCCATAGTACCATTTGCCAAATTTTCTTTAAGATTAACTTAATTTCACATATATAGCATATGCCCTCATTCCCAGCAATAGGATGTTTCGTGATAACACCCTAGCTGGACTACTATCATCAGGCAGTCGGGAGCTATTGAACCTCATAGTGGTATAGGACATTTCGTGATAATGCCCTACCGCACTCAAATCATTGGCAGCTACATCTGACATACACATATTTTATTCATATTATTCATCTTAGATTCGTGTACAAACCTTAAGATATATCCCTCCTATCACATTCAAACCTTCAGATATTCACAGTACACGGTTAGAAATTAGGTGTAATGTTTACTGTTACTATTAAGCACAAGTCTCTCTAGGATAAATCACTAGGATAGTGAATGGATAAAGTTTAAAAAATGTCGCTTCAATTTCAAAGACTTACGTGAATATGAAATGAATACTATCTCATATTAGTAAAAACATGCTATAACTATCTCACAGAAGTTACAGACAATCATCGTCAGGAAACTACAACTAGCGAGCCTTTTTGTTTCAATTACATGCTCAAGATTTACAATTATCCACGTTTACTTTGAAAAAATTTATATTTTTGCCAAGGAATTCACATTTGCTCGCTTTTCGAAATATAGCATGATAACATACCCAATTTAGACAACCCCCCACACTTAAATCACATTATGTCCTCAGAATGTGCAGATAAAAGAAAAGAATACTTAGCTGGTTTTCAAAATGATTGCCGGGTTGTAGGTTGGCAGAGGTCAGGCTGTAGCATGAATGTACCGCGCAACTCGTAGCATGAACGAGACAACACTAAAAGTGACAAGCGGCAAATACCGCGCAACAATATCTGCAACACTCGACATAGCATATAATCTCGGGGTACAAGGGGTATATGAGTAAACATGTAGTCACATAAAGCATTCACAAATAGGACAGGGATAACCAACACACAAATCACCATGGTTTTATTCCTAATGCCCTAACAACTGAACTAAAAAGTAACTTAAAAGACTAGGCTGCCTCCTAGGAGCGCTTCTTTTATGTCATTAACTTGACACAGATTTCAAAGTTAACCCGGATCGGGCCACTTCGGTTTACTGCTGGCCACTTCTTCATCGAAATCAGAATGAAGGACAGGGGTGTGGCCGCAACAGCAACAGGTCAAGTGCTCTACTAAGTGTTTGAACTTAACTCTCCAGATAGCACTGACTCTCTTCTTCGTCCCGTTCTTGTGCAGGTTACGCTTAGGTATACTGACATGTTCAGATGTCTTGGAAGAAGGGTCCTCACGGGTAAATGTAGAAATGTCATCATCCGAATGAAAGAATTCGGATGGGATCTCATCGCAGATCAGAATATCAGTCGTTTCAACCCTCTTTTGAAAGTACAGGGTCTCAGACTTTTCTTTTGGTTGGCCAAAATATTTTTTGAGTCTTTGACCATTTACCTTAAAGGGTTGATTATCATACCCGTTTAACGTGATTGCTCCACTTGGATCGACATCGAGAATCTCAAAGGGGCCAGACCATCTAGATTTGAGCTTACCGGCAAACAGATGGAGCCTGGTATTATAAAGCAAAGCCATATCACCCACTTTAAATTCTCGATCCTTGATCTTAGCATCATGGAGTACCTTAGTTCTTTCCTTACTGATTTTGGCATTCTCATAAGCTCTGAGTCTAAATTCGTCGAGCTCATTTAATTGCAATAACCTCTTTTCCCCACAGAGTTGGCTATCGAAATTCAAGAATTTAATAGCCCAGTAAGCTCTGTGTTCAAGCTCGACTGGTAAATGGCATGCCTTGCCATAAACCATTTGGAAGGGTGACGTGCCCATAGGGGTCTTAAACGCAGTGCGATAGGCCCAAAGCGCGTCATCCAACTTTAGACTCCAGTTGGATTTATTTGCGTTCACGGTCTTTTCTAGAATCCTTTTAAGGCTCCGGTTGCTTACCTCGACTTGGCCACTTGTTTGGGGATGATATGGTGTACCGATTTTATGTCTGACACCATATTTCTCAAGAATTTTATCAAGCGGTGCGTTGCAAAAATGAGTACCTTCATCACTAATGAGGTGAAGATATTCTTTTGCCGAATCTGGTGAAGATATTCTTTTGCAAGAATTTCTTCACAACTTTGTGATCATTAGTTTGGGTGGCTATTGCCTCCACCCATTTGGAAACATAGTCTACACAGACGAGAATGTATATATTGGAGCATGAAGATGGGAAGGGGCCCATGAAATCAATGCCCCACACGTCGAAGACTTCGCATTCTAGAATGGGCCTAAGTGGCATTTCCATCCTATTACTTTGCCTCCCAATCTCTCGGCACCTATCGCAACCTTTACAAAAGGCTTCTGCATCTTTAAAAAGAGTCGGCCAGTAAAATCCTGCTTGGAGGATTTTTGCAACAGTCTTGGGTGTTCCGTAGTGTCCTCCCGTGGGACCAGTATGACATTGTTCCAGAATATCCATTTGCTCATGTTCCGGAACACACCTTCTAAGCAACCCGTCTTTACAGACCTTGAACAGATAAGGATCCTCCCACACGAGATACTTTAAATCAGAAAAGAACTTCTTCCTCTACTGATACGTCATTTCCTCTAAATGCCCACTTGCTAAATAGTTTACGAAATCAGCGTACCACGGCCTAACTGTATCAAGCTTCATCAATTGCTCAGTAGGGAAATCGATGCCTATTTCCTTGTGATTGTCGCCACCCTCATTTACTAGGCGAGACAGGTGATCAGCCACAATGTTATCACTACCCTTCTTATCTTTGATCTCAAGGTCAAACTCTTGCAAAATTAAAATCCATCTGAGTAACCTTGGTTTTGTATCTGCTTTGTCCATAAGGTAGCGTAGGGCTGCATGGTCTGTCCAAACCACAACTTGAGACCCTAGAAGGTAACTTCTAAACTTGTCGATAGCAAAAACGACGGCTAAGAATTCCTTCTCAGTCGTGGTGTAATTGCATTGAGCCGGGTTCAAGGTGCGGCTCGCATAGTAAATGGGCCTGAACTTTTTGTCAATTCTGCGGCCTAAAAGCCGCGCCCCTTTGCGTAGTTAGAGGCATCGCACATTAATTCAAAAGGCTTAGTCCAGTCAGGTGCGATTAAGATAGGGGCACTTATGAGCTTATCCTTTAGCCAATTGAAAGCTTCCTTGCATTTCTCATCAAACAAAAACTCAACATCATCTTTCAGAAGGTTAGATAAGGGCTTGGCGATGGTGGAAAAATCCTGAATAAACCGCCTATAGAAGCCAACGTGACCTAGAAAACCTCGTACCTCTTTCTGTTTTCGGGTACGCCATCTTTTCAATGGCCTCTACTTTAGCCTTATCAACCTGAATACCAGTACTGGACACCTTGTGTCCTAGAACAATTCCTTCATCTACTAGAAAATGGCATTTCTCCCAGTTGAGTACTAAATTCTTTTCTACACAACGTTGAAGTACCATATCTAGATTTTCCAAGATCTCATCAAAGCTATCGCCATAGACTGAGAAGTCATCCATGAAGACTTCCATACATTTCTCCACAAGTCCATCGAAAATGGCCAACATGCACCGTTGAAATGTCGCTGGTGCATTGCATAACCCGAAAGGCATTCTGCGAAAAGCAAAAGTGCCTGATGGACACGTAAACGTAGTCTTCTCCTGGTCATTAGGGTCAATGGCTATCTGGAAGTAACCAGAGTATCCATCGAGGAAACAATAATACTTATGACCACTCAGTCTTTCAAGAAGCTGGCCAATGAAAGGTAAGGGGAAATGGTCTTTGGCGGTGACTTCATTCAATCTGCGATAATCAATGCAGACCCTGTAGCCAGTCACAAGGCGTAAAGCTACTTCTTCCCCCTTTTCATTCTTTTCCACGGTAATACCTCTCTTCTTTGGCACAACTTGAGTGGGGCTAACCCACTCACTGTCGGCGATTGCATAGCTGATTCCCATGTCTAACCATTTGATGACTTCTTTCTTGACAACCTCCTGCATGTGCGGATTCAGCCTTCGCTGAGGTTGTCTGACTTTCTTAGCTCCTTTCTCCGTTCGGATGCATGCACACATCGGGGTTGATTCCTCAGATATCACCCACTTGCCATCCGAACGCGAGGATGTTCTTTTCAAGCACTTTTATCAGCAGTGCTTCTTGTTCGGGCTCGAGTTTTGAAGAGATGATTAAGGGCAACTTCTCACCGTCCTTAAGAAAAATGTACTTAAGGTGTTGCGGAAGCGGTTTAAGCTCCAAGTCGGTAGGTGGTTGCTCAATACCGGATTTTAACGGGCCACCTTTTTCCTTATGGGCTTGAACTGGTTGACTAAAGAATACCTCATCTTCCCGAGGCATAACCCCCGAAAGGTACAGGATCACATCATCCATAAGGATCCTTCTGTCAGCACCCGCTTCCTCCTTCTTATGCTTGATCATCTTAATCAATTCTTCATCTTCTAGCTCCTTTGCTAGCTGTTCCCAATCATCAACCTCCCAATGAATAGTCTCTCTCCAGAAATCCACTTCATCCCAACTACCCATCAGGGCTTCCTCTTCTTCAGGGTTAAAGTCTTCCTGATGCAGCTCTTTGAAATCATCGTTCATCGCTGGGAAATTCCATGTTTCGTGTTCATTGACAGGCTTAGTGTGAGCAAGTTGTGAAGACGACTCGTCAGTGACTACGGCCTGTGATGAAATAGAAGATGGTCCACAATCAGCTTGATCTTTAGTGTGTATAGCTTCGAAAACACCTATCTCTGTTAGCTCTTCCGCTTCTTCAGAGTTGGCATCTTCTTCGTCCTCATAAATTGCTTCGACGAACGAGATTTCTTCAATCAAGGTTTCCTCAGGACTTTTCCCTCGTGTGAAGGTAACAGATGTATCATCAACTCTAAGCGTAATCGACCCTTACGAGAAATCGATGAGGGCGGCGAGAGGTGTCCAAAAAGGTCCGGCCTAGAATTAGGGGCATCTCTTTGTCAGGCGGATAGTCTAAGATAACCCAGTCGGTAGGGAAAACCAAGTCTTCAACATGGAGAAGAACATTAGTAACACAACCAGCTGCTGAGCGGCTAGATCGGTCTACCATCTGAAGAGAAATAGGGCGTTCCCGCATTCTTTTATCTAAACCGAGCTTTTTGCAGACGTTCAATGGCATCACATTATAGAGGCCCCTGAGTCGCATAAGACGTTTTGGAACATGTGGCCTTCAATCTCACAAGAGATTGAAGGTCTTCCGGGGTCACCTCGCTTAGTAGCAACTTTTTGTGAAACCATAGAGCAATCTTCTCTTAAAACTTCTTCCGCCATCCCTTGAAGCTTCTTCTTGCTCCCACAAACTTCCTTAAGATACTTAGAGCACTTGGGCATTTCAGTCAATACCTCAGCTAGGGGTATACTCACTTTGGTGTCTCTGAGCATCCTCCTCACTCCGTCATATTGTCTGTCATGAATGAGGGTAATCTCTTTCTTCTTTGGTGGAAAAGGAAGGGCTTTATCATTGTTCATGGCTTGATTTCTTATGGCTTCGTCTTCCTTATCCTTCCATCTGACAAACTTTTCCTCCCTCTTCTTTGTCAGGGGTACAGCCACCTGACTTTTCCTCATTTCTTTATCAGAATAATTTTCATCCCCCGAAGAATCATCATCATTAAGCTCCTTCTCACTGTTGCTTTCTTCGGTATTTAACTTCTGATTGCCCCCTCCTGAACTTATGGTGTCAGGAGGGGCTACTCGTTTCCCGACATCTTTCCGGGTCCCGCCTGCTTACCACTTCTTAGAGTGACCTCATTCAGCTCTTCGTTCCCATAATCCCATTGAGGTGTGATGGCAGTGCAAACATTGATATCGGCTTTAGGATTTCTTTCGGTATAACTTGGAAGTTTACCGTGGGGTCTGCTTGCTTGTTGGTCTGCCATCTGACCAACCTGTCTCTCTATTGCCATGACACTAGTAGCCAGGGTCTTCACCATGTCTACTAGCTCATCAAACTTATGTTGAGGGACACAAGAGGTAGTTTGGTTATGATGTTGGTTTTGATTTCAACCACCTTGAGGTCTTTGGGAGTTAGGATTGTGAGATTGATTAACCATCCCAGGAGGTGGTCTTTGATAACTTGAGTTGAAAGAAGGTTTTGAATTGGATGGGCCAGGTGGTGCATTGGCTTGATTAAAATTGGGACGTTGAAATCCGGAATGATTCGGTCCCGATTGAAGTTTACGAAGGTTTGGTTATGATTCTCCATTAAATTCACTTCCTCATTCATCTCATTTCCCCTTTGCATTCCCGGGTAGTTCACATATGACGGCCCTCGTTCTTCTTTGCATGTGTAAATCGGCTAGCGCTTGCTTGTCATCACTTCCATTTGAGCAACTAACAACTTAGTCTCAGAATTGCTCACAGTGATTCCTTCTTATTCCCACTACCATTGGTCTTCCTTGGAGTTGACCACATGTTATTCTTTGCTATAGTTTCAGCTACCCTGTAAGCAGTGTCATCACCTCCCCCTAGGAAGGATCCATGAGTAGTTGAATCAAGGTAGTCTCTATTTGGTTGAGAGACACCTCTGTAGAATAACTCTAGTAACTCATGTCTACTGTATCCATGGTTGGGGCACTTCCTCATCACCATGATTTAGTCTCTCTCATGCTTTCCCCACACTCTCACCATCAAGTTTGTTCAAATGTGGCTATCTCCCTTTTCATGTCCATGATTGTCCCGGAGTGAGACAAACTTCGAGCAAAGGCTCTTTTGACATCATTCCGGGAACGGAGAGAATGATGGGCTAAAGATTTGAACCAACGGTTTGCTTCACCCTTTAGAGCAAACGGGAAGAGTTTTAACTTGACAATCTCAGAATCAATACCGGGATAGTGGCCTGATTCGCAGATTTGAACGAAGGTGGACAAGAAGTCATGAGGATCTTCTTCAGCAGTACCATGAAAAGAACTATTCTGGACCAGCCCAACCACTCCATTTTTCAGATCGAAGTTCAGTTGCCCCATATCTGGAGGGCGAATAGGTCTATGCCCTTCCAGGAAGTCTTGGTCAAGATAGGGGGCATGGGGGTCTTGATTTAATTGGCTTAGCTGGTTTTGACAGAATTGTTGAAATTGATTATTTATCCCAGCTTGTTGATTTTGTTGTTGTTGCCTGCATCTGTTGAAGGATCAGATTCATTTGGGCTTGAGGATTTGGATTTGGAACTTCGTTAGCCATAATGTCTGGATTAGGGAAGAGCTTTCTCCTGAGAATAGATCGCTCAGGTTCGGGATTAAAGGTAAGAGGTCCCTTCTTACTCCTGGTTTGCATAAACCAGAAAAGCAGAACAGGAAGAAATCAACCTTAGGGTTGATGAGAACGAATGTAGAGAAGATTAGAGGGTTTAGAGGTTTAGAAAGAGAGAAGAGAGAAGAAGAGAGGTGACAATTTAAGAGATTGAACCGGCGTTCAGTATGAGTGAACGCTGGTTCAGGGGAAATTCTGGAGGTGAACGCTCATTCAGGTCACCGAACTAGCGTTCGAAGACAAAATTGGGGGGGGCGGACGGGCGTTCAGAGTCTGGACGCCCGTTCAGAAAGTTTCTTCTTTTTTTATTTTTTTTTCTTAATTTAGAAAAGATATAGAAACAGAAACAGGAAAAGAAACCTACCTACGAAAAAGTTAAAACAGGAAAAACACTAAGACGGTGAAAAAAAACGTGTTGAAATCTTCTAGGGCTAAAATGGAAGGGAAAACAGCAGATTTTGACCTCGAAAACGGTGTTGAACGGCTTATGTCCTTTCACCACGTCGTCGGCGTCGGAACGAGCTTTTCCGAATTGGGGTCCTGCGCGCCAAACGGACACTCGAGCCGAAAGTTATGGCCAAAATACTGCCGACACAGAAAACTGCACTACGAAGAATCCGACAACCGTTACCGACTCCCCGGCAACGGCGCCAAAAACTTGTTCGGTAAAAACTAGTTTTAAATTTATAAACCGAAACACCCCAAGTATAAGGATTGTAGTAAAGGGTGTTAACGGGTCGTCCTAAGGGAGTCGAATGTTTATCGGATTAAGATGCAGTTATTATATCGATTATGTCACAAATTATTATCTAAAACTAAGGTTTATATTAATTGTAAAATAGAAACCAAGAACAGTGACTAAAATAGCAGAAAACAGAAAAATTCAACACTGGACGGCCGTTCACTGAGGGTGGACGGGCATCCGGTGACGTGCTGGAAACAGAAATATGCAGAAAACAGCGGGTAACAACTAAAGTTCTTGAAATAACTAATCGTAGCAATCACAATTGATACGAACAAATTGGTTTATCAAATAATTAAAAGAATGGCAAGGCAACTAGAATCCACCAATCAACCAACCAACCCCAACTAGATTGTGAGCTAAAGGTACGATTTTTAGTAATGATCAAATCACGAATTCGATTAAATCTCTTTAATCAATTTCTAGGGTTTCGTTTTCTTTCTCAAGCAAAACTAAACTAGCATGCATAACACGATCATGAGATTGTCTCCAATACTCTACTCAATTAATCATAAACAATCTCTTGAATCACAATTAATTGCATCAATTGAAAGAAATCACAACTTGAACAATACTCTCATATAAATTCAATTAGAACGGTAGTTTCATCGATCTCTCGATTCAATAAAACATAAACAATTATTACAAAATTCAATTGATGAAAAACAGTAAATTTAACTCACTAAAGATATAGCTTAAAATCTTCTAGTTGGTGTGGTTGTTGGTTGGTTTCCTCCGTTGTCCCACCGCAAGATGCTTAGCCAACAATCATCTTCGAACTCCCAAGCAAGATTGAAAGAAAGAAACTCATATTTTTATTTGTATTTAGTGCGGCTGCTGCTAGGGTGCGGCTGCTGTGTAATGTTCTCCTGCCTTAGGGTTTAAAATACGCTGCTATTTATAGGATTTTAGGTCGGCTATGCTTAAGTCGGCCGGTGGACGCCCGTCCAAATGGGTGAACGCCCGTCCAGGGTACGTAAATTGTTTGAGTCGGGCCGAGTCTTGAGTGGACGCACGTCCTATGCAAAATTGGACGCCAGTTCAGCAAAAACTTCCACATCCTTAATCAGCTTCTTCTTCTTGGATGCTCGTCCACTTCTTTGAACGCCAGTCCACTGGACAGAGCAGTAGACGCACGTCCAGTGGAAATGCAAACTTCCTGAATCGAATGGCACCTCCTGGACGCCAGTCCAGACTTGCAAACGCCCGTCGAATGGACGGAGCAAACAGACGCTCGTTCAGACTTAACTTCAAAGCTTCACTAGAACTTCAACTTGCATCTCTTCTCCATCATATAAATCCGATCTTGCACCACTATAATCCTCTTTTTAGCTCGAAAATGTATATCTACAAGGGGTAAAAACATGCAAAGTTTGTACAAATATATATATAGATAGAAAATGACTA
This sequence comes from Gentiana straminea, assembly GCA_036785695.1. Taxonomy (NCBI): domain Eukaryota; kingdom Viridiplantae; phylum Streptophyta; class Magnoliopsida; order Gentianales; family Gentianaceae; genus Gentiana; species Gentiana straminea. Next base: position 214,450 of record JAVUPR010000019.1, read on the forward strand.
ATAAACCACATAAATAGCTCGAATTTGCATTTTAATCCTTTTCATACACAACCCCTCAATATTTCAATTAAACTCCTACTTTTCTATAAAAAGTAATAAAATACGAAGAATATTGTTACGGAATAAAGCGATAAAAACCATAAAATTCACCGTTAACACATATCCAAACTTTCCCCCTTATTGACATCATCTTTACGAATCAGGCTTCTAATGTAAGCGTTCAAATTTTGTTGAGTTGATGCCAGTATGGTTTGAGCTACAACCGAGTCCTTCAAGCCATGTTCCATTAAAATCATTCTATCAACCAGATTATTGAGAATACTTTCCCATCTATCTTGAGTTTCATCTCTTCTTGTGTCATTCTCAATGGTTGTCTTCCGATGCTCAATCAAGGTGTCTTCACAGTTGTCAGTGATGGTATCCATCTTTTTTTCAAGTTTGAGTCTTTCATCTTGACTAGCTTCTAAGGAATTTAGGACTTTTCCAAATAAGCTGTTGTCATCCTTTTGAATTCTGATAATCTCATTGTGATAAAACTTAATGAGATCAACCTGAGTAGGAGCATCTTGTGAGTTTCCAGCTTGTTGGACATTGTTCTTCTTTGCCTCAGTTGATTTAGCTTGAGTGAGTGGTGAGACGACTTGCTTCAGTTTTTCTCTATAGTCAGCCGATCTTCTTCTTTCTTCGGAATGTTTTCTAGCTTCTTCCAAGTTTGATTTACCAACATCTCTTGCAGGTGATAACTGAACATTAAAGTCTTCATCTGATTCTTCTCCAGCCATGTTTGCCACTATTCTTGCTATTTCTAGCAAAGACTTGTCTATAGGAGACTTATAACCTTCTTTTTCTTCTTGTTGTTCATCAGACACGGTTTCAGAACTGGAACTTGCACTGCTTTCTTCAGAATCATCATCAGTATTCTGTTCTGTTGCAGTTTTCTTTTCTTGTAGAGAGGCAAGAATCCCTTTTTGTAAGTTGGGATCTTCCTGAGAATCATCATTATCATCCTTTCTAAAATTTCCACCAATTGTGGCTTCCTCCCAGTAGCTATTTCTGATCAGTGCATATCCTTGATTCAAAAATTCGTCGGTATTGATTATCTCTGATAGACTTGTAATGTTGTATAAATCAAATAGCCATTTTTCGACAACTTCCATTTCTGCTTGCTGACATCTTTGATTGGCAATGGAACTGAATTTCCAAGTTCGATATCTACGCAGTCGCTCATAATCAGTTAACATTAATTCTCCGTGATCTGTTGAGGGCTTAGATTGAGTAACAATCTCTCTTGATTCTCCTGTGACTTCCTAGTTAACTTTAGGAATGACATCTTCAGTTTGCATAGGCTCAGTTCTAACAACATCTTCAATTTGCATAAGATCAGTTCTACGGATTCCTCCATCAGTAGTAATTGGGATTTCCGATAACTCCTTTTCAATGACTGAGACTGAGTTTGTTGGCTCAGTTTCCAAAACTTTCTCACTTACAAGTTCCTCAGCAACTTGTTTTTCAGTAGGCTTAGGTTCCAATTCAGTAATTCGAACTTCTTCTACTTAACATTCAATGAGTTCTTCTTCATTGACTTGCTCATCCAAGTTAATGACTTTTGTTGATCTTGAGTCTGCTTCGGCTCCTTTTTCCACAGAATGAGAAGCTGAAAGTCCTTTTGCTGATTCTTCAAATCCTAATCTTGAAAGGGATCTTTGGGGGGTAGATCTGGATTTTGAAAGTAACGAAAGCATTTCCAATGTTGTTTTATCGATCAATCTTTCATCACTATCAGATTCTTCATCATCTTGTTCAACTCTCAGGGTTTGTTCCCCCGAGTCTCAGCTTCTTTCTGTAATTCGGTTTCAACATCATGTGCTTTGTTGACAACTTTAGTTTCCTTTGTCATTTCAATTTCTTGTGGATGTGAAACTGGTTCTTGAATAGGTACAGCTTCAGTTATTTAAGTTGGGGCAGATTCAGTAAGAATAACTTCAGTTCTTGTCTGTGCTGATCCTTCAGCAGTTGTTGTTTCAATTGATGGTAAAGCAAGATTAGATTTATTTTTCTCTAAATCTTCCACTTGTTTTCTTCTTTCCCTTAATTCTTCAACTTTTTCCAACGCTTCAACTACAGTTACAGTTTTCTTCATCTTTCTGTTTTCTTTCTTTTAGGTTCAGTTACAGAACCTTCAGCTTTCCTTTTTCCAGCTTTCTCTTCCTTAACAACAATCTTCCCATCGGCAACTGGTGTTTCTTTCCTCTTTGCAATTCCAAGATGGTCGAGTATTCTTTGGACTACTAATGCAAGAGTTTTCTTGTGATAGAAATGTCCTTTCTTAACATCGGTGTTCTTCTTGGGTAAGTCAGTTGATTGTGCCATTAATTGATCAAATAGATATCTTTGCCAATTAAAACTTTCTCCAAACCAAATCACATAGAGTAAATCCAACTTCGCTCCAGATAGATTGCTAAAATTTCCTGCATTTCCAATTATGCAATTTGCCAACATCTTTGAAAGTAAATTTAATTCTGGTTTGAGTAAACTTGTGCTTCCGGTCTGTGAGACTGCGGATTCTACATCAATTGCTATATCTTTCCATAGTTTTTCTTTTAGTTCTTTGGTCAACTTGATGGCTGTTGTTCCTCCAGATTTGTCAAACCCAAAGATTTCTGCAATTAGATCTTCGGTGACCTTGATCTGCTTATCATTGACAGTAGTGGTATAGGTGTGTGTGTCTTCTCCTTCAATAGTTGTACTTCCAAATTCATAGAAGTCTCTAATGCTTTCCAGGCATACACTTTTCAGATCGATGTTGAATGTAGCCTCCAATCCTTTGATTTGTTTAATTTTTGCTGCAATTGTTTTGGCTAGAGTTTGATCAGTATATTTTTCAATAAACTGATCAAGAGATATGATCATTCCGGGTTCAATATGAGTGAAAGCCATTGTTTTCTGGATTTGATTTAGAAATTTGAAATTTTGAAGATTCAGAGAGTAAATTCAAAATTCGAATGTAGAGAATTATAAAAGAAAATTCTCGATTATTTATAATTTGTAGGAATGGTAGTTAAGAATTGGGTGGGACTCAAAACGTCTTGTCATAAATGTTTTGAGATTGTGAAAAGATGGATGTGTGGAAAAATATGGATGGTTTAGATTGGGAAGGACCACGTCTTTTCTTGACATCTGTAGCTAGACTGTAGTAAGTAGGGTAGATGAGGTGTATCTACAGTTGTATACGTTCAGTCTTGTCCTTGTACTGAATTCAAAAACTCAGTTGTGAACAAAACTTGGTTTTTCGGTTCTCAGTTACCTGCAAAAGAAATTTTTGGTTTGGGTCCTAACTGGTTAGTTTTTGTTGATTTATTTTTGACTTTAAACCTTCCTTGATATTTTGACTAAGTAAAGTCAGTTTTCACAAGCCTTTCTTGTTTTGTCCAGATAGTTTCTGGTTTGTTCAGTTTGTGAAACTGATGTGAAGTTTCATTCCAATCTTCATCAGTGGGAAATAATCTTCCTTTCCTTCTGAGTTTATCATTCCATGAATGATCTTCATTCTTGGATGGATATGACTTGAAGATTTCTCTTACTGATCTCTGATCAGTTTTGCCTTTTTCAGCCTTCTGAGTTTTCCTGTAAGATCTTTTGGCTTGGTGCATTTTACCAACTGATTTTTTCGTTCTCTCAGTTTGTGCATTGGGCTGTGCTGAGTTTGTGTCAGGTGTAATAACTTTATCAGTTTTCTGAGTTCCTGACGGTTGTGCAGTCACAAATTTTAATGCAACTGAACTTGGTCTGAACTTAGGATTATTCTGATTATCAAACCCTAAACCAGATCTGTCTCCAAACGGTTTTCCAGGTTTGAACTGAATGCTGGGAATTGGATCAACTGATGGTTCTGTGATTTCTGTCAATTCATCAGTTGGTCGAATTACCTTGATTCCATTATTAGATTTGATTAGATTGATCTCATCACTCAATCTTGAAATTTCAGTTTTTAATAGCTTTTTCTCCTTTTTGACATTCTCATAATTCTTTTGAATTACCTCTAATTCCTTTATGAGTATGTTCAAGGTTTAATTGAAATCTTCATTTTTCTGATTGTTCGTTTTAGTGTGAGTTTTGGATGTAGATGCAATTACCTCTTGATTTTTGATAGAAAAATTATCTGTTGAGGAATCATCATCAATTAAAATTTGTTTCCCTTTTGCCTGTGCTGCTCCTAGCAGTATGATTTTCTCATCACTTTCACCTCCATAACTTGTGGGTAAAACATCATCTTTGGCCCTTGCATTGGGTGGATATTTAGTCAGTGTTCCTTCTATATAATAAGTTACTCGCAGTAACTCTTTTTCTGCTTCTTCTGAAAGATCACTTAGGGATGGAAATCCTCTTGATTCATCTTTATATGCATTAAAGTCCATATCTTCATCATAACTGAAATGAGGTTCCGGATTTGTGTGAGAACTTGTAGTACTGAATTTTTCAAACACTTGATCCTGAAATTCATAAACAACATTTTGCAAATAATCAATCAGGGGGTTGTTCAGCCAGCTTTCAACAATTGGTTGTTCCGATAACGAGTGTTGATATCGGAAATAACTGATGGTCAGTTACTTTAAGCAAATGTACTGATACTGGATCACCTCCAAAAGGAAGAACTGCTCCGATACCAATTGTTGGTCCCTTGGAAAGGCTAACACAAGTTTAGAGGGGGGTGAATAAACTTGTCACCAAAAACTCTCCCAAAACAGAAAGTACCCCGGGAACTGAGTTTCTCCGAAACTCAAACTAACGCTCAGGTCAGTTTTGTTCCTGCCCCTTAACTTGTGTGGAGTTCAGCTAACTCAACTGAGTATAAGTCAAGAATGACTTATTCTTAGTCTAGTTAACTGGAATCGGATAAAACTAGCCTTTAGTGCAATAGATGTGTCGATAAAGATCTGAACCTCCTATGTATCAGTTTTGTGCTGACTCAGTGTCTGACTTTTGCTGAGTGTGAATATAAAAAGATAAAGTAATAATTAAATCATTGACAGCACAAATGTAAATGCATAAAGTAGATTATGAAAGAGTTATAGAGGTTCCAGGTGGTGTAATCATGTACGTCCTCTCTTCCCCTATGATGCGGAGGAAAATTCCACTAGAACTTCTTTGAGATGGACCGGTTATAAAAAGTTCTAAACTGATAGTCCTTGACTAATCCCTAGCTTCACTATCTAAACACATGTAGAACAGGTAGGATTGCTGCTCTTCAATTGTTTGAAACACTGGTCCTTGGAGGGTAGAATTGCCTCTTCACAAGCTCAACACAAACACAGTCTTCCTGACTGCACTCAACTGTCTTTCACACCTTCTTGGTGTTTCACAGTCTAAACGTTTGATGAAATCAAAGTTGAGACTTGAATCAATGACTATGATTCAATTGTGATTTGAGCTTTTCTTCTAGATAAGTAAGTTATGCACGGCTCTGTGTTTCTTCAAATAATAGATCTTGATTCTGTTTGAAAGCTTTTAAACTCTTGAAGAAACTTCTTGATTTTGCAATTAAGCACTTGGCAGGAATTCTTTTGAGATTGGCTTTCCCCCTTTATTTGATCTTTCTTGACTAGATAGATTCTTGTTATTTTTCCTGCTCTTACTTTGGTTGTTGTAAGGGTAGTCTATTTATAGGGGTTTGTCTAACGTTTATCCTGCTTGCATCTTGAAACGGCTATATTTTCTTGGCCGTTCTGCTCTGTCAGTATTTCATCCAATAGAATCGCTTTCTTTATAACGTTCGATTGTACTATCAGTTTATTGGATGACTGACATGTGAAACTGAGTTTCCTTGTCAGTTTTGCACTGAGTTTATCGAGTGTCAGTTTCTTAACTGAATTGGAGCGTTAACTGAGATTTTACTCTTCTTCAAATATCAGTACTCTAGTTTTTCATCTGATTATAATTGTCTTAATCAGAGTACACCATGACTCATTAACTTCTAAGAATTCATTGTCCTTATGATTCTTAGGTCTTCATACAAGATCCATAAAGTCAGTTCAGGTTACCACAATCTTGCCTGAAGTCTATCTTTACAGTCTCAACTTGTAATCTTCATAACTGAGTTTGAACCCTCAGTTCTTCAATCTTTAATAACTGAGTCTGTGACCCCCAGTTCTTCAATCTTCTAGATAAGCCAACCGAGTCCGTGTCCCTTAGCGAACTTATCTTCTTCGGTTTTACGTTGAATCTCGTTTAACTAAATCTCGTTTCTTACATTCTCGGTTCCCGGCCTAGAACTATTACAGTGCTTGTCTGATTTAACCTATACAAATATCAGACTCTATAAAATCTTATACATTAATATCTAGACATCTTTTTGCTTTGCACTATAACAGTTAGTTATGACACTTCATCAATGGGGTTAATAATAATGACTGATTAAGCGATGAATCTTCATCAAAACATAAATTTTATTTCCAACAGTATTACCACTATTGAGAAGTTGAGCAAACAGAATCTCATACGAGGTATACCAACATTAGATCTGGATGAGTTTGACACTTGTGAGCCGTGTATACATGGTAAGCAAGCTAGAACTTCATTCAGATCTGTTATGACGGATCGATCAAGAAGTGATGGTGATTGTGAGTAAAGATAAAAGAATAACAAGTAAACAAACACAGAAACAAGAAGAACACATATTTAATGTGGTTTCCGGCAATGTGCCGACTACTCCACGGACAAACGAGGATATTTTATTATCACCAAAAAGTTACATCAAGTTACAATTAATACAGACGGTATTTATAGCCTTGGGAATCAAACCCTAACCGACTAAACAGCCAACCCAGTAAATGACTGAAATACACTAGAAGTAAATCCACCGACTTAGGAATGCATGCAGACGTGTTCTTTTAGTCTGCTGACCCTCAGCAAACTTGCCTTCAGTAGGCTTGTCATCAGTGGGCTGATCAACCCTACCGCTGCCTCAAACGAACACCAGATTCAACAGATGCTTCATGCTCTGCTGACCACCATAACTTCCACAGACTCTGCTGAATGCCACACTCAGCACACCAGACTTAGTATCATAGTTTAAGTCACCTTTACAAATCTCCACCTTGACTTCAACTTCATGCAAACTGACCAGATGCACAACAAAGTGCCAGATGCACAACCAAATGCAAGAAATCCTCTTTGTCTTCAGATTTAAATACCTCAGTAGACCTCCATCTTTAGTTGAGTATTCCCAGATACAAATTAACAGCTTTGGATATTTAGCAAGTCCACACACAACTGAAACTTTCCCCTGGGAACTGGTTTAGTGAACATATCAGCAGGATGACATCAGTGCTGATCTTTTCCACTTTCACCCTCCTCTCATTTCTCAGAAAATGGTACCTAACATCAATATTCTTGGTTCTCTCATGATGAACATGATCCTTAGCCAAACATATTGCACTGAGACTGTCACAATACAACCTAGTTGGATCTTGATGTAGACTCAGATCATTGACTAGCCCCTTTAACCAGATTGCCTCATTTGCTGCTTCTGTCAATGCCATGTATTCTGCTTCAGTAGTAGATAATGTCACTGTACCCTGTAAAGTTGCCTTCCAACTTACCATAGAATCACCCAAAGTAAACACATACCCAGTCATAGATCTCCTGATGTCCACATTAGTAGCATAATCAGAATCACAGTACCATGTGACAAAACATTGAGTACCACCTCCATAAATGAGTCCAATATCTGATGTACCCTTAAGGTACCTGAATATCCTCTTTACTGCTTTCCAGTGTTCCTTTCCAGGTTGAGCCATAAACCTGCTGACAACACTGACTGCCTGAGCCAAATCATTCCTAGTGCAAACCATGGCATACATTAAACTACCCACTTCACTAGCATATGGAACCTTGGACATGTATTCTTCCTCTTCTGCTGACTGTGGAGCAAACACAGTAGACATATGTAGATTTGTTGCCATTGGAGTATCTATAGGTTTGGCTGCTGACAAGCCAAACTTGGATAATACCTTTTCAATATACCTATGTTGTGACAAGAACAGCTTTCCCTGCTTTCTATCTCTATAGATCTCCATCCCCATAATTTTCTTTGCATACCCCAAATCCTTCATCTCAAATTCAGCCTTGAGCAGATTCTTCAGATCTTGAATGTCAGACTTGTTTGCAGCAGCTATCAGCATATCATCTACATATAGCACAAGATAGATGATTGACCCATCCTTCAACTTGTTGTGATAAACACAACAATCATATGGACTCCTGCTATAACCCTGCTGAATCATATAGTTGTCAAACTTCTTATACCACTGCCTTGGAGCCTGCTTAAGTCCATATAAGGACTTCTTCAACTTGCACACATATCCTTCTTTGCCAGGAACTTGGAAACCCTCTGGCTGAGTCATATAAATTTCCTTATCTACATCTCTATGTAGAAAGGCTGCCTTCACATCCAATTGCTCAAGTTCAAGATTCTGATGTGCCACTATTGCTAACAGCACCTTGATGGAAGTATGTCTGACCACTTGAGAAAATATTTCTTCATAGTCTACCCCCTCTTTCTGACTGAACCCCCTAGCAACCAAACGTGCCTTATATCTAAAACCCTCAGCAGATGTCATTCCTTCATTTTTCTTGAATATCCATTTGCAAGTTACCACCCTCCAATCTTGTGGTTGTTTGACCAGATCCCAAGTCTTATTCTTCTAAGTGACTCCATTTCTTCTCCCATAGCAACAAGCCATTAGGATGCCTCAGAACATGTCACAGCTTCCCCATAAGTGTTAGGTTCAAAACCATCCACTTCTTCAGCTACATGTAGTGCATATCCAACCATATCCTCCTCAAACTCATATCTTCTTGGAGGTCTGATATTGGTCCTCCTAGCTCTGTTGAGAGCTATACCCTGCTGACCAACATCAGTAGTTTGAGTCTCTGTTGACCCTTGTTCATCAAACTGGCTTGGATCCTGTTCTGGATCTGCTGACTATTGAACGTCACCTACTGAGTCTTTTGATTCAGGAGACTCTACCTGAAGCTCCACCTGTTTGTCAATCTTCTAGTCTCTTATCCAATTTCAGATACAGATGTGGCTCTCACAGATGAGTTAAGCATAGAATTTTCATCAAAAACTACACTCCTACTGAATATAACCCTATTTTCAGCTGATGACCATATTCTATACCCCTTAACTCCATCTACATATCCAACAAACACACCCTTCTTGGCCCTATGCTCCATTTTGCCCTCACTGACATGATAATAGACAGTGCTTCCAAAAACCCAAAGTCCAGAGTAGTCTGCTGACTTTCCTGACCAAAATTCAAGTGGTGTTTTAAGTTTGATTCCAATGTGAGGCACCCTATTGATTAAGTAGTAGGCTATACTAACAGCCTCCCCCCAAAATCTCCTTACTAGACCAAAATTAGAAAGCATGCACCTTGCCCTCTCCAGAAGAGTTTGATTCATTCTTTCTGCAACACCATTCTGCTGTGGAGTATCTCTAACAGTATGGTGCCTAGCAATGCCTTCATTCTTGCAAAATTCATCAAACTCAGACCAACATAATTCTAGTCCATTATCAGTTCTAAGTCTCTTGATCTTCCTTCCTGTCTGATTTTCAACCAAAGCCTTCCACTGTCTGAAGTTCTTGAATGCTTGACTCTTGTGCTTCATCATAATTACCCAAACCATCCTTGAATAATCATCTATAAAAGACACAAAATACCTATGACCACCTAATGACTCCACCCTTGAAGGTCCTCAAAAATCAGAATGGACATAATCAAGTGTCCCTTTTGTGATGTGGATTGCTTTTGGGAACCTGCTCCTATGTAGCTTCCCAAACACACAGTGTTCACAAAATTCCAGTTCCTTAACCTTATGTCCCCTAAGTAGATCAGACTTAGACATAATTTCCATCCCTCTTTCACACATATGACCTAATCTCATATGCCACAACTTAGTCAATTGTGACAGGTGAACCTCTGATGATGCCACAGCAGCAAAACCTGATACAGTAGACCCTTGTAGTATGTACAATGTCCCCTGCCTGATACCCTTCAGAATCACACTTGAACCCTTGTAGACATTCACCACTCCACCTTCACCCCTGAACTTGAACCCTTTGCTGTCTAGTAGACTAAGTGATATCAAATTCTTGGTCATTTGTGGAACATGCCTAACCTCATTCAATGTGTAGAATTTACCATCATGTGTCCTAAATTGGATTGATCCAATCCAAACTATTTTGCTTACCTTGCTGTTGGCCATAGCAATATGACCTCCATCAACCTGCTGATAAGTTGAAAACCACTCCCTATTTGGACACACATGATAAGATGCCCCAATGTCTAGAATCCACACATCTATGTGCCCTACTGACTCTGAAACTGCTAAGGCCAAATCTTCTTCAGAGTTGGTGTCATGTTCTGCCAAAGTAATTGTACCCTGCTGAGTACCCAGCTGCTTCTTCCTCTTTGGACATTCATTTTTCCAATGTCCCTGCTCCTTGCAGTAATTACAGATATCCTTAGCTTTAGGACCCTTGGAATTCTTCTTGAATTTCTTCTTTCCAGAATTGCCTGGCCCCCTGCTGACTCCACTGGCCACCAATCCAGCAGACTGACTATCTGTCCTAGATCTAGATGCCTAACTCTCGAGCATGGAGTGATGATCTTACATCCTCCAATGATACTAAGTCCTTCACAACAATAAAGGACTGCACAAAGTTCTCATATGATGCTGGCAATGACATAAGTAGAATCAATATAGCATCCTCATCTTCAATCTTCACATCAATATTCCTTAAATCAAGCAATATTATGTTCAGTTGGTCTGAATGATCCCTTAGCTGAGTAATCTCATGCATCCTAAAACTAACTAGACGTTGTTTCAACAACAGCTTGTTGGTTAATGACTTAATCATATACAGACTCTCAAGCTTCTCAACAGTGTCCTCCTCAGCAACCTCTATGATAATATCATCTGACAAGCACAACATAATTGTTGAATGTGCTTTCTCCTCCAGACTGGCTCTCTCAACAGCACTTCCTTCTGTTGATTTAGACAAGGGACCCCATAATCCCTGCTGCTTCAGCAAAGCGCGCATCTTGATCTGGCACAGAATAAAACTGTTCCTTCCTGTAAACTTGTCAATCTTAACATTTAAAGCAGACATCTTTCTCACCAAAAAAAGCTTGCGTAGATCCTAAATCCTAGCATCAATGATGACCTTGGTGCCAATCTGCCTTGCTTACAACAGATAAACAGATTTCTTGATGAACCTGGATGCTCTGATACTAGTTTGTTATGACGGATCGATCAAGAAGTGATGGTGATTGTGAGTAAAGATAAAAGAATAACATGTAAACAAACATAGAAACAAGAAGAACACAGATTTAACGTGGTTTCCGGCAATATGCCGACTACTCCACGGACAAACGAGGATATTTTATTATCACCAAAAAGTTACATAAAGTTACAATTAATACAGACGGTATTTATAGCCTTGGGAATCCAACCCTAACCGACTAAACAGCCAACCTAGTGAATGACTGAAATACCCCAGAATTAACTCCACCGACTTAGGAAACCATGCAGACATGTTCCTTTAGTCTGTTGACCCTCAGCAGACTTGCCTTCAGTAGGCTTGTCATCAGCAGGCTGATCAACCCGCTGCTGCCACAAATGAACACCAGATTCAGTAGATGCTTCATGCTCTGCTGACCACCATAACTTCCACAGACTCTACTGAATGCCACACTCAGCAGACCAGACTTAGTAGCATCGTTTAAGCCACCATTACAAGATCCAAACACGAAGTGTCCTTCACTCGCATCCTAGAATTGTTTCACATTGACTTATTTGGTCCTAGTAGAGTAGTAAGTCTCAGTGGAAAGTCTTATGTGCTCGTCATCGTTGATGACTATTCTAGATATACATGGACTCTGTTTTTGACTCATAAGAGTGATAGTGCTTAGGTATTTTCTACTCTCGTGAAGCAACTGTAGAATACCTATGATATATCTCTTGTAGCTGTCAGGAGTGACAGAGGTGGTGAGTTCATGGATACTAGTCTCATAGAATTCTGTGAGTACCTTGGTATCCGTCACGAATTATCTGCTCCTCAAACTCCCCAACAAAATGGCATCGTTGAGCGTAAGAACCGAACACTGCAAGAATCTGCTCGAACCATGCTAAATGAGTTCAAGGTGCCTCGATTTCTATGGGCTGAGGCTATTGCTTGTGCATGTTATGTTGTTAACCGAGTGTCTATTAGACACAGATTTCACATGACACCCTATGAAGTCCTAAGAAATCGGCCTCCGAAAGTTAACTACTTTCACGTCTTCGGACGCAAGTGTTTCGTGTTGAATGATAAGGGAAATTTTGGTAAGTTTGCATCTAAGTCCATCGAATGCATATTCGTTGGTTATTCCGAGACCTCGCAGGCTTATAGATCCTACGATCCAGTTTCTCGATGCATTCTCGAGTCCATACATGTTTCATTTCATGAGTCTGTTTCCTTCACTGACATGTGGAGAGTGTGAAAGATAAGAATTAAGTGTAAAGCAGTTGGACCTGCAGGATGAGTTTGAGCTGTTTCCACCCGCACAATTCTAAACATCCCCTGGAACTAAAGTAGCACAAGAAGTAGTTGTTAAGCCAACAGCACCAGTTGTGGGTGACATCTTAGCAAATGATGCTCCCAATGATGAAAACTTGCAAGAGAAGATTGATGGTGCTCAACAACACAGATGGGAATGGTATCACACCTTAGACTTGATCATTGGTGATCCCACGACCGGTGTTAGCACCCGAAGGTCCACTTTCTATCCCTCATCTTTGCATGCATTTGTCTCCAACATCGAACCTAAGAAAGTTGATGAAGCCCTCTTAGATAATGAGTGGGTTATAGCTATTCAAGAAGAGCTTCATCAATTTGAAAGGCAAGATGTTTGGGAACTTTTTCCCCTACCTAAGGGTAAAACCTCGGTAGGCACTCGATGGGTCTTTAGGAAAATGTTAGATGAAAATGGTAAAGTCGTTCGGAATAAGGCTCGGATGGTGGCCTAGGGTTATACCCAACAGGGAGGCATTGATTACGATGAGACATTCGCCCCAGTTGCTCGATCGGCTAGAAGCCATTCGAATTTTAATTGCGTTTGTATCTGGCTTAGGAATAAAGCTCCATCAAATGGACGTCAAAAGTGCCTTCTTAAACTGAATTATCGATAAAGAAGTGTATGTTCGACAGCCCCCAGACTTTGAGGATACACTCCATCCCGATTATGTCTTCCGTCTCAAGAAAGCACTTTACAGACTCAAACAAGCACCTAGAGCATGGTACGATAAGTTGTCATCAGTGATTTTAGCTAATGGCTTCGTTAGGGGTAGGGTTGATAACACCTTATTCATGAAGAAGTCTGGCTCTGACATCCTGGTTGCTCAGGTCTATGTCGATGACATTATCTTCGGGTCTACCGACCCCGCTCTGTGCACTGAGTTTGAGACTTTTATGTCTTCTCAGTTTGAGATGTCATCCATTGGAGAGTTAAGTTTCTACCTTGGCTTACAGATCAATCTAACACAGTCTGGCACACACATAAGTCAAACTAAGTATATCAGAGATATGTTCACCAAGTTTAAGTTTGACGCGTTGAAACCTGCTACGACTCCTATGAGTTCGTCAGTCAAACTTACACTTGATGAAGATGGTGAGCCGTTTGACTCTCACTTATATCGATCTATGATCGGTTCTCTGCTATACCTGACCACATCGAGACCCGACATACAGTTTGCCGTAGGACTATGTGCACGCTTTCAATCTAATCCTAAGATATCGCATTAGAAAGCTGTCAAGCTAGTTTTCCGATGTCTCAGGCACGCACCCACATTGAGTCTCTGGTACTCTCGAGATTCATCACTTACACTTATCGCTTACAATGATGCCGACTATGGTGGTTGTCGTATTGAACGGAAGAATACTAGTGGTACTTGTCAATTACTTTGGGACCGTCTCATCTCTTGGTTCTCTAAAAAGCAACCCAATGTTGCCCTTAGGACTACTGAGGCTGAGTACGTAGCCTTGAGCAATTGTTGTGCTCAAGTCCTCTGGACTAAACAACAGTTAGCAGACTTCGGCATGTCTGTAGATTGTGTTCCGGTTTATTGCGACGGTACCAGTGCAATAGATCTTGCACACAATCCGGTTTTGCTCTCCCGAGCCAAACACATAGACATTCGTTATCATTTAATATGTGATAACGTGCAAAATGGAACGATATCTATTGAGTTTGTGCCAACTGCGCACCAGGTAGCTGACACTTTCACGAAGCCTTTACCCCATGCCTCGTTCGAAAAGCTGCATAGTGACCTACAAATGGTACCATTATGATCCTTTTTTCTTAGTTTTCAAACTAAGGGGGAGAAGTAGGTATGTAGGGGAAGCTGTAATCAAGGGGGAGCGTACGAGGTATTTTGAAAATTAATCAAAAGGGGGAGATTGTTGAGTTATGAGCCCCAGTTGCACTTAGGGTGCGTTTGGATTGCTGGAATGTAACGGAATGGAATGAAACTGATGGAATGGAATACAATGGAATGGAATGAAACCGATTCCATTCCTATGTTTGGCATGCAATGGAATGAAATATGCAAGATTGTATTAGATGTGACAAGTAACACGGTGGGTGATGAGCGTGCATTATAACGAGTGTAGCAAGCGGTGGTGGGTGGTGGAGGATGATGTGAGGTGTGCGACAGTAGTGGTTGTGGTTGTGGTGATGGTGGTGGTTGTGGTGTGCGATAGTGGTAGTTGAAGTGGTGGTGATTGTGGTGGTTGTGGTGTGCGATTCCATTGGTTGTTATTGCGGCGGCGGTGGTGGTGGTGGGATATGATGGTTGTGGGTTGGGTTATGATGAAGGATGGTGACGAGTTGTGCTGAGGGTGGTGACAGGGTAGGCGGCGGTAGTGGAGGGTGGTGGTGCGGTGGAGGGTGGTGGTGCGGTGGATTGCGTTGGGGTGGGTAGGTGCCACGGGAGGTTGCGGGCGGGCCGGCGGTGGTTGATTTTTTATCACTGGGTTATGCTTACATTTCATTCCATCAAACCATTCCGTCCATTCCATCCTTTTTTTGATGGAATGAAAATGGTAAAAAAAATCATTCCAATGGAATGAAAATCCATTCCATTCTCTTGTAACCAAACACGCCAAAATGATGGAATGGAATGAAAAAAACATTCCATTTCATTCCATTCAAGAAATTCAAACATATCCTTAAAGTTTGATTAATTTACCAAAAATATCCTCAATACGTGTTTTTACTAAAATGCACCTGTCACTAAACGCCATGAAGTCAACACTTACATCATATGGCACTCTTCTTGTGTTTAATTGTGTTTCTGCAGGATTTATTAAATTATTAATTTAGTTTACAAAATTAATTTATTGATTTTATGAATTAATTAATTAATTTAAATAATATTCAAAAGTTATGTACATACATATACTATTTTTGGCACAAGAATAATCCTGCCCAGTTTTTTTATAGTTTTCATTCTTTTTATCCATGTCTGGCCCAATCTTTCTTTAACCCAATCAGCCTATTCTTTACAATCCGTCAACCCTAACCTACTCTCATTCTCAGCCGCTCTCCTCACCTTTCCAGAATTCTCTCAGCATTCATTGAACCCGATTCTCCAAATCCGCTCTTTACTCCACCCCAGAAAATCTGCAGTCTTCCCGTCATGTTTTTTTATGATGATTCAAGCTACCATGTGCCCAAAACCGCTTTAAGAAAGTTTGTTTCCAGAAAATCGTTTCGTTTCTGTAAAGATGACTTCAAATTGGAACAACCACGTGTTAAAATCATATAAGGAAGGTTATGATTTCTCAAAGACTCAGTCTTTATGACCGATTCGATTGCGATTTTGCAAAAGCAGCAACGCAAGAGCTGTTCTTGCGAAAGCCTCTCCTTTTTCCGGCAACCCTAGATGGAAATTCGAATCTGCAATTTAATCAGGTCGTATTTTTTATTTATGTTAATATCATATCATTTATTTCTGATTCGATTCCGAATCTGCCCCGATTCTGTGCCTAATGCTGTTGCAGGAAGTTCAAGTGTGAAAGGTGCTATCTTTGGATGGGTATCTTTCAGCATGTGCTCAAATCAAAGCTTTTGATCTTCAATTCTCTGGAAATCTGCAAAATCGGATGAATCTGCCTCTAATTATGGCTCAGCTCATAATTCAGCGATGGTAGATTTCTCACGTACTGAATCAGGAAGCAATTAATGTGAAGATTGCAGCCAATACACTCATCTTTGACAAGGTGTATTCTTTTCTTGTTAAACGTTGGCTGTCATTTATTGATTCTGATTTGAATATGATCTCTGCCTGATATTTTCCCTTGTGCCTTGATTTGCATATCAGTGTCATATGTAACACGTGAAAAACGTGAAGGCTTGACACTATGACCGTTGGAAGACTGAATTCAACACCGAATTCGGTCGTGGTTCATTGAGAATTGAAGTGTTTCCGGTTTAGGGCTTGGTGGTTCTCTTTTCAATGACTTAGTTTTCACAAATAGGTGAATCCTTACCCGGTTTGCTCAGGTATATGGCTTGACCCTTAATTGGTGTGTAAACTAGGTAAGTTGATTGAGGGTACTACCCTACGAAGTCAAGGGTTGAGTCAAAGCTGAGGGAAGTGTCCCAGTGATGACCTTAATATGAATGTTTTAAACCTGTGTGAGTCGGAGTCAGTCATTTTTTTTAAACCGAAGTCAGTCTTTAGACCCTGGTTCATTTGGTTCTGTTTTAGGGTCTCTTACTCCCTAAATCATATAAATAGGCACACACACTTTACACAAAAAGGCATCAGTTTTACAAAAAGAGCAATTTTCACATAATTTCACTTAAAATGTTTTCCAACATTTTTAAAAGTAAAGTCAGTGGCTGAAATCGTTTATCACTTGCCTAAAGTGATAAATATTTGGGTTGGAATCTTGCTAGGAGTGTGTATAGCTTGAGGACTGTCTAAACTATACACAGGACTCAAGATCAACCTGTGGGTTTGTATGCATTGTGTTTTTCTGAAGGTAAATCAATACAGTAAACATTGTTTTTAAATTGCCTTTTTGTTTTCAAACTGTTCTTATGCTGCTTGATTAATCTGAAGCACCCCTGTGTTAAGATCATTGATACTGAAGGACCCATGTCTGATAAATTGCCTAAGTGAGGATTTGGAAAATTCAGACATAGGCTTCAAGCTATCCCTGATCCTGTTTCAACCAGGAATTCAGTTTAAGTCCTGCAGCATCTGTTGTCTCTTTTGGTCTCAATTCATTGTGTTTGAGTAGCATTTTAATTGAGTCAGTTGTAGTGCACAGAATCTTAAGTACTCAGTCTCAAAAATCAGGAATTGCCATTTGAAAGTTTAGACTAGCAAAGAGGCCCTGAGAGGATCCTGGCCTACAGTTCATTTTTCAGTGACAATCTGATTCTTGTGTAATTCTGATCTTTAGATTGGGTGCTTGCTGTTGTGTCTAGTGTCAATTTGCATCTCCATGTGATTTGCATCTTGAAATTCTGGCCCTTTGTTGTGCCAACCTGTTGTTCCTTACTTGCTGAAACCTGTGTTGCCTGCAAATTTGATTGAAAACTGCATTCTCTGAACAACTTGTAATAGGCCTTGTTTTTACAGTTTAGGATCTGTTGTGTTTCTGTAATCAGAACCAATATTGGATTGATAATCAAAAAGAGTTAACTCTAATCTGATTAGCATTTCAGTGTTGAATCTGATTTAACAGCCTAGTCTTTGGTCCTTGCATTGCTTATATTTTGGTTTGCACTGTATTCAGACTTGAACAGTATCTGTGATAATCTACCTATCAAACTTAGATTATCATTTGTACAAGTTCAGCTGAAGGCATCCAATACAAATTCTTTTTGTTGTACTTTCAGATTCTATAATTGTTTTTTAAAAAAAAACTCTGAACTTGTACTATGTGCCATGTCCATACTTGAATATATGTTACTTTGAAATCTGAATGTTCAAGAATCGTGTGAACTCTTTGTGTGGTACCTATTTGAACATTTGATTTGTATACTTAATTTATTTTCCAAAGTAAGCTGACATATCACCTATGTTGTATTGGTTGTGTAACTTTGATTAAATCCTGATAAATCACACTCAGTCATTTCTGATCAACTAGGACAACACATAATTGAATAACCATTAACTCAGTTTCCAGAAATAATTGTTAGTAATTGTGTGTTCTGTTTGCTCCTAATCTGCCATTATTCTACATAAATCGAAAAAAGGGTATAATTTGTCAACACACTATTCAACCCCCCTTCTAGAGTGTTTTACTGTGCATTATCGATCCAACAGATAATTAGTCTAGAAATGCATCATCTGGTTGACTTACATCAGCCAACACGACAAAAGAAGTCTGAATCGCACCTTCACTGTTGGAGACAAGGTCCTAGTGTACAATACGCGTCTTCGTATATTTCCTGGAAAGTTATAATCGAGATGGTTTGGACCATATGTCGTCACAAAAGTCTTCAATTTGGGAGCGTGTGAAGTTAAGGATGAACACTCTGGGAGGAGTTACACAGTGAACGGCCATAGGCTGAAACATTACCTAGAGCGCAATTACGACGTTGAGTTGAAAGTATTTATGTTGGACGACCCGAAATACGAGTGAAAGGAGCCCTAATAGTACAGTCGAGCTGGCGACTATAAATTCAGAACTATTGATCATACCCTTATTTATTGCTTTTGATTATTGAAGTTTGTTTGAGTCAATAAAGTAGCATGAAAATCGCAAGGTTTTTTTAATCACAAAAATCTTTGGTCCTTCGACTCGAGATATATGTGGTATTTTTCTTCACGATTCTAATGTGATACCCTCGTAAAAGTTTTCGCGTCTTCCGACGGTCAATAAAGCAAAAAGTGGCTTAAACTATTTTTGCGCATTCATCATGTATGCACAATTACCGTCACCTTATTTTCTTATTGCCCGGCGCATGTTATTGAAAGTTTTTGAAGTGTTTTGCGATACAGGATGATGGAGCACTTAGGAACCAATCGACATCAGTCCGGTTCCACAATTTATCAAGACACTTGGAGAGTCAATTCCAGAGCTAAGTACCTTATCTTTTCATTATTATTAGTCATTGGGGACAATGTCTATAATAAGTTAGGGGGTAAGGACGGTCTTAGCTTATTTAATCGAAAAAGGGAATAATGAAATTTAGAACACTATATTAGCTTGTCTATTGCACGTCTTGAGTAAGGAATCGTTAGAAAAGGAGCCCAAGAATGATTTGAAGTTAATTATAGCATATATATTAAGTTTAGTATGGAAGAATGAGCATGTGCTATGTTGCATGAAGTAGTGACTTGTTAATTAAGATTTTGCCATTTGTACTAAATTTTTGAGCACATAATCGGAGTGAGAAGTAAGTGGATGAGATGAAAAGTTATCTTAGACCGGGAATCGATATATGTCGGTGGATATACTTTAACCAATTGTTGTAGGATGATGGTAGCAATCATGATGCCACAAATGGTAAAACGGGACAAAACGGGCTTGTGAGTGAGAAAGAAAAAAGTGAGAAAATCTACCAAGAGGGAAGCAAATCCGGAGCGTAAGACACATGGCCCAAGCACGAGAAAAATAGAGAGAAAAAAGTACAACTCGGTCCCTATGTCCGCCCGGCCAAAGTAAGGTTTCATGTCGTTTGCCTAAGTCTGAAAGCAAGAATGGCGAGTATGCATACTAGCAAGTTAAGGTTGTGGGGTCGCTATAACTTGATTCTTTTCACAGATACACTATCACAAAAGATTCATCACACTACACATTGATGCATTGGTAAGTATTGATTAATGAGAAGCTTATGGATTGTCCCATGTTGCATATTCAGCCTGAAGTCTTTACTGAATGTGTGGTAATTGATTGGGATTGCTCTTGGAAGTACATTCCGCCTTGATACTCTGCTCGAGGACGAGCAGAAGGCTAGTGAGGGTAGTTGATGACGCTCAAATGATACACCTTATCGCATCAGCATTTCACCCATTCTAAGATAAAAGTAGTAGTTTTCGACCATTTATATGAACCATTTGAGTCGAATGTCATGAGTTGGGTTCATGAGTCGAGTAATTTTCATTTAACATTTATTTTCCCCGATTCGAAATTATTTCGTGCATTATTGGACTATTTTCAGGTTACAAAGATTGGGCCAAGTGTTATAGAGTGATTATGGGCCGAGACGGACGAAGAAACGGACCTAGGGTGTTACAGAACCTTCAGTTAAGTCGGAAGAAAAAGACAAAAATGCCCTGGATGCCGCGTGAAGCCTTTCCTCCGCCGCGCCAGTCCAGAACCTTCGAAACCACGTTTTCTTGGATGAGGGGTAGATCTAGGTGTTACTATGTCAGTTTAGCAATATAAATAAGAGGCCTCGCCCTCAGAAAAATCGTACCAAAAATACTACAAGTTCATGTGCAATAAAAGTTTGTTGTTCTTTATTTTTTAAGGGTTATAGTCACGGATCCGACGGATTCTCCGCCTAGAGAGCGATCAGGGGAAGATCTACACTCGTCTTCAAGGGTATGATTTTCCGGCTTTTTAGATGTAGATCTGTCGTTGTTTTTCTTGTGATTAGTATGGTTTAATTGTTTATATTAGTTCTGATATGTAGTATTTTGTTTATTTAACCCCAAGAATGTTTAGATCTGAATCGTTGGTGAAGAAATCATGAATGAAAGGTTGTGTTCTTTGGAGCCCGCGACGGTCTTTATCGCGGCTGCGATACCTAGTAAACCCTAATTCATGATAATCGGAGCCAGCTACGTCTGATCGGCAAATTTAATTTACATGTAGTTAGCCTGATCAACTATATGAATGTCTTCATAAATCAATATAAAGGACGATAAAGTGAAGTATTAGTTCGGACGATGTCTTGATCGATCCTTAAGAACGTGCTAGTCAATTCATGATATCTGCTTAGGAGGTCTTCTGTCTTAAACCGGCTAATCCTAGTTTTTATTGCTTGTGAATTAATACAACCAACGAAGGAGGTCAATTGCACACAGGCACATACTGTCCTTTCAATGGAAGTAGCGTAACATTAGGGATTAGCACCCGTAGTTGTTAAAGATCTAAAATTTACCAACGGGGATGATTGATGCATGATGCGGAGGGAATAACTAATCACTCATAGTTAGAACTAATTTTTATAAAACTCATAAGGGTACACTTGTGTTTGATCCTATGTGTTGGGACCTACACTTTAACTTCTATGTTCTATAGTTGGTCATAGACCGTTATCGTGACAATTCAATCAAGGTTAACTTGTGTTTTTACGAGTCTCGTGGGATTCGACCTTGACTCGCTGTACTCTGCTACGATTGACCTAGTACTATTGCTAGTAGCAGTCAGTTGGCTGATGCATATCAAGATTTTTTATGCCGTTGCCGGGGACTCATGTCAAAAATACTTGTTTATTTAGATTGAAAGTCTGTATATATTTTGATTTCGTGTCAGTTTTAGAGTATGGGACTAACTAAGTCGTATAGTGTCTGTTCAGATCGATTGGATTTTGGGAATTTTCGGTCAGGAAGCCGCAGTCAGTAAAAGTGAATAACTCGGTAGGTTACTAAGACCCCAAGTACGGAGGGACTTCGCCGAACGTGTACATTATCGGGACTAGCCCGTGGCTATTGTTGTGATCCACTAATAGGTTGCAAAGTTATATCTCATGGCGGATATACACCATGCGTAGTGCCCTTGAGTGCGGATGTAACAGAGATAAGTTAGGCTAGAAACGTTTAGTCATGACATGTTGATGAGCATGAAGTGAACCTTAGATTGAGTCGGTCATATAAGACAATTTATTAATTATGAACCTTACATTATAAATTCTTAAATAAATTTTAGCTTCTACTTCTTATTAAGTACCTTTGTACTTACCTCAAATGCATGTTTGTTGTGTGTTTGGGGAAGAGAAGATGAACAGGTTGAACCGGAATTCGATGAGGATTTCAAAGACGACGTTTGAGGACGTCGACGTTGGAGCTTTTTCTTTACTACTTCTCATATGATGTTCTAGACATTGTTTTACTTGTTTTGGAGACGTGTTGAGTGTTCCTTTAAGACTTTGTAATTTGTTTTGTTTGAATCTTTTAGAAGGTCGTTTCGTATGGTGTAAGACTTGGAGATTTTCGTTGTAATAAGCTTACCTTTCCATCTTTAGTTGATGTTTCTATTCTTGATTGCTGAAAAAAATATACCCGAGTCTTTTAGCTTCCGTTTGTTTTTTTTTTTTGATACGACATAGTAGAGGCTTACGTATAATGTGGAATTTATTTTATATTATACGTGCCGAACGTTTATTTTTCAGATATAGACTCGGTGTCCGGAAACAGGACGTTATAGAATGGAAATGGAAAAAAATGAAGTAGACACAATGAAAAGGGAAGCAGGCGAAACTAGGGCTGAGCAGAAAACCCAACGAACCCAATCCAACCCAAAACCCAAACCGAACCAACCCGAAAACCCAAACCAATTGAAACCCAAAATTTTGGGATTGGGTTTTGACCCGTACCAAAAATATTTTGGGTTTTTGGATTGGTTTTTTTTTTTGTTATTTTTTCCGGGATGACCCAACCCAACCCGTATATATATATATATATATATATATATATATATATATATATATACACATGCATGCATTCCGTTCAAAGTAAAATGATGTTATCATATTACTGATATCACTTCATTTTCAGTTTCGGTCTACAATTCTTTGACCTTTCTTCCGAAAAAGAATCCGCGTATGTATTTTTATGTATGACTATTGGTCTTTTATGATTATTTTTATATGTTGTTGGTTTGTTATATGTTGTTGAATTCTTAATTATCAAATTTTAACGTTTTCTTTCCTAAAAAAGTGGTTTCTTTAACGATTATTGTTATGAACATATGACATGGAACTCGAATTTAGATATATACATGTGCGTGGATTTTATAGCATAAAAGTGTTATTATAGATGCATGTTTTATGGATGAAAACCCGAAACCCAATACAAACCAACCCGAATCAACCCATTGGGTTTTATAGTCATTTGGTTGGTTTGGGTTAGTTTTTTCTTGAACCAACCCGACTTATACTATGAAAAAACTCAACACAAGTCTACCCAACCCACCCAAGCTCACCCTAGGCGAAACCCAGTTGTAGCCACTAAAAGGCCTAAAGATTATGTTGTGTCTATTGAAAATTAAACCAAATTGCACAATATTGCATAAAAAAAATTATATTTTTTTCATAAGAAAAGGAAGGTTACAAGTCGATTTTCTTTCACTGTAATTGTACATTGGAAAAATGAATTGTCTTCCCCTGTTTGAAATCCATGTGACATTTTTATAATCATCATCCTTCAGTGCCTGGAAATGGGCTCTGCACAATAACAGAGATTTGAGATTCATCAATGTAATTTCAAAAGAAAAATAATATTAATATAATCACATAAAAGTAAAATAAAATACATAAAGCGAATTAGTCAACAATCGAACATTTCTCAACAAAGAAAAAAAAAGTCAACAATCGAACATGATATATTTTATTTTATGTAAAAAGAATAAGAAATAAATAAAACAGAAACATATTAACACCTCATCAGAGGATTTTGAAGATGTCTCACACCGTCTTTAACAGCATGATACTTGTTTAATCTGTTGATTAATCGGCTTTGGTATCACTTGTAACGCTTCAAAAATCAGATCTAACGTCATATCTAGTAACTACATTAGACATATCCTCCCTCGCATGACATAAAATAGTAACCCAAATTACCAAATTCGATCATGAAGTCTCAACCTTATGATTCGGTAACGTTTCTCTCGATTTTCCAACATGAAACACTATATATGGTAACACCATATAAGGGAACTTTTTTCGGGTGAAGCTACTGCCACAACGGTTCTGGCACAACACACTTTTGCACCCATGATAATAGTAGACCTACATGAGAAATACTACTGACACAATCACTCAGCCACAACCTGATTTACACCATTGATCATAATTTACCTATCATAATCAGCGTGTCATACATGATGATCAATATTGTAAACTCAGGCCGTGTAATTCATTGTGGCTGATATGATTCCATCAGTGGCATTACCCGATTTACATCATGGCTAACGAGCATATATGCATGCAAGGACGGAGGTGGTGTAAGGGGCTGAGGTGGGCTAAGCCCACCCCGGCGGATAAAATTTCTACACTAAAAAACCTATACAATTCAACTTAAGTCATCAAAACATCTTAGTTAAACCCACTCGATTGTCCGAATATAATCGATTAGCCCACCCGATATCCAATATAATCAACTAGCACACCTGAGATCCAATTTCTAGCTCGTTATTTTATGCATGATAATCAATGACATAACCGTTGCAACAATAGTTACAAACGTAAAAGAAACGATACTAATCATAACAGTTATGCAATAACGTATGACGAGTTATATAATTGCTCACCATGCAATTTATCGATACATTTATTGTCACAATCTTTCTGACAATTGGTTTTAGGCCGTTGTAGGGCCATTGCAGTCAATGAACTTGCAATGTCGCAATTGTCGTAGCATATGTCGATGCAATCTTGATAGGCTTGTGTCCAACCTTCAACTTTGCTTATGTTTATTGTTGCAAAAACAACCATGCACATTACAATCATTCCAAAAATCTTCTTTCCTTCCATTTTCTTTTTGGGGAGCAAAAAAAAATATTTATTTTCTATTATTATTTTGTTTGATTTTTTTGCTCTCTGGTTTTTCATTTTTTCTTGGTCGGTATATTTATATTGGATTTTTCTCATTTTTTTCCCCGACAAATTTGGTGGTGTGGATGGTTAGCCTTAAAGTTCTTAATTTAGCTGGTTGTTTAAGACCATAATTTTATGTGTATTAGCTACAACGTAGCCGGGCCAAATACTTTTCCTTTGGTTTGCATCACATGCCTTTGATGGTAAACGGTATGCTGTTAATATGGTCGTGACACGATAAATAATGTAACGTACTCCTTTCGTTTCAATTTATCTAAAGCAGTTGTCAAAATCATTAGTTCCCATTATAACATGATAGGGAATTCAGATTCAAGATTGATAAATAATAGATGGAATCTAACAGTAATAATCAACAGAAATAACAGAAACAAGAATAACATAAGATTTAACGTGGTTTCCGGCGTTGTGCCGACTACTTCACGTATAGAAAAGAGATATTTTATTATACACTGAATTTCAGACGGATTGCACACACGCTGATTACAACAATTGGTATTTATACGCATAATTCCCTAAACCCTAACCGTCAAAGGATCTTTGTCGGAATTGTCATAAATGCCCTCAGACGTGACTCAAAGCATCAGCGGACATCGCCGGACTTGTAACCATGCGGCTCGGATGTATAACTCATCTGTATCCAAAACCTCAGCAGACCTCAGCAGGCTGCTGACACGAAGAAACTCAGCAGACTTCCCAGCTGACCTTCACAGACTTGAATACACTTCATTCAGTTGACCATCACTCAGCTGACTTCACAGATTAGTTAAAGATCAAGCAAATTTGCTGAGAGTTCCATTTTATCTGAGCAGTTATATTTTCAATGCAACATTTATGGTACTTTTCCTTGCTTTAGCATTATTCACTATAATATGATAAATAAAAAAGAATGTCACATTAATTATATCCAAGGACTTTTTAGTCATTTCATTTTCAAATCAATGCATTAACACACTTTCTTAATATACATGATTTTGGCAATTCACCTCATATAATTTGGAACGGAGGGAGTATTATTATATTATTGATTATGGTAGACTACTATACATCATGAACAAGAATAATTTTACTGATACAACAATTCAATCACAACGATTTAGGGCATTCGCATCAGAAACATCATATTATATCCCTAAATTAATATAAAATAATACATATCCTTGTTTTACAACATCTCAATTCAAAATACTCCACGACAGCATCCATATCCTTATCACTATAACATTTTAAATACTATTATATAATATATTCTATTTCACAACCTCATTCATACACGTTAAATATTTATTATTTCACTCCAGCAGCATTATATCCTTATTCCTATAATTTTTTATAATTAAATATCTTCAGGGACGTGAATAGTGCATCCTCAAATGTAGGATGCATTGTCCATATCCCCAAAAATAAAATAGGGATACAGACTGTTGTAGGAGCTATTTGGGGTAAACTCTATTTGTTATTTTCATTTTAGGGATAGGGCACCATAAATAACCTTACACCACTAATCACAAGATATTAATTTGAGACAACCAAAAAGGAAACGTGGATAAAATGGGACGGAGGGAGTAAAACTTTCTTAGGCATGATTTTTCGACTGAAAACAACTAGTTGAAGCACCCGTGCGATGCACGGGATGCCCGCCGGTAGTTTTGCATATAGGTGAATGCAGGACTTAGTTTAACATATTGTAAACTTCATAAAAACACAGAAAGAGAAGGAAAACTACATAAAATGGCATGCACATTGTAACAAAATATGAGGAAAGGAAAAAAAAAAAAAAAAAAACACATAGCAAATATGAAGTACATAAATGGCATACACATTGTCTAACTACATAAATGGCATAACAAAATAGCAACTATGCGTGTGAAAAAGTGGCCAAAAGATATGTTGTTGAGGTAGAGGTCCGGCATTTAATTGTAATTGTTGACATCACAAAGATTAGGTGTTGCATTCTAAATTGAACAACCACTCGAGCATAAGCATTGTTTAACACCTCCCGATCACTCCATTAATAATAAAAGGAAAAGTTCATATATATATATATATATATATACTAGCAAAATACACGTACTTCGTACTTGTTCGGCTAATTTATTATTTTTAATACTAGTGAGTTTAGGCCGTGCAAGGCACGGCGATGAACTGCCCCGATAAATTAAGTAAATCAGAACTCTATAAAGCAGCAGCAATTAAGGAATTTAGTGAAGATGATTTAAAAAGCTAGCGTAAGTAACCACGATTCATGAAATCAATACATACTTGTTTCCAAAGGAACGATTTTACATACGGTCACAACAAAAGAAGTCGAATCATAAATAGATGTTCTGTTCATTTATACTACTTACCATTGCACATAATAGAACATGTTAAAAATTTGTAACATGTCGCAAAAAACAATGCAAAATGTTTTATTCCCTACAAGCAAAACGTAAGATTGTGTAGGGTCTCATAATCATGACCTTGCTTAGATATAAGTTTGAAGGAAAAAATTTAACAAAGATTGTATGAGAATGAACAATTTTCTTCGATCAATAGCATTGTATGCCTTGCCTATCACTTATTGAACTATTGGAATATATGTGCTTCCTTGCTCTCTTGTTTCTCGTTTCTTCAAGAAACACACGATCGTCAGCTTCTCTAATTCTACCTTGAGTTGTTCTTCAACTTTCAGCCCCTAAAACACCATCACACATATAAGAGTCATCAATGTTTTGTGAATTGATAAATTGTGATACTTAAAGAAACCCACAAATTCATGAGAATCTTTCAAATGTTGCGGAGTGATTCATGTGAGTACTTCAATATCTGTTGACTTTAAAGTCACAAAGAGTATATTTTCATCTTCATTCAGTTTTATTGGTACTCAACTGCTAAAGCAATTTGATAAGAATATATTCATTCATCCTGTGAATTTATAAAACATAATTTCATACAAGTACAACGATCATACTAACAAACCTGAGCTCTACACCGCTTGCTTCACCGTAAGAGGGACATTTTATAATCCATTCCATAGGAACATCCAGTCTGTTCTTGCAAGTCTGACAAGCATTTACCCTTTATTTTTGCCTACCAGGTTCGAATAACCCAAGGTGTTTTTCTATGTGCATTTAAATATTATGTTAGTTTCTTTTTTAACAACAATTTTTTTATTAAGAGATCGAAAAGGAAATTGGTATCTCTCTTCTGAAAGTGGCGTTGCAGACTCTCCGGAGACTATATATTAGTAAATATAACTCATAATCTCTGTATTAATGAGTATTATTCTCAGCATATATTTAGGAGTACATTTAGCAGCACATGTTTTGTATGTATTGTAGGAGTATATATATACATTCTTTGTAACTCTTTTACTATTAATCAATACACAAAAATATTTCCCAAACTCTATTATGGTATCAGAGCAGAGATAATTCTCTCTTGCATTGCCCTTCTCGAAAACCTAGCCGCCACTCTTCTCAATCCTCCATCCTCCATTCTCCGATCATCCTCTCTCTCGGCGGTTCAATGGCGGATACATCTCCTGTCACCTTCAACTCTGCGGTCCAAACCCCAATCAAATTGGACTCCTCTAACTACAGGATCTGGATTACTCAAATGGAGCCTCTCCTCATCGGCTATGATGTCATGGGCTACGTCGATGGCACCATTACGGCACCTCCAAAAACTGTCAAGGCTGCCGATGGGAGTGAAAAGGTAAACACGGATTACACTAAGTGGAAACGTCAAGATTCTCTTCTCCTTCACACGATCATTGCTGCGTGCACCCCTCAGGTAGTCTCTTTCCTTCGCAAAGCCTCTACCTCTCATGATGCTTGGGAAATTCTGAAAAACACTTATGCTAAAGCCTCTCGTGGTCGTGTTCGAACCCTACGAGACAATATAAAAGCCATGAAACGTGGGTCCTATTCCATTTCTGAATTTATGCATGCTGTTAAAAGTAAAGCTGATGAACTATCTTTAATTGATAAGCCTATGGATGATGATGAACTTGTTGATATTATTCTTGATAATGTTGGTGATGAATATGCTGATTTTGCTAGAGTGATTCAAGCACGAGAAACTCTCATTACTTTTGATGAATTACATGAAAAATTACTCAACTTTAAGATTACCAAATAGCCCACTACACCATTCTCCCCTGCTACAGCCCATGCCGCAACCTACAACCATGCTTCAAACCGTCCTGGCCTACTTCCCACTCCCTCCTCCCAAAACTGGCGCAACCCACAAAATTCCCGGCCCAATTCCCGCCACCATCAGCAGCCAAATCACTTCAACAGCAGCCCGGCCCATCACCAAAATCAGCCTTACCGACCCTCACACCACCAAAATCAGTCTGCCCAATCCTCCAACTCCTCCCCTCGCTCTTATCTTGGCAAAAGCCAATACTGTTATACTCAGGGACACTCGGCTATATTCTGCACGCAAATTCAACAGCTTCAAACTCTAGCATCTCACACCTCCTCCAACTCTAGGCCTCACTACTCCCCTCGGCCTCAAGCCCATGTAGCTGCCCGAACCGATTCTGGCCCATCTGATGCCCCTCAATGGCTTCTGGATAGTGGAGCGAATAATCACGTCACCAATGATCTCCAAAATCTTTCTCTGCACTCGCCCTATATTGGCTCCGATGATATCATGGTTGGTGATGGTAAGCCTCTTAACATCACTCATACTGGTTCAGTCTCCCTTCCCTTATCTAACTCTACATCTTTATCTCTTCGTAATGTGCTTTGTGTTCCCTCCATGTCTACTAATTTATTATCTATCTCTCAATTATGTCGTTCACATAACTTATCAGTCGAATTCTTACCCTCTGAATTCTTTGTGAAGGACATCCAGACGCAACAAATTCTCCTCCGTGGTCCGGCTAAGAATGGACTTTATCAATGGCCCTCTCAACCTCTGCTTGCCTTTGCGTCCGCCAAAGCTCCATCCTCTACTTGGCATCACCGATTGGGCCATCCAGCTGCTTTAATTTTCAATAAAGTTATTCAAACCTTTAATTTAGAGGCTTCGTCCTCCTCTTTGTTGCATTGTCCAGCTTGCTTGGAAAATAAAAGTCACAAACTTCCATTTTAAATTTCTACTTTGTCGTCTTCACAACCTCTTGAATATTTATTTACAGATGTATGGACATCTCCTATTTATTCTGATGATGGATTTAAGTACTATCTTATTTTTGTTGACCATTTTACTCGTTATGTATGGTTTTATCCTCTCCCTCAAAAATCAGATGTTGCCTCCACTTTCATACGCTTTCGTTCGATTGTTGAGAAATTTTTTAATACCCCCATTAAAGTTCTCTACTCGGATAACGGTGGTGAATATATTGCTCTCACTTCCTATCTTTCTACAAATGGGATTTCTTTCTTCACTACTCCGCCCCACACTCCCGAACACAATGGTGTCTCTGAACGAAAACATCGACATATTGTCGAAACTGGCCTCGCTCTCTTATCTCATGCTAGCCTCCCCACTACGTTACGGCCTTATGCTTTTGCTACCGCTGTCTATTTAATAAATCGCATGCCAACCCCTGTTCTCCACATGCGTTCCCCGTATGAATTAATCTTTAACCAAGCTCCCAAGTACAACAAACTTCGTGTCTTTGGTTGCCTGTGCTATCCCTGGCTTCGTCCCTATAATTCCCACAAGCTCGAACCTCGCTCCAAACCTTGTATCTTTCTTGGTTACTCTCTCACACAACATGCCTATCTTTGCTTTGATAATATCAATTCTCGCCTTTATGTCTCTCGTCACGTGCAATTCGTTGAAACTGTCTTCCTATATCAATCTCACATCTCAGTCCCCGACTCATCCCCCTCCTCCCGTATCTCTAACTGGCTCCCCACGCCTCCCCCTTACACTCCTCCACCTACCCCATCCACTTCCCCAGCCGAACCATCTCTCTCACCCCCACCCGACGCCCCTCCCAGTCCTCCTAAGTTCTCACCCTCCCCTACACCCTCACCACCACCTTCCCCTCCTCCTCCACCACCTACCCATCCACCACATCATCCCATGCGCACCCGCTCCCAAAACAATATTCACCGCCCCATCCAAAAGCTTAACCTCCACACTACACTTACTTCCACACCTTCCCCTGCCATTGAACCCACTACCGTATCACAAGCCCTAAAAATTCCCCAATGGAGAACCGTAATGCAAGAAGAATATGATGCTCTCGTTCGCAACCATACCTGGGATTTGGTTCCTCATGATCCTTCCCTCAATGTTATAGGCTCTAAATGGGTTTTTCGGTTGAAACGTCACCCTGATGGCTCCATTGATAGATACAAGGCCCGTCTCGTGGCCAAAGGCTTTAATCAGCGTCCTGGCATAGATTATTATGAGAATTTTAGTCCCGTTGTCAAGCCCCCTACCATTCGTGTTGTTCTTACGCTGGCTCTCACGCAGGGGTGGTCTCTTCGACAATTGGACATTAATAATGCTTTTCTACAGGGCCACTTACAAGAAGCTGTCTATGTTGCTCAACCTGCAGGTTTTGTAGATTCTACGCATCCAACACACATTTGCAAGCTTCGTAAGGCACTCTAGGGTTTGAAGCAAGCACCCCGTGCTTGGTATGAGGAACTCAAATGCTTCCTTCTTCATTCTGGCTTCAAAAGTTCCCATGCGGATACCTCTCTGTTTACCTTCAAGTCTGGCAATATTTTATTATATGTGCTTGTGTATATGTCGATGATTTGATTGTTACAGGAAATGACTCTGTCGCTTTGGAAAAATTTATTGGGTCTCTCGGCTCCAAATTTGCTCTCAAGGATCTTGGCCCACTGACGTATTTCCTTGGCATTGAAATTATTCGGAATTCGGATGGTGTCCTACTTTCTCAACAGCGTTATATGACCGAACTCCTTGCGAAAGTCAACTTTCAAAATGCCAATTCTGTTGAAACTCCTCTCCCAGTTGATATTTCAAATTTAAAATCTACTTCGGGCACTCCACTTACGGATCCATCAACTTATCGTATGGTGATTGGTAGCCTCCATTATCTCACATTTACTCGACCGGACATCGCGTTTGCTGTCAATAAGTTGTCACAATTCATGCACTCTCCTACGGATGTTCATTGGTCATATGTTAAGCGTCTACTTCGCTATGTTGCTGGCACTACCACCTATGGTATTCAACTCCACTGTCGTTCTCCCCTCCTTTTACATGCCTTTACTGATGCTGATTGGGGTGGTGACAAGGATAACTATACGTCCACAAGTGCTCACATTATTTATCTTGGTCGCAATGCCATTTCGTGGACCTCGAACAAGCAAAGTACCATTTCTCGCTCATCGACAGAAGCTGAGTATCGTGCTGTTGCAGCTGCTACTGCCGAGCTGAATTGGATCACCTTTTTATTGCACGAACTTGGCTTCCCTGTGAGTGCTCAACCAGTTATATATTGCGACAATCTAGGTACTAACCCGGTTTTCCACTCCCGTATGAAGCACGTGGCCATTGACTACCACTATATTCGGGATCAGGTTCAGCGTGGTTCCCTCCGCATTGCCCATGTCAACGCTTCTGATCAACTGGCCGACTGCCTAACGAAGTCACTCCCTCGTCCATCTTTTCAACATCAACGTGACAAGTTAGGACTCCTCCCTCGTCCAACTTGAGGGGTGGTATTAGTAAATATAACTCATAATCTCTGTATTAATGAGTATTATTCTCAGCATATATTTAGGAGTACATTTAGCAGCACATCTTTTGTATGTATTGTAGGAGTATATATATACATTCTTTGTAAGTCTTTTACTATTAATCAATACACAAAAATATTTCCCAAACTTTATTACTATATTTCAATGTTAGAACACGAGTGCTTTAACGTGTGCTTTTAAAACAAAATTTAAGATACTCGTGTTTTAACGTTGAAATTGACGGGAATACAAATTCCTGCCAAGGAATTCCTGTGCAATCCATCTTACCTAGAAGGAAAGAACTAAGTTTACTATAAAAAGGTGCATTCTTTTAAACCAATGATTTGTTTTTGTTTGCATAAAGGAGGAAAGGAGTAAATTTTATTAAAGGGTTACTTCTACTTCATGGATCTAAGCCTCAAGATTCTGCTTATATTCGAGTTTCTTCTGGTTTACTCTACCTTCTGTGACCATATACAATCAGCGTGCATTTATCTCACCTTGTATTTTTGCCCAGAAATGTATTCTTTTTTATGTAGATATTTGTTGATTTTTAGCAGCCAAGGGTTTAAATGCACTAGATATCCTGCAATCCCTTTCAAACCACGAACCGACTTCCTTGCCTGCAAAATACGGTAACAAGTTCGGAATATCTCACAGAGAATCTCCATTACAAGGAAATTCTATACGAAGACTCTTTAATGAGGAATTTCACTTGCATCTAATCATAACACGACTCGTGACATGATTTTAGTTGAAATCTAACAATGCTTATTGTATGATGCAGTTATTAGTTATTACCAGGTATCCTTTGAAGAAAGCCTGAATACGTCTAGCAGCCATGTCCTCCGATAGCATAGCTCTGTATGTAGCATTTCTTGAACAATCTTTTGCAAGAATGACGGATTCTTTATTGACATTTCTCGTCTCATTTGTTTCTCCGGCCGTCAATTCCTTCCGTTACCTATAAGTCGAGCAATACATTCAAGAAATTTTCGGTAGAGAATAACACACAAAAAAAAGAAGAGATGCATGAAATCAAATTTTCCTTACATTCCCATGTTTGGATCTATCATTCTTCAACCTTTTTTGAATAATAATTTATCTGAAACAATCACCAGAACCCATTTTTTAAATCACACTGAAACTTAGAGACATCTATCAGATTAGAACATAATTTAAGCAGAAGTTTCCATTTGGAAGTAAAAGGCATGATGCAAAAGAAATATAATAGTTAGGGGTTGGGAACAGGAACAGGAACAGGTATGCTTGATAAACACATTTGGATTGTGCGGTTATAAAGTTTCCTTCAAGCTAATATCTGAAGCAACTTGAAATTGTAAGATAAGTTCTACATTTCCAATTAAACTACATATATCACAAAGTTTGGGACCGTTGGATCATTGTCATATATATCTTGCTAGATTATTCGACACCGTTTTCGAGGTCAAAATCCACTGTTTTTCCTTCCATTTTGGGCTCAGAAGATTTCAACACGTTTTTCTCCCTTTTTTTCGTTTTCTGTTTTTCTGTTTTAAATTTTTCGTAGGTAGGTTTCTGTTTCTGTTTCCGTTTCTTTTTCTGTTTCTTTATCTTTTCTAAATAAAAATTAAAAAAAAAAAGTGGTCATACAACCTTCTATCCAGGATTGAGGATATGGATGAGCAAAGTCAGATCGCCATGCTGCAACAGCAGGTGGCAACTCTTATGATGTTACCCAATCCTATGAATCAGACCCCGTCTTCTCCACAGAACTCACAAGTTCTGTTCTGTGGAAGATGTTGTCGACCTGGCCATGCTGTTGGCCAGTGTCAATTTCTTTCCCCTCCTGCGTATCAAGTTAACACTGTCCATAATCAGGGAAATTTTAATCTAGTCACATGTCAAAATTGTGACAACGTGGGACACACTGCTCGTTCCTGTCCCATGAATGGACAGAACGATGAATTAAATGCTTTCTATGGCCAGCAATATCAGAGATTTAATAATCAGTTCTCTGGCCAAAGCACTTTTCAGAACCAGGGTTTCAATTCTCAGAATCCGAATTTCTATCAAAACCCGAACTTCAGTCAGAACCAAAATATCAATTTTTCCAATCAATATCAGTGGTTCAATCAGAACAGTCCCGATCCTAGGTTTCAAAGTCAGTCTAGCCAATCATTCCCACAGAACTTTCAGAACTATCAAGGCCCCTCTCAATCGGACGATCTTGAAGCTAAATTGGAGGAGCAAAATAAAAACATCCAACTCCTGTTGAGCACATACAAGAGTATTGAGAGACGAATCGGGGAAATGGCTCAAGACTTAGGCATTGACCTAGCTCCCACATTTCCTTATGATAGCGAAGAGGACAATGCCATGAACTTAGGATCCGGCATTCAATTCAGTGGTCCCCCAAAAGTAGAAGTGTCAAGTTTAATAGATTCATCTGTCTTTGGATCCGATGCTCGTATACCATCAACTGATGAGACTTCTTATGGACATGGACTTAATAACGTTCAAGTGAGATGTTCGTATTGTGGTGGAAACCATTATGAGGCTCAGTGCAATGAAGGATATTCATCCCATCAATGGAATACATATGACAATTATGATGCAAGTTATGAGAATCCACTTCAATCTAACTATGCATCCACATACAATGGTGGGAGGAGTAACCATCCTTATTCTCCATGGGATGAAGAAGAAAGCAATTATCAACAACAAGTGTTCCCTCACTTAGAGCCCTAGTCGTACATGGCAGCTTTGTTAGAGAAATATATAGAGAGCAGAAAGGAAGTTTCTAGAAAAAGGACACACCTGGTGGATCCTGCTCTAGAAAAGAGGGAATTGACTTTAGGAGAATTAAGTGCACATGATCGCCAAGTTATTGTAGATGAACGGGAACCTGAGATGATGGCGAGTCTTGAGCATGAGGTAGGTCTTGAAAGTCGTAGGGATGTAAACTGTAATCCTTATGAGAACCCACATTGTCTTGATCTAAATGCTTCCGGTGATGATTTTTCAAAAACCGCTGAGGGTTCAAGCCTCCAAATCCACGAGAATGAAGCCACATGGAAATCTGAACCATCTTCACAAGATACCGGTGCAGTAATTCCAGATTCAACATTGATGAGCCAAGAAAAAGATGAAAAGGCAGGTAACACTAATGTTCTTGATCATCAGTCATCTAATACTCTTAGTTCTCCGTCCTTGAACATCAATGTTGATGTTGATCATACCGAGTACATAGATGTTGCACCTCTAATAGTCTATAATTCTCTTAGATTCGTCATGAGCATCGATAAAGAGATCTACAAGTTGTTAACTGACACTTCATCCCTAAGAGCTAAAATGTTTAATCACTTTCTAAGAAGACATGGTTGTAGGATTCCTATGCTTTATCTTAGAATCCGTATGCATACCCCTGATTTGTGGAGGAAGATGCAGAGGGAAGCCCTTCTTTGGTTTAGTCCTCCTTGATAATGGATAGTGGAGTAAATGTGTCTAGCCAAAGACACTAAAGAAAGGCACTTGTTGGGAGGCAACCCAATAATAAGAATAGTTTTTTTTTTTATTATTTTCTATTATTTTGTTTTTGTTGAATAAGGGAAGCTAGGTTTGTCTTGTGTCGTCTAGGTTTTTGGTGTCGGTTTTTGGGTCAGGCAACTTGCATAAGCGTAACTTGCAATCTCGACTATAATCTCCTTCCTGCTATTGACATGCTTCGTCGCTTAATACTTGATTCATCTGTACTTTAGTTGAAGCTATTGTCGGTTTTCCGTTGCTATTAGTTGTTGATGAAGCTTGTAAGCCTTAACGCGCATTTACACTTTCATTTGGAGTTTGATATTCCTGTATGCACATGTGGTCCATATTTGTATTGTAAAGCTTCTGTGGCTTTATGTTTGATGCTTAGGTGTCTTGTGTTTTCCCTGTGTGGTGATTTGTCCATCTAAGCAATTATTTCCTATGCTTATATCAAACTTTTCTGCACAATATGTTATATTCCCCTACCCCCGAGGTCCGTTTTGTGTTGCTTTTCATGTGTGCAGGATATTTGCGATAGCGATTGTGAGTTTTAGATGATATCAGTTTTCCGGTGGATGGTCCACAGTCTACCGATTTCCTCAAGCATTTCTGGATCTGGGTCTAGACCACCTTCAGAATTGCCACCTTCGAACTACAATCAGCTAAGTTCCTTTATCTTTTCTTTAATTCTGCACAACCTGAGGACATGTTGTGGTTTAAGTGTGGGGGAGGGGTATGATTTGATATGTATCTATACATTTGCTTAATTCGTTATGTTTCTATGCACAATGAGCTAAAAATGAGCTAGATTTTCAAATTTTTCGACATTTTTGTTTTTGTTCTGTCCCGAGTAAGCAATGCATAATCTTTGTTCGTTATTTTTATAGTCATCCAAGCTATATATCATATGTTTGATAAGTTAGTTGTTTCACCTGATATCTATTTTTCACAAGCCATAGTGAACGATGAGCTAATTTATAAAGCTATACCCCTTTTGATTAGTGATTTTTGTTTTCTTATAAGTCATGTGCTTAGTGCTACGTATATGTCTTGAGATTTATGATAGTTTGTATTTAGATCCGAAGTATGTTATACTGTGAATATCTAAGGTTTGAATGTGATAAGTAACACGTGACTTATTGTCAAATGAAAGAGTTGAAAAATATGAAGAATTATTGGGTGTGTCGAAAGCTAGTCGATGATTTGGAGTGCGGTAGGGCATTATCACGAAATGTCCTATACCACTATGATGACTAAAAGCTCACGACAGTCAGAAGAAGCTGCCTTATGATTTGAGTAAGGTAGGGTATATCTCGAATATCCTATTCTGCTATGACAGGGCAATAGCTCATTCTGATGTGTGTTTAAAAGTAAAATAGTTAAATCAACTTGCAATAAGAATTGTTATGAAAAAGATATAAGACTAAGTTATCGTCTATCTTATCCCCTGTAGAAACTGATAGATATGCTGGAGGGATTATCCTCTGAGTATTTCAGAAAGGCCCTAGATATATTTGATCATCCTTTTCGGGATATTTTACGTTTGTAGGGTACATCTTATGAGTGTCATTTATTACTAGTCTATGAGGGGGTATTAGCTAGTTTTGCTTCGAGTTTCTCAAGTTTGGATTTAGTGGAAGTTTTCTATGGCTTTGTGATGGGAGTCAACTTTACATGATTCCGGTGCATCTTTTACCCCCGTTTATCCCACTTTTAGCACGTTTCTTGATGATTTAGACCGTTTTAGGGGCAATATCGTGAATTATTAGCACGGGGAGTAAATCCGTCACTTTGATAGTTTACTACCTCTTTTTAGTGATATTGACCCTATTCCCGAGCAATTTTACCCTCCGGAATGTTTTGGATGTTTTTGGTTGTTGTGATGATGTAGGGAAATGGTGTCTCGAGAACCCGGAATGCAAAGAATTATGATGAGAAGCATGGTCAAGGTGCAACAATGAGTCAAGGAAGGAGAAAGAGGAAGAAAAGGGAGAGGAATGGTTGGTACCCTTGTGGTCTGTTCTAATTCAGCAGCATTTTGACCCATGATGGAGGCATTTTATGGTCATGACTTCTGCATGAAAGTTGTAGATAATTGAAAGAGCTCTCCAACGCATCTTGAATCACCTAAATCGGAGCTCGGATGAAGAAGTTATGAAGGTTTTACTACAGCAGAAAAACTGCATCATGCGAAACGCACGTTTGGAGCTCTCAAACCAGCGTTACATGTCTCAAACCAGCGTTCCAAGCTCCAAACCAGCGTTTCAAGTGCCAAACCAGCATTTCAAGTGCCAAGAATGGAAACAGAGAGTACACCCCTCCAAACGCTGGTTTGAAGGCTCTATTGGGTCGTTTTCTGCAGATTTTGACCTATAAAAACACACCAGAACAGGAAAAAAGGGGGGCCGCAAAATGGAGTAGTTTTAGGTTAATTTGGGCGATTTTCTTCATCCTTAGGAGTTAGAATTAGTGTAATATACCATTAGAAAGCTCTTTCAATCCTCTCTTTGATTATCTAACTCTTAGCTTCGATCTATAACATTTCATTGGGCAAAATTCGATCTTTTGTATTCAACTTTTGTGCTTATCTTCTCCAACTCGAATTTCTGCAACTTTATGGTAATTTTCTTCTCTTTTATGCTTGTTATTCTTCTCCTTTACTACTTTCTTTATGTTTTAACTTGTATAATGTGTAGCTAATTCCTCCCCATAGTCGAATCATGTGAAATGTGGTGAAATCACCCTTTGGGTGATGAAATTGGGAATGTGTAGTGCTTTTTATTGTTGTATCTTGCACGTTTCACGTCTTAGAACTTGTTATAATGGATTTGGGCTAGATTGATCACCTAGGTCAAACATCACACACACCACTCTTGAGAGTTGTTCAGAGAGAGGGGTGTGGGAAAAGGGTTCTAGGATCGCGGTGTAGTCTCGGTTTAGTTGTTAAACCGAGCTCATCGTGAGGTTACTCGTTTATACGTTTAAGCGGCTCGAGTGCAAAACATGACTTGTTAGGAGAGAGTTGTTCAGACCTTAACATGGC
The DNA here is from genome assembly GCA_036785695.1 of Gentiana straminea. NCBI lineage: Eukaryota > Viridiplantae > Streptophyta > Magnoliopsida > Gentianales > Gentianaceae > Gentiana > Gentiana straminea. The sequence goes on from JAVUPR010000019.1 coordinate 253,521, forward strand.
ATAAGGTGTTAGAAGAGAGTTGTTCAGACGCTAGCACCGGGTTTAGGAGTTCGCACCCGTGAAATTGAATGCAAGAGTTCGTTTAGTATAATGCACACTCCCGGTTTTGTCTACCTTAGGGTTGAGATTAGTCACATTGATCATGGTTCGGCTATGTCCCTTTCTCCCTTTAGACTTGTTAGTTTAATTTACTTTAGTTTAATTGAAGTGTGCAAACATTCCAACAACTTGTTTGACTAGACTAAGCAATAAGTTCACTTTGGTACTTACAAGCACATCTTCTCTGAGGGATCGACCTCGGACTCCTGTAGCTTTACTCGCAATCGACCCGGTACACTGCCGGTTAGAGAGCTTGTTTAGTCACCGTTGTCTTGAGTATATTATAAATCTGTTTGGTGAAATAAACGCTCATCACTTTGCACACACACAATGGTGAACCTATGATTTATTGGATCTATGCTATATTGTCTTAGATGTCTGTTTTTGTCTCGAGCCTTATCTTTCGTTTTGTTTTGCTCGGGACGAGCAAAAGCTAAGTGTGGGGGAGTTGTTAAGGGTGAATTTATACGGTTTATATTGATATATTTTATGATTTTTCCCCCGTATTTGTATAATTTGCATAAGAAACGAGTGTTTAATGGAATTATTGAGTAAATGAGGTTTTTAATGAGTTATTCGCAAAATTGGTTAATTTTGGTGTTTTAATCTTGATTTTATGATTATTTGAATGATATTACACTTTGCGATGTTTTTATGTTATAGATACATGTTTGAGGCTCAAAAGATGATCAAAGGTTGATTAAGTTCGAGCTAATTGATGATAAAAGAGATAATGAAGGAATGAGATAGAGAAAAAAGAGATAAAGATCAAGAAATCAGAATTCGATCGTATTGGACTGGCGTCCAGAAGCTTGGACGGGCATCCTTCCGCCGCCTCAGCTAAACCGACTTATTTATCTATAAATAGCAGCGTTATTTCAACCTTAGTTACATCAATTCATATACGTTCTTCATACAGAAAACCCTAAAACGAGCTGCTGGTGCGCTCGGTCGACCGAGCCCTGCTGCTCGGTCGACCGAGGGTTCTTTTATTTTATTTTATTTTTTAGTTTATTTTCTTGTTTCCCGGCGATGAATAAAGGCTGAGCAGTCCGATCAAGCTCTGTGAAACCTGTTTCAGCGACGAACTCGATTTCAATTCTTGGATGTTTTGTAAGTTTAATTTAAAGTTGTCTTCTTTTCTATGATTAATTGTTATTTTGCAATTTCAATCGATGGATGTCTTTGCATGTTGATATTTACCGTATGACGAGAGTCGGTGTAAACTTGATCACCATAGGAAAGAGTAGAGCTTTAACCTATTTAACGAGAGTTGTTAGGTTAGGAGTCTAGGTTCATCATGAATCACAATTTTAGTTAATTCATTACAAGGTTATCTTAGAAAGAGATTGAGGGATATCATCATCACCGGAAAAGATAAGATTTTGCATTCGTTTATTTTATCAAGTTGTACTTGTTCTACCTTCATGTTTTATGTTGCAGGTTAATAGAACTTAGAAATACGAGAGTTAATAAGTTCATTAGATTACCGTGAATGAGAGTAGCAATAATTATTCCAACAAACGAGAGTTGAGGGATAATGTTGTTAGATTAGGTTTTTTTAAATCTGTATCTTTGCTTCGTATAGATGTTAGTCAAACCGAGAGGTAAACTAATTAATGGCGTGATAAATCGAGAGAGGAAACGCGTCTTTAGATAAGATTTAAATCCAAGGAAACTTGTGAATGAATGTTTGTATTTCTTATTACTTTCGGTGGGGTGATGGTTGCGGGAATTGGTGGATCATTGCTCGTTCGTTATTTGTTCAATGTTAGTTATTATGTTTCTTTGGTTAGTAGAATAAGTTTTATTTATTTTGTTCGCAACGATATTTTCCTGGCTTTGGACTGACAATCCTCTGTCCAGTTTACCTTTTCGTTTAGTTATTTTAGGTTTTTAATAATAATAGTAACAATCTTAGGAAAATTAATGAACTAGATACCCCGATTCCCTGAGATCGACTCCGGTATTAATCGCTATACTACGATCCCTACACTTGGGGAATACCGGATTTATAAATTTTATTACTTGTTGTTTTTCATTGCATAAAATCCGTGACAAAGCCTACGGTGTAACCTCGGTAAATTATATGTCTATAATCTAAACCGGTCATTGGTGATAAATGTCGAAGAAGCTATACACACACACACACATTCTTTTTCTAAATACATGGTTGAACTTAAATCTTATGCATTTGTGTCATTTACTTGTGTTTTACCATTTCAATTCTTTTGGACTTGATGTATGCTAGCAATGTTGACTCCATCTTTTTTTTTGAATCGCACATTTTTGCTCGAGGGCGAGCAAACGCTAAGTAAGGGGTAATTGATGAGAGTCAAATTGGCTATCATTTTATATATAATTATACCCCGTTTATACATCGTTTTATATGTTTTCTGAGACATTTGGTTGTATTTTGATGTATTTACACCTTTGTTATCATTTCGGGACCTAGGACGTAAAGTCCGGGATTCTCGGTCTTTTTCGGTGTAATTTACTATACTCTCGGTCACCCTAGTGTCCTGTAGGGATTATGTGTGGTATTTGTTGTGATTTTGTACAAGAATTAGGTGTTTGAGATGTCCGGAAGGTGAGATACGAGGATTGGAACGTGTGCCCGAAGCTTAAATGTTCAAACGGATCAATAACGCGGTGATACTACAACCATACCTTCCATTGATCTGCATTTTGATCCACCTTATGGGCATTTTCTGGGCTGGACATCTTCATGAAAGTTGTAGAAAATTGAATGAGCTTTCCAACTCTTCTTGAATCACTCAAATCGGAGGTCCACAGACAAAGTTATGGCAGTTTTTCTGAGGGTATGTCACCGTAGGCGGCCGCCTGTCACCATAGGCGCCCGCCTAAAAATGCGGCTTTTGGCTTGAAAGTTGCTGATAGGTTTTGTGAGGGAAAAATCTGACAGGCGGCCGCCCTGTCAGTACAGGCGCACGCCTAGCGGTTCGATCTGCAAAACACTTTAAATACCCCCCCCCCCCCCCCCCCCCCTCATTTGATCTAGATCGAAGACTCTCCCTTTTTAGATCGATTTTTCAAGTTTTTGCTGCGTTTTTCTTCATCTTTTCTTAGCTTAGATTAGTGGTAGGTAGATTATCTTAGTTTAGTCGTAGATAGCTTGACGCGTTATTGACGGGATTTCTTCCGGAAAACCATTTTTCTACCCGGTAATTTTAATTAACATATTGTTCTTGTTTTCAATCTTGTTTTATGTTAGCTTTGATTGTTGATTTCTTTTATTTTGCTTAGTAGTATAATGAGTAGCTAATCCATTTTTAGCCGAGATATGTGATAGCCTTCGAAATCGAATCCTTAGCTCGTTGATTGAAGTGTTTTGATGTTATGATTGTTAGATTCTCGGTGTTGTTATCCTTCTAGAACTTATTCTAAATGACTTTTATTGAACTCGTGAATTGATAATCGTATTTCACGTGTCTTCTTTACATGTGTATTTTGCGAGAGGATACGGGAAAAGGGGTTCTAGGATCACCCTGTAAAACTGACTGAGTTGTTCAGATTCGGTTTCGTGTGTGAGGTTTATATCATTGTTAATGAGCATCTCATAGATCATAGACCATGTCGGGTAGGTTAAATCCGGTAGCAGACTGTTGAACCTGACATAGGAGGGTAGATTATTGAATTAATGTCTATACTCGGAATTAGGAAATGACACCCTTTGAGTGACAACGAGGTGGACTGTTGAACCTAACATAAGAGGGTAGATTATTGAATTAATGTCTATTTTCGGAAACAGGAGACGACACCCTTCAACGATGCCGAGAACATTAGAGTTTGTCAAAACACTTCCGGAAATGAGTTAGGGTTAGAGAGTAGTTGGTTGGATCATAGCTCGGCTATCTTGTTTTTCGTAGTTTTAAATCTTTTCTCTTATGTTTATTTAGTTGTTAGAACCGGTGATCTGACAAATCACCACATTCAATTATTGTGTTGACCTGAACTAGGGACGAGACCGACTTTGGTACTCGACCAGATTCCCTGTGGGATATGACCTTGACTCACCAATTCTAGGCTACATTTGACCCGGTACACTGCCGGTGAGATTGGACACTTAGAAAATGCCGATCAGGCTACAATATACACTTCAAGATTTAGCATGTTAAGAACTGAGTTGGGAATGATTGAAATTGACTAAGTACCAAAGAGCGGCTAACTGGAGTAAATCAACTAAGTGACTTCATCAGCTGTTCAAACCTTTGCCATTACAAGAGATGTAGCAGGCAAGGCACTGGTACTCAGCAAAGTTAACTTCACTGATTGTTAGGAACAGTAGAATAAAGCAGCTCAGTGAAAAATTCACTACATCGGCTAAGTGACCAGCCAAGGCACTCCACCGAAATGAAGAATGGAGAAATGGGAAATTAAAGTGTGAACCAAATCAACTTTTATACACGTGGAGAATAAGGAAATTATGGAGAATTATACTGTGAAAGATTATACACGTGGAGATCAATTTACAATTATGGAGGTAACCATATTATTTCTCTGATTATAAACGCCTCGATTCCCGGGATTTATCATTAGTTACCTCAATCCACTCCCCCGCTTCACTCGAATATCGGGATTCATATACACAAAATCACGCCATTATGTCATAAAATCCTTCCACATTCAAACCACGTTCACACTTCCCAAATCATCCTTTATAAACGACACTTAGAGGTTTCTCAGAAATCTTTACGCTCATTTACAAATTATAAACCTCATTTCTTCCCCTGAAAGATCAACACTTTTCAATTTATCAATCACAATCAACAATGGCTTCATCCTCTACAATATCTCCCACAGAAACATTCTATGAAAAATCGATCATCACTGGATCATTTTTCAAACATGAACCATATCTTTCCTTTTGTGATAATGATGCACAAGCTCAATGCTTGGTTGATTGCTGCTCAAATCTGGGGTTAATGACCTTCCTAAACCCCACCCCACCCCACCAATCAACGGAATTTGCTATGGAAATCTGATTGCATTCTGAAAAAATGCCAAGATTGTGCCCAGCACAAAGAAAACCGATATCGATTGCATAAAGAGTTCAATCTTTGGGAATGAAGTAGTCATTACGCCTGGTCTTCTCAATAGATTCCTACACCTACCCATGATAGGTCCAGCAAATGTAAAGTTTGTGAAGATTGACATCATGAAATTCTGGGCTGAGATAGCCAAGAACCCCAAGAAAAATAGCAAAACATACAACCTCCCTAGATCAGCACTAAAACTTCCGTTTGCTGAATTTGCACCGGTCATCACTAAGAACATCGAAGGCTGAAAAGGGTCGATGGAAAACTTAACTGAGTTACGAGTCAAGCTAATGGAAATAATCTACGAAGGTACTAAATTCGACTGGGAAACATTTGTATTCAATAGGTTGAAATACCAAATTCAAAAGGATATTGATCTGTCAATTACGGGACCAAGCAAGGGTTTGCAGAAGAAATGTGATTTCTGGGAGAGGAAATCATATGGGTTCCCACTTCAACACCTGTTTGACGCATTGAAAGTGAAACCCACAAATCTGCAGGCTCCACACAAGTCCAAGGTAATGTTCACCTACATCAAGGCATCTATGAAAGCCAAACCCACTACCGGGAGAAAAAGAAAACAACCTGAAAGCAGCAGATCATGAGTGGGACGAAGAACCAGATCCCAGAAGGCACAAGAGCACACCTCTGTGACTGGCACCAGCAACTTAAACGAACCTATGGTAATCAGTGATGATGCAGCAACAGAGGAAGAAAAGCAACAAGAGGACATAACCTATCTAGAAGAAGGTGAGGAAGGATATGCTCTCACTTCATCCGAAGAAGAAGAGATGGATGAGGAAGAAGGCGAGACGAGAGGATGAGCACTCAAAGGGCGACCACCTTGAAGCAAATCCAGAAAACATGGAGATTTATGATGATGAGCCGACACTTCAAGAGGCACTCTTCAAGAGCATCGCAAAGTTGGCAAACGACCAATTGAGCCACCGATCAAACTCACTACGCCGAACTTGTTAACTCCCCCATTATTGACCAAGGGGGAACAGCAGCAGAGAAAGTTACATCTCCAACAGATGAAAAAGCCAACACCCCAGAGCAACCTCTAATAAGGAAGAAAGAGAAGAAGAGGCAGAAAGTAAAAAGGAAGAAGAGGAGGATGAAGAAGATGAAGTGAAATTAGAGGAGGAGGAATATAAAGATGATGAGAATGTTGAAGTGGCACCAGAGGAAATTGATCCAGAAGAACCTTCAATCAGGACATTCAAACCCTGATTGTAGACATGGAGAAGCAGTATCACAGCATGCAAAACCTGAAAGATGCTTTAAGGAGTGACGCAACCTCCTTAAACCATAAGATTGAAGCCCTCATCAGTCACATCAAGGTACAAGATGAGGTCATGGAAAAACAGGGAAACTTGCTCTACAACTTACAGCATCTTATTCCCTACCATGTCCAAACCAATCTTGAATTTCATGCTGAAAAGATTGACAACAATCTCAAACCCTTGTTGGACACTCTAAATGCTCACACTCATCAAATTTTAACCATCTGGATGAGGTCATGGAGTACTCTGGCAAGCAACTCAACATCCTTCTCAAAATTAATGAGGCAACCAACAAAATACTGGAGAAAACATATGGTCCCCATTCTGAATCTGAAGATGCAATCAGGATTCTTGAAGAACGGTTTGGTGATACCAAAAAGGGGAAGGAAACTCAAAGCCCGATGCTCCAAGTAGAAAGAAGGAAAGCCCAACAGTTAAGGGCAAGGGCACCAAAGGCAAAGGCATCAGGTTTGAAGAGAAGAAGAAGTAGCCCTTATGTTTAATTGAATTATTTCTATATGTCTGCCTTTGTTTGTGAATGAAAAGATGCAATCTCTTATTGCCCTTAAATGGATGAATAAAAAATTTTAAGTTCTATTAATTTTTATGAAATAATTGGCATACTTATGTTCAGGCTTATGAGGGTTTTGGCATCATCAAAAAAGGGGAAATTGTTAGGAACATATTATTATGTTTTGATGATGGCCATACTAGCTGTTATAGCAAGCCTGAAATAAGTTAGAACACTCTGTATAGTCTTTACTTAGAGTCTGACATGTTGTATAAGTTGAGTCCGACAAGTATTGTACTAGTTGGTAGGACGGCAAAGCAAAACAGATTTTCGGCAGAGTAAAGCCAGTCAAGTACCAGCAGAGGAGCAATGAAGACATTATGGTCTGACTTATAACCAAGGAAGTCTGTGATGACCTTGGATAAGTCTAAATTATGTTTTGAGTGATGAAACTTAATGTTTAAATATGGTGTACACTGATCTCACCCAAATCAAGGATCAGTGAAGTACAAGGATTCTCCTTAAACTGAAAGAGTGAAGGAAACAGTGAATCGGAAAAGTAACTGACTTTCGGCTGAGTGAAGACAAAGAAGTGAAGGAAGATCTAAGCGGCAAATTCAGATGGATCACTTGACCGATCAAAGAACGGCTGAGTAAACCTTACTTAGTCAGATTATTGAAATATGAAGAAGATATAGTAGATCAAGCATTAAATGCACAATCAATAGAGGATCAATCAAAGACAGATTTTATGGTAAACGTTTGAAGAAAAATCCGATCGCTAAAATCAAGGAGAATACAATTAAAGGGGAATCAAGAATAAAATCAAGGATTATTCCCTTCTTTAATATAGCCAACGGATGAAAATTCAAATCAAGAATAATCAAGGCTATAAATAGAAGGCACTTACTGAAGGATGTAGGTTCTTAGATCTAAACGAGTTAGATCTACGCGCAGCGGATGGATCACGACTTATACATCACAATACATAATTAAAGGACTTAAACTACTACAAGGGGGTTAAGATCATGTTACCAATAGTAGGAAGAGAAGCCAAGATCTCCGATGTGTTCTCCAAACGGCGGTTGGTGGACACCCTTCTTGATACACGAACCTCCTCGATATGCAACACCAAGAAAAACTTAGAGTTTTTCTTCTTCTAAAACCCAAGACAAGAAAACTAATTTTTCTCTCCTTTTTTATGTGTGTAGTCGAAATTTGCCAATCCCTAAGGCTTGGGAGAACTCTCTTTATATAGGAGAGTAAACCTTGTCCTCCAAGGATTAAATAATTAAGAGATAATTATTACATTAATCCTTTATTCCAAATAAAAGATAAATAAAATGATTATCCCAAACAAATTAGTATAAATCATATTATTATCTAATATTCCATTAATTATCATTTAACAAATAAAAGATAAATCACATGTCAAATAATTATCCAAGAAAACTAATTTCTCTCTAATTAAGTGACATATATATTGGCGCCACATTAAGGGTCACTAAGCCCACATAGAATGTCTTTTATGTGTATTATATTATTTAGCCCAACTAAATAATATCCATGCATATCAATTAATTAGCCCAGCCAATTAATTATCACTGAGGCCAAAATAACAAGATTATTAGTCCGAATTACAGAAGCCACATCGGGGACCATGGACCTATAACCAGTAGCTCCAATAATTTAATTATTCATCGAACCGAATAAGTACATTAATTATTAATTCCGGGATTACGCCACCATAAACCCGAAACTGAACTCTACCGATTATAGATGTATACTTATACTCAACCCATAGAGTGAATAAGCGTCCATTGATATAATCCCTACATACGGATTAACCCTCCATAGACTGTCCATTCTGAGTGAGATATCTCCGTAAACCCGACACAGAATATCTTATCCTTATTTACCATTAACCCCCTGATGATCAATTAGTTCACATATCTGACTAGTGATCAATTAGTCTAATATGAACTCCCGGGATCGATCACTTTCTTAAGGCTAACAAATAAAGGGACTGTCTCTCAACTTCCCGCAGGAAGGAATGGATTCCATGTCTGTGAAAATCAGAACTACTCACTCATCTGGAGATAGTGCCAATGAGAAGTGGCGTGGAACACATATTTAAGTGAACCGTAACTAACACATCAAACACTACCCCGGGACAAGCAGCACCTAGTAATCACCTCAGGATTAAGGTTGATCCATATATGATCATCTAATGATTTAATAAGATTCCTCGATTACGGAATTATATCGAGAAATTCAGATTAAATCTGCCCAGTTGTTAAGGGTGATTTTATATGATTTATATCGTTATATTTTATAATGATTTCCTCCATATTCGTATGATTTGCATAGAAATTAAGGGTTTAATTAAATTATTGAGCAAATGAGTTTTAAAAGTCTTTAAGTGTAAACTTGAGCTAATTTCGTTATTTTATTGGTAATTATCTATGGTTTTACACTTTGCGTGTTCTTATGGTTTTGAAGGTACATTTACATGTCATGGAGAGGGATTGAAGGAGCTGAAAAGATACATAATTGGAGATTTAATGGAAGGAGGAAGATGCAAGTTGAGGATTGGAATGAAGAATTGCATGCAAGACAGACTGAACGAGCGTTTGCCATCCGTCCATCCTGGACTGGCGTCCAGAAGCTTGAACTGGCATCCAGAGTGGACGAGCGTCTGAAGATATGGACGAGCGTCCAGGAGAGGGAAGTTGATTCAGAGAGTTTGGACGCTGAAGTGGACGGGCGTCTGAAGCAAGTCCAAGGCACCTCGGACGGGCGTCCAACAAGGCGGACGGGCGTCCTTAAGCCGACATCAGCACAGCCGCCTCAGTTTTCTATAAATATCAGCGCGTATTTCAACCCTAATGATACATTATTGAGACCTATTGATACACAATCATTAGGAGAAAACCCTAGGGCGGCCCCAGCCCCCTTAGGGGAGGCTGGGGTTGCGATTTTTCTTGTTTTTATATTCGTTTTTTCTATTTCTGTTTGCTGCCATGCTGATGCTTAAGCTCTGCAACATGAATAGCCTGTGAGATCGTTTATTTCAGCTTTCTTTTATTTCTTTTCCTTTGAATAATTTTATGAATGATTTCAATTTAAAGCTTGTTTCTTTTCCAGGATTATATGTTTATGCAACGTATATCGAGAGATTGTTGTTATTGATGTTTACCGTATGACGAGAGTCGGTGTAAACGCTAGATCACCATATGAAAGAATAGATCTTCTTAACCTAAAAATACGAGAGTTGATGGGTTAGAATATCTAGATTGTTAGATCTAATAAATCTTGCACCTTGGTTTGAAAACGTTAATCTTTAAGATCGAGAGATAAAAGATTGATAGGCGAATTATCTACGAGAGTAGGAATTCATACTTTTGAGAGGTGAATCACATCTTTGATTAAATCTTCATAAGATAATCTAGGCAGGAAATTAAGGGTTGCGGGATGGTGGATCATGGTTTGTTCTATGTTGATTTGCTTCAGTCATTATCATGTTCGTTAGTTTTATTGTTTTCCTAGTTATAGTTTTATTTATTTACTTTTGTTCGCAACGTTGTTTTCCTGGATTTGGACTGACAATCCTCTGTCCAGTTTATCTTTCTGTTTTACACCGACTCTCGTCATACGGTAAACATCAATAACAACAATCTCTCGATATACGTTGCATAAACATATAATCATGGAAAAGAAACAATCTTTAAATTGAAATCATTCATAAAATTATTCAAAGGAAAAGAAATAAAAGAAAGCTGAAATAAACGATCTCACAGGCTGTTCATGTTGCAGAGCTTCAGCATCAGCATGGCAGCAAACAGGAAATAGAAAAAACGAATATAAAAACAAGAAAAATCGCAACCCCAGCCTCCCCTAAGGGAGCTGGGGCCGCCTAGGGATTTCTCCTAATGATTGTGTATCAATAGGTCTCAATAATGTATCCTTTGGGTTGAAATAAGCGCTGATATTTACAGAAAACTGAGGCGGCTGTGCTGATGTCGGCTTAAGGACGCCCGTCCGCCTTGTTGGACGCCCGTCCGAGGTGCCTTGGACTTGCTTCAGACGCCCGTCCACTTCAGCGTCCAAACTCTCTGAATCAACTTCCCTCTCCTGGACACTCGTCCATATCTTCAGACGCTCGTCCACTCTGGACGCCAGTTCAAGCTTTTGGACGCCAGTCCAGGATGGACGGATGGCAAACGCTCGTTCAGTCAGTCTTGCATGCAATTCTTCATTCCAATCCTCAACTTGCATCTTCCTCCTTCCATTAAATCTCCAATTATGTATCTTTTTAGCTCCTTCCATCCCTCTCCATGACATGTAAATGTACCTTCAAAACCATAAGAACACGCAAAGTGTAAAACCATAGATAATTACCAATAAAATCACGAAATTAGCTCAAGTTTACACTTAAAGACTTTTAACACTCATTTGCTCAATAATTTAATTAAACCCTTAATTTCTATGCAAATCATACGAATATGGAGGAAATCATTATAAAATATAACGATATAAATCATATAAAATCACCCTTAACACTAGTCCTATATGAATGCCATCATATATAAATGCCCCACGTAGGTACCCTCTACCGACAGTCCAGATAAGACTATCACACCCTAAGGTGTTTGGGCGCATTATTGGTGTTTTAATCAAGAGGCCCTAAACTCTGATTAAGTTCACCACGGACTAACTGTTTAAGTATATCACTACTAACTCAATCCTCACGTGTAATCCATACACTGAGTTAAGTGGTTACATACAGATATACTTAGGGTTTGCAGCAGTGTATACTATATAAGCACGAAGCAAATAAGATGACACGTGAGGATTGAGCACTGAGTTAAGTGGTTACATACAGATATACTTAGGGTTTGCAGCAGTGTATACTATATAAGCACGAAGCAAATAAGATGAACAATAAAATCTGTCATTTATTAATTTAAAACAATTACAAAATTGTCTTTCGGGCACTACATCTAACAATCTCCCACTTGCACAAATGACAAGCAATAATTGTTTTAGAGCACACCCACTAACTACTACAAGAACTACATCTCCCACTTGCTCTAAAGCAAATGACTCATGTCCTTAATACCCATGTTTTCCAAGTTCCTCGTAAAGACCTCAATGGAAAACGTCTTCGTAAATGGATCAGCAAGGTTGTCGGCTGAGGGGGTTTTCGTGATGGAAATGTCTCCTCTTTGAGCAATCTCTCTAATCAAATGGTATTTTCTCTCTATATTCTTTGACTTCTGGTGACTTCGGGGTTCTCTGGAATTCGACACGGCCCCGTTGGTGTCACAGTAGAGACGTATCGGATCTTCTGGATTTGGGATTACTCCTAAATCTCCCAGGAACTTCTTGAGCCATACCGCTTCTTTAGCTGCCTCAGAGGCCGCTATGTATTCGGCTTCCATAGTTGAGTCGGCCGTACTGGATTGCTTGACGCTTCTCCAGACAATTGCTCCGCCTCCCAGAGTAAACACCGAGCCTGATGTCGATTTACGATCATCCTTATCTGACTGAAAGTCAGAATCAGTGTACCCTGCTATATCCAGGTTTGCACCCGAATATACAAGCATATAATTCCTCGTTCTCTTAAGATACTTGAGGAGATTCTTCACTGCCATCCAATGGTACATGCCCGGATTGGACTGAAACCGGCTGACCAAGCCCACGCCATAACAGATGTCTGATCTAGTACACAACATAGCATACATCAGACTACCAACAGCCGAAGCATATGGTATTCGTCCCATACTCTCAATTTCCTCAGGAGTCTGTGGAGACTGCTTCTTAGAGAGTTGAATGCCGTGACGGGTTTGTAGGAAACCCTTCTTTGCATTCGTCATGTTGTAACGCAGCAACATCTTATCTATGTAAGATGCTTGGGACAGAGCCAACATCCTATTCTTGCGATCCCGTATAACTTGGATCCCCAGAATATAACTCGCCTCTCCCAAATCTTTCATTTGGAATTGCGTGGATAACCAATTCTTCACATCTGACAACATCCCCTTATTGGGTCCAATAAGCAGAATGTCGTCAACATACAACACTAAGAACGCTACCTGATCTTTGATGACCTTCTTGTATACACAAGGCTCATCAAAGTTTTGTTCGAAACCATACGACTTGACTGTTTCATCAAATCTATGATTCCAAGACCGAGATGCTTGCTTTAACCCATAAATGGATCTTAGCAACTTGCACACTTTGTGCTCTTGGCCTTTCTCGACAAATCCTTCTGGTTGCTGCATATATATTTCCTCGTCAAGATAGCCGTTTAGGAAGGCTGTCTTAACATCCATCTGCCAGATCTCATAATCTAGACATGCAGCAATCGAAAGGAGGATCCGAATGGATTTCAGCATTGCCACAGGGGAGAAGGTTTCTTCGTAATCGATTCCCTCTCTCTGTGTGTAGCCTTTTGCCACTAGCCGAGCTTTAAAGGTTTCAACCTTTCCATCCACTCCTCGCTTTCTATTGTAGATCCATTTACTGCATATGGGTTGTACACCCTCAGGGCAATCCACAAGTTTCCAGACTGAGTTAGAGTACATAGACTCCATCTCCTGATTCATCGCCTCAACCCACATGTCCTTATCAGAATCATTCATAGCCCTACGATAGGATACTGGATCATCCTGTACTCCATCAGAGACGGCGATATTTGCCTCTGGTTGCATACCGTACCGCACTGGTGGCCGAACCACTCTGGTTGTATGTCTGAGTGATCTAGGACTGTCAGGGTCGATAGGTGTATCAGTAGTGTTGTTGTTTGTGACACTAGGTGTCACCAGTGGTCTGACTTCATCAGAAAGTAACTCCTTGAGTACAACTTTACTCCGAGGCTTGAAGTCCTTCATGTATTGATCCTCGAGAAAAGTGACGTGAGTTGAACCTATCACCCTCTGATCTTCTAGATCATAGAACAGACCTCCTCTTGTTCCTTGCGCATACCCTACAAACAGACATACTTTCGTACGTGCTTGCAATTTACTAGTCTTGTCAACCAGCACATGTGCCGGACACCCCCATATACGGTAGTGACGCAAACTAGGTTTACTCCCACTTCATAACTCGAGAGGCGTTTTCTCGATAGACTTTGACGGCACCATATTTAAAATACGGACCACTGTTTGAAGGGCATGTCCCCAAAAGGACACCGGCAGTGACGCGTAGCTCATCACGGATCTGACCATGTCTATTAAAGTCATGTTTCTCCGCTCAGCAACTCCGTTTTGCTGAGGCGTTCTGGGCGCAGAACGTTGGGAACAAATCTCATGTTCTAAAAGGTAGTCTGTGAAATCAGTATCCATGTACTCACCTCCGTGATCAGATCGAAGGCATTTCAAAGACTTGCCCAACTGCCTTTCGGCTTCTGCCTGGAATTCCTTAACTTTCCAAATGTTTTGGATTTCGTATGTAGCAGATAAACATATCCGAATCTCGAGTAATCGTCGATGAAAGTCACAAAGTACTCGAATCCACCTCTAGCCTGTACATTCATCGGACCACACAGATCTGAATGTACCAATTATAAAGGTTCTTTAGCCCTGTTGCCCTTTGACGAGAAGGGTCGCTTGGTCATCTTTCCCTCCAGGCAAGACTCGCAGACTGGCAGTGAGTCAACAGATAACTCACTTAAGGGACCATCTTTGGCCAGTCTTTTGATTCTTTCCAAGGATATATGACCTAGCCTAAGGTGCCAAAGGTATGTTTTATCATTTTGAGAAACCTTCTGCCTTTTAGCAGAACTTTGATGTGCTACTCTAAACATTTCAGTATTAAGCAGTGTAGTATCGGTTGGTTTAATGACATACAGTCCGTTTTCTATCATTGCAGAACATAAGTCACGTCCATTTTTGGAAATAACAATCTTATTATACTCAAAAGATAAAGAATACAATTGTTCTTGCAAAACAGTCATAGAAATTAAATTTCTTCTAAAGTGCGGAATATAAAAGACATTGTCCAACTTAAGGACTTTATTTCCTAACATTAAACGAACTACTCCCACTGCTTTCGCTGAAACCACTGCCCCGTTGCCAACTCTCATCACTTGTGCCCCGTCCTCTAGCTCCTCATACGAACTAAGGATCTGCAAAGAAGAACAAACGTGGTTAGTAGCACCAGAATCCAGTATCCAAGTCGATACATCTTTAGCTACACTGTAGGATTCCAAGACAAGTAAATTACCTGTCTTATCCTTTCCCTTGTTTGCCTGGCCCTTTCCTTCCTTCGCCTCATTTAGATATTTCGGGCAATGCTTGCGCCAATGCCCTACTTCACCACAGTGAAAGCACTTACCCTTAGGTTTGGAAGGTGTAGCCTTTTTCCCTTTCTTTTTCATGGGCTTTGATTTCTGTTCTTTCACAGGCTTGGCTTTCGGCTTTCCCTTTGTCCCTTTGTTCGACGACTTAGCCTCGGCCAAATTGGCTTCGACTTTCTTTTCCCCTTCTCGGGCCCGGCCATTGGGCGGAAACCCTCGAATATCAGCTCATTTATCAACCGCGTCAAGTCAAACTTAAGCTTGTTCATGACGTAGTTGGTCTTGAACTGGAGGAAATCAGGTGACAGTGATTCGAGAATCATGCTCACCTGGGTCACTTCGTCAAACTTGGAACCGTGAGTCTCAACATCAGCGAAGTAATTGATCATGTTCATTTCATGACCCGTCACCGACTAACCCTTCCTCATCTTCGCGTTAACAGCCATCCTGACAGCCTCATGTCGGGCCTGATCAGAAGGTGAGCCGAACATGGAAACAAGGTGCTGCATCATTTCTTTTGCAGTGCCCAAGTTCTCACATTTGGTCCTTATGATCTCCGACATTGAGGCTAACATGATGCCCCGCGCCTTATTGTCTGCTTCAGTCCACTTCTGCCGATTTTCTTTTTCGGCTTTGGAGGACTGAGTGGTAAGTGCGGGAATATCCGAAGTCAAGGTGTGTTGAACATTTTCAAAGACGAGAACAACGTTGAGGTTACTTTTCCACTTTGAAAATTTGTTTCCGGTCAACTTATCATTTAACAGTAAAGAAATCTGAGACGACATGATGCTGTAAAGTAAAATGACAGAAATTAAATTCAAGTTCATAAACTGCTAATAAATTTTAGGAACTATAAACTAAGTACTTATAGTCTATCCTACCGTTCCAAGGACTAAATCTCTCACCTCAGTGCCGCCTTAGGGTAGGTCAAAGAGGTTTCGATTAATATTGAAGATCAAATTGAGAATCAAACATCTCATTTGTGATCGTCAATCACCTTTCCCTTTTTCAGCCAAGGTATTACCAAAATACCCTTTATGAGTGTGACCTACTGTTTCAGATTTTTAGGTAGACCCCGAGTATACCGCCTTAGGGTCGGTCAGTGACCCGACGAGTACCCAAAATCCTATCTTTTCGGAGACCAAGCCTTGAATTTTGATAGCGGTGAAGGCCTTCCTTAGGGGGCCGAAATCAAAGCCGGCACGTGGCATCACCATTCTCTCACGTTGATTGTGTCAACAGTAGAGGCCGTGGGGTCGGCTGTCGCCTCTCCCGCTCCCACTCAATATTTTGAAAAAGTGGTGGGTTTACTGATCACGTTTTTGGACTTGATGTTACATTAAGGAACAATAAATCATAGGCCCGAATGGTGTCTGTTATATGGGCTAGCCCACCCGACCAATTCGTTGGAACATATGTGGCCGTCGGACGGGTCAAGACTAGGGGAGCTCCGTTGAGCCGTAGTGGCTCTTCGGATGGCTCAGCCTTGCCGGACCCCCATGCGAAAGCCACACGTGGAGGGTGAAGTCGATCGAGCCGTAGCTACTGTTGACCACCCAACCGTGGTTAAACCACTTTCGAACCATGTTTGCCCGTGATTATCCAATCCTTAAACATCAAACTTTCACGTAGACACTACGGAACAAAAACGTAATCTCGTCTAGGTAAGGTGGAATTCACCGAGAATCCAACACCTTAACCACGAGGTTTCGGGATTTTACTCCTTATGCTTTCGCAGAGTGGGATTCACCGAGAATCCATCACCCAACCTCGACGATTGAAAAAACCCGTGTTCCTCGGTTTTTACCCTAATTAGTTTCTAATTAATATCAAACAATTAATTAAAACTAATTACGTGTTTTATACATGCCTAACTAATTCCTCGAATTACTTTCTACATGTATGCATTTGGAGTGGAATTCATGATATGATGCATGTCATGGAAATTTTCCGGTTCTACACATACAATCTAAACATGTATACTAGTGCGGAAAATAAACATCAAGATGGACCGTTGGCACCCTCGTATCTAATCTATTAAAAAAATAAAAATAAAAAATAAAAACCCTAATCTGTAGCTGTTCAAAATTTCGACGATCCGCAAACCAAACGAACTCGGATCGCAACGAAAATCTCCAGATCTGTTCTTCATTCCTAGGGCTTCAATATGGACGGTTGGATCGGAGCTTTGACTTGTCAATTTTCTCCAGTTAGCCGCCCAACTTGCTGCTGAATCTGACTTTTACAGCAGCGCATCAGAGACTTCAGGAGGCTGATTGGGGATCGAGATGAATCCCGATCGACCGAAAATTTTTATTCTACATCAAAAACTCCATATACATCGATCTGACCGGTTGGATTTGCGTTTCAACGGTCCAAACTCTCCCAGAAATTCGAGGAACTCACAGGTAGGGTTTCTGTGAATCCTGCGTTTTTCTGTTACAGCAGCTTCTTTTGCAGCAACGAACGGATATCAAAACGGACTCCGATCGACGCCAAATTTTGTGGAATTGTTCAACATCTTCCAATCTTGATTATGACCGGAGGGATCGTTGTTTCAACGGCTCGATCAACAGGAAAAATGAAATAACTACATAACTACTAAACAGATCTATTTTCTGGAAATTAAAATTGCAATAAAAATAAATTACATAATTTCTTATACTCATATGAACGAATTTTCATCGTTTATATGAGTTTACAATAGATCTAACGGGTAAACAGTGCCAACCCCCAATCCATCTTTTCAACCATAGCAATTAATCATTATCAATGCATAAAACAATAAATAAAAATTTACCTACATGCAATTCCACTCCTTTAAACCGTTTAATTATGATTATGACTATATAAATCGTGGAACCTGTCTCTGATACCACATGAAGGATGCAGGTTCTAAGATCTAAACGAGTTAGATCTACGCGCAGCGGATGGATCACGACTTATACATCACAATACATAATTAAAGGACTTAAACTACTACAAGGGGGTTAAGATCATGTTGCCAATAGTAGGAAGAGAAGCCAAGATCTTCCGATGTGTTCTCCAAACGGCGGTTGGTGGACACCCTTCTTGATACACGAACCTCCTCGATATGCAATACCAAGAAAAACTTAGAGTTTTTCTTCTTCTAAAACCCAAGACAAGAAAACTAATTTTTCTCTCCTTTTTTATGTGTGTGGTCGAAATTTGCCAATCCCTAAGGCTTGGGAGAACTCTCTTTATATATGAGAGTAAACCTTGTCCTCCATGGATTAAATAATTAAGAGATAATTATTACATTAATCCTTTATTCCAAATAAAAGATAAATAAAATGATTATCCCAAACAAATTAGGATAAATCATATTATTATCTAATATTCCATGAATTATCATTTAACAAATAAAAGATAAATCACATGTCAAATAATTATCCAAGAAAACTAATTTCTCTCTAATTAAGTGACATATATTGGCGCCACATTAAGGGTCACTAATCCCACATAAAATGTCTTTTATGTGTATTATATTATTTAGCCCAACTAAATAATATCCATGCATATCAATTAATTAGCCCAGCCAATTAATTATCACTGAGGCCCAAATAACAAGATTATTAGTCCGAATTACAGAAGCCACATCGGGGACCATGGACCTATAACCAGTAGCTCCAATAATTAATTATTCATCGAACCGAATAAGTACATTAATTATTAATTCCGGGATTACGCCACCATAAACCCGAAACTGAACTCTACCGATTATAGATGTATACTTATACTCAACCCATAGAGTGAATAAGCGTCCATTGATATAATCCCTACATACGGATTAACCCTCCATAGACTGTCCATTCTGAGTGGGATATCTCCATAAACCCGACACAGAATATCTTATCCTTATTTACCATTAACCCCCTGATGATCAATTAGTTCACATATCTGACTAGTGATCAATTAGTCTAATATGAACTCCCAGGATCGATCACTTTCTTAAGGCTAACAAATAAGGGGACTGTATCTCTACTTCCCGCAGGAAGGAATGGATTCCATGTCTATGAAAATCAGAACTACTCACTCATCTGGAGATAGTGCCAATGAGAAGTGGCTTGGAACACATATTTAAGTGAACCGTAACTAACACATAAAACACTACCCCGGGACAAGTAGCACCATGTGATCACCTCAGGATTAAGGTTGATCCATATATGATCATCTAATGATTTAATAAGATTCCTCGATTACGGAATTATATCGAGAAATTCAGATTAAATCGGTCCAGTCCTATATGAATGCCATCATATATAAATGCCCCACGTAGGTACCCTCTACCGACAGTCCGGATAAGACTATCACACCCTAAGGTGTTCTGGGCGCATTATTGGTGTTTTAATCAAGAGACCCTAAATTCTGATTAAGTTCACCACGGACTAACTGTTTAAGTATATCACTACTAACTCAATCCTCACGTATAATCCATACACTGAGTTAAGTGGTTACATACAGATATACTTAGGGTTTGCATCAGTGTATACTATATAAGCACGAAGCAAATAAGATGAATAATAAAATCTGTCATTTATTAATTTAAAACAATTACAAAATTGTCTTTCGGGCACTACATCTAACACTGACAGACCCAAAAAAAAAAGACAACACGCACGATCAAGAATCTGAGCAAAGACTCTGTCAAAGTGAAAAGTCTTATATCTGTACTGAAAAGAAATATCTAGTGATCAACTCAAATCTTAGAACTACAAATCAAACATCAAGCATTGAGATTGATCAACAAGTTTGTGAATCCAATTTACATCAATCAAGCAACTGAATCAGAGCCATCTGAAAAGGAGTTGTGTTTATGATAGCTGCTGAAGGATTTGATCCCAAGGAGCAGTGAAAAAGACTGAGTCACTTAAGCTATTGCAGTCAAGGAGTGATAGTCTTGTGAATTGTGAAGCTTGTGAAGTCAAGGACAATCGTACTATTGTATCTGTGAAAACAATAGTGAATTCCTCCGATCATCACAGGAGAATAGTGGATTAAAGGATTACACAACCCTGAACCACTATAAGCCTTGTGTCAATTTACTTTCTGAAATTTACCTTACCGTATTCATTTAATTGCTTATATTATATCATATATTTGTGATTTCTTAAACTACCTTGAAATAACTTAGTAAGAAGGGTCTTATCCGCTACCCAAAAGCTTTTAAATATAAGAAAAGTTTTTGAAACTCCACTATAGTCATTCACCCCCCCCCCTCTCTCGACTATAGTTTTACCCTTCTCTGGGACCAAAAGGATGCTTCTATATTTTTCATTCTTATGTCATGCCCACTTGTTGAGGTCCTCAAGGTGCCAACATCTTTTGTCACCGTGATTATAGAAGTCATCATTGTTTGCATATTTGCGGCTGGAGTTGAGACAACTCCTATGAGAATTTCCATCAACTTCTCCCATCTTTCTTCCTTTTCCAATGATCAACTTGAAGATTGTGTAATGTGGATGTTTTGTGTGGGACGTTATTGGTAAGTGTGTGTAGGTGGTGGCGGTGGTTGGTATGAAGCATGGCCTTGGAAATTTTGGTTTTGAGGGTTGGTGTTGAAGGAATTTTTTTGTTGCGGAGTAAAAGATGATGATCCTTGTTTGTTGGTGTGTGGAGGCCAACGATGAGTAGGGAAATCTCTTTGCAAGGTATTGTAAGCATTGGAGTAGGCGTTGTTCGAGGCTCGGTGTTGTTGCATAAAAATCACTTCTTCATTAGAATATTCACCGGATTCCATCACCTCCAATGGTGCATAATCTTCATGTTTCATTTCCTCACTACTCATGTCATTGCATGTATTTCCCTCCGAACTTTTACTTCCCTTAATTTCATCAACCTTCTTGCTAAGATGACGACTATGTCATCTTAACCGATGGAACAAGCAAATTGAAGCTTAAGCACCAAACGACCAAGATTGAGAATGAATCCTTGAAGTGAAAGGTTGCGGCGTTTAAGCAAATCATCTCAAGACTTAAAGAGCAAATTACTCAGCTCAAAACGCAACCCTCAACTTCTCAGACTTCAAAGGGTAAGGACATTTGAAGGTTTATCCGACACACAAAACTCACCCACCTCAACCAAAGTCTTGGAGCCTAGGCCAATTGGCTTAGCACACACCACGACCACACAACCCATCAAAAAGAAAAGAAGAAATAGAAGAAAAAAAAGGCACACACCGCACCTAAGAACGCTCCATCAACATCCGTACACACTTCACATCGTTCTTCCCCCCATACTCATGCATACGCCTATGATCGAAGAGGTTCAAGGAGCCCTTCTCAACAGAACCAATTCACTTAGAACAGCTATGCTCCACCCAGTTTTTACCCAACTACACACTACGATCCATGCATACACTAGGCACCCGCCTATACACATAGACATCACCATTTTGACCCCCTTTTGGCCTAGATGCTATTATGGCTAGACCATGTCAATCGAATGCAATTCGACCACACACCAAACCAACCCACGTCACTGTGAACAGCCCGAGTCCTCCCGGACAAAGAAGGCTGCTAGAAAACCAAAGGTTAAGAAGGTATGGGGGACTCGATCAAACCTGACTCTAACCCCGAAGGACCCAAGAACTAAGGATACCTATACAAACTCTTTGTATTGAAGGCATGTCTTAAAGCTAAACTCTACAGAAGCAATACAAAGTGGTGCTTGGACAGGGGATGCTCTCAATATATGATTGGCAACTTCGCAATCATTCGGGATTACAAAGCTATATCAAATGGAGGGTCAGTCACATTTATAGACAATTCAAAAGGCAAGATCCTTGGCAAAGGATCAGTCGGTAACCCAAGTTGCTTTATTATTCATAATGTCTTATTAGTCAAGCATTTAGAATATAATTTGTCGAGCATATCACAGTTAATTGACTCAGGCCTTAAAATTGTGTTTGATGATGATAGTTGCACGATATCTAATAAATTCGGGAATGTTCTCCTAACTGGTCTTCGTGAACATAATCTCTACATGATTGAACTGGACAACCTCACTAATTGCCCGATAACGTGCCTCATATCCAAACATGATGACGCAAATCAATGGCACCGTCGCTTAGGTCATGTTGGTATCTGTTGGTCCCTTGAAAAGGCTAACACAAGTTTAGAGGAGGGGTGAATAAACTTGTCACCAAAAACTCTCTCAAAACAGAAAGTACCCCAGGAACTGAGTTTCTCCGAAACTCAAACTAACCCTCAGTTCAGTTTTATTCATGTCCCTTAACTTGTGTGGAGTTCGACTAACTCAACTGAGTATAAGTCAAGACTGACTTATTCTTAGTCTAGTTAACTGGCAGCGGATAAAATTAGCCTTTATTGCAATAGATGTGTCAATAAAGATCTGAGCCTCCTATGTATCATTTTTGTGCTGACTCAGTGTCTTACTTTTGCTGAGTGTGAAGATAACAAGATAAAGTAATAATTAAATCATTGACAGCACAAATGTAAATGCATAAAGTAAATTAAGAAAGAGTTATAGAGGTTCCAGATGGTGTAATCCTGTACGTCCTCTCTTCCCCTATGATGCAGAGGAAAATTCCACTAGAACTTCTTTGAGATGGCCCGGTTACAAAAAGTTCTAAACTGATAGTCCTTGACTAATACCTAGCTTTACTATCTAAACACTTGTAGAACAGGTAGGATTGCTGCTCTTCAATTGTTTGAAACACTGGTCCTTGGAGGGTAGAATTGCCTCTTCACCACTCATAAAAAACACAGTCTTCCCGACCGCACTCAACCGTCCTTCACACCTTCTTGGTGTTTCACAGTCTAAACCTTTGATGAAATCAAAGTTGAGACTTGAATCAATGACTATGATTCAATTGTGATTTGAGCTTTTCTTCTAGATAAGTAAGTTATGCACGGCTCTGTGTTTCTTCAAATAATAGATCTTGATTCTGTTTGAAAGCTTTTAAACTCTTGAAGAAACTTCTTGATTTTGCAATTAAGCACTTGGCAGGAATTCTTTTGAGATTGGCTTTCCCCCTTTATTTGATCTTTCTTGACTAAATAGATTCTTGTTATTTTTCCTGCTCTTATTTTGGTTGTTGTAAGGGTAGTCTTTTTATAGGGGTTTGTCTAACGTTTATCCTGCTTGCATCTTGCAACGGCTATATTTTCTTGACCGTTCGCTCGTCGTATTTCATCCAATAGAATCGCTTCCTTTATAACGTTCGATTTGTACTATCGTTTATTGGATGACCGACATGTGAAACCGAGTTTCCTTGTCGGCTTTGCACCGAGTTTATCGAGTGTCGATTCTTAACTGAATTGGAGCGTTAACTGAGATTTTACTCTTCTTCAAATATCAGTACTCTAGTTTTTCATCTGATTATAATTGTCTTAATCAGAGTACACCAAGACTCATTAACTTCTAAGAATTCATTGCCCTTATGATTCTTAGGTCTTCATACAAGATCCATAAAGTCAGTTCAGGATACCACAATCGTGCCTGAAGTCTAACTTTACAGTCTCGACTTGTAATCTTCATAAATGAGTTTGAACCCTAAATTCTTCATTCTTCAATAACTAAGTCTGTGACCCTCAGTTTTTCAATCTTCTAGATAATCCAACTGAGTCTGTGTCCCTCAGCAAACTTATCTTCTTCAGTTTTACGTTGAATCTCAGTTTAATTAAATCTCAGTTTCTTACATTCTCAGTTCCCGGCCTAGAACTATTACAGTGCTTGTCTGATTTAACCTATACAAATATCAGACTCTATAAAATCTTATACATTAATATCTAGACATCTTTTTGCTTTGCACTATAACAGTTAGTTACGACACTTCAACAATGGGGTTAATAATAATGACTTATTAAGCGATGAATCATCATCAAAACATAAATTTTATATCCAACAATTTCCCACTTTTTGATGATGTCAATACCCTCCTTAAAAGAAATGCAAAAAGATAAAATAGAATACAGTAAATAACACAATGAACTGAGAAACTGAGAATTTATTTGATAACTGAGTTACAATGCTGAGTAATAAAATACAACAAAATAAAAAGAACTAAAAGATAGTTTATTTTTACTTGACAGTTAAACTAACTTGATTATCATAAGTTTCCGCGACAGTTCTCATAGTATTATTTGTTGCTGTGCTTTCAATTCCATGAATGCTTGCTCAAATGTTCCATGATTCCGATAAATTGTGCTTGCTGAAAAAATTGCTTTTGAAAAGAACTGCAAAAGTGAAGACAGTTGTCCTTAGTCTTTCATTGGTGGCTGTTTTCAGTAGATTCTGAATAAATTCAGGTTCAGCCTTTTCAACTTTATCTGATACTTTATCAAGAGTACCATTCTTTTCCCGTTTCCTGAGTTTGTTAAAATAGTGCATAAGTATCTTCTGCATGTGTAGAAATATTTTAAGAGATTCTTCTTTTGATACTCCTTCACTTTCTGGTAAATTTTTGAATAGACTGTAGAGACGAGAATCCAAACCAACTATTTTGTCAGTCGGTTCTGAGTATTTAACAATCAGTTCCATCCACTACAAGAAAATCGATTTTTAGTGAGGGGAAATCCGGTCGTTAAAAGTCAGTTTCCCGTCATAAAAGACTTTTAGTGAGGGGAAATTTACTCTCATCTCCCCTCCTTGTTGCTTCTCTATATAAAGGCAAACAGTGAGAGTAAAACTTCCCGTCACTGTTGAACTTCCCATTTAGTGACGGGTATTTTACTCTCCCTAAAAACGCTTTTAAGGAGAGTAAAATACCCGTCACTAAATGAGAAGTTCAACTGTGACGGGGAGTTTTACTCTCACTGTTTGCCTTTATATAGAGAAGCAACAAGGAGGGGAGATGAGAGTAAATTTCCCCTCACTAAAAGTCTTTTATGACAGGAAAGACATGACTTTTAGTGAGCAGATTGCCCCTCTTCAAATTTGTTTAATGATAATATATACCCTCATTGTATGTAAATGTACCCCCAAGCTAAATCATGAGTGAATGATGACACATCCCTTCATTATCAAGCATTATCAAACACATCATCAAATGGAAAAATACATTGTTCAATAATACGAACAATTCACAAGATGGAATGACAAACTTTTTTAATAATCCCTAAAACAAAAGTAAAAAGATAAAAATTTCAGGCTATGATCTACATCTCGTGTTTAAGGAAAGTGCATCATTATGGCTGTGCATCAATTTCAAAACAGAGGGTATGTAATCAGCAACTCAAAACTGTAAATGGGACCTCTTGTGCGTTGTTATTATTCTGCCCATGTAAAGGATAGCTGTAGTATGCATCAATACATTCTGCAAAATGGTTGAAGGAAAGAGATTGATCAGAGCACATTATAATTGTTTCACAAACAAAATTTATACTTAACATATTTTACTAAGCTCTATTTACATAGCAAACATGGTAGACGTGCTGAACATATGCATGAAAACATATGGACAAGCCAACTTCTAGACAAAACAGGGACTCGAACATATGTAAAGCAAAATAGGACATGGACAAACCGGACACTAGAAAGTCAGGCAAGTTTAAAAGATAAAATCAGGTCAAATACGCAAACGACCCTGATTTATAACGGACCAAAACTTAGACTTGGTACTTCATGCTACCATGACAACAAAGAGTTTATAGCAAAACAGATTATCAGATGCACTTGACGGAGCATCATGACACACATACGCTAAGTAAGCAGTTTGGACAGAAACTTTGTTCACCTAAACCTATACAGCCAATCCATCAGATTTGAATAGCAGGCATAACTCAAAAAGGAGATTAAACATAAATCACATACATCAGATCAGGTTGACTCAAAAAGTATGTTGGACTTAAACTTTAATTAAAGCATGTCCAGGGATGGGTAAACATACAAGCAGGCAACCATATATGATTTCAAGAAAGCACCAAACCGGGATGTACCATACGGACTACTGAACAAAGACATAGACTAAGGCAAACTAAATTACGAACGAAAGGGCATGCGAAAACATTAATAGACGGACTCGGACATATTTCAAATCGAGTATCATTCTAGACACTTAATATGATATTCTATACTTTAACCGATGCAACATAACAAGTCCGGGAAACATAAACGGGCTCAAAACGTAACATGTGAGCGAGACAAATAAATACTTAAACCGATAAAAAAAAGTTGAACAAGCGAGAACAAGCCCGACTCTAAGACTCATAAGATCAGGTTGACAAGAAGATTAACTTGGAAACAGAATGCAAATAACAAACAAAACACAAGATATATTAACCGAACAAACTTGGGAATGACTTATCAGCTAAATCAGTTTACAAAGCACATGTAGCAAGTATACTCTGAACTTTAGAAAATTGGAAGAAAAAAAAACAGCAATGACTCAATGTAGAACCCTTGAAGTAGAAACTTGAAATATGAGCTCACTCAATTTTCTGACACTAGAAGTCTCTATCTTATCACATCAACCTATGCCTCAATATACATACCAATAGGAGACGGGTGAAGAGGCCGGTTCGTAGACGAGGTAAAAGGTTTTGATCTTGTTGTCAGGCTCTTCCATACCTTACCCTTCCTGTAATTCAAACAAACAAGCAAATGAATTAGAAAAATACACCGAATTTACAATGATACAATTAGGCTTGCACATCGTATTTATGTTATATCTATAATGAAATTTTAACAAAATGTCTTTCAAAGACCAAGTAATAACTTATTATAAATACACAGTAGTTTTAAATGAAATCTTTATAATAATAATAATAATAATAATAAATCACCCAATACACCAAAGTATGCATTACAAATTTCAACGCTAAACAAGTCTAAAAAAAGGCATGTCCACAACAAGAAAATAAACTAATTTTACTAATGAATCACTTGCATCCTCTTCGCATTCATTGGTTCACGGCATTGATAAGATACACTTGAATAAGTCTTTGAACATAGAATGGCTAAAACTTCCAACAATAAACCACAAACCTTGCAATGGAAATCGGCTTCAAGAAAGAATCAAAGCTTGAATCCAATGGCATGAAACCATTACTCTGAATTCCTCCTTGGTTAAATTCCTAATCTGTGCCATTCAGAACATGGAAAATGGAAAACAAATATAAAAAGAATATATCAAAGACATGATGGAAATGATACTTCAGGAAAACAGGGCATAACGAACAGTAAATTTGATTCTGAACCTGTTTGAGGGACTTGTTCTTCAAGGCATGATGCTTTTATTCTTAACATGGCCTCCTCCTCCTCAAATTTCTCCCACCCATCAAGTAGAACACTCGGATATTTGTATATATTGCTCT
Organism: Gentiana straminea; assembly: GCA_036785695.1. Taxonomy (NCBI): domain Eukaryota; kingdom Viridiplantae; phylum Streptophyta; class Magnoliopsida; order Gentianales; family Gentianaceae; genus Gentiana; species Gentiana straminea. The sequence continues at coordinate 281,078 of JAVUPR010000019.1, forward strand.
GAATCATGAGCTTAATCTCCTCTTAATTCCTCGGTCGTGAAGTTGTTCCCATAGAGAAATTTAGCCTGGAAGAAACAGCATGTAAAGCTTTCAATGAAAAAATGAGAAAATTTGGGAAAAGTAAGCACAATAAGTCAAACTAGATGTGAGAGAAGGGCCTAAGCCAAGAGATCAATTATGAAGTTATCCAAGGAAAAATAACCTAATACAACTTATGAGCCTTGCAACATATAAGCTTTAAAAACATTCCTGCTTAAAAATGGTGCTGGTTCTTGATCATTGGAGTCCAATCAAAAATTACTTTGACATACCCCAACTCAACCAAAACAACTTGAGCTATCAAGGTTTTCCAAAGTCAAGATGTCAACAACAAGACAAAATAGGATATGACTTGATCATAATCAGGACATAACTTCGAAATTACCATCATAAGTTCCAACATTCATGATTCTACATGAGATGTAGACTGAAAAATTAGTAATTAATAAAAGCTAAGCCATACAAGTAATGAAACTTAAATCTACAGTCTGGTAAAAAAGATAGGATCAGACGAAGATATACAAGGATATGGGGAAAACCTATTTCAGCAACATAATGTAATGCGGTATAGCCCCAAAGGTTTGCACAGCCGATCGCTGCAGTGCCATTTTCAATGAGGTAAACAGCAGTTGGATGCTTATGTGACAGAATCGCCACAAGCAAAGGAGTATTACATGGATAAAGTCAGGTTTTCAAGGACAAAAGAAAATTTATAAACCTATACTTAACATGCAAACTAACTCCTAACCGACCAAATATCGGGTAGTTGATAGCATAGTAGGGTAAGTACAGGGTCGATCCACAGGGAATTGGGATGTTGAATCTAATTTCATTAATTCCTTTCAATTGTTACTTAGGAAAAACGAATAAACGAAAGAACAAATAAAATAAACGAAAAAGCAATTAAAATAAAGCTAACCTACGAAATAAAATAACACAACCTAAACTAAACTAAAGATACATGGGATCAAACAGTGCACAAACCAAGTGATTTCAATCCTATTTCATCTCATGATTTTAATTCAAATTGTGGTTTCACCTTTACACGAGATACAAACCCCTAATCTCTTAGTGAATCTGTATTCTCAAGCTATGAAATCCTACTCTCGTAGTGAATTCAATTTATCAATCTCTCCTCTCTCGAATGTTGAGACCAATATTCCATACAAAACGAAGGTGTAGATTCAGGTTAACTCTCGTATTTTAGAACCTAACAACCTAGATAATTAACCAATTAATTTGTCACATAATTAATGATTAAAGATCCTATCTTTCTATGGTGATCTAGTTTACGCAACTTCCGTATGTTGTAAACGTATCAATAGCAAACTGATCTCTCGATCTAATTCACATCATAGCATCAAAATCATAGAACGATACAAAATAAATTAAAGATCATAAAAAACGAATAAGGACTGAATAAATTAAATAAATAAACTCACGTAGTTTGGTACATGATTGAATCCATGAATCGAAAACGGAAGAAAAACGACATCTAATCTAACCCCGGATCACCCGAGCACAAGGCTCGGGTGACCGGCCATGAAGCTCTCAAGTTGCCGCTGCTCCTGTGAGAATTGCGGCTGAATGAATTGTGTGTGGGATCCCTTTTTGGTTCCAAAGCTGCTCATATATATATATAGATATCTTAAGCGGCTGTAATAATAATAATTAATTAGGGTTGGAAGTATGTCGGTTAATAAATTGCGGCTGGAGTATGGCGGTGCTGCTTTTGTTTAAGTCAGCCATGGTTCTAAAATTCATATCTTGAGTTGTAGACCTCCAAAAATTATGATCCGAACGTCATAAAAAAACTCTCGGAAAACTCTACAACTTTCATTAAGGACTCTTCTTCAGAAAACGCCTTTTTGATTAGCCCGTCGTATTACGAGTCGTTTTCGGGATTTTCCCAAGCTTTATTTCATCTTCATCCTCTTGTATCTCTTTCTTTCCACTTTAATCTTCAATCAAACATCATTTAGACCTCTTCCATTCCACATTTGTGCACCTAAAAGATGACAAAACCGAGCAAAACGTAAAACCATACAAAATAGATAATAAAACCACGATATTTACTCGATTTTGCATTTTAACTATTCAAAACGTCATTTGCTCAATTAATCGATTATAAGCTCGAATTCTACGAAAAACATCCATATATGGGGAATATTGATATAAAATATATCCTTATAAAACACTACAAATTGACCCTTAACAACTCCCCCACACTTATCTTTTGCTCGTCCCGAGCAAAACAAAACAAAGTCAAGCTCGAGACAAATAAACATCCATACAAATATGAAGTATATTCAATAACTTAGAAGTTCACCCGTGTAGTGTGTGCATAGCCATAATAAACTTCCACTAAGTTCCACAATTTGAAAGTTATTCAAACCAAAACTAGCTTGGTTTCCCATCTAAGTTAGAAATATTCAAAAATTATAACAGGCACTTTACAAAACATACATATCCCAAAAAGAAGTAGTAGAGAATATCTAAAACATTTCGACGGACTCGAGAGGATAATCCCTACAACATATCCTTCGATTTATACCGGGTATAAGATTAACGATAACTAAGTCCTTACTTATTCATAATAATATATTTCAATATTTTCACCTTTTTCACACTTTTCTAACACACATCGAATAAGCTTTTGCCCTCTCATAGCAGAATAGGACATTTCAAGATAATCCCCTACCTTACTCCAATCATAAGGCAGCTATAAACTGACTGTCGTGAGCTTTTGGTCATCATAGTGGAATAGGACATACGTGGTACACCCTACCTCACCCAAATCATAAACCAGCTTCCGACACACACAATTACAATTATGTTTACTTAGAGATTTAAATTTGGCAAAGTGGAAAAGATTATTTTCTAGTAGCACAGACCACTGAGCATAACACCTCAAGTAAACAATTTATTACTATTGCAAAGACTTAATCACGTTTCACTTATCACATTCAAACTTACAGATATTCACAGTATGTCATACTTTAATCCTAGAATACAAACTACTAAACTTTTCAAGAATTGTACATAAGCAAAGAAACATGCTATAATCATAAAAAATCTCCAACTAAAATGGGGTAGGCTTTCAACATTTAGCTCATCATTTACTATGGCATGTGAAAAAGAGTGTCGGGTGAAACAACTAAAATTACTAAATATACAGAATATAGCAAAAATGATATAAACTCAAGCAAAGATATGCCTTTGTCTACTCGGGATATAACAAAAAAAATTTGAAAATTAAGTACTTTTCATAGAAATACTAAAAATATGAGCAAACGAAAGTAGACACATAATTCATCTATCCCTTCCCCCACACTTAGATTGCAACTTGTCCTCAAGTTATACAGAAATAATAAATTAGAGAACTTAGCTTATTGGATGCTGGCAATTCTGGAGGAACCAACAAGAACCAGGATTGCTTGCATAGCTCAGTAGATTGTGGAGCATCACAGGACAACTGAATACATCTTTAAAGTGCACAATAGCTATAGAAAGTATCCTGCAGACTTGATTAGTGCAAAAAGAGTCTTCGGGGAAAAAGAAAAGATTACATATATAAAGCACATGAAGAAAAGGATCATAGAGATTTTTCAACTTAAGCTCAACTAAAGATTGAATACTATACATGAAATACTACAAAGTCGTAGGCTAGGTGTAACTATATGAAAATATACTACAATGCAGCCTACATGATATGCAATCCTAAAATAAAATAAATAAAAATAAATTCTGACAGGCTCAGGCTGAGCAAGTTGAGAGGACAACTCTACAGTGACTACGGCCCGTGCAGAAACTAAAATAAAAACGAGGTAGTATTACGGAAACCGACAGTTAACTACACTCAAGAAAAATAAAAGAAAAATAGAAAAACAATGCAACTAGATAACATGCAACTAAATGATCTGCAAAAATAAAAGAAAATAAAAGAAAGAAAACTAGCCCACTCATTTGCAACATGACATGTATATAATAAACGTCTACCAAATAATGACAGGTTACGATAAACGACGTTGTCTTGTCCATTACATGCGGTGTGTACGCGCTTTAAGACTCATTGAAAGTGATAGCATTATGGAAAACCAACAGTTAGCTATACTAAACAGATATAACTCATAAGACTGGACGTAGCATACGGAAACCGACAGTAGCTACCCATATGAGTTACAAAAATAACAAGGAAGCACATAAGTCTCAAAGCTCACAAGATTCATCATAACGGTATGTAGCATACGGAAACCGACATTAGCCACTAATTAACACGAAGACCAGTTATAGCATACGAGAACCGACAGTAACTATAACTTGCATAGATGAATCATGTAAATAAAAATTAATCAGTTATTTAACATGGATCGGTAGATGGAAAGATGTAAACATGCAAGTTCAGATCATCTACGTAAAAACAATTAGCCACAGAAGCTCAAATTAAAGTATCCATATCAAATAAAGCATTAAAAATCAAGTTAAGAGAAATTCTGGAACCTGGACTGGCGTTCACTAATTCAAACGGGCGTTTAAAACTTATGCAGGCCGGACGGGCGTTTAGATATATGGACGTCCGTCTGGTTCTTGAAAACAGAACAGAGCTGATACGTTTTGGAACGGACGAGCGTCCAACAAACCAGACGCTCGTTTACCTGCATGTTAGGGATTGGACGGGCGTTCACTTACCTGAACGCTCGTCCAACAGTCGAATTTGCATAGAAAACGCAGGAAACACAGCAAACCCTAATTTCTTAAAAGATCATACATCAAATATCACAGAGCAACCACATCAAATTAAAGCACATAGGGTTAGACTAGATACAAACAAACATATAGTTCACGTTTCACAAATCGAGTAAAAAACTTTTTGCACATTCTTAACCCAACGGTTATCGAAACACAGCAAAAATAAAAACTCTCGATTTGTTAAACGCTACTTTTATTGAAATAAAATAAAAACAAATAAAACGTAACAAAATAGAAAAATTAACGAAAGATGATTCAACAAAACACCGATTCCCCGGCAACGGCGCCACTTTTGTTGGGAGGATTTTGCATCATAAAAACAAAAGAAAATTTATAAACTATACTTAACATGCAAACTAACTCCTAACCGACCAAATATCGGGTAGTTGATAGCATAGTAGGGTAAGTACAGGGTCGATCCACAGGGAATTGGGATGTTGAATCTAATTTCATTAATTCCTTTCAATTGTTACTTAGGAAAAACGAATAAACGAAAGAACAAATAAAATAAACGAAAAAGCAATTAAAATAAAGCTAACCTACGAAATAAAATAACACAACCTAAACTAAACTAAAGAATTCAAATTGTGGTTTCACCTTTACACGAGATACAAACCCCTAATCTCTTAGTGAATCGTATTCTCAAGCTATGAAATCCTACTCTCGTAGTGAATTCAATTTATCAATCTCTCCTCTCTCGAATGTTGAGACCAATATTCCATACAAAACGAAGGTGTAGATTCAGGTTAACTCTCGTATTTTAGAACCTAACAACCTAGATAATTAACCAATTAATTTGTCACATAATTAATGATTAAAGATCCTATCTTTCTATGGTGATCTAGTTTATGCAACTTCCGTATGTTGTAAACGTATCAATAGCAAACTGATCTCTCGATCTAATTCACATCATAGCATCAAAATCATAGAACGATACAAAATAAATTAAAGATCATAAAAACGAATAAGGACTGAATAAATTAAATAAATAAACTCACGTAGTTTGGTACATGATTGAAACCATGAATCGAAAACGGAAGAAAAACGACATCTAATCTAACCCCGGATCACCCGAGCACAAGGCTCGGGTGACCGGCCTTGAAGCACTCAAGTTGCCGCTGCTCCTGTGAGAATTGCGGCTGAATGAATTGTGTGTGGGATCCCTTTTTGGTTCCAAAGCTGCTCATATATATATAGATATCTTAAGCGGCTGTAATAATAATAATTAATTAGGGTTGGAAGTATGTCGGTTAATAAATTGCGGCTGGAGTATGGCGGTGCTGCTTTTGTTTAAGTCAGCCATGGTTCTAAAATTCATATCTTGAGTTGTAGACCTCCAAAAATTATGATCCGAACGTCATAAAAAAACTCTCGGAAAACTCTACAACTTTCATTAAGGACTCTTCTTCAGAAAACGCCTTTTTGATTAGCCCGTCGTATTACGAGTCGTTTTCGGGATTTTCCCAAGCTTTATTTCATCTTCATCCTCTTGTATCTCTTTCTTTCCACTTTAATCTTCAATCAAACATCATTTAGACCTCTTCCATTCCACATTTGTGCACCTAAAAGATGACAAAACCGAGCAAAACGTAAAACCATACAAAATAGATAATAAAACCACGATATTTACTCGATTTTGCATTTTAACTATTCAAAACGTCATTTGCTCAATTAATCGATTATAAGCTCGAATTCTACGAAAAACATCCATATATGGGGAATATTGATATAAAATATATCCTTATAAAACACTACAAATTGACCCTTAACATGACATATAGGTATGTCACCAGTGTCATTCGTGTCAAACGGAAGACAAACTTAGTTTGATCAAAGGTGATTTCGGACTTTGAAATTCTTCTAGTGAATTTTGAGTGTGTAGTAATTACACGAGTAATTTTCTAATTGAAAAATTGGAAAATCATGAAGTATTACTAGTTGGACGATATTTGGAATCGATGAACTAGTGGGAGCTTTATGATTTGTTGTTTTTCTAGAACATTAGAAAAGTGTAACTGACTACACACGTAACCGTTCTAATTGAAAAACCGGAAAGTCATGGAATGTCGCTAGTTGGGCGATATTTGGAATCGATGAACTAGTGGGAATTCTATGATTTATTGTTTTTCTGAAAACATTGGAACTATGTACGAAAGATTTTCCAATCGGAAAAAATCGGAAAATCATAAAAATAAAGCATTGCTCGTTAGACGGTATTTGGAACCGATAAACTAGTGGGAGCTTTAATATGATTTGTTGTTTTTTCTGGTATATCCGAGAAGTCCAGACGAGTAACACTCGAAATAGACATCCCACGGTTCAAGAGTAGTGTCTACTCAAACGAACCGCTGGTTCAAGACTGCTTCCATTCACGGAAAGTCAAGAATGGGAGAATATGTCTAAAAGTGTTAGTCATCTAAACTGAGAAATTTTTTAAGGCTGAACCGAAAATTAATTAACTGAAAATCATAGGATAAGGACAGTGATTTTGGATCACCAACCTATGAATCCTTGGCGATTTTCTCGAGCTAAGTTCTTTGGTAGAACAAGGTAGCAGTGCATTTAACGATTAAAGGAGTAAACAACGGGCAGTTAATTTTAGCTAGAATAGTGGGAGTGATATAAGGAAATGAATCTCGGATTCAATCCTTGGATATCGCGGAAAATTTATTTTCAGTTTAAGATTCGTTGGAACGAATGGATTTACCTTCTATTTGATAATTTGTTTGTCATATAGAAAGTGAATGTACCATTTGTAGTACGAATCCAAGACTCGGACTTTTGTTTGATAAAGTCGAAACCACTTAGAACTGCTGAAATATGTATATAAAAATCTTAAGAACTATTAAAAGCAATTGGTTTCTATATTTAGATAAACGCATCTTCATATTCCATAGTTAGTGCATAGTCCCTAAAAGACAAGACCGAAGGCGGCTCGGGGTGATTCCTTTCTCCCGGTACCGGTTAGATTGTCTCAAAGGTTCAATGACTAAGTTTCCTTTCAATCGGGAAAGGATAATGGTTATAAAGAAGTAACATAGCTTGTTCATGACGACCTTCGGGGTCTGATGAAAGATACAAGCTAGTAGGAGCTTCCGAGTAGTGACTTCTTGTCTGATAACTATTCAAACACTCGGAAAGTTTATCCAAAATATTTTGAGGTTTCTCTCGTTTTCAACGAGAGATAGAGTATTCTATACTCGGAATAGGCCATTCATAGTCCTCGAGACTGATGCTCAGCCTGCCTCATTGTGACATGTTCTCACTAAGTGAGAAACCGTTAAATTGCCTTACATAGTTTTAGATGTGCTACAATACACTGCTTAACTCAATAAAGATATTGGAAGCGAAATAACGGTTTACATTGAAATGTAAGACCGAGAAGTCTACCTAGAATATGCTTTGGAATTTACGGATAAGGTGTGGATTCGGTTCACCCCACTTCCATAAATATAAGCGTTTAGCACACGGTGCTTGAAGGTAAGACTGGTAATTTCACGCATCCGTTCGGTCAATGACCATTCGTGATATATCCTTTTTAAGCTATTGAGTATAAAGGTTAGATATAGGATTCTTGAAATCGGGAAGGGACAGTTATACTGTTCCATCCTTTCTGATAGAGTCCATGAACAGTAAAACCTTGAACCTTGAAGTACGTTTACTCAAGGTAGTTACTAACCGATTAAAATCGACCACATCCAACATCGGTTGTTGGTGATAACACTAAATACTACTAAACTAGATCGAATTTCGATCCACCCGGTAAGTATTGGGAGTATGGTTTATCCATTACCCATTACGGTTTCGCGACTTTGTAGTCCGAGGATCGATTGATGACCTATGGCTCTTTTGTGAGCAAGTATAGGATTCGATAATAGAGGTTGGTTTAATAGCCATAACCCCGTGAATGGAGTTTGGTACTCCGGAGTGTTCATACTCTTGTAGAACCACCTGAGTGTCTCAGGCCCAGTGGGAGTAATTGGATCTACACGGAAAAGAGTAGAATGAATAGGAAAGTTTATCTTTCAGAGCAAAGATTGAGTGGTCTAGGGGTAATTCCCTAAGAAGTAGAGAGTCAATCAGACCTTTAACTCTCTTCCACTTAGTATTGCATAATTTCGTTCAAAAGCAGAAAATAGGGGTGATTCCCTGAGACTTTCTTGCCAAACAAACGGAGTCTGGATTCATTCGGAACAGAAGGGTATTGCCTTATGAACTAATGACAGAATGACTGTCAAGGCTTATGTCCTTTGTGGATAAAAAGCAAACCTCTCGGTCATTGGAAGTCATATATTTCTACAATATGTGGATTTGACCAGAATATTGATAAGTCTTTTGTAGACTGGATATCAATTTTAGTACAGTAATGAATATATACATACATATATAAGTGTTTGTGAAGGATAACACTGCACCGGTTGGAATCAACATGGGTGTGTTATCTGAAGTCAGAATCTGATAATACCACAATTCTCTACAATAGAGATTTGGACAACATTCTTTAGAGTTTGACTCGGTCGAATTCATTAGAATCAGTCACTGGTTTCCCATCCATCTTATTGGTTAAGATGATGCATCTGTGTATGCAACATTCAACGAGGAAGTTCTACCTTATGCCTCAGGAATGACTCTCTAAATCTTCGGATCAAGAGAAATGGGATAGATTCTCTTTCTAGTAAGAGATGGTCAGGTTATTCAACGTCAACTTTGATCGAATCTTAGATTCGGCGGTTAACAAAGCAAGTTTAGTATGTCCTTTAGTATCTTGAGAAAACGAGGAACAATATGCGGACATATTCAGGTGTAAACTTGGATATGTATGATACACTGATTTTGACTTTAAGTCAGATTGAGGATGATCGTTAAGTCGATCTCGGGCTCAGTGTTTACTCAGTACCACATGATTAGATGGACCGGTAACGTTTCGATTCTACGGATCGTCTCGAGCCGACAACCTGACTAATCATTAAGACCCATGACATTTAGATGTAGGTACTCCCCGAGTCACCGACCTATCCTACGACGGCATACTCGGAGTGTACTTTGGAATCTGAAATGGTTATGATATGCTTAATGGGTACTAGAATACGGGATGGGTCTCCATTGCTTTAGAGCAAGTGGGAGATGTAGTTTGTTGTATTTTAAATAATAGGGTGTGCTCTAAAACAATTAATCACATGCTTTCATGCAAGTGGGAGATTGTTAGGTGTGATGCCCGAAAGACAATTTTGTAATTGTTTTATTTAATAAATGAAATGATATTATTATTCATATTTATTATTCTCATAATCACCGATGTGACAATAGTATTTACACTACAGAAAACCCTAAGTATATCGTTTATGTAATCACCTAACTCAGTGTATGGGATATACACGGGAGGATTGAGTTAGTGAAGATGTACTTAAAATACAATTAGCCCGTAGTGAAGTTAATCGAGAGTATCGGGTCTCTCCTTTAACGTGCTATTAATGCGCCCAAAACACAATAAGTGTGATTGTCTTATCCGGACTTTCGGTTAAGAGAACCTAATGGGGCATTTATATATGATAGATATATCATATAGGGCTAGACCGATTTGATTAGAGTTCACGATATAATTCCGTAATTGAGAATTCTTATCGAATCAATGGATGATCATATTTATGGATATATCTTAATCCTGAGGTGATCACAGTCAACTGCTTGAATCAGTATGAAGTTTGACTTGACGGTTAAGGATTACACTGAGTCTGTGGTCTGAATTACCCTATCTTGGCATTGTCTTGGATTGAGTGAGTCGTCCGTGTTATCACGGATACGGAATCCATTCCTTCCATTTCGGAAGTAGATTGACAGATTCCCTTATTTGTTAATCCGGAAACCGATCGATCCATGGAGTTCATATTACACTGATTAGCTACCAGTGAGTTGTATGAATTAATTGATCACTAGGGGGTTAATGGTAAATAAGGATAAGAGGTTCTAAAAAGGGTTAACGGTAACTTCCCGATTTAGAATGAACAGACTATGGAGGATTAATCCATATGTAATGATTATATCAATGGACGCTTATTATTATTCTCGTGAGGAGATAAATATAATCTCATAATCGGAGGAGTACAGTCACAGGATTATGGTGGCATATTCATGTGATTGATTTATCGAATATAATTATTCTGTTCGTAAGATAATTATTTATTTGATTTATCGGAGCCGCTGATTATTAGTCCATGGTCCCCGACGTGCCTCCTAATATAGCATAGCTATTCTCGGACGTCGAATCCTAATAATATTAATTTAGTTCTTGTTGGACTTTATTAAAACGATATGTGAATTAATTGTTTAGTGGACTATTTAATTAGTTGGGCTAAATAATTAAATATGTGGAAAAGACATTTTCCATAATTTTGGCCCAATTATTGTGTTATGGCAAAATTAATATTGACTAGGTCAATAGTTGTAAATTTCGCCCCTTGCTTATTATTATGGTACAAGAAATTATTTTCTTGTGTATTAATAAGACATGTGCATAAAATATTTATTGGATAAATATTTATGGAAAGAAATAAAGATAAATATTATTCTAGATTTGTTCTAGAATATTATGGGATTATGTTTTATTTAATAGGATTATTATAATTGATTTTGTATTAATTATTAAATCCTTGGAGGCTAAGTTTTACTCTCCTATATAAAGAGAGTTCTCCCAAGCCTTAATACACACAATATTTTCGAGTTCCACCTCTTAGAGAGGAGGAAGAAATTTCGGCCAAGAGGGTTGGGAAAAAATCTTGGAGATTTTTCCGGGTAGCATATCGGAAGGATTCGAGACGAGGATTTCCTTCCACCGGGAGTTGCTTGGATCACACTTACGGAAGATCGTGGTGCTCTTCACACCTTGTTCGTTCTTTCTATTGCGGTTCTCCAACTTGGATTTTGAGATCCAAGAGGTATGTTCTACAACCCCCTTGTAGATATAGATCTAGTTATTTTATTACGTGTATTTTATAGATCTAGATCCTTAAATCGCTTCCGTTGCGGATGGTATTACTAACACGCACGTCCTATGCAAAATTGGACGCCAGTTCAGCAAAAACTTCCACATCCTGAATCAGCTTCTTCTTCTTGGACGCTCGTCCACTTCTTTGAACGCCAGTCCACTGGACAGAGCAATAGACGCACGTCCAGTGGAAATCCAAACTTCCTGAATCGAATGGCACCTCCTGGACGCCAGTCCAGACTTGCAAACGCCCGTCCAATGGACGGAGCAAACAGACGCTCGTTCAGACTTAACTTCAAAGCTTCACTAGAACTTCAACTTGCATCTCTTCTCCATCATATAAATCCGATCTTGCACCACTTCTAATCCTCTTTTTAGCTCGAAAATGTATATCTACAAGGGGGTAAAAACATGCAAACTGTAGAAATATATATATAGATAGAAAATGACTAATAAACCACATAAATAGCTCGAATTTGCATTTTAATCATTTTCATACACAACCCCTCAATATTTCAATTAAACTCCTACTTTTCTATAAAAAGTAATAAAATACGAAGAATATTGTTACGGAATAAAGCGATAAAAACCATAAAATTCACCGTTAACAACTCCCCCACACTTAAACTTTTGTTCGTCCCGAACAAAATAATCAAAACTAGCTCACTTTCATGCAATCCATATAGATTCCCAACTCACGTAACAAAAGATACGACAAATATAGCAATTAATACCAACATAGAGATAGATTCAGTGTGTGTGTGAAAAGCCCTTTTCAATCTCCACTATTCTTTTGCACAAAATCCGTTCAAATAATCCTAATGACTTTCCTAGGTATAGGCAGTAACCATTCCACCTAAAATCTTCCCGTGTACTTATTAGGATAATCCCTAAAACATATCATTCGGTTTATACTGGGGATAGTCAGAAGATAACTACGGTTCCTACCAACTTTCCATAGTACCATTTGCCAAATTTTCTTTAAGATTAACTTAATTTCACATATATAGCATATGCCCTCATTCCCAGCAATAGGATGTTTCGTGATAACACCCTAGCTGGACTACTATCATCAGGCAGTCGGGAGCTACTGAACCTCATAGTGGTATAGGACATTTCGTGATAATGCCCTACCGCACTCAAATCATTTGCAGCTACATCCGACATACACATATTTTATTCATATTATTCATCTTAGATTCGTGTACAAACCTTAAGATATATCCCTCCTATCACATTCAAACCTTCAGATATTCACAGTACACGGTTAGAAATTAGGTGTAATGTTTACTGTTACTATTAAGCACAAGTCTCTCTAGGATAAATCACTAGGATAGTGAATGGATAAAGTTTAAAAAATGTCGCTTCAATTTCAAAGGCTTACGTGAATATGAAATGAATACTATCTCATATTAGTAAAAACATGCTATAACTATCTCACAGAAGTTACAGACAATCATCGTCAGGAAACTACAACTAGCGAGCCTTTTTGTTTCAATTACATGCTCAAGATTTAAAATTATCCACGTTTACTTTGAAAAATTTTAAATTTTTTGCCAAGGAATTCACATTTGCTCGCTTTTCGAAATATAGCATGATAACATACCCAAATTAGACACCCCCCCACACTTAATCACATTATGTCCTCAGAATGTGCAGATAAAAGAAAATAATACTTAGCTGGTTTTTAAAATGATTGCCGGCTTGTAGGTTGGCAGAGGTCAGGCCGTAGCATGAATGTACCGCTGCAACTCGTAGCATGAACAGACAACACTAAAAGTGACAACTGGCAAATACCGCGCAACAATATCTGCAACACTCGACATAGCATATAATCTCGGGGTACAAGGGGTATATGAGTAAACATGTAGGCACATAAAGCATTCACAAATAGGACAGGGATAACCAACACACAAATCACCATGGTTTTATTCCTAATGCCCTAACAACTGAACTAAAAAGTAACTTAAAAGACTAGGCTGCCTCCTAGGAGCGCTTCTTTTATGTCATTAGCTTGACACAGATTTCAAAGTTAACCCGGATCGGGCCACTTCGGTTTACTGCTGGCCACTTCTTCATCGAAATCGAATGAAGGACGGGGGTGTGGCCGCAACGACAACAGTCAAGTGCTCTACTAAGTGTTTGAACTTAACTCTCCGGATAGCACCGACTCTCTTCTTCGTCCCGTTCTTGTGCAGGTTACGCTTAGGTATACTGACATGTTCAGATGTCTTGGAAGAAGGGTCCTCACGGGTAAATGTAGAAATGTCATCATCCGAATGAAAGAATTCGGATGGGATCTCATCGCGCATCGAATATCGATCGTTTCAACCCTCTTTTGAAAGTACAGGGTCTCAGACTTTTCTTTTGGTTGGCCAAAATATTTTTTGAGTCTTTGACCATTTACCTTAAAGGGTTGATTATCATACCCGTTTAACGTGATCGCTCCACTTGGATCGACATCGAGAATCTCAAAGGGGCCAGACCATCTAGATTTGAGCTTACCGGCAAACTAGATGGAGCCTGGTATTATAAAGCAAAGCCATATCACCCACTTTAAATTCTCGATCCTTGATCTTAGCATCATGGAGTACCTTAGTTCTTTCCTTACTGATTTTGGCATTCTCATAAGCTCTGAGTCTAAATTCGTCGAGCTCATTTAATTGCAATAACCTCTTTTCCCCACAGAGTTGGCTATCGAAATTCAAGAATTTAATAGCCCAGTAAGCTCTGTGTTCAAGCTCGAATGGTAAATGGCATGCCTTGCCATAAACCATTTGGAAGGGTGACGTGCCCATAGGGGTCTTAAACGCAGTGCGATAGGCCCAAAGCGCGTCATCCAACTTTAGACTCCAGTTGGATCTATTTGCGTTCACGGTCTTTTCTAGAATCCTTTTAAGGCTCCGGTTGCTTACCTCGACTTGGCCACTTGTTTGGGGATGATATGGTGTACCGATTTTATGTCTAACACCATATTTCTCAAGAATTTTATCAAGCGGTGCGTTGCAAAAATGAGTACCTTCATCACTAATGAGGGCTCTAGGACAGCCGAATCTGGTGAAGATATTCTTTTGCAAGAATTTCTTCACAACTTTGTGATCATTAGTTTGGGTGGCTATTGCCTCCACCCATTTGGAAACATATTCTACACAGACGAGAATGTATTTATTGGAGCATGAAGATGGGAAGGGGCCCATGAAATCAATGCCCCACACGTCGAAGACATCGCATTCTAGAATGGGCCTAAGTGGCATTTCCATCCTATTACTTTGCCTCCCAATCCTCTGGCACCTATCGCAACCTTTACAAAAGGCTTCTGCATCTTTAAAAAGAGTCGGCCAAAAATCCCGCTTGGAGGATTTTTGCAACGATCTTGGGTGTTCCGTAGTGTCCTCCCGTGGGACCACTATGACATTGTTCCAGAATATCCCTTTGCTCATGTTCCGGAACACACCTTCTAAGCAACCCGTCTTTACAGACCTTGAACAGATAAGGATCCTCCCACACGAGATACTTTAAATCAGAAAAGAACTTCTTCCTCTGCTGATACGTCATTTCCTCTAAATGCCCACTTGCTAAATAGTTGACGAAATCAGCGTACCACGGCCTAACTGTATCAAGCTTCATCAATTGCTCAGTAGGGAAATCGATGCCTATTTCCTTGTGATTGTCGCCACCCTCATTTACTAGGCGAGACAGGTGATCAGCCACAATGTTATCACTACCCTTCTTATCTTTGATCTCAAGGTCAAACTCTTGCAAAATTAAAATCCATCTGAGTAACCTTGGTTTTGCATCTGCTTTGTCCATATGGTAGCGTAGGGCTGCATGGTCTGTCCAAACCACAACTTGAGACCCTAGAAGGTAACTTCTAAACTTGTTGATAGCAAAAACGACGGCTAAGAATTCCTTCTCAGTCGTGGTGTAATTGCATTGAGCCGGGTTCAAGGTGCGGCTCGCATAGTAAATGGGCCTGAACTTTTTGTCAATTCTTTGGCCTAAAACTGCGCCCACTGCGTAGTTAGAGGCATCGCACATTAATTCAAAAGGCTTAGTCCAGTCAGGTGCGATTAAGATAGGGGCACTTATGAGCTTATCCTTTAGGCAATTGAAAGCTTCCTTGCATTTCTCATCAAACAAGAACTCAACATCATCTTTCAGAAGGTTAGATAAGGGCTTGGCGATGGTGGAAAAATCCTGAATAAACCGCCTGTAAAAGCCAACGTGACCTAGAAAACCTCGTACCTCTTTCACTGTTTTCGGGTACGCCATCTTTTCAATGGCCTCTACTTTAGCCTTATCAACCTGAATACCAGTACTGGACACCTTGTGTCCTAGAACAATTCCTTCATCTACTAGAAAATGGCATTTCTCCCAGTTGAGTACTAAATTCTTTTCAACACAGCGTTGAAGTACCATATCTAGATTTTCCAACATCTCATCAAAGCTATCACCATAGACTGAGAAGTCATCCATGAAGACTTCCATACATTTCTCCACAAGTCCATCGAAAATGGCCAACATGCACCGTTGAAATGTCGCTGGTGCATTGCATAACCCGAAAGGCATTCTCGCGAAAAGCAAAAGTGCACGATGGACACGTAAACGTAGTCTTCTCCCGGTCATTAGGGTCGATGGCTATCCGGAAGTAACCGAGTATCCATCGAGGAAACAATAATACTTATGACCACTCGGTCTTTCAAGAAGCTGGTCAATGAAAGGTAAGGGGAAATGGTCTTTGGCGGTGACTTCATTCAATCGCGATAATCAATGCGGACCACGTAGCCGATCACAAGGCGTAAAGCTACTTCTTCCCCCTTTTCATTCTTTTCCACGGTAATACCTCCCTTCTTTGGCACAACTTGAGTGGGGCTAACCCACTCACTTGTCGGCGATTGCATAGCTGATTCCCATGTCTAACCATTTGATGACTTCTTTCTTGACAACCTCCTACATGTGCGGATTCAGCCTTCGCTGAGGTTGTCTGACTTTCTTAGCTCCTTTCTCCGTTCGGATTTTATGCATGCACACATCGGGGCTGATTCCTCGGATATCACCCACTTGCCATCCGAACGCGAGGATGTTCTTTTCAAGCACTTTTATCAGCAGTGCTTCTTGTTCGGGCTCGAGTTTTGAAGAGATGATTAAGGGCAACTTCTCACCGTCCTTAAGAAAAATTTACTTAAGGTGTTGCGGAAGCGGTTTAAGCTCCAAGTCAGTAGGTGGTTGCTCAATACTGGATTTTAACGGGCCACCTTTTTCCTTATGGGCTTGAAGTGGTTGACTGAAGAATACCTCATCTTCCCGAGGCATAACCCCCGAAAGGTACTGGATCACATCATCCATAGGGATCCTTCTGTCAGCACCCGCTTCCTCCTTCTTATGCTTGATCATCTTAATCAATTCTTCATCTTCTAGCTCCTTTGCTAGTCGTTCCCAATCATCAACCTCCCAATGAATAGTCTCTCTCCGAAATCCACTTCATCCCAACTACCCATCGGTCTTCTCTTCTTCTTCAGGGTTAAAGTCTTCCTGATGCAGCTCTTTGAAATCATCGTTCATCGCTGGGAAATTCCATGTTTCATGTTCATTGACAGGCTTAGTGTGAGCATGTTGTGAAGACGACTCGTCAGTGACTACGGCCTATGATGAAACAGAAGATGGTCCACAATCAGCTTGATCTTTAGTGTTTATAGCTTCGAAAACACCTATCTCTGTTAGCTCTTCCGCTTCTTCAGAGTTGGCATCTTCTTCGTCCTCATAAATTGCTTCGACGAACGAGATTTCTTCAATCAAGGTTTTCTCAGGACTTTTCCCTCGTGTGAAGGTAACAGATGTATCATCAACTCTAAGCATAATCTGACCCTTAAAGAAATCGATGAGGGCGGCAGAGGTGTCCAAAAAGGTCCGGCCTAGAATTAGGGGCATCTCTTTGTCAGGCGGATAGTCTAAGATAACCCAGTCGGTAGGGAAAACCAAGTCTTCAACATGGAGAAGAACATTAGTAACACAACCAGCTGCTGAGCGGCTAGATCGGTCTACCATCTGAAGAGAAATAGGGCGTTCCCGCATTCTTTTATCTAAACCGAGCTTTTTGCAGAAGTTCAATGGCATCACATTTATAGAGGCCCCTGAGTCGCATAAGACGTTTTGGAACATGTGGCCTTCAATCTCACAAGAGATTGAAGGTCTTCCGGGGTCACCTCGCTTAGTAGCAACTTTTTGTGAAACCATAGAGCAATCTTCTCTTAAAACTTCTTCCGCCATCCCTTGAAGCTTCTTCTTGCTCCCACAAACTTCCTTAAGATACTTAGAGCACTTGGGCATTTCAGTCAATACCTCAGCTAGGGGTATACTCACTTTGGTGTCTCTGAGCATCCTCCTCACTCCGTCATATTGTCTGTCATGACTGAGGTTAATCTCTTTCTTCTTTGGTGGATAAGGAAGGGCTTTATCATTGTTCATGGCTTGATTTCTTATGGCTTCGTCTTCCTTATCCTTCCATCTGACAAACTTTTCCTCCCTCTTCTTTGTCAGGGGTACAGCCACCTGACTTTTCCTCATTTCTTTATCAGAATAATTTTCATCCCCCGAAGAATCATCATCATTAAGCTCCTCCTCCTCCTCACCGTTGCTTTCTTCGGTATTTAACTTCGATTGCCCCCTCCCGAACTTATGGTGTCGGGGAGGGGCTACTCGTTTCCCGACATCTTTCCGGGTCCCTTTGCTTACCACTTCTTAGAGTGACCTAATTCAGCTCTTCGTTCCCATAATCCCATTGAGGTGTGATGGCAGTGCAAACATTGATATCGGCTTTAGGATTTCTTTCGGTATAACTTGGAAGTTTACCGTGGGGTCTGCTTGCTTGTTGGTCTGCCATCTGTCCAACCTGTCTCTCTATTGCCTTGAAACTAGTAGCCAGGGTCTTCACCATGTCTACTAGCTCATCAAACTTATGTTGAGGGACACAAGAGGTAGTTTGGTTATGATGTTGGTTTTGATTCCAACCACCTTGAGGTCTTTGGGAGTTAGGATTGTGAGATTGATTAACCATCCCAGGAGGTGTTCTTTGATAACTTGAGTTGAAAGAAGGTTTTGAATTGGATGGGCCAGGTGGTGCATTGGCTTGATTAAAATTGGGACGTTGAAATCCGGAAAGATTCTGGTCCTGATTGAAGTTTCTGAAGGTTTGGTTATGATTCTCCATTAAATTCACTTCCTCATTCATCTCATTTCCCTTTGCATTCCCGGGTAGTTCACATCCGACGGCCCTCGTTCTTCGCGCATGTGTAAATCGGCTAGGTGCTTGCTCATCACTTCCATTTGAGCAACTAACAACTTAGTCTCAGAATTGCTCGTAGCAGATTCCTTCTTATTCCCACTACCATTGGTCTTCCTTGGAGTTGACCACATGTTATTCTTTGCTATATTTTCAGCTACCCTGTAAGCAGCGTCATCACCTCCCCCTAGGAAGGATCCATGAGCAGTTGAATCAAGGTAGTCTCTATTTGGTTGAGAGACACCTCTTCAGAATAACTCTAGTAACTCATGTCTACTTTTGTATCCATGGTTGGGGCACTTCCTCATCGCGATTTAGTCTCTCCCATGCTTTCCCCACACTCTCACCATCAATTTGTTCAAATGTGGCTATCTCCCTTTTCATGTCCATGATTGTCCCGGAGTGAGACAAACTTCGAGCAAAGGCTCTTTTGACATCATTCCGGGAACGGAGAGAATGATGGGCTAAAGATTTGAACCAACGGTTTGCTTCACCCTTTAGAGCAAACGGGAAGAGTTTTAACTTGACAATCTCAGAATCAATACCGGGATAGTGGCCTGCTTCGCGATTTGAACGAAGGTGGACAAGAAGTCATGAGGATCTTCTTCAGCAGTACCATGAAAAGAACTATTCTAGACCAGCCCAACCACTCCATTTTTCAGATCGAAGTTCAGTTGCCCCATATCTGGAGGGCGAATAGGTCTATGCCCTTCTAGGAAGTCTTTGTCAAGATAGGGGGCATGGGGGTCTTGATTTAATTGGTTTAGCTGGTTTTGACGGAATTGTTGAAATTGATTATTTATCCCAGCTTGTTGATTTTGTTGTTGTTGTATTGCCTGCATCTGTTGAAGGATCAGATTCATTTGGGCTTGAGGATCTGGATTTGGAACTTCGTTAGCCATAATTTCTGGATTAGGGAAGAGCTTTCTCCTGAGAATAGATCGCTCAGGTTCGGGATTAAAGGTAAGAGGTCCCTTCTTACCCTGGTTTGCATAAACCAGAAGAGCAGAACAGGAAGAAATCAACCTTAGGGTTGATGAGAACGAATGTAGAGAAGATTAGAGGGTTTAGAGGTTTAGAAAGAGAGAAGAGAGAAGAAGAGAGGTGACAATTTAAGAGATTGAACAGGCGTTTAGTATGAGTGAACGCTGGTTCAGGGGAAATTCTGGAGGTGAACGCTCATTCAGGTCACTGAACTAGCGTTCAGAAGACAAATTGGGGGGGCAGACGGGCGTTCAGAGTCTGGACGCCCGTTCAGAAAGTTTCTTCTTTTTTTCATTTTTTTTCTTAATTTAGAAAATATATAGAAACAGAAATAGGAAAAGAAACCTACCTACGAAAAAGTTAAAACAGGAAAAACACTAAGACGATGAAAAAAAAACGTGTTGAAATCTTCTAGGGCTAAAATGGAAGGGAAAACAGCAGATTTTGACCTCGAAAACGGTGTTGAACGGCCTATGGACGTTCACCATGTCGTCGGCGTCGGAACGAGCTTTCCGAATTGGGGTCTTGCGCGCCAAACGGACACTCGAGCCGAAAGTTATGGCCAAAATACTGCCTACACAGAAAACTGCACTACGAAGAATCCGACAACCGTTACCGACTCCCCGGCAACGGCGCCAAAAACTTGTTCGGTAAAAACTAGTTTTAAATTTATAAACCGAAACACCCCAAGTATAAGGCTTGTAGTAAAGGGTGTTAACGGGTCGTCCTAAGGGAGTCGAATGTTTATCGGATTAAGATGCAGTTATTATATCGATTATGTCACAAATTATTATCTAAAACTAAGGTTTATATTAATTGTAAAATAGAAACGAAGAACAGTGACTAAAATAGCAGAAAACAGAAAAATTCAACACTAGACGGCCGTTCACTGAGGGTGGACGGGCGTCCGGTGACGTGCTGGAAACAGAAATATGCAGAAAACAGCGGGTAACAACTAAAGTTCTTGAAATAACTAATCGTAGCAATCACAATTGATACGAACAAATTGGTTTATCAAATAATTAAAAGAACGGCAAGGCAACTAGAATCCACCAATCAACCAACCAACCCCAACTAGATTGTGAGCTAAAGGTACGATTTTTAGTAATGATCAAATCACGAATTCGATTAAATCTCTTTAATCAATTTCTAGGGTTTCGTTTTCTTTCTCAAGCAAAACTAAACTAGCATGCATAACACGATCATGAGATTGTCTCCAATACTCTACTCAATTAATCATAAACAATCTCTTGAATCACAATTAATTGCATCAATTGAAAGAAATCACAACTTGAACAATATTCTCATATAAATTCAATTAGAACGGTAGTTTCATCGATCTCTCGATTCAATAAAACATAAACAATTATTACAAAATTCAATTGATGAAAAACAGTAAATTTAACTCACTAAAGATATAGCTAAAAATCTTCTAGTTGGTGTGGTTGTTGGTTGGTTTCCTCCGTTGTCCCACCGCAAGATGCTTAGCCAACAATCATCTTCGAACTCCCAAGCAAGATTGAAAGAAAGAAACTCATATTTTTATTTGTATTTAGTGCGGCTGCTACTAGGGTGCGGCTGCTGTGTAATGTTCTCCTGCCTTAGGGTTGAAAATACGCTGCTATTTATAGGATTTTAGGTCGGCTATGCTTAAGTCGGCCGGTGGACGCCCGTCCAAATGGGTGAACGCCCGTCCAGGGTACGTAAATTGTTTGAGTCGGGCCGAGTCTTGAGTGGACGCACGTCCTATGCAAAATTGGACGCCAATTCAGCAAAAACTTCCACATCCTGAATCAGCTTCTTCTTCTTGGACGCTCGTCCACTTCTTTGAACGCCAGTCCACGGGACAGAGCAATAGACGCACGTCCAGTGGAATCCAAACTTCCTGAATCGAATGGCACCTCCTGGACGCCAGTCCAGACTTGCAAACGCCCGTCCAATGGACGGAGCAAACAGACGCTCGTTCAGACTTAACTTCAAAGCTTCACTAGAACTTCAACTTGCATCTCTTCTCCATCATATAAATCCGATCTTGCACCACTTCTAATCCTCTTTTTAGCTCGAAAATGTATATCTACAAGGGGGTAAAAACATGCAAACTGTAGAAATATATATATAGATAGAAAATGACTAATAAACCACATAAATAGCTCGAATTTGCATTTTAATCCTTTTCATACACAACCCCTCAATATTTCAATTAAACTCCTACTTTTCTATAAAAAGTAATAAAATACGAAGAATATTGTTACGGAATAAAGCGATAAAAACCATAAAATTCACCGTTAACACATATCCAAACTTTCCCCCTTATTGACATCATCTTTATGAATCAGGCTTCTAATGTAAGCGTTCAAATTTTGTTGAGTTGATGCCAGTATGGTTTGAGCTACAACAGAGTCCTTCAAGCCCTGTTCCATTAAAATCATTCTATCAACCAGATTATTGAGAATACTTTCCCATCTATCTTGAGTTTCATCTCTTCTTGTGTCATTCTCAATGGTTGTCTTCCGATGCTCAATCAAGGTGTCTTCACAGTTGTCAGTGATGGTATCCATCTTTTTTTCAAGTTTGAGTCTTTCATCTTGACTAGCTTCTAAGGAATTTAGGACTTTTCCAAATAAGCTGTTGTCATCCTTTTGAATTCTGATAATCTCATTGTGATAAAACTTAATGAGATCAACCTGAGTAGGAGCATCTTGTGAGTTTCCAGCTTGTTGGACAATGTTCTTCTTTGCCTCAGTTGATTTAGCTTGAGTGAGTGGTGAGACGACTTGCTTCAGTTTTTCTCTATAGTCAGCCGATCTTCTTCTTTCTTCGGAATGTTTTCTAGCTTCTTCCAAGTTTGATTTACCAACATCTCTTGCAGGTGATAACTGAACATTAAAGTCTTCATCTGATTCTTCTCCAGCCATGTTTGCCACTATTCTTGCTATTTCTAGCAAAGACTTGTCTGTAGGAGACTTATAACCTTCTTTTTCTTCTTGTTGTTCATCAGACATGGTTTCAGAACTGGAACTTCCACTGCTTTCTTCAGAATCATCATCAGTATTCTGTTCTGTTGCAGTTTTCTTTTCTTGTAGAGAGGCAAGAATCCCTTTTTGTAAGTTGGGATCTTCCTGAGAATCATCATTATCATCCTTTCTAAAATTTCCACCAATTGTGGCTTCCTCCCAGTAGCTATTTCTGATCAGTGCATATCCTTGATTCAAAAATTCGTCGGTATTGATTATCTCTGATAGACTTGTAATGTTGTATAAATCAAATAGCCATTTTTCGACAACTTCCATTTTCGCTTGCCGACATCTTTGATTGGCAATGGGAACCGAATTTCCAAGTTCGATATCTACGCAGTCGCTCATAATCAGCTAACATTAATTCTCCGTGATCTGTTGAGGGCTTAGATTGAGTAACAATCTCTCTTGATTCTCCTGTGACTTCCTAGTTAACTTTAGGAATGACATCTTCAGTTTGCATAGGCTCAGTTCTAACAACATCTTCAGTTTGCATAAGATCAGTTCTACGGATTCCTCCCTCAGTAGTAATTGGGATTTCTGATAACTCCTTTTCAATGACTGAGACTGAGTTTGTTGGCTCAGTTTCCAAAACTTTCTCACTTACAAGTTCCTCAGCAACTTGTTTTTCAGGAGGCTCAGGTTCCAATTCAGTAATTCGAACTTCTTCTACTTAACGTTCAATGAGTTCTTCTTCATTGACTTGCTCATCCAAATTAATGACTTTTGTTGATCTTGAGTCTGCTTCGGCTCCTTTTTCCACAGAATGAGAAGCTGAAAGTCCTTTTGCTGATTCTTCAAATCCTAATCTTGAAAGGGATCTTTGGGGGGTAGATCTGGATTTTGAAAGTAACGAAAGCATTTCCAACGTTGTTTTATCGATCAATCTTTCATCACTATCAGATTCTTCATCATCTTGTTCAACTCTCAGGGTTTGTTCCCTCGAGTCTCAGCTTCTTTCTGTAATTCGGTTTCAACATCCTGTGCTTTGTTGACAACTTTAGTTTCCTTTGTCATCTCAATTTCTTGTGGATGTGAAACTGGTTCTTGAATAGGTACAGCTTCAGTTATTTGAGTTGGGGCAGATTCAGTAAGAATAACTTCAGTTCTTGTACGTGCGATCCTTCGGCAGGTTGTTGTTTCAATTGATGGTAAAGCAAGATTAGATTTATTTTTCTCTAAATCTTCCACTTGTTTTCTTCTTTCCCTTAATTCTTCAACTTGTTCCAACGCTTCAACTCCAGTTACAGTTTTCTTCATCTTTCTGTTTTCTTTCTTTTAGGTTCGATTCTGAGAACCTTCAAACTTTCCTTTTTCCAGCTTTCTCTTCCTTAACAACAATCTTCCCATCGGCAACTGGTGTTTCTTTCCTCTTTGCAATTCCAAGATGGTCGAGTATTCTTTGGACTACTAATGCAAGAGTTTTCTTGTGATATAAATGTCCTTTCTTAACATCGGTGTTCTTCTTGGGTAAGTCAGTTGATTGTGCCGTTAATTGATCAAATAGATATCTTTGCCAATTAAAACTTTCTCCAAACCAAATCACATAGAGTAAATCCAACTTCGCTCCAGATAGATTGCTAAAGTTTCCTACATTTCCAATTATGCAATTTGCCAACATCTTTGAAAGAAAATTTAATTCTGGTTTGAGTAAACTTGTGCTTCCGGTCTGTGAGACTGCGGATTCTACATCAATTGCTATATCTTTCCATAGTTTTTCTTTCAGTTCTTTGGTCAACTTGATGGCTGCTGTTCCTCCAGATTTGTCAAACCCAAAGATTTCTGCAATTAGATCTTCGGTGACCTTGATCTGCTTATCATTGACAGTAGTGGTATAGGTGTGTGTGTGTCTTCTCCTTCAATAGTTGTACTTCCAAATTCATAGAAGTCTCTAATGCTTTCCAGGCATACACTTTTCAGATCGATGTTGAATGCAGCCTCCAATCCTTTGATTTGTTTAATTTTTGCTGCAAGTTTTTGATCAGTATAATTTTCAATAAACTGATCAAGAGATATGATCATTCCGGGTTCAATATGAGTGAAAGCCATTGTTTTCTGGATTTGATTTAGAAATTTGAAATTTTGAAGATTCAGAGAGTAAATTCAAAATTCGAATGTAGAGAATTATAAAAGAAAATTCTCGATTATTTATAATTTGTAGGAATGGTAGTTAAGAATTGGGTGGGACTCAAAACGTCTTGTCATAAATGTTTTGAGATTGTGAAAAGATGGATGTGTGGAAAAATATGGACGACTAAGATTGGGAAGGACCACGTCTTTTCTTGACATCTGTAGCTAGACTGTAGTAAGTAGGGTAGATGAGGTGTATCTACAGTTGTATACGTTCAGTCTTGTCCTTGTACCGAATTCAAAAACTCAGTTGTGAACAAAACTTGGTTTTTCGGTTCTCAGTTACCTGCAAAAGAAATTTTTGGTTTGGGTCCTAACTGGTTAGTTTTTGTTGATTTATTTTTGACTTTAAACCTTCCTTGATATTTTGACTAAGTAAAGTCAGTTTTCACAAGCCTTTCTTGTTTTGTCCAGATAGTTTCTGGTTTGTTCAGTTTGTGAAACTGATGTGAAGTTTCATTCCAATCTTATCAGTGG
Organism: Gentiana straminea; assembly: GCA_036785695.1. Classification (NCBI taxonomy): domain Eukaryota; kingdom Viridiplantae; phylum Streptophyta; class Magnoliopsida; order Gentianales; family Gentianaceae; genus Gentiana; species Gentiana straminea. Next base: position 306,732 of record JAVUPR010000019.1, read on the forward strand.
GAAATAATCTTCCTTTCCTTCTGAGTTTATCATTCCATGAATGATCTTCATTCTTGGATGGATATGACTTGAAGATTTCTCTTACTGATCTCTGATCAGTTTTGCCTTTTTCAGCCTTCTGAGTTTTCCTGTAAGATCTTTTGGCTTGGTGCATTTTACCAACTGATTTTTTCGTTCTCTCAGTTTGTGCATTGGGCTGTGCTGAGTTTGTGTCAGTTCTAATAACTTTATCAGTTTTCTGAGTTCCTGACGGTTGTGCAGTCACAAATTTTAATGCAACTGAACTTGTTCTGAACTTAGGATTATTCTGATTATCAAACCCTAAACCAGATCTGTCTCCAAACGGTTTTCCAGGTTTGAACTGAATACTGGGAATTGGATCAACTGACGGTTCTGTGATTTCTGTCAATTCATCAGTTGGTCGAATTACCTTGATTCCATTATTAGATTTGATTAGATTGATCTCAGCATTCAATCTTGAAATTTCAATTTTTAATAGCTTTTTCTCATTTTTGACATTCTCATAATTCTTTTGAATTACCTCTAATTCCTTTATGAGTATGTTCAAGGTTTAATTGTAATCTTCATTTTTCTGATTGTTCATTGTAGTGTGAGTTTTGGATGTAGATGCAATTACCTCTTGATTTTTGATAGAAAAATTATCTGTTGAGGAATCATCATCAATTAAAATTTGTTTCCCTTTTGCCTGTGCGGCTCCTAGCAGTATGATTTCCTCATCACTTTCACCTCCATAACTTGTGGGTAAAACATCATCTTTGGCCCTTGCATTGGGTGGATCTTTAGTCAGTGTTCCTTCTATATAATCAGTTAACTCGCAAAGTAACTCTTTTTTCGCTTCTTCGAAAGATCACTTAGGGATGGAAATCCTCTTGATTCATCTGTATATGCATTAAAGTCCATATCTTCATCATAACTGAAATGAGGTTCCGGATTTGTGTGAGAACTTGTAGTACCGAATTTTTCAAACACTTGATCCTGAAATTCATAAACAACATTTTGCAAATAGTCAATCAGGGGGTTGTTCAGCCAGCTTCTAATTCTAGATGTATCCATTTAATCTCAATAAGGTACTTCTAAGACTGATACAATAAGGGGTTTTCAACAATTGGTTGTTCCGATAACGAGTGTTGATATCGGAAATAACAGATGGTCAATTACTTTAAGCAAATGTACTGATACTGGATCACCTCCAAAAGGAAGAACTGCTCCGATACCAATTGTTGGTCCCTTGGAAAGGCTAACACAAGTTTAGAGGGGGGTGAATAAACTTGTCACCAAAAACTCTCCCAAAACAGAAAGTACCCCGGGAACTGAGTTTCTCCGAAACTCAAACTAACGCTCAGTTCAGTTTTGTTCCTGCCCCTTAACTTGTGTGGAGTTCAGCTAACTCAACTGAGTATAAGTCAAGAATGACTTATTCTTAGTCTAGTTAACTGGAATCGGATAAAACTAGCCTTTAGTGCAATAGATGTGTCAATAAAGATCTGAACCTCCTATGTATCAGTTTTGTGCTGACTCAGTGTCTGACTTTTGGTGAGTGTTAAGGGTGATTTTATACGTTTTATAAGGATATATTTTATGTCAATATTCCCCATATTCTTAGGTTTTTCATAGAAATCGAGCTTATAATCGATTAATTGAGTAAATGGTGTTTCCAATAGGTTAAATTGCAAAACGTAGCGATTTATGTGTTTAAATCATGATTTTATATTATTTTAGGATTATGTTACGCTTTGGTATGTTTTTCCTACATTGTAGATACACATTGTTGATGGAAATGATGATTTTAAAGAGATAAATTCGAGTGGAAAAGAAATCAAGCAAGATAAATGTCGGAAAATCAGGATTCCGGGTAGTGACGACCTTGCAACGAAGTTCTTGATATGATAACAACCGATTTGACTCTGGACCTCAAGAGAAGAGTTGTAGGGCTTGAAGGGATGATTCTACAGGATTTTGAATCACTCCATTCCGACTTACGAGGCCCGAGATATGAGCGTTACAAGTTTGGATGCTGTTGCTGGAAATAGTGAACGGGCGTCCGACCTTATGGACGGGCGTCCGGCACCGTTACTGTAGCAACCGCCTCTGATTTTTTATAAATAGCAGCAGCTTTTCAACCCTAATATCATACCATATCGAATTTTACACACAGCAGCCGCAAGAACACCTTATTTTCTGAGGCTTCCAAGGCCGGTCACCCGAGCCTTGTGCTCGGGTGATCGGGGTTAGATTAGGTTTTATTTTTCGTTTCATTTTCTTTTCTTGCTCGAATTATGATGAAGGCTTGGAGCTTTCATCCATGGAGCAGCCATGGAGACCTGTTTCGGCAGCAGCTTTTCTGAACTTCTACGAGAGAGCATGAGAGCAGCCCGGCCGGCCAAGCTCCTTGCTTGGTCGGCCGGAGATTAGTTAGATTAGGTGTTATTTCAATTCCGTGTTTCGAAGTCTTTCTTGTTGCCGCATGAGACAGCCATGGATGGAGCTTGAAGCTTCCCTTTTGCAGCTGCAACTTTATTTCTTTTTAATGGATGTTTTGTAAGTCTTTAATTATAATTGTTTCTTTTCCTGTGTTTATTTGTATCGTGCAATTTTATATCGAAAGATGATTGCATGATTTGATGCTACCGTATGACGGAAGTCGGTGTAGTTTAGATCACCGTAGGAAAGTTTGGATTTTTAATCTATACATAACGGAAGTTCGTAGGTTAAATATCTAGGTTTACGAGAGAACCACAATTTAATTAATTCGATGCAAGATTATCTTAGATTGGAATTGAGGGATATCACCGTTACCGGAAAGATAGGATTTTTTTCATGTGTTTAATTCATTATGTTGTTCTTGTTCTCTTTCATATTTTGTATGCTTTATGTTAATCGAATTTAGATAACGGAAGTTAATAGATTCGTTAGATTGCCGTGAGAGAGATTAACAATTATTATTCCAACAAACGGAAGTTGAGGGATAATGTTGTTAGATTAGGATTTAATCCATATTCGTATCGATATTAGTTAAGACCGGAAGGTAAACTAATTAATGGCGTGATAAATCGGAAGAGGAAACGCATCATTAGAAAAGATAATAATCCAAGATAACTTGTGAATGAATGTGTGTGAATCGTGTTTCTTTCGGTGGGGTGATGGTTGTTGGGAAGAGGTTGATCATGGCTTGTTCATGTTTGTTCAATGATAGTTAGTTTTATTGCTTTCGTAGATATAGTTTTATTTTATGTTTGTTCGAAATTATCTTTCCTGGCTTTGGATAACAATCCTCCGTCCAGTTATTTTTCCGTTTTAGTTTAGGTTTAGGTTTAGTTAATAAAGAGGAATTAATGAAGTTAGATTCGACATCCCAATTCCCTGAGGATCGATACCCGTACTTATCCAACTTTACTAGCAACTACCCGGTATTCGTCCGGTTAGGAGGTAGTTTTGCATGGTAGTATAGGTTTTATAAATTTTCTTTTGTTTTAATGATGCAAAATCTCCCCAACAAAAGTGAACTCCCCCACACTTGAACCTTGCTCGTCCCCGAGTAAGACAAAACAAAAAACATACTATCAAAAACCCACATAACCTGACACGAGATGTAGTCATGCTAACGTCAAGCTAGTATTTAGCAAATCGAACTCACTCGGTGATTGTGTGTGCAAAACCTGCTAAACTTCCACCGATCCACTCTCGATGTATTAAATCAAGCACTAACATTCATCCGGTAAAATAAAAGAAAGTTTCGTCCCGTGTACAGCACTTACCGTACAAAAACTAATTACCAAGAACACAGTAACTAACTCACATTTAAAATCCTTTACTTGGTGCCAAGAAAATACATTTCAGGTCTCTACTGCGTTTAGATCAACTTGACTTAGAGGTCCAAAAAGCAAAAATTTTGGTTTTCTATCGTCGCGTCTCAAAAGTATAACACTCTCCCCTACATTAGAGGCAGTCACCCCGAGATCACTCAAACCCATACTGTCCAAGGTAAACCACACTCCCCAATTGGGGCAGTATCCAAATGGACTCGAGGTGATAGTCACAAACAAACTCAATTTATTATATATATATATATATATAGTATTATATTTAATCCCAAACTCTCTGGAACTCCCTGGTCGATATTATTTCTAACACATTCAAGACTTTTAAGGTTCTCAAGAACACTAAGGTACTTAGATTCTAAGCGTGAGTATAGTGCGAATTCTTAACTTTCATCAATGCTAAGTAAGTGTTATCTCGCATCGAGAATTGGCTATCCTTTAACTACCCGGAGACTATTTAAATTTTGGTTCTTCATCTAACGGGTTCGTGAAATGAAGTTCAAGTGAGTATCGATCTACCAAACCTATTCTTAGAACATGGCACGACTACGATAACAACTAAAGGTTCCAAATTACAAAACTAGCATGCCATTGAAGTTACTCGGGACAAAAATTGAAAATTTAAGCACTTTTCATAGAAAATTATAACTAATATGAGCAAATGAAAGTAGATACATAAATCATCTATCCCCTCCCTCACACTTAGATTGCAACTTGTCCTCAAGTTGTATAGAAATAAAAAGAAAGTAAGAACTTAGCTGATTGTCGTTCTAAAGTGGCAAGTCTGGAAGTGGTATACGACAAATCCAGAAATGCCTGACGAAAGCAGTAAACTGTGGACCATCCACCGGAAAACTGGCTTCATCTAAAAGCGCACAATTGCTAATGCAAACACCCTACACACTTGAAAACAAGGCAAATCTCGGGGGCACAGGGGAATAACAAATTTCTCAAACAAAAAGTGAGCACATGATATAATGGCTTAGATGGAAAAATCACCACACAGGGAAAGTACAGAACATCTAAGCGTCAAATAAGCCACAGAAGCTTACAATACAAATATAGTCCAACATGTGCATACAAAAATAATGATACATGGAACATTACAAAAGTAGTAGGGCTAGGTGCAACTACATGAAAATATATTACAATGCGACCTACATGATATGCAATCCTAAAAATAAAAAAAATGAATAAAAATAAATTCTGACAGGCTCAGGCTGAGCAGGTTTCGAGGACAACCCTACAGTGACTACGGCCTATGCAGAAACTAAAAATAAAGAAAACGAGGTAGTATTACGGAAACCGACGAGTTAACTACGCTCAAGAAAAAAAAAATAGAAAATAGAAAAACAATGCAACTAGATGACATGCAACTAAATGATATGCATCTAAATGATATGCAAAAATAAAAGAAAATAAAAGAAAGAAAACTAGCCCACTCATTTGCAACACGACATATATAATAAACGTCTACCAAATAATGATAGGTTACGATAAACGACAGTGATGTTCATTACATGCAGTGTAGACGCGCCTTAAGACTCATCAAAGGTGATAGCATTATGGAAAACCAACAGTTAGCTATACTAAACAGATATAACTCATATGGACTGGACGTAGCATACGGAAAACCGACAGTAGCTACCCATATGAGTTACGAAAACAACAAGGAAGCACATAAGTCTCAAAGCTCACAAGATTCATCATAGCGGTATGTAGCATACGGGAACCGACATTAGCTACTAAATAACAATAAGACCAGTTATAGCGTACGAGAACCGACAGTGACTATAACTTGCATAGATGAATCAAGTATATTAGATTAATCAATTATTTAACATGGATTCGTAGATGGAAAGATATGAATATGCAAGTTCAGAACATCTACGTAAAATTAATCAGCCACAGAAGCTCAAATGAAAGTAATCCAAGTTAAATAAAGCATTAAAAATCGAAACAACCCGCAACTTAGTAAACGCAACCGCGAACCCTAGACTAACATCTTAAACTCATAGCAATTCAGATTAACAACTCAACAGCCACCGATAACTTTTAGCACAGAAGATTAGATTAGAAAACACACCAACATATACTTCACGTTTCATAAATTGAGTAAAATTTTTTTTGCACATTCTTAACCTACCGGTCATCGAAACACGGCAAAAATAAAAACTCTCAATTTAATTCACGCTACTTTTATTGAAAACAAAAATACCTAAAAAGATACGGAAACAGAATCCTAAACCTAAACTACGAAAAATTTAAAACATGAAAACACTAGAAAAGGGGGGGGGGGGAAACGTGTTGAAATCTTCTGAGCCCAAAATGGAAGGGAAAACAGTGGATTTTGACCTCAAAAACGGTGTCGGACGGCCTCCGGCTGTGCACCACGTCGTCGGCGTCGGAACGAGCTTTCCGAATTGGGGTCCTGCGCGCCAATCCGACACTCGAGCCGAAAGTTATGGCCAAAATAGTAACAAGTGCTAAAACTATCCCTTTTTTCAAAAATTTGATCGTTAAAAACTTGAAGTCAGATAAATCAACCCTAGATGCCCCCTAATCAATGTAGGAACAAGAAGAGATGGAAACAAAAAGATAGAAACAAGAGTAGACACCGAAACGGGGAAAACGGACGGGCGTTCACTTTCTTTGGACGAACGTCCTCCCGAAAATCGAACTAGACGGGCGTCCGGAAATCCGGACGCTCGTATTAAAGGCGAAGAAGCGGACGGGCGTCCGGATAAAATGGACGCTCGTCCGACCGCGAGAAAACGGGAACGGGGAAACGAGAAAAACACCAGGAAAAACGGGTGGGGAAAGCTAACAGGTAACTATAAAAGAAAAACTATGAAAAACCCTAAATCCTAAACTATAATCTACCTATTAAAAAGTTGTAACAAAATAGAAAAGTTAACTCCATTAGATTCAACAAAAACACCGATTCCCCGGCAACGGCGCCACTTTTGTTGGGGAGATTTTGCATCATTAAAACAAAAGAAAATTTATAAAACCTATACTACCATGCAAAACTACCTCCTAACCGGCCGAATACCGGGTAGTTGCTAGTAAAGTTGGATAAGTACGGGTATCGATCCTCAGGGAAAAGGGATGTTAAATCTAATCTTATTAATCCTTAAATTGTTACTTATTCAAAACGGAACTGAAAACGAAAAACGAAAAGTAACTGGATGAGAGGATTGTTAATCCAAAGCCGGGAAGGATAAAAGCGATAAAAACTAAATCTAAACTACTAACTATAAAAGGAAATAAACAAGAAGATGAACATGGAGATTAACAATGAACAAACAAAATCATCCAATCCTTCAAACCCTCTATCCCTATCTAAGGTTATCTTGTGATGATTAACTAAAGATGTGGTTCACCTAATCAAAAGTATGAATCCTACTTCCGTAGATAATTCGTCTATCAATCAAAACAAGGTGTAAGATTTATTCAAATCTAGCAACCTAGATAATCAACCTATCAACTTCCGTTATGTCAAGGTTAAAAATCAAATCTTTCCTATGGTGATCTATGTCTAACATGACTTCCATCAAAATCAAACATCGATAAGCAACCATCTTCCGATATACGTTGCATAACAAATAATCGCATAGGAAAAGATACAACTTTGAGATAACATCATAAAACAAACTTAAATAAAAGTAGATAAAACCTGAAGAAGAAGATTCAAATCGTTTGAACAATTGCAGCCCCAAGCATTAAGCTTCAGAAAACAGCAAAATAAAACAGCGGAAAAGAAACACCCTCGGCCGGTTTGCTCAATGACTTAGTTTTCACAAATAGGTGAATCATTACCCGGTTTGCTCAGGTATATGGCTTGACCCTTAATTGGTGTGTAAACTAGGTAAGTTGACTGAGGGTACTACCCTACGAAGTCAAGGGTTGAGTCAAAGCTGAGGGAAGTGTCCCAGTGATGACCTTAATATGAATGTTTTAAACCTGTGTGAGTCAGAGTCAGTCATTTTTTTTAAACCGAAGTCAGTCTTTAGACCCTGGTTCATTTGGTTCGGTTTTAGGGTCTCTTACTCCCTAAATCCTATAAATAGGCACACACACTTTACACAAAAAGGCATCAGTTTTACAAAAAGAGCAATTTTCACATAATTTCACTTAAAATGTTTTCCAACATTTTTAAAAGTACAGTCAGTGGCTGAAATCGTTTATCACTTGCCTAAAGTGATAAATATTTGGGTTGGAATCTTGCTAGGAGTGTGTATAGCTTGAGGACTGGCTAAACTATACACAGGACTCAAGATCAACCTTTGGGTTTGTATGCATTGTGTTTTTCTGAAGGTAAATCAATACAGTAAACTTTGTTTTTAAATTGCCTTTTTGTTTTCAAACTGTTCTTAGGCTGCTTGATTAATCTGAAGCACCCCTGTGTTAAGATCATTGATACTGAAGGACCCCTGTCTGATAAATTGCCTAAGTGAGGATTTGGCAAATGCAGACATAGGCTTCAAGTTATCCCTGATCATGTTTCAACCAGGAATTCAGTTTAAGTCCTGCAGCATCTGTTGTCTCTTTTGGTCTCAATTCATTGTGTTTGAGTAGCATTTTAATTGAGTCAGTTGTAGTGCACAGAATCTTAAGTACTCAGTCTCAAAAATCAGGAATTGCCATTTGAAAGTTTAGACTAACAAAGAGGCCCTGAGAGGATCCTGGCCTATAGTTCATTTTTCAGTGACAATCTGATTCTTGTGTAATTCTGATCTTTAGATTGGGTGCTTGCTGTTGTGTCTAGTGTCAATCCCCATATCTGCTGGGAATTTCAATTTGCATCTCCATGTGATTTGCATCTTGAAATTCTGCCCCTTTGTTGTGCCAACCTGTTGTTCCTTACTTGCTGAAACCTGTGTTGCCTGCAAATTTGATTGAAAACTGCATTCTCTGAACAACTTGTAATAGGCCTTTAGTTTTGACAGTTTAGGATCTGCTGTGTTTCTGTAATCAGAACCAATATTGGATTGATAATCAAAAAGAGTTAACTCTAATCTGATTAGCATTTCAGTGTTGAATCTGATTTAACAGCCTAGTCTTTGGTCCTTGCATTGCTTATATTTTGGTTTGCACTGTATTCAGACTGGAACAGTATCGTGATAATCTACCTATCAAACTTAGATTATCATTTGTACAAGTTCAGCTGAAGGCATCCAATACAAGTTCTTTTTGTTGTACTTTCAGATTCTATAATTGTTTTTTAAAAAAAACTCTGAACTTGTACTATGTGCCATGTCCATACTTGAATATATGTTACTTTGAAATCTGAATGTTCAAGAATCGTGTGAACCCTTTGTGTGGTACCTATTTGAACATTTGATTTGTATACTTAATTTATTTTCCAAAGTAAGCTGACATATCACCTATGTTGTATTGGTTGTGTAACTTTGATTAAATCCTGATAAATCACACTCAGTCATTTCTGATCAACTAGGACAACACATAATTGAATAACCATTAACTCAGTTTCCGGAAATAATTGTTAGTAATTGTGTGTTCTGTTTGCTCCTATCTGCCATTATTCTACATAAATCGAAAAAAGGGTATAATTTGTCAACACACTATTCAACCCCCCTTCTAGAGTGTTTTACTGTGCATTATCGATCCAACAGATAATTAGTCTAGAAATGCATCATCTAGTTGACTTACATCAGCCAACACGACAAAAGAAGTCTGAATCGCACCTTCACTGTTGGAGACAAGGTCCTAGTGTACAATACACGTCTTCGTATATTTCCTGGAAAGTTATAATCGAGAAGGTTTGGACCATATGTCGTCACAAAAGTCTTCAATTTGGGAGCGTGTGAAGTTAAGGATGAACACTCTGGGAGGAGTTACACAGTGAACGGCCATAGGCTGAAACATTACCTAGAGCGCAATTACGACGTTGAGTTGAAAGTATTTATGTTGGACGACCCGAAATACGAGTGAAAGGAGCCCTAATAGTACAGTCGAGCTGGCGACTATAAATTCAGAACTATTGATCATACCCTTATTTATTGCTTTTGATTATTGAAGTTTGTTTGAGTCAATAAAGTAGCATGACAATCGCAAGGTTTTTTTAATCACAAAAATCTTTGGTCCTTCGACTCGAGATATATGTGGTATTTTTCTTCACGATTCTCATGTGATACCCTCGTAAAAGTTTTCGTGTCTTCCGACGGTCAATAAAGCATAAAGTGGCTTAAACTATTTTTGCGCATTCATCATGTATGCACAATTACCGTCACCTTATTTTCTTATTGCCCGGCGCATGTTACTGAAAGTTTTTGAAGTGTTTTGCGATACAGGATGATGGAGCACTTAGGACCCAATCGACATCAGTCCGGTTCCACAATTTATCAAGACACTTGGAGAGTCAATTCCAGAGCTAAGTACCTTATCTTTTCATTATTATTAGTCATTGGGGACAATGTCTATAATAAGTTAGGGGGTAAGGACGGTCTTAGCTTATTTAATCGAAAAAGGGAATAATGAAATTTAGAACACTATATTAGCTTGTCTATTGCACGTCTTGAGTAAGGAATCGGTAGAAAAGGAGCCCGAGAATGATTTGAAGTTAATTATAGCATATATATTAAGTTTAGTATGGAAGAATGAGCATGTGCTATGTTGCATGAAGTAGTGACTTGTTAATTAAGATTTTGCCATTTGTACTAAATTTTTGAGCACATAATCGGAGTGAGAAGTAAGTGGATGAGATGAAAAGTTATCTTAGACCGGGAATCGATATATGTCGGTGGATATACTTTAACCAATTGTTGTAGGATGATGGTAGCAATCATGATGCCACAAATGGTAAAACGGGACAAAACGGGCTTGTGAGTGAGAAAGAAAAAAGTGAGAAAATCTACCAAGAGGGAAGCAAATCCGGAGCGTAAGACACATGGCCCAAGCACGAGAAAAATAGAGGGAAAAAAGTACAACACGGTCCCTATGTCCGCCCGGCCAAAGTAAGGTTTCATGTCGTTTGCCTAAGTCTGAAAGCAAGAATGGCGAGTATGCATACTAGCAAGTTAAGGTTGTGGGGTCGCTATAACTTGATTCTTTTCACAGATACACTATCACAAAAGATTCATCACACTACACATTGATGCATTGGTAAGTATTGATTAATGAGAAGCTTATGGATTGTCCCATGTTGCATATTCAGCCTGAAGTCTTTACTGAATGTGTGGTAATTGATTGGGATTGCTCTTGGAAGTACATTCCGCCTGATGATACTGCGCTCGAGGACGAGCAGAAGGCTAGTGGGGGTAGTTGATGACGCTCAAATGATACACCTTATCGCATCAGCATTTCACCCATTCTAAGATAAAAGTAGTAGTTTTCGACCATTTATATGAACCATTTGAGTCGAATGTCATGAGTTGGGTTCATGAGTCGAGTAATTTTCATTTAACATTTATTTTCCCCGATTCAAAATTATTTCGTGCATTATTGGACTATTTTCAGGTTACAATGATTGGGCCAAGTGTTATAGAGTGATTATGGGCCGAGACGGACGAAGAAACGGACCTAGGGTGTTACAGAACCTTCAGTTAAGTCGGAAGAAAAAGACAAAAATGCCCTGGATGCCGCGTGAAGCCTTTCCTCCGCCGCGCCAGTCCAGAACCTTCGAAACCACGTTTTCTTGGATGAGGGGTAGATCTAGGTGTTACTATGTCGGTTTAGCAATATAAATAAGAGGCCTCGCCCTCAGAAAAATTGTACCAAAAATACTACAAGTTCATGTGCAATAAAAGTTTGTTGTTCTTTATTTTTTATGGGTTATAGTCACGGATCCGACAGATTCTCCGCCTAGAGAGCGATCAGGGGAAGATCTACACTCGTCTTCAAGGGTATGATTTTCCGGCTTTTTAGATGTAGATCTGTCGTTGTTTTTCTTGTGATTAGTATGGTTTAATTGTTTATATTAGTTCTGATATGTAGTATTTTGTTTATTTAACCCCAAGAATGTTTAGATCTGAATCGTTGGTGAAGAAATCATGAATGAAAGGTTGCGTTCTTTGGAGCCCACGACGGTCTTTATCGCGGCTGCGATACCTAGTAAACCCTAATTCATGATAATCGGAGCCAGCTACGTCTGATCGGCAAATTTAATTTACATGTAGTTAGCCTGATCAACTATATGAATGTCTTCATAAATCAATATAAAGGACGATAAAGTGAAGTATTAGTTCGGACGATGTCTTGATCGATCCTTAAGAACGTGCTAGTCAATTCACGATAGTCGCTTAGGAGGTCTTCGTCTTAAACCGGCTAATCCTAGTTTTTATTGCTTGTGAATTAATACAACCAACGAAGGAGGTCAATTGCACACGGGCACATACTTGTCCTTTCAATGGAAGTAGCGTAACATTAGGGATTAGCACCCGTAGTTGTTAAAGATCTAAAATTTACCAACGGGGATGATTGATGCATGATGCAGAGGGAATAACTAATCACTCATAGTTAGAACTAATTTTTATAAAACTCATAAGGGTACACTTTTGTTTGATCCTATGTGTTGGGACCTACACTTTAACTTCTATGTTCTATAGTTGGTCATAGACCGTTATCGTGACAATTCAATCAAGGTTAACTTGTGTTTTTACGAGTCTCTGTGGGATTCGACCTTGACTCGCAGTACTCTGCTACGATTGACCTAGTACTATTGCTAGTAGCAGTCAGTTGGCTGATGCATATCAAGATTTTTTATGCCGTTGCCGGGGACTCATGTCAAAAATACTTGTTTATTTAGATTGAAAGTCTCTATATATTTTGATTTCGTGTCAGTTTTAGAGTATGGGACTAACTAAGTCGTATAGTGTCTGTTCAGATTGGATTTTGGGAATTTTCGGTCAGGAAGCCGCAGTCAGTAAAAGTGAATAACTCGGTAGGTTACTAAGACCCCAATTACGGAGGGACTTTGCCGAACGTGTACATTATCGGGACTAGCCCGTGGCTATTGTTGTGATCCACTAATAGGTTGCAAAGTTATATCTCATTGCGGATATACACCACGCGTAGTGCCCTTGAGTGCGGATGTAACAGAGATAAGTTAGGCTAGAAACGTTTAGTCATGACATGTTGATGAGCATGAAGTGAACCTTAGATTGAGTCGGTCATATAAGACAATTTATTAATTATGAACCTTACGTTATAAATTCTTAAATAAATTTTAGCTTCTACTTCTTATTAAGTACCTTTGTACTTACCTCAAATGCATGTTTGTTGTGTGTTTGGGGAAGAGAAGATGAACAGGTTGAACCGGAATTCGATGAGGATTTCAAAGACGACGTTTGAGGACGTCGACGTTGGAGCTTTTTCTTTACTACTTCTCATATGATGTTCTAGAGATTGTTTTACTTGTTTTGGAGACGTGTTGAGTGTTCCTTTAAGACTTTGTAATTTGTTTTGTTTGAATCTTTTAGAAGGTCGTTTCGTATGGTGTAAGACTTGGAGATTTTCGTTGTAATAAGCTTATCTTTCCATATTTAGTTGATGTTTCTATTCTTGATTGCTGAAAAAAATATACCCGAGTCTTTTAGCTTCCGTTTGTTTTTTTTTTTGATACGACATAGTAGAGGCTTACGTATAATGTGGAATTTATTTTATATTATACGTGCCGAACGTTTATTTTTCAGATATAGACTCGGTGTCCGGAAACAGGACGTTATAGAATGGAAATGGAAAAAAATGAAGTAGACACAATGAAAAGGGAAGCAGGCGAAACTAGGGCTGAGCAGAAAACCCAACGAACCCAATCCAACCCAAAACCCAAACCGAACCAACCCGAAAACCCAAACCAATTGAAACCCAAAATTTTGGGATTGGGTTTTGACCCGTACCAAAAATATTTTGGGTTTTTGGATTGGTTTTTTTTTTTGTTTTTTTTTCCGGGATGACCCAACCCAACCCGATATATGTATATATATATATATATATATATATATATATATATATATATATATATATATATATATATATATACATGCATGCATTCCGTTCAAAGTAAAATGATGTTATCATATTGCGATATCACTTCATTTTCAGTTTCGGTCTACAATTCTTTGACCTTTCTTCCGAAAAAGAATCCGCGTATGTATTTTTATGTATGACTATTGGTCTTTTATGATTATTTTTATATGTTGTTGGTTTGTTATATGTTGTTGAATTCTTAATTATCAAATTTTAACGTTTTCTTTCCTAAAAAAGTGGTTTCTTTAACGATTATTGTTATGAACATATGACATGGAACTCGAATTTGGATATATACATGTGCGTGGATTTTATAGCATAAAAGTGTTATTATAGATGCATGTTTTATGGATGAAAACCCGAAACCCAATACAAACCAACCCGAATCAACCCATTGGGTTTTATAGTCATTTGGTTGGTTTGGGTTAGTTTTTTCTTGAACCAACCCGACTTATACTATGTAAAAACTCAACACAAGTCTACCCAACCCACCCAAGCTCACCCTAAGCGAAACCCAGTTGTAGCCACTAAAAGGCCTAAAGATTATGTTGTGTCTATTGAAAATTTAACCAAATTGCACAATATTGCATAAAAAAAAATTATATTTTTTTCATAAGAAAAGGAAGGTTACAAGTCGATTTTCTTTCACTGTAATTGTACATTGGAAAAATGAATTGTCTTCCTCTGTTTGAAATCCATGTGACATTTTTATAATCATCAAGTCTGGAAATGGGCTTGCACAATAACAGAGATTTGAGATTCATCAATGTAATTTCAAAAGAAAAATAATATTAATATAATCACATAAAAGTAAAATAAAATACATAAAGCGAATTAGTCAACAATCGAACATTTCTCAAAGAAGAAAAAAAAGTCAACAATCGAACATGATATATTTTATTTTATGTAAAAAGAATAAGAAATAAATAAAACGAAACATATTAACACCTCATCGAGGATTTTGAAGATGTCTCACACCGTCTTTAACAGCATGATACTTGTTTAATCTGTTGATTAATCGGCTTTGGTATCACTTGTAACGCTTCAAAAATCAGATCTACGTCATATCTAGTAACTACATTAGACACATCCTCCCTCGCATGACATAAAATAGTAACCCAAATTACCAAATTCGATCATGAAGTCTCAACCTTATGATTCGGTAACGTTTCTCTCGATTTTCCAACATGAAACACTATATATGGTAACACCATATAAGGGAACTTTTTTCGGGTGAAGCTACTGCCACAACGGTTCTGGCACAACACACTTTTGCACCCATGATAATAGTAGACCTACATGAGAAATACTACGACACAATCACTCGGCCACAACGATTTACACCATTGCTCATAATTTACCTATCATAATCGGCGTGTCATACATGATGATCAATATTGTAAACTCGGGCCGTGTAATTCATTGTGGCGATATGATTCCATCGGTGGCATTACCCGATTTACATCATGGCTAACGAGCATATATGCATGCAAGGACGGAGGTGTATGCGGGGGCGAGGTGGGCTAAGCCCACCCGGCGGATAAAATTTCTACACTAAAAAACCTATACAATTCAACTTAAGTCATCATCAAAACATCTTAGTTAAACCCACTCGATTGTCCGAATATAATCGATTAGCCCACCCGATATCCAATATAATCGACTAGCACACACGAGATCCAATTTCTAGCTCGTTATTTTATGCATGATAATCAATGACATAACCGTTGCAACAATAGTTACAAACGTAAAAGAAACGATACTAATCATAACGAGTTATGCAATAACGTATGACGAGTTATATAATTGCTCACCATGCAATTTATCGATACATTTATTGTCACAATCTTTCGACAATTGGTTTTAGGCCGTTGTAGGGCCATTGCGGTCAATGAACTTGCAATGTCGCAATTGTCGTAGCATATGTCGATGCAATCTTGATAGGCTTGTGTCCAACCTTCAACTTTGCTTATGTTTATTCTTTGCAAAAACAACCATGCACATTACAATCATTCCAAAAATCTTCTTTCCTTCCATTTTCTTTTTGGGGAGCAAAAAAAAATATTTATTTTCTATTATTATTTTGTTTGATTTTTTTGCTCTCTGGTTTTTCTTTTTTTCTTGGTCGGTATATTTATATTGGATTTTTCTCATTTTTTTCCCCGACAAATTTGGTGGTGTGGATGGTTAGCCTTAAAGTTCTTAATTTAGCTGGTTGTTTAAGACCATAATTTTATGTGTATTAGCTAAAACGTAGCCGGGCCAAATACTTTTCCTTTGGTTTGCATCACATGCCTTTGATGGTAAACGGTATGCTGTTATGGTCGTGACACGATAAATAATGTAACGTACTCCTTTCGTTTCAATTTATCTAAAGCAGTTGTCAAAATCATTAGTTCCCATTATAACATTATAGGGAATTCAGATTCAAGATTGATAAATAATAGATGGAATCTAACAGTAATAATCAACAGAAATAACAGAAACAAGAATAACATAAGATTTAACGTGGTTTCCGGCGTTGTGCTGACTACTTCATGTATAGAAAAGAGATATTTTATTATGCACTGAATTTCAGACGGATTGCACACACGCTGATTACAACAATTGGTATTTATACGCATAATTCCCTAAACCCTAACCGTCAAAGGATCTTTGTCGGAATTGTCATAAATGCCCTCAGACGTGACTCAAAGCATCGGCGGACATCGCCGGACTTGTAACCATGCGGCTCGGATGTATAACTCACCATTTGTATCCAAAACCTCGACGGACCTCGGCGAGTCGGCGACACCGAAGAAACTCGCAGACTTCCCCGGTGACCTTCACGGACTTGAATACACTTCATTCGGTTGACCATCACTCGGTGACTTCACGGATTAGTTAAAGATCAAGCCATTTTTCTTTGAGAGTTCCATTTTATCGAGCAGTTATATTTTCAATGCAACATTTATGGTACTTTTCCTTGCTTTACCATTATTCACTATAATATGATAGATAAAAAAAGAATGTCACATTAATTATATCCAAGGACTTTTTAGTCATTTCATTTTCAAATCAATGCATTAACACACTTTCTTAATATACATGATTTTGGCAATTCACCTCATATAATTTGGAACGGAGGGAGTATTATTATATTATTGATTATGGTAGACTACTATACATCATGATCAAGAATAATTTTACTGATACAACAATTCAGTCACAACGATTTAGGGCATTCGCATCAGAAACATCATATTATATCCCTAAATTAATATAAAATAATACATATCCTTGTTTTACAACATCTCAATTCAAAATACTCCACGACAGCATCCATATCCTTATCACTATAACATTTTAAATACTATTATATAATATATTCTATTTCACAACCTCATTCATACACGTTAAATATTTATTATTTCACTCCAGCAGCATTATATCCTTATTCCTATAATTTTTTATAATTAAATATCTTCAGGGACGTGAATAGTGCATCCTCAAATGTAGGATGCATTGTCCATATCCCCAAAAATAAAATAGGGATACGGTACTGTTGTAGGAGCTATTTGGGGTAAACTCTATTTGTTATTTTCATTTTAAGGATAGGGCACCATAAATAACCTTACACCACTAATCACAAGATATTAATTTGAGACAACCAAAAAGGTAACGTGGATAAAATGGGACGGAGGGAGTAAAACTTTCTTAGGCATGATTTTTCGACTGAAAACAATGACAACTGAAAACAACTAGTTGAAGCACCCGTGCGATGCACGGGATGCCCGCCGGTAGTTTTGCATATAGGTGAATGCAGGACTTAGTTTAACATATTGTAAACTTCATAAAAACACAGAAAGAGAAGGAAAACTACATAAAATGGCATGCACATTGTAACAAAATATGAGGAAAGGAAAAAAAAAAAAACACAGAGCAAATATGAAGTATATAAATGGCATACACATTGTCAAACTACATAAATGGCATAACAAAATAGCAACTATGCGTGTGAAAAAGTGGCCAAAAGATATGTTGTTGAGGTAGAGGTCCGGCATTTAATTGTAATTGTTGACATCACAAAGATTAGGTGTTGCATTCTAAATTGAACAACCACTCGAGCATAAGCATTGTTTAACACCTCCCGATCAATCCATTAATAATAAAAGGAAAAGTTCATATATATATATATATATATATATATATATATATATATATATATATATATATATATATATATATACTAGCAAAATACACGTACTTCGTACTTATTCGGCTAATTTATTATTTTTAATACTGGCCGTGCAAGGCACGGCGATGAACTGCCCCGATAAATTAAGTAAATCAGAACTCTATAAAGCAGCAGCAATTAAGGAATTTAGTGAAGATGATTTAAAAAGCTAGCGTAAGTAACCACGATTCATGAAATCAATACATACTTGTTTCCAAAGGAACGATTTTACATACGGTCACAACAAAAGAAGTCGAATCATAAGTAGATGTTCTGTTCATTTATACTACTTACCATTGCACGTAATAGAACATGTTAAAAATTTGTAACATGTCGCAAAAAACAATGCAAAATGTTTTATTCCCTACAAGCAAAACGTAAGATTGTGTAGGGTCTCATAATCATGATCTTGCTTAGATATAAGTTTGAAGGAAAAAATTTAACAGCATTGTATGAGAATGAACAATTTTCTTCAGATCAATAGCATTGTATGCCTTGACTATCACTTATTGAACTATTGGAATATATGTGCTTGCTTGCTCTCTTGTTTCTCGTTTCTTCAAGAAACACACGATCGTCAGCTTCTCTAATTCTACCTTGAGTTGTTCTTCAACTTTCAGCCCCTAAAACACCATCACACATATAAGAGTCATCAATGTTTTGTGAATCGATAAATTGTGATACTTAAAGAAACCCACAAATTCATGAGAATCTTTCAAATGTTGCGGAGTGATTCATGTGAGTACTTCAATATCTCGTTGACTTTAAAGTCACAAAGAGTATATTTTCACCTTCATTCAGTTTTATTGGTACTCAGCTGCTAAAGCAATTTGATAAGAATATATTCATTCATCTTGTGAATTTATAAAACATAATTTCATACAAGTACAACGATCATACTAACAAACCTGAGCTCTACACCGCTTGCTTCACCGTAAGAGGGACATTTTATAATCCATTCCATAGGAACATCCAGTCTGTTCTTGCAAGTCTGACACGCATTTACCCTTTATTTTTGCCTACCAGGTTCGAATAACCCAAGGTGTTTTTCTATGTACATTTATATATTATGTTAGTTTCTTTTTTAACAACAATTTTTTTATTAAGAGATCGAAAAGGAAATTGGTATCTCTCTTCTGAAAGTGGCGTTGTAGACTCTCCGGAGACTATATTTCAATGTTAGAACACAAGTGCTTTAACGTGTGCTTCTAAAACAAAAGTTAAGATACTCGTGTTTTAACGTTGAAATTGACGGGAATACACATTCCTGCCAAGGAATTCCTGTGCAATCCATCTTACCTAGAAGGAAAGAACTAAGTTTACTATAAAAAGGTGCATTCTTTTAAACCAATGATTTGTTTTTGTTTGAATAAAGGAGGAAAGGAGTAAATTTTATTAAAGGGTTACTTCTACTTCATGGATCTAAGCCTCAAGATTCTGCTTATATTCGAGTTTCTTCTGGTTTACTCTACCTTCTGTGACCATATACAATCAGCGTGCATTTATCTCACCTTGTATTTTTGCCCAGAAATGTATTCTTTTTTATGTGGATATTTGTTGATTTTTAGCAGCCAAGGGTTTAAATGCACTAGATATCCTGCAATCCCTTTCAAACCACGAACCGACTTCCTTGCCTGCAAAATACGGTAACAAGTTCAAAATATCTCACAGAGAATCTCCATTACAAGGAAATTCTATACGAAGACTCTTTAATGAGGAATTTCACTTGCATCTAATCATAACACGACTCGTGACATGATTTTTGTTGAAATCTAACAATGCTTAATGTATGATGCGGTTATTAGTTATTACCAGGTATCCTTTGAAGAAAGCCTGAATACGTCTAGCAGCCATGTCCTCCGATAGCATAGCTCTGTATGTAGCATTTCTTGAACAATCTTTTGCAGGAATGACGGATTCTTTATCGACATTTCTCGTCTCATTTGTTTCTCCGGCCGTCAATTCCTTCCGTTACCTATAAGTTGAGCAATACATTCAAGAAATTTTCGGTGGAGAATAACACACACAAAAAAGAAGAGATGCATGAAATCAAATTTTCCTTACATTCTCATGTTTGGATCTATCTTTCTTCAACCTTTTTTGAATAATAATTGATCTGAAACAATCACCAGAACCTATTTTTTAAATCACACTGAAACTTAGAGACATCTATCAGATTAGAACATAATTTAAGCAGAAGTTTCCATTTGGAAGTAAAAGGCATGATCCAAAAGAAATATAATAGTGAGGGGTTGGGAACATGAACAGGAACAGGAACAGGAACAGGTATGCTTGATAAACACATTTGGATTGTGCGGTTATAAAGTTTCCTTCAAGCTAATATCTGAAGCAACTTGAAATTGTAAGATAAGTCCTACATTTCCAATTAAACTACATATATCACAAAGTTTGGGACCGTTGGATCATTGTCATATATATCTTGCTAGATTATACTTTGCATGAATTATTTGATGTTTCTGAAGCTAGCAACATTCTGTTAGGATGAGATCTCTCTCTCTCTCTTTAATACCTAACTATGAGCTTGATAAAAATGGCAGACTGTAGCAAAAGTCCTAGGCCTAGCCCTTGCCTTACCTTCAGTTCTCATCCTATGTTCTTCACTACCTTAGCTACCCTTGATAACTCAATCCAGAAGATCACACAAAGGTCAACCTCTTTACCTATCAGAAAGCATGAAGCTTTACTTTTACAAATAAAGGTTTTAAATAATCTTAACAACACTAAGATGCAAAGAAGCAACCAATTATCATGTAGATATGAAACCAAATAGGCAAGAAAGAAACAACGAACAATCCTAAACAGACAAAAGAAATAGAAGCCTCAATCTTTAGGCAAGAACAATTAAAAAATGTACATCTTCAAAAACTCTAGTCACGTTGAAACACTAAGAAGGAAAAAGATCATATACGCCAAACAAACCAAGCAAGAAAAAGCTGAATATGAGTGTAGTTTTATACCTGTTGCTGAACACGAAGAAAAAGACACCAAATGTAGAAAGAATTCCAAATCCTAATCAGTAGCACATGTAAAATAATGCAACTAAATGATATGCAACTATACTAAAAAGGCAAAACGAAAATAAAGAAAATAAACTAGCCCAACTAATTCCATAGATGTCGCCCTAATCTAAGCACGGTCAAGAATATCAACGTCTACTCAATAACGCCACAGAAGCGCAACAAAATTTGATTATGCAAAGCCACAGAAGCTTGCCATGTGAAGTGTAGAAGTGCCTTTAACAACCCTAACACCCTAGATAGACGACAAAAGGAACAGCATAAGTCAAATTTGGAAACACCCTCGGCCGGGGAGCCTTGGTGCTTCTTTTCCGCTGTTTTATTTTGCTGTTTTCTGAAGCTTAATGCTTGGGGCTGCAATTGTTCAAACGATTTGAATCTTCTTCTTCAGGTTTTATCTACTTTTATTTAAGTTTGTTTTATGATGTTATCTCAAAGTTGTATCTTTTCCTATGCGATTATTTGTTATGCAACGTATATCGGAAGATGGTTGCTTATCGATGTTTGATTTTGATGGAAGTCATGTTAGACTTAGATCACCATAGGAAAGATTTGATTTTTAACCTTGACATAACGGAAGTTGATAGGTTGATTATCTAGGTTGCTAGATTTGAATAAATCTTACACCTTGTTTTGATTGATAGACGAATTATCTACGGAAGTAGGATTCATACTTTTGATTAGGTGAACCACATCTTTAGTTAATCATCACAAGATAACCTTAGATAGGGATAGAGGGTTTGAAGGATTGGATGATTTTGTTTGTTCATTGTTAATCTCCATGTTCATCTTCTTGTTTATTTCCTTTTATAGTTAGTAGTTTAGATTTAGTTTTTATCGCTTTTATCCTTCCGGCTTTGGATTAACAATCCTCTGTCCGTTTACTTTTCGTTTTTCGTTTTCGAGTTCCGTTTTGAATAAGTAACAATTTAAGGATTAATAAGATTAGATTTAACATCCCTTTTCCCTGAGGATCGATACCCGTACTTATCCAACTTTACTAGCAACTACCCGGTATTCGGCCGGTTAGGAGGTAGTTTTGCATGGTAGTATAGGTTTTATAAATTTTCTTTTGTTTTAATGATGCAAAATCTCCCCAACACTGAGTGTGAAGATAAAAAGATAAAGTAATAATTAAATCATTGACAGCACAAATGTAAATGCATAAAGTAGATTATGAAAGAGTTATAGAGGTTCCAGGTGGTGTAATCCTGTACGTCCTCTCTTCCCCTGTGATGCGGAGGAAAATTCCACTAGAACTTCTTTGAGATGGCCCGGTTATAAAAAGTTCTAAACTGATAGTCCTTGACTAATCCCTAGCTTCACTATCTAAACACTTGTAGAACAAGTAGGATTGCTGCTCTTCAATTGTTTGAAACACTGGTCCTTGGAGGGTAGAATTGCCTCTTCACCAGCTCATCACAAACACAGTCTTCCTGACTGCACTCAACTATCTTTCACACCTTCTTGGTGTTTCACAGTCTAAACCTTTGATGAAATCAAAGTTGAGACTTGAATCAATGACTATGATTCAATTGTGATTTGAGCTTTTCTTCTAGATAAGTAAGTTATGCACGGCTCTGTGTTTCTTCAAATAATAGATCTTGATTCTGTTTGAAAGCTTTTAAACTCTTGAAGAAACTTCTTGATTTTGCAATTAAGCACTTGGCAGGAATTCTTTTGAGATTGGCTTTCCCCCTTTATTTGATCTTTCTTGACTAGATAGATTCTTGTTATTTTTCCTGCTCTTACTTTGGTTGTTGTAAGGGTAGTCTATTTATAGGGGTTTGTCTAACGTTTATCCTGCTTGCATCTTGCAACGGCTATATTTTCTTGACCGTTCTGCTCTGTCAGTATTTCATCCAATAGAATCGCTTTCTATATAACGTTCGATTGTACTATCAGTTTATTGGATGACTGACATGTGAAACTGAGTTTCCTTGTCAGTTTTGCACTGAGTTTATCGAGTGTCAGTTTCTTAACTGAATTGGAGCGTTAACTGAGATTTTACTCTTCTTCAAATATCAGTACTCTAGTTTTTCATCTGATTATAATTGTCTTAATCAGAGTACACCATGAGTCATTAACTTCTAAGAATTCATTGTCCTTATGATTCTTAGGTCTTCATACAAGATCCATAAAGTCAGTTTAGGTTACCACAATCTTGCCTGAAGTCTATCTTTACAGTCTCAACTTGTAATCTTCATAACTGAGTTTGAACCCTCAGTTCTTCAATCTTCAATAACTGAGTCTGTGACCCCCAGTTCTTCAATCTTCTAGATAAGCCAATTGAGTCTGTGTCCCTTAGCGAACTTATCTTCTTCAGTTTTACGTTGAATCTCAGTTTAACTAAATCTCAGTTTCTTACATTCTCAGTTCCCGGCCTAGAACTATTACAGTGCTTGTCTGATTTAACCTATACAAATATCAGACTCTATAAAATCTTATACATTAATATCTAGACATCTTTTTGCTTTGCACTATAACAGTTAGTTATGACACTTCATCAATGGGGTTAATAATAATGACTGATTAAGCGATGAATCTTCATCAAAACATAAATTTTATTTCCAACAGTATTACCACTATTGAGAAGCTGTGCAAACAGAATCTCATACGAGGTATACCGACATTAGATCTGGATGAGTTTGACACTTGTGAGCCGTGTATACATGGTAAGAAAGCAAGAACTTCATTCAGATCTGTTATGACGGATCGATCAAGAAGTGATGGTGATTGTGAGTAAAGATAAAAGAATAACAAGTAAACAAACACAGAAACAAGAAGAACACATATTTAACGTGGTTTCCGGCAATGTGCCGACTACTCCACGGACAAACGAGGATATTTTATTATCACCCAAAAGTTACATCAAGTTACAATTAATATAGACGGTATTTATAGCCTTGGGAATCCAACCCTAACCGACTAAACAGCCAACCCAGTAAATGACTGAAATACCCTAGAAGTAAATCCACCGACTTAGGAAAGCATGCAGACGTGTTCTTTTAGTCTGCTGACCCTCAGCAAACTTGCCTTCAGTAGGCTTGTCATCGCAGGGCTGATCAACCCTACTGCTGCCTCAAACGAACACCAGATTCAGCAGATGCTTCATGCTCTGCTGACCACCATAACTTCCACAGACTCTGCTGAATGCCACACTCAGCGCACCAGACTTAGTAGCATAGTTTAAGTCACCATTACAAATCTCCACCTTGACTTCAACTTCATGCAACCGACCGTATGCACAACCAAGTGCCAGATGCACAACCAAATGCAAGAAATCCTCTTTGTCTTCAGATTTAAATACCTCAGTAGACCTCCATCTTCAGCTGAGTATTCCCAGATAGAAATTAACAGCTTTGGATATTTAGCAAGTCCAGACACAACTGAAACTTTCCCCTGGGAACTGGTTTAGTGAACATATCAGCAGGATGACATCGTGCCGATCTTTTCCACTTTAACCCTCCTCTCATTTCTCTTAAAATGGTACCTAACATCAATATGCTTGGTTCTCTCATGATGAACATGATCCTTAGCCAAACATATTGCACCGAGACGTCACAATACAACCTAGTTGGATCTTGATGTAGACTCGGATCATTGACTAGCCCCTTTAACCGATTGCCTCATTTGTCGCTTCGTCGTGCCATGTATTCGCTTCAGTAGAGATAATGTCACCGTACCCCGTAAAGTTGCCTTCCAACTTACCACAGAATCACCCAAAGTAAACACATACCCAGTCATAGATCTCCTGATGTCCACATTAGTAGCATAATCAGAATCACAGTACCATGTGACAAAACATTGAGTACCACCTCCATAAATGAGTCCAATATCTGATGTACCCTTAAGGTACCTGAATATCCTCTTTACTGCTTTCCAGTGTTCCTTTCCAGGTTGAGCCATAAACCTGCTGACAACACTGACTGCCTGAGCCAAATCAGGCCTAGTGCAAACCATGGCATACATTAAACTACCCACTTCACTAGCATATGGAACCTTGGACATGTATTCTTCCTCTTCAGCTGATTGTGGAGCAAACACAGTAGACTGATGTAGATTTGTTGCCATTGGAGTATCTATAGGTTTGGCTGCTGACAAGCCAAACTTGGATAATACCTTTTCAATATACCTCTGTTGTGACAAGAACTGCTTTCCATGCTTCCTATCTCTATAGATCTCCATCCCCATAATTTTCTTTGCATACCCCAAATCCTTCATCTCAAATTCAGCCTTGAGCGATTCTTCGATCTTGAATGTCGACTTGTTTGCGGCGTAGCCTATATCAAGCATATCATCTACATATAGCACAAGATAGATGATTGACCCGTCCTTCAACTTGTTGTGATAAACACAACAATCATATGGACTCCTGCTATAACCCTGCTGAATCATATAGCTGTCAAACTTCTTATACCACTGCCTTGGAGCCTGCTTAAGTCCATATAAGGACTTCTTCAACTTGCACACATATCCTTCTTTGCCAGGAACTTGGAAACCCTCTGGCTGAGTCATATAAATTTCCTTATCTACATCTCCATGTAGAAAGGCTGCCTTCACATCCAATTGCTCAAGTTCAAGATTCTGATGTGCCACTATTGCTAACAGCACCTTGATGGAAGTATGTCTGACCACTTGAGAAAATATTTCTTCATAGTCTACCCCCTCTTTCTGACTGAACCCCCTAGCAACCAAACGTGCCTTATATCTAAAACCCTCAGCAGATGTTATTCCTTCATTTTTCTTGAATATTCATTTGCAAGTTACCACCCTCCAATCTTGTGGTTGTTTGACCAGATCCCAAGTCTTATTCTTCTAAGTGACTCCATTTCTTCTCCCATAGCAACAAGCCATTAGGATGCCTCAGAACATGTCACAGCTTCCCCATAAGTGTTAGGTTCAAAACCATCCACTTCTTCAGCTACATGTAGTGCATATCCAACCATATCCTCCTCAAACTCATATCTTCTTGGAGGTCTGATATTGGTCCTCCTAGCTCTGTTGAGAGCTATACCCTGCTGACCAACATCAGTAGTTTGAGTCTCTGCTGACCCTTGTTCAGCAGACTGGCTTGGATCCTGTTCTGGATCTGCTGACTGTTGAACGTCACCTACTGAGTCTTTTGATTCAGTAGACTCTACCTGAAGCTCCACCTGTTTGTCAATCTTCTCGCCTCTTATCCAATTTCGGATACGGATGTGGCTCTCACGATGAGTTAAGCATAGAATTTTCATCAAAAACTACACTCCTACGCGAGTATAACCCTATTTTCAGCTGATGACCATATTCTATACCCCTTAACTCCATCTACATATCCAACAAACACACCCTTCTTGGCCCTAGGCTCCAATTTGCCCTCACTGACATGATAATAGACAGTGCTTCCAAAAACCCTAAGTCCAGAGTAGTCTGCTGACTTTCCTGACCAAAATTCAAGTGGTGTTTTAAGTTTGATTCAAATGTGAGGCCCCCTATTGATTAAGTAGCAGGCTATACTAACAGCCTCCCCCCAAAATCTCCTTACTAGACCAAAATTAGAAAGCATGCACCTTGCCCTCTCCAGAAGAGTTTGATTCATTCTTTCTACAACACCATTCTGCTGTGGAGTATCTCTAACAGTATGGTGCCTAGCAATGCCTTCATTCTTGCAAAATTCATCAAACTCATACCAACAAAATTCTAGTCCATTATCAGTTCTAAGTCTCTTGATCTTCTTCCCTGTCTAATTTTCAACCAAAGCCTTCCACTGTCTGAAGTTCTTGAATGCTTGACTCTTGTGCTTCATCATAATTACCCAAACCATCCTTGAATAATCATCTATAAAAGACACAAAATACCTATGACCACCTAATGAATCCACCATTGAAGGTCCTCAAAAATCATAATGGACATAATCAAGTGTCCCTTTTGTGATGTGGATTGCTTTTGGGAACCTGCTCCTATGTAGCTTCCCAAACACACAGTGTTCACAAAATTCCAGTTCCTTAACCTTATGTCCCCTAAGTAGATCAGACTTAGACATAATTTCCATCCCTCTTTCACACATATGACCTAATCTCATATGCCACAACTTAGTCAATTGTGACAGGTGAACCTCTGATGATGCCACAGCAGCAAAACCTGATACAGTAGACCCTTGTAGTATGTACAATGTCCCCTGCCTGATACCCTTCAGAATCACACTTGAACCCTTGTAGACATTCACCACTCCACCTTCACCCTTGAACTTGAACCCTTTGCTGTCTAGTAGACTAAGTGATATCAAATTCTTGGTCATTTGTGGAACATGCCTAACCTCATTCAATGTGTAGAATTTACCATCATGTGTCCTAAATTGGATTGATCCAATCCAAACTATTTTGCTTACCTTGTTGTTGGCCATAGCAATATGACCTCCATCAACCTGCTGATAAGTTGAAAACCACTCCCTATTTGGACACACATGATAAGATGCCCCAATGTCCAGAATCCACACATCTATATGCCCTACTGACTCTGAAACTGCTAAGGCCAAATCTTCTTCAGAGTTGGTGTCATGTTCTGCCAAAGTAATTGTACCCTGCTGAGTACCCAGCTGCTTCTTCCTCTTTGGACATTCATTTTTCCAATGTCCCTGCTCCTTGCAGTAATTACAGATATCCTTAGCTTTAGGACCCTTGGAATTCTTCTTGAATTTCTTCTTTCCAGAATTGCCTGGCCCCCTGTTGACTCCACTGGCCACCAATCCAAGCAGACTGACTATCTGTCCCAGATCCAGATGCCTAACTCTCGAGCATGGAGTGATGATCTTACATCCTCCAATGATACTGAGTCCTTCACAACAATAAAGGACTGCACAAAGTTCTCATATGATGCTGGCAATGACACAAGTAGAATCAATATAGCATCCTCATCTTCAATCTTCACATCAATATTCCTTAAATCAAGCAATATTATGTTCAGTTGGTCTGAATGATCCCTTAGCTGAGTAATCTCATGCATCCTAAAACTAACTAGACGTTGTTTCAACAACAGCTTGTTGGTTAATGACTTAATCATATACAGACTCTCAAGCTTCTCAACAGTTGTCCTCCTCAAAGCAACCTCTATGATAATATCATCCGACAAGCACAACATAATTGTTGAATGTGCTTTCTCCTCCGCATCGGCTCTCTCTGAAAGACTTCCTTCTGTTGATTTAGACAAGGGACCCCATAATCCCTGCTGCTTCAGCAAAGCGCGCATCTTGATCTGCCACAGAATAAAACTGTTCCTTCCTGTAAACTTGTCAATCTTAACATTTAAAGCAGACATCTTTCTCACCAAAAAAAAGCTTGCGTAGATCCTAAATCCTAGCATCAATGATGACCTTGGTGTCAATCTGCCTTGCTTACAACAGATAAACAGATTTCTTGATGAACCTGGATGCTCTGATACCAGTTTGTTATGACGGATCGATCAAGAAGTGATGGTGATTGAGAGTAAAGATAAAAGAATAACAAGTAAACAAACATAAAAACAAGAAGAACACAGATTTAACGTGGTTTCCGGCAATATGCCGACTACTCCACGGACAAACGAGGATATTTTATTATCACCAAAAAGTTACATAAAGTTACAATTAATACAGACGGTATTTATAGCCTTGGGAATCCAACCCTAACCGACTAAACAGCCAACCTAGTGAATGACTGAAATACCCCAGAAGTAACTCCACCGACTTAGGAAACCATGCAGACATGTTCCTTTAGTCTGTTGACCCTCAGCAGACTTGCCTTCAGTAGGCTTGTCATTAGCAGGCTGATCAACCCTGCTGCTGCCACAAATGAACACCAGATTCGGTAGATGCTTCATGCTCTGCTGACCACCATAACTTCCACAGACTCTACTGAATGCCACACTCAGCAGACCAGACTCAGTAGCATAGTTTAAGCCACCATTACAAGATCCAAACACGAAGTGTCCTCCTCTCGCATCCTAGAATTGTTTCACATTGACTTATTTGGTCCTAGTAGAGTAGTAAGTCTCAGTGGAAAGTCTTATGTGCTCGTCATCGTTGATGACTATTCTAGATATACATGGACTCTGTTTTTGACTCATAAGAGTGATAGTGCTCAGGTATTTTCTAATCTCGTGAAGCAACTGTAGAATACCTATGATATATCTCTTGTAGCTATCAGGAGTGACAGAGGTGGTGAGTTCTTGGATACTAGTCTCATAGAATTCTGTGAGTACCTTGGTATCCGTCACAAATTATCTGCTCCTCAAACTCCCCAACAAAATGGCATCGTTGAGCGTAAGAACCGAACACTGCAAGAATCTGCTCGAACCATGCTAAATGAGTTCAAGGTGCCTCGATTTCTATGGGCTGAGGCTATTGCTTGTGCATGTTATGTTGTTAACCGAGTGTCTATTAGACACAGATTTCACATGACACCCTATGAAGTCCTAAGAAATCGGCCTCCGAAAGTTAACTACTTTCACGTCTTCGGATGCAAGTGTTTCGTGTTGAATGATAAGGGAAATTTTGATAAGTTTGCATCTAAGTCCATCAAATGCATATTCGTTGGTTATTCCGAGACCTCGCAGGCTTATAGATCCTATGATCCAGTTTCTCGATGCATTCTCGAGTCCATACATGTTTCATTTCATGAGTCTGTTTCCTTGACTGACATGTGCTCTAGTGTGAAAGATAAGAATTAAGTGTAGAGCAGTTGGACCTGCAGGATGAGTTTGAGTTGTTTCCACCCGCACAATTCTAAACATCCCCTGGAACTAAAGTAGCACAAGAAGTAGTTGTTAAGCCAACAGCACCAGTTGTGGGTGACATCTTAGCAAATTATGCTCCCAATGATGAAAACTTGCAAGAGAAGATTGATGGTGCTCAACAACACAGATGGGAATGGTATCACACCTTAGACTTGATCATTGGTGATCCCACGACCGGTGTTAGCACCCGAAGGTCCACTTTCTATCCCTCATCTTTGCATGCATTTGTCTCTAACATCGAACCTAAGAAAGTTGATGAAGCCCTCTTAGATAATGAGTGGGTTATAGCTATTCAAGAAGAGCTTCATCAATTTGAAAGGCAAGATGTTTGGGAACTTTTTCCCCTACCTAAGGGTAAAACCTCGGTAGGCACTCGATGGGTCTTTAGGAAAAAGTTAGATGAAAATGGTAAAGTCGTTCGGAATAAGGCTCGGATGGTGTCCTAGGGTTATACCCAACAGGGAGGCATTGATTACGATGAGACATTCGCCCCAGTTGCTCGATCGGCTAGAAGCCATTCGAATTTTAATTGCGTTTGTATCTGGCTTAGGAATAAAGCTCCAGCAAATGGACGTCAAAAGTGCCTTCTTAAACTGAATTATCGATAAAGAAGTGTATGTTCGACAGGCCCCAGGCTTTGAGGATACACTCCATCCCGATTATGTCTTCCGTCTCAAGAAAGCACTTTACAGACTCAAACAAGCACCTAGAGCATGGTACGGTAAGTTGTCATCAATGATTTTAGCTAATGGCTTCGTTAGGGGTAGGGTTGATAACACCTTATTCATGAAGAAGTCTGGCTCTGACATCCTGGTTGCTCAGGTCTATGTCGATGACATTATCTTCGGGTCTACCGACCCCGCTCTGTGCACTGAGTTTGAGACTTTTATGTCTTCTCAGTTTGAGATGTCATCCATGGGAGAGTTAAGTTTCTACCTTGGCTTACAGATCAATCTAACACAGTCTGGCACACACATAAGTCAAACTAAGTATATCAGAGATATGTTCACCAAGTTTAAGTTTGACGCGTTGAAACCTGCTACGACTCCTATGAGTTCGTCAGTCAAACTTACACTTGATGAAGATGGTGAGCCATTTGACTATCACTTATATCGATCTATGATCGGTTCTCTGCTATACCTGACCACATCGAGACCCGACATACAGTTTGCCGTAGGACTATGTGCACGCTTTCAATCTAATCCTAAGATATCGCATTAGAAAGCTGTCAAGCTAGTTTTCCGATGTCTCAGGCACGCACCCACATTGAGTCTCTGGTACTCTCGAGATTCATCACTTACACTTATCGCTTACAATGATGCCGACTATGGTGGTTGTCGTATTGAACGGAAGAGTACTAGTGGTACTTGTCAATTACTTTGGGACCGTCTCATCTCTTGGTTCTCTAAAAAGAAACCCAGTGTTGCCCTTAGGACTACCGGGAGAGTACGTAGCCTTGAGCAATTGTTGTGCTCAAGTCCTCCGGATCAAACAACGGTTAGCGAGACTTCGGCATGTCTGTAGATTGTGTTCCTGTTTATTGCGACGGTACCAGTGCAATAGATCTTGCACACAATCCGGTTTTGCACTCCCGAGCCAAACACATAGACATTCGTTATCATTTTATATGTGATAACGTGCAAAATGGAACGATATCTATTGAGTTTGTGCCAACTGCGCACCAGGTAGCTGACACTTTCACGAAGCCTTTACCCCATGCCTCGTTCGAAAAGATGCATAGTGACCTACAAATGGTACATTACGATCCTTTTTGCTTAGTTTTCAAACTAAGGGGGAGAAATATGTATGTAGGGGGAGCTGTAATCAAGGGGGAGCGTACGAGGTATTTTGAAAATTAATCAAAAGGGGGAGATTGTTGAGTTATGAGCCCCAGTTGCACTTAGGGTGCGTTTGGATTGCTGGAATGTAACGGAATGGAATGAAACTGATGGAATGGAATACAATGGAATGTAAGGAAACCGATTCCATTCCTATGTTTGGCATGCAATGGAATGAAATATGCAAGATTGTATTAGATGTGATAAGTAACACGGTGGGTGATGAGCGTGCATGATAACGAGTGTAGCAAGCGGTGGTGGGTGGCGGAGGATGATGTGAGGTGTGCGACAGTAGTGGTTGTGGTGATGGTGGTGGTTATGTGCGATAGTGGTAGTTGAAGTGGTGGTGATGGTGGTGGTTGTGGTGTGCGATTCCATTGGTTGTTATTGCGGCGGCGGTGGTGGTGGTGGGATATGATGGTTGTGGGTTGGGTTATGATGAAGGATGGTGACGAGTTGTGCTGAGGGTGGTGACAGGGTAGGCGGCGGTGGTGGAGGGTGGTGGTGCGGTGGAGGGTGGTGGTGCGGTGGATTGCGGTGGGGTGGGTAGGTGCCACGGGAGGTTGCGGGCGGGTCGGCGGTGGTTGATTTTTTATCACTTGGTTATGCTTACATTTCATTCCATCAAACCATTCCGTCCATTCCATCCATTTTTTGATGGAATGAAAATGGTAAAAAAAATCATTCCAATGGAATGAAAATCCATTCCATTCTCTTGTAACCAAACACGCCAAAATGATGGAATGGAATGAAAAAAACATTCCATTTCATTCCATTCAAGAAATTCAAACATATCCTTAAAGTTTGATTAATTTACCAAAAATATCCTCAATACGTGTTTTTACTAAAATGCACTGTCACTTAAACGCCATGAAGTCAACACTTACATCATATGGCACTCTTTTTGTGTTTAATTGTGTTTCTGCAGGATTTATTAAATTATTAATTTAGTTTACAAAATTAATTTATTGATTTTATGAATTAATTAATTAATTTAATTAATATTCAAAAGTTATGTACATACATATACTATTTTTGGCACAAGAATAATCCAGCCCAGTTTTTTTTTATAGTTTTCATTCTTTTTATCCATGTCTGGCCCAATCTTTCTTTAACCCAATCAGCCTATTCTTTACAATATGTCAAACCTAACCTACTCTCATTCTCAGCCGCTCTCCTCACCTTTCCAGAATTCTCTCAGCATTCATTGAACCCGATTCTCCAAATCCGCTCTTTACTCCACCCCAGAAAATCTGCAGTCTTCCCGTTATGTTTTTTTATGATGATTCAAGCTACCATGTGCCCAAAACCGCTTTAAGAAAGTTTGTTTCCAGAAAATCGTTTCGTTTCTGTAAAGA
This sequence comes from Gentiana straminea, assembly GCA_036785695.1. NCBI lineage: Eukaryota > Viridiplantae > Streptophyta > Magnoliopsida > Gentianales > Gentianaceae > Gentiana > Gentiana straminea. Next base: position 339,762 of record JAVUPR010000019.1, read on the forward strand.
TGACTTCAAATTGGAACAACCACGTGTTAAAATCATATAAGGAAGGTTCTGATTTCTCAAAGACTCAGTCTTTATGACCGATTCGATTGCGATTTTGCGAAAGCAGCAACGCAAGAGCTGTTCTTGCGAAGGCCTCTCCTTTTTCCGGCAACCCTAGATGGAAATTCGAATCTGCAATTTAATCATGTCGTATTTTTTTATTTATGTTAATATCATATCATTTATTTCTGATTCGATTCAGAATCTGCCCTGATTCTGTGCCTAATGTTGTTGCAGGAAGTTCAAGTGTGAAAGTGCTATCTTTGGATGGGTATCTTTCAGCATGTGCTCAAATCAAAGCTTTTGATCTTCAATTCTCTGGAAATCTACAAAATCGGATGAATCTGCCCCTAATTATGGCTCAGCTCATAATTCAGCGATGGTAGATTTCTCACGTACTGAATCAGGAAGCAATTAATGTGAAGATTGCAGCCAATACACTCATCTTTGACAAGGTGTATTCTTTTCTTGTTAAACATTGGCTGTCATTTATTGATTCTGATTTGAATATGATCTCTGCCTGATATTTTCCCTTGTGCCTTGATTTGCATATCAGTGTCATACGTAACACGTGAAAAACGTGAAGGCTTGACACTATGACCGTTGGAAGACTGAATTCAACACCGAATTCGGTCCTGGTTCATTGAGAATTGAAGTGTTTCCGGTTTAGGGCTTGGTGGTTCTCTTTTCAATGACATAGTTTTCACAAATAGGTGAATCCTTACCCGGTTTGCTCAGGTATATGGCTTGACCCTTAATTGGTGTGTAAACTAGGTAAGTTGACTGAGGGTACTACCCTACGAAGTCAAGGGTTGAGTCAAAGCTGAGGGAAGTGTCCCAATGATGACCTTAATATGAATGTTTTAAACCTGTGTGAGTCAGAGTCAGTCATTTTTTTTAAACCGAAGTCAGTCTTTAGACCCTGGTTCATTTGGTTCGGTTTTAGGGTCTCTTACTCCCTAAATCCTATAAATAGGCAAACACACTTTACACAAAAAGGTATCAGTTTTACAAAAAGAGCAATTTTCACATAATTTCACTTAAAATGTTTTCCAACAATTTTAAAAGTAAAGTCAGTGGCTAAAATCGTTTATCACTTGCCTAAAGTGATAAATATTTGGGTTGGAATCTTGTTAGGAGTGTGTATAGCTTGAGGACTGGCTAAACTATACACAGGACTCAAGATCAACCTTTGGGTTTGTATGCATTGTGTTTTTCTGAAGGTAAATCAATACAGTAAACTTTGTTTTTAAATTGCCTTTTTGTTTTCAAACTGTTCTTAGGCTGCATGATTAATCTGAAGCACCCCTGTGTTAAGATCATTGATACTGAAGGACCCCTGTCTGATAAATTGCCTAAGTGAGGATTTGGCAAATTCAGACATAGGCTTCAAGTTATCCCTGATCATGTTTCAACCAGGAATTCAGTTTAAGTCCTGCAACATCTGTTGTCTCTTTTGGTCTCAATTCATTGTGTTTGAGTAGCATTTTAATTGAGTCAGTTGTAGTGCACAGAATCTTAAGTACTCAGTCTCAAAAATCAGGAATTGCCATTTGAAAGTTTAGACTAGCAAAGAGGCCCTGAGAGGATCCTGGCCTATAGTTCATTTTTCAGTGACAATCTGATTCTTGTGTAATTCTGATCTTTAGATTGGGTGCTTGCTGTTGTGTCTAGTGTCAATCCCCATATCTGCTGGGAATTTCAATTTGCATCTCCATGTGATTTGCATCTTGAAATTTCGCCCCTTTGTTGTGCCAACTCGTTGTTCCTTACTTGCCGAAACCCGTGTTGCCTGCAAATTTGATTGAAAAGCGCATTCTCGAACAACTTGTAATAGGCCTTTAGTTTTGACGAGTTTAGGATGCTTTGTGTTTCGTAATCGAACCAATATTGGATTGATAATCAAAAAGAGTTAACTCTAATCTGATTAGCATTTCAGTGTTGAATCTGATTTAACAGCCTAGTCTTTGGTCCTTGCATTGCTTATATTTTGGTTTGCACTGTATTCAGACTTGAACAGTATCTGTGATAATCTACCTATCAAACTTAGATTATCATTTGTACAAGTTCAGCTGAAGGCATCCAATACAAGTTCTTTTTGTTGTACTTTCAGATTCTATAATTGTTTTTTAAAAAAAACTCTGAACTTGTACTATGTGCCATGTCCATACTTGAATATATGTTACTTTGAAATCTGAATGTTCAAGAATCGTGTGAACCCTTTGTGTGGTACCTATTTGAACATTTGATTTGTATACTTAATTTATTTTCCAAAGTAAGCTGACATATCACCTATGTTGTATTGGTTGTGTAACTTTGATTAAACCCTGATAAATCACACTCGGTCATTTCGATCAACTAGGACAACACATAATTGAATAACCATTAACTCGGTTTTCGGAAATAATTGTTAGTAATTGTGTGTTACGTTTGCTCCTATCGCCATTATTCTACATAAATCGAAAAAAGGGTATAATTTGTCAACACACTATTCAACCCCCTTCTAGAGTGTTTTCTTGTGCATTATCGATCCAACAGATAATTAGTCTAGAAATGCATCATCTAGTTGACTTACATCAGCCAACACGACAAAAGAAGTCTGAATCGCACCTTCACTGTTGGAGACAAGGTCCTAGTGTACAATACGCGTCTTCGTATATTTCCTGGAAAGTTATAATTGAGATGGTTTGGACCATATGTCGTCACAAAAGTCTTCAATTTGGGAGCGTGTGAAGTTAAGGATGAACACTCTGGGAGGAGTTACACAGTGAACGGCCATAGGCTGAAACATTACCTAGAGCGCAATTACGACGTTGAGTTGAAAGTATTTATGTTGGACGACCCAAAATACGAGTGAAAGGAGCCCTAATAGTACAGTCGAGCTGGCGACTATAAATTCAGAACTATTGATCATACCCTTATTTATTGCTTTTGATTATTGAAGTTTGTTTGAGTCAATAAAGTAGCATGACAATCGCAAGGTTTTTTTAATCACAAAAATCTTTGGTCCTTCGACTCGAGATATATGTGGTATTTTTCTTCACGATTCTCATGTGATACCGTCGTAAAAGTTTTCGCGTCTTCCGACGGTCAATAAAGCATAAAGTGGCTTAAACTATTTTTGCGCATTCATCATGTATGCACAATTACCGTCACCTTATTTTCTTATTGCCCGGCGCATGTTACTGAAAGTTTTTGAAGTGTTTTGCGATACAGGATGATGGAGCACTTAGGACCCAATCGACATCAGTCCGGTTCCACAATTTATCAAGACACTTGGAGAGTCAATTCCAGAGCTAAGTACCTTATCTTTTCATTATTATTAGTCATTGGGGACAATGTCTATAATAAGTTAGGGGGTAAGGACGGCCTTAGCTTATTTAATCGAAAAAGGGAATAATGAAATTTAGAACACTATATTAGCTTGTCTATTGCACGTCTTGAGTAAGGAATCGGTAGAAAAGGAGCCCGAGAATGATTTGAAGTTAATTATAGCATATATATTAAGTTTAGTATGGAAGAATGAGCATGTGCTATGTTGCATGAAGTAGTGACTTGTTAATTAAGATTTTGCCATTTGTACTAAATTTTTGAGCACATAATCGGAGTGAGAAGTAAGTGGATGAGATGAAAAGTTATCTTAGACCGGGAATCGATATATGTCGGTGGATATACTTTAACCAATTGTTGTAGGATGATGGTAGCAATCATGATGCCACAAATGGTAAAACGGGACAAAACGGGCTTGTGAGTGAGAAAGAAAAAAGTGAGAAAATCTACCAAGAGGGAAGCAAATCCGGAGCGTAAGACACATGGCCCAAGCACGAGAAAAATAGAGAGAAAAAAGTACAACTCGGTCCCTATGTCCGCCCGGCCAAAGTAAGGTTTCATGTCGTTTGCCTAAGTCTGAAAGCAAGAATGGCGAGTATGCATACTAGCAAGTTAAGGTTGTGGGGTCGCTATAACTTGATTCTTTTCACAGATACACTATCACAAAAGATTCATCACACTACACATTGATGCATTGGTAAGTATTGATTAATGAGAAGCTTATGGATTGTCCCATGTTGCATATTCAGCCTGAAGTCTTTACTGAATGTGTGGTAATTGATTGGGATTGCTCTTGGAAGTACATTCCGCCTTGATACTCTGCTCGAGGACGAGCAGAAGGCTAGTGGGGGTAGTTGATGACGCTCAAATGATACACCTTATCGCATCAGCATTTCACCCATTCTAAGATAAAAGTAGTAGTTTTCGACCATTTATATGAACCATTTGAGTGGAATGTCATGAGTTGGGTTCATGAGTCGAGTAATTTTCATTTAACATTTATTTTCCCCGATTCGAAATTATTTCGTGCATTATTGGACTATTTTCAGGTTACAAAGATTGGGCCAAGTGTTATAGAGTGATTATGGGCCGAGACGGACGAAGAAACGGACCTAAGGTGTTACAGAACCTTCAGTTAAGTCGGAAGAAAAAGACAAAAATGCCCGGATGCCGCGTGAAGCCTTTCCTCCGCCGCGCCAGTCCAGAACCTTCGAAACCACGTTTTCTTGGATGAGGGGTAGATCTAGGTGTTACTATGTCGGTTTAGCAATATAAATAAGAGGCCTCGCCCTCAGAAAAATCGTACCAAAAATACTACAAGTTCATGTGCAATAAAAGTTTGTTGTTCTTTATTTTTTATGGGTTATAGTCACGGATCCGACAGATTCTCCGCCTAGAGAGCGATCAGGGGAAGATCTACACTCGTCTTCAAGGGTATGATTTTCCGGCTTTTTAGATGTAGATCTGTCGTTGTTTTTCTTGTGATTAGTATGGTTTAATTGTTTATATTAGTTCTGATATGTAGTATTTTGTTTATTTAACCCCAAGAATGTTTAGATCTGAATCGTTGGTGAAGAAATCATGAATGAAAGGTTGCGTTCTTTGGAGCCCGCGACGGTCTTTATCGCGGCTGCGATACCTAGTAAACCCTAATTCATGATAATCGGAGCCAGCTACGTCTGATCGGCAAATTTAATTTACATGTAGTTAGCCTGATCAACTATATGAATGTCTTCATAAATCAATATAAAGGACGATAAAGTGAAGTATTAGTTCGGACGATGTCTTGATCGATCCTTAAGAACGTGCTAGTCAATTCACGATAGCTGCTTAGGAGGTCTTATGTCTTAAACCGGCTAATCCTAGTTTTTATTGCTTGTGAATTAATACAACCAACGAAGGAGGTCAATTGCACACAGGCACATACTGTCCTTTCAATGGAAGTAGCGTAACATTAGGGATTAGCACCCGTAGTTGTTAAAGATCTAAAATTTACCAACGGGGATGATTGATGCATGATGCGGAGGGAATAACTAATCACTCATAGTTAGAACTAATTTTTATAAAACTCATAAGGGTACACTTGTGTTTGATCCTATGTGTTGGGACCTACACTTTAACTTCTATGTTCTATAGTTGGTCATAGACCGTTATCGTGACAATTCAATCAAGGTTAACTTGTGTTTTTACGAGTCTCTGTGGGATTCGACCTTGACTCGCAGTACTCTGCTACGATTGACCTAGTACTATTGCTAGTAGCAGTCAGTTGGCTGATGCATATCAAGATTTTTTATGCCGTTGCCGGGGACTCATGTCAAAAATACTTGTTTATTTAGATTGAAAGTCTGTATATATTTTGATTTCGTGTCGGTTTTAGAGTATGGGACTAACTAAGTCGTATAGTGTCTGTTCAGATTGGATTTTGGGAATTTTCGGTCAGGAAGCCGCAGTCAGTAAAAGTGAATAACTCGGTAGGTTACTAAGACCCCAAGTACGGTGGGACTTTGCCGAACGTGTACATTATCGGGACTAGCCCGTGGCTATTGTTGTGATCCACTAATAGGTTGCAAAGTTATATCTCATGGCGGATATACACCATGCGTAGTGCCCTTGAGTGCGGATGTAACAGAGATAAGTTAGGCTAGAAACGTTTAGTCATGACATGTTGATGAGCATGAAGTGAACCTTAGATTGAGTCGGTCATATAAGACAATTTATTAATTATGAACCTTACGTTATAAATTCTTAAATAAATTTTAGCTTCTACTTCTTATTAAGTACCTTTGTACCTCAAATGCATGTTTGTTGTGTGTTTGGGGAAGAGAAGATGAACAGGTTGAACCGGAATTCGATGAGGATTTCAAAGACGACGTTTGAGGACGTCGACGTTGGAGCTTTTTCTTTACTACTTCTCATATGATGTTCTAGACATTGTTTTACTTGTTTTGGAGACGTGTTGAGTGTTCCTTTAAGACTTTGTAATTTGTTTTGTTTGAATCTTTTAGAAGGTCGTTTCGTATGGTGTAAGACTTGGAGATTTTCGTTGTAATAAGCTTACCTTTCCATCTTTAGTTGATGTTTCTATTCTTGATTGTTGAAAAAAATATACCCGAGTCTTTTAGCTTCCGTTTGTTTTTTTTTGATACGACATAGTAGAGGCTTACGTATAATGTGGAATTTATTTTATATTATACGTGCCGAACGTTTATTTTTCAGATATAGACTCGGTGTCCGGAAACAGGACGTTATAGAATGGAAATGGAAAAAAATGAAGTAGACACAATGAAAAGGGAAGCAGGCGAAACTAGGGCTGAGCAGAAAACCCAACGAACCCAATCCAACCCAAAACCCAAACCGAACCAACCCGAAAACCCAAACCAATTGAAACCCAAAATTTTGGGATTGGGTTTTGACCCGTACCAAAAATATTTTGGGTTTTTGGATTGGTTTTTTTTTTGTTTTTTTTTCCGGGATGACCCAACCCAACCCGATATATGTATATATATATATATATATATATATATATATATATATATATATATATATATATATATATATATATATATATATATATATATATATATATATATATATATATATATATATATACATGCATGCATTCCGTTCAAAGTAAAATGATGTTATCATATTACTGATATCACTTCATTTTCAGTTTCGGTCTACAATTCTTTGACCTTTCTTCCGAAAAAGAATCCGCGTATGTATTTTTATGTATGACTATTGGTCTTTTATGATTATTTTTATATGTTATTGGTTTGTTATATGTTGTTGAATTCTTAATTATCAAATTTTAACGTTTTCTTTCCTAAAAAAGTGGTTTCTTTAACGATTATTGTTATGAACATATGACATGGAACTCGAATTTGGATATATACATGTGCGTGGATTTAATAGCATAAAAGTGTTATTATAGATGCATGTTTTATGGATGAAAACCCGAAACCCAATACAAACCAACCCGAATCAACCCATTGGGTTTTATAGTCATTTGGTTGGTTTGGGATAGTTTTTTCTTGAACCAACCCGACTTATACTATGTAAAAACTCAACACAAGTCTACCCAACCCACCCAAGCTCACCCTAGGCGAAACCCAGTTGTAGCCACTAAAAGGCCTAAAGATTATGTTGTGTCTATTGAAAATTAAACCAAATTGCACAATATTGCATAAAAAAAAATTATATTTTTTTCATAAGAAAAGGAAGGTTACAAGTCGATTTTCTTTCACTGTAATTGTACATTGGAAAAATGAATTGTCTTCCTCTGTTTGAAATCCATGTGACATTTTTATAATCATCTTCCTTCAGTGCCTGGAAATGGGCTCTGCACAATAACAGAGATTTGAGATTCATCAATGTAATTTCAAAAGAAAAATAATATTAATATAATCACATAAAAGTAAAATAAAATACATAAAGCGAATTAGTCAACAATCGAACATTTCTCAACAAAGAAAAAAAAAGTCAACAATCGAACATGATATATTTTATTTTATGTAAAAAGAATAAGAAATAAATAAAACGAAACATATTAACACCTCATCGAGGATTTTGAAGATGTCTCACACCGTCTTTAACAGCATGATACTTGTTTAATCTGTTGATTAATCGGCTTTGGTATCACTTGTAACGCTTCAAAAATCAGATCTAACGTCATATCTAGTAACTACATTAGACACATCCTCCCTCGCATGACATAAAATAGTAACCCAAATTACCAAATTCGATCATGAAGTCTCAACCTTATGATTCGGTAACGTTTCTCTCGATTTTCCAACATGAAACACTATATATGGTAACACCATATAAGGGAACTTTTTTCGGGTGAAGCTACTGCCACAACGGTTCTGGCACAACACACTTTTGCACCCATGATAATAGTAGACCTACATGAGAAATACTACTGACACAATCACTCAGCCACAACCTGATTTACACCATTGATCATAATTTACCTATCATAATCAGCGTGTCATACATGATGATCAATATTGTAAACTCAGGCCGTGTAATTCATTGTGGCTGATATGATTCCATCAGTGGCATTACCCGATTTACATCATGGCTAACGAGCATATATGCATGCAAGGACGGAGGTGTATGCAGGGCTGAGGTGGGCTAAGCCCACCCAGCGGATAAAATTTCTACACTAAAAAACCTATACAATTCAACTTAAGTCATCAAAACATCTTAGTTAAACCCACTCGATTGTCCGAATATAATCGATTAGCCCACCCGATATCCAATATAATCGACTAGCACACCTGAGATCCAATTTCTAGCTCGTTATTTTATGCATGATAATCAATGACATAACCGTTGCAACAATAGTTACAAACGTAAAAGAAACGATACTAATCATAACAGTTATGCAATAACGTATGACGAGTTATATAATTGCTCACCATGCAATTTATCGATACATTTATTGTCACAATCTTTCTGACAATTGGTTTTAGGCCGTTGTAGGGCCATTGCAGTCAATGAACTTGCAATGTCGCAATTGTCGTAGCATATGTCGATGCAATCTTGATAGGCTTGTGTCCAACCTTCAACTTTGCTTATGTTTATTGCTGCAAAAACAACCATGCACATTACAATCATTCCAAAAATCTTCTTTCCTTCCATTTTCTTTTTGGGGAGCAAAAAAAAATATTTATTTTCTATTATTATTTTGTTTGATTTTTTTGCTCTCTGGTTTTTCTTTTTTTCTTGGTCGGTATATTTATATTGGATTTTTCTCATTTTTTTCCCCGACAAATTTGGTGGTGTGGATGGTTAGCCTTAAAGTTCTTAATTTATTTGGTTGTTTAAGACCATAATTTTATGTGTATTAGCTACAACGTAGCCGGGCCAAATACTTTTCCTTTGGTTTGCATCACATGCCTTTGATGGTAAACGGTATCTTTTGTTATGGTCGTGACACGATAAATAATGTAACGTACTCCTTTCGTTTCAATTTATCTAAAGCAGTTGTCAAAATCATTAGTTCCCATTATAACATTATAGGGAATTCAGATTCAAGATTGATAAATAACAGATGGAATCTAACAGTAATAATCAACAGAAATAACAGAAACAAGAATAACATAAGATTTAACGTGGTTTCCGGCGTTGTGCCGACTACTTCACGTATAGAAAAGAGATATTTTATTATGCACTGAATTTCAGACGGATTGCACACACGCTGATTACAACAATTGGTATTTATACGCATAATTCCCTAAACCCTAACCGTCAAAGGATCTTTGTCGGAATTGTCATAAATGCCCTCAGACGTGACTCAGCATCAGCAGACATCGCCAGACTTGTAACCATGCAGCTCAGATGTATAACTCAGCTGTATCCAAAACCTCAGCAGACCTCAGCAGGCTGCTGACACCAGAAGAAACTCAGCAGACTTCCCAGCTGACCTTCACAGACTTGAATACACTTCATTCAGTTGACCATCACTCGGTGACTTCACGGATTAGTTAAAGATCAAGCCATTTTTTGAGAGTTCCATTTTATCGAGCGAGTTATATTTTCAATGCAACATTTATGGTACTTTTCCTTGCTTTACCATTATTCACTATAATATGATAGATAAAAAAAGAATGTCACATTAATTATATCCAAGGACTTTTTAGTCATTTCATTTTCAAATCAATGCATTAACACACTTTCTTAATATACATGATTTTGGCAATTCACCTCATATAATTTGGAACGGAGGGAGTATTATTATATTATTGATTATGGTAGACTACTATACATCATGATCAAGAATAATTTTACTGATACAACAATTCAGTCACAACGATTTAGGGCATTCGCATCAGAAACATCATATTATATCCCTAAATTAATATAAAATAATACATATCCTTGTTTTACAACATCTCAATTCAAAATACTCCACGACAGCATCCATATCCTTATCACTATAACATTTTAAATACTATTATATAATATATTCTATTTCACAACCTCATTCATACACGTTAAATATTTATTATTTCACTCCAGCAGCATTATATCCTTATTCCTATAATTTTTTATAATTAAATATCTTCAGGGACGTGAATAGTGCATCCTCAAATGTAGGATGCATTGTCCATATCCCCAAAAATAAAATAGGGATACAGACTGTTGTAGGAGCTATTTGGGGTAAACTCTATTTGTTATTTTCATTTTAGGGATAGGGCACCATAAATAACCTTACACCACTAATCACAAGATATTAATTTGAGACAACCAAAAAGGTAACGTGGATAAAATGGGACGGAGGGAGTAAAACTTTCTTAGGCATGATTTTTCGGCGAAAACAATGACAGCGAAAACAACTAGTTGAAGCACCCGTGCGATGCACGGGATGCCCGCCGGTAGTTTTGCATATAGGTGAATGCGGGACTTAGTTTAACATATTGTAAACTTCATAAAAACACAGAAAGAGAAGGAAAACTACATAAAATGGCATGCACATTGTAACAAAATATGAGGAAAGGAAAAAAAAAAACACAGAGCAAATATGAAGTATATAAATGGCATACACATTGTCAAACTACATAAATGGCATAACAAAATAGCAACTATGCGTGTGAAAAAGTGGCCAAAAGATATGTTGTTGAGGTAGAGGTCCGGCATTTAATTGTAATTGTTGACATCACAAAGATTAGGTGTTGCATTCTAAATTGAACAACCACTCGAGCATAAGCATTGTTTAACACCTCCCAATCAATCCATTAATAATAAAAGGAAAAGTTCATATATATATATATATATACTAGCAAAATACACGTACTTCGTACTTATTCGGCTAATTTATTATTTTTAATACTAGTGAGTTTAGGCCGTGCAAGGCACGGCGATGAACTGCCCCGATAAATTAAGTAAATCAGAACTCTATAAAGCAGCAGCAATTAAGGAATTTAGTGAAGATGATTTAAAAAGCTAGCGTAAGTAACCACGATTCATGAAATCAATACATACTCGTTTCCAAAGGAACGATTTTACATACGGTCACAACAAAAGAAGTCGAATCATAAGTAGATGTTACGTTCATTTATACTACTTACCATTGCACGTAATAGAACATGTTAAAAATTTGTAACATGTCGCAAAAAACAATGCAAAATGTTTTATTCCCTACAAGCAAAACATAAGATTGTGTAGGGTCTCATAATCATGACCTTGCTTAGATATAAGTTTGAAGGAAAAAATTTAACGACATTGTATGAGAATGAACAATTTTCTTCGGATCAATAGCATTGTATGCCTTGACTATCACTTATTGAACTATTGGAATATATGTGCTTCCTTGCTCTCTTGTTTCTCGTTTCTTCAAGAAACACACGATCGTCGACTTCTCTAATTCTACCTTGAGTTGTTCTTCAACTTTCAGCCCCTAAAACACCATCACACATATAAGAGTCATCAATGTTTTGTGAATCGATAAATTGTGATACTTAAAGAAACTCCCAAATTCATGAGAATCTTTCAAATGTTGCGGAGTGATTCATGTGAGTACTTCAATATCTGTTGACTTTAAAGTCACAAAGAGTATATTTTCACCTTCATTCAGTTTTATTGGTACTCAATGCTAAAGCAATTTGATAAGAATATATTCATTCATCCTGTGAATTTATAAAACATAATTTCATACAAGTACAACGATCATACTAACAAACCTGAGCTCTACACCGCTTGCTTCACCGTAAGAGGGACATTTTATAATCCATTCCATAGGAACATCCAGTCTGTTCTTGCAAGTCTGACAAGCATTTACCCTTTATTTTTGCCTACCAAGTTCGAATAACCCAAGGTGTTTTTCTATGTACATTTATATATTATGTTAGTTTCTTTTTTAACAACAATTTTTTATTAAGAGATCGAAAAGGAAATTGGTATCTCTCTTCTGAAAGTGGCGTTGTAGACTCTCCGGAGACTATATTTCAATGTTAGAACACAAGTGCTTTAACGTGTGCTTCTAAAACAAAAGTTAAGATACTCGTGTTTTAACGTTGAAATTGACGGGAATACACATTCTGCCAAGGAATTCTGTGCAATCCATCTTACCTAGAAGGAAAGAACTAAGTTTACTATAAAAAGGTGCATTCTTTTAAACCAATGATTTGTTTTTGTTTGCATAAAGGAGGAAAGGAGTAAATTTAATTAAAGGGTTACTTCTACTTCATGGATCTAAGCCTCAAGATTCTGCTTATATTCGAGTTTCTTCTGGTTTACTCTACCTTCTGTGACCATATACAATCAGCGTGCATTTATCTCACCTTGTATGTTTGCCCAGAAATGTATTCTTTTTTATGTGGATATTTGTTGATTTTTAGCAGCCAAGGGTTTAAATGCACTAGATATCCTGCAATCCCTTTCAAACCACGAACCGACTTCCTTGCCTGCAAAATACGGTAACAAGTTCAAAATATCTCACAGAGAATCTCCATTACAAGGAAATTCTATACGAAGACTCTTTAATGAGGAATTTCACTTGCATCTAATCATAACACGACTCGTGACATGATTTTTGTTGAAATCTAACAATGCTTAATGTATGATGCGGTTATTAGTTATTACCAGGTATCCTTTGAAGAAAGCATGAATACGTCTAGCGACCATGTCCTCCGATAGCATAGCTACGTATGTAGCATTTCTTGAACAATCTTTTGCAGGAATGACGGATTCTTTATCGACATTTCTCGTCTCATTTGTTTCTCCGGCCGTCAATTCCTTCCGTTACCTATAAGTTGAGCAATACATTCAAGAAATTTTCGGTGGAGAATAACACACAAAAAAAAAGAAGAGATGCATGAAATCAAATTTTCCTTACATTCTCATGTTTGGATCTATCTTTCTTCAACCTTTTTTGAATAATAATTGATCTGAAACAATCACGAGAACCTATTTTTTAAATCACACCGAAACTTAGAGACATCTATCGATTAGAACATAATTTAAGCGAAGTTTCCATTTGGAAGTAAAAGGCATGATCCAAAAGAAATATAATAGTGAGGGGTTGGGAACATGAACAGGAACAGGTATGCTTGATGACGATACGATATGCCACCCTTCCACGTGGAATGATCTGAGTAGTCCAGTTGGAATGTGGAAGAGGTCCAGGTATGACAATGATGTCGAGTCGGTAGAGACATCTCGACATGATCAAGATTATTTACATTATGAGTTATATAGGAGGTTACCACATCGGCATGACCATGTCGATGTACATCGAGCTGATATCTAAGAGGTAACTTGGACAGGAGGCCAAGGTCATTTTTGTCAATAAATTAAACCGCCCTAAATGTAGGGTAGAAGGGGGGCATGAGCCTATAAATACGTGCATCCAGGAACTACGTTAGGCTTGATTCCTGGATTCCAAACAGGATACGTAGGCAATTCAAGATACATTCTTGAACCCAGCCGTACAACATAAAAAACCACCATCTTTCCATAAAAGGCACCATCTTTTTCACACTGTTTCTCCTTTCTATTTCACCCCTAGATACTAAACAACCTTGACACATCACTGGTGCTAAATCCAGCATCGTCATTTGGCGCTAGAAGGAGGGTCCCTATCTATCGGTGATTTAGAGAGAGTAGTACGATGGCGCCGTCAACAAGAAGAAAAGCAGGCAGTAAGAACGTACAGAATGAAGAACACACAGACCTAGAGCCAGCAGGGGAACAAAACCAGACTGTCCCAGAAAAGCCCGCTGGTTCTAAGGCTGCAGTTGTGCAAACACAGAAATCTCAGCTTCCTCCCCAGTTGCAGGATGTTGCGGACCATTTGGCGTCACTAGATGAAGAAGCACTTAAGCGTGTCGTAGCGTCCGTATTTGTTGAAAAGGGGTTCCGTGATTTTCCGGACGGGCAACCTTTAGACCAACCAGGCCAGAAAGAGTTAGAAAACGCGAAGGGGAAGAAGCTGGTAGACGTTCGAGAAGAATGTGAAGACGAGATAGAGGTCAGTGCCACCAACTATAAGAGGCAGGTCGTGCAAGAGAAGCCCTTAAGAAGGGTCGAGGAGAGTATACGAGACGAGTTTAATCGTATCGTTGGTAAGGATCGAGACATCGATTGGCTCGAGTCGCCTTTTGTATCTGAGATCGAGCATTACCCGATGCCCGAGTCCTTCAAACCCCCGAAAATGGATCCATATGACGGCACAACGGATCCTGAGGATCATCTATACCGATACATATCGATGATGAGGCTAAGAAACGCGAACGACGCCATGAAATGTCGAGCGTTTGACACTTTGTTAACGGGTCGAGCTCGAGAATGGTTCCACAAACGAGACCCGGGTCGATTTCTAGCTTCGTGCGGTTGGGGCAAAAGTTTCGTGACGCGTTTATTGGAAACAAGAAGTTTCATCTGAGTTCTACCCATTTGACTAACATCAAGCAAGAAAGGAATGAGTCAACTATCGACTATATGAAGCGTTTTAACCTCGAAGCAATGAAGGTCCACAATCTCAATGAGACGCTTCAAGTCAATTTTTTCGTTGCAGGGATCAGGAACATGAAGTTATACGACAAGTTATCTAGAAAGATGCCAGAAAGCATGGACGAATGTGTGAACATAGTCCATAAATTTTGCCAAGGTGAGGAGGCAGTGCGCTTGCACACCATCTCGCTTGGGCTCAACTCGAGAAACGACGCCCGTGGCCAGACCAAAGGTCAGCCTAAGAATGAAGGGAAAGCCAGCGTTTTCGATCGGATGACAGCACCCATTACAGATCGACTTGGGAAGAAAGGAAATTTGAAAGACAGAGACTTCATACCCCTTAATCGGTCTCGGAAAGAGGTGCTAGCCATCATGATAAAAAAGAACATTGCTCGGACGCCCAAACCGATATCAAAGGATGTCGAGAAGAGGAAAAACACCCACAAGTATTGTGATTACCACCAAGATGTGGGGCATGACACGGAAGAATGTTTTGATCTAAAGAGAGATATCGACGCTGGCATCCAAGAAGGACAACTCGACGAGGTAGTAGACGGATCGAGAGAAAGATGATCCCAAAGGGCGTCGTGAGTATAAGAGGAAGAATTACCATGGAAGAAGAGATCGATCTCCCAATCGGGGCAATCAAAGGCGTAGAGACGGGTCATCGAGCCCGTGAGAAGGGATAATCGAGAGAGATGAGCGTCGAGACGATAGAAGGGAAGATCGGGGAATCGAGATCCTTATGGAGATAACCGAATCGGATATGGGGTGAATACGATTGTGGCGGAACATGTTTTAGACCGACCCCGATCAAGTCAACCCATTATGGATGAGTCCGAGAGAAGCCAAGAAGTTGAAATTCACAACGAGAGGTAGGATATGGACCTAGAGACGATGTCCCCGTATTTATGGCCGCGGTGAGGGTTTAGTAATAGAAGCGAGTCATCGGTCGAGGGCTAATAAAGAGAGTACGTGTCGATAGCGGGAGTGCCGTGAATATCCTATACTATTCAACGTTCAAGGCGATGAAGTTAAAAGATGAAGATATAACACCATTGTCCACCCCGCTATTCGGTTTTACAGGGCAGGCCATCCATCCTGTTGGATCTATCAACTTGTTAACCACGGTAGGAGATGGTGAGAAGGGGCGAACGATGGAGATGACGTACGTCGTAGTCAAGGCCCCTTCGGGGTATAATGTCATATTGGGTCGACACCGCACTTTATGATTTGAGAGCGTGATCTCCACCTACCATAACGACATGAAATTCCCCACATGGCATGGCACCCACGAGGTAAAGGGAGATGTTGCGGTGGCCGGAATTGCAACCTAGTAACGATTAAAGGAAAGGGTGTAGGCCAAGTGTTAGTTGAAGAGCTAATCCCTGAGGAGGAAGAGGACAAAAGTTGGGTTTCGGTCGATCCAACGGAAGAAGTTCGAGTTTGGAAAGAAGAAGAAAGCCAGGGAGTTCGACTCGGGAAGTGGATTCCACACCCCGATGTTCAGACGTTAGTCGATCTCCTAGTCGAGTTTCGAGATGTTTTTGCATGGAAAGCCGACGACATGCCGGGCCTCTCCAGTGACATCGCGGTGCACAAGCTCAATGTCGACCCCGCGAAAAAACCTGTGAAACAAAAGAAGAGAAATCTAGCACCAGAAAGAAAGGAAGCGGTTAAAAAAGAAGTCGACAAGTTGCTGATAGCTGGGATCGTTAAAGAAGTAGTATATCCAGGTGGATAGCCAACCCGATCTTAGTGAAGAAGCCCGATGGGAGCTGGAGGATGTGCATCGACTTTACAGATCTAAACAAAGCTTGCCCAAAAGACTCTTACCCACTCCCCAAGATCGACCAACTTGTTGATTCGACCTTAGGGTTCGAAGTTTTTGGATTTCTAGATGCGTATCGAGGTTATTATCAGATCCTTATGGACCCCAGAGATTCGGAAAAAACAGCTTTTATAACTGATTTCGGGACATTTAGTTTCGTTACGATGCCGTTTGGTTTAAAGAATGCCGGAGCAACATATCAGCGCGCAGTGAACAAGATTTTCGAAAAGTTGATTGGACGGAGCATGGAAGTCTATGTGGACGATTTGTTAATTAAGAGCAAGTCTCTCGAGCAGTTTATGATCGACACGAGAGAGGTGTTCGAGGTCCTTCGTTCGGCCGGCATGAAACTCAACCCAAAAAAGTGTACGTTCGGGGTCCGATCAGGAAAGTTTTTGGGATACATGATATCCAAGGATGGAATTAACGCAAACCCAGACAAAATCAAGGCCCTCCAGAACATGCCAGTGCCTCGAAGTGTGAAGGAGGTGCAAAGATTAACGGGTCGGATGGCAGCCCTCAACCGTTTCCTATCGATATCGGCACAAAGGGCCTTACCCTTCTTCAAGATTCTAAAGAAAGCAAGTCCCTTCCAGTGGGATGACAGGTGTCAAAAAGCTTTTGAAGACTTAAAGAATTACCTGTCAAACCTGCCCACCTTGGCATCACCTCGAGAGGGAGAGAGGCTTTTAGTGTATCTTGCTGTTTGTGAAGAAGCGGTGAGCGCGGTATTAATTCGAGAAGCGGAACGGGGTCAGGTACCAATCTATTTCGTCAGCAAAGCCTTGCATGGGGCAGAGTTAAGATATTCACCAGCGGAGAAGCTAGTTTTGGGTCTGGTCCATGCGTCGAGGAAGTTGAAGCATTATTTTCAGGCACACCCGATCGTGGTAGTCACGAACCAACCCTTGAAGCAAATTTTGGCGAAGCCTGAGACATCAGGTCGACTGGCCAAATGGGTGGTCGAGTTAGCCGGATACGATATCGAGTTCACACCTCGGACAGCTATCAAAGGCCAAGCACTAGCCGATTTCATTGCAGAAGGGTTATCGATCCAAATAGAACAAGAAAAACAACCATCAGAACAGCAGTGGACCATTTATGTTGATGGTGCTTCTAGCAAGGAAGGAACAGGAGCGGGGTTGTTGCTGATTAGCCCAAGAGGAGAGGAATTCCCCTATGCGCTTCGATTTGAGTTTAAAGCCACTAACAACGAAGCGGAATATGAAGCCATGATCACGGGTTTGAAGTTGGCAATCAAGTTAGGGGTCGAGAACCTCCTGGTATACAGTGACTCACAGCTCGTGGTAAATCACATCAGAGGGGGGTATGAGGCTAAAGAGGAAACCATGAAAAGCTATCTAAGAGTGGTTCAGAGACTGATGTCAAAATTCAAGAATGTTCGTATCGAACAGGTACCGAGGAACGAGAATAAACGAGCTGATGCCTTATCTAAACTGGCGTCTAATTTCAAATCAAAAAAGAAAGTCCTGGTAGAAATGTTGTCAGAACGTAGCTACGAAGAAGTCGATGTGCAACCAATCAGTCAGGGGTCGACGTGGATGGACCCGATAGCCGCTTATCTTAAAGATGGGATTCTACCATCGGATAAGTTTCAAGCAAGGAAGGTACGATTACAGTCAGCGAGATACGCATTATTTGATTATGTTCTTTACAGGAAGTCATTCGTAGCGCCCTGGACGCGATGCGCGTCGGAAGAAGAGGGAGCATATCTTCTCGAGGAAATACATCGGGGAGTATGTGGAAATCATTGTGGGGCACGAATGCTGACAAGGAAATGTAGGCTAGCAGGGTATTTCTGGCCCTCAATGCAGAGAGACGCAAATGAGTTGGTTATGAAGTGTAAAGCGTGTCAGGTTCATGATGTGATAACGCATCAGCAAGCTCAAGAGATGAATGTCATCGAGTCTGTTTGGCCGTTCGACGAGTGGGGTGTCGATATAGTAGGGCCTTTGCCTCGAGCCCCTGGAAATCTAAAGTTTGTTGTGGTTGCGGTCGATTACTTCACCAAATGGGTTGAGGCTAAAGCCCTTGCTAACATCAGAGCTGCAACCATCAAAAAATTTTCGTGGGAAAATATTTTATGCAGGTTCGGAGTCCCCAAGTACCTGATCTCGGACAATGGCACTCAATTCTTGGATGAAAGGGTACAGAGCTGGCTCAAAGAGTTTAAGATCGAGCATAGAACGACATCCGTGGCTCGACCTCAGTCGAACGGACAAGTCGAGCAGACCAACAGACAGCTGAAGTTCGGTCTGAAGAAGCGATTGGAACATGAGGGACGCGATTGGGCAGCACAGTTGCCAAGCATCTTGTGGTCATATCGAACTGCACCCAATGCGTCCACTCGAGAAACCCCTTTCGCAATGGCCTACGGGTGTGAAGCGGTTATACCAGCAGAGATCGGGTTGTCCTCACCTCGGGTTCTGGCTTATAATATCGAGACAAATGGGTGCAATCTCAAGCAGGCAAAAGATGATATCGAGGAAAGAAGAGATGTCGCATCGCATCGAGTGGCTGAATATAAGAGAAAGATGTCACAATACTATAACGCTCGGGTAAAGTATAAATATTTCCAAGTTGGTGACCTCGTCGAGAAAGAATGAAGCAAGCGAGACAAGACCCAATAGGCAAACTCGAGCCGAATTGGGAAGGCCCTTACAAGATCCGAAAGTCCATCCTAAAGGGGCATATCAACTTGGAAGGTCAGATGGAAGCACAATGCCTCGAACCCGGCATGCCACTAATCTTAGAAAGTACTATGTGTAATTTTCATTTCCGTTTTGGTGATTGTAATGCGTCGAATCGACCATCAAGGCTTTATGTTTGCAATTTATGAAATTTTCTTTGAACCATCATAGCAAGTACCCGTCGATACGATGTGTTAAAGTTTTAATGCTTATCACTCCTGACCTGCTAAAGCGAACATCAACTCATACTTAAAGTGTATCATGAGTCATGAACTCATGCTTCACTTTGGGGGAATAGAGAGGAGTTATATGACTACACCTCGCACAAGAAAGGGAATTAAGTCGATATGACTACACCCTAAATAATCGAAATGGAATTAAGTCGATATGACTACACCCTAAATAATCGAAAGGGAATTAAGTCGATATGACTACACCCTAAATAATCGAAAGGGAATTAAGTCGATATGACTACACCCTAAATAATCGAAAGGGAATTAAGTCGATATGACTACACCCTGAATAATCGAAAGGGAATTAAGTCGATATGACTGCACCCAAATTAATCGTAAGGGAATTAAGTCGGTATGACTACACCCTAAGAGAGTCGCAATGACATAAAGATAAATCAAAAAAGGCAAGGATCACAAAACAAATAATTAGATAAGGAGAGTCAAGTGAAATCCAGCTGAACGAGTTCATCAACAAAAAATAAAGCAAAGACAAAGAAAGTAAATGTTTAAAAAGTACAACCAAATCGAATAAACGTTGTTTTAAACTCAGAGATTAGGAGGGACCGACTCAGACGCGTTGGGGTTAGTTTGATCTTCAATGTCGACATCCTCCTCACCCTCTTGGTTCAGAGCAGGGACCACATATTTCTCATACAAAGAGACACCAGACCGGAGATCGTCGAAGTAGCGGCCATATCGAGGGATAGCTTCCGTGTCGTATAAGTGCGCCTTTCCGACACTAGACACTTCAAATTCGGGAAAGGCGGCCTTCACTTCGTTTAGTGCGTTCGTGAAGCCTCCCTTCATCGCTTGAGTCATCAACAACATCATTTCGTTCTTAAACTCTGAAGAGGCCAGATAGTCCTTCCTAGCTGTCTCCTGGCGAGCTGCGAAACTGTCGACCTCGAATTGAAGGTCGTCCCGAGCCTTGATGGCGTTAGCCAGCTCGGTCTTGGTGGCCTCGAGCTCCAACTTTACTTTGGACAATTCCCCATCTCTTGCAGCCAGCGCCTTCTCCGCCTTGGATAAGCTGAGTTGAGACGCTTCAAGATCAGCCTCAAGAGTCAAGCGTCGTCCATCTATCTTCTTTACCGACGCCTCGAGCTTCTCAATTTTGGCAGCCTGCTTCTTTATAGTCTCCTCTTTTTCCACCAGGGAGGCAGAAGACTCCATCCTGACCGTGGCCACTTGAGTCATTAGCCGAGCCTGCAAAACATGAGAGGCCTTAAAATGGAAGATCTTGAGATTATAAAAGCCTCAAAACTATGAAGAATTAAAGGCTTACAGCTCGCATAGTTTTGGTAAACCAACTCGCCGAACTCTTCGGGAGCCATGGCCTCCGGCTCGGTGGTAGAGGTCTCCGGAATCATGTCGATGCTCTCGTGGCCTTGGTGGAGGAATGATGCGAGCTTCCTTCCCAACACCATGTCGGATCTCAGTAACTTTAAGGCGTTTCCTTTGGACGAGGTTCTCCTCTTGCCGCTTCTCCACCACAGCTTCGTCAGGTTGATTTCTCAAAGTGTTAGAGGACGAAGCAGGAGTCCCAGATCGAATCGGAGTCCTTTGATTCCCAGAAGCTGTCGAGCCGGATACGGCCTTCTTCGATCTGATGCCGACCAGCTCCTGGATTTTCTTGGGATCTGTCTTTTTCGGGTCTAACACCTTAGTTGACGATTCCATCTCTGAGAAATACTCCACTGCAAAAGTCGAAATCATTATTAATAAAAAATCGAGACGGAAATGAGTAAACAGAAAGAAGTATAACAGTTCGATAAAATAACGAAGGTCCTACACAAAGCCCGGACTTCTTCATCAAGCTCCATATAAGCGCCCGGGCCGCCGTCTCGATGTCGGCATAAGCGTATAGAGGGTGCAGATTCCGAGTTGCAATATCGGGACGCGCTTGCTCAAGCACTCCACACGACACGGGTGGATCGGAGTCAAGCTTGTCATGCCACTTCTTAGGTCTTTGGTGCCAAGTATGTATATCGAGGTCACCAAGACCGTGTCGGATGAAGAAGAAGTTAGGTTTCCAGTCGCCGTGAGAAGATATGGCCTTCCGAACAAATTCCGGGACCAAAGGGCGTTTCTGAAAGGTATACCACCCTGCGTCTTGCAGTCCCAGGATCGAATAATGCGTCGGAACGGGCGCCTTGTGAATTCGAATTTAGCCACTCGACATGCTAGGACAAAGCCCATGAGACTTCTAACACCATTCGGAGCCAATTGAGCAACACATATCTAGTAGTGTCGAAGCACTTCGATAAGACACGGATCGAAAGGATATCTTAATCCTTCCTTTAGCGTTGCGCTTCATAAACGGCGCAAAAACCGGGAGGAGGATCACAAGCGAATTGATTTTGACCTCGAGGGACTTGCATGTTGTTGGACGAATACGGAATATCGAACCTCGGCATAAAGCTTTAACCTTTCCCTCTGTTAGAGCGGATACGCATCCGTATGCACCACGACCTTTCATTACGGTTTGTCGTTTCGTAGGGCGTCGGGAAGTCGATTCTTCTTCCTCCCTTACCTCCTCTCCTTCTTCTCCGGTGGACTTCTGGCCAGATGTATCAAGTTGTTCGGAAACCGTTACTTCCTGAGATTCGTCCTCGGACACGGCGATTTCCTCTAAATTTTGAGAATCGCTCTCACTCACCGACATGGGAATGGGAAAAGCAAAGAAAACAATGAAAATAAGAAAGAAACAGAGGAAATTCAAAGCTTACTTGCAAATTTTGTATGAGGCAGGAAAAATGGATGAGAATGAGTAAGTTTAGACTCTTCACCGGCTTGGGACTCCTTTTATCTTCAAAGATCTCCAAATGATTCGAAGGGACGGTTTTTGGACAGTTATAAAGGAAGTATCGCGTATATCAAGGGTTTCCAACCAATAAAAACGTTTCGTTTCTGCGCCCATTTAATTTCGATGTAGAATGACGTCATCCTATGGAAGCCTATGGCGGTTAGGGTATTAGCCTAAATCCCGCCAAAAGGAGGCCTCGAATCAAATGACTTTTTCAAATTTTCGAGATCCGACTTTAGCATCTCAAAGGGCCTCGTCGGATACGGGGGCTTATGACGATACGATATGCCACCCTTCCACGTGGAATGATCTGAGTAGTCCAGTTGGAATGTGGAAGAGGTCCAGGTATGACAATGATGTCGAGTCGGTAGAGACATCTCGACATGATCAAGATTATTTACATTATGAGTTATATAGGAGGTTACCACATCGGCATGACCATGTCGATGTACATCGAGCTGATATCTAAGAGGTAACTTGGACAGGAGGCCAAGGTCATTTTTGTCAATAAATTAAACCGCCCTAAATGTAGGGCAGAAGGGGGGCATGAGCCTATAAATACGTGAATCCAGGAACTACGTTAGGCTTGATTCCTGGATTCCAAACAGGATACGTAGGCAATTCAAGATACATTCTTGAACCCAGCCGTACAACATAAAAAACCACCATCTTTCCATAAAAGGCACCATCTTTTTCACACTGTTTCTCCTTTCTATTTCACCCCTAGATACTAAACAACCTTGACACATCACTGGTGCTAAATCCAGCATCGTCACTTGATAAACACATTTGGATTGTGCGGTTATAAAGTTTCCTTCAAGCTAATATCTGAAGCAACTTGAAATTGTAAGATAAGTTCTACATTTCCAATTAAACTACATATATCACAAAGTTTGGGACCGTTGGATCATTGTCATATATATCTTGCTAGATTATACTTTGCATGAATTATTTGATGTTTCGAAGCTAGCAACATTCGTTAGGATGAGATCTCTCTCTCTCTCTTTAATACCTAACTATGAGCTTGATAAAAATGGCAGATGGAGCAAAAGTCCTAGGCCTAGCCCTTGCCTTACCTTCAGTTCTCATCTTATGTTCTTCACTACCTTAGCTACCCTTGATAACTCAATCCAGAAGATCACACAAAGGTCAACCTCTTTACCTATCAGAAAGCATGAAGCTTTACTTTTACAAATAAAGGTTTTAAATAATCTTAACAACACTAAGACGCAAAGAAGCAACCAATTATCATGTAGATATGAAACCAAATAGGCAAGAAAGAAACAACGAACAATCCTAAACATACAAAAGAAATAGAAGCCTCAATCTTTAGGCAAGAACAATTAAAAAATGTACATCTTCAAAAACTCTAGTCTCGTTGAAACACTAAGAAGGAAAAAGATCATATATGCCAAAGAAACCAAGCAAGAAAAAGCTGAATATGAGTGTAGTTTTATACCTGTTGCTGAACACGAAGAAAAAGACACCAAATGTAGAAAGAATTCCAAATCCTAATCAGTAGCACATGTAAAATAATGCAACTAAATGATATGCAACTATACTAAAAAGGCAAAACGAAAATAAAGAAAATAAACTAGCCCAACTAATTCCACAGATGTCGCCCTAATCTAAGCACGGTCAAGAATATAAACGTCTACTCAATAACGCCACAGAAGCGCAACAAAATTTGATTATGCAAAGCCACAGAAGCTTGCCATGTGAAGTGTAGAAGTGCCTTTAACAACCCTAACACCCTAGATAGACGACAAAAGGAACAGCATAAGTCAAATTTGGAAACACCCTCGGCCGGCTGAGCCTTGGTGCTTCTTTTCCGCTGTTTTATTTTGCTGTTTTCTGAAGCTTAATGCTTGGGGCTGCAATTGTTCAAATGATTTGAATCTTCTTCTTCAGGTTTTATCTACTTTTATTTAAGTTTGTTTTATGATGTTATCTCAAAGTTGTATCTTTTCCTATGCGATTATTTGTTATGCAACGTATATCGGAAGATGGTTGCTTATCGATGTTTGATTTTGATGGAAGTCATGTTAGACTTATATCACCATAGGAAAGATTTGATTTTTAACCTTGACATAACGGAAGTTGATAGGTTGATTATCTAGGTTGCTAGATTTGAATAAATCTTACACCTTGTTTTGATTGATAGACGAATTATCTACGGAAGTAGGATTCATACTTTTGATTAGGTGAACCACATCTTTAGTTAATCATCACAAGATAACCTTAGATAGGGATAGAGGGTTTGAAGGATTGGATGATTTTGTTTGTTCATTGTTAATCTCCATGTTCATCTTCTTGTTTATTTCCTTTTATAGTTAGTAGTTTAGATTTAGTTTTTATCGCTTTTATCCTTCCCGGCTTTGGATTAACAATCCTCTCGTCCGCTTTACTTTTCGTTTTTCGTTTTCAGTTCCGTTTTGAATAAGTAACAATTTAAGGATTAATAAGATTAGATTTAACATCCCTTTTCCCTGAGGATCGATACCCGTACTTATCCAACTTTACTAGCAACTACCCGGTATTCGGCCGGTTAGGAGGTAGTTTTGCATGGTAGTATAGGTTTTATAAATTTTCTTTTGTTTTAATGATGCAAAATCTCCCCAACACTGAGTGTGAAGATAAAAAGATAAAGTAATAATTAAATCATTGACAACACAAATGTAAATGCATAAAGTAGATTATGAAAGAGTTATAGAGGTTCCAGGTGGTGTAATCCTGTACGTCCTCTCTTCCCCTGTGATGCGGAGGAAAATTCCACTAGAACTTCTTTGAGATGGCCCGGTTATAAAAAGTTCTAAACTGATAGTCCTTGACTAATCCCTAGCTTCACTATCTAAACACTTGTAGAACAGGTAGGATTGCTGCTCTTCAATTGTTTGAAACACTGGTCCTTGGAGGGTAGAATTGCCTCTTCACCACTCATCACAAACACAGTCTTCCTGACCGCACTCAACTGTCTTTCACACCTTCTTGGTGTTTCACAGTCTAAACCTTTGATGAAATCAAAGTTGAGACTTGAATCAATGACTATGATTCAATTGTGATTTGAGCTTTTTTTCTAGATAAGTAAGTTATGCACGGCTCTGTGTTTCTTCAAATAATAGATCTTGATTCTGTTTGAAAGCTTTTAAACTCTTGAAGAAACTTCTTGATTTTGCAATTAAGCACTTGGCAGGAATTCTTTTGAGATTGGCTTTCCCCCTTTATTTGATCTTTCTTGACTAGATAGATTCTTGTTATTTTTCCTGCTCTTACTTTGGTTGTTGTAAGGGTAGTCTATTTATAGGGGTTTGTCTAACGTTTATCCTGCTTGCATCTTGCAACGGCTATATTTTCTTGACCGTTCTGCTCTGTCAGTATTTCATCCAATAGAATCGCTTTCTTTATAACGTTCGATTGTACTATCAGTTTCCTTGTCGGTTTGCACTGAGTTTATCGAGTGTCAGTTTCTTAACTGAATTGGAGCGTTAACTGAGATTTTACTCTTCTTCAAATATCAATACTCTAGTTTTTCATCTGATTATAATTGTCTTAATCAGAGTACACCATGAGTCATTAACTTCTAAGAATTCATTGTCCTTATGATTCTTAGGTCTTCATACAAGATCCATAAAGTCAGTTTAGGTTACCACAATCTTGCCTGAAGTCTATCTTTACAAGTCTCAACTTGTAATCTTATTACTGGGTTTGAACCCTCAGTTCTTCAATCTTCAATAACTGAGTCTGTGACCCCCAGTTCTTCAATCTTCTAGATAAGCCAATTGAGTCCGTGTCCCTTAGCGAACTTATCTTCTTCAGTTTTACGTTGAATCTCAGTTTAACTAAATCTCAGTTTCTTACATTCTCAGTTCCCGGCCTAGAACTATTACAGTGCTTGTCTGATTTAACCTATACAAATATCAGACTCTATAAAATCTTATACATTAATATCTAGACATCTTTTTGCTTTGCACTATAACAGTTAGTTATGACACTTCATCAATGGGGTTAATAATAATGACTGATTAAGCGATGAATCTTCATCAAAACATAAATTTTATTTCCAACAGTATTACCACTATTGAGAAGCTGTGCAAACAGAATCTCATACGAGGTATACCAACATTAGATCTGGATGAGTTTGACACTTATGAGCCATGTATACATGGTAAGCAAGCTAGAACTTCATTCAGATCTGTTATGACGGATCGATCAAGAAGTGATGGTGATTGTGAGTAAAGATAAAAGAATAACAAGTAAACAAACACAGAAACAAGAAGAACACATATTTAACGTGGTTTCCGGCAATGTGCCGACTACTCCACGGACAAACGAGGATATTTTATTATCACCAAAAAGTTACATCAAGTTACAATTAATATAGACGGTATTTATAGCCTTGGGAATCCAACCCTAACCGACTAAACAGCCAACCCAGTAAATGACTGAAATACCCTAGAAGTAAATCCACCGACTTAGGAAAGCATGCAGACGTGTTCTTTTAGTCTGCTGACCCTCAGCAAACTTGCCTTCAGTAGGCTTGTCATCAGTAGGCTGATCAACCCTACTGCTGCCTCAAACGAACACCAGATTCAGCAGATGCTTCATGCTCTGCTGACCACCATAACTTCCACAGACTCTGCTGAATGCCACACTCAGCGCACCAGACTTAGTAGCATAGTTTAAGTCACCATTACAAATCTCCACCTTGACTTCAACTTCATGCAAACTGACCAGATGCACAACCAAGTGCCAGATGCACAACCAAATGCAAGAAATCCTCTTTGTCTTCAGATTTAAATACCTCAGTAGACCTCCATCTTCAGCTGAGTATTCCCAGATAGAAATTAACAGCTTTGGATATTTAGCAAGTCCAGACACAACTGAAACTTTCCCCTGGGAACTGGTTTAGTGAACATATCAGCAGGATGACATCAGTGCTGATCTTTTCCACTTTAACCCTCCTCTCATTTCTCAGAAAATGGTACCTAACATCAATATGCTTGGTTCTCTCATGATGAACATGATCCTTAGCCAAACATATTGCACTGAGACTGTCAACAATACAACCTAGTTGGATCTTGATGTAGACTCAGATCATTGACTAGCCCCTTTAACCAGATTGCCTCATTTGCTGCTTCTGTCAGTGCCATGTATTCTGCTGCAGTAGTAGATAATGTCACTGTACCCTGTAAAGTTGCCTTCCAACTTACCACAGAATCACCCAAAGTAAACACATACCCAGTCATAGATCTCCTGATGTCCACATTAGTAGCATAATCAGAATCACAGAACCATGTGACAAAACATTGAGTACCACCTCCATAAATGAGTCCAATATCTGATGTACCCTTAAGGTACCTGAATATCCTCTTTACTGCTTTCCGGTGTTCCTTTCCGAGGTTGAGCCATAAACCGTCGACAACACCGATTGCCGAGCCAAATCAGGCCTAGTGCAAACCATGGCATACATTAAACTACCCACTTCACTAGCATATGGAACCTTGGACATGTATTCTTCCTCTTCAGCTGACTGTGGAGCAAACACAGTAGACAGATGTAGATTTGTTGCCATTGGAGTATCTATAGGTTTGGCTGCTGACAAGCCAAACTTGGATAATACCTTTTCAATATACCTCTGTTGTGACAAGAACAACTTTCCCTGCTTCCTATCTCTATAGATCTCCATCCCCATAATTTTCTTTGCATACCCCAAATCCTTCATCTCAAATTCAGCCTTGAGCAGATTCTTCAGATCTTGAATGTCAGACTTGTTTGCAGCAGCTATCAGCATATCATCTACATATAGCACAAGATAGATGATTGACCCGTCCTTCAACTTGTTGTGATAAACACAACAATCATATGGACTCCTGCTATAACCTATTTGAATCATATAGCTGTCAAACTTCTTATACCACTGCCTTGGAGCCTGCTTAAGTCCATATAAGGACTTCTTCAACTTGCACACATATCCTTCTTTGCCAGGAACTTGGAAACCCTCTGGCTGAGTCATATAAATTTCCTTATCTACATCTCCATGTAGAAAGGCTGCCTTCACATCCAATTGCTCAAGTTCAAGATTCTGATGTGCCACTATTGCTAACAGCACCTTGATGGAAGTATGTCTGACCACTTGAGAAAATATTTCTTCATAGTCTACCCCCTCTTTCTGACTGAACCCCCTAGCAACCAAACGTGCCTTATATCTAAAACCCTCAGCAGATGTTATTCCTTCATTTTCTTGAATATCCATTTGCAAGTTACCACCCTCCAATCTTGTGGTTGTTTGACCAGATCCCAAGTCTTATTCTTCTAAGTGACTCCATTTATTCTCCCATAGAAACAAGCCATTAGGATGCCTCAGAACATGTCACAGCTTCCCCATAAGTGTTAGGTTCAAAACCATCCACTTCTTCAGCTACATGTAGTGCATATCCAACCATATCCTCCTCAAACTCATAACTTCTTGGAGGTCTGATATTGGTCCTCCTAGCTCTGTTGAGAGCTATACCCTGCTGACCAACATCAGTAGTTTGAGTCTCTGCTGACCCTTGTTCAGCAGACTGGCTTGGATCCTGTTCTGGATCTGCTGACTGTTGAACGTCACCAACTGAGTCTTTTGATTCAGTAGACTCTACCTGAAGCTCCACCTGTTTGTCAATCTTCTCAGTCTCTTATCCAATTTCAGATACAGATGTGGCTCTCACAGATGAGTTAAGCATAGAATTTTCATCAAAAACTACACTCCTACTGAGTATAACCCTATTTTCAGCTGATGACCATATTCTATACCCCTTAACTCCATCTACATATCCAACAAACACACCCTTCTTGGCCCTAGGCTCCAATTTTCCCTCACTGACATGATAATAGACAGTGCTTCCAAAAACCCTAAGTCCAGAGTAGTCTGCTGACTTTCCTGACCAAAATTCAAGTGGTGTTTTAAGTTTGATTCAAATGTGAGGCCCCCTATTGATTAAGTAGCAGGCTATACTAACAGTCTCCCCCCAAAATCTCCTTACTAGACCAAAATTAGAAAGCATGCACCTTGCCCTCTCCAAAAGAGTTTGATTCATTCTTTCTACAACACCATTCTGCTGTGGAGTATCTCTAACAGTATGGTGCCTAGAAAAGCCTTCATTCTTGCAAAATTCATCAAACTCATACCAACAGAATTCTAGTCCATTATCAGTTCTAAGTCTCTTGATCTTCCTTCCTGTCTGATTTTCAACCAAAGCCTTCCATTGTCTGAAGTTCTTGAATGCTTGACTCTTGTGCTTCATCATAATTACCCAAACCATCCTTGAATAATCATCTATAAAAGACACAAAATACCTATGACCACCTAATGAATCCACCCTTGAAGGTCCTCAAAAATCAGAATGGACATAATCAAGTGTCCCTTTTGTGATGTGGATTGCTTTTGGGAACCTGCTCCTATATAGCTTCCCAAACACAAAGTGTTCACAAAATTCCAGTTCATTAACCTTATGTCCCCTAAGTAGATCAGACTTAGACATAAATTACATCCCTCTTTCACACATATGACCTAATCTCATATGCCACAACTTAGTCAATTGTGACAGGTGAACCTCTGATGATGCCACAAAGCAGCAAAACGATACAGTAGACCCTTGTAGTATGTACAATGTCCCCTGCCTGATACCCTTCAGAATCACACTTGAACCCTTGTAGACATTCACCACTCCACCTTCACCCCTGAACTTGAACCCTTTGCTGTCTAGTAGACTAAGTGATATCAAATTCTTGGTCATTTGTGGAACATGCCTAACCTCATTCAATGTGTAGAATTTACCATCATGTGTCCTAAATTGGATTGATCCAATCCAAACTATTTTGCTTACCTTGTTGTTGGCCATAGCAATATGACCTCCATCAACCTGCTGATAAGTTGAAAACCACTCCCTATTTGGACACACATGATAAGATGCCCCAATGTCCAGAATCCACACATCTATATGCCCTACTGACTCGAAACTCGAAGCTGCTAAGGCCAAATCTTCTTCAGAGTTGGTGTCATGTTCTGGCAAAGTAATTGTACCCTGATGAGTACCCAGCTGCTTCTTCCTCTTTGGACATTCATTTTTCCAATGTCCCTGCTCCTTGCAGTAATTACAGATATCCTTAGCTTTAGGACCCTTGGAATTCTTCTTGAATTTCTTCTTTCCAGAATTACCTGGCACCCTGCTGACTCCACTGGCCACCAACCCAGCAGACTGACTATCTGTCCCAGATCCAGATGCCTAACTCTCGAGCATGGAGTGATGATCTTACATCCTCCAATGATACTGAGTCCTTCACAACAATAAAGGACTGCACAAAGTTCTCATATGATGCTGGCAATGACACAAGTAGAATCAATATAGCATCCTCATCTTCAATCTTCACATCAATATTCCTTAAATCAAGCAATATTTTGTTCAGCTGGTCTGAATGATCCATTAGCTGAGTAATCTCATGCATCCTAAAACTAACTAGACGTTGTATCAACAACAGCTTGTTGGTTAATGACTTAATCATATACAGACTCTCAAGCTTCTCAACAGTGTCCTCCTCAGCAACCTCTATGATAATATCATCTAACAAGCACAACATAATTGTTGAATGTGCTTTCTCCTCCAGACTGGCTCTCTCAACAGCACTTCCTTCTGTTGATTTAGACAAGGGACCCCATAATCCCTTTCGCTTCAAAGAAAGCGCGCATCTTGATCTGCCACAGAATAAAACTGTTCCTTCCTGTAAACTTGTCAATCTTAACATTTAAAGCAGACATCTTTCTCACCAAAAAAAAGCTTGCGTAGATCCTAAATCCTAGCATCAATGATGACCTTGGTGCCAATCTGCCTTGCTTACAACAGATAAACAGATTTCTTGATGAACCTGGATGCTCTGATACCAGTTTGTTATGACGGATCGATCAAGAAGTGATGGTGATTGTGAGTAAAGATAAAAGAATAACAAGTAAACAAACATAGAAACAAGAAGAACACAGATTTAACGTGGTTTCCGGCAATATGCCGACTACTCCACGGACAAACGAGGATATTTTATTATCACCAAAAAGTTACATAAAGTTACAATTAATACAGACGGTATTTATAGCCTTGGGAATCCAACCCTAACCGACTAAACAGCCAACCTAGTGAATGACTGAAATACCCCAGAAGTAACTCCACCGACTTAGGAAACCATGCAGACATGTTCCTTTAGTATGTTGACCCTCAGCAGGCTTGCCTTCAGTAGGCTTGTCATCAGCAGGCTGATCAACCCTGCTGCTGCCACAAATGAACACCAGATTCGGTAGATACTTCATGCTCTGCTGACCACCATAACTTCCACAGACTCTACTGAATGCCACACTCGGCGGACGGACTCAGTAGCATAGTTTAAGCCACCATTACAAGATCCAAACACGAAGTGTCCTCCTCTCGCATCCTAGAATTGTTTCACATTGACTTATTTGGTCCTAGTAGAGTAGTAAGTCTCAGTGGAAAGTCTTATGTGCTCGTCATCGTTGATGACTATTCTAGATATACATGGACTCTGTTTTTGACTCATAAGAGTGATAGTGCTCAGGTATTTTCTACTCTCGTGAAGCAACTGTAGAATACCTATGATATATCTCTTGTAGCTGTCAGGAGTGACAGAGGTGGTGAGTTCATGGATACTAGTCTCATAGAATTTTGTGAGTACCTTGGTATCCGTCACAAATTATCTGCTCCTCAAACTCCCCAACAAAATGGCATCGTTGAGCGTAAGAACCGAACACTGCAAGAATCTGCTCGAACCATGCTAAATGAGTTCAAGGTGCCTCGATTTCTATGGGCTGAGGCTATTGCTTGTGCATGTTATGTTGTTAACCGAGTGTCTATTAGACACAGATTTCACATGACACCCTATGAAGTCCTAAGAAATCGGCCTCCGAAAGTTAACTACTTTCACGTCTTCGGATGCAAGTGTTTCGTGTTGAATGATAAGGGAAATTTTGATAAGTTTGCATCTAAGTCCATCAAATGCATATTCGTTGGTTATTCCGAGACCTCGCAGGCTTATAGATCCTACGATCCAGTTTCTCGATGCATTCTCGAGTCCATACATGTTTCATTTCATGAGTCTGTTTCCTTGACTGACATGTGCTCTAGTGTGAAAGATAAGAATTAAGTGTAGAGCAGTTGGACCTGCAGGATGAGTTTGAGTTGTTTCCACCCGCACAATTCTAAACATCCCCTGGAACTAAAGTAGCACAAGAAGTAGTTGTTAAGCCAACAGCACCAGTTGTGGGTGACATCTTAGCAAATGATGCTCCCAATGATGAAAACTTGCAAGAGAAGATTGATGGTGCTCAACAACACAGATGGGAATGGTATCACACCTTAGACTTGATCATTGGTGATCCCACGACCGGTGTTAGCACCCGAAGGTCCACTTTCTATCCCTCATCTTTGCATGCATTTGTCTCCAACATCGAACCTAAGAAAGTTGATGAAGCCCTCTTAGATAATGAGTGGGTTATAGCTATTCAAGAAGAGCTTCATCAATTTGAAAGGCAAGATGTTTGGGAACTTTTTCCCCTACCTAAGGGTAAAACCTCGGTAGGCACTCGATGGGTCTTTAGGAAAAAGTTAGATGAAAATGGTAAAGTCGTTCGGAATAAGGCTCGGATGGTGTCCTAGGGTTATACCCAACAGGGAGGCATTGATTACGATGAGACATTCGCCCCAATTGCTCGATCGGCTAGAAGCCATTCGAATTTTAATTGCGTTTGTATCTGGCTTAGGAATAAAGCTCCATCAAATGGACGTCAAAAGTGCCTTCTTAAACTGAATTATCAATAAAGAAGTGTATGTTCGACAGCCCCCAGGCTTTGAGGATACATGATGAGCGAAAAATTCACCCACTAAAAATACATTTATAGAAACTCGCAACTGTGGGTAAACTAACTCTCTAACTGGCAGAGTACCAGGTCGATTGCTAGGATAGCTACAGGAGTACGAGGTCGTCCCAAGAGAAATGTGGTCGTGAGTACCAAAGCGAACGTGATTCTTAGTCTAGGCGATCAAAGTTGTGGTGATGTTTGTTATAGCTAAAACAGAAAATAAATATTATTCTAACGAGTTTAAAAAGCATAGCCGAGTTATGATCCAACAAGTTATCTCCCCACAGGAAAAACTTGATTAGGAGTGTGTTTTATCGAGTTCGGTTTATATGATATTCACGGGTGTCAACTCTTTATTCTTGCGTTAAGATCCGAACGGCTCTCACTTAACCCCCACACTAGGTTTATTAACTCTCCCTTTGAAAGCTAACTCACCTAACATGGTTGACCGGAATAAACAAAACCGTTGAAAAACCTCACAAAAACATAATTTTAACGTATCACTTAGGTTGCCAATCTAACGATTAAAACTATAGTTTAGTGATTTTAAAACATGTTTCGCACATCTCGTAAAAATAAGAATTTCACTTAGGCATAGTCCAGATCTGTCACTTAGATTGTCAATCTAACAATCAGGACTATGATTAGTGATATCCATATCTCACATCTCACCGCAAAATACATTTATAAGCTCGATGTAACCGTGAACAAAGTTGTCAATTTTATTCAAAGTTATTAAAATGATCAAAACAAGTTTAAAACATGATTTTATCATAAAAACGT
This sequence comes from Gentiana straminea, assembly GCA_036785695.1. NCBI lineage: Eukaryota > Viridiplantae > Streptophyta > Magnoliopsida > Gentianales > Gentianaceae > Gentiana > Gentiana straminea. Next base: position 373,849 of record JAVUPR010000019.1, read on the forward strand.
TAAATTAAGCACAACACAACTCCATCTCGTCTCCCGAGGGTTGATTTTACCCGTTTTCACATAATTCGGCTATGTTGCGTTTAACTACTCATATTAACGAAAATAACAACGAAAATAACAAAACGAAAGAAAACAAAACGAAAAAGATAACTACAAACCTATATAGATATACGTATAGATATATATATAGATATATATAGATATAGATATATATATATATATATATATATATTTATACTAATTGCATAAAAGTAAAAGAAAGCAATAAAAAGCGGAAACGAAATTATATTAAAACTATAACTAGTCGGGTTATTACACCGACATTATAACGACATAAATTACTACAAATATATATATCAATATAGATATATATAGGCCCCAAAATAAAATAGAGATGGGAGATGATGAAGAAGGGGGAGGAAGAAGGGGGCAAAGCTCTCTGTTGACAATGCTCTGCTATATATAGGAAAATAGGGGAGCCGGATCGATCCGGGTAGGAGTCGGATCGATCCGGTGGTGATCAATTTGCACCTGATTCAAGATCCTTCTGTTTATTGTAATAAAACTTCTAAAATTCATATCTTGAGTTGTAGACCTCAAAAAATTATGATTCAAACGTCAAAATTAAGCTCTCGGAAAATTCATCAACTTTCATGAAGGACACTTCTTCAGAAAACGCCTTTTTGATGGGTCATTCCCATTACGTGTCGTTTTGCGACATTTTCCCTAATACAAATCAATTAGCCACTTGACCACCATTTGAGTTGTAGAAGTCCGATTGACTTGAATCAAAATCCATTGGAAAGCTTTCTTGAAGATATACAACTTTTATTAAGGATTCTTCTTCAGAAAACGCCGTTTTGATGAGCCATTGGTATATCGTGTCGTTTTCGGGATTTTTACTATTACGAATCGATTAGCCACTTGGTCATAACTTGAGTTGTAGACCTCCAATTGACGTGATTCAAAATGCGTTGGAAAGCTTATGTGAAGATATACAACTTTCATTAAGGCCACTTCTTCATAAAATTCCGTTTTAATGGGCCATTGGTTCGTCGAAGATATAAATCGTTAGTGGCACTACGAACCACTGATCCACTTGACCTTTTAAGCTTGTGGCGCACTCTTATATCCCTAAAAACACCTCTTTTAGGCCTCAAAACGTGTCGTTACTCGGGATTTTGGTTAACCTATAATTCTGCAATAAACCACCAAAATACCAAACGTAAATCCGACACGACACTCCGGTTACTAAACCGGTACAAAAACTAGTAAAAACACATAAAAACACGATATTTTACAAAATAGTCACGACTTATATATTTTTATGAAATTTAGGAATTAATGAATTTAATTGATATAAAAGTGCTCGAAATGATATCAAAAGTGGGTTGAAAAGTTATAAAAATAACGGTGAATTTTTCCGTTATCACAACCCCCCACTTAGCTTTTGGTCGTCCTCGAACAAAATAAGCGATAAAATAAAATGAATGAGGAAAAATTCATGAAGATAAGATATGAATGACAATCAGATTATGCAACCATTCGAATCATAACTACACGTTAACCGCAATATAAATGTATAACAGAGTGAGTGTGTGACAAGCCTTTTCAATTTTCACTATCCTCTCTTAAATAATTCAAGCAATACGCACAAATATCCATTCAGACAGTCCTAATGACTTTCCTAGGTATAGGTAGTAACAATTCCACACAACGTCCTCCCGTGTACTCATTAGGATAATCCCTAAAGCATATCATTCAGTTTATACTGGGGATAGTTAGAAGATAACTCTCTTTTTCTTTTTTCTTTTTTTTTCACAGAATACTAACATATCCGAACTCATTGCCAAAATCGACTATCTTGCAAGCGTCATGAGGTGAGATCGAATACATTAATACCTATCTAATTCTCTTTTTTTTTTTTTTTTTTTCTTTTCACATGTGTAGCTTATGCCCTCATTCCCAGCAATAGGATGTTTCGTGATAACACCCTAGCTGGACTAATATCATCAGGCAGTCGGGAGCTTTAAAACCTCATAGTGATATAGGACGTTTCGTGATAACGCCCTACCGCACTCAAATCATTGGTAGCTACAACCGACATATATATAGTTTATCTTATTTTGACATTCTTTCTATCACATTCAAACCTTCGATATTCACAAGTACACGTTCAAAAGTTAGGTACTAAGGTACCGCAAGTCTCTCTAGGATAATCACTAGGATACCGAATGGATACGAGTTTAAAATTTTCGCTTCAATATCAAAGGCTTACGTGAAGGAATTCATGTTACACAAATAAATTTGGGGTTAAAATGCACTTATGGTTCAAATTAGTTATACATATCAAATTGATCATTACATCTTCAAATCCATGAAATATATACCTTATACAATTCATTTTAATCAACTAAATAATGTTCGAAAAATCAAAAACTAAGGGATTTAACCTTTAATGCCATTTCTAAACCAATCACGACTCTACCCCCCACTTACGAACTTGCATTATCCTTTAAAACATAGTGAATGAGATAGAGAGGAAGACTTAGCTTATAAACCTGCGAGAAAAGTGCTACCGAATCCCGTAACGACCATGAGAAAGCACGATCCGAATCCCTATAAAAACAACCAAAACAAAGCAAACACGGGACATGGTCCTCGTGCCAAAGTATGCAATAGGGATATGGGAATAATAAGATAATGGCCATGTCACGTCAGAAAATTCGATAGGCAATATAATAGCTTTAGATGGAAACATAACCATCACGGGTAAAGCACAGAACATCTAAGCATATACGTATCATAGAGAGTATCACATGAGCATTTATTATAGTCAAGTCGCAATTCATATATTCATTTTTATTACACACGGTTTATTAAGGCGGGAATACTCACCACTATACTACGACGACCAGAATTTGAAACCAGACTAGATCATAAAAATGAAATGTGTGAAAGAGTATAGAGTCTTTTATACCCAGATCCTCAAGGGTTCAATAACCTAAGTCCAAGAAATGATACATTTGAATTTTTATCTTTTTTCTCCATCGGGATTTTCGGATAACCACCTAATCATTCCCTCTTGCTCCTCTAACTTTGTCATCTCCAAATCTTGCACTTTTTCTTCGTGAACTGAATTATCAACCTCATTTTCACCCTGAACTTTTTCAGTGATAACATTTTCATCCCTAACCACCTCTATTGCACTTGTCTCTGCCTCTTTCACATACCTCACTAATTCAATCAATTGCCCCACCTTGTCTTGAAGATTTCTTATAGCGGAGTCGTACTTACCTTGAACTCTCCCGCATGTCCAACAATCGCTCTTCCAGGCTCGGTTCAATCGTTCTAGTTGCTCTATTTGTTGTCGGTGAAGTCTTCTTGTGGCATGGGGGAAAACCGATCATATTGACTTTGATTCATCGGAGGTGAGTAGTAGTCTTCTTGCCATTCCGGACACCGATCGATGGTGAATATGGTTGAAGCTATCAACGTGTTGAGTATGAACACCGTAATCCCGATAAGCATTAGGGTTAGGACAACCCTCGTAATATGGTGGCTCATTACTCGAATAACCATAATTCGGTCCCGGTATGTATTTGGGCAATTATAGGACCGAGAACCCCGGTTATTCTCGTCGTTGATACTGAGGCTCAGACATGAACTGTTGTTGATAAGGTTGGTAGGGGTATTGTTGTTCAGATGAGTAGTGTTGATTGAAAAATTCATCCATTTAAACTCAAACTGCAAGATCTCAGAAAATAACAAGAAAACAATAAACTTTTTCTTTTTTTTCGTTTTTTTTTTTTTTCGTTTTTTTTCTTTTTAAACACACGATATTTAGACCCCTCAAAAAGTTATGGTAGCCGAAGGCCCTAATCCCCGCTTTGCCGGACTTACAAGATATCACCCTCCGAAGAGGCTAAGTACCAAAGTCGTATTCAAACCGAGTTCAGGACAATATCACTTCAGCATCCATAGCTCTTATCGACATCTAAATAAAACAAAGAAAATAAAAACCTAGGCCCAAGCCTTCGGTTCACTTACAAGATATCACAACAATATCACACATTTCCCCGGCAACGGCGCCAATTTTTTGATGAGCGAAAAATTCACCCACTAAAAATACATTTATAGAAACTCGCAACTGTGGGTAAACTAACTCTCTAACTGGCAGAGTACCAGGTCGATTGCTAGGATAGCTACAGGAGTACGAGGTCGTCCCAAGAGAAATGTGGTCGTGAGTACCAAAGCGAACGTGATTCTTAGTCTAGGCGATCAAAGTTGTGGTGATGTTTGTTATAGCTAAAACAAAAATAAATATTATTCTAACGAGTTTAAAAAGCATAGCCGAGTTATGATCCAACAGGTTATCTCCCCACAGGAAAAACTTGATTAGGAGTGTGTTTTATCGAGTTCAGTTTATATGATATTCACGGGTGTCAACTCTTTATTCTTGCGTTAAGATCCGAACGACTCTCACTTAACCCCCACACTAGGTTTATTAACTCTCCCTTTAGAAAGCTAACTCACCTAACATGGTTGACCGGAATAAACAAAACCGTTGAAAAACCTCACAAAAACATAATTTTAACGTATCACTTAGGTTGCCAATCTAACGATTAAAACTATAGTTTAGTGATTTTAAAACATGTTTCGCACATCTCGTAAAAATAAGAATTTCACTTAGGCATAGTCCAGATATCCGTCACTTAGATTGTCAATCTAACAATCAGGACTATGATTAGTGATATCCATATCTCACATCTCACCGCAAAATACATTTATAAGCTCGATGTAACCGTGAACAAAGTTGTCAATTTTATTCAAAGTTATTAAAATGATCAAAACAAGTTTAAAACATGATTTTATCATAAAAACGTTAAATTAAGCACAACACAACTCCATCTCGTCTCCCGAGGGTTGATTTTACCCGTTTTCACATAATTCGGCTATGTTGCGTTTAACTACTCATATTAACGAAAATAACAACGAAAATAACAAAACGAAAGAAAACAAAACAAAAAAGATAACTACAGCTATATAGATATACGTATAGATATATATATAGATATAGATATATATAATATGCGTATATATATATATATATATATATATATATATATATATATATATATATATTTATACTAATTGCATAAAAGTAAAAGAAAGCAATAAAAAGCGGAAACGAAATTATATTAAAACTATAACTAGTCGGGTTATTACACCGACATTATAACGACATAAATTACTACAAATATATATATCAATATAGATATATATAGGCCCCAAAATAAAATAGAGATGGGAGATGATGAAGAAGGGGGAGGAAGAAGGGGGCAAAGCTCTCGTTGACAATGCTCGCTATATATAGGAAAATAGGGGGAACCGGATCGATCCGGGTAGGAGTCGGATCGATCCGGTGGTGATCAATTTGCACCTGATTCTAGATCCTTCTGTTTTTGTAATAAAACATCTAAAATTCATATCTTGAGTTGTAGACCTCAAAAAATTATGATTCAAACGTCAAAATTAAGCTCTCGGAAAATTCTTCAACTTTCATGAAGGACACTTCTTCAGAAAACGCCTTTTTGAAGGGCCATTCCCATTACGTGTCGTTTTGCGACATTTTCCCTAATACAAATCAATTAGCCACTTGACCACCATTTGAGTTGTAGAAGTCCGATTGACTTGAATCAAAATCCATTGGAAAGCTTTCTTGAAGATATACAACTTTTATTAAGGATTCTTCTTCAGAAAACGCCGTTTTGATGAGCCATTGGTATGTCGTGTCGTTTTCGGGATTTTTACTATTACGAATCGATTAGCCACTTGGTCATAAATTGAGTTGTAGACCTCCAATTGACGTGATTCAAAATGCGTTGAAAAGCTTATGTGAAGATCTACAACTTTCATTAAGGCCACTTCTTCATAAAATTCCGTTTTAATGGGCCATTGGTTCGTCGAAGATATAAATCGTTAGTGGCACTACGAACCACTGATCCACTTGACCTTTTAAGCTTGTGGCGCACTCTTATATCCCTAAAAACACCTCTTTTAGGCCTCAAAACGTGTCGTTACTCGGGATTTTGGATAACCTATAATTCTGCAATAAACCACCAAAATACCAAACGTAAATCCGATACGACACTCCGGTTACTAAACCGGTACAAAAACTAGTAAAAACACATAAAAACACGATATTTTACAAAATAGTCACGACTTATATATTTTTATGAAATTTAGGAATTAATGACTTTAATTGATATAAAAGTGCTCGAAATGATATCAAAAGTGGGTTGAAAAGTTATAAAAATAACGGTGAATTTTTCCGTTATCAATACACTCCATCCCGATTATGTCTTCCGTCTCAAGAAAGCACTTTACAGACTCAAACAAGCACCTAGAGCATGGTACGGTAAGTTGTCATCAGTGATTTTAGCTAATGGCTTCGTTAGGGGTAGGGTTGATAACACCTTATTCATGAAGAAGTCCGGCTCGACATCCCGGTTGCTCGGTGTCTATGTCGATGACATTATCTTCGGGTCTACCGACCCCGCTCTACGTGCACCGAGTTTGAGACTTTTATGTCTTCTCGTTTGAGATGTCATCCATGGGAGAGTTAAGTTTCTACCTTGGCTTACAGATCAATCTAACACGATCGGCACACACATAAGTCAAACTAAGTATATCGAGATATGTTCACCAAGTTTAAGTTTGACGCGTTGAAACTCGCTACGACTCCTATGAGTTCGTCGGTCAAACTTACACTTGATGAAGATGGTGAGCCATTTGACTATCACTTATATCGATCTATGATCGGTTCTCTCGCTATACCCGACCACATCGAGACCCGACATACGGTTTGCCGTAGGACTATGTGCACGCTTTCAATCTAATCCTAAGATATCGCATTAGAAAGCTGTCAAGCTAGTTTTCCGATGTCTCAGGCACGCACCCACATTGAGTCTCTGGTACTCTCGAGATTCATCACTTACACTTATCGCTTACAATGATGCCGACTATGGTGGTTGTCGTATTGAACGGAAGAGTACTAGTGGTACTTGTCAATTACTTTGGGACCGTCTCATCTCTTGGTTCTCTAAAAAGCAACCCAGTGTTGCCCTTAGGACTACTGAGGCTGAGTACGTAGCCTTGAGCAATTGTTGTGCTCAAGTCCTCTGGATCAAACAACAGTTAGCAGACTTCGGCATGTCTGTAGATTGTGTTCCGGTTTATTGCGACGGTACCAGTGCAATAGATCTTGCACACAATCCGGTTTTGCACTCCCGAGCCAAACACATAGACATTCGTTATCATTTTATATGTGATAACGTGCAAAATGGAACGATATCTATTGAGTTTGTGCCAACTACGCACCAGGTAGCTGACACTTTCACGAAGCGTTTACCCCATGCCTCGTTCGAAAAGATGCATAGTGACCTACAAATGGTACCATTAGGATCATTTTTGCTTAGTTTTCAAACTAAAGGGGAGAAGTAGGTATGTAGGGGGAGCTGTAATCAAGGGGGAGCGTACGAGGTATTTTGAAAATTAATCAAAAGGGGGAGATTGTTGAGTTATGAGCCCCAGTTGCACTTAGGGTGCGTTTGGATTGCTGGAATGTAACGGAATGGAATGAAACTGATGGAATGGAATACAATGGAATGGAATGAAACCGATTCCATTCCTATGTTTGGCATGCAATGGAATGAAATATGCAAGATTGTATTAGATGTGACAAGTAACACGGTGGGTGATGAGCGTGCATGATAACGAGTGTAGCAAGCGGTGGTGGGTGGCGGAGGATGATGTGAGGTGTGCGACAGTAGTGGTTGTGGTTGTGGTGATGGTGGTGGTTGTGGTGTGCGATAGTGGTAGTTGAAGTGGTGGTGATGGTGGTGGTTGTGGTGTGCGATTCCATTGGTTGTTATTGCGGCGGCGGTGGTGGTGGTGGGATATGATGGTTGTGGGTTGGGTTATGATGAAGGATGGTGACGAGTTGTGCTGAGGGTGGTGACAGGGTAGGCGGCGGTGGTGGAGGGTGGTGGTGCGGTGGAGGGTGGTGGTGCGGTGGATTGCGGTGGGGTGGGTAGGTGCCACGGGAGGTTGCGGGCGGGCCGGCGGTGGTTGATTTTTTATCACTTGGTTATGCTTACATTTCATTCCATCAAACCATTCCGTCCATTCCATCCATTTTTTGATGGAATGAAAATGGTAAAAAAAAATCATTCCAATGGAATGAAAATCCATTCCATTCTCTTGTAACCAAACACGCCAAAATGATGGAATGGAATGAATAAAACATTCCATTTCATTCCATTCAAGAAATTCAAACATATCCTTAAAGTTTGATTAATTTACCAAAAATATCCTCAATACGTGTTTTTACTAAAATGCACCTGTCACTAAACGCCATGAAGTCAACACTTACATCATATGGCACTCTTCTTGTGTTTAATTGTGTTTCTGCAGGATTTATTAAATTATTAATTTAGTTTACAAAATTAATTTATTGATTTTATGAATTAATTAATTAATTTAATTAATATTCAAAAGTTATGTACATACATATACTATTTTTGGCACAAGAATAATCCAGCCCGGTTTTTTTTATAGTTTTCATTCTTTTTATCCATGTCTGGCCCAATCTTTCTTTAACCCAATCAGCCTATTCTTTACAATCTGTCAACCCTAACCTACTCTCATTCTCAGCCGCTCTCCTCACCTTTCCAGAATTCTCTCAGCATTCATTGAACCCGATTCTCCAAATCCGCTCTTTACTCCACCCCAGAAAATCTGTAGTCTTCCCGTCATGTTTTTTATGATGATTCAAGCTACCATGTGCCCAAAACCGCTTTAAGAAAGTTTGTTTCCAGAAAATCGTTTCGTTTCTGTAAAGATGACTTCAAATTGGAACAACCACGTGTTAAAATCATATAAGGAAGGTTCTGATTTCTCAAAGACTCAGTATTTATGACCGATTCGATTGCGATTTTGCGAAAGCAGCAACGCAAGAGCTGTTCTTGCGAAGGCCTCTCCTTTTTCCAGCAACCCTAGATGGAAATTCGAATCTGCAATTTAATCAGGTCGTATTTTTTTATTTATGTTAATATCATATCATTTATTTCTGATTCGATTCAGAATCTGCCCGATTCCGTGCCTAATGTTGTTGCAGGAAGTTCAAGTGTGAAAGGTGCTATCTTTGGATGGGTATCTTTCAGCATGTGCTCAAATCAAAGCTTTTGATCTTCAATTCTCTGGAAATCTGCAAAATCGGATGAATCTGCCCCTAATTATGGCTCAGCTCATAATTCAGCGATGGTAGATTTCTCACGTACTGAATCAGGAAGCAATTAATGTGAAGATTTCAGCCAATACACTCATCTTTGACAAGGTGTGTTCTTTTCTTGTTAAACGTTGGCGGTCATTTATTGATTCTGATTTGAATATGATCTCTGCCTGATATTTTCCCTCGTGCCTTGATTTGCATATCAGTGTCATACGTAACACGTGAAAAACGTGAAGGCTTGACACTATGACTATTGGAAGACTGAATTCAACACCGAATTCGGTCCTGGTTCATTGAGAATTGAAGTGTTTCCGGTTTAGGGCTTGGTGGTTCTCTTTTCAATGACTTAGTTTTCACAAATAGGTGAATCCTTACCCGGTTTGCTCAGGTATATGGCTTGACCCTTAATTGGTGTGTAAACTAGGTAAGTTGACTGAGGGTACTACCCTACGAAGTCAAGGGTTGAGTCAAAGCTGAGGGAAGTGTCCTAGTGATGACCTTAATATGAATGTTTTAAACCTGTGTGAGTCAGAGTCAGTCATTTTTTTTAAACCGAAGTCAGTCTTTAGACCCTGGTTCATTTGGTTCGGTTTTAGGGTCTCTTACTCCCTAAATCCTATAAATAGGCACACACACTTTACACAAAAAGGCATCAGTTTTACAAAAAGAGCAATTTTCACATAATTTCACTTAAACTGTTTTCCAACATTTTTAAAAGTAAAGTCAGTGGCAGAAATCATTTATCACTTGCCTAAAGTGATAAATATTTGGGTTGGAATCTTGCTAGGAGTGTGTATAGCTTGAGGACTGGCTAAACTATACACAGGACTCAAGATCAACCTTTGGGTTTGTATGCATTGTGTTTTTCTGAAGGTAAATCAATACAGTAAACTTTGTTTTTAAATTGCCTTTTTGTTTTCAAACTGTTCTTAGGCTGCTTGATTAATCTGAAGCACCCCTGTGTTAAGATCATTGATACTGAAGGACCCATGTCTGATAAATTGCCTAAGTGAGGATTTGGCAAATTCAGACATAGGCTTCAAGTTATCCCTGATCATGTTTCAACCAGGAATTCGGTTTAAGTCCCGCAAAGCATTCGTTGTCTCTTTTGGTCTCAATTCATTGTGTTTGAGTAGCATTTTAATTGAGTCAGTTGTAGTGCACAGAATCTTAAGTACTCAGTCTCAAAAATCAGGAATTGCCATTTGAAAGTTTAGACTAGCAAAGAGGCCCTGAGAGGATCCTGGCCTATAGTTCATTTTTCAGTGACAATCTGATTCTTGTGTAATTCTGATCTTTAGATTGGGTGCTTGCTGTTGTGTCTAGTGTCAATCCCCATATCTGCTGGGAATTTCAATTTGCATCTCCATGTGATTTGCATCTTGAAATTCTGCCCCTTTGTTGTGCCAACATGTTGTTCCTTACTTGCTGAAACCTGTGTTGCCTGCAAATTTGATTGAAAAATGCATTCTCTGAACAACTTGTAATAGGCCTTTAGTTTTGACAGTTTAGGATCTGCTGTGTTTCTGTAATCAGAACCAATATTGGATTGATAATCAAAAAGAGTTAACTCTAATCTGATTAGCATTTCAGTGTTGAATCTGATTTAACAGCCTAGTCTTTGGTCCTTGCATTGCTTATATTTTGGTTTGCATTGTATTCAGACTTGAACAGTATCTGTGATAATCTACCTATCAAACTTAGATTATCATTTGTACAAGTTCAGCTGAAGGCATCCAATACAAGTTCTTTTTGTTGTACTTTCAGATTCTATAATTGTTTTTTAAAAAAAAACTCTGAACTTGTACTATGTGCCATGTCCATACTTGAATATATGTTACTTTGAAATCTGAATGTTCAAGAATCGTGTGAACCCTTTGTGTGGTACCTATTTGAACATTTGATTTGTATACTTAATTTATTTTCCAAAGTAAGCTGACATATCACCTATGTTGTATTGGTTGTGTAACTTTGATTAAATCCTGATAAATCACACTCAGTCATTTCTGATCAACTAGGACAACACATAATTGAATAACCATTAACTCAGTTTCCGGAAATAATTGTTAGTAATTGTGTGTTATGTTTGCTCCTATCTGCCATTATTCTACATAAATCGAAAAAAGGGTATAATTTGTCAACACACTATTCAACCCCCCTTCTAGAGTGTTTTACGTGCATTATCGATCCAACAGATAATTAGTCTAGAAATGCATCATCTAGTTGACTTACATCACCAACACGTCAAAAGAAGTCCGAATCGCACCTTTCTTTGTTGGAGACAAGGTCCTAGTGTACAATACGCGTCTTCGTATATTTCCTGGAAAGTTATAATCGAGATGGTTTGGACCATATGTCGTCACAAAAGTCTTCAATTTGGGAGCGTGTGAAGTTAAGGATGAACACTATGGGAGGAGTTACACAGTGAACGGCCATAGGCTGAAACATTACCTAGAGCGCAATTACGACGTTGAGTTGAAAGTATTTATGTTGGACGACCCGAAATACGAGTGAAAGGAGCCCTAATAGTACAGTCGAGCTGGCGACTATAAATTCAGAACTATTGATCATACCCTTATTTATTGCTTTTGATTATTGAAGTTTGTTTGAGTCAATAAAGTAGCATGACAATCGCAAGGTTTTTTTAATCACAAAAATCTTTGGTCCTTCGACTCGAGATATATGTGGTATTTTTCTTCACGATTCTCATGTGATACCCTCGTAAAAGTTTTCGCGTCTTCCGACGGTCAATAAAGCATAAAGTGGCTTAAACTATTTTTGCGCATTCATCATGTATGCACAATTACCGTCACCTTATTTTCTTATTGCCCGGCGCATGTTACTGAAAGTTTTTGAAGTGTTTTGCGATACAGGATGATGGAGCACTTAGGACCCAATCGACATCAGTCCGGTTCCACAATTTATCAAGACACTTGGAGAGTCAATTCCAGAGCTAAGTACCTTATCTTTTCATTATTATTAGTCATTGGGGACAATGTCTATAATAAGTTAGGGGGTAAGGACGGTCTTAGCTTATTTAATCGAAAAAGGGAATAATGAAATTTAGAACACTATATTAGCTTGTCTATTGCACGTCTTGAGTAAGGAATCGGTAGAAAAGGAGCCCGAGAATGATTTGAAGTTAATTATAGCATATATATTAAGTTTAGTATGGAAGAATGAGCATGTGCTATGTTGCATGAAGTAGTGACTTGTTAATTAAGATTTTGCCATTTGTACTAAATTTTTGAGCACATAATCGGAGTGAGAAGTAAGTGGATGAGATGAAAAGTTATCTTAGACCGGGAATCGATATATGTCGGTGGATATACTTTAACCAATTGTTGTAGGATGATGGTAGCAATCATGATGCCACAAATGGTAAAACGGGACAAAACGGGCTTGTGAGTGAGAAAGAAAAAAGTGAGAAAATCTACCAAGAGGGAAGCAAATCCGGAGCGTAAGACACATGGCCCAAGCACGAGAAAAATAGAGGGAAAAAAGTACAACTCGGTCCCTATGTCCGCCCGGCCAAAGTAAGGTTTCATGTCGTTTGCCTAAGTCTGAAAGCAAGAATGGCGAGTATGCATACTAGCAAGTTAAGGTTGTGGGGTCGCTATAACTTGATTCTTTTCACGATACACTATCACAAAAGATTCATCACACTACACATTGATGCATTGGTAAGTATTGATTAATGAGAAGCTTATGGATTGTCCCATGTTGCATATTCAGCCTGAAGTCTTTACTGAATGTGTGGTAATTGATTGGGATTGCTCTTGGAAGTACATTCCGCCTTGATACTCTGCTCGAGGACGAGCAGAAGGCTAGTGGGGGTAGTTGATGACGCTCAAATGATACACCTTATCGCATCAGCATTTCACCCATTCTAAGATAAAAGTAGTAGTTTTCGACCATTTATATGAACCATTTGAGTCGAATGTCATGAGTTGGGTTCATGAGTCGAGTAATTTTCATTTAACATTTATTTTCCCCGATTCGAATTTATTTCGTGCATTATTGGACTATTTTCAGGTTACAAAGATTGGGCCAAGTGTTATAGAGTGATTATGGGCCGAGACGGACGAAGAAACGGACCTAGGGTGTTACAGAACCTTCAGTTAAGTCGGAAGAAAAAGACAAAAATGCCCTGGATGCTGCGTGAAGCCTTTCCACCGCCGCGCCAGTCCAGAACCTTCGAAACCACGTTTTCTTGGATGAGGGGTAGATCTAGGTGTTACTATGTCGGTTTAGCAATATAAATAAGAGGCCTCGCCCTCAGAAAAATCGTACCAAAAATACTACAAGTTCATGTGCAATAAAAGTTTGTTGTTCTTTATTTTTTATGGGTTATAGTCACAGATCCGACAGATTCTCCGCCTAGAGAGCGATCAGGGGAAGATCTACACTCGTCTTCAAGGGTATGATTTTCCGGCTTTTTAGATGTAGATCTGTCGTTGTTTTTCTTGTAATTAGTATGGTTTAATTGTTTATATTAGTTCTGATATGTAGTATTTTGTTTATTTAACCCCAAGAATGTTTAGATCTGAATCGTTGGTGAAGAAATCATGAATGAAAGGTTGCGTTCTTTGGAGCCCGCGATGGTCTTTATCGCGGCTGCGATACCTAGTAAACCCTAATTCATGATAATCGGAGCCAGCTACGTCTGATCGGCAAATTTAATTTACATGTAGTTAGCCTGATCAACTATATGAATGTCTTCATAAATCAATATAAAGGACGATAAAGTGAAGTATTAGTTCGGACGATGTCTTGATCGATCCTTAAGAACGTGCTAGTCAATTCAGGATAGCTACTTAGGAGGTCTTCTGTCTTAAACCGGCTAATCCTAGTTTTTATTGCTTGTGAATTAATACAACCAACGAAGGAGGTCAATTGCACACAGGCACATACTGTCCTTTCAATGGAAGTAGCGTAACATTAGGGATTAGCACCCGTAGTTTTTAAAGATCTAAAATTTACCAACGGGGATGATTGATGCATGATGCGGAGGGAATAACTAATCACTCATAGTTAGAACTAATTTTTATAAAACTCATAAGGGTACACTTGTGTTTGATCCTATGTGTTGGGACCTACACTTTAACTTCTATGTTCTATAGTTGGTCATAGACCGTTATCGTGACAATTCAATCAAGGTTAACTTGTGTTTTTACGAGTCTCTCGTGGGATTCGACCTTGACTCGCGTAAAGTACTCGCTACGATTGACCTAGTACTATTGCTAGTAGCAGTCAGTTGGCTGATGCATATCAAGATTTTTTATGCCGTTGCCGGGGACTCATGTCAAAAATACTTGTTTATTTAGATTGAAAGTCTGTATATATTTTGATTTCGTGTCAGTTTTAGAGTATGGGACTAACTAAGTCGTATAGTGTCTGTTCAGATTGGATTTTGGGAATTTTCGGTCAGGAAGCCGCAGTCAGTAAAAGTGAATAACTCGGTAGGTTACTAAGACCCCAAGTACGGAGGGACTTTGCCGAACGTGTACATTATCGGGACTAGCCCGTGGCTATTGTTGTGATCCACTAATAGGTTGCAAAGTTATATCTCATGGCGGATATACACCATGCGTAGTGCCCTTGAGTGCGGATGTAACAGAGATAAGTTAGGCTAGAAACGTTTAGTCATGACATGTTGATGAGCATGAAGTGAACCTTAGATTGAGTCGGTCATATAAGACAATTTATTAATTATGAACCTTACGTTATAAATTCTTAAATAAATTTTAGCTTCTACTTCTTATTAAGTACCTTTGTACTTACCTCAAATGCATGTTTGTTGTGTGTTTGGGTAAGAGAAGATGAACAGGTTGAACCGGAATTCGATGAGGATTTCAAAGACGACGTTTGAGGACGTCGACGTTGGAGCTTTTTCTTTACTACTTCTCATATGATGTTCTAGACATTGTTTTACTTGTTTTGGAGACGTGTTGAGTGTTCCTTTAAGACTTTGTAATTTGTTTTGTTTGAATCTTTTAGAAGGTCGTTTCGTATGGTGTAAGACTTGGAGATTTTCGTTGTAATAAGCTTACCTTTCCATCTTTAGTTGATGTTTCTATTCTTGATTGCTTTGAAAAAAATATACCCGAGTCTTTTGCTTCCGTTTTTTTTTTTTTTTGATACGACATAGTAGAGACTTACGTATAATGTGGAATTTATTTTATATTATACGTGCCGAACGTTTATTTTTCGGATATAGACTCGGTGTCCGGAAACGGGACGTTATAGAATGGAAATGGAAAAAAATGAAGTAGACACAATGAAAAGGGAAGCAAAGCGAAACTAGGGCGAAAGTTAGTAAAACCCAACGAACCCAATCCAACCCAAAACCCAAACCGAACCAACCCGAAAACCCAAACCAATTGAAACCCAAAATTTTGGGATTGGGTTTTGACCCGTACCAAAAATATTTTGGGTTTTTGGATTGGTTTTTTTTTTTGTTATTTTTTCCGGGATGACCCAACCCAACCCGATATATATATATATATATATATATATATATATATATATATATATATATATATATATATATATATATATACACATGCATGCATTCCGTTCAAAGTAAAATGATGTTATCATATTATCGATATCACTTCATTTTCGTTTCGGTCTACAATTCTTTGACCTTTCTTCCGAAAAAGAATCCGCGTATGTATTTTTATGTATGACTATTGGTCTTTTATGATTATTTTTATATGTTGTTGGTTTGTTATATGTTGTTGAATTCTTAATTATCAAATTTTAACGTTTTGTTTCCTAAAAAAGTGGTTTCTTTAACGATTATTGTTATGAACATATGACATGGAACTCGAATTTGGATATATACATGTGCGTGGATTTTATAGCATAAAAGTGTTATTATAGATGCATGTTTTATGGATGAAAACCCGAAACCCAATACAAACCAACCCGAATCAACCCATTGGGTTTTATAGTCATTTGGTTGGTTTGGGATAGTTTTTTCTTGAACCAACCCGACTTATACTATGTAAAAACTCAACACAAGTCTACCCAACCCACCCAAGCTCACCCTAGGCGAAACCCAGTTGTAGCCACTAAAAGGCCTAAAGATTATGTTGTGTCTATTGAAAATTAAACCAAATTGCACAATATTGCATAAAAAAAAATTATATTTTTTTCATAAGAAAAGGAAGGTTACAAGTCGATTTTCTTTCACTGTAATTGTACATTGGAAAAATGAATTGTCTTCCTCTGTTTGAAATCCATGTGACATTTTTATAATCATCATCCTTCAGTGCCTGGAAATGGGCTCTGCACAATAACAGAGATTTGAGATTCATCAATGTAATTTCAAAAGAAAAATAATATTAATATAATCACATAAAAGTAAAATAAAATACATAAAGCGAATTAGTCAACAATCGAACATTTCTCAACAAAGAAAAAAAAAGTCAACAATCGAACATGATATATTTTATTTTATGTAAAAAGAATAAGAAATAAATAAAACAGAAACATATTAACACCTCATCAGAGGATTTTGAAGATGTCTCACACCGTCTTTAACAGCATGATACTTGTTTAATCTGTTGATTAATCGGCTTTGGTATCACTTGTAACGCTTCAAAATCGATCTAACGTCATATCTAGTAACTACATTAGACACATCCTCCCTCGCATGACATAAAATAGTAACCCAAATTACCAAATTCGATCATGAAGTCTCAACCTTATGATTCGGTAACGTTTCTCTCGATTTTCCAACATGAAACACTATATATGGTAACACCATATAAGGGAACTTTTTTCGGGTGAAGCTACTGCCACAACGGTTCTGGCACAACACACTTTTGCACCCATGATAATAGTAGACCTACATGAGAAATACTACTGACACAATCACTCAGCCACAACCTGATTTACACCATTGATCATAATTTACCTATCATAATCAGCGTGTCATACATGATGATCAATATTGTAAACTCAGGCCGTGTAATTCATTGTCGCTGATATGATTCCATCAGTGGCATTACCCGATTTACATCATGGCTAACGAGCATATATGCATGCAAGGACGGAGGTGTATGCAGGGCTGAGGTGGGCTAAGCCCACCCAGCGGATAAAATTTCTACACTAAAAAACCTATACAATTCAACTTAAGTCATCAAAACATCTTAGTTAAACCCACTCGATTGTCCGAATATAATCGATTAGCCCACCCGATATCCAATATAATCGACTAGCACACCTGAGATCCAATTTCTAGCTCGTTATTTTATGCATGATAATCAATGACATAACCGTTGCAACAATAGTTACAAACGTAAAAGAAACGATACTAATCATAACAGTTATGCAATAACGTATGACGAGTTATATAATTGCTCACCATGCAATTTATCGATACATTTATTGTCACAATCTTTCTGACAATTGGTTTTAGGCCGTTGTAGGGCCATTGCAGTCAATGAACTTGCAATGTCGCAATTGTCGTAGCATATGTCGATGCAATCTTGATAGGCTTGTGTCCAACCTTCAACTTTGCTTATGTTTATTGCTGCAAAAACAACCATGCACATTACAATCATTCCAAAAATCTTCTTTCCTTCCATTTTCTTTTTGGGGAGCAAAAAAAAATATTTATTTTCTATTATTATTTTGTTTGATTTTTTTCTCTCTGGTTTTTCTTTTTTTCTTGGTCGGTATATTTATATTGGATTTTTCTCATTTTTTTCCCCGACAAATTTGGTGGTGTGGATGGTTAGCCTTAAAGTTCTTAATTTAGCTGGTTGTTTAAGACCATAATTTTATGTGTATTAGCTACAACGTAGCCGGGCCAAATACTTTTCCTTTGGTTTGCATCACATGCCTTTGATGGTAAACGGTATGCTGTTATGGTCGTGACACGATAAATAATGTAACGTACTCCTTTCGTTTCAATTTATCTAAAGCAGTTGTCAAAATCATTAGTTCCCATTATAACATTATAGGGAATTCAGATTCAAGATTGATAAATAACAGATGGAATCTAACAGTAATAATCAACAGAAATAACAGAAACAAGAATAACATAAGATTTAACGTGGTTTCCGGCGTTGTGCTGACTACTTCACGTATAGAAAAGAGATATTTTATTATGCACTGAATTTCAGACGGATTGCACACACGCTGATTACAACAATTGGTATTTATACGCATAATTCCCTAAACCCTAACCGTCAAAGGATCTTTGTCGGAATTGTCATAAATGCCCTCAGACGTGACTCAAAGATCGCGACATCGCCAGACTTGTAACCATGCAGCTCAGATGTATAACTCAGCTGTATCCAAAACCTCAGCAGACCTCAGCAGGCTGCTGACACCAGAAGAAACTCAGCAGACTTCCCAGCTGACCTTCACAGACTTGAATACACTTCATTCAGTTGACCATCACTCAGCTGACTTCACAGATTAGTTAAAGATCAAGCCATTTTGCTGAGAGTTCCATTTTATCTGAGCAGTTATATTTTCAATGCAACATTTATGGTACTTTTCCTTGCTTTACCATTATTCACTATAATATGATAGATAAAAAAAGAATGTCACATTAATTATATCCAAGGACTTTTTAGTCATTTCATTTTCAAATCAATGCATTAACACACTTTCTTAATATACATGATTTTGGCAATTCACCTCATATAATTTGGAACGGAGGGAGTATTATTATATTATTGATTATGGTAGACTACTATACATCATGATCAAGAATAATTTTACTGATACAACAATTCAGTCACAACGATTTAGGGCATTCGCATCAGAAACATCATATTATATCCCTAAATTAATATAAAATAATACATATCCTTGTTTTACAACATCTCAATTCAAAATACTCCACGACAAAGATCCATATCCTTATCACTATAACATTTTAAATACTATTATATAATATATTCTATTTCACAACCTCATTCATACACGTTAAATATTTATTATTTCACTCAAAAAAGATTATATCCTTATTCCTATAATTTTTTATAATTAAATATCTTCAGGGACGTGAATAGTGCATCCTCAAATGTAGGATGCATTGTCCATATCCCCAAAAATAAAATAGGGATACAGACTGTTGTAGGAGCTATTTGGGGTAAACTCTATTTGTTATTTTCATTTTAGGGATAGGGCACCATAAATAACCTTACACCACTAATCACAAGATATTAATTTGAGACAACCAAAAAGGTAACGTGGATAAAATGGGACGGAGGGAGTAAAACTTTCTTAGGCATGATTTTTCGACTGAAAACAATGACAACTGAAAACAACTAGTTGAAGCACCCGTGCGATGCACGGGATGCCCGCCGGTAGTTTTGCATATAGGTGAATGCAGGACTTAGTTTAACATATTGTAAACTTCATAAAAACACAGAAAGAGAAGGAAAACTACATAAAATGGCATGCACATTGTAACAAAATATGAGGAAAGGAAAAAAAAAAAAAAAACACAGAGCAAATATGAAGTATATAAATGGCATACACATTGTCAAACTACATAAATGGCATAACAAAATAGCAACTATGCGTGTGAAAAAGTGGCCAAAAGATATGTTGTTGAGGTAGAGGTCCGGCATTTAATTGTAATTGTTGACATCACAAAGATTAGGTGTTGCATTCTAAATTGAACAACCACTCGAGCATAAGCATTGTTTAACACCTCCCAATCAATCCATTAATAATAAAAGGAAAAGTTCATATATATATATATATATATACTAGCAAAATACACGTACTTCGTACTTATTCGGCTAATTTATTATTTTTAATACTAGTGAGTTTAGGCCGTGCAAGGCACGGCGATGAACTGCCCCGATAAATTAAGTTAATCAGAACTCTATAAAGCAGCAGCAATTAAGGAATTTAGTGAAGATGATTTAAAAAGCTAGCGTAAGTAACCACGATTCATGAAATCAATACATACTCGTTTCCAAAGGAACGATTTTACATACGGTCACAACAAAAGAAGTCGAATCATAAGTAGATGTTCTGTTCATTTATACTACTTACCATTGCACGTAATAGAACATGTTAAAAATTTGTAACATGTCGCAAAAAACAATGCAAAATGTTTTATTCCCTACAAGCAAAACATAAGATTGTGTAGGGTCTCATAATCATGACCTTGCTTAGATATAAGTTTGAAGGAAAAAATTTAACAGCATTGTATGAGAATGAACAATTTTCTTCAGATCAATAGCATTGTATGCCTTGACTATCACTTATTGAACTATTGGAATATATGTGCTTCCTTGCTCTCTTGTTTCTCGTTTCTTCAAGAAACACACGATCGTCAGCTTCTCTAATTCTACCTTGAGTTGTTCTTCAACTTTCAGCCCCTAAAACACCATCACACATATAAGAGTCATCAATGTTTTGTGAATCGATAAATTGTGATACTTAAAGAAACCCACAAATTCATGAGAATCTTTCAAATGTTGCGGAGTGATTCATGTGAGTACTTCAATATCTGTTGACTTTAAAGTCACAAAGAGTATATTTTCACCTTCATTCAGTTTTATTGGTACTCAACTGCTAAAGCAATTTGATAAGAATATATTCATTCATCCTGTGAATTTATAAAACATAATTTCATACAAGTACAACGATCATACTAACAAACCTGAGCTCTACACCGCTTGCTTCACCGTAAGAGGGACATTTTATAATCCATTCCATAGGAACATCCAGTCTGTTCTTGCAAGTCGACAAGCATTTACCCTTTATTTTTGCCTACCAAGTTCGAATAACCCAAGGTGTTTTTCTATGTACATTTATATATTATGTTAGTTTCTTTTTTAACAACAATTTTTTATTAAGAGATCGAAAAGGAAATTGGTATCTCTCTTCTGAAAGTGGCGTTGTAGACTCTCCGGAGACTATATTTCAATGTTAGAACACAAGTGCTTTAACGTGTGCTTCTAAAACAAAAGTTAAGATACTCGTGTTTTAACGTTGAAATTGACGGGAATACACATTCCTGCCAAGGAATTCCTGTGCAATCCATCTTACCTAGAAGGAAAGAACTAAGTTTACTATAAAAAGGTGCATTCTTTTAAACCAATGATTTGTTTTTGTTTGCATAAAGGAGGAAAGGAGTAAATTTAATTAAAGGGTTACTTCTACTTCATGGATCTAAGCCTCAAGATTCTGCTTATATTCGAGTTTCTTCTGGTTTACTCTACCTTCTGTGACCATATACAATCAGCGTGCATTTATCTCACCTTGTATGTTTGCCCAGAAATGTATTCTTTTTTATGTGGATATTTGTTGATTTTTAGCAGCCAAGGGTTTAAATGCACTAGATATCCTGCAATCCCTTTCAAACCACGAACCGACTTCCTTGCCTGCAAAATACGGTAACAAGTTCAAAATATCTCACAGAGAATCTCCATTACAAGGAAATTCTATACGAAGACTCTTTAATGAGGAATTTCACTTGCATCTAATCATAACACGACTCGTGACATGATTTTTGTTGAAATCTAACAATGCTTAATGTATGATGCGGTTATTAGTTATTACCAGGTATCCTTTGAAGAAAGCCTGAATACGTCTAGCAGCCATGTCCTCCGATAGCATAGCTCTGTATGTAGCATTTCTTGAACAATCTTTTGCAGGAATGACGGATTCTTTATCGACATTTCTCGTCTCATTTGTTTCTCCGGCCGTCAATTCCTTCCGTTACCTATAAGTTGAGCAATACATTCAAGAAATTTTCGGTGGAGAATAACACACAAAAAAAAGAAGAGATGCATGAAATCAAATTTTCCTTACATTCCCATGTTTGGATCTATCTTTCTTCAACCTTTTTTGAATAATAATTGATCTGAAACAATCACCAGAACCTATTTTTTAAATCACACTGAAACTTAGAGACATCTATCAGATTAGAACATAATTTAAGCAGAAGTTTCCATTTGGAAGTAAAAGGCATGATCCAAAAGAAATATAATAGTGAGGGGTTGGGAACATGAACATGAACAGGAACAGGAACAGGAACAGGTATGCTTGATAAACACATTTGGATTGTGCGGTTATAAAGTTTCCTTCAAGCTAATATCTGAAGCAACTTGAAATTGTAATATAAGTTCTACATTTCCAATTAAACTACATATATCACAAAGTTTGGGACCGTTGGATCATTGTCATATATATCTTGCTAGATTATACTTTGCATGAATTATTTGATGTTTCTGAAGCTAGAAACATTCTGTTAGGATGAGATCTCTCTCTCTCTCTTTAATACCTAACTATGAGCTTGATAAAAATGGCAGACTGGAGCGAAAGTCCTAGGCCTAGCCCTTGCCTTACCTTCAGTTCTCATCTTATGTTCTTCACTACCTTAGCTACCCTTGATAACTCAATCCAGAAGATCACACAAAGGTCAACCTCTTTACCTATCAGAAAGCATGAAGCTTTACTTTTACAAATAAAGGTTTTAAATAATCTTAACAACACTAAGACGCAAAGAAGCAACCAATTATCATGTAGATATGAAACCAAATAGGCAAGAAAGAAACAACGAACAATCCTAAACATACAAAAGAAATAGAAGCCTCAATCTTTAGGCAAGAACAATTAAAAAATGTACATCTTCAAAAACTCTAGTCACGTTGAAACACTAAGAAGGAAAAAGATCATATATGCCAAAGAAACCAAGCAAGAAAAAGCTGAATATGAGTGTAGTTTTATACCTGTTGCTGAACACGAAGAAAAAGACACCAAATGTAGAAAGAATTCCAAATCCTAATCAGTAGCACATGTAAAATAAAAACCAAAATAGATTTTACCAGAGAAATAATACGTAACGCGAAAATCCCACACTTTGACATGGCAGACAAAAGCCCTTCTCTGAGTCATGAGGCTTCTCAGCACAGGCGAAAAACCAAAAATACCAAAATAAAAAAAGAGAAGAATTTGAACTTATCATGGCAGCATTTTCTCGGAAAACCAAAACATCAAATGCCTCATCAAATCGTAAACAACGGAAGCAAAAGGATGTGAAATCATCTGTACCACAGCATGCTTGAACCACCACAAACGCTACACGGCGTTACTTGCATCAACGGCGAGCACTGGCAGCAGTCCAATCCACTGCAGACTCTTGTGTGTTTGCCGAGAATAACCTCCATGAGTGACAACCACCGCTTCAGATAGACGAGGCAAGGCTAGGGTTATCATCTCGGATTCCCTCCATGTGAAGAACAGAAGAATGAAGACTAAATGCGGAAATTGTAAAGCCTAATGGATCAGCTGGCTGTTATTTGTGTAGATGGGCCATACATTAAAAAAAAAGGCCAAACGGAAAAATTGCTGAGAAAATGAGGACGTGGCCTCCAGCCTGAGCAATTGTTCTTTCTTCTTATAAGGAAAGATTATATCTATATTGTTGACTATGCGCTTATTTTATAAAATATATATGTATGTGGAATTACTTTATTTCTCTTACTCATACGCATTGAATCCAACGCGTCATGTTACATTTTCATTCTTTTTAAATATGATAAGCTTTTTTTGTTTAAAAATGTTTTATTTTATTTGTATCAAATGAAGAGTTGTCTCAAGTATCTTGTATATCTGTAGATACTCTCTAAGTTTATTCTAACCTAAAAGACATCATCTAAAATATAACGTGTCCGAATAATTGTGTAATCTTTTTAATTAAGTATATTTTTATACTAACATTCTATTATAACTGTAAATACTATTTGTTAGATAATTTAATGTCATCCAAATTGAATAATCGTAAAGTCATAGAATCATTAATTGTGCCACATGAGTATTACTAAGTTCAAAAACCCAATTGATTCAGTCACATTATAGGTTTGTGGCCTATCTGACATGGCTTGAATCTTACGTGGGTCAGCATGCACTCCATCCTCATGTATGATATGGCCCATGTATACCACCTTCGTTTGTCCAAAAGAGTGTTTGGAGAATTTAGCATAGTATTGGTTTCTTCTTCAAAACTTCTAGAATCACTTTAAGATATTGTTTGTGGGAAGCCATGTCAGGGCTGAAGATTAAGATGTCAACAAAAATATCAGCACAAACTTCCTTAAGTAAGGTCTCAATGTCTCATTTATACTTCTCTAGAATGTGGTCGGGGCATTTATGAGCCTAAACAGCATCACATTGAATTCAAATTGTCCATAATGAGTTACAAAGGTGGTCTTATGGACATCATCTTCATTCATCAAAAACTGATGAAATCCATCAAGTCTATTTTGGAAAATAGCCTAGCGCTCTCTAACTCATCCAATTATTCATTAATTTGGGGAATATGGTAGCTATCCCTGATAGTCAAATCATTCATCTTTTGAATTCTCACAGAATCTCCAGTTTCATCTTTCTTTTTCACAAGGAGCAAGGATGATGAAAATGGAGTATTATTGTGATGTATAATCCCCTGTTGTAACATTTGATCTACCAACTGCTCTATGTCATCCTTCTGACGGTGAGCATATATATCTACATGGTTTTAGTTTCACGGGTTCAACACACTCTTTCAACACATAGCCCTTCATTGGTGAAAATCATTTGGAATTCGCAAACACCTCATGATACTCTTCTTTAAAGGGCATAGGATTTAGAGCTTGTTCTGTATCAAATTGAGGCACCCTAAAAGTCCATAGGTCCCTTTTCTCAAATTCTTAGTAATAATCTTACAGTTGATCATCTTAAGATGAGCTTCTTCTATGTAACTTCTTAGCTTAATTTGTTCTACCTTGTTAGTGAAAACCAGTTATTTGTTGTAGTCAAAGACCATGTGGTTGTACCTTTTCATTTAATTCACCTCTAATATCATGTCACAGCCTCTCAACTTGATCAATCTCACATATTGTTAAAACATGACCCCTTGAATGATCCATGGCAAGTCAGGACACTTAAATTCACTCACCT
Organism: Gentiana straminea; assembly: GCA_036785695.1. NCBI lineage: Eukaryota > Viridiplantae > Streptophyta > Magnoliopsida > Gentianales > Gentianaceae > Gentiana > Gentiana straminea. The sequence continues at coordinate 399,077 of JAVUPR010000019.1, forward strand.
TTCAATTTCCATCTACTATTGTGATTCATATAGGGTGAGTTGGTTATGTCACACATTTCACTTCCTTGGCAACTTATTGGTCTATGAAAATGTGAGATGCACCACTGTCTATGAGGATGGTAATTGGCTTTATCTTTAATATGCCTCTAGTCTTAATGGTTTTAGAGTTGACCTATCTATATAAGGTGTACTTGGATAATAAGTAGTTTCCGATTGTCCAGTATCCCATACCATATCCTCTATATTCACATTGTCCACTGCAATCTCTCCTCAAACTTCATCATTTTTAGCTTGTAGAAAGTGTATGTGTTTCTGCTCGCACACGTGGCCTAGGGTGTATTTTTCATTATATTTAAAACATAACCAGCTGGTCCTCTTCTCCCATAACTCCTTAGGAGTAATTGCCTTATCTATCATTGGTTTATTCCCAAGGCAGAGAATTTTATTAGTCACCTCAGTGGTGAATGGAGAGAACCTAGACTGGCAACGGTTAGAGTAATTTTTCTACACAGGCCTGTCATTCAAAGCCATTATATTAGATTCTTGGCATATAGCAGCATTAATGGCATTATACATGTCCTCATGCTTCATCAATCTCACCGTAGACTTCATTATTTCAGTCTCTATCAACATATGATTTTGTAACTGCACCAAGCTCCTTAATGCCTCAAACTCCGATAGATATTCCTTTATTGTGCTCTTTTGTCTCAGTTGGAATTCATCTATTGGCAGTTCTAATGACCTACCTCCAAATCGTCTCATAACTTTCTCTCTCAGTAATGCCCAATTCATACTGAAAAACTCAATCTCATATTTCCGAACCACACATATGCTTTTCCTCGAATATGCATTTCTATTAAGCCTACTATTTGATCATCCGAAATATATATCATGCATCTGGAAGTATCTTTCACTACGTCGTTTCCATTCCTTAGTTGATTCTCCATCGATTAGGAAGAAATCAACCTTAGGAACCTTAACTCTTGCCTCAAATTTCTCATTTATATCTAATTTGAAATTAGCTTCATACCTATGTGGCGTAGGTAGCAAGCTATCGTCATGAACTAACGGGTGAGTTCCAATCTAATAAGATGACGGCGAATGTGCTAGTGAAAATGTCTCACCTACACTATCAATCTTCTTAATCCGCGCTTTTAACATGTACGTCGGAGAATCCTTCTGAGCTTGCATGGCAGCTTGATTTGCAGTCATGGATGACCGAAACAAGTCCATTTTAGCATGCACCGCATCATTTCTCACATTACAGCCGTGCACCCCGTCCATGCAAACATAAACATTTTCTTCTAACCTATTCTGGTCCTTCCACAACTCATCCATTGCCAATCGGTGATATCCAAAAGTGACGTTGTATTGACGGTATGAAAACAAATTTGAATATTCATCAATTAAATTTATTAAACTAAATGTATGAGGAAACACCTCATAGCGCACCTCATAAAATCAATTTATTTTTGTTGGCTGTAGTGTAATATTTATTTTGTTGGTTGTATGCATAATATTTTAAGATTATTTTGTTGGCTATTGTAATATCCCGGTTTTCGAAAAAGGGCATTCTTGTCTTTTATTAAAAAATCGGAATATTATATTTAAATTTTTTTTGGAAAAAAAAAATAATTATTGGTTTTATGGGAATTAATGGAGTTTAATTTGGAGTTAGACTCTCATTATTCTCAGCAAAGCAGTTTCAAAAAAAAAAAGGGACAGGACGGTTTTCATTAGAGAAGGGACGCAAGTTTGAAAGAAAAAAAAAGAGAGAGACTTTTGATCTTCAAGGCTTAACCGTTGTTCGTTCGTGCAGACTCCTCAAAGGAGAAACATTCTACGGAACGCAAGGGTCATTTGGATACAAATTTCGTCCTGTGAAGGTTAGTCGTTTTGGAGTTATGGTTTACGAGTTTCGGACGAGTTTGAAGGTTAGATTTCGTTTTGGCTTGAAACCGTCGAATTTCTACCCTTGATATCTCCCTCGTTTCTATTCCGTTTTCAGATCGTAGCATACCGTTGGAATCCTCGTGACGAGAGCTTCGCATCGGTACCAGGAACAGCATCTAATTCGAAGTATTTAGGCAGAAAAGGTAAGGAGAAACCCTTACGTTTCAGTTTTCGAATATGTGGCAGTTGTGTTGTTTTCTTGTCGTTTTGGTGAGCTAAGTTGTGTTAAATTGATGCCTATTTGATAGATGATGTTTTGGTATGGATGGTAGATTAATTGGGTAGATTTTGGTCAAGAAAGATTGGGTTTTTAATTGAAAACCGGATGAAAACGATGAAGGATCGCGTTTCAGTTTTCTGGAAATTCCCAGGTCGGACGGGCGTCCGGTATTCTGGACGGGCGTCCATCCTTGGTTCCACCTTGGACGAGCGTCTGATAGCTTTGGACGGGCGTCTGAAAGGAAAGTTGGATACAGGATTGAACCTGTTGTAGATGGACGGGCGTCTGGTCTTCTTGGACGGGACGGGCGTCTGGTCCTTCAGACGGGCGTTCACCTGGAGCTGGTCTTCCAGCCTTGTTTATTTTGGCTTTCAACTATCGTTTAGGGTTGTTTAATCAACCTTAAACATTTGTAAACGTATTACTATTTTATTAAAAGACCTTTAAAACTTACTTAGGTTTAGGGTTGGTCTTTTGATCATGATGAGTGGTGTCGGTGAGGGAGTGTTATCTAAATGAACTAGGACGGCTAGTTAATCACTTATTACTACACAACTTGCTAGATAAAAGATTAAACACCATGTGGTCTTGGGTAGATCCCGAAGATCTATAGCGTGATGTGTGAACGGACAAATCAAAGTGAGGGTCCTATCGGCCGCATGCCTATAGGCATCGCCGTATGTTCATACTATCGGAACCGGTTATTGTATCCCGAAGATTTCAATACGTTCCGGGGTTATTGTATCCTGAAGATTTCAATATGTCACGTTCCACCTTGATAGCATGTTGTAACAAAGATAAGCTAAGTAGTTACAGTTTAGGCATATTGGGAGATGTAACCTTTATGCGTAGAATCGAGTATGTCTTGCCTTTTTAGTTGAAACCTAATAATGTTCAACCTTATATATATTCTAAGCTTAAACGTACTTCTCTTCCTTGCTGAGTATTATATACTTACCCCTTGTGCATTTCTGTTGTATGTGCTCGGGGGTGAGAAGGCGAACAGGATTTCGAGTATTACGAGGAGTATGTTCCCGAGGAGGATCTCTGAACATGATATTTCATTCTTTGCACTTTTGTTTACATTTGAGATGATGCACTGTTTTATATACTTTGTTCATAGTACTTTGGGATGACGTGTGTTCATCTCTATTTCTTATTTCATAGTATTTCGTTTGGACTTTCGAGGGACTTCAGTTGTATTGATTGGATACACTTTCGACTTTTAGTACCTTTTTTCTATTCTAGTATCTTTATGGATATTTATTACCCGAGCATTAATTTTCCGCGCGCTTTGATTGTATTGATTGTAGGCTTACATGTATAAATGAATTAAATTTTATTTATATATGTGCCGAACGTCGTATTTCCGGATAAGGGCTCGGTATCCGGGAACGGGGCGTTACAGTTGGTATCAGAGACACGTGTTCCTTAGGCTTCTATTCCTTGAGTTTAACTCAATCTTATCTTTAGATCCTTAGTAACACTCTGGTTCTCTTGGTTGTCAGGATGAGTAGAAACACAAGATCGAGGACTTTGGCTCTTGGTAATCGGACATCCGAGAGGGGTGAAACCTCAGAGGTCGTCACGGCTTGTCACCGCCGCCTCGCACGCCTACACCGTCACCCGAGCCGGAGCAGTTCAAGCATCGGCTCCACCACCACCTCCTCCACCTGGGGTTAACCATGCGGCGTCACTTTGGCCTTCTTCGTATCAGCCCGGGTCGGGGCAGTTTCAGCAGAGGACGGTTGTCTATCCACCACCGGTGACACAGGCACCACAGCAGGCTATCCCTCAGTATGGTTTTCAGCAGCCACAGTACCCTCCGCAGTATCCTCAGCAGTACCTAGATTATCCTCCATACCAGGCTGAGCATCAGGCTCCGTATTACTATCCGCAGCAGCCGCAGGTACCCCTTGGTTATCCCCCGGTCTATCAGCCTTTCAGGCCACCGGTTCAGAAGCAGCAGCAGATACCCTATGGTTACCCTCCGGTTTACCCACCAATTAGGCCGGTTGTTGAGTCAGCACCACCAGTAGATTGGCACACTAGGCTGAGAAGAAACCGTATGCAAGATTTTTATGGGAATGTGGAACATGCAAAGGCTGAGGAATGGATCAGAAGTTTTGAGAAATCGTGTAGGAATATAGGTGTCCCTGGGACAGAGATGGCCCAGTTAGCGGTCGGTTTTCTTTTAGGTTCAGCCGAGTCTTGGATAGATGCAGTTCAGAGTAGCAACGGTAAAGTCACAGATTGGGCGGCTTTCAAAGCCATGTTCTACAACGAGTATTTTCCGGCAACGGTACAAGCGGAAAAAGCCAGTCAGTTTCTGAAACTTGAACAAGGTAATCACATGACAGTGTCCCAGTACACAAATCGGTTCAATGAGTTAGGAAGGTTTTATCCGGAGTTGATGCAAGTGGAAGAACGAAAGATGGCCCGTTACAAGGACGGTTTGGCATATGGGATTCAGTCGGGCATGCTAGGTTTACAGCAAAGAATATGGCAGAGCTACTAAATACAGCCTTGGAAGTCGAGACTTTCAGGAAGAGAGCTACAGTGGTTGTTGGTAATAAAAGAAGCTTTGAAACAAGTCAGGGCAGTGGCAGAGGGGCTCCGCAGCGGCGGTTCGGGAGGTTTCCCACACGAACAGTTAGACCACCGGGTGGTGCCCCACTGCAAAGCAAGCGGTCGGGCCACCAGTTGGCGCTCCACCGGCAGCTAGGCCACCGGCTACCTCAGGTTGTTTCTTTTGTGGCGAGCAGGGTCATTTCTCCAGGAATTGTCCACGCAGGGTAGCCAGTGCTCAGGCAGGTCAGCCTAGTAGAGTAGGTCCGAGTAAGCAGGTGCAGATGTTTGCTATTGATGCCAGAGAGGTTGAGCCAGAGGATGATGTGATCTCAGGTACCTTTTATGTTTGTTTTGTTCTTTTGAGTTATTTATAGCATGCTTGGAACATGTTGTAACTTTACTTAACTGGACAAATGCATGATAGGTATGATAAGAGTAGGCAATCTAGTAGTCAGGGCCTTATTTGATACAGGAGCTTCAACCACCTTTGTGTCCTCTAAGATTGCTAAGAAACTAGATTTACCTATGGAGCCTTTGAGAGATACTATGGAGATTGTTACACCCCTAGGCAAGGTAAATAAGGTGGTTAAGATGATACCACAAGTGGATGTTCAAAGTTGGACCTTATCGGTGTAAGAGTGACTTCACGGTTATGGATTTCTCAGACTTTGATGTGATTCTTGGGATAGACTGGCTATCCAAGAATTATGTTCACTTGGATTGCAGGGCCAAGAGAGTTATTTTCAGAGTCCCGGGGAAAGTAGATAAGACTTATCAGGGGAATGTTTACAGGCCAGGCAAAAAGAGACATCCTATCATTTCAGTAGTCAAGGCCATCAGGGCATGTCAGAAAGGATGTGAGGGCTACTTGTTGTACGCCGTGGATGTGGAACAAGTGAAGCCTAAGTTGGAAGATACTAGAGTGGCCAGAGATTATCCAGAGGTATTTCCAGATGAGTTGCCAGGAAACATGCCAGACAGGGTCATTGAGTTTGAGATACAGTTAGTCCCAGGGGCGGCACCAGTTGCCAAGGCACCATACAGGATGGCACCGGCTGAATTGAAGGAGTTGAAGGCTCAACTCAATGAGATGTTGGAAAGGAACATCATTCAGCCCAGTACTTCACCTTGGGGAGCACCAGTTTTGTTTGTGAAGAAGAAGGACGGCAGCATGCGGATGTGTATTGATTACAGGGCCTTGAACAATCTGACTATCAAGAATAAGTACCCACTACCGAGGATAGATGATCTATTCAATCAGTTGCATGGTCGGAAAGTGTTTTCAAAGATTGATTTACGGTCAGGCTACCATCAGTTAAAGGTTAAAGTGGCGGATATTCCGAAGACAGCTTTCAGTACTAGATATGGACATTACGAGTTCCTTGTCATGCCTTTTGGACTCACTAATGCTCCATCTGCATTCATGGATTTGATGCAGCGGGTCTTCATGCCTTACCTAGATAAGTTTGTGATTGTCTTTATTGATGATATTTTGGTATTCTCTAGAGATGAGGCAGAGCATGAAGAGCATCTACGGATTGTTTTGGAAACGTTGAAGAAGGAGCGATTGTATGCAAAATTTTCCAAGTGTGACTTTTGGTTGGACCAAGTGAGCTTTTTGGGTCATGTCATTTCAGGTGATGGCATTCAGGTTGATCCGGCCAAGATTGAGGCAGTTAAGGGTTGGCCTACACCGACTACAGTTTCAGAGGTCAGGAGCTTTCTGGGTTTGGCTGGTTATTACAGAAAGTTTGTGAAGAATTTCGCAAGGATAGCTACTCCACTCACCAGACTTACACAGAAGAACACCAAGTTTGATTGGACACCCGAGTGTGAGTTAGCATTTGAGTTGTTAAAGAGCAAGTTGACTACATCACCGGTATTGGCAGTACCCGAGGTGTTTTATGATTATGATGTCTACACCGACGCTTCAGGGCAGGGTCTAGGTTGTGTGTTGATGCAGGGAGGAAAGGTCATTGCCTATGCATCCAGGCAATTGAAAGTACATGAGAAGAACTATCCCACACATGACTTAGAGTTGGCAGCAGTGGTTTTCGCATTGAAGATTTGGAGGCACTATCTGTATGGGGTCAAGGCCAGAATCTTCACCGACCACAAAAGTTTAAGGTATTTCTTCACTCAGGAGAATTTGAATATGAGGCAGCGGAGATGGATAGAGTTCGTGAAGGATTATGACTTGGACATTCAGTACCATCCGGGAAAGGCAAATGTAGTAGCGGATGCCTTGAGCAGGAAACCAGTGGTTCTAGAGCCCAGTGTTGAGGCTATCACAACAGGGGTTGATGACATGCAGTTTAGCAGATTTGATCAGATTGAGGACCATCAGTTTGCAGCACCGTTGCTGGCTAGATCAGAGTTGATGGATGAGATCAGAGCAAAGCAAGATGAAGATGCTAGTTTTGGTTGATTTGAAGAGGGTTGCAAGAGAGAAGCCTACAGTTGGCTATGTGTTGGATCAGAGTGGAAATCTGTGGTATCAGGATCGTCTCTGTGTGCCTAATGTTGGAGATTTGAGACGGAGAGTTATGGAAGAGGCACACAAGATTGCTTTTGCAGTGCATCCGGGTTCCACAAAGATGTACAGGGATTTGAAAGAAAGATTTTGGTGGCCCTCAATGAAGCTAGAGATTGCTAAGTTTGTTTCTGAGTGTGACGTCTGTCAGAGAGTGAAGGCTGAACATAGGAAGCCAGGCGGGATGCTTAAGTCATTGGATATCCCAGAATGGAAATGGGAAAAGATCACCATGGACTTTATTTCAGGTTTACCTAAGACGAAGGGTGGACATGATTCTATTTGGGTAATCGTTGATAGATTAACCAAGTCGGCTCATTTCTTGCCTTTCAAGATGAATACGCCCTTGGCAAGGATGACGGAACTATATATGGACAATATAGTGAAGCTTCATGGAGTCCCAGTCTCCATTGTTTCAGATCGGGATTCGAGGTTCGTTAGTCGGTTTTGGCGGAGTTTACAGGAGAATTTTGGTACCCGGTTGGATTTGAGCACCGCATTCCATCCTCAGACAGATGGTCAGTCTGAGAGGACTATCCAGACACTTGAGGATATGCTTAGAGCATGTGTCTTGGAGGTAGGCGGATCTTGGGTAGATTATCTACCAGTTGCGGAGTTTGCTTACAACAACAGTCATCACGCGAGCATAGGCATGCCACCGTTTGAAGCTTTGTATGGCTAGAAGATGCAGGACGCCTTTGTTTTGGGACGATGTTGGGGAGAAACAGCTTACGGGACCAGAGTTAGTTGAGCAAGCCAAAGAGAGGGTTCAGTTAGTGAAGAAGAATCTGCAGATAGCTCAAGACAGGCAGAAAAGTTGGGCAGATGTCAGACGAAGACCGCTTGAGTTTGAAGTTGGTGATCGTGTTTACTTGAAGGCATCACCAATGAGAGGAGTAAAGCGTTTTGGTCAGAAAGGAAAGTTGAGCCCGAGGTATGTCGGACCTTTTGTGATCCTGGAGAGGATTGGACCTTTGGCCTATAGACTACAGTTGCCAGAGTCTATGTCCAGAGTTCACAACGTCTTCCATGTTTCGATGTTGAAGAAGTGTTTGACGAAGACAGAGGTTGAGTCTACAGTGGATCCAGAGATACTTCAGGACAACCTCGCTTATGATGAAAAGCCGATTAAGATTCTGAACAGGAAAGAAAAGATGATTAAGAGGAAGATGGTTCAGTTGGTTCTTGTTCAGTGGAGCAATCATACATATGAGGAAGCAACTTGGGAAGTTGAAGGTGATATGATCAACGAATTCCCAGAGTTTATGGACCTTCCAGGTACGTTCAAGTTTCGAGGACGAAACTCCTCTTAAGGGGGAAGGAATGTAATATCCGGGTTTTCGAAAAAGGGCATTCTTGTCTTTTATTAAAAAATCGGAATATTATATTTAAATTTTTTTTGGAAAAAAAAAGAATTATTGGTTTTATGGGAATTAATGGAGTTTAATTTGGAGTTAGACTCTCATTATTCTCAGCAAAGCAGTTTCAAAAAAAAAAGGGGACAGGACGGTTTTCATCAGAGAAGGGACGCAAGTTTGAAAGAAAAAAAAAGAGAGAGACTTTTGATCTTCAAGGCTTAACCGTTGTTCGTTCGTGCAGACTCCTCAAAGGAGAAACATTCTACGGAACGCAAGGGTCGTTTGGATACCAATTTCGTCCTGTGAAGGTTAGTCTTTTTGGAGTTATGGTTTACGAGTTTCGGACGAGTTTGAAGGTTAGATTTCGTTTTGGCTTGAAACCGTCGAATTTCTACCCTTGATATCTCCCTCGTTTCTATTCCGTTTTCAGATCGTAGCATACCGTTGGAATCCTCGTGACGAGAGCTTCGCATCGGTACCAGGAACAGAATCTAATTCGAAGTATTTAGGCAGAAAAGGTAAGGAGAAACCCTTACGTTTCAGTTTTTGAATATGTGGCAGTTGTGTTGTTTTCTTGTCGTTTTGGTGAGCTAAGTTGTGTTAAATTGATGCCTATTTGATAGATGATGTTTTGGTATGGATGGTAGATTAATTGGGTAGATTTTGGTCAAGAAAGATTGGGTTTTTAATTGAAAACCGGATGAAAACGATGAAGGATCGCGTTTCAGTTTTCTGGAAATTCCCATGTCGGACGGGCGTCCGGTATTCTGGACGGGCGTCCATCCTTGGTTCCACCTTGGACGAGCGTCTGATAGCTTTGGACGGGCGTCTGAAAGGAAAGTTGGATACAGGATTGAACCTGTTGTAGATGGACGGGCGTCTGGTCTTCTTGGACGGGCGTCTGTCTTCTTGGACGGGCGTCTGGTCCTTCAGACGGGCGTTCACCTGGAGCTGGTCTTCCAGCCTTGTTTATTTTGGATTTCAACTATCGTTTAGGGTTGTTTAATCAACCTTAAACATTTGTAAACGTATTACTATTTTATTAAAAGACCTTTAAAACTTACTTAGGTTTAGGGTTGGTCTTTTGATCATGATGAGTGGTGTCGGTGAGGGAGTGTTATCTAAATGAACTAGGACGGCTAGTTAATCACTTATTACTACACAACTTGCTAGATAAAAGATTAAACACCATGTGGTCTTGGGTAGATCCTGAAGATCTATAGCGTGATGTGTGAACAGAACGGTCAAAGTGAGGGTCCTATCGGCCTGCAGGCCTATAGGCATCGCCGTATGTTCATACTATCGGAACCGGTTATTGTATCCTGAAGATTTCAATACGTTCCGGGGTTATTGTATCCTGAAGATTTCAATATGTCACGTTCCACCTTGATAGCATGTTGTAACAAAGATAAGCTAAGTAGTTACGAGTTTAGGAATATTGGGAGATGTAACCTTTATGCGTAGAATCGAGTCCGTCTTGCCTTTTTAGTTGAAACCTAATAATGTTCAACCTTATATATATTCTAAGCTTAAACGTACTTCTCTTCCTTGCCGAGTATTATATACTTACCCCTTGTGCATTTTCGTTGTATGTGCTCGGGGGTGAGAAGGCGAACAGATTTCGAGTATTACGAGGAGTATGTTCCCGAGGAGGATCTCTGAACATGATATTTCATTTTTTGCACTTTTGTTTACATTTGAGATGATGCACTGTTTTATATACTTTGTTCATAGTACTTTGGGATGACGTGTGTTCATCTCTATTTCTTATTTCATAGTATTTCGTTTGGACTTTCGAGGGACTTCAGTTGTATTGATTTGATACACTTTCGACTTTTAGTACCTTTTTTTCTATTCTAGTATCTTTTTGGATATTTATTACCCGAGCATTAATTTTCCGCGCGCTTTGATTGTATTGATTGTAGGCTTACATGTATAAATGAATTAAATTTTATTTATATATGTGCCGAACGTCGTATTTCCGGATAAGGGCTCGGTATCCGGGAACGGGGAGTTACAGCTATAATGTAAACCTTATTTTGTAGGCCATGTGTACATAATTAGTAATATTATTATTATCATATTTTTGGCTGTAATGTTTTATTTTGTTGGCTTGTTATAATAATTATAAATATTGATGGATAAATTATTTAAGTACTATATGGATAAAGATAGAAATAAAAAAAATAAAAAAACCGTATGAATATGCATGTAAAGCAGCAATGCACGTATCTATTTATGATTTATGATTTATGATATGGATGAACACATGCGTAAGTAAAAAACATGTAGCTATTTATGATTTATGATATGTACGTGTACAAGAGGTTTGACAAATTAAAAAACATGTGTAACTAAAAACTAAAATTTAAAAGGGAGAAAAATTTATAGGGGAAACACCAAACGTAGTAACACTTTTTGGAGGAAACACTTTATGTGGGAAACTCATCGTACTTTTATTATGACTAGTAAAATGCACGTGTCTCGCACGTGTTTGGTAAATTAATATTTTTAATAATCAAAATACAACAATTTAGTTTAATATTACACATATATTGTTAATTCTATGTCTAATCAATATACAATAAAAATATTAATAAATAATTACTATTGTTAATTATAAAATGATACCATACTTGGTAGACTTTTTATTTCTCTTATTCATACACATTGAATCACACTTGCTATTCACATTTATCATTTTTTTAAATATGAAGATCATTCTTTTTTGTTTTTGGAAAGGTGAAAATCATTCTTTTGATTACAAAATCATGTCTCTGTAAATCTATAGATATTCCTCAAATTTCTCCTAACCTAAATAACAGCATTAAAATGGCATGTGTCCAAAATGTCACGTGTTGTCCAAATACATTTATTTTTAGACTAACATTCTATTATAACTGCAAAAAGTATTTGTTAAAAAATTATTGTACAAATTTATTAGACATAAAGATGGGAAATTGTTAATTTTATAACATGAGTATTATTAAGTTATATATTTTCTTTGTATAACGATCAATCATTTACATGAGCTAGAAAAAATATACATCTTAAACTCGATAATAATGGACGAAAATTCAATATATTGTTCTTAGTAAAATAAATTATTTAAAACATTTTTCAATTTGATCCAAATATAATGAGAAATGTGTTATGATGAAAATCAACTGACATTATCAGTCATATGTTACATCGAGAATTAATTTTTTTTCTTTTAATAATTATCAGTTATATTACATAATTAAAACATTATTTTATTTCTGTGATGCGTACAAATGGTATCGCCACTTTTGAATCGCGGAAATAGCCTGTCTGGCCCACCGGACCAGATAAAGGCCCGCGACCACAGCGTCGGCGATTAAAACCAACCAAGTCGAGGTCGCTGCTATCGAACCCCGCCCTGAGCGCTGCTGGACCAAGGGGGCGAGCCGCAATCTTGGCCTAAAGGCCCTCAAGAGGCCGCACAAGACTTGATGAGAAACAGCAGAGAGCAAGAGCAATACAAGACAACAAAGCCGGCGACCTGTGCTATCCTAAGAGGTCGCCACCGAGATATTCTACCCACTTGCAATCCGGATATTTAGTTTGCTTAGCTACTAAGTTTACTTAGTCACTAAGCTACCATGTAACACGTGTCTTTTACTTAGCTCCTAAGCTTCCTCCTCCTATAAAAGGAAGGCTTGTGTAACCCGAAAGAGATATATACATTCTAATAGAAAGCAGGCCAAAGCTCTGCAAAAACACCATCTCTCAAACATCTCCTCCTATCGCCGTCGCGCACCACAGGCTACCATCCATATAATCACCAACAGACAAGCCAGATATATCCATCAATCATACACCACTGAGCCTCCGTGATGATTTCCACCTCATCAGTTGGCTCCGTTACCGGGAAGACGCAGTAGTACGTTTGTAGTCTCAGGCGTGAAAATCGTCCAAAAGTTCTAACATACAGCAGATGGAAGGAATATCGCCTCTGTTCGGTAAAAACGAGTTTTCAATTTATAACCGAAACACCCCAAGTATAAGGATCGTAGTATAGGATGTTAACGGGTCGTCCTAAGGGAGTGGAATGTTTATCGAATTCAAGTATAAATCTATATCGATTGTGTCACAATTATTAACTAAACTACGGTCGAAACTAAACTAAAACCTAAACCTAAGAATTAAAACTAAAACAGGAATGAAAACAGCTTAGAAAATAGAAACAGAAAGATGGACGAGCGTTCACTAAAGTGAACGAGCGTCTGAAGGCTTAATCTAATGGACGTTCGTTCGATATTTCGGACGAGCGTCTAACTACGAACATAAACAGAAAAGTGCAGGAAAACAGTAGGAAATTAGGGTTTATAAAACTAGAACTTAAACTAAACTTGATCTAAACAATTCGATTCAAACAATTAAAGGAAAACACAGCGAGGCAACGAATCCACCCATCAACAAACAACCCCCAAATAGATGGTGGTCTAAAGACATAGTTTTTAGTAGTGATCTATCGCGAAATTGACTAAAGTTCTTTAATCAAGTTCTAAGGCTTCGTTTATCTTTTTCAAGTAAACTAAAACGGCAATCAAAACGTAATCACGAGATCGTTTCCAAACCCTTACTCAACTAATCATGCATAATCTCTTAAAACACAATTAATTGCATTACTTTGAACGAATCAAACTTAAACAATATATTTTCATATATTAATCCAAGCATCAAATATAAATAGATCGTTTCATCAAATTCATAATCCAATAAAACATAACAATGCGGACAAATAAGCGTTAAAGTAATGAAAAAACTAAATCTTTTACTCACTAAACATAGGCATAAAATCTCTAGTTGGTTGTGTTGATGATGAGCTTCCTTCGTCGTCTCACTGCAAGGTTTCTAGCCAACAATCATATTGGAGATGACTGTTGGATTGGAGGAATTCATCTCTATGGAATAAGGGTTTCCTGGCCGCAGCTTTTTATGAAAATTACGATCTCAATGTTGTGTAAAAAGTATCCCATTAGGGTTGGAGCTGCCGCTTTATTTATAGGAATTTGATGTCGGCTGCTACAGTAACTGGGTTGGACGCCCGTTTGAATATCCGGACGCTCGTCTAGAAACTTCTGGACGGAGCTGGACGCTAGTTCAGCCAACGTCTAAAGACTCTGTATGTAAAATACGATTCTGGACGCTGCATGGACTCCAGTTCACTTCTGGACGCTCGTCCAAGATCAGTGGACGCCCGTCTGGAATGCTTAGGATCGGATCTCTTCATCTTTATCCATTTTCTTCAAGCCAATTCCAACTCTATCTTGAATAATTCGACTTGAGCTTCATTTATCCTCTTTAGCACTCAAAATTCAGCCTCCTAAAGGATAAGTAAACATCGCAAAATGTAATAAAGTCCAAACCATAATAAATCAATCAATTCAATACTTAAAATAACCAATTTTGCAAATAACCATACTAAAATCATCCTTACTAAATAATTGCACTTAAACCCTTAATTCTTATATAAATTATGCAAATGTGGGGAAAATAATAATGAAATACACCCTTAATAATCATATAAATATGGCCTTAACAACACCCCCACACTTAGCTTTTTGTACGTCCTCGGACAAAACAATCAAAAATATAGCTCAACTTTCATGCAATCCACATAGATCTCTAACTCACGTAACAAAAGATACAACAACTATAGCAAACAATACCATCACAGAGATAGATTCAGTGTATGTGTGACAAGCCCTTTTCAAATCTAACCAAACCTTTCAAAGAAATATCCTCTCAAAAATCCAATGATTATCCTAGACATAGGCGAGTAATAGCTCCACTCAAAGCCTTCCCACGCACTCGCAGGATAATCCCTACAAGATATCATGCGGTTCTACCGGGTATAAGATCCATGATAACAAAGACTTCACTTTATTTTTACTCATCATTTCCAAAACTTCCAAATTTGACGCCTATCAGAATGAGCTTTTACCCATCATAGTAGAATAGGACATTTCGAGATAATCCCCTACCTACTCAAATCATAAGGTAGCTTCTTCTAACCGTCGTGAGCTTCGGTCATCATATATGGTATAGGACATACGTGGTATACCCTATCGCACTCAAATCATCGACCAGCTTCCGACAAACGTATTTATTATGATTGCTTATTCATTCTTTTTTTTTAAGACATAAGTTACATCTCACTTATCACATTCAAACTTTATGATATTCACAGCACACGGTCTAACTAAGGTGTTACTATACTGACCTTCCTAAGATAAATCACTAAAACAATGAAAGGATATAGTTCAAAAATCTTGCTTCAACATCAAAGGCTTCCGTGAGTGAAAAATGAATACTATCTCCATGACAGTAAAGACATGCTATAATTATCTCACTAAGTCACATACTATCATCGTTAGAAAACTACAACTAGCAAGCATTGAGTTTCAATCATATGCTCGAGATTCACAAAAATTTAAATTTAGTGGCAATTTAACATTCACTCATATTTCAAAAGATATAGCATGAAAACATACCCAATTTACCCCCCCACACTTAAATCACATTATGTCCTCAGAATGTGCAGAATAAAAGAAAAAGAAAACTTAGTTGGTTTCAACAGTGGTTGTCGGATGAAAGTTGGCAGAGGTCAGGCCGGAGCATGAACGTACCGCTACAACTCGAATAGACAACACTGGACATAAAAGCTTGCGAACCTGCTCAAAAGTATCTGCCACACTCGACATACCATATAATCTCGGGGTACACGGGCTATATGAGCAAACATACAAAACCCTTACAACAAGAGTAAAAGGAATAACCATCAACACGCCACTAGAGTACTATTTCTAAAAACAAGAAAACAAAACAACCTAAGAAAAGAAAACAAACAAAGAAAACTAGGCGCCTCCAGGAGCGCTCTTTTAATGTCAATAGCTTGACACAGATTTCAAAAGATCAACCCGGATCGGGCCACTTTGGTTTAACGCCGCCACCTCAGTATCGGAAGCAGAAGTACTGGGGCAGAAATGATTTTCACCACAACAACAAGTCAAGTGCGCAATAAGGTCATTAAACTTTTCTCTCCAAACTACACTGACTCTCTTCTTCTTGTTCTTGCGGATGATAGGCATAGGTGTGCTAACATGCTCAGGAGTCTTAGAAGAAGGTTCCTCACAGGTAGAGGTAGGAATGTCATCATCTGACTCAAAGAAATAAGATGGAATCTCTTCACAAATCAGGACATCTGTACTCTCATATCTTCTTTGGAAATAAAGGGTCTCGGGCTTCTCCTTTGGTTGCCCAAAATATTTCTTAAGTCGATGACCATTCACTTTAAAAGCTTGATTACCATACCCGTTCAAAGTAATTACTCCACTTGGATTAACCTCGAGAATCTCAAAGGGACCAGACCATCTAGACTTGAGTTTACCCCGAAACAGGTGAAGTCTAGTATTATAGAGTAAAGCCATTTCACCAACTTTGAATTCTCGGTCCTTGATCTTAGCGTCATGGAGTATCTTTGTTCTTTCCTTGCTAAGCTTAGCATTCTCGTATGCTCTGAGTCTGAATTCGTCGAGCTCGTTCAACTGTAACAACCGTTTCTCCCCACAAAGTTGGCTATCGAAATTCAAGAATTTAATTGCCCAGAAAGCTCTGTGTTCAAGTTCGACAGGTAAATGACAAGCTTTGCCATAGACCATTTGGAAGGGTGACGTGCCCATCGGGGTTTTAAATGCAGTACGATAAGCCCACAACGCGTCATCCAACTTAAGACTCCAATTAGATCGATTATTGTTCACGGTCTTCTCTAAAATTCTTTTCAAGCTCTGGTTGCTTACCTCGACTTGGCCTTTGGTTTGGGGATGATATGGTGTACCAACTTTGTGTTTGACACCATATTTTTCAAGGATTTTATCAAGCGGCTCATTGCAAAAGTGGGTACCCTCATCACTAATGAGTGCTCTCGGACGACGAATCGGTGAAGATATTCTTTTGCAAGAATTTCTTCACGACTTTATGATCATTAGTTTGGGTAGCTATGGCTTCAACCCATTTGGAAACATAGTCGACACAGACGAGGATATATTTATTACCGCACGAAGATGGAAAGGGTCCCATAAAATCTATGCCCCAAACGTCGAAAACTTCGCATTCAAGAATGGGCTTAAGTGGCATTTCCATCCTACTACTCGCCGTCCGGTTCTCGGCACCTATCACAACCTTTACAAAAGGCTTCTGCATCTTTAAATAGAGTCGGCCAGTAGAATCCAGCTTGAAGGATCTTTGCAACCGTCTTCGGTGTTCCATAGTGACCTCCAGTGGGACCGCTGTGGCATTGTTCTAGGATATCCCACTGATCATGCTCCGGAACACACCATCGAAGCAATCCGTCTTTACAGACTCTGAACAAATAAGGATCTGTTAGGAAATCTACGCGGGAACGCAGCGGAATTCAAAAATTTATTTCCTATCGACCCAAGATCGACTTCGTTTAAGCAATAAACAAATAAGTAGTAGACGGTAGTTACCTTGGTTGATCTAAAAGATCAACGCTTTGACCGTCTAAGGAGAGTAGTTCTGCATAGAGCCGCCCAAGTGTTCGGCCTCTACCGCTAGTCCACACGAACAGCCCGCCGGAATCCCATCATGGATTGCTATTAGAAAACTCCGGTTGCTAGACCGGCCTTTTTCCCTCTCTCCAACTCTCTATAGGATGCTCTCTATTTTACACAAGAACTATTAGTTCTTGGAATTATGATATACAAAAGAGCTTGACACCCACCTCTTATTTATAGTGTAGGTGGTGCCATCTTCTAGAGTGGAGGAGAAGAAAACCTTTTTCCCAATAAAATAAGGAAAATATAATTGATTGATTTATCTCATTTAATTTAATATCTTATATTAAATAAATCTAGGATATTGTCAATATCTTATATTGAATATTCCAAGATATTGTCAATATCTAATATTGACTATCTTTATTCTATTACCATAAATCAATTTACACATGTGTATATATATCACATATATAATACACAAATAAATCTATATATATATATATATATATATATATATATATATATATATATATATATATATATATATATATATATATATATATATATATATCTTAAAAACAAATGTGCACAAGCACATTCAAGTGCAAGTCACGCATGTGACTATATATATATTTATATATTAATATCTTATATTAATATATGGTAATATCATTAATTAAATTGCACAATCCAAGTGTATCTTGTACACTTCAATGTGGCGCCCCATATTGCCAAATATTGGCTTCCGGAATATTCTTTAATTAATATAATTAATATCTTGTATTTTATTTATTCATAATAAATAAATACCACCATATTAATTTACCACTATAACCCTTATAGTCTCGAGATAAACTTTCCTTATTTGGTTATCATTTATAACCACATTTTAATCCGGCTAGATGTTCTTATGTGTGTGACCCGATAGGCTTCCGAATATGTTGGCCGTAGACACAAAGTGCAAATTACGAAAATGCCCTTCATGCGTAACGATCACGGGATAGCGTCTAGCAACACACCGTGACCCCCAATCATCGGAAGAGTCAAATGCAATGACTACTACCTTTCATGTGGAACAGTTACCGTGTAACTTACAATCCTATCGCTGTAATAATATCCATACGGTCGTTAGTCGAGTGTCAAAACATCAATGACCGTATCTTATAATCTGGATATCATACTCTCTCGAAGTAACTCGTTTACTCCCACTTTGCAAAGATTCACGAGAGTAAGACATTCCTTATAAGAAGGCCATTTCGGATATTCGATCCCAATCATAGGATACGCGATTCCCGGACGACCAATCATGTATACTCCGCATGCTTCAGTATCATACCCAATCACTACCGCATGATCGCCCCGTGGCTAAGGGAAACCTCAATAGTGTCAAAGCATGACAATCCACACCGTGATGCCATGAAGACTCCGGTCCAAAGGATAATTACACAACCGTCACATAGTGTGACATTTATCCGTGTAAGTGGGTCAGTCTAACGTACGCATTCTCTAATACACGTCCACGTACAGTCCAAGTGTCTCTACACTTCGATAGACGAGATCTATCCCCGCCCTTAAAGACGAGAAGACATCTAATACGTGCTAGTCCGTTTATACTATCAATGCCCCGTTTAATAGTACATCACTAGAGACATTTAAGTATCAAACTTATTAAAGTGATTAGAGATCTCATCAACCATAATCGCCCGTCATGGTTTCTCTATCACAGTTTAATACTAAGGACGTTATCATATAACAATTCACAATTGGTTCTCTAAAAGAACATATATATGACAACAGAAAAGCCATTTTATATATGTATAAACATAAAGAAATAGTAGAAATGATCCGACCCGGCCGGATCCGGTCCAACCCGATTGGGTTTAGGACACTATTTCAACAATCTCCCACTTGGCCTAAAACCAATCACTCGCACACACAAGACCAAGTTGAAACACAAGAATCTTATGCAATACTCGCAACCAGCTCTAGCCTTAAACGGATCGCTATCCGTGGGGACTCAGACTATCTTCATATCATGTTCCACATGACCAAGTCAAAGGAACCGCCTCAACACACACACGAATCTCTGACGAGACCCTGGTCCTTGCTCCAAGCAATGAATCCACTTACTATATCAGCTATATAGAAAAGGTGGAAGAACCGCACAAGGTTCAAGAATGAACCTTCTAGATCCATGTACTGCTCCCGCTGCGCCTCCAAGGCACTACTGTGTTTTGGCTCAGTTGTAGAATTTACAGCGACCCATAGGCTAGAACATTTCCAGCTCACTGTATCACATAATCAAAGTGACTGCAAACCCAGACATTAGCTCCCACTCACCTTCATAAGACTCAGGATCTACGTCTGTATATCTACGTTTATTTAATTCCAAGTTTCAATAAACTAGGAAACCATCCTTAACTTGTTTAAGGAAAATCTCGACATTCACTAGATTCATTTTCATACTCGCTCATGACTCTTCATGAAGTATGAACATCTGACATAACTTTTATGATGGTTCCTATCGCAGTAACAAAAGAAACCTTCCATAAGCATCATCTTTCACCTTATCTTTAGGATGAACATCCTAACATAGATAGATCTTGAGAACACTGGCTAGCAGTATCCCCGTCGCGATCTATGCTAAACTCCTTTTAGCATCACATCTATATAGGTAAACTATAATCTAATAGTAGTTAAATCTATCGCTATAGATTCTTATTTCCAAAATAAGAACTGTTAATCCAAGTGCTTTCGTAAAGACCTTGAACTACCAAACATTAATTGACTGTGACATGGGGTGATAATTCTCGAGAGAGATATCCAATGCCTAACTCAAAAATTATAACACACTCCCACTATCCATCTTGCACATGGGCATATCCTTCTTTTGACTCAATCAAACTCCTTTGATTATCAAACAAAGAAATCGTCTAGAGAAACTTGTTTGAGTCCATAAATGGATCTCGTGGGCTTACATATCATGTCATCGTCTATGAACATCGAGCTGTTTGCCCAACGTCTTCAACACTATCATATAGTCATGATACGAAGTTATAACAAGTATTATCTGAATAGAACTGGCTCACCTTACAGGGACATACCCTCTAGGTAAGAAAGACTAGGTTCATAACCTGGTTGTCACTGATGGAATCTAATTCAGATATTATGGCTCATAGCCATATCTCTCAATCTTGCCTTTTAAACATTCTTTCATAAGTCGTGAGGTATTCATTCTTCAAGATGAACATACCAACAGCCTTTTCAGGCTTGAGGTTATCCACAGACTTACAGAACTTTTGTGTGCACTGAGCAGTGTCCTACACTTCATCGCTATGTGGCGTCTGCTCATGTTCCATTGGTTGAATATATCTTTGTGGTTCTCAAACTCTTTTGAGATCTGATTCACTCCCACTGTTTCTTTTGGAAGAAACGCTTCCTTTAGAAGACAGCATGTTTGGAGACAAACACCTTTTGCTCCACGGACGAGTAAATAATATCTAGCGTACTTGCTAAGACATTCCACAAAGTTGCATATGTCGTACTAGGCTCCAAGCCTTTCTGACTTTGCCTATGACAACTTCAAATCATCGGTTAAGATAGATTCGACATTATCATCTTCCATATCTAATATGGAATTTATTCAACCTTTATCTTTGGAACTCGGTTAAGTATAAGAGCACTATCCCGAAACGGGTAAGGGATACTTCGCATGGCATGCGTCACACCTTTATCATATAAAGTGTTGTTTCCATTTTGGGAACACAATCTAATTGTGTATCCCAAAGATGGTATCCTTCAAGGGAGAATCTTATTCCTTTTCAGACGACTTCTGAAACACCCTTCAGGTATTAATTACTTCAATCCAATTGAAGATTAATTCCTAAGTAGCTCATCAATCTCACATTCGTACTAGCTCAAACTTTTCGGACTTTCCGAATTATGCACTTCACTGAGTACACTTGACTATTTCTAAAAATAGTCGTAGAGACTAATAAACAATTATTTGTGGCATTAATTGTCATAAGCCAACGAACATCGGTATGTTTAGGCTTTAGACAATTTTTCTAGATTTTATAACCTTTTCATAAAAGGGTATTTTAGTCATCTTTAGATAAGATACGCATAACCCACATGATTCATAATCATATGGTTTAACATCATCAGAATGACGTTTAATTACACGCTTCTCTTCCAGAGAATCGACATCTAGAACAACTACAAATATCAAGGATAACAGCCATACAAATATTTAGTTGAGATCTCATCACTTATATCATCTATATAGTGACTTCAATCTAGTATGTTAGATTCAGTGACCTTCCAACTTTATCGGAATAACATTTATTCTTTACAATTGAATAAGTCTACTAAATCCTAACAAATAACTGAAAGTATGTTCTTCATAAGAATCGGAACATAATAACATTTATTTAGTTCCCTTATCAGTTTACTAGATCCAGAATGTGGTAAGTGTTACAACGTTTGCTTCACCTTCCATATCTGTTTTAACCTTTCTAATTTAATCACACTCGTAATATATCATATATCTTAGAGTTGACTTTGAACTTAGACAGATTTATCTCAACTCACTTGCCTAGAATAGAAACTTCAATAAGTTCTCTATTTGAGCACATGCCTTAACTTTCCTTTTAATCCTTTAAGCACTTGAGAAATGTTTCTTATTGTAGTCTTCATAAGACTTAAGAAAGATCACAAGAGCTATGTTTTCAATTTCCTTTCATAAAGAAAATCTAAAGTTTATTAAATAGTTTATTCATCCTTTTGAATCGTATTCAAAACATTGACTATTTAATTAACCTTTAAACAATGATAGAATTAAGTCGATACTTAAATCTTACAATTTTGAAAACAACCTTTCCAAAATTCGACGTGGTCATTGTTATCCAACGTTTGAATTAATTTTCATCATATGACTGAATGATCATCTTGGATCGTATCCAATTTATGACTAATTCATTGAAACTTATTTCAAATAATTTAATCATATCATGAGCTTCCGCTTTCATTAATAATTAAAGCCTTGGAGTACTCTATCATATATGTAGCCTCCTTGTCTCTAACTACTATAACGGGATCTCTCGTGTCATTGCTCATTTTAAAAGGATTAAAATTACTTAACCATATTTGAGAACGTTTCTCAAAAGGTAACAGTCATAATTTGGTTTTACTAATCGAGAATAAAACATAAATATAAAGTTTGCTAAAACTACAACATAAAAATGAAAATAAATGAGTGTTGTTGTTTATACACGCAAAATCAAAAATGGTTTTTTGATTTATGATTTTGCTCCCACTAGTCAACTACTTCCAATTGACTTTCAAGAATTATTAATTTCTTTAGTGGACAAGATCCCACTAAACTACCCCGGCCCCCGCTTTGGCTGGTGGGCCGAAAATAGCATGATAGGTAGACAACTCTTTGCCAATCATATATTATATGACTATTGTTGTTTGACTAGTCAACTCTTTGACAATTTTCATCTTATGAAGTAGTCAAACCCTTGCCTCTAAAATCCAAACGACCCCGCTTTGGCTGGTGGCCGAGAGAATTCTTAGTCAAGTCATAACCCCAATATTCGTGAGATCTCATACGATCATATCTCAATAATGACGATATACCCGAGGTAGGTCAACCCCCTGCTTTGGCTGATGAGTTGGATCCGAACAAGGGCTCTTCACCGTCATTATAATATGGGGAGGCAATTTCAACTTGATTCTTTTGAGGTGGAAGTATTTATGTAAATTAATTCACTTAATTAATTTTTAATCATCGTCTCATCATAAATATGTCTATCTCTATAAACATACATCCTACACATTTATCTAGATCGTGCCTAGTCATGCATCTATCGTATCATATAAAATAAATACAAGCACAAAATAAATAAATGCATAAAGTAACCGGTATGATCATGGACTTTTCCTAGGTGCGGTTTCGAATACAAACTGACGAAACCGCGGGTTACAATCTAAGGTAGCTGCAACCGCCAATAGGATCTTTAATGCGTCATTCTCCAATGGGATCATTATTCTTCTTTCTTTGGTCTCCATCTTCTGCTCCATTCTTGTTACATTTAATTCTATCTTATAAAATAAATACACCCACCGCACATGGGGGGAGTCAACGGGAATGGGATAAATGCAGAAAATAAACTAGGTCACGTTCTTCATAACGGCCTAGGACAATTTTTAAACCAACAGAAAAATTAAATCATTCACATCTATCCTATCGGTCGAGTCCATGATCAATCGGGGTCCATATAATCATATTATATCTACTATATCTAATCCATACAATAAAATCTTATGAAAAAGATAAAATTAAAATTTAACTACTTGCGTCTTAATTAATCAATTAACATTTAATCTATTACATAATTTATCCAATCAATTAACTAATTAACATTTAATTAATTAAATGATTTTAATCAAAATAAAATTAACGATTAATTTTAAACGATTTTAATTTTAATTTTAATTAATTGGAACTATTCCAAAAATAAATCAAAATTAAAATTAGGTCTCTTTTGTTTCATTCCTTTTGATTCATAATCAAAAGGGATGCCTTTGGTTTCCTAAACCAAATTTGGCTTAGGCCTGGCCACTTTTCAAAATCAAAATTTTGGAAGTGGCTGCAAGCTCAGCCTTTTACAAATCAAATATTTGAAAAGGGCCTAGGCCTATTCCAAATCAAATATTTGGAAAGACCAAATAATTTTGGTTTATGCCTGGCCACTTTCCAAAATCAAAATTTTGGAAGTGGCCTAAGCCTAGGCCTTTTCCCAAATCAAATATTTGGAAAGGGCCTAGGCCTATTCCAAACAAAGTTTGGAAAGACCATTATTATTTTAATGCCATGTGGCATCCCAATGACCCAAACTATTTGAACCATTGGTTAGCCACATGACACAACTAAACAAAGGAGGAATTACAATCACAACTATGAACCATATTGAATCACAAAATACACAAAACAAAAATTTGGAGATCTGCCAGCATTGACCGGTCAACCGACTGCCGGCGCAGTTGCCCCCCGCGCCGCCGCCGCCGCCCGCCAGCCGCCGCCGGTGGTGGTGCCGCCGCCAGTCGGCCGAGCACCACCCGATCTCCTTTTTTTCTTTTTCTTTTCATGCATCAATTTTGCAAATCAAAAATCTTTCATCTTTTAATTATGTGATTTAAACGATAAAATTAACTACGCAAAATAACATGCTTATTGCTTAAGCTCGAAGCTCTCTCTCTGATACCACTGTTAGGAAATCTACGCGGGAACGCAGCGGAATTCAAAAATTTATTTCCTATCGACCCAAGATCGACTTCGTTTAAGCAATAAACAAATAAGTAGTAGACGGTAGTTACATTGGTTGATCTAAAAGATCGACGCTTTGACCGTCTAAGGAGAGTAGTTCTGCATAGAGCCGCCCAAGTGTTCGGCCTCTACCGCTAGTCCACACGAACAGCCCGCCGGAATCCCATCATGGATTGCTATTAGAAAACTCCGGTTGCTAGACCGGCCTTTTTCCCCTCTCTCCAACTCTCTATAGGATGCTCTCTATTTTACACAAGAACTATTAGTTCTTGGAATTATGATATACAAAAGAGCTTGACACCCACCTCTTATTTATAGTGTAGGTGGTGCCATCTTCTAGAGTGGAGGAGAAGAAAACCTTTTTCCCAATAAAATAAAGAAAATATAATTGATTGATTTATCTCATTTAATTTAATATCTTATATTAAATAAATCTAGGATATTGTCAATATCTTATATTGAATATTCCAAGATATTGTCAATATCTAATATTGACTATCTTTATTCTATTACCATAAATCAATTTACACATGTGTATATATATCACATATATAATACACAAATAAATATATATATATATATATATATATATATATATATATATATATATATATATATATATATATATATATCTTATAAACAAATGTGCACAAGCACATTCAAGTGCAAGTCACGCATGTGACTATATATATATTTATATATTAATATCTTATATTAATATATGGTAATATCATTAATTAAATTGCACAATCCAAGTGTATCTTGTACACTTCAATGTGGCGCCCCATATTGCCAAATATTGGCTTCCGGAATATTCTTTAATTAATATAATTAATATAATTAATATCTTGTATTTTATTTATTCATAATAAATAAATACCACCATATTAATTTACCACTATAACCCTTATAGTCTCGAGATAAACTTTCCTTATTTGGTTATCATTTATAACCACATTTTAATCCGGCTAGATGTTCTTATGTGTGTGACCCGATAGGCTTCCGAATATGTTGACCGTAGACACAAAGTGCAAATTACGAAAATGCCCTTCATGCGTAACGATCACGGGATAGCGTCTAGCAACACACCGTGACCCCCAATCATCGGAAGAGTCAAATGCAATGACTACTACCTTTCATGTGGAACAGTTACCGTGTAACTTACAATCCTATCGCTGTAATAATATCCATACGGTCGTTAGTCGAGTGTCAAAACATCAACGACCGTATCTTATAATCTGGATATCATACTCTCTCGAAGTAACTCGTTTACTCCCACTTTGCAAAGATTCACGAGAGTAAGACATTCCTTATAAGAAGGCCATTTCGGATATTCGATCCCAATCATAGGATACGCGATTCCCAGACGACCAATCATGTATACTCCGCATGCTTCCGTATCATACCCAATCACTACCGCATGATCGCCCCGTGGCTAAGGGAAACCTCAATAGTGTCAAAGCATGACAATCCACACCGTGATGCCATGAAAACTCCGGTCCAAAGGATAATTACACAACCGTCACATAGTGTGACACTTATCCGTGTAAGTGGGTCAGTCTAACGTACGCATTCTTTAATACACGTCCACGTACAGTCCAAGTGTCTCTACACTTCGATAGACGAGATCTATCCCCGCCCTTAAAGACGAGAAGACATCTAATACGTGCTAGTCCGTTTATACTATCAATGCCCCGTTTAATAGTACATCACCTAGAGACATTTAAGTATCAAACTTATTAAAGTGATTAGAGATCTCATCAACCATAATCGCCTGTCATGGTTTCTCTATCACAGTTTAATACTAAGGACGTTATCATATAACAATTCACAATTGGTTCTCTAAAAGAACATATATATGACAACAGAAAAGCCATTTTATATATGTATAAACATAAAGAAATAGTAGAAATGATCCGACCCGGCCGGATCTGGTCCAACCCGATTGGGTTTAGGACACTATTTCAACAGGATCTTCCCATACGAGATATTTAAGATCAGAAAAGAACTTTTTCTTCTCCTGATACGTCATGTCCTCTAAATGACCACTCGCTAAATAGTTGACGTAGTCAGCATACCACGGCCTAACCGTTTCAAGCTTCATCAATTGCTCAGTCGGAAAATCAATGCCTATATCATTGTGATTCTCTGCACCCTCATTTACTAAGCGAGATAAATGATCAGCCACAATATTCTCACTACCTTTCTTATCTTTAATCACAAGGTCAAACACTTGTAATATCAAAATCCATCGAAGTAACCTTGGTTTTGCATCTGCTTTGTCCATAAGGTAGCGTAGGGCTGCATGATCGGTCCATACAACAACTTGAGACCCTAGAAGATAACTTCTAAACTTGTCAATGGCAAAAACAACGGCTAAGAATTCCTTCTCAGTTGTGGTATAATTGCATTGAGCCGGGTTCAAGGTGCGGCTCCCATAATAAATGGGCATGAACCTTTTATCAACTCTTTGACCTAAAACTGCGCCTACGGCGTAATTAGAGGCATCGCACATCAGCTCGAAAGGCTTGGTCCAGTCAGGTGCAACTAAAATAGGGGCACCGATAAGCTTGTCTTTCGACAATTGAAAGCTTCTTTGCACTTCGCATCGAACAAGAAATCTACATCATCTTTCAAAAGATTTGATAAAGGCTTGGCGATGGTAGAAAAATCTTTAATGAAACGCCTGTAGAAGCCAACATGACCTAGAAAACCTCGTACCTCTTTCACCTTGTCTTAGGGTACGTCATCCTTTCAATGGCTTCGACCTTAGCCTTATCAACTTGAATACCAAAGCATTGGACACCTTATGTCCCAAAACGATTCCTTCGTCTACTAGAAAATGGCATTTTTCCCAGTTAAGCACCAGATTTTTCTCAACACACCGTTGGAGTACCATATCTAGATTCTTTAAGATTTCATCAAAGCTATCGCCGTAGACTAAGAAGTCATCCATGAAGACCTCCATGCATTGCTCCACTAGTCCATCAAAAATGGCTAACATGCACCGTTGAAAAGTCGCGGGTGCGTTGCATAGGCCGAATGGCATTCTGCGAAAAGCAAAAGTACCAGATGGACACGTAAAAGTTGTCTTCTCTTGGTCATTAGGATCAATGGCTATCTGGAAGTAGCCAGAATAGCCATCAAGGAAACAATAATACTTATGACCACTCAGTCGTTCAATAAGCTGGTCAATGAAGGGTAGGGGAAAGTGGTCCTTGGCAGTAACCTCGTTAAGTCTACGATAGTCAATGCAGACTCTATAAACCAGAGAAGCAGAACAGGAAGAAATCAACCTTAGGGTTGATGAGAACGAGTTTAGAGAAGATTGGAGGATTTAGAAGTGTAGAAAGATAGAAGAGCAGAGAAAAGAAAAGTGGAATTTTCAGGGACTGAACTGGCGTTCAGTGTACGTGGATGCTAGTTCAGAGAGGATTCAGGAAGTGAACGCTCGTTCAGAGCACTGAACTGGCGTTCAGAAGACAAATGGGGGCAGACGGGCGTTCAGTATGGGTGAACGCTCGTTCAGAAGGCTTTTAGTATTTTTTTTTTAATTTTCTTATTTTAGAAAATATATAGAAACCGAAACTGGAAAAGAAACCTACCTACGAAAAGTTTAAAAACAAGAAAAACACTAAGACGGTAAAAAAAACGTGTTGAAATCTTCTAGGACCAAAATGGAGGGGAAAACAGTGGATTTTGACCTCAAAAACGGCATTGAACGGCCCATGGCCATTCACCACGTCGTCGGCGTCGGAACGAGCTTTCCGAATTGGGGTCCTGCGTCCCAAACGGACACTCGAGCCGAAAGTTATGGTCAAAATACTACTGCGTGCTCTAACAACCCCTTTTTGACACAGAAAACTGTCCTAAGTAGAATCCGACAACCGTTACCGACTCCCCGGCAACGGCGCCAAAAACTTGTTCGGTAAAAACGAGTTTTACAATTTATAACCGAAACACCCCAAGTATAAGGATCGTAGTATAGGATGTTAACGGGTCGTCCTAAGGGAGTGGAATGTTTATCGAATTCAAGTATAAATCTATATCGATTATGTCACAATTATTAACTAAACTACGGTCGAAACTAAACTAAAACCTAAACCTAAGAATTAAAACTAAAACAGGAATGAAAACAGCTTAGAAAATAGAAACAGAAAGATGGACGAGCGTTCACTAAAGTGAACGAGCGTCTGAAGGCTTAATCTAATGGACGTTCGTTCGATATTTCGGACGAGCGTCTAACTACGAACATAAACAGAAAAGTGCAGGAAAACAGCAGGAAATTAGGGTTTATAAAACTAGAACTTAAACTAAACTTGATCTAAACAATTCGATTCAAACAATTAAAGGAAAACACAACGAGGCAACGAATCCACCCATCAACAAACAACCCCAAATAGATGGTGATCTAAAGACATAGTTTTTAGTAGTGATCTATCGCGAAATTGACTAAAGTTCTTTAATCAAGTTCTATGGCTTCGTTTATCTTTTTCAAGTAAACTAAACAGCAATCAAAACGTAATCACGAGATCGTTTCCAAACCCTTACTCAACTAATCATGCATAATCTCTTAAAACACAATTAATTGCATTACTTTGAACGAATCAAACTTAAACAATATATTTTCATATATTAATCCAAGCATCAAATATAAATAGATCGTTTCATCAAATTCATAATCCAATAAAACATAACAATGCAGACCAGCGTTAAAGTAATGAAAAAACTAAATCTTTTACTCACTAAACATAGGCATAAAATCTCTAGTTGGTTGTGTTGATGATGAGCTTCCTTCGTCGTCTCACTGCAAGGTTTCTAGCCAACAATCATATTGGAGATGACTGTTGGATTGGAGGAATTCATCTCTATGGAATTAGGGTTTCCTGGCCGCAGCTTTTTATGAAAATTGCGATCTCAATGTTGTGTAAAAAGTATCCCATTAGGGTTGGGGCTACCGCTTTATTTATAGGAATTTGATGTCGGCTGCTACAGTAACTGGGTTGGACGCCCGTTTGAATATCCGGACGCTCGTCTAGAAACTTCTGGACGGAGCTGGACGCTAGTTTAGCCAACGTCTAAAGACTCTGTATGTAAAATACGATTCTGGACGCTGCATGGACGCCAGTTCACTTCTGGACGCTCGTCCAAGATCAGTGGACGCCCGTCTGGAATGCTTAGGATCGGATCTCTTCATCTTTATCCATTTTCTTCAAGCCAATTCCAACTCTATCTTGAATAATTCGACTTGAGCTTCATTTATCCTCTTTAGCACTCGAAATTCAGCCTCCTAAAGGATAAGTAAACATCGCAAAATGTAATAAAGTCCAAATCATAATAAATCAATCAATTCAATACTTAAAATAACCAATTTTGCAAATAACCATACTAAAATCATCCTTACTAAATAATTGCACTTAAACCCTTAATTCTTATATAAATTATGCAAATGTGGGGAAAATAATAATGAAATAAACCCTTAATAATCATATAAATATGGCCTTAACAGCCTCCGTCGGTCCAAAGGGTCTGGCTGTACCCTATCGAATGCGTTCATTTCAAAGAAAAGGGAGCATATACGCTGACTTACCAGAAAAACCCCCATCAGTATAAAAAGCACTACTGAAAAAGAGCCACACATTTCTGGGGTCATTTGCGTTTAAATCATCACTGCTTCTCCCTTGAAAACTATATTACCCGACGCCACGTCACCCGATCTGTCACTATCCGAAAAATCTCCGACTTAGAGCCACGAAAGTCAAAAAGAGCTCCAAGCCAAATCAGTTCGCTAACTCAGCAATGGCAGGAAGCAAGGGATAACTAACACCCCAAACCCCTGCGAAAGGGGGCACGCAGTATCAGGCTTGCGGGGAGGTTGTGGGAGAGACACTCGACAATCTTCCCGCTGAGGGCGAAGGGTCGCAGAGAGGGGCCCTAGCCCCTAGCGACGCCCGGAATGTCATCAATCAAAAAACTAAATCAAAGGAGGTTGTCGCTGCTCTGGATGGGGCTCACAAGGAGCCGGCCAGGTCGCAGCAAAGCCGAAGGTCGACCCCAGAAATAGGGCCAGGTTTACAAGAGGATCCTGAGGTCACGGAAATGAAGGAATATGCGAGGTATGCTGAAACAATGTACCTCACCAGCTCTCGCCTAGTGGCGAAGGGTCAAGCCCCAATGATGATCCGACCTCCAAATCCTCCCAAAAATGAAATCGCCCCTACGGCCCTAAACAAAGGTCATCAAAGTTAGATCCAGGGGAATGAGGTCGAGGAAAGTGTTCACTCATCGGGTCGCAAAGGACAGAGGAAAGAAATTGCACAAGCCTCAGTCCCACCTGGTCGCGATAATCAGAAAGAAAAGACGGTAGAGAGAGTATCAGCTTTCAAAAGGTTAGGTAAGAAGGACAGGGCCCCGACCGTAAGTCGTCTCAACCTTCTAGGAGGAGAATCACCCCCCAGACAAGAGGAAAGAAACGCGCAGGATGCTCGCATAATTATAAGGGAAAAAAGAGCCCGTCAAGAGGGATCGCAGGATCATGCGGAATCGGAACATAGGTTGGAGCGAGCTGATGCACAAACCCTGTTACGACCCAGGTTCGACCCTTTCTTGGCTGAACAGATGTAGATAATGAAGAAAGAGCTCGCAGAACTAAAAAGGTCGAGGCCTGCTGAAAAAGCCGCCCCGAACTCGGGGATCGACGTACTCGCCAAAAGAACACCGAAACATTGCCCACTAGCAATGAAAAGGTTAGCTACCACAGTTATAATTATTACAATGGGAACTCTTGTCCGAACGACTGGCTTACCGCCTTCCAAGGCCACATTACCTTAGCAACTCAAAATAAGTCCGCTTGGTGCATCGCCTTAGTCGGTAGCATGCAGGACAAGGCTGCTTCCTGGGTTCACGGGATTTCTTATGGCTCAGTTGAGAGTTGGGAAGATCTATCTGAGAAGTTCTTCAAAGAGTTCGAGTCAGCAAGCAGGCCGAAGAAAACCATCGAGGATCTGTACGAGGTTCGCATGGGAGGACATGAGTCCGGGAAAGAATATTATGAGCGGTTCATCAGAGTGTACGATCAGACTAGAAACATCCCCGACGATGCGGTCATAACGTGTTTCCTCACCGGGATCGCCAAAGGTCCGATAAAGACAGAATTTAACCTACAACCCCCCAAAGCGGGTCTTAGGGAAATGCTGGAAAGGGCCAGAATGTTGGGAGTAAGCGAAGCACCGTCTTCAGGGAAAGCAAAACTTAAACCGGAGCATTCTCAGAAAGAAGATCGTGGGGACGATTGCAAGAAGGAAAAGGGCAGGAACGCGAATCAAGATCGTGAGCCCAAGCCACCATATAAATTTAGCGAGGATAATTTCACGCCGCTCAACACAAAAGCTTCCCAGACAATGTTTGAGATCCGCAAGCACTTTGATAAACCCAAACCTATGAAGGGCAATCCCGACAGTCGTGATAAATCAAAGTAATGTGACTATCAAAAGGATCACAGTCATATTACTGATGAATGTTTCACCCAAAGGAGGGAAATAGAGAGGTTAATCCGAGAAGGACCGGCGACTAAGTATAAGCGCGAGGGAAACACTGGCCCCAACCAGGGGCGCCAACCCCGCGTTTATCAAAAAGAGGTTCAAGTTATCCACGGGAACACTCCCAGCAACTGTCAACTGAAATCATAGATCCACCAGATCTACACGCACGGTTTTGAAAAACAAATAGTGTTGGGGGAAAACGAGAAAGGAATCATGTTTTCTAAAAGCGAGCTAACCACTGTCGACGGCCATATGGAAATACCCCTCATCCTAAAAGTCGGGGTAAACGATAAGCATGGCGTCAACAGAGTGATGGTCGACACCGGGGCCGGTCGCGACGTCATTTATTTTGACTGTTTAAAACAGATCGGATTCGGAGAAGCCAAATTAAAACCCTACCTCGGAGTGCTTGAGGGATTTACCAATGATACAGTGCTGGTCAAAGGCACAATCGACCTCAACATCACTATGGGCGACTATGAGCCCAGCCAAACTGAGGTAATCACTTTCTTAGTCATCGACCTCCCCTCATACTACAACATGATCTTGGGGATTCCGTCCATGAGAAAGTTTTAAATGGTGGCATATGTTCCACACCAACGGGTCAAATTCCATGTAGGAGACGAAATTGGGGTCGCCACTAGCCGACCCAGATTTTTTCTTAAGTATATGACCAAGAACAGGGCCAATTCCAAACGGCCCAGAGTGGAGGGGTTCAATATGGCCACGGACCAGATCGCCACGGTAAAAGAAGTCCCAAAGGGGGCCGTAGAGGTCGAAACACTGCATGTCCGAGATCAACCTAACTTCACGGCTGAGGTTGAGCTAGTTGAGGTCATCATAAATAGCAGGTACCATGATCAGAAGGTAAAGATTGGGTCGCAAACAACCGAGAAATAAAAGGAGGGTATGGTCGAGCTTTTGAAAGAAAACACGGATGCCTTCGCCTGGGAGGTAACTGATATGAGAGGTGTGGAGTCGGAGGTCGCATTACACTACCTAAGCGTCGACCCCAACTTCAAGCCGATCCAACAAAGAGCACGCCAATTCTCTACATTAAAGGAAGTCGCGATAAAAAGTGAAGTCGAAAAAATTTTAGCTGTGGGCATAATCAAGGAGCTTCAGTACCCCCACTTGGTTAGCAAACGTAGTAATGGTAAAAAAAACACAACGGCAAGTGGCGGATGTGCGTCGACTTCACTGATTTGAACAAGGCCTGCCCAAAAGATCCTTATGCACTGCCACGAATAGATAAAATGGTAGATGGGATCGCAGGTTTTGAAACACTGAGTTTTTTGGACGCCTATTCAGGCTATCACCAAGTCAAAATGGCAGATGATGACAAAGAGCTGACTGCCTTCAGGGCCGCCGGCGGACTCTATTACTATGAAATGATGCCATTTGGTCTCAAGAACGTAGGTTCAACGTACCAAAGGATGGTGAACGGAGTTTTTAGCTCACAAATAGGCAAGAACATGGAGTCTTATATCGATGATATGGTCGTGAAATCAAGTCGCCAGGATCACCTGGTGGACCTTCGCAAAACCTTCACAAATGTAAGAAAACACTCAATGAAACTAAATCCCGCAAAATGCACTTTCGGGGTCCAGGCAGGAAAATTTTTGGGCTTCATGGTTAGCCAGAGAGGGATCGAAGCAAACCCTGAGAAAATTGAAGCTCTGATAAACATGAGCGAGCCGACAAACATCAAGGAGGTACAAAGGCTAAATGGAAGGATAACAGCCCTGGGAAGATTTATCTCAAAATCTGCCGAGAAAAGCCTACCCTTCTTCAAAATCCTGAAGGGAATTGAAACCTTCTCGTGGACAGCGGAGTGCTCGCAGGACTTCAAAGAACTCAAGGCTTACCTCTCAAGCCCGCCATTGTTAACCAGTCCAACGGTCGGAGATGTTTTGCTTCTGTACTTAGCGTCCTCGGATAGGGCTGTCGCCGCGGCACTTATCAATGAGGAGGGCACCTTGCAAAAACCTGTCTATTATGTTTCTAAGGCTCAGCCCAATAGAAAGTCGCTATTTTAATATCGAAAAGTTAGCTTACTGCGTTGTCATAACCACCCGAAAATTAAGGGCTTACTTTTTATCGCATACCCTTATAGTATTATCGGACGCACCACTTCGCTAAGTCCTCCACAAGCCAGACTTGTCAGGTCGCTTGCTGCGGTGGGCCATCGAGCTCACTGATTTTGATATTCGATATGAGCCTCGAAAAGCTATTAAAGCTCAGGCATTGCCCAACTTTATCGTAGAAACAAGCTTCAACGAAGGAGCCGGGGAACAATCCCACACAAAACATGGCCATGACGAAACGACAACCACAGCGGACGAGCCTCAGCGTCCAAGTCACTGTTGGCAGCTCTACGTCGATGGCGCTACTAGCCACAAAGGTTGCGACGC
Source organism: Gentiana straminea (assembly GCA_036785695.1). Classification (NCBI taxonomy): domain Eukaryota; kingdom Viridiplantae; phylum Streptophyta; class Magnoliopsida; order Gentianales; family Gentianaceae; genus Gentiana; species Gentiana straminea. The sequence goes on from JAVUPR010000019.1 coordinate 433,546, forward strand.
GGGAATTATTTTCTTAGAACCAGGCACCTCAGAAGAGGTTGAGAAGGCCCTGAGATTTGATTTCACTGCATCAAATAACCAAGTATAATATGAGACAGTCATCGCAGGACTTGAGCTCGCCAGGGCTATGAAAGTAAAAAATGTGCAGGTATTTTGCGATTCATAGTTGGTAGTCAATCAGGTAGCCGGATCTTTCGTCATCCATTCTGAAATCTTGCAAAAATATATTAATCTCGTCAAAAAACTGGAGAGCAGCTTCAAATTCAGCAAATTCACCAACATCCCTCGAGAGGACTATCACAGAGCAGATTACTTGTCCAAGCTAACTAGCGACGACAAAATTAGCAATCCGACAATCATGGTGGAACATCTGTCAGGACCCGCTATCGACAGGGTTGAGGTAATGGATTTCCGACCCACAAACCCTTGTTGGATTGACATCATGATGGCCTATATTGGCTCTGGAGAACTCCTTGATAATCCAAACGAGGCTAAAGCCCTGGTCAGAAGAGCCGCCAGATACACCATTTTAGACAACATTTTGTATCGGAGATCATTCTCTAAACCCCTACTACGGCGCGTACGACCTGAAGAGATTGACGGAGTCCTCACAGAACTACACGAGGGGATATGCAGCGGCCACCCGGCTAGCCGCACTCTCACTCAGAAAGTTTTATTGGCTGGGTACTACTGGCCGAAGCTCGCAGAGGACGCTAAAGCACACGCTAAAGTGTGCGACGTATGTCAGAAATTTATGGATATTCCCAGGCTACCATCAGTTGGGCAAAGCATCGTCGTCGCCGCCTGGCCATTCAACATGTGGGCCATCAACCTCATTGGACCGCTGAAAAGGGGTCACTCCGGATGCGAATACATGGTGGTCGCCGTCGACTATTTCACCAAATGGATCGAGGCCAAAGCCTTGGTAAAAATCAACACCAGAGATATAATCTACTTTCTACTCGATCAAGTATGGACAAGATTTGGTATCCCCAGAGTGATAGTATCGGATCACGGGCCGCTGTTCAGAGAAGAGTTCGACGCATTCTACAGAGAAAATAACGTCAAACACTGGCAGTCATCAGTATGCTATCCGTAAGGAAATGGTCAGGCCAAAAATGCCAACAAACAGGTACTAAGCGTGCTAAAAAAGAGTTTGGGTGAAAGGGCGGGCCATTGGCCATATCACCTGCCAGCGGCCATATGGGCGCTCAGAACATCATGAAAAACAACTACAGGGGAAGCTCCCTTCGCTTTGACTTATGGATCAGAAGCTATGGACCCAGTAGAAATGGCCCTACCAAGTCTAAGGGTCTCCCATTTCAGCGAAACTGATAACCCGCTGACCCGGAAGCTTGACCTTGATTTAGCAGAGGAGCGGCGGATCTAGTCGTACGGACGTTTTCTCAATTGTAAACAGGCGGCCAAGCGCCACCACGATAGACACATTCGTGATCATCACTTCGCTGTGGAAGATTATGTTTTGCGCAAAAGACAGGCCACAGGCCACGAGGCCAAGAAATGAAAGCTATCAGAGAATTGGGAAGGCCCGGTACGGGTTGCTCGAATAGTCAAGAAAGGGACTTACGTGTTAAGTGACAACCAAAGTCACGAATACAACAGGCTTTGGCACGCAGACAATTTAAAAAAATATTACATGTAAGCCGTTTGTCTAGTACATATAAGCGAAGCATGTGGAGAAGGAAGCATCAAATAAAAGAGCATCTTCATTAACAATAAGGGGTACACTTATTTTTAGCAAACCCGTGGCCTACAACGCCCTTCGGTTTAACCAAAAAGAAGAGGGCCGCAGGGTGAAATTTTAAAACTACATTCAAGCAACCCACAATGGTCCAATGAGTGCATCGGCACCCTAGCTGCACTACATAACCTATAAATAAGTGAGGCAAAGGGGATACGACGATCAGGATCCATTGAGACGACAAAGTTAACTGCCTCGCGGTGAATCAGGACCCCCCAATCAATGTCAACATGGGGGTCGCGAATAGCATGCAGAAGGAAGGCTTCAGCCTCACTGACAACCTCGAAATCCATGGATGGAAGGGCGCGTGAATTGATAAACCTCTTCCACTCACGGTTGCTGCGAGACAATTCAGACATAAGGCCCAAGGTGCGAGGCCGTTGATAATCTGGGAAGAGCTCGCGGATTGCCCGATGTAAACGAACCTGTATACTTGCCTCATCACCAAGGTTCCAGGCAACCTCATAATGAGCAAAGGGATCGATAGCAGGTATGCGAAGAGCCTCGTTGATAGCCTCCAGGGTAAAAATTACCGAGACACCTCGAAGGGCCACACAGCTAACAATTTCTTCGGAAGGAACCTCTGATAAGACAAAATTCCCTTACCATCGTAAGGTTGAAGGGTGTCGGAGGTGGCGAAACAAAATCTAACCACCCTGAAATCCGCATCCGGAGCAAAGAACCATCACCCTAAACTTTGCCCTCATTTAAGCCCCTCTCCCTCACAAGCCTGACCACGTCAAAATAACGCCAGAAATGATTTTTGGCAGTAAGAGAGGCAGTAAGGAAGAAAAGGGAAACATCAGGCATTGAACGGGCTTTCCACACTCGGACTGCGCAACCCTCTCCGGATGAGAAGACATGAATCTCACAATAAAGATTTATTCAAAAGGGGAGTGAAATAGAGCCAGGTTTGCTCCCTCATTTTAGTGTAGAAGCAAGCAAGACAAATGGCCACGATTGACAAGATCTAACGGCTAGCATCCATGCGGTTTTACCCAAAGATTTGAAATCCAGGGGGCGCGTTTAACGTATGACAGTTATCAGCGCGAGATTCTAGGCTATATTGACTGCACGTGCACCGTTGGTCAAAATATTGCCAGTAACGTATCCAATCAAATCAGAGCCCTTTCTTTTTCAGCAACACAATAGTCAAGAAAGATTAGTCCCGCCCAATCAGTTCAGCCTTTAACTTTCTGGCAAACCACTATTCCGCCATAAGCTTAGGGGGCCGCACTTTGAAAATTTCAAACATCAACAAGCTGAACGCAGCATGTCCCGTCCCTAATAAGGGTGCCGCATAAAGCTTTACGCTGCCTCGCCAGGAAATCTACAGCGAGCCCATGGTGGAATTCTCAAAGTGCATAATCGCACCATAGGTCGTCTCAAACAGAGGGGGCCGCATTCGGATTTTTCGGTCACTTATATGCCACAAGTCCGCAGCGACCAAAGTTTTTAAAAATAGGGACGAAAACTTGTTTTGCTCAAGCCCATCCAGGCCTCCCCCAAAATAAGGGGGCATAGGGAAATTTTAACGCTCTAAAATCAATGCGAGAAGTACAAGCTAGGTCGCTGATATCCTTGTTCCAAATAAAGAGGGCCGCAACATGAATTTTGATCAATTTCTACAGATTCTTCGGGTTTATTATTTTAGCGTGCTACTCAAACCTCGCCAAAATAAAGAGGGTCGCACACATACAAAAGATGCAGGAGAAAAATCAAAAGAAACAAGTGCAATGCATAAATCAGGGGGCCAAAAACGGCCGCAAATCAAGTTCAAAAAGCCAAACGCGGCCATAGGATCAATGCGGAAAATAAAAGCTAAAGTTATTACAATCACATCAAAAGAAAGCACCGCAATAGTTCAAAAACAGAAGCAAAAGTTGAATTATTATGAGATCGCAAGGAAAAGTTTCAAAACAAGGGCATAAAATCATTAGGTTGAGCCGGGGGGTGTCAATATACTCATCGCCTGGTTGATCATTCGCGGCAGCAGGAGGATTCTTCATAATAGCAAATTTAACAGGTCTAACTAGAGGAGTATCCCAGACTGGCTAGCCGTGCTCTATCTGCCTAGTTTGAATAGCGACGATGTGATCTGCGGCATAAGGTATATCTGGGTGAAGGGCCAACAAGTCGGGACTTCGCTGGGACATGCTAACCCATCGGAGCATTTCCTAAAAAGTGATGCTCTCTCTGCCATGACAAGCCCAAAGGCAGCAAGCGAGATGGTTGAAACCTTGGTCAAAACTCGCCTCCATGTAATCGAAAAACTCATCAGAGCGCTTAAAGGCAGCAACGGCCACATGACCCGCCTCCTCAGCAGCCTTATTTGCAATAACGAGCTCCTCATTTAAACTCGCAATCTCCTCATGTGCGCCCAACAACTCTTCAGCAGATTTACGAGTTTCATCTTTCAGAATTGACACTTTCTGCTGAAGCTCAACGTCCAGCCTAGCACTCTCAAGCATGGCCTTTTTCATTCGATCTAACTCGGTCAAGGCCTCCGTGCTCTTATTCTCTGAAGCGACCCAGGCCTTATCAGAGGCCTCAAGAGCCACAATCACCTTCTTAAGTTCAACCTTACGTTTCTCAGCCGCCTCAATGGGCTTGTTTATATGAGTTCCAAGCTGAAAAAGAAGAGGAATATAAGCCCGCCAGAAAAACAAAGTAAGCAAAAATACAAGACAAATAAAAGCTCACCATAGAGGCTAAGATCCCAAACTGGCCGGAAAGATCTTTAAGCTTAGTGACTTCATCTTTGGCGGGGGCATCGTCTTGAACCATGACGGGTGCAATAATCCCCCTTCCAATCTCCATCTGAACGCTAGGCGGTGAATCCCAGGCAAGACGTCCCAGAGGAATGACGTCGGCAGTTGCCTCGCTGATCTGGCTCGCCTTCTACATGTCAAGGCCTTGGACGAAATTAGCATCCAACCAAACCGCCTCATTTCCTTTATAACCACGCGGTAGTGTCACTATTGGCAGCGTCCCCATCTCCTCGTAGGCCTCCTCAGCAATAACCTCTGGCCGTACAGAGCCTTTGTTAGCAGGTCGCTTGTCGAGGTGATCTGAGCCTTTGTCAGCTCCGCCAACAGTCTTGGCCTTCTCAGTTCGAGATCGCTTTTGGCCCTGAGGCTCTTTAATAGGTACGTCAGTCTGTGATCTTTTTTTGGCCCCACCGGCTTGACTTGAGCCCGCACCTTTAGGCGCCGCCGCTGGATGAGTAGGATTGTATGTCTCGTCAAGAACAGAGGCCTCCACAGTACATGGTATCTTCCCCATAACCTGTTTTTGAGTCGCCTGTCGAATTTTGGCGTTCTCATCAGCGAGCCTCTGTCTTTGAGCCCAGCGTTCGTTAGCGTCCATACCTGCAAAAGAGTTCGATAGAAACGGGTCCAGAGAAGGAACAAAACAATACAGCTTACAAAGCGATAAAAAATAAAAAAATTTATAAAAAAGGGAAAATTACAAGGCGGTCTTCTATTTGGGTCGCCTCCACACACAAGACACTCAGAGGGAAAACATTTGCCTAAGTGGCAATCTCCTATCAAATCTGGGTCGCACTCCTCCGGGGCAATGGCGACTAAAGCATTCGCTCTACCCGGGCCCACTATACCGGCCATGCTCGCCAGGGGACACTACTATAATTTCTCGGATTTGTGACGGCGGTTTTCGACACAAATTCTTCACTAACGCTCGTTTGTGACGAATCTATGACGAAACCTATTTCCGTCACGGAACAACTCGTTGCAAATTTTTTAGTCGAAATTAACCTTGTCACTAAGTTTCGTGACAAAAGTGTGATGAAAGTCATACTTTGTGACATAGTTGTGCCAAAAATTTGGTGATGAATCTGCGACAAAAATTATATTTTGCAACGAATGTGTGACAAAATTTTTCGATAAGTTTGTGAAGGAGTGTTGTGTCAAAGTTGCTTCATAAAATAGCGACAAATGTGTGACAAAAAATACAACAATTCTGTAACCAAATTTTTTAATGAAATAGTGATAACCATATCTTACAAATTTGATACGAATTTGTGATGAATGTTTACGATAAAATTATGACAAGATTTTAGTGATTATTTTGTGATGAATTCATGTGACAATTTTGCTACCAAATTGAGCGATAAAAAATGACATTTATCCCCTACAATTTTGAATTAATTTTGTGACGGTGTTTTACGAAAAAATTGTGACAAATTTTACCTATATTTGTAACGAATTGTTGTGCCAAAATCAATAGTTGCAATTGATAAGCAGGAGATTTCGCAATCCGGCTCGATCAAATACAATTTATAAAACTCGAAACCTTAGGCAAAACTCACTTTCTAACCGGCAGTGAACCGGGTCGATCGTAGGTAGTGCGTTCAGAGTCCGAGGTCGATCCCACGAGGAGATTGAATCAAATACAAAACTTGTGTTAAAATCAGAGGGCAAAGAGTATACGAACAAGACAAAAGATCGAAGCTTTTATTATTTCACAACATACACAATGATCTGAATCAAGACTTTTATCCAGTGTAAATTTCATCAAACTAATAATCTACACAATCAAATCCATATTGAGAGAAAACAAATCGAAATCAGAAAACTCAAAATAATGAAGATCAAAACATTGCAGATCAAGACTTTTGAATCCTAAATCAGCAAAAGATATCAACCTTTAATTCACACAATGATCCCAGGCATAACCTCCACCAAGCCATCGATCGAATATCGTATTATTACTCTATTTTAAAAATCTAAACTAAGAAATTGAAATACGGAGCCTAGTCTAGAGCTCTAATCCGGCTATTTAGATGTCAACCTGTCATAACAACCGCCGAAGCGGCTGGGTTGAGCACCTAAGCCGGCCTCGAACTCAGTCTAGGCCAATAAAAGTCATAATATCTGTTTCTTAGGTTTAGCTGCTCTTAAATAGGCAGAAAATCGCGACTTTGACCTAGTTGGGCCGACCAACTTGGCCCATTTAACTCGTGTTCAGTAAATCGGTGATAACTTTCTGTGTAGAGCTCCGATTTAAACGATTCAAGATGCGTTGGAAAGCTAGTTCAATTCCCTACAACTTTCATGAAGACCACTTGACCAGAAAATGCCTCCAAGATAGGTCAAAATAAAGATTAATGAACAGGCATGGTGAAATACTGCTGTCGGCGCCAAACGCCCGTCTGAGTCATGTCAAACGCTCGTTCGCCTGGAGAATATGATCATATTAGGGTTTTGTCTTCAGTGGATGGGCATTTACCTTTCTCTGAAAGCCCGTCTGGGAATCCTGGATGCTCGTTCGTGTTATATGAGCTCTTTGAATCGGGATGAACCTACCCAAACGCCCGTCTGGGGGTTATTTGGACGCCCGTCCAGCTGAAAACATAACTTTCTGAATGATGTATTAACTCTATGGATGCCCGTTTGAACTGGCCAAATGCCCGTTTGAGGCAGGCTTACTGCAGACGCCCGTTTGGGGTATGGCAAACGCCCGTTTGCCTTGACTTCAAACTTGGCTTTTCTTCAACTTTCATTCAATTCTCGTGCCACAAGCATGTCTCTCATTCCAAAACATCGCCTTCCGGGTCCTCGAGTCACCTAAGTCCTGCAATAACATAGACGAACAAACACCACGCGTAATTCCGCAAGACAAAAGTGCTCGGAAAAGAGTGAAATATCGTCAAAAAGGCGGAGTTTACTATCGATATGACAGTTTAACTCTCCGTGCGCATAACTCTCGATATTAGACTCAAAAAGGCCTAAATCTACCCAAAATATGCCGATAAAGTGATAAACGGGGGCTAGATCACATACAAAAGTGCAGTGAAGTTGACTCCCATCAACTACCCCACACTTAGCCTTTGCTCGTCCTCAAGTAAATTAGGCGTATTAAAAGAGACCAAGGGGTCAACTTCACAAATGCATATAAAAACACTCACATTGCCAAGGTAAAAGATAAGTAAAACAGTGAATGCAAATATCTTGACTCAACCGTTATCAGACAAAAGGAATGTGTATGTGTGAAAATTAGCTCCCAAGTCATAGACCAAATCACCGGTTCGGATTATAGACGCTTAGCTATCGCGACTACACTAAGGCTCATTTTAATAACATCTCTACTAATCGGGACCAACCAAGGCTAAACACGGTCCAGTAGGACTTGAAGGGTTATAACGTTAAACTCGGGACGGGGTTAATCGAAAGGAAAATTTGGGACTGGAGAAAAGACAATATGAGTGAACCTAATCATCTCATTTACTTTCTATCTGAAAACATACTAAACCACACCGAACTCCTTCGATCTTTCTATACTCATTGATAAACAATCCCAACTTTAACATCATACTTTCATTTACTCAAAACATCATCCCTTGACTTTTTTCTCAACTTTATTCAAACTTTCTTTTTCTTCTTTTTTTTTCTTTCATTGTTTTTCATTTCTTCTTTTTCATTCTTTCAACTTCCTTTTTTTCGAACCACAAGCCCCACAATACATTCCTCGAGCTCCTCTCCTTCATATACTAGCTCGTACTCACTAACTCCTCTCGAAGCATGCACCGTCTCCCACCCCACACTTGCTTTAGCAAGTGTGTCTAAAGCAACGACTAAGTCCACTCGTAGGGTGATCAAAAGAAACGTGACCAATAATTAAGCTCAGGGTTAGGGTAATACAAGCTAAGTAACCAAAACGGCTCATTTCGGACGGTGGTCAGACCGTCCTATCAAGGCTTAGAGGGGTTACGAGGGGAAAATGTTGGGATCTTGGCTTATTTGGCTCTGGTTGTGTCAAAGAAGCGCCATGACTCTCATCCCGTGTCCTACCAAGGTCAATCCTTCTATTTCGCCTCGAAGTTACAAAATGGGATCTAGGCAGTCGAATTGTGCTCAAGTCTACCATAATCGTTCACTAGATCCTAAGGCCCATGAAAATGAAGCTAAACGTGCAAAAGAACTTCCGTTTATAAGATAAACCTAGCATCTTGCTATTAGCATTTACTACTTCGCTAAGTCGTTTACCAAGAGAATGTGAATCTTAAACATGCAAATGGACGTTAAAACCTTGGAAAATTTTAAAATCTGACTCGAAAACGGACACAGACTAAGTATATTACTGAACTGGCACATTTAAACATACAACTCAAACCAAGCTAAGTCTACCATCCCACACTTTGAATGAAACACTGTCCTCAGTGTGTGAATGAAAGAGAAAGAAGACTTAGCTTTAGACCCGGCAGAAAGGCGTGAACGAATCTCGTGACATCTTCTTATAAGTGCATCCCATGTACCTAAAGTCACATAGACAGAAAACAACGCAAACACATGCACTGGACGTGGTCCACGTGCCAAAAGTATGCAACAGATACACTGGGGGTATAAAATAAAGAAGCCATGCCACATCAGTAGACTCGAAACACAAACAATCACTCAACATGGACCGCAATAGATGGAAAAATAACCATAAAGGTAAAAGAACAGAACACCTATGCATATCATATAAAGGCCACAGAGGGTCACATTAAAACATCCATGTCAAGTAGTGAAAGATCACAATCAAATACTCCTCACTATATTCATCGCGAATTCCTCCTAGACACACCTAAACTTGCTTTATTCCAATAAGTTTCTTTTTTTTTTAATTTTTATATTTTTTTTTTCCCATTTCCTTGACCTAACGGCAGCCCTGTTTTTTTTCTTCTTTTTTTTATTTTAAAACCACTCACACACACACACACACACACACGATATTTAGACCCCTCAAAAAGTCATGGTAGCCGAAGGCCCTAAGCCCAGTTCTAGCCGGACTTACAAGATATCAACCTAACATAACAACCCCATAAAGTGATTGGGTTGAGTACCAAAGTCGTATTCAATCCGAGTTCAGAACAATATCACTTCAGCATCCCATTGCTCCTATCGAAATCTAAATAAAACAAGATCGATAAAAACCTAGGCCCAAGTTCTAGGACAACCTACAAGATATCAACCTAATATAACAACCCCATAAAGGGATTGGGTTGAGTACCAAAATTGCATTCAAACCTAGTCTAAGCACATAATATCAAAATGTTTTCATTTTTTTTTCGCTCTTTTGACCTAACACAATTTTTGATATCGACAAACAATCTCCCCGGCAACGGCGCCAATTTGATAAGTAGGAGATTTCACAATCCGGCTCGATCAAATACAATTTATAAAACTCGAAACCTTAGGCAAAACTCACTTTCTAACCGGCAGTGAACCGGGTCGATCGTAGGTAGTGCGTTCAGAGTCCGAGGTCGATCCCACGAGGAGATTGAATCAAACACAAAACTTGTGTTAAAATCAGAGGGCAAAGAGTATACGAACATGACAAAAGATCGAAGCTTTTATTATTTCACGACATACATAAGGATCTGAATCAAGACTTTTATCCAGAGTAAATTTCATCAAACTAATAATCTACACAATCAAAACCATATTGAGAGAAAACAAATCGAAATCAGAAAACTCATAATAATGAAGATAAAAACATTGCAGATCAAGACTTTTGAATCCTAAATCAGCAAAAGATATCAACCTTTAATTCACACAATGATCACAGGCATAAACTCCACCAAGCCATCGATCGAATATCGTATTCTACTCTATTTTAAAAATCTAAACTAAGAAATTGAAATACGGAGCCTAGTCCAGAGCTCTAATCCGGCTATTTAGATGTCAACATGTCATAACAACCGCCGAAGCGGCTGGGTTGAGCACCTAAGCCGGCCTCGAACTCAGTCTAGGACAATAAAAGTCAGAATATCTTTTTCTTAGGTTTAGCTGCTCTTAAATAGGCAGAAAATCGCGACTTTGACCTAGTTGGGCCGACCAACTTGGCCCATTTAACCCGTCTTCAGTAAATTGGTGATAACTTGCTGTGTAGAGCTCCGATTTGAACGATTCAAGATGCGTTGGAAATCTAGTTCAATTCCCTACAACTTTCATGAAGACCACTTGACCATAAAATGCCTCCAAGATAGGTAAAAATAAAGATAAATGAACAGGCATGGTGAAAAACTGATGTCGGTGCCAAACGCCCTTCTGAGTCATGTCAAACGCTCGTTCGCCGGGAGAATATGATCATATTAGGGTTTTGTCGTCAGTGGACGGGTGTTTACCTTTCTCTGAACGCCCGTCTGGGAACCCTGGACGCTCGTTCGTGTTATATAAGCTCTTTGAATCGGGCTGAACCTACTCAAACGCCCGTCTGGGGGTCATTTGGACGCCTGTCCAGCTGAAAACATAACTTTCTGAATGATGTATTAACTCTGTGGACGCCCGTTTGAGCTGGCCAAACGCCCGTTTGAGGCAGGCTTACTGCAGACGCCCGTTTGGGGTATGGCAAACGCCCATTTGCCTTGACTTCACTCCAAACTTGGCTTTTCTTCCACTTTCATTCAATTCTCGTGCCAGGAACATGTCTCTCATTCCAAAACATCGCCTTGCGGGTCCTCGAGTCACCTAAGTCCTGCAATAACATAGACGAACAAACACCACGCATAATTCCGCAAGACAAAAGTGCTCGGAAAAGAGTGAAATATCGTCAAAAAGGCGGAGTTTACTATCAATATGACAGTTTAACTCTCCGTGCGCATAACTCTCGATATTACACTCGAAAAGGCCTAAATCTACCCAAAATATGCCGATAAAGTGATAAACGGGGGCTAGATCACATACAAAAGTGCAGTGAAGTTGACTACCATCAGCAATGAGTTTGTAACAGAATTTATATTCACATTTTTACTATATTTATTATTTACAAAAATTATATTCAATAATATAAATGTTCTCTTAAACGTTGCAATAGCATAAATAATCAAAACACCTCTCCATGATCATGAAAATGAAGCAAATCATCTTATTCATAATTGATTCAAATAGCATTTCAAAACATGAAATCAGTATTATTCATGATTAACAGACAAATACAAGAGACTAATGGTTTTATCACCGAAAACAACCCAATCTTGTGAGTGAGAAATCATCTCTAAAATTGTCCCGGTCTTGTTAAACATCCTGAAGAACTTGTTTAAAATCATGACGATCTCGCTTGCACCGCTAGCACATGTCCATTGTGGCCTCTTTCGGTATATCGTCCGGAATCCGGGTCCCTTTGATCCTAAGATATGGTAGGATACCTGCCACTGCTTCTTTCAACTTCTTTGCCTTGGCCACCCAAAGTAACTTCATCAAGAACATTCTCAGCAACAAAGTACCTGACCAAGGTATGTAATCTTCAAATGTCAAGAATTTAGCCAAAAACGAAAGAGGGAAGATAAAAGAAAAGAAAAGAAAAGGGAAAGTGCTTGGAAATGAATGGTATCATTCGAAAACGCAAAACAATTTAATAAAAGAGTTATAGAAAGGAATATGTACCTCTCAGGGAACTGAAAAAGGATGCCAACCCTTCCGAGAATAATAATTCAGAGGTTCCACATGGAACAATAAGTCCCACGGATATTTGAGATCCCACCAATCCTGAACCGAGTCTATTTCATGACAAGTATCCGCAAACCTCGTGAAAACAATCATAGTTGCATTTTATGTAATCACTACTCGTAGATCACATATGGCAGCAGGGGGGTCAACATTTATGTAAGCACATGTATTTGCTTGAATAGACTTTACGATAGATCTGCCTGGACCAATTACGCTTCTGACTCTATCATTAAGGCAAAGAATCTTGAAAACAACTTCTTGTTGAGGCATCCTCGAGGCTGTTGTCGAAATCCCCTCATACCCTACAGAAAAGTGATGGTCGTTTAGGGCAAAACCACTTGGGGCTGCAGCTGCAGAACGTACAAAAGAAGCCCTTCGTGAATGAATCACATCAGGTAAATCATATGCATTCTGCAAATGAACAGCTTCAAATTGTCTGCTACTCGACACCCATGTTCTGCCAACATTTGGTAGAGAATCATTCAAGCAATGCGATATGCGTCACAATTTTTTTGTCAAACCTAAAAAACAAACACCCTCACCCCAACCCCACCTCCACCCCCCCCCCCCAAAAAAATTTGTCATATACATAACATGACCCTTCATCAAACATGATTAATATTTTTCAGTAACAAGATGAGAGAAGATTCCAAAATCATTATATTATTCAAACTTCCTGAAGTTAACTCAATGTCAATTGACAGCCAATCCACATAGCTGAATGGAAACAAACATAGGGTCGTATGAAAAGATAACAAATCAAGGGTAAACATAATAGAGGAAAACAAGTAAGATGTACACAATTTGAAATTCAGTGTTCCATGGGTATCAATGTAACAATTCCACATCACAAACACCCCCTCTTTTAATCCTATATTGAATGAACATAATGACCACAAAATTTTGTGGTAGACACAATTTATGAAAGGATCAAAGCAATGCCGATGGTGGTGTCTCTCATCATTTCAAGGGACAAATTACGTCTCTTTGCATCAACACAAGTGTAGCTACAAACAACTTCTCACTATTTGTACCTTAATGATCATGTCACAACTCACTGTGTGGCACTGAGGATACCCACATGAAACTAGTTATGGCAGACACACTTGATTGTGTATAAAAACCCATTGGTCACAAGATGCATAAATATAAATCGTTATTTCATCTAATTAGTACAGTATTCTTTTTCTTTTGGAATTTTCTAAAAGCATATACAATAAAAAACCCATCATATTGTCATTTTTCTACACAGAATCAAAATTGGTCTACTTGGCAACCTATCCCATTCATTATCACATATTCATCTACGGTAGCCACACAAAATAAAAATAAAAATAAAAACCACACAAACATATACTATTAAAATACAAATTTCTCACTTATTCTAACTAGCATATTAGACCAACGGTTATATGCCTCTGCTCTGGAGGCTATATATTGGATCTCACTTGGACTTAGGATATTGGTGATGAATACAAACACTAAAGAGTTGCAATTCTTTTTCAAAAAAAGAGAGTTCAATGTAGTCTTCAAACCAAATAAATAAGATGAACACATCAGACTTTCTAGCTGCATACAAAATGAAGAAGTTCATCTATTGAGTGAAGTGAGCATAGAACTTAATCCGTATGATGTAATTATGAAGTATCCTTATTATGGTGTAGTTGCATAAGAATGTACCTGCAAATTGAATGCTAGAGAACACAGAAACTGAACTGAAATGGCTGAATCAGAGTTGCATTTTTTGAACAATGATCAACACTCAATTCCACACAGAGCTAAATGGAAGATGGATGGAGGTGATGAGGAAGGCTTCATATGATTCGCATGACGATGAACCTGTATATACATCAAGGGATAACACATTGTAAACTTAAATTTATTTTCTATGTTCAATATTGTACTTGTTCCGTATCGACAACAACATAGTAGAAATCAGACCTTCGAATGAGAGATAGTTCAATATGCATCAGTCTTGTTTTTCATACATACCGTGAAGTTTGAACTCAATCTGAAAGATGGTGAAGATGTTGGTTGCAACAAAGCTTAATTTATATCCATTAAGTTCAGCCTTATTACAAGAAATTGCATCACTGTAAGCATAATTCAAAACCCAATCTTTACTTTTCATGGCGGAAGTGTCCTACTTAACTCAATTGCGAGATAATTGAATGTCATATTTGTGTTGAGACATATACAAAATGTGTTGCAGATCATGTGCTTAATGATCTATTCATTGATATAATCACCATGTTTCCTAGCATCTTAATGTCAGAGAACAAGAGTTTGAGTCTCGTGTCTCATTAATGTGCAACCATGATTCCTAGCAGCTAAATGTAAAAAAAAGAATGGATATAGAACATAATTAAAATTAAATTCAAAAAGGGATCTAGCACACTAACACAAACATTAGTTTAGACCATGAATGTAGAAATTGGAAATAGAACAATTACCTTCCCATATATAGTTGAACCATTCCTCCAGTGTGCTGGTGTGCAACACAATAAATCACATCATCATCATCGGGAAACACAACATGTACACTTTTATTATGGTTGCAACCATTGTTTGAAACAGGACCATAGCACAAATCGACCTGGAGCAATAAAAATCCAATTAATTTGGAGCAATAAAAAGCCAATTAATATGGCAGAAAAGTGCAGCTACTTAAAACAATAAATTAAAAAATTAAAAATATAAAATAAATAATTCTACAGCTACTGCTTAACTCACGAGGAGGAGGAGTAGGAGCACCGGAGAGGAGCTTGTTGCTGCTACTGGACGGCGTTGAAGGAGCGAAATTGTTGCTGCAGGCCGGCGTTTGAAGGGCAGAGAAACGGCAGAGAAAGGAGGAGTAGCACCGGCGGAGAAGGGATGAGCGGCGACGGCGGAGGGGAATTATTTTGAAAACTGCGGGAAGAAGAGGTGGAAGAGGGAATAAGAGATGCCGACTTTTAATTAGGGATTAGTTCGTATACATTTTTGGGAGTTAGGACGACGGGTTTTATATGCGACGACTTTGTTGTCCCATTAAAGCATTTTTAAATAATATTTATCAACCGCTTTACTAACGAACCTTAGGTTTTGAATGATTAATTCACTAACAAAACTCAGGTTTCAAATCATTAACTCATGACTAACTAACGAACCTTGAGTATCGAATCATTAACACGCTATCGGGTTTCATACCATGAACTCACTAACGAACTTCGGGTTTCATACCATGAATTCACTAACGAACCTCGGGTTTCAATTCATTAACTCATGGCTAGCTAACTAATGAACCTCGGGTTTCATATCATGAACTCACTAACCAATCTCGAGTTTCAATTCATTAACTCACAATCATTAACTCATGACTAAATTCCAATCATTAACTCACTAATGAACCGTGGGTTTCACATCTCATGAACTCACTAACTAACCTCGGGTTTCAACCTACTAACTAATGAACTCCGGGTTTGAAATTGCTACTCAATAACGAACCTCAAGTTTGAATCACAACTCAATAATGAACCTCGGATTTGAAATATACTACTCAATAACGAACCTCGGGTTTGAAATCTTGAACTAACTAACTAACCATGGGTTTGAAACCATCAACCGACTAACTAAGGAACCCCGTTTGAAATCACTACTCAATAATGAACCTCGGGTTTAAAATCTTGAAATAACTAAAAAAAAACCTCTGGTTTGAAATCATCAACCGAATAATTAATGAGCCCCAGTTTGAAATCACTACTCAATAACGAATCTCGGGTGTGAAATCCTAAACTAACTAACGAAGCTCGGGATTCAAATTGTCAACCGACTAATTAACGAACCATAGGTTTTAAATCACTACTCAATAACGAAACTCGGGTTTGAAATCATCAACCGACTAATAAACGAACCCTGTGTTTCAAATCACTACTCCATAACGAAAATCGGGTTAGAAAACATGAACTAACTAACGAACCTCGAATTTGAAGTCTTGAACTCAATAGCGACCATCATGTTTGAAATCATTATGAACTCCAACTTTAAGTTAGTTAATAAAAAGAATTAAATAAAAATATATTATTAGAAAAGTTTTAATTATTAATTTTATATAAATATTATAAAACGTATAATTTATTCATTTTATTATAATAAATATTTAAAGGGACGACTATGTCGTCTCTTTAAATAATAATTTTTGATTACACAATAATTGATAAATTTTATAAATGTTATTCATAAAATCGATAAAATTTATAAATATTTAAACGGACAACATAGTCGTCCCTTTAAACGACAATGTCTATGTGGATTCCAGGCTGGCAGGTTGTCGTCCTATTAAAGAACTGTGTCGTCCCTTTAAACCAAATTATTTCCCGCCAAAATTTTCCCACTAACTCAAATATCCCACCATTTCAATATGTCGTCCCAAAAAAGAACCCCGGCAATTTTTCCCACAAAAAAATAATCAAAATTTGACTTTTCTCATATTTTCTTTAAAAGGACGACATGTGGTCCAAAAAATGTCATCCCGAAAAAGCCTTTTATAAAAATAGTCTTTTTATGTTTTGTCACTAATTTGTAGCAATGATGCCGCGAATTAGTGACGAACCATTTTCGTCACAAACTTCATCACAAATCCGTGAAATTTGTAGCAATATTGTCAAAAATATGTGACAATTTTGCGATGTGGACGGATATGTCGGTTAACGTCAGATTAGCATCGAAGGCTTTTATGACCAAGACATTTTGTCAAATAATTCTCACATAATTCTCACAAATTATGGCACCCGAATTTGGCGTAAAGATTTGTGACAAAATAATCACATATATTTTGCCATGCAAAAAAAATGAATTATGCGGTTTGTCGTTAATTCGTAGCAATATTGAATAAAATATGTGACAATTTTGCGATGTGGACAGATATGTCAGTTAGCGTCAGATTAGCAACGAAGACTTTTATGACCAAGCCAGTTTGTCACAAAATTCTCACAAATTATGGCGCCTGAATTTGGCGCAAAGATTTGTGACAAAATAGTCACATACATTTTCCCACATACATATTTTGTCACAATATTGTCTAAATTTATTGCAAAAAAAAAAGAATTATGCGGTTTATCGCTAATTCGTAGCAATATTGTCGAAAATTTGTGACGAACAGTTTTCATCACAAAAATTCATCACAAATCCGGAAATTCTAGTAATGGGAAGAGCTACATCAAGAAGATCGACCCAAGCCACGTTTCTCAAAGAGGGCTCAACCCCGTCATACGCCATGAGCCCTTTAACAAAGCGATGCTCAGTAACTAGGGGTTCGCCAATTGAAAGGCTGGACTTTCCCTTGCGCTTTGTGACCTTGGGAAACGGCCAACCAACTTTGGACTCCACTTTAAGCACCCATTCTTGCCATCTATGGATCTTATTTGGTAACAAGAACAGCAGGCGAGGCGTCTTGGTCCTCAAAGATATATGTCCCCGGAAGGCCCATCGCGCAAAATAAGTGGAATTGACCCAGAGTAAGGGTGGGCTCTATTTTCATCGTCCGACACATAACAATGAAGGCCATAATCTGAATAACAGCCTCAATAGCAAAATCAGTAGGTAGAGCTCCCATTAGCTCGCAAATCTTGACAAAAAATAGATCAAAAAGGGGTCTGAGCCCCGCATATAAATGATCGAAGTGAAGGATCAGGGTATCGTCCGGACGACGGGCACAAACATAATCCTCGCGGTCTCCGGGTTTAAACTTATCCTCCTCCTTCGAATAGTCAAACAAAGAAAATCTGTAGACCTTTGTGTCAATCTTGTATCGACGACGGAGAAGTTCATTAAGGTCATCGCTGTCGCGAAGCATCACCCACCCCTCCTTCAGAGCCTTCTCGTACGCGGCCAGAAGGGTAAACTCCCTTAACGCTTCCGGATTATTGGGTTTCGGGTTTTTTTGCCTTCGCCGCCGCTTCACCAACAGTCATTGTTTTGGGATCCCTTTTCTTTTTTGATTTCTTTGGGAGCTCCCAGACAGGCTTTTGAGGTAAGGGCGCATTCTCATCCTCGCTTGACCCCATAAGCTCGTGAAGGGCGGCGTCCTCAATATATGCCTCGTCATGCGCAGTGGCACCACTAGAGCTGGGTCGGCGGCCTAATCTTCAACATCAGACACTTCTTTTTCTCCGGCCTCACTAGTACTGGTCCCTTGAGTGCGGGCCATCTCTTTACGACCCTTTTTTCGTCACAGCACCGGATCACGGAATATAACATTTTAAACAAAAAGGGTCACCACCTACTTGAGCAGCGGCCTCCCCTCCGGTTATCTCATCAAGTAGATCGTCCCCGGTAGACACATCGGGGCTAGAAGGGTCATCCTCCCCTCCATTCAGTGCATAGTTGTATGCCTCCGGATCCCCTTCGGAGTCGCCCCTTAAAGAATACTCTCCGTCGGACATCCTGCAGAAACAAGAGGAAAAGGTGGAGCTTTCAGACCTGGTATAATGGGGATTAAGCCAGGAAAGTGATCGCACCCATCTCGACGCCTTCCCTCCATTTTTGCAGGAGAATTGGAAAGCAATTGCAAGAAAAGTGGAAGTACAGATACGAATGAACACAGCAAGAGAGAGGTAGGGTTTCAAAGCATGCCTCACCCCTCTTCCTTTTTCAAGAAAAATCACACCCAAAACGAAAATGCCAACTCAAAAAGCCCTGACTTTTACCTCAAAAATGTCTTAATTCGAACGCATTGCCACACAGAGGAACAAATTTGCTAAAAAGGATCGAAATACGGGAAGAAAAACATAGAAAGAGGTTAAGGGAAGAAGAATTTACCTATTTCTGAGAAGAGGCTAAAACCGGCAGCATGAAGGACACGTCGGAATCCTCAAACTCGCGACCGGAATCTTCAAATCCTAGCCCGAAACCACAGACTTGCTTCAGCCACCACTAAATCTTCTCCAAAACCTTCACCGGAAAACCCTTGCACTCCCACAAAATAAGCAAAGATACGAGAGGAAAAGTGGAGGAGAAATGGAAGATCAAAAAGTGAGAAGGTTGGAAGGATGGGAGCCTTATATAGGCAGAGGAAATTTGATCGTGCGATTGAGGATCCAGCTATCCAACGGCCCAGGTTTGCGCGGCCTTTCTCGGTTTTCAAAATCCAAAACCGCCATCATTAAGGCACGATCATTAATGCCCACGTAATCAATGACTCGGCCGTTATCCGCCCACATACTTGGGTAGTTACCAAAGCAATCTCAGTACCCACGCAATTACGGTTACCAAGAGAGCCAACGCCAGCCACGATCTGACGGTTAAACTGCCCCACTAGCCCATGGATGGATAGATCGCTTTGCCAAGAATGAGGTCGCAAACAGGCCTTAAAGTTGCTTCGAGGCCACTGACTTTAAAAGCACGGTCCTAAGCGAACAAGTCGCATCAGACGACGAGGTCACAAACAGACCCAAAGTTGCTTCGAGGCCGCTCACTTTAAAAGCACGGTCCTAAGCGAAAAAGTCGCATCAGACGACGAGGTCGCAAACAGGCCCCAAAGTTGCTTCCAGGCCGCTCGCTTTAAAAGCACGGTCCTAAGCGAACAAGTCGCATCAGACGACGAGGTCACAAACAGACCCAAAGTTGCTTCGAGGACGCTCGCTTTAAAAGCACGGTCCTAAGCGAACAAGTCGCATCAGACGATGAGGTCGCAAACAGGCCCCAAAGTTGCTTCCAGGCCGCTCGCTTTAAAAGCATGGTCCTAAGTGCACAAGTCGCATCAGACGACGAGGTCGTAAACAGACCCAAAGTTGCTTCGAGGCCGCTCGCTTTAAAAGCATGGTCCTAAGCGAACAAGTCGCATCAGACGATGAGGTCGCAAACAGGCCCCAAAGTTGCTTCGAGGCCGCTCGCTTTAAAAGCACGGTCCTAAGCGAACAAGTCGCATCAAACGATGAGGTCGCAAACATACCCAAAGTTGCTTCGAGGCCGCTTGCTTTAAAAGCACGGTCCTAAGCGAACAAGTCGCATCAGACGATGAGGTCGCAAATAGACTATAATCCTTGAGCTCACTTTACTCCACGCTTAACATTTCCACGAAAAATTCTCAAGCCACAGAGTAGGGGGCCATTGATGCGTACAAATGGTATCACCACCTTTGAATCCCGGAAATAGCTTGTCTGGCCCACCGGACTAGATAAAGGCCCGCGACCACGGCGTCGGCGATTAAAACCAACCAAGTCGTGGTCGCT
The DNA here is from genome assembly GCA_036785695.1 of Gentiana straminea. NCBI lineage: Eukaryota > Viridiplantae > Streptophyta > Magnoliopsida > Gentianales > Gentianaceae > Gentiana > Gentiana straminea. Next base: position 453,969 of record JAVUPR010000019.1, read on the forward strand.
GTTGTCGAACCCCACCCTGAGCGCTGCTGGACCAGGGGGGCGAGCCACGATCTTGGACTAAGGGCCCTTAAGAGGCCACACAAGACTTGATGAGAAGCAGCAGGGAGCAAGAGAAATACAAGACAACGAGGCCGGTGACATCCTAAGAGGTCGCCACCGAGATATTCTACCCACTTGCAATCCGGATATTTAGTTTGCTTAGCTACTAAGTTTACTTAGTCCCTAAGCTACCATGTAACACCTGTCTTTTACTTAGCTCCTAAGCTTCCTCCTCCTATAAAAGGAAGGCTTGTGTAACCCGAAAGAGATATATACATTCTAATAGAAAGCAGGCCAAAGCTCTGCAAAAACACCATCTCTCAAACATCTCCTCCTATCGCCGTCACGCACCACCGGCTACCATCCATATAATCACCAACAAATAAGCCAGATATCCATCAATCATACACCGCTGAGCCTCCATGGTGATTTCCACCTCATCATTCTGGTTAAATAAGGGTCAATATATTTGGCCAAAATTAAGTTTTTTTATTCTAAATATTGAATAAATAAATTTTAATTGTTATACGGTAATTATTCATGCTAAATGAGTATAATAGTATTCTACTTTTATTCATAACTATATGGTTTTCTTATATCTTAGAATGATAAATTTTAATTTTAATTTGGATAAGGATGAATAATGATCTTTATATATCTTGATATACAAATAAGCTTAAACTATAAATTGTAATAAATAATTCTAATTTCTTTTTTATATATGAACTTAATTTTTTTTGATAAAATAAATATAAAAAACAAACTTAAATATCTACCACATTTATGTAACATGAATTTATTTAGGGATAAGAGGATATAAGGAGTAAGTGTAGATGTTATTAGACAAATATGACAATTAATAAAAGTTTGGCATTTAGGAAAATCAAGTAAATGCTATTACAAATTTAACACCAATGATGAGTAATATAATTCAAGTCGTCTTCTTTCTCAAAACAAAACCCCCTAAATCACAGCTTATCAATTAATGCTAATAATTCATTTTTTATCAATCTTTTTTGAGAAGTAACTAAATTTGAAACCTAATTGATTCTACCCATTAAATCTATTTCAATCGGATTCTTTGGATGAAATCGTTCAATCAACGCCATTGGTATTTGGTTTGCAGAAGAACACACCATCATAAAGATCAACACTGAACCTAACGTATAACTAACTACTCATGTATTTGTGGTTTTAATGCTTTGTGTACCTAATATACATTCTATGCAAGGTTCAATAATGAATTTGAGATTTATTCTAAATCTAGTTCTCAGCGCGATACCCTAACTGTGTGTTTATGTGTATCTTCAATCATGAGATATCATAAATGAGCCTCCAATTAACTTATATTATAATTACAGTAGAAACTCTTTAAATTAATAATCGGTAAATTAATAAACTCTCTAAAATAATAAATTTGTCCGGTCCCGACTTGGGCCAATGTAAAAAATTGAAAAACTCGATAAAATAATAAGATAATAATTTTTCGGGAGATCCCTTTATAATTTTCGGTCCCAAGAAAATCATAAATTAATAATTCATAGAAACTGAAAAAAATATATTACACTCTATTGAAATATGATTCAATAGTTGTCTATTTTCCTTTAAAGTTCAAGTCTATTTGGAGCTCATCTCTAACTTTTCTTATTGTATCTCTAACTTTTTTATATATGCCAAACGTGCTTAAGAATACATTGAACACATTTGTTCCTTTTGTTTACATTTAGTACTTCAAAAGTCATTTAGTACTTCAAAAGTCATTAATAGTGCTAAGCTTGGAGTCCCAAGGTTCGCTGCAACGTAATTCTAAGAGGCATAGACTAATTTGCATTTTTGTTTGGTATGTATAATTACTTAGTTTATACGGAAATATGAATTATACGTTGAATCGGTTAAAAACTCTTTAAATTAATAATTATTAATTTATCGATAAATTAATAACTCTCTAAATTAATAAATTTCTCCGGTCCCGACATTATTAATTTATAGAGTTTCTACTGTATTATGACATATCATGCTTATTTGCAACTTTAGTATATTTAAAATTTAATATTCATCCAATTTTAATGAAATAATTAAAGAAACTTTAAATTTATATTACAAGGTTTGTACATATATTTATCTAATAAATCAAGGAACATATTAAAAAGTAAAACAAAATTACAATCATAATTAAGAAATGAAACTTATAAAAATTATGATGTTAGATGGGGGATTTATAATACCGTAGCGAACTTTAGAAAGTATGGCGTAAGATGGGGTGATTTATAATATCGTAGAAATCAATAATGCTTTGTTAAAGCATCTTACAATTATCTACGTATCTATTATTTCTATAATAATCACACATTTATATCCTCCATATAAGTTAGATAATCATCAACGAATTCAACACCATTTTTATATTAATATTTATTATTATTATTAAGTTTTCTTAAAAAAATCGAATTAACAGATATATGAAAAGAAAGAAACCACATGAGAAAAAACGAATAAGAGGAATAGTACGGTTTTTGAGCAAAAACTGATCAGGAACTGATAATCACTCTCTATGTCAGCAACCTACACAAAAGATAAAAACCTCAAAATTTGTTTTAAACTAGATATTTTGATTTTCCCACTACAAGGATCCATTTTATTGCCTTTAGGTTTCCTTGTGATTCTGATTGTGAATAAGCGTCTCGATCATGGTCCTTTTTCTTTTTCGTAAAATCTATTGTAAATCTCTATCTTTTGTTTACCTTCACAACCACCAGTCTCATGCTAAAAGATGATCCAACTGCTAAATCTCCAAAAGAATCCTCTGACCCCTCATCCAAGAACAAACCATCAGTGAACATGGTTTACTCATCTCGATCTTGTTGGTTTTTCATTGCCATGAAGTTGAGCTTTGATGTGTTCCTATTGAATGACATTGAATACGAGAGGAAAGGCATTTTAATGGCCTCCAAATGTACATCTGATATAAAGCATAAATCATCCATTGTTACCTGTTGCAACCCTTTACATCCCTCATGCCCACTTCCCTTGGAATCCTCACCCGAAGAAACCACATCATGCTGCAAGGCCATGTACTTCATGCTCTGCTTCTTCAACCCTGCGTATATACTACAGGAAAGCCTCGTAAATAACAAGATCATCATCGAACATCTTAAGCCATTAGTAATGGAACGTTTATAATCGATTGCATTTCATTCGAATTACATGTACAAACTCTCATTCCCTTTGACCATGCAAGTTGAAACCTCTCAATTTACCAATTGATCCCCAACTGTTCTGCCTTTAGTCATCAACACGGTCTTCTGAATTTCCAGCTCTTTGCTAGAAGACCTCAAACCCTTGTCATGGTCGCGAAATCGTTCTCCTGCTCCATCATTAACCCATTTCACATTAATTACCCTTCAGTCTTCATGAAATGATCCTTGAATATCTCCCCTACTGTATATACTCATGTCAAGGCTTAGCTCAAGTTTCCTTAGCATTTACCATCATATTATGATGCTTATAGGGGCACCCATGCTCATGATGTCTTATACACCTGCAAAAATGACAATGTCATTTTCATTGATAATCATTTGCCAAAACCCATAATCCTCATTCCCAATCCAGATACAAACCACATGATCCTGGGAGGAAGGGGCTTTGGTCTCTTAAGCAAGAGATCTCAAGTTCGAATCCTTGTGGATTCAACAAAATTTCTTGGGAGAGGTCCTCACCTTTGATGCCCAAGGATACATAAGAGGATTAGTCTTAGACAATTTCCTGGGGATGCCTCATGAAATAAGAAAATCAACTTCAACCATCACACACACACTATAAGGCCTTGTTAGTTCAATAGTAGATGAGTCAATTTGAAGAGGCCGGCAAACAAAAATGCAATTCGGCATAGATAATCTTTATTAAACTTTGTAATTATACAATCTTTGTTAAACAAAGGAGAGATAATTCAGTAGGCTCTATCCAAACGGGGCCAAAGACACCTCTCGATTAAGGCGAAAAGAATCAACCATCCATTTAGATAATTACATAGGATTTTTAGTGACATGCCAAAAACATCGATAGAAAACTCGGGTTTAATCAAGACACTCTTATTATCATGAAATTACATAAGATCGACAAAAAGATTTTAACCCTAGACAAAGATAAAACTTACGCAAATGTTCAAGGTTCGGCCTATAGACCGAGAACCTAGCCATTAGAGAATTTTGAAAGGGCTTGGCAATCTGTTGCATATATTCCTATGAGATTATGAATGCAAAATTTCCCCTATAGACTGACAGCAAACCCTTCCCGTTAGGAATTTGTAGCCCTTATACTACTATCACGAAGGATTTAGTGTTCAGAGGACCATCTCCAACACGTCGTGAATCGGCCTTCAGGGCAACACCAATATATAGCGCGAGGAGCAGAAGGAAGCTATCCACCAAACCGAAGGCATGCTTTGAAAAGAAATTCAAATCGCTGGCGAGCAATGCGTAAACAGAGAAAACTGTTAAATTACCATCAAAGGAACCTAAAATCGTCATGTTTATTATCAATTACTTGTATACTAAGATTAGTAGTATTATTATTGTCATTGTTATTGTTGCCATTTTGTTTTGTAGGATTGACAGGTTTATTTCTAAGATTCTTCTTTAAGGATTTAATTGATTCCAACATTTTTTTAGGATTTTTATTTTCTAATTAAATTTGGGGGTCTAAGGACACCACACTGAATCTACTATTGCCTTTAAAGGCACCACAGTTCATGTATATTTTTAAACCTTACTGTGTTGTCCCAAAAAAATTTGGCATGGTGCACTCAAAGGATCCTTTAAATTATTGAAATAAGTTTTTTTTTTAAAGATGAAATCAGTTAATTAGGGAGAAACACTTGAATAATAATAAAAATAATGAGAAATTAGGGATAAGGACACAATCTGGAATATTTTTAAGTAACAAGACAGCTACATATTTTTTATAGGGAGAAGGACAACTGCATAATTTTTATAGCGAGAAGGTCAAACAGTGAATCCCGAAAATCAGTGAATCTCCCCAGTGAATCCCGAAATCAGTGAATCCCGAAAATCAGTGAATTTTGACAATGAATTTTGAAAATTAGTGAATTTCAGCATTGAATTTAAACAGTACATTTCGAACATAAGTGAATTTCGATAGTGAATAAATAGTCTTGTCCTTTATGCAAAAGTTTCAAAAGACTGTTATTCTACTCAATTGATAAAATATTTCGTCATTATCCCTCATTCCTCTTAATAATAATAATAATAATAATAATAATAATAATAATAATAATATTATTATTATTATTATTATTATTATTATTATTATTATTATTATTATTATTAATTGGGGAAAAAGTTAAACAAGATAATTCAATTTCTTATAGGATTGACTGACTTTTTTTTAGCGTGTGTTTTTTAAGGGTAAATTGGGGAAAAAATTAAACAAGATAATTCTACTTTTTTTATTTTTATATTTATTATGGATCGACTAACGTGTTTTTTTTTTTTTTTCCCTTTGTAAACCCAGCGTGTGTTTTTTAAGAATTGCCGTTATTTATTTTCTAATTAAATTTATCGAAATAAATAAATTAATTAAGAAGAAACATTTTTTTTTTTTGAGGGGAGAAGAAACACTTTTTAAGGGAAACAAACTCACATTTTTAATATAGTAGAAATAGAGATAGAGATAGAGATAGAGATATAGATAGATAGATATATTTTCGGAAAGGTAAATGAGAACATAATATTAAGAGAGATGAGAAAACTAAAAGTACAATCTCAGCTTTTAAAGATTATGAAAGTGCTTTGCCGATCAATATCCTTTCAGCTTTTGTCATTTACTTGCAACTCAATACAGCAGAGACCATAAAAATTCAAATGATACACAAGACTGGATAGATGCATAACTCAGACCACCCCACAGATCCAAAACCGGAAAACCCTATTCTTATATCATTCAACCATCACTCTTTTTTTTCATATATCAAATGCCACCAACCTTGCAACATCAGAAAAATGTCTTAACAGACCTCTTATCATGACCCTTGTATGTTTCACTACAAGCCTGCGACAGAAAAATAACAATCTTATGAATTATTTCTAAAAATCGAATGAGAAAAAAACATGGAGCTATTCCACATGAATGTACCAGAGAGGTTGTGTTTATGAAACATAGCACAAATCAGATGCATGAATGCATTGCACTATTAGTTGTTAGACATGCTTTCATAGTAGTGACAAATGACCAAAATACCCAAGATATAGCAAATGTTAAACAACAAAGTAAGCACCTATGCTCATGCAATGCTCATTTGGGATGGAAATCTTTACGGCAAAATTAGGATTTTAGTCCTCTAACTTGGCCTATTTTGGATTTTAGTCCTGCTCCTGCTCCGGTGAGGAAAATGGTCTTCTAAGTTGGCTTTTTTTTGGATTTTAGTCCTATCCGCCAGAAATAGCTGATTGGGCACCGGAATTTTTAAAAATAGTCCTCTAACTAGGCTTCCACGTAAGCTTTTTTAAAGATTCCGGTGCCCAATCAGCTATTTCCGGCGGATATGACTAAAATCCAAAAAAAAAGCCAACTTAGAGGACCATTTTCCTCACCGGAGCAGGAGCATGACTAAAATCCAAAATAGGCCAAGTAAGAGGACTAAAATCCTAATTTTGCCGAAATCTTTACCATACAAAGAATAATTTTCAAAGAATCTTTACCATACAACGAATACTCCAAATCTCCACGCCTCAATATTATTTGGATCGCATTAGTTCGTAGTGTCTTCAGAGAAATAGAAGTCTCATTCCAAAATTTCAGCAGTGGGTATCTAGCGAATGTGCTGCCAGTAACTCAACCAACAATTAATTATGAAACATGTTTGAACCAGAATGTATTTTTGGATTTGCGACTTTACAGATGGAGAGGGATGCATGCAGAGAGTGGAAATGGGAAAAAATGAAGTAGACACGATGAAAAGGGAAGCAGACGAAACCCGTTGGCCACTAAATCATTAGTTCTTATAATCTAGCTGAAACTGTGACATAATCTTTGATGTACATGGCTAATTGAAGCTTTCAAAATCACACATTTACCATTCTCTTTTGAATATAGATCGATATTTCCGCCATTTTCCTCAAACCCTCCTTCCATCATTTTCATGGTTCATTTCAAGAATCTGGCCGGAAAATTAATTAGTATATAAGCATTGAAAACTACTGTCAAGGCGTCAACATATGTCTATTACTTAAGTATCATACAACTCTAAAAGAAAGGGGTAGTTAAACTGAACGAACTATGGAGAGGAGATCGATGCTTAATCTCGTGGTGTTAATTGTGTTGTGATGGCCATAAAGAAATTGATAATGTGGTGAAGAAATCATCTGAGAATTTTTATTACAATTCAAATCACGCTTTGGTTTGATTACAAGTGCTGTCAATATATAGATACAGAAACACCTAACTTAAACCCTAATCCTTAGAATTTCCACAAATGCCCTCTTGCTCAATCGAACCATCCTACCAATATATGAGAGAATAGATTGCTCTTAAACTCTTGGTTCACCAATATCTTGCTCTTAAATTCTTGATTCACCAATATCACATGTGATCAATCAACCTTATCTCTCCAATCCTTCCTTATTTCTCCTTGATCACATTTAATTAATGAATGTGATATGTGCTGCGCTAATACCCCCCTCAAACGAGGCTGGAACTTGCGAGGAGGCCGAGTTTGTCGCGTAGTAGTTGAAACTGATGCTTGGGGAGAGCTTTGGTGAAAATATCAGCCAGTTGGTCTGTGGCAGAGACATGTTTGGTTACCAAAAGTTTGCGAGCGACCTGTTCTCTCACATAATGATAATCAAGTTCGATATGTTTGCTGCGGGCATGGAAGACCGGATTAATGGTCATATATAAGGAGCTTAAGTTGTCGCATAGAAGCATAGGAGTCTGCGGAAGGGCTACGTGAAGCTCATGTAATAAAGAAGTGATCCAAGTAAGTTCAGCTGCAGTGTGAGCCATGGCGCGATATTCAGCTTCGGTGCTAGAGCGTGAAACGGTAGGTTGCTTCTTGGAACACCACGAGATGAGATTAGGGCCGAGAAACGTACAGTATCCTGTAACCGAGCGTCGTGTGGTGGGACAACCTGCCCAATCCGCATCGGAGAAGGCATAGAGGTGGAGACGAGACGTGGGCTTGAGCAAAATGCCAATGTGTAACGTGGCTTTGACATAGCGAAGAAGCCTCTGAACTTGCTGCATGTGAAATTGACTGGGAGTCTGCATAAACTGAGATAAGTGATTGACGGCATATGTAAGGTCGGGCCTGGTGAAGGTCAAATGCGGAGGGCACCAATGAGGCTGCGGTAGAGGGTGACATCCGCGGGGGTGGATGGAGAGGTACCAAGGGTTTCGTTGCCATAGGAGTATTGGCGGGCTTGCGATCTTGCATGGCGGCACGGCGGAGAATAGTGAGAGCATAGTGTGATTGATGTAAGTGCATGCCTGCAGAGGTGTGTTGAATCTGTACGCCCAGGAAATGATGAATGGGTCCAAGATCCTTCATGGCAAATTCAGCATGTAAGACCTTAATAAATGAACTCAACAGATGAGGACTTGAACCTGTAAGAAGCATATCATCCACATACAATAGAAGCACTAGCGTATTCTGATTAGCATGATAATAGAATAATGAGGGGTCAGATAAACTGCAGTGAAAACCAAAAGAGAGCAGAAAAGCACTAAACCGGTCGAACCAAGCTCGAGGAGCTTGTTTTAACCCATAGAGTGCTTTACTGAGCTTGCAAACATGTTGAGGAAATTGAGAGTCGCACATACCTGGGGGCTGCTCCATATATAATGTTTCAGAAATGTTGCCATGTAAAAATGCATTCTTCACATCCATTTGGCGGATGGACCAATCCCTAGAAAGAGCAAGTGACAGAACAAGACGAATGGTGCTGGGCTTAACAACGGGTGAGTAAGTTTCAACATAATCGAGACCATCGACTTGGGCATATCCTTTAGCAACTAAGCGGGCCTTGAGCCTATCGAGAGAGCCATCACCTTAAGCTTGGCCTTAAAGACCCATTTAGAGCCAATGACATGCATGTGAGGCGACCGAGGAACAAGTTGCCAAGTATTATTCTCATGCAAAGCATTTAATTCATCAACCATAGCGGCTTTCCAACCTTCATGCTTGAGGGCACTTTTCACGGTTTTGGGTTCCGTGGGAATGGAAGAATAGGTAGTGACAAGGGCATACTTAGGGTTGGGCTTGAAAATGCCGTCTTTGTGCCCGAGTAACGCGAGAAGAGGGAGATGGGTTCGTCCGGGTTCGGGAAGGCATGCGGGGTGGAGGAAGTGGACGAATCGAGAGAGGAGGTAGGGTCAGGGCTGGCAGAGTCGGAAGGGAAATTTATGGGAGAATGGGGCGACAATGTGGTAGATGACTGAGGGGAGTAATCATGGGAGAGGGTGGTGGAGTCGGCTGGTATGGCTGGAGCTACTGAAGGGGAAAGAATAATGTCGGGAGGAAGCTGAGGGAGAATCGGCTCATCAGAGGTAAGGGAGGGAACGGGTTTTGAATAAGTCGGAGGGAGCCAGGAGTCAAATATATTAAGAACATAAGGACGGGGAATGGTGGGCATGGTTTTGTAGGGCATGATAGTTTCATCGAAGATGACATGACGGGACATAAAAAATTTCCGGGTGGGGGGATGGAAACACTTATACCCTTTGTGATTATTACTATATCCCACAAAGACACATGGTAACGTCTTAGGATCAAATTTGTTTTTCTTAGTATCCCAAGTGTAGGGATAGCATTTGGAGCCAAAGATACGGAGGTTTGTATAGTCCGGATGCTTATTATGAAGGATATAGAAGGGGGAGTCAGTTTTATTGGTAAGGGAGGGAACTCTATTAAGAATGTACACAGCCGTGGAAAAAGCCTCTACCCACAAAAATAACGGAGTACGGCTGTGAAAGAGCATGGTCATACCAAGTTCACGTATAGTTCTGTGCCGGCGTTCTACCATACCATTTTGTTGTGGTGTGTGCGGACACGTGATTAAATGAGTGATACCTTGGTTTAACAGATGTTTAGTGAGAGGGGTATTAACAAATTCTCCCCCTCCATCGGTGTGAAATTGCTTAATGGTTTTATTAAATTGATTTTGCGCATATTTTTCAAAATACAGAAAGACGTCATACACATCAGATTTATTTTTCAGAGGCACAAACCAAACATATTTCGAAAAATCATCAACAAACGACACATAATAATTAAACCTGCCAATAGATTCAACAGGTGCTGGACCCAAGAGATCACAATGTATTAACTCAAAAATAGTAGACGAAACATGTTCTGAATGAGAAAAAGGAAGTTTTGAAAGTTTGCCTAATTGACAACTTTCACATAAGTGTTCCTGTTTATTGGTGCCTAAAAATTCAATAAAACCTTTATTCTTTAGAGCATGAACAAGTGGGAAACCGAATGTGCCCTAGTCTACGGTGCCGGACTTCGGTGGTGCAAGAATTTATTCTTTGTGCGGCAAAAGCATGATGAGCACTGGGAAGGGCGTATAGGTCCCTTCTACATGCTCCCTTCAGGAGAATCATGTCTGTGGTGTTGGCCTTAAGATAAAAACTAGCATTAGTGAAGAAACATTGAGCATTAAACTGAGTTGTTAGTTGTTTCACAGATATGAGGTTTTTTTTCATTTTTGGAACCAATAATGCATTAGAGATAACAACTAATTCATTGTCATAATAAATATGAATATCACCAATGCCCGTTATAGGAAGTGCTGTGCCATCACCAATAAAAACGTGAACTGCAGATGTATATGGACGTAAATTATGTAAGAGATGAGGATTACCTGTCATGTGGTTAGTGGCACCTGTATCCATTAACCATTCAGTGTCGGCTATGGTGTTATCCAACATAAGGGCCGAGAGTGCTTGTGGAAGGAGCTCCTCCTTGGCCTTAGTGCTCCACCAGCAAATTTTGCTGATATGTCCTTGAACTCCACAGAAATCACACGTCTGATCCTTATACTGATCACGTTCTGCACGAGTCATGCGCTTGAATACCGGTTTGGACTGATGCGCTGAAGAACCAGGTGATGCTCCACGATTTTGCTGGGCTTGGAACCCACGGCCGGACGAATTGAATCTGGACTGAGACGGCTGCTTGTCAAACCGAGGACCAGGACGTTGACCGTAAAAGGCAAGGTGGGATGTATCAGCATCTTTGGCGGCAAACCATGATCGACGTTGATCAAGGTTTAACAGATGGCCGACGAGTTCCTCATAGCTCGGTTTGTGCATCAACCTAGTCGTCGTAAACGTTTCATACTGAGGACCCAAGCTATTTAGAAGAAAGTATACCTTTTCTGCATCCTGTATTGGTTTGCCGATCGCTGCTAGACTGTCGCATAAAGCTTTAAAATTCTGAAGATGATCGGCAATGGTTTTTGACTCATCCTTACGCATATATGTAATCTGTTGTTTGATATTAAATTCTCGTTCTTGAGAATCTTGAGCGTAGGCCCTCTGTAGAGCATCCCATACTGCTTTGGACGAGTCCAATCCGATGACAATGCTCAGCGATTCTGCCGACAGAGAACCGATCAGCCATGCTCGGAGGAGACGATCAGCTTTCTTCCACGCCGTGTAGTCGGGATTTACAGTCGGAGGAGCTGTAGAATCGGTTGCCGGAACAGTTTTGCTGGGAACATCGGTTTCACCGGTGAGATGGTGAAGAACATCCTGAGTATCAGCGAAAGCAAGCACCTGCTCCCTCCATAGAGGATAATTTTTCGAATCAAGCTTGAGGGAGATGATACTGCTGACGTTGATTGTTGTTGTCGACATTGATACAGATTTGGATAATGTGGTGATCAGACACCAATAGGCTCCGATACCATAAAGAAATTGATAATGTGGTGAAGAAATCGTCTGAGAATTTTTATTACAATTCAAATCACGCTTTGGTTTGATTACAAGTGCTGTCAATATATAGATACAGAAAAACCTAACTTAAACCCTAATCCTTAGAATTTCCACAAATGCCCTCTTGCTCAATCGAACCATCCTACCAATATATGAGAGAATAGATTGCTCTTAAACTCTTGGTTCACCAATATCTTGCTCTTAAATTCTTGATTCACCAATATCACATGTGATCAATCAACCTTATCTCTCCAATCCTTCCTTATTTCTCCTTGATCACATTTAATTAATGAATGTGATATGTGCTGCGCTAATAGGCCAACCTTGTGAAGCTATAGTATGGAAGTTGGGAGTGGCGGTGGCCGGATATAATCAGCGTCGTCAGCAGCCTGCCTGGCACCGCCTTGTGTGACCCACTTGCCTGGCGGCCATTGGGATCTTCATTGACCTGGTTGCCTGGATGAGGACTTGCTGGCTTGATGATTAATAGGAAAAATTCTCAACGCGCGTGTAAGCCACGCAAGCCCCTCTTCTCACATTTTGGAGTGGCGTGGCCTGCTGAGGGGCTCTTCCCTTCTCCCTTTATTAAGTAGTTATATACTAGTGTATATTTTACGTGCAAGGCACGGCGTGCCCGTTCAAGTCGTAAACATAGAAATTGATTATATTTTTACAATCATAGAGATGATACAATTATTGATTTTATTAACCTGAAGCCATATAATTCAAAAGAAACATTAGTTTGGCTATCATAGCTTACAAAAGAAAATTTTACGAGGCCCACAATATTTTTCTAGAGGTAAAATACAAAATTTGCATCTTTTAACAGGGTCTATAAACTCATTTAGGTAAATGTAGATCAGTGAATAATCGTATACATCTATAAATAATTATATGCCTACAATATTTTTCTAGAGGTCAAACGGAAACTATCATAAATTTTAACAGCATTTGTGTGTGTGTGTGTATATATTTGATAAAGTTACTCTATGCAATTTTTTATAATAAAGTTACCCTATCCCTCCTCCCACTATCCACCCCTTTTATGTATTCTATTATACCTATAATCATTATCCACCTGCAAAAGTAAAACAGCCAGCCCTACTCCCTCCCCCCCCCCCCGGCTCTTCCCTCTCCTTCCTTAACTCAAGACGTATATATCACATATCCATTATTTAAGATAACATTTTATTTTGGTATATATATTATATTATGTATACATAATATTCTTTAATCTATTAAAGGTGTAAACGTAGCAGTAGAAGATATTTTTACATTCATAAAAATGATATAGTCATGGATTTTTGTTAATACAAACCCTTTTGGTTCAAAACATACATCCGTTTAGTTACCATAAGTTACAAAAGATAGTGGAATACAATCATTGCAAGCACGTATAGTTATGTATATTACAACACCATCAAACTTTATCCATGATAAAAGATAATGGTGGTAATATACTATCTATATTTCCCCACTATAGCAAATTTTGGGTTTTAAAAAGCATAGACTATAACCATGACTGCATTTTAATTAGTGGTGGCCAAAATAACCGGACCGGCGGCCGGTTAACCGGAACCGGCGGTTATCTAACCGGCGGGTGGGGTAACCGGCGGTTGGGTGAACAGCCGGTTGGTGTAACCGCCGGTTAGACGGTTAGAGTACGGTTAGGGTTTAGGTTGAACCGGAACTGGCCCGGAACCGGCGGGAACCGGCGGTTGAACCGGCATGGCCGGAACCGGCGAAAACCGGCCGGAACCGCCGGTTAAACCGGCCTAACGGTCAGATTTGCAACGGCTATCTTTTTCTTTTTTTTTTCCAAACACCTCAAAAAATTCTATAAATACTTCCCAAAACCATTTCAAATTTCCTACACCATTCTTACATCTTCTTCCCTAATTTCTTAAATCTTCTACTCATTTCTTTGATTATCAAGTTGGTTTAGTTGTTAAAAACAACAATCAAATTTACTTTACGATACCGATTTTTGAAGTTGTTCTGATTTAATCGTTACTTCAATACGGTTTTAGTTACAAGTAAATTTGTTTGTATTTTTATTCAACTAATTTATTTACAAGTGTATAAAAAATTTAATTTCATAATCAAATTTACTTGAATAAACCGAAATTCGAAGTTGTTCTGATTTAATCGTTACTTCAATTCGGTTTTAGTTATACGTAAAATTGGTTAGATAAATTAAATTTTTTTTATATGTAATTTTTTTTTATAACCGTTAGATTTAATTTTGATTTTTTACAATGTCAACAAGAGGAAGAGGTGAATCATCAACAGGTAAAAAAACAACACTACACAACACTATATAATAAAACAACACAATATAAACACTATAAAAAAACAACACTATATAATAAAACAACACAATATAAACACTATAAAAAAACAACACTATACAACACTATATAAACACTATAAAAAAAACACAATATAAACACAATAAAAAAAACAACACTATACAACACTATATAATAAAACAACACAATATATAAACACTATAAAAAAACAACACTATATAAATAGTATAAAAATACAACACTATATAAACACTATATAAAAAACAAAAACTATATATAAAAACAACACTATACAACACAATATAAAAAAAACAACACTATATAAAAAAATATACTAACATATCAAACAAACTATAAAAGACTATAAAAAAAAATTAAACAATAAGAACTACGTTCGCTTTGATTTTTTTATATGTATCGTTCCTCCGACACGATTACATATAAAAGATACGTAAGCAACCGAATTTTCGGTACAAGCGTTGAAAAAATAACACAATTTACATAAATAAAAAACATTATATCTCAATAAATATTTAATTAAACAACATTTTTAATCAACGTATACTTAAAACCGACTAAAAAAACTTATAAAAAAAACTATAAAAGACAATAAAACAACAATAATAAAATAATACAATAACCTATCAAACAAACTATAAAAAAACTTTAAAAAAAACATTAAGAACTACGTTCGCTTTGATTTTTTTATATGTATCGTGCCTCCGACACGATTACATATAAAAGATACGTAGGCAACCGAATTTCCGTATAAGCGTTGAAAAAATAACATAATTTTTAAAAATAACATATTTTATATATAAATAAAATAACGCAATATTACTATTGTATTTAAAACCGAATATAAAACTATTTATAAAAAAATTCATATTATATTACAATCGTTTTAGTAATTATAGTAAAAAGAATAATAATTGTTATTATAGTGAAAATAATAAGTATTATATGAAAAAGTTTAAAAAAAAATTATGAAATTTTAAAATCGTGGCCTGAACCGTGATCTGAACCGTGACCGCACTACAAGAAAAAAGGCTTTTCGCGGCGTGCAAAATAGCTATTGGCGGCACACACTGCATGCCGCAAAGTTCAAAGCCGCCAAAAATATATGGTAATCTGCAGCATACAGTTGCGTGTCGCTGATACTATCATTAGCAGCATAGGATGTGTGATGCCAAAACGCCGAGTATATAAATGCGACTGGCATGTTCACAACGCCAAAACACACTTGCACGCCGCCGATACGGTTATTAGAAGCTAATGATGCATGCCACCAAAACATTTATTTGCAGCTTATGATGCATGCCGCAAAAGCGATAAATATATTACAAGCAGCATGCTTGTGCACGTTGACAAAGTAATGGATGTATTAAAATAGATGTATGTAAACACGCTGCGGACATGCTTTTATTTTCAAAAAAAATAATATTTACCCAATTAATGAACCCATGCTCACCTGTATGAACCAAAACGATTTGCATAATACATACAGTACACAAAATATTTTAAATATTGCACAAATCAATACCAAACCAAGTAATTCAACAACACAAATAGAAGTACAAAATTCAACACATTAGAAGAAGATCTAGGAGAATACATTAAAACATAATTTGCCTCAACATATTAAATTTCTACTCAATCCAACACACTGAATAAAAATTATGAAAATACAATAAAAGATGGATTTGGCTCCACTATTTCAATCAACTCAGACACAATATACGTCGTATCCACGCATTTTACCTTCTGTTCTTGTAGCCATTTTCAGCACAACGAACCACCATCATGCACAAAAGCAACATCCATCAATCAATGACTAAGCAGTACAAAAAGAAGATCATCTTATCTAGAATTTAAAGGACTAGCCTACAACTTTTAGTCCAAAAGAGACTACTACAATGAGTAAGACTACAACTACAATCAGTACAAAAAAACTAAAAGAAATAACTCTTATTCTCTTATCCTCATTTATCTTCCTTTTTTGTTTTCTTTTTAGAAATAATTGTCGTTAAAATCCAACCTTAAGCTAAAAAGGACTTTCACTTCCACCACAACTAGAAAAAGTCTGACATTTACTTTGAGAAACTCCAAACTACTCAAACTTTTGCACGCATAATAAAAAATGAGTAAACAAAAACAAACAAACAACCAAGTGCTCGGATAACCCCCATATTTTCAGCTCTATCTCAATTGTTAGCTTAAACATACCTTCCAAGCATAATAATCATAACAAATACCAACCAACTAAGATATATACCCCCTTCCTCTACAATAAGTAATCTGTTATCCTCTATTTTACCAGATTTAGTTTGAACCATATGTCCACAAAAGAAATTTCTCCCACAAGAGGCCAAACAGTATTCAAAGTGTAGCCTAATATAATGCACTTCAACCATCCATACTAATAGATAAGAACTTTGGATGGAAGTATTAGTATTTAGAGAATAGTGGGTATTACTTCAGACTTGACCATTATAAAGAAACTCAAGAGAATGTTAAGAAGCCAACACACCTGCCATCTCAGATTTGCATTTAAACCAATGTCGTGATAAAATGATCCTGCAATTTCAGGGTCTCGATACGCGCGACGAGCAGCGTCCTGTTCATGTTATGAATTTGAGTAAAAATGCTATATTGTAGTAATAATTAACAGCTGAAGTTCACATTGATGGCACTACCCTGCAAAAATATTTTTAAAAAAAGTCGCTTTAAAAAGAAAAGATAGAGCAGACGAGCCGCATCTTTCTTAAATACAGCACATGTTTAGTACACCTCATGCACAACAACCCACGTGAATCCGGTGGGTTTGCTCGTCTCTGAAATAGTCAAATTGTTATGAAAAAGTATACTATACACTCCTAAAAAAATATAGATATACATACATGCACACGCATACATAAACGTCTAAATATAATAATATCTACAAATATAATGCAGACACACATCAACAACAACAATGTCAAAGCAATGAGGTTCTTACCCACCCAAGAAAATGAGTCATTGGAGTAGATGCGTGATTTTTCCCCTTTCATGTCACGGATACAAACAGAATAAATCCTCAAGTGGAAATAATCAACATTAAAAAAAATTATAGTTCAAACGAACATAACACAAGGATTTGAAGTGTCTACCATCACCATAGGGATAGGCACCTATGCTCTTGTGGAATCTTAGAAAACTTCGGACATTAGACAACAACAATGTCAAAGGGGTTATTCTGATGCAGGGAGGCTTCAATAGAGAGCTGCATACGTGGCAACATCTGGACCAACACTTTCATCCTCAATAGGGAATTGCATACGTGGCATGAAAATGTGTGGTCCAACAACAATAACCAATGTCAAAGCAACAAATTAAATGTCTACCATCACCATAGGGGTAGGCAGCTATGCACCTAGTAATAAATAATCATGTCACCGAAAAAAATGAAGCTAAAGAGAATATATATATATATATATATATATATATATATATATATATATATATATATATATATATATATATATATGTAGGTAACAAACAAGTAGACAAGTGAGTTATTATATGTACTGCATAATACACACACAATTAATATATCTACATACATTAAAAGTATGAAAATGCATGGGTCAGGTACCTTGGAGTCGCCACTACTGAAAAACTTCACCATGTATGGACGGTTTTTGGAATCATGGTCATGGAAAGAGACGGTTGCTGAACTTGATTCTTCAATGTGTTTCTCAAGAGAATCCACATCAAACTCCTACAGTTATTTACTTATATCCAGTCAAGAGGGATATGTAGTCCGCTACTAATATAACTTATCATTTGTTAAATGAAGCAGAACTGACATTTTTTCCTACCTGAAAATAAAGAAAAAGCTCATCAAAAGGCTTGAACATCCTAACAACAGGACCAGTCACTGGTAGGAATTTTGCATTGGAGGTATGGAATAGCTCATACTCATACTTCGCACGCAATCTCTGAGCTAAAGCAATGAAATTCTCGTACTATTCATCAGAGAATTCAAGAAAAATCCCACCTGCACGAAAATACAAGTATGCTTAGAATATAAGAATATATAACTATTCCATGTATATTAATATGAACTAGCACAATGACAGTCTTCTTGTCACCGACAAGTCGATCAACTTCCTCAGCAGCTTGTAGTTCAACTGTAGCAGGACCACGTTCCTTCTTTACGAAAGCGACAATACCACCAGCTTCAAGAGGTCCATTATACTTATGAATCACGTCTCCACCGTTCTTCAAGATCTTGATTGTGGGATGAATATCGGCTTCAAATACACGAACTAGAATACGATTGCTCACATCACTTGCAAAGAATATTTGTCATCTCGGATGTCTCAGACTCAAACTCTTTAGACTCATTAGTTACCGAAGGCACCTAAATGGCCAATCCAACTGCACCTTGTATAGCAATTTTGATAGAGCTAATTACCCACTGCCTATCAATATAAAAAAATACCGTACAAGAAGCAACAAGAATTGGCAGACGTAACAAGAAGAAAAGGGGCAAGGCTTTTAAGCTACACACTCAAGCCATCAAAATTCAATTCACCATCATGAGCATATGGCCAAGACCCCCTCACCTCACACGACAATTCTAAATGCAAAGAAATGGCTCAATAACCGGCCCATGAAATTGCAGCAATTGCTAACTGAGAACTCTACAAATTCCTTTTACCTAACTTAACTCAGATCAGACTTACAGGTAAATCGGTCGGAACCGCCAGGATATCCATTGATTACTCCAATAATGGAGCAAACAGCAAAGAAGAACAGATCCGGACAGCGCCGTAGTAGCTCCTCCATCTACGATTTCTCAGTAGTACACAAGATTTATGAGCGAGAATCCAACGAGATTGTAGAAGCTCCAGCTTCAGAATTTGACAAAAATTTGAAGGAGAACAACGATTTGAATGTTCAATTTGTCAATAGCGGAACTGACAACTCAACGAGGGTTTTATTTTTTGCAATCGTTTGAGGCTGGGAAATTTTGGGAATCGCGGGAAATGAAAAATAAAGCGGGGAGGTATCGGCGGCATGATCGTGAAGCTTCCAATATGCATTCTATTAACGGCGCGACTAGGCAAGCCGTTAAAAAAATCATCAACAGCATATTGTATATGCACACTGCTTTTACCGGTAGACATTAAATATCTGTAGCGTAAGAAGTCTAGCAAGCCGTAAATAGCTACATTTGCGGCGTGTTCAAAAGCACACTGCCAATACCAAGCCGCGAAAAGTATATTTTCTTGTAGTGCCGGAACCGGGAGCAAACCGGAAAAACCGTTAACCGGCAACCGACGGTTTGTAACCGTCAACCGCCGGTTTTGCCAACCGGCGGTTTGTCAACCGGCCCCAACCGAAAAATACCAAAACCGGCGGTTCCGGTTAAGGGGGGTCGGTTTACTCATTTGGCCACCACTAATTTTAATACATAAACATACACCAATTCTTAATCGTTCGATAATTGAATATTTATTTTTAAAACAAATAAGGAATTCCATTTTAAATAGGTATTACTTGTACATCTATAGAGTTCTGGTCTTTGACAACCTATCTATTGAATCATATACGTTTTATTTTTTACAACAATACTATACTCGAAATCATATATTTATTACACTATGGTTTAGGCTCATTATTCTACTCGAATGTAATAAATATGATTTGGAGTATACTTATGAGTACAAATTTAATAAATATGATTCCGAGTGTAACAAGTAATAGTATGACTCATAAAAAAACAACAGTATCACAATAGACAAAAAAAAAACATATATATTCAAGTGAAGCTTTGCATTTTACCAATATATATATATATATTGCTAGAGTTACTTAACTTAACAAAGTAAAAAAAATCACGTGGGCCAAAATATTTTTTTATAGGTAAAATGCAAAGTATTACATTTTTTAACGGGATCCATAAACTAAGTAGAATGTAAAGTATTATATTTTTTAACGGGATCCATAAACTCATTTAAGTAAATGTAGATCCACCAATATATATGTATCTACATCTTATATATATATATTGCTATAGGTACGTATCTAAAGTTACTCTATTTAATAAATATGATTTCGAGTGTAACAAGTAATAGTATGACTCATAAAAAACAGTATCACAATAGACACCAAAAACACATATATTCATGTAAAGCTTTGCATTTTACCTATATATATTGCTAGAGTTACTCTACTTAACAAAGTAAAAAAAATTACGTGGGCCGAAATATTTTTCTATAGGTAAAATGCAAAGTATTACATTTTTTAACGGGATCCATAAACTAAGTAGAATGTAAAGTATTACATTTTTTAACGGAATCTATAAACTCATTTAAGTAAATGTAGATCTACCAATATATATGTATCTACATTTTACAAATATATTGATATAGGTATAAAGTTACTCTATTTAACAAAGTAAAATAAAATAAATCACCTGGGCCGAAATAATTTTTTATAGATAGAGTACAAAGTATTATATTTTTTAACGGGATCCATAAACTAAGTAGAATGTAAAGTATTACATTTTTTAACGGGATCCATAAACTCATTTAAGTAAATGTAGATCTACCAATATATATGTATCTACATTTTATATATATATTGCTATAGGTATAAAATTACTCTATTTAACAAAGTAAAAATAAATAAATCACGTGGGCCGAAATATTTTTCTATAGGTAGAATGCAAAGTATTACATTTTTTAACGGGATCCATAAACTAAGCAGAATGCAAAGTATTACATTTTTTAACGGGATCCGTAAACTCATTTAAGTAAATGTACATCCACCAATATATATGTATCTATATTTACATATATTGCTAAAGTTATTCTAATGTGTTAAGGAAAAAGAAAAGGAAAAAAAAAGCTATGAGTTGACACGCGTGGCGAGCTACGAAACTCGCACGCGTGTCAGCAAGATGGAACACCAAAGTTTTAGGCAAATGGGAGACGTGGAAGGCCAATATGCAAGTTTTTCTCATCTTATAGTATATAGATAACGGGATCCATAAACTCATTTAAGTAAATGTAGATCTAACAATATGTGTATCTACATTTTATATATATATTGCTATAGGTATAAAATTACTCTATTTAACAAAGTAAAAATAAATAAATCACGTGGGCCGAAATATTTTTCTATAGGTAGAATGTAAAGTATTATATTTTTTAACGGTATCCATAAACTAAATAGAATGTAAAGTATTACATTTTTAACGGGATCCGTAAACTCATTTAAGTAAATGTACATCCACCAATATATATGTATCTATATTTACATATATTGCTAAAGTTATTCTAATGTGTTAAGGAAAAAAATAAAATAAAAAAAGCTAGGAGTTGACACGTGGCAAGCTCATGAACACCAAAGTTTTAGGCAAATGGGAGAAGTGGAAGGCCAATATGCATGTTTTTCTCATCTTATAGTATATAGACTAGATATGTTAGGCCTTGCACCGCAAGGCCCTCGCAAGGCCCCGAATTTATATATAGTCTTAGGGTAGCATTGTTTCTAGCAGCGTGGACGAACAACGTAAACCCTTGATAAGGTCCTCGGTATATAAATAGGCGGGTTCTATCGGCACACGCATAATTACTTTTAGCACCCATTTATTGAATATTTTTTCTGCTGAACAAAACGTCATCCCCACTGGTGTTCCTTCTTGAACACCAACGTCAGTGTCTGCTGAACAAAACGTCATCCACACTGGTGTTCCTCCTTGAACACGAACGTCAGTGACACTGACGTTGGTGTTGAAGGAGGAACACCAGTGGACTGACGTCCTTAAGTTATGCCACTTTTATAACGTGAACGCCATCCCCACTGGTGTTCCTCCTTGAACACCCACGCGTCGGTGTCACCGCGCGTGGGTGATCAAGGAGGAACACCAGTTGGGATGACGTTCGTCTTTTTGAAAATAGTGTGGTGCCGAAGTAATTTTTTATGATGCCGAAAGTAAATGGGTGCCAGAAGTAATTTGACATGTGCCAATAGAACCCACCTATAAATAATGCTTGAAATTGAACATCGAAACATAAGATATAAAAGACGGTTTGGTAAATATATTTTAGATATGACTCATCATGAGTAGACTTAACAATGGTTTGAAAGAAGCGTAAATATATTCTGAACAAGTAATTTAATCAGGATAACCCATTTAATGTAATACTAACTACAGTTAGTTGAAAAAGTAAATAAAAAACAATGAAAGCAATAGTGTTCAAACATAAAAGAGCACGTAAAAGCAAAAAGTTGGTTGGTTGTTCGCAAGAAAATAGTGAACAACGGCGACGACGCAATTTTTGGTTCTCTATCCCCTTATCGACGACGACAACTGCGGTTGCAATTAGGTTAGGGTTTTATAACATCTTACTGTATACGCAAGGAGGGAAACTGTAACTGGGCTGCACAAGCTAATTAAATTTTCATTTACATCTCTAATAAAAAAATTACATTTCCAATACTAAAAACTCATTTACCAACAAAATATTTATTTCTCCAATAAAAAAAAAGGAGATTCTATCAGCACCCCAGTTTTTACTACCGGCACCCTTTTACTCCGGCACCACAATTTATTACTTTTAGCACCACAAGAATATTTTTATTATTTTTTTACTCCACACACCACAAAAATAATGACAAAATTACTTCTACCAACACAATTTTTCAGAAAATTCAATCGAATTCTTTAAATGTTACGTTATTATTGTTCCATGTCATCATATAATTATTAGTTGCTATGTCATCATTAAATTTTTAATAGTATGATATTGTGTTGTATTTATTGATATGACATCACTAAATTTTTAATTGTATGATGTATTGAATTTATTGAGACTATAACATCGTACATAATATTATTAATTGTGTTATTATATTGTGTCATCATAGACAATGAAATTATTTTGCCTTACATCATAAATGACTAATGTAACCAACATTGGGCTGAAATGTTGGGCTCAATGAACAGTAGGGGAAAAAAAAAACCAAAAGAAAAAAAACAAGTGTCACCACCCTTATTTAGGACACATGGTTCCTTCTTCTATGATAGGTAGATATAGATATATATATATATATATATATATATATATATTAGATTAGATAAAGAGAGAAAACAATTCAATTTTATTTCAACAAAAGAAAAGAGTCTATACAAAATGGAAAGCCAAAAAAACACAGGAACAAAATTATTACAACTCAATGCCCTCCAAACTCCAAGCTAGCTAAATAAAGATCTCTTGCCTTCTTCACAACAATAGAAAGGAAAACATATAGCCACGGATGGTCCTCATTGCTGTTGGAAATCGAAACAGAACCGGAACCGCGTCCATACCCACACATTTATGGATCAAGGGCTGATCGGTTTGCCGACGGTGGCCCTCGGGATACCAACTGTAATGATTTAGCACATGTTAGTTAAATGAAAGGCTTTATTTATTTTATAATTTAGTAAATAGCCATGTGGGATTTTTAAGTATTGTGTTTACCTAATTGAGCTTTGTAGTCTATAAATAGGCTAAGTTCTTTAAGTTGATGGATATTATGTAATCTTGAAGCCTTCTTTCTCTTTTGAGAATGAAATTATCTTTGAGCTTAGATTAGCTTGTTTTATCAGTTTATTGTAGATCTTCTACATCATCTGGTATTCAGAGCAAGGTTTTTCCCTTGGGCTTTTCTGATTGCTAAATTGAGTTGGGAAGATAGCCGGATCCACCACGGCATTCGGGATTCAAAGATCCTTTGGGGTGCTCCATCAAAATTCAGTCACAAGTCTGATACATTCTTCGCAGAATCATACCATTCTTTGGTTGGATTGAGACACCACTTGGAGTACTATTACCATCGGGTTGGGCAAGACTTTCTTCGAGTCTCTACGAATGGAATGCGCTACAAGTTCACTAATCAGCCTTGCAGCACAAGAGAGTCGATCAAACAACGGTTTAAGTCGGTTTTACCCCCTACAATGGTTCCACAAATATAGAAGTTTTGTGGGACTGGATTGATGATACTAGGGAATACTTCGAAGAGGCACAACCGCTGGAAAGGATTAAAGGTAAGTTAGTGTCTTATGCTCTTGAAGATGAGGCTGAATCATGGTGGCATCAATTAGAACACCATGGATTCTCGTGGTGGAGGATGAAGCACTTAATGGATGAACGGATCATACTCTCCAGGTGTTCGACAAAATGTTTCCCCCAAGTTTACAACGACAGGGAAAACGTCAAAGATGTGTGTCAATATCCTAATGAGTTCTACTGCTCCCCGACAATCACCGAGATTGAAGAAAAACGACCTGCTACAGAAGTACTGAAGCAAACGATGATTGGTGGGCTTGCTCCCAACAACTGTTCGACAAAATGCAAATTAGAAGCTCAGAACAAAAGCCAATGTGAGAATGGTATACATGACTTATTTGATGGCATCTACCATACCACAACAGTTAATGATATTGAAGGAACAACATCAGCTAAAAATACTATGAAGCATATTCAAGAAAAAGAGGAGAAGAATGAAGATAGCAACGTTAAAAGTAGCTCAGACGAAGGCTCTGCTGATGAGCAATCAAAGGAAAAAGTTATGGTGACACACACCGAGTGTTCGACGAAATTGTTCAACGATGAAAAGAGGGAGAAAAACAACATTGATGTTCATTTTGATGTATGTTTATGTTCCAAATATGGAGAATCTGTACCAATCGTTGCCTTTATGGAAACATGTTGCCAGAACAACATCGGCAACACAAACACTTGCACCGGCTTGTTTTTCAGAACAAATCAACAGCTAAAGAATCCCTTGAAGATCAGAATTCTGAGAGTAATATTCAGACACTTGCTAGTGGAATATCGATCTCGTTAAGCGGCGATACAAAAGCTTTGAAAGATGTTAAGCCGCAGTAAGTGTCAAGTGCCTTGAGGAAACCAACTTTACTACAATGTAATGTCACCTTTGAAGGTTTGTTTCGAGGTCCTTTACATGAATCTGACTTCATGAATGGTGAAATTGTAATCATGAATTTCGATCCCGGTGGCAAGAGGCAAAAGATGAACCGAATACAGATAATACACGAAGGCAGTCAAAGACCTTGTTCTTCGACTTTGATGTAGCAGCAGCATCACAGCCTTATGGACAGTTAAAAGCCGTTGAATTCAGGCCACGAAATAGCCGTTATGCCCATATATTGATTTCTTGTTCTCACGCGCTAATACCCGTGTTGCTAAGTAAATCAATGCATATGAATGTGAATATCAATAAATACAAATAATCGTTTAAAACTACCAGGATCAAGTTATAAATGTTAAAAACCCGTAAGATAAGATAATTTCATATGGCTTTTTTCATTTACAGTTGTTCATTTTGGGCAGCTTCTCCATAATTTTCTGATTATTTTTGTTCAATTTCCAGCAGACTTCCTCGGTTTCGCCTATCCGGGATTGGATATGCACACTTATATCATTTATCAACCTTTTGACAAATTACAAATTCACCCCAAACACGCATCCTAAGTATCCAATGCGCATCCAGGTCAATACGGACTCGCTTATGCATCATCGTATCTGAATTTCCGAACAAAGATTATTACCTGGCTGCATCTTACATCTGTTCTGAAGAACCGGTGAAGGAACTCAAGGATTTGATTATTGATTTATATATGCCGATTCCCTCGAGGTAGACAGTATCCTTCAAGAACTGTCAATGCATCAGCTTTAATTAACAAAACAGTTTGAAAAAGTGAATCACAATGAACTTAAGAGTTCGATTTAACACCTCGTTGTGGTCATGAAGTAAAATAGGAGTGTTCTTCATTGGTGAAAATCCAATAGTAGGGATTCCCTTTTGTCTCATGAACCGCGCATCAGTAGTCGAGGCCAAGATTTCGGGCTTAGCAAGTTTACCACCTGCTGCATGAACAGCTTCCTTAAAAACAGACCACCATGGATTGGAATCATCGGTTCGTGTCATCACCGGACGTCCTTTGTAGTCTCGTAATGGTCCTTTCTCTGTAATCTGTAAGCAATGTATCAGAATCTCGATTTTACAGAATCTATATCTATCCAGCTATTCAAGTGCATAACTACAAAGTATAAAAGCAAAGGTGCTTACTTCAAATGTCATGTTTCTTGAAGCTGGGGCCCATTCCTCTGCAATTCTCTTCCTCATAGCATCCGGGTCAGCCGTTGGTGGCAGCCGCACATCGAATCCCGCCTCTGCCTCTGAAGGTTGCATGTTCATCACAAATCCCTTCAACAATCACATATACAACAGTCAATTCATCCAGCAATTTCAAAAAAGGAAAGTACAAAAAAAAACCATGGTTCAATCCTTGAATCAAAAGACATGTCTATTTGGTAAGACTCTTTCATTCAAAAGTTGAATCTTGCAACTATTAATCATGCAACAATCACCAAACGTCAAAAAGCTTACCGTAGGGGATGGAATTCCAGCCTTAAGAAACACAGGATTCACAGAAATAACCTCTGAATTTGCTGCAAAACCTGCTTTCACTATATCGAACTGAGTGTCCCGAAATTTGGTAATCAATTCAACACTCTTCATCAAATTCTCCATTGCAGTGTTTTCAAATAATCTGGACCCATGTCCAGGCATTCCCAATGCCTTTATCACCAAATTCCATGGCGTCCGGTCAGCATAAAACACTCTATACTCCTCCTCCGGTGACGCCTGCCCTTCATCCAACACAAACCCAACATTCAGCTTTTTGAATTGATCCGATTCTGCGAATTTCGACATCCCATCAAATCCTCCAATCTCTTCGTCCGGTACAAAAGAAACGTGAACAGAACGAAGAGGGCTAAATCCTTCATCTGTTATCAAAGACTTAATAGCTTCCAAGTATTGCATACCGATGCATTTATCATCCTGGGCACCACGAGCAATGATTTTTCCGTCCGATGAAAGGTGGGCAGAGAAGGGAGGATGAACCCATTTGGAAGGCTCGGCGGGAACAGAGTCAAGATGGGAGTTAAGGAGAATAGAGGAGAGGGTAGGGTCGGACCCGGGCAAGGTCAGTAGAAGGAGGGGCTTGGCCGGGGCAAAGTAGAAAACTTCGTATTGGAGAGATGGGATGGAGTTGGAGAAATTGGTGAGGAAGGTGATGGAAGAGGAGTAGTCAGGTTGAGGATGAGCTGTGTTGATCCGAAGATAGTTTTGGAAGCGAGTTATGGAGGACGCTGCCGGAGTTGCCTCGTCGGAGCTTTTGCAGGAAGGTAAGCTTAGTGGCACAGAGAGAAGCAAAAGGAATAGCAGGTGGCAATAGTGGTGGCGGAAATGGCGACGACGGTGGTCAGGTGACATGATTGACTTAACTAGACTGTGAAAACATCAGGCGCGCCGTTAAAAGAGCAGACAAAAAATAAAACAAATAAGAATAATAGATCGGTCATGGGGAAATACATCTCGAAGTTATTAGGTGCACCCGCCACATACGGAATGTATTCATATGATGAATTGTATATATTTTATATTTTAATAAGATTTGTATACTTGTCAATTTTGTATATGAGGATATACCACAAAATAACTTCTCCTCCTAGAGAGTGTATTTTGAGCTGAAATGACGGATGAAACGATTAGAACCACACCGTTTAAATACATATGAAACTGTGTGGTTCATATTGAATCACATGGTATCTCCACACATGTAGAGACACGATACAAGTATTTCCCTCGGTAATGACCCGAGATTGCTGTAAAATTTTCTTGAGTCATCGAGTCTCGTGAAGTGTTGTACAATCATAAACACGGATGCTAAAACATAAAAATACTCGGCTTAATATAATCTCAATACATATATATCTAAGGCCATCTCCAATGGTGAAGGGAAAAAAGTTTTTTTTTGTTAAAAA
This sequence comes from Gentiana straminea, assembly GCA_036785695.1. Lineage (NCBI taxonomy): Eukaryota > Viridiplantae > Streptophyta > Magnoliopsida > Gentianales > Gentianaceae > Gentiana > Gentiana straminea. The sequence continues at coordinate 482,173 of JAVUPR010000019.1, forward strand.
GCTTTTGGAAAAGGTTTTTTTGTTGTTGGAGCTTGTTGATGTGGCAAAGGTTTTTGTGTAAAGGTTTATGTTCATAAACCGGTTCATACATTGCTGAGTTGGCTTTTTCTTTTCTTTTCTTTTCTTTTCTTTTCTTTTTTTTTTTGAACTCCTGCCGACATCTTCTTCTTTTTTCTTTCTTTTTTCTTTTTTTTTTTTTCAAATTTCAAACAAGTTTTTGTTATTTTTTTTTTATATTTTTTTTATCTACCTCTATATATACAACTTCACCAACACTTCTATTTTTTTTATCTCTTTACAACTTCAACAACACTTATTTCTCTTCTCTCAATATATCATGGCAAATAATTATTTTTCAAATTTACTCAATTCCACAAATGTGGAAGATGATTCACAATCTCCCCAACCTACTTCGAATTTTACTCAGAATTTTCAGTATCCAAATTTTCAACCTCCTCCGAATCTTCCAAATTCTCAACCTGCTCCGAATTTTCCATATTTTCAACCTTCTCCCAATTTTTCCTATCCAAATGTTCACAATTCAAATGTACCAAATTTCTCTTTTCCATATTCTCCATATCCGCCCTTTCACATGAATCCGCATCCGGCAATGGTGAGTCAATACGCATCCGGATATTGTAATCCAACTATGGGAACATCATCGAATGAACAAAGAAAGGAAAGTGTCGGTGGAACAGAAATTCCAACCTTCTCTACCCAAGAAGGGTTGGAAAACATTGTTCTCGATGATGATGAATCGAACAATCGAGATGAAAGAAAACAAAAATCAAAGTGGAGTATCGAAGAGGATTTCAACAATACCTCCGGAGGCATGCAGAACTACGCGACCGTGAAGTGCATCAACAACTTCGAGCCGACTTGGTCGAACATATTTGGGAGCGTTTCGGGAATACTAGCAATGAAGATTAATTTAATTAGTGTTGGTTGAATGTTTAGTAGTATTTAATTATTTCGCACTTTGTATGATTATGCAAATTCGGGTAAGACAAGGTTTGGCTAATTTTTAAATTTTATGTTTACGATTTTAAATTTTATGTTTACGTATTAATAAATAAATAATAATAATATGTTTAATAATATTATAGAGTTTAAAAGAAATATTTAAATTTATGTTAAAAGGTTTATGAGTGGAGAAGAAAAGATTTATAGAGTGATGACGTGGCAGGATAAAAGGTTTATGAATGGAGAAGAAAAGGTTTACAAACGAAAAGGTTTATAACCGATGATGTGGCACAGTCATAAACCTTTTAAAATATTTATGATTGGTGATAGCCTAAGAAAGAGGATAGAGTTCCCCAAATATTGTACAAAATCATCCCCCGAATCATGCTTGTGTGGACCAGATTTTTTGTGTTTGTTTTTGTTTTTTTATTAATTTCAAAACATGTTATGTAAAATGAGTCGGTGGACAAATTTTGTGGACTTTCTCGGTGCCGGAATCATCATTCCATATCTAATACATAATTAAAGCATTATTGTGCTTACAACCATTCATCATCAATACTACTACAGTATTTAGGTTCTATACTTCAATGCAAGTAATACAACATTTGTTATTATACTACAAGATACAAAACAACAATGCTACCTCACTACACCATCATTTACTAGAATTTATGGACATCCAACGCTTCTCTATTGATGACTCTAAGCTAATGAAAAGATGAGATAATCATAAAGATGTCTTGATTCCAAGAGAAATCTAAAGAAATGAGAGAGGTAGGGCAAGGGTCAATTTCATCTCTAATTAATTTCATGTTGTTATTAAAGTTAATCAATTGAAAAATGTTAGAGGGGGGGTGAGCTTTGAAGTTTAGTAAGGAAACATTGCATCAAATGAAACTAATACATGTGATTGGGACCTGAGTAAAGCTTCATGTATTTTTTTCACAAAAAGAGGTGCACAAGTGTATACCACAAATACACTTTTTTTTCCACCAAAGACGAAAATTTTATTACCACCGAAAGATAATTTACAACAAAAACTAGCCAAAACTAGATTAGAGATGCGACCAAACATCGCACTACAAGTCTACAACACGGCCTAATGCCGCACTATAACGCGGTCAAAAGCCGCACTACATACCGGCCTAACACCGGACAAAACAATCCACACAAACTAGAATTACAACAAAACGGAATCAAGCAATAGATTGGGAAGATTGTGTTGAACAAAAGAGAAAAAATTCTCTAAAAGAAAGGGCGTTCAAACATATGGATCCCCATGGGCAATCTATTATTGAACACACATATAAAACAAACTTAAAAGCTAAAACATACTAATACAACGATTTTTTTATTTTATAATTATTCTTCTTCCATATACCACCGTCGGAAAATTTTCACTCCACCCACGTGCTGCCGCAAGTCATCGCCGAATTGAAAAGAGCCCGTAAGTAAAGCTTTCCTTTCCAACCGACTAAAAACAAACGGAAAGCGACGAAGGTTAAATAGACATGGCAACCTAGCCGCCGGAGACACCTACCAGAGAAACCGACGATTCACTTCAGAACCATACAGGACGACCACAAATCTAGCCACCACCACCACCGCATACAAACCAAGCTTGCAGAGAAGGGTTGCGGGAAAGGCTAAACCTCCTGATGGGTTGGAGTTGAAACCCTCGATCTGCTCCAATAATTGGAAGAAGGGATAGATCAAGAAAAAAGATCTCATCCGTAGGATGTCAACCGCACCAACCTTGAGAGCTCTAGATCCTCGCCGGAATAGCCGACTTTAGCCATTAGAGCCCCAACAAAAGCACCAGATCCTTGCCGGAAAAGCCCCAGCAAAAGCTCTAGATCCTCGCCGGAAAAATCGTCTCCGGCAAAAAGAGGGGTGCAGAAAGAATGCTAGGCAGGAGAGAACAAAATATACACATTTATCTACAAGAGAAGGAAAAGAAAGTAGATTAAAACATTAGAGTTGGACGCCGCGCCGGCAGACAAGAGCCACCAACGGTGGTTAGAGGAGCACGAAAGGAGTAACCGAGGCTGGGAGGGTTTTTGGTGCGAGAGAGAGGGAGAGAGAGAAAAACCCAGGTATTGGTAATATTGGTATACCACATACACACTATTCTAACAACATATTGATAACAAGTAAAATTATGAAACTCATAGATCTATCATTACTTCACAAGAAAGGAAAACAATCATATAATAATCAAATGCTTTTTTTTTCCACTTTACATTTTTATGCATTACCCCTTTTTTTAGGTTCCTCGAGTACCTCACCATGTTTAATAGAGCCCAATATGAAAAGTCTAACATGTTTAGTAGAGCCCAACGTGGAGAGTCTATCATGCTTAGTAGAGCCCAACGTGAAGAATGCAACTTTCTTTGTTTAGACAAACCGAAATGTCCAATGTTTTTTCCCATTGATAGGGACAATCGGCCCAACATAATGTTCAATATTCTTATCCGTGAACAATGACTGATGTAGGGGACCCACGTGGATTCATTGTCTTTTCATTTCATTATTACTACATAACCTTGAACCATGCTTCTTTCTTTATTTCTTTCTTCCTTTCATGATCTAATAACCATATTCATTTCATTCTTTAATGATTACAAAGGCACGTACATACCAAGAAACATCATATAAGAACATTTTGCCGACTTTTCATACATAGACAACTTTTTTTCTTTTCATTTACTTATTCATTCATTTTTTTTTTGTCTTAGCACATGATTTCAAACCATTTAAAACAAGATTATTAACATACCAACAATTTAACAAATACAAGATATCAATTCACCAACATTATCATCTTTTGTGTTTATTAAAGCTTCTAAGTTGTTACGTACATGCATATTACATTCTTGTTCACTTAACACACAAAATCAGCATAGAGTCATGATCTCTAACGTATTAAAAAACACAACCACATAACATTACATTTTCTAAGATTACTACAACATACGGATCATTGTGATTTATAAGACAAAACTCAACCAATTAGGCATTTTAAGGCAATTTTCACGAAGTTAACATCAAGGATCGTATATGCATGATATGTAATGAGTAAAATCGGAAGTATAAGACCACAATTTCAGCATCATAACAAGATTACAAACATTATTCACATATAACCATGGAATCATGTTTTCTAACAATATACATTATGGAAAAATACACGGATAATGTATACAAACTTAGAATTGAACCATTTCAGTTCCGAATTCTTAAAAACTTACTTTAGAGACACATAAAGCATAAATATGGCCCGGAGTCTATGGAAATTACTAGGCGTGTGCCAATACTGAGCCATTTTTTGCTACAACAAATTATCTTACCATCACAACATGTATATATATATATACAAAGCCATTTTTATTTTTATTTGTTTATTTGAGGATTCAAGAACAAAACAATAATTCTCAAAGAATACAAGGGAATGAAAACTTAAAATTATAAGCACATACTTACAACGCCTTGAATGACTAGAAGAATGTGAGTTAACTGAACTTTATTAGCATGAAATTGGTATTGAGAGGGAAATGAGAGAAATGTATGAAATTGTTAGCAAAAGAGAATTATGAACAAAGTGGAGGCTTGGGCTCGTTTTATGGTTTCCGACATGAATGGGTGTCAGAGAACTGAACAACAAGTCAACAACTGCGGGAAGTTGCTGGAAATGAAGGGAGGTGAATTTTAATTCAAACCCAAAGGGGGCTTCGCTGGATCTCAATTGCATCGCCGGTAGGCGTGAGTTTTTTCTTCTTCTTTGGAATCACATCGATGATGTAATAAGGAACCAATAAGATTCAAGGTGCGAAATCAAACACATGGTATTTCAAGTGAATTGTCGAGTCAACAGCTTGGCACACGGTTCGTCCGATTTATGAACCGTCGGTTCCGCGATGCATCCACGGTTCATCACAAATCATCACGGTTCAACTAATATTCTATTTTTGTTTACAAACCCACATACCCAACACTATCATACGATACCCTACCCCACATTATCCTACCATCATACCCCACCTACCACATCCACCGACTCTACCCAACCTTACCTTACCACCCACTCTACCTGACCCCACACATACCGTACCTAACTTGGCCCTGCCTACCATGCCCTACTCTACCTCCCCTCACTTACCCCCCACCTTACCCCATATTACCATACCACCCTACTTTATCACATCTCACCCCACCTCTTCCCACACACCCTACCTTATTCTACCCCAACCCACTACCATACATTACCCCACCCTACCCATCACCCGCCGTATTATCCAGCTCCACATACCCCACATTTTCCCACCATCCCAACCTATTTATCCACTTACTTATAGAACCCTTCACACGATACCGTACCTTACATACTGCCCCACCTACCCCGCATTATTATACCATACCCTGTCAATGCATCCACCATACTATAAGCAACCTTATCGCACCACCCACTTTACTTTACCTAACCTAACCCCACCTTACCCCTACCTAACCCACCACATACTATTCAATGCCCTATCTAATATATGCCGCCACCCTACTTTACCCACCCACCCTACTATCCTCACTGCCTCACCCACCTTACCCCACCCCGCATCACTTTTACTCACTACTCACGTGTTTTGTTGATTTTAATTCTATTTCATCTCATTCCATATACTTTCTGAGGTAATGAAAAATGGACATTTTTCAATCTAATGAATTTCGATTCATTGCATTATCTTATAATAATACCAAACATTGGAATAGAATACAAATCATTTCATTCCTGCGAAACAAACAAGCCATTACTCTTAGTAGTTAAATATAAGAGCACTCGCATCAGATCCTCTTAACAAGCATTATATTATTTAGTTTTAAGTACACGTTTTTTTTCTTCTAATTTACAGAATCTATATCCAAGATAAAATGCATCAGATTGTATATTTTACATAATTCGGTAGATATAAAGAAAAATTTACAGAATCTATATAAATGTGATGGATGTAAAATAAATTTACAAAATCTGTATTGTAGAGTGAAAATGGAGTTTTTGTTACAATATTATTTTTCTCGTTAAAATCTTTAAAATAACGTTTTTAAAAAACTTACAGTATCTACCCAAGTGCTAGTCCTTATTTTGTTTTTTATTTTGTTATTCCCAATATTCTATAAGAAGGCTGTTAATACAATTCAAAGAGTCAACAATAGTCCTAAATAAAAAAATATAGATAAAAAAGTCAACAAGTCTTATTTCTACACCAATTTCTTCTTCAATTTCAGCCAAAAATATCGTCTAGCTAGTTTTCCTCGAAAAGAACGGAGAAGAAGCCGGACCTTGCGACAAAACTAAGATAAAATGGCGAAGTCCACTTTTGGAGCTTGCTTTTTCAATATTTTGGTAATTTTGCTTCCTTTAGCAAATGCTTTATGGTTGGAGTTGCCAAGTTCAGGAACCAAATGTGTATCCGAGGATTTACATACTAACGTAGTTGTATTAACGGATTACTTCATCATCGGCACCGATGAGAGCTTTACTGCAGCTAACGTTGTTCCCACTATGTCAATCAGAGTAAGCACCTTCTCAATTCTTACTTTCATTACTTTTTGTTTTCTTCCATTTTTTGGTCTGCTTTGTTTTGAAAAAATGAAAATTAGGGTAAATTCTTGTTTGCTTAATTAAAAAGGATCCCCATGCCTTAATGGATTCTGTTAATTGTTGATCCTGTTTATTTTTTTGTTAGTCCTTTTGTATGTGAATCAATTGTCATGTTTCTTATCTGAATGATTTCGTTTTCCCCCTCCCCCCTTTTGTCCTTCTTATTCTGGTTGTTTCAGACTGTCAGTGAATGCATTTTTTGAGTGTGGTAAGATTGGGAATACATCCCTGTTTTAATGAGGGGTATGAAGAAGGATCAAAATGAATCTGTCACGCCTTTTCACATGCGTAGGATCAAAGCATGTGTGCAAATTTGTTACTGACAATTACAGTTTGAATAATCCTCGTGTATATGTGTCTTGCTGTGGTTTTAAAGATGGGTAAGAAGATGCATTGGGCTAAAGATCTTTTCTTTTCTTTTGATTCTTGGAGGAATGTTGTTGATCTCCATTTCCAATTCAGATGGAGTGGTATGCCATTAAATTACTGGCAACCCACAGAGTCTTGAGCATTGTTTTTGAACTTGATCTTCCCTGAATTCTAGCTGATTGCTTTATTCATAAAAAGAACTCGGGTTTCCTCACAATGAGGTCTATGGTTTTAATCTTTAATCTAATGACAGCAGAGGGTCTTCCTTTAACAAGCTCTCCCTACTACTAGCAGTCAATCGTAAGTTTTAAAATTCAAGGGTTTGAATTTTGACAAATCCAAATGCCCTGCGTCATTGCAATATACTTGCTCCCCCTCCTCCTGTGTACTCGACAACAAATGGGACAACATAAAATTGGCATCACATCTTGACATGTGCAGTTTTTGGAGTTTTAGACATCAGTTCGAGTCTTTCATTAAAACATACAGGTGAAATAGGTTCCAGTAGTGAGTTTTTCTCCTCTGATGTGATGGAGCCATGGAGGATCCTTTGAACCGTGTTAGGTGATGGAAGCACTTACTCCGGTGCTAGAAAATGGCCAAAGATTGTAACGACCTCTTTCACCATTTCGTAGAATTATGGTTTGTTGATTTTGAGGAACTTCCAAGTTTAAGATGGAATGAGTTCAAGGACCGCCACTGTTTAATCTTTTGAATTACAACAGGCTAAATAACTAGAATACTACCAATGCTGTTTTAAGCATCAAAAGATGGAATAATACGAGGAACATAATGAGCCATTTAGCTCCTAATCTTGGAGGGTTTGTTTCCATCATAAGGATTTTAGGATGATCTGGATTTCTTCAAGATGTTAGGATTTGATCCTAACTAGGGTTTTTAGAGCAGAAATTTACGGAGAGGAGAGGAATTTGGGGGGAGAAGGGAAGAAGAACGCAGAATAAAAAGAGAGGTTAGACAGAGAAAGAAAATAGACTTTATTGATGACAATTTCAGTACATATTACATCATTACTTCTAGTATTTATTCTACTCCTTAGCTAAACTATGTTAGTTCACTAAGTCAGCTCGATTCGAAACTTCGAAGGTTCAGGTTCCTGACACACCATCATACATATTTTGTGCTTGAGGGCGAAGAGCATTTTGGAATTTGAGGGGGTCATGTTATATAATTTGGATGTAATGTTCTGCTTAATTTTGAGATTTGGTAGTTAGGAAAATGAGACAGAATATTACAATTTCTACTTAGATCTGGAAAATATAGAATCTAATACTACTACTTCTGTTGCAACAAACACAGATTCTCTATTCAACTTATTTGTTGTAGAGATTCTGATGTATTTCACTATGCATATAGTTTCTGTAAGGTAGAAAAACGAGGTGTTTGAATGTGTGAAATAGACAATCTGTTAAAAAAAGCTGATGCAAATACTAACAGAACACTTCACTGCACCAATTTTCAGATTATGTAAACATATTTCGGTTCCTAATAAATCGGGAATTATGTTAGAGTGAACTACGTCTTCACAGTTTGTTGTTATTTTAAGTTATTTTGTAATTTAAATCTTACAGTTTATGCCCTTCAAATATACCTGGCAGGTAACATCACCGTTTGGAAACAACCTCCACCACGCAGAAAATGTCACTCACGGTCAATTTGCTTTTACTGCACCCGAGGCTGGTAATTACTTGGCCTGCTTCTGGATGGCTTCTGGTACTGAAGCGGGTAAACCTGCAACAGTTGGCATTGACTGGAAGACGGGATTTGCTACCAAGGACTGGGACTCAGTTGCCAAAAAGGAGAAGATTGAAGTAAGTGTATCTCCATTATTGCAATGTTATCCTTCTACCATATCTTCTCTCTCTTTATCTCACTGCTCATTTTACTGAATTTACGCGTATGTATATACGTAATGTAGGGTGTTGAACTAGAGTTGAGGAAACTTGAAGGAGCAGTAGAATCCATACGTGAAAACTTGTCTTACCTAAAGATCAGGTATTTATAGCGCTCTTTAAACTTTGATTTGTGAATGGACGTGTGTTTGTTTGTGCTGGAAATTCTGATGCGTTGCTCTTTGAGATCAATGGATGCAACATAGGAACAAATTATTTGATTTACACTAAGCATTCCTGAGGTGCTTTCCTTGTACATATAACAGTATAGCTAGGAAACGAATTTAAAGTGCTAAAGAGGGGATGTGAAAACTGTTATTAACCATTTATGCAAGGTAACTTTTCAGTTTTCAATGGCAGTCTAGTGTCGAAAAAGAATGGTCAAGTGATGCAAGTTCTGAAAATTGAAAGCTATATAAAGTTGTTATCTGGAAGTCTCTGGTTTGTATGACATTGCTACAAAAGAGTATACGTTGCAGTCAGTTGAGACGTTAGCATTTGTTTGGTCTCTGAATACTTTCTATACATGAAGAGTCTCAATGCAGCGTTAAAAGCTGTTGTCGTGTGGCCAGAGGTAACATGTTCAAGCCATACGATAAGACTACCTAACTTTAGGTCGGGTTGGGATCCTCTGTCAAAATACTCTGGCCAAGTTTCCTGTCTAAAACAAAACGGTATTCCCTTATATTTTTATGATGTTTAATTTATTTTATTTTTTTGTCTTTTTTTGTTTTATTTTTTTGTTCCGTCTGTTTCATGTCTCCTCCCTCTCCCAAATGTCTTACAACTTGTGTAATTGTCTTCCCAAACTAATTTCCCTGTCAACCCTTAAGCTTTGGTATTAAAAAAGTATTTCCACCGGCCTCAATTTTGTTGTTTGTCGTTGTTGTTTCTGTGAATGAGGAGAATGGTGAGATCAATTTTAATAACCCAAAATGATGAATAATCTCAGCCTACAGATTCTTATTACAAACCTGCAATTTGAATGACAGATCCAATTATTCATTCTATTTGATCATTTTTCGATATGGGTTGTCAACCAGTTTGCAATAAGTTCAGCATTTGGTTAAATGTATACCGTTAATAATTTTATTTAAGGGTTTGTATACCTTTAAATTCTAAGAGCTTATTTTGTGTTGTCAAAATAATGATGTGCATTTCTAAATTATAGTTATTTGCATTAGCTCAATCCTCCCATAAAGTTTTGCAGACAAAGAATAAGAGAGAAATAGAAAAATGTGTAGGAGAAGGTAGGGGAAAGGTTTGTCACGCGGGTGCCGGCGAATGGATTGAAGGAAAAAAAAAAAAAAAAAACCTAAATATTATCATATTAATGTAAAACGGTACCGTTTTGTTTTAGACTTGAAACTTGGCTAGAGTATTTTCAGAGGATCCCAACCCCTTTTTAGGTCTAAGTGTCAACATAAGTTGGTTTAGTTGATTAGAACGAGTCGCTTCCTCTATAAGGACGTGAGTTCGATTTTTACTGCGCCTATGGTTGTGGGGGACTATGTTGATTGGTAATCTGCAAGTACCCCTGTAAGCGTTCAAAGCCAGGAGCCCGGAGTATTGCCCTATGACTCAGTCGTCCCTTGAACAAAGACAGAGATGTGTCTATGCACCGAATGTCCCATTTTTGTAGGGATGCTATCATTTCTCTCATGTAAGAAAAGTTTCATTTTAACCATTGTTGTGTTCCATCTTCATCTTCATCTTCATCTTCATCATGCAGGGAAGCAGAGATGAGAGGTGTGAGCGAGAAAACAAATGCAAGAGTGGCATGGTTCAGTATGATGTCCCTCGGTGTTTGTATCGCAGTTTCACTTGTTCAAGTATGGCATTTGAAGCGTTTTTTCCAAAAGAAAAAGCTTATATAGTTTCTTTTCTTTTCCTTTCCTTTTGTTTGGTTCATATCTTATTTGGGCAATGTGAAGTATTAACTTATAATACAAAAATACAATCATGGATCTATCTAAAAAACCAAAGTTTTTTGTCTTCTTTTTCCCTAGTATTTTGACAGTGTTCTTGATTCGGTGATGTATTTTAAGTTTGGAATATTATACATATAGAAATAGATACATTGATAACGAATATTACATAGCAGTTCTGATGATTTAATTATTAATCAAAATTTCTTGCTGTTTTTTCCCCTCTAAACAATAATTCAAAATGAATTGCTGGGTCAATCTTGCCTTTTGGTATTTGAAAAATATTGATGAAGATATCAAAATGCACCGACTCAAAGATTCAGAAAGCCGCATTGAATAAGATTAAACACAATAAATATGGAATTTCGATTTTTTTTTTATCTGTCACATTTCAGAATTTAATTTTTTTTATTTATCTGTCATTGTATATTTTCAATACATCATTTATTACTTTTTTTCCTTTACCAATAAAACATTTACATTTCAATAAAAAAAATACATTTTCAATACTAAAAATACATTTACCAACAAAGTATTTATATCTCCAATAAAAAAAATACATTTTCAACACTATATTTGAGACATATTAACTATTTTTCTTAATTTGTGTGAATCTTTTCTCTGCGACGTATATATAAAAACGGAGGGAGTATTATTCTTCAATTCAGATGCAGGGACTTTCTAATATGAAATTATCATTTGTTCAATCATATTTTACAATAAATGGGAACTGAACAATTAATAAACCAAATGTTAAACTCTCAAAATCAATTGTGAACACCTCCTCCATAGAACAAAATATATATAGCCATAATCGATTACTCGCTCAATGCAGCTGCAATTTTCTTCTGGACAAGCTCAACTCCAAGACGTGGAGATAATCGTGGAAGTATCTGCTGTTTATGGAGACAAAAGGCAAAATATTAGCTCTTTCAAACAAACATACAAATTACAGTACACATCAGCTTAAACAAAGGTAATGTGAATAGCAATACTGTGAAGGATTCCTTCCACCTAGACATCTAAAAAGGGATAACAGCATGTAGTTCATTAGTGCAGCGGTATGCCGCAAGGAATCTAGCTTTCCTGCAAGTTTGCACAGCTAAAAAAAACTACCCCAGTCAAAAGGAATGAATGGTGGATGATAGCCATGTCAGGGCAAGCATATAAAACAGGGCACATGATGCATGGAAGCATCTCATCTATACAAGGTCCAAGGAAGGTTTTTGGGCTATTTAGGCCTATTGTACGAAGACTCGCTTCATACTGCTATAAGAAATTGTTTTCACGACCATAGTTGTCAAACCGTTTGCTTAGGCAATAGGAACGCCTAAGCAAGAGTCGAGATCTTAGTGTCTAGAAGGTAGGCAAGGTTCGCCTTGGCAAGATGCTATTACACAAACGGGGATATGTGTGTGCACGTGATAAAACTTTTGATAACTTAGCACTCCCGTCTGAGTCGATGCATGTATGGCTAGTTTAATTGATATCTTTGACAAGAATTCAACTTTTTATTCACGACTCGAACCCATGTCCTCTAATCACAGAAGGATAATTCTTACAGCTGCAAACTCCCCTTCCATTTCAAGACAAGTATGCTGTCATAAATATTAACAAGACATCCTATATTTTCCTCTTCTTTTGAGTCCGAAATATTGGCCTTTTCACAGAGTTATCCTAGTATATAGTTTAGAAATTAAACTTATCATGCTAAATTTTCTTGCCCAGTTTATCAGACTTCATTTCCTAGATCCTCTTATTCATACAACATTAAAACATGGGATGTGATGGTTCCTGGTTCCGACATTACCTCAACAGATCGACAACTGGAAGCAACACAGTCAAGAACCAATTTTTTTCCCTTTGATTTACTCTAGGATTAGTGGCTCGAAAATGATACTGTCAGTCCGAATTGAAGTTGTAAAAATGAAAGCCCAAAACAGAAAATGGCGTAAAATTGATCTTAAATACTTTTATATAAGAACTAACCTCGGTGCCATCAGAATTAACTCGAGCTAATACAGGTATCTCATACTGGTAAGCCTTCTCCCACTCTGGATTACTGGTAATATCCCTTATCTTCAAACCGCCCAAATTAATTTAAAAAAAAAACAAGAACCAAACATTTTGTTAACGGGCAATCAATTTCGAATTTTCACCAAAGTCTGTGTCTTTGGTGGATAAATCGAAAAAAAAAGGAAGTGGTAAAACCCAGAAGGAAAATACCTGTAATTCAACATCATGAAGGGAATTGGAAAGGGGCCCAGAAAGAGTGAAAGCAGCATGGAGCTTTTCTTTGAGGCCATCGCACAAACAGCAACCGGGCTTTGAGTAAAGAACGAGTTTTCTTGCATTTAGAGAGGAAGATGAACAGTGCAAAGAAGAAAAAGAGAAGGTGCCGAGCCTCAACTTTGGCGTCAGCCGCAAGGCTGCTATTGAGGCTGTAGAGAAAGACATGTGGCAATGGCAGCGCTCTTAGACCATCTCCAATGGTTCATAGGGAAAAGGTTTTTTGTTTATCAAAAACCTTTGTTTGTTGGAGAGGTTTTTAGTATGAAAAGGTTTTTTCTATGGGTTTGTAAGTATGAACCGGTTCATGAGTGATGAGTTGGAATTTTTATTTTAATTTTTTTTTTCTTTTGCTGACAACAAAAAAGAATTGCTGCAATTTTTATTTTTTTTATAAAAGGTTTATGAAATGATGATGTGGCAGGATAAAAGGTTTATGATTGGAGTAGAAAAGGTTTATAAATAAAAAGGTTTATAACCGATGATGTGGCGCAGCCAAAAACCTTTTAAAAGGTTTATGACTGGGGATAGCCTTACAAGATAGACGCGATATACTTTTCCTCCCCAACGTTCAGTACTAAATCCCCCAGGACTGAGGGAGATGTATAATTTACCTTACCTAAACTATATTTTATGTTCCATAAAAATAAATATTTCCTTTTAAAATAATCCATATTTTTGTTATAAAAATAAGAGATTGATGATTTCTAAATAATTTAAAATAAACCATATTTTTGTTCTAAAAATAACAGATTGATGATTTCTATTCATACTGATTGATTTCTTTTTAGTGCAAATTAGTTATAAGGCCGTCGTTAGAGAATTAATGATCATTTAGGACACTCCGAAATCTTATTTAGTTATAAGGACATTCTAATTTTAAGAAGGAAACTTATTTAGTTATAAGGACATTCTAATTTCAAGTGGATAAAGAAGAAAAAGGAAGGAGAAAAAAAAGCGATGAAAAAAAAAAAAAGAACGCTGGTGACATTGATTTTTTTTTTAAAATTTTATTTTTAAGATGCAGTGACATTGATGAACTTATGCAGTGACATTGATTTCTGAAGCAGTGACATTGATGACTTATACAGTGACATTGATGTCCGATGCAGTGACATTGATGAATGATGCAGGGACATTAAGCTAAACATTCAAGATCGTGTTAAAGAATTGAGGGATTCCACAATGAATCCAATTATCGGAAGGCACAAACAACGTGTGGCCATTACAAGAGTCATACCGAAGAAGAGTCTTTGTAGTTTCACCAAACTTGTACTTATCCATATTAAAAGCTCCACATTTGGAGAAATGCAAAACAAGAGCAGAGCGGCGATGCGATTGTTAGGTTTTATGCAGTGACATTGACGACTTATGCAGTGACATTGATGACTTTTGCAGTGACATTGATGTCTGAAGCAGTGACATTGATGACTGTATTTATAATTAGATAACTGATGCAATGATATTGATTCACCGCATATACAACTTGATACACACATTTGATAACTTTGTAAAGTAACTTTATTTCTTTGTTATCTTTAAATATTTGATTGATGTTGGTTTATTTGATTAGTGTTGGTTTAAATTTTCGATAACTTTGTAAAATAACTGTATTTCTTTTGTTTTTTTTTGTTTAAATGCATATTTTTACAACCAAAGGTATGCATAAATTGTTACAATAACACGTCAGTGTATAATTCGATACAATAAGACATCACTGCATAGATCACTACAATAATAAGTCACTGCATAAATCGCTACAATGAGACGTCATTGCATAAATAGCTACAATGAGATGTCACTGATCAAGGTTGCCAATGGATCGCGGCGGTCAATACATCATGGTAGCCAATGAATCGCGGCGGTGAATGCATCGGGATGGTTAATGGATCCCGGTGGCCAATGCATCCGGGTAGGTGGTCAATGCATGACGGTGATCAATACGTCACGTCGATTTTTATGAAGAAAAAATTTGATTTTATGAAATTTATTCGGAAAAATATCAAATTTGATTTTAGAATAAAGAAGACGAAAAAATATGAATTTTAGTGAAAAAATTATGATGATTCGAGTTTTAGATCAAAATATATGACATTTAGAATATGGTGAATTAAAATAAATAAATTAATTAAAAAAAAACTGAGTGAACGTTGGGTTGAGTTTTTTTTTTTTTTTTTTTCCCTTTGAGCGCTTCTTTCCCCCCCCCCCCCCCCCTTTTCCTTTTTTTTTTTTTTTTTCCTTCTTCCTCTTTATCCACTTGAAATTAGAATGTCCTTATAACTAAATAAGATTTCGGAGTGTCCTATTACCCCTAATAAGTTGAAAATTAGTCCTTTTAAATAATTGGCCCTTTATATTACGATTTTTTTTATTCAATGACTCATCTTCTAGTAATGGTAATGGTAATGGTAATGGTAATGGTAGTTCGGTCTTTTCGAATAGTCTTTTCTTTTCTTTTCTTTTTTTCTTTTTAGGTTTTTTCCCAAGATAAGAGGAAAAGTGACATAAGGCTACTAAGGCTCCAAGACACCATGAGGTCTTAGTTATCGCGTGTTCTGTGTTTTTTCGGATTCTCGGAGTTCAAGCAGTCCGCCTAGGCGAGGTAGGGTTACGCCTCAACGAAATAGGGTTGTGTTAGAGTTTGGTTGTTTCGTTGTAGTGGTTTGCGTTCTTGAGTCTAGATGATTGGGCAAGACGCCTCGGCAGCAGCCTCTCCCATCTCGGCGGCAGCTTTGATGTCCAACGGGATGATCTGACATCGTCGTTTCTGTTTTCGCGGATCATTGATCATACTGCTATGTTTGATTCGGTTCTAGAAGCAGGTTCGAATCCAGAGTCGTCTGTTAAAGGTAAAAATCAAGTCTTTAAGTTTTTTGTTTTGTTTTGTTGTGAAACTTACTTTATTGTACGTAGTATACATGTTAGAACTTGTTTCTGGTTTGTATAGTTTCGTGGAAGCGAGGGTTAGTTGTTGTATGTTCGTAGTTCAATTCATCTTTAAGGTAATGATGTCTTCTATTTATGTTGAGTTATTGTTTTCATTCATTTTCCGGAAAATATGCATGAAATTGGTAGTTTAGGATTATGTGTTTGCATTATGTCGAATGTAGAAGAAACATAAACTGAACCTGAAACTTTTCTAGGCATGCCTTAACAGCCTTGACCCCCCGCCTCGGCGAGCTGGCCTGAGCCAGGATCAACCTCTGATTCTGTTTATGTGACTATTATGTGCTACACGTTGTATTTTAAAGTATGCTAGGTTTTCCGGAAATTTGGGTAAATCATTTTTATATACTTTAGCACGAATAGTGGTGATGTGTTTGGTGGTATGGTGTTACTATGGTCTTTTTATGATCACATAGGTTAGATATGGTTAGTGAGTGTGGGAGGTTTGATGACAATTGTTGGTGTAGGCATTATGAGTGGGTGTAAAGAGGAGATAACTAGCAAAATTATCAAACTTGAAATCTTTGATATTGAATGTCTGTCCGATTATATATTACTCTCATAGTTGTAGCACCCTCAGATCCCGGGTCTGGTAGCGTTAAATTAGTCATAAATGGTCCGTTCAACTGCTTAGACCGCCGTCTTCGCTTGGTCTAAAAGGGCTAAGTCGAGTTGGTAAAATATTTATGTCTCACACTTATATGATGGTGATGTGGTGATGCGCTTACCTTACTTTCATTGTGGGATATCACATACTTGTGCCTCACTCCTTAACCTTGCTTAACAAACGAATACGAGCTTCGTTCGCGAACGTTCAATTATGTTCGCGAACGTGCTTATATAAGTACATCAATTTATAGTAACTCTGACTCAAAAAAAAGGATAATTCATTCATTAATTTAATAGAAATTATAGATTGATTTCATATAATATTTAGATATTTTTATAATACTTTTTATTGTGTGATGTATGCAATATTAATCTATAACTTGTTAATTTTTGTATTTGTATTTTATGTTTTATCTCTTAACGAGCCGAACTCGACCCGAATTCGAGCCAAAATCGAGCCGGAAGACAACAATATGTTTAACGAGCCGAGCTCGAACACGAACTCGAACATTCCATCGTTTAAAATAAGACCAGCACGAACTTGATTTTTTGTTCATTTAACAAACGAATGAGCTCAAACAAGCTCGTGAGCTAAACGAGCTCGAGTTCGAATCATCAATACTCGGCTCGGTTTGACTCGGCTCGGCTCGACTCTTTAACAGCACTAACTTTTCCCAACAAAGTTTGTCCAGGTGAAATACAACTGCGGGGTTTGAGTGGATTGCAGGAAGAAGTAATTACATAATTTTTATTTATTTAAATAAAAACGTTAAATAAAGAATTCTCAATTGGGCATCTCAGCATCGATAATGGAGAATGTATGACACCACTTAGATCAATTTAGGTTTTTTTTTTCTTTTTTTTTTTTTTGGGTGATGCAATCTTGTTAGTAACCCATTGCAATTCAAAGAGAATTGTATTTTTGTGGATAGAATTTCTCCTCCTTTTACAGTCATTTTTATTAAAAAAGAAATCCATTATCATGCAAACTAATTCAATTTAATAGCCTGTTTTCACGGTGAGTTTCCACTCATCGTCGCCTCCATTTCTCACAAAAATGATAATGTTTACTTTTAAAAATTCACATAAAGTTTACATCCAGCATTATTATTTCCTTTATTTAGTTTTTAAGGACACCCAAAATCATCTAATCTTGTTTTCAAAAAAAAAAAAAAAAAAAAAAAAAAAAATCATCTAATCTTTATTTTTTAACTAAAATATGACAACAATAAAATAGTATTGAACGTAATTATTATATAGAGTTTTGGAAATATTTCCCATTTTCCACATAGGGAGCTAGGCTGCATCACCAAGCACTTTGGCACTAAAATAGCTAGAACATAATTCAGTCGCCAATGAGACTGATTCCACTTCATAAAGAATAAAGAAGAAGAAGAAAAAGCATTTTCTCTTTATATGATATGATTCATAGAAAATCAATCAAACCTTGTATGACGCAATTAGTGTTTAAAAATATAGGTACACGCAAATTGCTGGCCTGTTTAAAACTTTCATATTTCTTTCCGTCAACAAAAAATAACAACTTTTAAGATTCTACTTGCTTAGCTTATTAGTTGATCCAATTGGCTATTTATGTAGTTATGCTCATCTTCTATATTGGTCATCTATATCTCTTTCTTATTTATTGATATGAGATGTGATGTTATTCTTTGGGAATCGAATCCGCTCGGTGGTACAAGACTATTGCATTTCTTGATTTAGTTGGAGATATAAGTCAAACCCATGAAAATGGGGGTTTGAAACATGTGTTGAAATAGTTAACTTTAACGAATTTCGGAGACGCTCCGGGGAGATTAACAGGGATCTTATTACATCTAAAAATACTACTCACGGAGTAGATAATGTTTGGTTTTGGAATCACTCGATTCGGATATCGAATGAATGATAAATTAATGTCTAAAATTGGTTGAAAATGTATAGGAGATAGGAGTTGAAGGGATGACCTCAACTCAATCTCCCACATAAATAACTTGAGGCTTGTGAGCTCAAGTAATAAGAGTTTGTGTGGCTGTTATAGATGTCCCAAGGGGCAAAATACTTTTGTGTAGGAAGGAGAACTTAGATTTTTCCACATGCACTCGTGCGCGCCGCCGGTGTCTGGCAGGCTCGGCTCGTTCTCGAGCTCGGTTCGGTTTGGTTGTTACTATTAATTTTCTGAATAACATTTATTTATGAAATTAACAATAAATTAATTTTTGGCTTTTGATTGTGTCATCGGACCAATCAAAATTCAAAGATGCGTCATCCGACCAATCAGATTGCGGGATTTAATCCCAACATGGCGTGGGGAATAAAGGGGCAACCAAGCTTCTTCCTTGAGGGAAAGAGTAACTACTCGCCTCGGTTTAATCTTTAGTCCTTTATTTTCTATATCATAATTTTATTGTTCGTTGTTCAAGTTAGATCTGTATGGTAAGATATGTTTTGTTAGATGTGCTAGATAATATGAATTATTGTATTCGCATGATTTATTTTCTAGTTTAATATTCCGTAATTTAATTCGTTAATTACGGATGTTCCGTAAATCACTCCACACACGATACACTTTCCCAACAGATTTGAATCAGAATTCGATTATCATCTCACCCCGAATAAAAAATCTCCTTCCTTTTTTAAAAAGTAATAATTTAATTGTTCCTTAAAACTTGCAATAGCCTGTTGCAAACATGTCAATTGAGACATGATGTGTATGAATAATATCGCCACCTATGAGTCCCGGAAACAACCTATCTAGGCCACCTAGTCGGTTTAGGGCCGTGGCCGTAGTGTTCGCGACTCTAAGCAAGTCAGGGCCGCCTCAGTCAGGTCCCCGCCTAGAGCCCTCGAACCTTTAGGATCATCAGAGGCTTGGGGGCCGACCGCGACCCTAACAACAGATCCATAAGACACCGCACAAGGCTTAAAGGGAAGCAGCGAAAGGCAAGGGCAAGGCAAGACGAGGAGGAAATCGACCTTCTATATCGCGACCTACACGACCCTATAAGGCGTCGCCAAGATAATTATCCCACTCATCTAGATATTTAGTTTACTTAACTACTAAGGTATCTTGTGCCTATCTGTCTTACTTAGCCCCTAAGCTTCCCCCCTTCTATAAAAGGAGGGTCTGTGTAACCAAAGAAAGATATATTCTAATAGCAAAAAGAGAACCATACTCTGCTGAAATCTTCTCTCAAACAGTTCATATTATCCACCGCAGCACCGCCGGGCACCTCCGGCCTTATACACCATTAAGCATATACAAATACGCCAGATATCCAATCGACTACCACCACTGAGCCTCCGTGATAATAATACGCATTATCAAGACATTACCCTGATTAACATCATTCACGAAGCTCTAAAGAAAGGATAATTGGGGTCATTTGAGTTATGACTGTACCTTTATTATTCATTTATGTCTTTCTTTAAAACATGAAACGGTCAAGTGACATGACTATGACCCAAAAGTCATACACATAGCATACCCAAGGCCTTAATCGGGTCATGGTTAGCAAATAGGCCTACCCAGGCTTAGCCCACTGTTAGGCCCCTTGTTTAAAGGATTAGGTTAGGGTTTTACCGTCCTCATGTTGGTCATCCTCAGAGCTCACTTTGCCAGCTGGTATCAGCTCAGGCTTAGCAATTATCATCTCAGCTCGGTACAAGCTACTCCTCCAGCTCCAGATAGCCAGCATGACATAGGGTGTATATGGCCCCACATTACCGACCTGATGACAGGGTCACTCAAGTCACACACGAGCAAAACAGATGGTCCCCAAGCCCGAAAGGCGGTTATGAGTCATTAAAGAGCAACATCCCACAATTGCTCTTCATTAACTGCCACGATCCCATGATTGATTCCATCCGTTTATATTAGCCTAATTGAGTCATGACTGCTCCAGGATAGCATCATAATGGTCCCTCAATCACATGCCACTAAATCAGGGATTCATAATCAACTCTTCATTATGGTTGCCTCTAAAAAGTATCTTAATCCTCATGATTGAGACAACGTTATTGACTTGATATCATATATATACACCGGGTACATAGGCAGTTAAAATTGACACAACAAAAAATCATCAAAAACACCATCGTTTCCATAATTGGATTACTCCATAAAAGGATCCAAAACTCCCAAAATTATACCCGGATGATTTTCAACGTCGCCATCTAGCAACTCGGAATATAAAATTTTGTGTCGTTTTTTCACATACCTTAAAATGGTGACACAATTAACATTGGTATAAAACTGAAGGGGTCTTTACTTGCATCACCACGACTCTATCGGTGTACAATACTACATATGCACCACAATAGAATCGATCCTGTGAAAGCCAAATGTATGACCAACACTCGACCATCCCAGTGTCGTCGAACTAGGATCGACACTGCGGGAAATCACATGTAGTTTTGGGGGTTATTGTAATATCCCGACTTTTCTAAAAGGGCATCCTTGTCTTTTCACGAAAAATCTGAATATTTAGTTTTGTTTTAAAGGATTAAAAGAAAAAGGGAAAAGAAAAGGAAAAGGATTAATGAGATTTATTTAATAAGGAATAATTAGTTTAATTGGGATTATAAAAGGAAAACTAATCCTAAATTAACCTAGTTGTTGTTTTACGTAAAAAAAAAAATACTGGGGGCGCAAGTTTGAGGGAAAAAGGAAGAGAAGAGGCTTTCGAATTTCGAAGCTAATCCGTTGCTCTTTTCAACAGACATCTCAAGAGAGAAAGGATCACCGCGAGACGAGGATCGTTTTGATATCAACAATCCCTAAATCCGTTAACGTAAGTTTTCCCTCATCGTTCTTGATATTAGGGTTTGTTCATCATCGTTGTTTAGCTGCGTTTTCTGAGTTTAAACATCGTAGTGATCGTCTTTGGATTGATCGTTTATAGGTTTGGAGTTAAAGGTTTAACCTTTTCAAGGCTTTGGTAGCGTGGATCGTAGTAGCACGCAAATTTAAGGTAACGTGGTGTTTTTATCGTATGACTAAGGTGTCGTAAGGTTGTAGAGCAATTTGTATGTTATTTGCACTGTTTTTAGTCTGGTTATGTTGGAGATTGGGGCGGAATTGGGTTGGAAATCGCGTGTACGTAGTTACAGATTTTCTGGGAAAATCCCAGGCAGACGGGCGTCTGCATAAAGGCAGACGGGCGTCCGCGGTAGCGGCAGCTCAAATGAGCGTTTGGGTTTTTCGGACGGGCGTTTGAGGGTTCAGTTTTGATACAGGATGTGGCTGAATTTCACGGACGGGCGTCTGGGGGTTGGTGGACGCACGTCCAATTCAGACGGGCGTTCACATGGAGTCAGACGGGCGTTTGACCTGTTTATTCCGTTTTTCACTGTTTTTCGTGTTAGCTTGGTTTCAGGCTTTATAATCATGTTTTACTGCTTAACCTTATGTGACAAAGCCCTGAATTAGCTTTTGATGCGTTTAGTTCCGGCACCATACGAATTCCCTAAAAAGATGAAGTGTGGGACCGTCAAAAGCTTTGGATTTGCCTTGCGCTTCGATAAGCTAGGGTTTATCGATGTCTATGCATGTGCTAGGTTTTGTTAGAGTCTATTGGTCATAGGAAGAGGGAGTAGACTGTTAGGTGAGCCTTTTATGTGAATCAACTTAGGTGGCTAGTTAAACATCTAATCAAACATATGTGCTAGATTAATAATCTTAAACATCATGCAATGCTTAGTAAGGCATAGTACAATATCGTGATGTGTTCTCTGACCAGACAAAGTAGACTGTACCCACGCCGGTCAATCGATGGCTAGATAAAGCGTCCGGTACATTCTGCCGGTTATCACACTATCGGGACTCAGATATTCCCGGGGCTACTAGAGCGTGTCTCTAAGTAGGTTGCACCCAGTTGTCCTAGTACATCCTATTACTAGGCGTAGTGCCCTTGTTATTCATGATGTAACAAACTTGAGCTAAGCTAGAAAACTTTGGAACCTCATGTTATGCTATGAACATAGTTAGCTAGGGCTAATAACGGAATGAATTAATAAAAGACGGCGTTGCTTTTATTTCTTTATGAGACCGACGTTATGCGATCTTCTACGCGTTACTAAGTACTTATGTACTTACCCCGTTAATTTTTGTTTGTCTTTCTCTTTCCCCAAAGAAGATGAACAGGTTGCTAATGTTGATGAGTTCTTCGACGAGGACGTGTGAGATGGAGCTCTTGAAGATTTAGTTCTTTTAGTTTTAGTTCTTTCAATAATGTTGTTGACTTAGTTTCAAACAATGTTGTCTTTCTTTTGGATTAGTTCCGTTTAAGTTTCTTTCGGATTTGAATGTTGGTTGGTTTAGTATTCTTTATTGGATTTAGTTTTACAGCATTGAAAAACGTGTGTTCGATCTTTTGTTGTCCCGAGTCGTTTTATCTTCCGCGCCGTTTTAGTTCTGATATATGACGTAAGGCTTACATATATTATTGAATTTATTTGATAATATTTATGCCGAGCGCTCTTTCCGGATAAGGACTCGGTGTCCGGGAAAGGAGCGTTACAGTTATTACCCGTTGTCCCCCACCTACCGGTGCACCACAACATTTTCGCAAAATCGACACTGCGGCAAGTCGCATGTATGGCCATATATTCGACTTTCACGAGGTCGATTATGTGAAAATGATGTGGTTGACAACAGGTAATAAAACAACCCCGCCACAAAAAAAAAAAAAACCCTTATATCTGAATCCATCGTCATCCTTAACCTTTCTTGATGTCTTCAATGTACGACAAAATGTTAGATTATATACCAGACTTTTCTAAGGGGCTCTAGTCCATGCAAGAAACCTTAACTTTTAGGGTACAATTTAAAGGTTTCTAATTTGTGGTTTGAATACGGACACCTAACAAAACGATAATAGAAAATGTGGTATGATTTGCTGTGAGTGACCCCGATCCCCGCCGGTACACGATGCACAGCTCGTCCGGCTGTGCATCAAAACGACACCGTATCGACACCGTTTGGTTCCGATCTAAAATATATATATATATATATAATCAAAACGGCGTCGTTTCGACCCGAAACGACACCCTTTTCGGGTGTACAGCTCGGTACAGCTGGAGGCTGTACCGTCGGGGATCTTTTTCCTTGCTGTGAGATATTCATGACGCCATTTTAATTTGGATCCCATTATAATGGGGGCATGAAATAAGCATCGAGATACCGGAGGAGCTGCTGTTAGATTTTGTTGCTTTGTGGTGGAATATTTGTTTTGTCGGAGGTCTCATCGTAGCTAGGGTGGTGTCCACTATACACAGTGTCTGAATATACACTATACACATCTTATCAACACATTTAAAAATATATACTTTAATGGGTGGATAAAAAGTGTTCATTGTATATTCACTACACACTATGTGTAGTGGATATATCATTTTCCTCGTAGCAATTGGTTAGGACTTTTCTTATTATTACATGAATATAATTTGTGGGTTTTTTAAAGAACATTATAGAACTTAAATATTACATTCGTTTCAAAATATAAGTCATTCTAACAGTTTTCACACATATTAAGGAAGTGATTGAATGTTATAAATTTGAAGATTAATGTCTAAGATACGCATTGACTATCATTAATGTAATACTTGTTAAATAATGAAAAGTAGTTGTATTAATAATAAATTATAGATAATATAATGAAAATGATAATAAATGTTGCATTGATAATATAGAATGATTTATATTGCGGGACAATCTAAAAGTAGGATGACTTACATTTTTTTGTTTAAAGCCTCCGGTATCCGGAACACACTGGTCCGACTAATTCAGAGTTCGGTCCGGGTCGTGCCTGTAGAGTCTGACTTATATTTTAGGATGGAGGTAGTAGGTGTTAAGAACACACAAAAAATATCATCTTAAAAAATGATAGAATTTAATTAACTTTCCTATATTACATTTTTATCACATTTTTCAATTTAAGAAAAAAAATCAACCGTAAAAAAAAAAAAATCAAAGTCTTTTGGCGGCAATTTAACCGTCACTTCCACCTCCTCCTCTCCAACCGGCAACTCAACCTCTTGCTCCTACACCATGTCGATGGTACGAGTTGATGATTATCTTATTTCAAACTCGTTGTATGAGAGAGATGATGACCTATGTCATGTCGGTGGGTTAAGGAGTGGCTTGCACTTTATAAAGTCTACACCGCTGAGGCCAATGTCTGTTCAAGGCCTAATGTCAAGCCGAGCCCATTAGGCATGTTCTATTTAGAAGGCCTAAGTTGAATCTTTGAGTGTCACTAGTATGAGGTCGAGTCATACCCACGTCAAAATCCTTCTGGATTTGAGCTGGGATGTAAAATCGTAAGCTCAGACTGTTTGACGATGACATTGCATGAGAAGAGAGGCTATATATTGTTAGGAAATCACTAGTTTAACGCAGCGGAATTTAAAATTTGATTTCCTTTTCTAGATCGTTCTTCGTTTAATGCAATAAACACGTTAAGTAGTTTGACGGTTATACCTTGGATGATCTACAAGATCGTCGCTTTGACCGCCAACGGAGAGTAGTTCAATGCGCAAGCCGTCCACGCGTCCGGCCTCTATCGCTAATCCACACGAACCCCTCGCCGGAATCCTCCTTGGATTGCTATCGAAAAACTCCGGTCGCTAGACCGGACCTTTTCTTCCCTCACAAACTCACTATGGAGAGCTCTCTATTTTACACAAGAATTATGAACTCTTGCAATTGTGATGTACAAAAGAGCTTGACACCCACTTCCCTTTTATAGAGGAGGTGGCGCCCCATATCAAGTGTGGAGGAGAAGAAAACCTTTTTCTAATAAAATAAGGAAAATCAACTAGATTGATTTATTTCTTTAATTATAATTTATTTTGTCAATATCATATATTGATTATAATTATCTTATTACCATAAATCTATTTTTCAAAATCAATTAATATCTTATATTAATATTATGGCAATCTTTATTAATTAAAGTGCACAATCCAAGTGTATCTTATACACACAAAAGTGGCGCCCCATTAGTCAACTAATTGACTTCCGGAATATTCTTTAATTAATATAATTTGTATATAATTAATATCCTGTATTTTATTTATTCATAATAAATAAATACCACAATATTAATTTACCACTATAACCTTTATAGTCTAGAGATAAACTTTCCTTATTTGGTTATCAACTATAACCGCATTTTAATCCGACTCGATGTTCATATGTGTGTGACCCGATAGGCTTCCGAATATGTTGGCCGTAGACACAAAGTGCATTTTACTAAAATGCTCTTCATACCTAACGATCACGGGATAGCGTCTAGCAACACACCGTGACCCCCAATTATCGAAAGAGTCAAAAGCAATGACTACTACCTTTCATGTGAAGCAGCTTACCGTGTAACTTACAATCCTATCATTTGTAATAATATCCATACGATCGTATCTCGAGTGTCAATACATTGACGATCGTATCTTACAATCGGATATCATGCTCTCTCGGAATAACACATTTACTCCCACTTTGCAAAGATTCTCGAGAGCTAGACATTCCTTATAAGAAGGCCATTTCGGATATTCGATCCCAATCATAGGATACGCGATTCCCGGACGACCAATCATGTATACTCCGCATGCTTCAATATCATACCCAATCACTACCGCATGATCTCCCCGTGGTTAGGAGAAATCTCAATAGTGTCAAAGCATGACAATCCACACCGTGATGCCATGAAGACTCCGGTCAAAAGGATAATTACACAACCGCCACATAGTGTGACACTTAATGTAAGTGGGTCGATGGCCTAACGTACGCATTCTCTAATACACGTCCACGTACGGTCCAAGTGTCTCTACACTTCGATAGACGAGATCTATCCCTACCTTCTAAAAGATAGAAGACATCCAATACGTGCTAGTCGATTATACTATCAATGTCCCATTTGATAATACATAAGACTAGAGACATTTAAGTACCAACCTTGTTATAGTGATTAGAGATCTCATCAACCATAATCACTATCATGGTTTCTCTATCACAGATTGATACTAGGGACGTTACTATATATATACGACAAATAATATGAAGATAAACAATATATAATAACATAAGTGCTTTTATTAATCATAATAAAGTTATTACATGAACTTAATAGACTGTAAACGACCCGACCCGGTCGGATCCGGTCCAACCCGATTGGGTTTAGGACACCTTTCCAACATATATAGCTCAACCATTTTTAACATTCGTGACGTATGACAACTTGCATTTGAAATTTGAAGGGCTGATTATGTATCCCGAGAGATCATGTTTGATTTCAAATCCCGTTGATCGAGTAATCCACAAACCAATAAGGACTTTTCATCTACACCATCCGGCTAGTTATAAAAGCAAAATCAAATTGATGATTTAGTTCTTTGCAACTTTCCGAGTTCTAACGAGTATCGAAGAAAGATCTATGCTTTCTCTTCAAAGTTCTTAAAGACCTTCCTTAGATCCAACCATCAAGTAAGCCCCAGTTTCCCATTTTCTGTATAATTCTTTTAAATCTTTGTTTGAACCACGATATCGATTTGAGATTCTTCCGTGAGTACCGTTTCCAACAAAGCACCGAGTAGGGACATTTCCGAAGGTTGTTGTTTTGTTGCCCATGAATCTTCTTCCATGGCTACGCCAGTTGTAGAATAAACCTCATAGGGTTTGCAAACTATCGCTACATCTGAATCACACGAAGACGAACCTCTTTGGTTAAAAGTATTCCATGAGCACCGTTTCCAACGAAGCATTGAGTAGGGACGTTTCCGAAGGTTGTTGTTTTGTTGCCCATGAATCTTCTTCCATGGCTACGCCTGTTGTAGAATAAACCTCGTAGGGTTCGCAAACTGTTGCTACATCTGACCCACAAGAAGACGAACATCCTTTGGTTAAAAGTATTCCTTATTTTCTTTATTGGGAACAAATGAACTGATTTTGTATCCGTGATGAGATCGATCAAGAATTGTTTTTTCCAATCCTAAGGATATGGCTGATATTCCTCCGTAAGGATATTTCACTGTTTATGAATCTCAATTTGAGCTTGGTGACCTTCGATTCCCTATCATGTCCGGTCTACCCATTAGGCATGCCAGGGGCCCTTCACTAATCCGGTTTTGAAACTGGTCATGACTACACTGCAGGTCAGACCTCTGGTCAACTCATAGACCTTGTTGAAGCGCTCATAGTAGCCGCAAGTTGACTCAGTTTCCCCCGCCTTATTTTGAACAGATCGGTCGTGTTTTCTTCGGCAGTCCGGAAGTTCTGAACTCGGAAATGAACTTGGCACGAAGATCGTTCCAAGATTTAATCGACCCGCCGGTAGGTTCCTGACCCAAGAGGATGGTCTATCTTGCATCTCTGAAAGCGATACACAAGGCAAATTAGTTTCGGTTTACTAAGGAGACCCTGCTCTGGTAGGTGGTCAGCCAGTCGTATGGGCTGGTTGCTCCCGAGTAAGTTTGAAACGAAAGGTAGTGGAGCCCTTCGGGAGACTCTTTCAGAACTTGTTCATTTATAACGGTGGTTCCCCAGGCTTTTTATCTTCATTCCCGTCCTTATATTTTTGTAGGTCATCCACTTGCTTCTGCAGTATCGCGAATTGATCCTCGAGCGGATGCGGCGTGTAGTGTTGGTAACTACCTGCCGTCCTAGACCTTTCGGATTGGACCCCTTGATCTTCATGGAGATCACCTAGCCTTCATTTTATGTTTCAACGGGATGAATTGACCTCGTCATTTTTCTCCCGTTGGGGATCCTCGTCTCCTTCGCCGGACTTGGGACCTAGACGATCCTGGACCGGCCTCTTTCCATGAGGTCGACCCGTCAATGATTTAGCGCCTTTTCCCTTTCAAAATGATGGGAAGATGACACTAGTGGATATACAAAAACCCGAATTCGAATCCGATCCATAATTGAATTGTCAGATCTGATTCACAGCACCGATCGAGACACTCGATCATGCACAACGGAAGCTACGAATTAAATTCGCATGCGATTTTACCATGAATTAATTCACATGATTAATTAATATAACTACAAGAAGGTTTATGATTTACCCAACCGGAGAGAAGCCGTGATATTCCGAATTGTATCTCCAAGCGACGACTGGTGGACGTCGATCCGCGTAGTAGAACCTCCTCAAATATGCATAAGAAAAACCGTATTTTTTCTTCCCCCAATGGCTAAGGCAAGAAAACAAAATTTCTCTCTTTTATTCTAAAAACCGGCGTCGTATTTTTCATAAAAAATGGCGTTGGATTCAACTATTTTGTGTTGGAGAAATTCTCTTTATATAGGATAATATCCAATAGTTTGAGATTTATCTTATACACACAAATTTATCTTTTCCTTTAAGGAAAAAAAAACATTTATCCAATAAGAAAATAAATTTCATATTTATCCAATAAGAAAACTAATTTCTTATTTATAACTATTTAACACATAAATAATTATGTTATCCACAATTTAATTAATTAGGAGAAAATTTCTTTTCCCAAAATCAAATAAAAGTGGCTCCATTTTTAATGCCATTTGGGGTAATATAAAATGTATTTTCTGTATTACATATTATTTACCAAATAAATAATATTTGCATATTTATTAAATATACCAACTATTTAATTTATTTTTGAGGTTCCACAAAACGAGAAAACACTCGTGTGTTAGGAGCCAACCCGGGGACCATGGACCTATAACCAGTAGCTACAATAAATTAAATAAAATATTCATCGAACATAATATTTCTACTCAACTTATTAATTCCGGAATTACGCCTCTATCGATCATAAATATAACTTATTCTCAGAAAGTCGAGTCAATAACCGTCCATTGATATAATCATTATATACAGACTAACCCTCCATAGACTATCCGTAATAAAGCGGGATTATTTCCGTAAACCTTCTTCATTACATCTTATCCTTATTTACCATCAACCCACTAATGATCAATTAGTACATAACCAATATGAACTCGGCCGATCGATCAGTTTCTAGGATCAACAAATAAGGAGATTGTCTTTCTATTTCCCGCATGAAGGAATTATCTACATATCTGTGAGACACACACTCCTCACTCATTTCAGAATAGTGACAACGTGAAAGTGATTCAGACCGCGCCTCTTAGCAATCCTTAACGAACACATCAAACCCTATCTTGAAACAAGTAGGTGTATGCAATCACTTCAAGATTAAGGTTAATCCATATATGATCATCTTCTGATTTAATAAGATTTCACAATCACGGAATTATATGAGAAATGGAGATTAAATCGGTCCAGTCCTATATGACTACATCATATATAAATGCCCCACTTAGATAAACAATATCGACGGTTCGGATAAGACGGTCACACCATAAAGTGTTCCGGGCGCATTAATGGTGATTTAATCAATAGACCCCATACTTTGATTAAGTTCACCACGGACTAACAATTTAAGTGTATCACCACAAACTTAATCCTCGCGTGTGACACACACTAAGTTATATGGCTACATATAATACAACTTAGGGTTTTCAGTAGTGTATTACTTATGAGCACGAAGCAAATAATAAGATGAGACTAAATCTGTCATTTATTAATTATAAAAACAAATACGAAATTGTCTTTCGGGTGGTACTTCCAACAATCTCCCACTTGGCCATATAGACAAGCAACAATTATCTCTCGGGCACTACATCAAACAATCTTCCACTTGCCCGTAAAGGCAAGAAACAATTATTTTTAGAGCACCACACCCTTATTCTTTCTATCCACAACATTCTCCCACTTGCTCTAAAGAAGATGAGACATATCTCCCAATTTCATACCCGCCAAGCGCTTATCAGTGACATTAGATGCCACATGACTTGGTAAACTGACCAGCTAGGTTGTCGGCTCAAGGCGATCTTTAAGGACCCAAACGTCGCCTCTCTGTACGGTCTGTCTGATCAGATGGTACTCCCTCTCAAGGTGCTTTTGACCTCTTGTGACTACGAAGATCATTTGCATGAGCTACCTCTCAACTGTTTTCATAGTAAAATGGTATCGGCTCATTGAGACCTGAAATCACTTTCAGATCCAACAAAGAACTTCTCAAGCCACACTGCCTCTTTAGCTGCTCCGAAAGCTGCTATGTATTCGACTAACATAGTCGAATTGGTAGTGTTGGATTGCTCCAGACTATAGCTCCATCACTATGAGTAAACACTGAGCCTGAGATCGATTAACGATCATCCTTAATCTAACTTAAAGTCAGAATCAGTGTAATCAATACTCAAGTTTGCACCCGAATATACAAGTATATAATTCCTCATTCTCTAAAGATACTTGAGGATGCACTATACTGATATCCATTGCTCGAATCCGAGATTTGACTTTAATTGACTTTTAGATTTCTCTATCCAAAAGAAAATCTATCCCATTTTCTCTTTGTCCAAAGACTAAGAGAATTATTCCGTGAGGGGTTGGGTAGGAAACCTCTCGTTGAATATTGCATACGAAAACGCATTATCACTACAAAAAAATGGAGATATAATGACAAAAAATTAGTGAGAGGATGAGATTCCGGTCACTAAACATAAAATTTTTGTAGTTTTAATGAGAGGTTGAATTTCGTATCATTAAAAGGTAAAATCTTAGTGACCAATTTAATTTGGTCAGCATTAATACAATTTAAAAAATAAAGCAAATTAAATTTTCCTGAAAATATGATACGGATCGTTTTTTGGATACAATAAATACTATATTTTTAAATTAAAGAAAATAAAAAACACGAAGGAATATATATATTTTTTTTTTGAGTAACACCGAAGGAATTCAATCCGATTTTTTGAACAGGAATTCAATCCGATTTTATCTAAAAAAAACTTAAATCTGATAACTGCAAAATCCCGTAGCAGGAAAAATAATTTTGGCCAAATCCCATTCACGGGAAATATTTTGTTGCGATTATCAGTTTTATCATCAAGGAGATCTTCATACCGAAGACACGCACAAATCTTTCAGCCCTAACAGGTCGGCGTTTCTTCTTGTGTTTTGTTTTTTTTTTTGTTTTTGTTTTTGGCTATTTTAACTTTACTATGAATTTCAGATTTTGCACACCTAATTTACCAAATCGATTTATTTCTCCCTAAATTTTCTTCGTTGTTTTTTGTTTTTTTTTTTGGGTTGAATAGGTGAACAATTCGCAGTGAATTTGGCACACAACATCGACTTTCTTTGGGTTGATATCAGTTTGATCAGGTACATATATAAAATTTGCTGTTGCTTCTACCTTTTTTTTTTTTTGTTGTTGTTGTTTTGACAAAAAGAACTATAATCGTGGTCTGCGTGAGTATTACATATGGTTTAAAACTTAGATGATAGAGTGGATGAGAGCCGTAAGACACCGGAACATAGTCATTTTCATTGAGAGATTAGATACTACTACCGTAGCTTCGTTTTGCGTATTACAATAATGTCTGTGAACTCTTATCCGCCATTGATTCTGATGTTTGTGTTATAATGTTATGATTCGATTTTCGAAAGCTTTTGAGCATTGTGTGATTCAAAGGGTTTTTTCTTGTTTGGTTTTCATAGAAAAGCTTGTGTGTATTGTGCGTTACATTTCGGCTCTATCAGGTTTCACATTTCTTCTAAATAGACTTACGGATTTCTCGGGCATTCTGCTTGTGAAATTATGCTGCCATTAACAATGCCCTTTTGAATGAATCTAATCTGGAAAGTGCATTTTGATGTCCCTTACTAAAGTTATGTTTGCTTGTCCAATATGTTTTGTTCATGACCTGTGTGCTGAGTATGTGTGATGGTTAGTAAATTAAACTTTTGGTTTAAAGTCTGTCAGGTCTTTGCCCTGTCTAGTGCCTTCTAGTCTTAAGTCCTGAACCTGCTTGTGTGAAAGATTGGTCTGTGTCCTTGAAACTTGCTTAGAATCAGTCATGTTCTGTTTATGCCTAGTTCAATTTTGCTACCTGCTTTGTTCTGGTTTATTCACCTCAAATTTTGACGGGGGAGAGGTAGTTACACAATAGTTGAAAGGGCGAGTTACAATAAGTATTGTATACGGATGGTTTGTTATGTTATACTACTTTGTCTATCAATTTTCAATTCTTACAAATAGATAGATTAGAGGGTTACTATTTGTGGTTCTTAGCTTCATTTTATTTTTATTTTTTTAATCAACTAGGTTGCCATGCCATAGTGATTCTTGGTGTAAAGTTTTTCTAATAAAAATAACTAAATGTGTTGATTGTAGTAGGATAGTGGTGAAAAGATGATCCAAGAATGAATCCATATGCTTTTTATTAACAGTGTACTTGCCTAAACAATGGTTCCTAAAATAGCATCCAAATTGCCAATTGATATTGTTGAAATGAGATTAATTGCATCTCTTTGTATCTCGGGATTTCTTGAATATCTAGATAAACAAACATATCTTGAAAATTTGTCCGTTGTAGGGAGGAAAAATCTATATTCTAATGAATGTACGAGTTTTCTAACATTTTCAGTCTGATAAACTTGATTATCAGACTGAATTGCTGTTGTTTGATCAGCTGTTTGTTCCTAACTTTACAATCTTTGTGCAGTCTGCTGAATATCATTGCATTGGTTGTAATCTTAGCTGTCTGTACTTTCAACTTGCTGTAGTTTTACATATCCTATGTAATCGAATACCGAACATTTTGATCTCTAGTAATAGGAGTAATTTAGTTCGATCCCGCTTAATCGAAATCAGTAAACCGAACTTGTATTGTTTGTATCGTGCGCTTGATTAATCCGTGTCGATTGTGATCACTACTTTTATTGCTCTTGTAGTACATCTGGTTTAAAATCTAGTTAAGTGCCAAACAAATTTAATCAATCACTTTGATAAGCAACCTAATTGCGGTGCTAAAATTGTCACTTGCTTGTGCAATCCTGTTTTTGCTACATTGTGATTTACTAATTCTGTGCAACCTGTTTTAAATTCGTTTTGTCACACATAACATTAGTTTTTGTCGTAAGGTTCTTTTACACACTTCTAAAACTCAATTAAGTGTTCTTCCGCGACTTAGTTGCTTAGGATTTGTAGAAACTCGTTTTTCACCTCCCTACAATAACTAAAAAAAATGAGCAGGGGAAAACTATTAAGAAAAAAAAAGTTAATCGCCTCTATATAGTATGGTCAACGTGACCTACTCCCTGGGTGAAAATATACAAGTGGCAGTCAATTTAATCCCTCTATTGAACCATTTAATTTATATTTTATTCAATAGTCTCATTTACATCCAATTGACTGAATATCCTTAAAGTCTATCCTCAAAGTATATATGTTATTTTTTACTCAACAGAACCAAAGTGCATCTACTTTCGGAAGGTGTATTTCTTTTATGTTATTTAAATGTCCTTTTTGGATCTTTTACAAATACACACACATCGTACTTGAGGTTTTTTTTTTTCTTTGTTTCTTGTGCTCCATGCATTAATACCCATGTATTGCATTTTGTGTAATTACATAATTATGACTCTGATTATTGTATTCATAGATCAGCAGGTTGCAACTAACTCTAGCAGACTTGATGTGCAAGTGCAACTGTTTTTGTTCGCAAGTGTTTGATGAAAGTCCACAAAGAACAAAACCGCTGCAACTTTGCTTGGGTTCCAAGAAATTCATACTTCCACGACTGTCCACGATCGAGCAAATAAGTTTTTTATTTTATTTTTAAATTCTTCATTACATAACGATTGACCAACGGAGAGGATAGTTGTAGTTTTGATGTTGAAAAATACTTGGTTTAAGTTGATGCTTAAGTACTTGGATGAGTTTGCATCATATAGTTTGTAGGTTGCAGAAACATTTTCTTAGTATGTTGTAGAAAAAATTGTTTATTTCTCTATTTGTGATTATAGGTAGCGGAACAAATTATCTATGAAAAACACACAATGTGATCATAGTTATTAATATGATGTAGACACAATTGTGGTTGAATATAAATGACCCATTTTATGTTTTTCACTTTTTAAAATATTTTGGGAGGTGAATAAAATAATCCACCTGATGTTGCTAAAATCTTTCAAGTGACTAGGCAGAAGAATGGAAAGTATGTTGAGCCAGAATCAAAACAAAAATATGTATGTTATACAAACTTTTTATCTAATTTGTTATGAAATTTTTCCTTAACTCACATTGTGGATGTATATTTTGTAGGATGAAATTGTGAAGACCGTTCAATCCAATGCATCTCTATCACATATTAAGGTCGTTGAAAAGTGCTTTGGACCAGAACGTCATAGCCATGTCTTTGGTTATGAAGGAGGAATGAAAAGAAAACATTTCAATGATTCTAAAGATACTTATATGAAAGAGCTTGAGGCTAAACTCCATGATAAGGAAGAAGAAAATATAAATCTTAAGAGACGCATGGATATTTTTGAAAGTTGATTGATGCAAATTGAGAATGGCTCTCAACAAATGTCAAATGGACCTCCAACGCCTCACCATGACCTTGAAAAGGTATTTAATTTTCTCTTCCTTTATTTTTATTTTTAAAGTCCATATTCATGCAATCGATTTCTTCATTTTACTATGTACGGCGGTGTATAGTTTTTCTTCTTTGGCGTTTCATTCCCGGTATAAAAGTCGACATTTGTCATGTTGATAGCACTTAAATGAAAAAGGAGATTAATAGCACTTAAATGTAAAAGAAAAGCAATGTAGATGACCCGACTCGGTGTGCAAAAGAAAGACTCAGATTATTTTTTGTGAGAACCTATTTGCTCGTGTATCCATTTTCTTGGCTACCGGTTTGATCTGTGTAGATGTGTGTGAAAAGAAAAGTTTTTATTATTCCCAGTATAATTATTTTTTGGAGTTTTCTCTCTGCTCCTCTCATCCCCTCTCCTATAACCGTGTCATAATTGCCGAGAATTCGGCCTTATGTTAGTTGTATATTTTTCTTTCGTAGAAGAGACCATTTACACCCATGTTCCATGAATTTTCTTTTATCATTGGTGAAGCAGCAGTTTATTCTTGAAAATTTGATGAGAAAGTAATAAATCATGGTCATATTATATTTTGTGATGTAATTCTACAATAATGTCACAGAGCAAGTAACTTTTACCTTTTTTCTTTCAAGAATTTAGTCTCGGATATCCTAGAAACTATATATGGTTGAAAACTCTGCTAAATTATCAAGGTCCCGAGGCTTGATTAGTGATTACTTGGACCTTTTAAGATGATAGATAGATAGATAGAATATGCGATTTCATGTTCTGTCATAGCTGCTACAAACTGTTTGGCAAAGGCAGCTTTAGCTATTCACATGTCATGTTTATAATCTTAGTACTAATAAACTTAGTCTTTGCTCCTATTACATATCCTAGGATGAATCGAAATCGTCTTATGGAACGGATAATAGTTGCACCAAACTTTGGTATTCTAGTGATCCGGAGGAAGGTTTTAATAAACACTTTACATGGACTGATGATTTGTTTTAAATGGTTCACTTTTATGGTTGAATTTCGGAATAAGAATTATATGATTCTCATCTTCCATGTCATATTCCGATTTATATTTTATTATTTATGGCTCCACATCCACATGTTGTAGTCACTTGAACAATGATATACAAAAGAATAATAAATAAGATAGTACGGGAATAGGGGCCCGAATCGATGTCTACAACCCTCCTAAGATATTTGATCGGTTGTAGCCTTAAGATATTTGATCTTCCATTCACCATCATGGCTACAACCCTCTGAATATGGTTGCTCTTAGAGCGATGATAGTGGGTCACTTGTGGAGGTCCCGAACTCTGACAATTGAGAAACAAAAGAATGGTTCTATCGTGGACTGCTTTGATAATATCAATGTGCTTTTAGTATCTAAATCTTTTTTTTGTCGTGTGCCACTTGTTAGTTATTCATTAAATGTTATCTTACACATTTGATAACAATTTTGCAGGAGATGTTGAATTCATTTCATACCATGCTGAAAATTGGTTCATTCGCAAAAAAATAAATTACAAGATTGATGATCTTGATAAGGTTGATTGTTGCAAAAGCATGAAGAACCTGCTTCATTCTAGTTCACCCCGTAGTTTCATGTTTGTTGGGATGATGCTATGTACTGGTGTTTAAGTGGTGTAGGTATTTTAATGTTTGTGTATCAAAATTTGTTCTTTGATTACATTTGATTTGGCTTGCTCGTTTGTGGTTGAACTCGTCTTGCTTAGATGATTCAGTGTTCGAAAACATCATGTTAATGTTTATTTCAATAAAATCTATTATTGTTTTTATTGTTTGTGTATGAATATTTGTGGTTTTTAAACAGATGCAAATTCATTGTAGTGCTATTAATAATTAATAATGACGATAAGTTTATCATTATTAAATTAGCTTTTAATGAAGGTATAATTATTAATGACAAGTAAAATATTGGCGGTAAAAAGACATATGGTGACGGGAATATTGATATTCTAATGATGAGTTATATTGTTAGTATTGTTATTTTTAATGACGGGAGATCGGAGCAACAATGATGAAAATTATCTTCATTAATATGAACTTTTAGTGAGAGTATAAGATCGTCATTCATTATATAACAACAATAATGATAGGACACTATACCGTCATTATTTACTTTTAGCTAGGAAGGCAATAGTGACGGGCCATGACGGGAAATTTCCCGTCATTAAACGTCTTCAATGACGGGATAATGACTTTTAATGATCAATTTTCCCGTCATTAAAACTCAATTTTCTTGTAGTGCCAACAAAGAACTTCTCAAGCCACACTGCCTCTTTAGCTGCTCCGAAAGCTGCTATGTATTCGACTAACATAGTCGAATTGGTAGTGTTGGATTGCTCCAGACTATAGCTCCATCACTATGAGTAAACACTGAGCCTGAGATCGATTAACGATCATCCTTAATCTAACTTAAAGTCAGAATCAGTGTAATCAATACTCAGGTTTGCACCCGAATATACAAGTATATAATTCCTCATTCTCTAAAGATACTTGAGGATGAACTATACTGCTATCCATTGCTCGAATCCGAGATTTGACTTTAATTGACTTTTAGTAACCTGGATTTCTCTATCCAAAAGAAAATCTATCCCATTTTCTCTTTGTCCAAAGACTAAGAGAATTATTCCGTGAGGGGTTGGGTAGGAAACCTCTCGTTGAATATTGCATACGAAAACGCATTATATCGTCTTAACCAATAAGATGGATGGGATACGCCCAACAACTTGTCCTCATGAATTCGACCAAATCGATTTCTATGAATATAGTCCACTTCTCTAATTCAGAGAAGCTTTGGCTCGTCATTTTCTGACTTCAAATAACACACCCATGTTGTTCACAACTGTTTCAGTGTTACCTTTTATTGACACTAACGTCTACTACTTTACCAATATTTATTTCCTAGTCTACAAAAGACTCATCAATATTATGGTCAAGCCCACATATTTCAAACATGTGGATTTTAATGACCTAAAGGTTTTCTTTAATCCACCAATGGATATAAGCGTAGGTAGTCATTCTGCCATTGGATTTAAGCTAAAACCCTTTTGTTCCGAATGAAATCAGACTCCGTTGTTTGGCAAGAAAATATTCAGGGCATCACCTCTATTGAACTTTTGGAGTTCCAAGAAGTCAAGTAAGGTTGAGTGGTGAGAAAGTTTCAGGGCATCACCCCTTTTAAAATATCTACTTCTCAGGGAATTACACCTAGACCACTTGGCTTTGCTTAGAAAGATAAACTTTCTCATTCATTCGACTCCTTTTCACGTAGATCCAATTTCTTCCACTGGGCCTGAGACACTCAGGTGGTTCTACAAGAGTGTGAACATAATTGGATTACCAAAGCTACATTTACAGGTTTATGGCTTTAAACCAACCTCTATTTATCAGAATCCTATACAGTCCTTCCAGAGGACCATAGGTTATCAATCACCCCTAGCAGGCTGTAAAGTCTACATAATCACAGCGGGTCAATGGTTAAACCATACTCCTACTGCTTTAGGGCGAACTGACATTCTGATCTTGTTCGGTAGTATTTATTAGTGTAACCCCCAACAACCAATGTTGGATGTGGTTTGATTTAATCAGATAGTAACTCCTTGAGTAACATTACTTCAAGGTCCAAGGTTGTTATTTTAACATTCTTTCAGAAAAGCTGTGACAATTCAACCGTCATTATCCGATCTTAGGAATCTTATAATTAACCTTTACTCATTGCATTAAGATATTTCACGAACAGTAACCATCTGAACGTGTATGCAAAATCTCTAGTACTACCTTCAAGCACTAGTGCTAAATGCCTCTAATTGCGGAAGTGGAGTAAATGTACTTCACTCTTTATCCATAAATTCATAAGCATCTTCTAGGTAGACTTCTCGGTATTACATAATAATGTAAACCGTTATTTTGCAACTAATATCTTAATTGAGTTAAGCAGTGTAATGTAGGATATCAACAACTATACAAGACAATACATGGTTTATCCTTTCAGTGAAATCGTTTCACTCGGAGGTAGGCCGAGCATCAGTGCAAAAAACCGTGCTATAGCCTATATATGAGCATGGAATACTCTCTTCTCTGGTAATATCAGAGATTCCTCCAAATATTCAGATAAACTAATCGGCGTTTCGAGTAGTCGTCAGACAAAATGTCTACCACTCAAAAGCTCCGACTAGCTTGTATCCTTCATAAGACCTCGAAGGTCAATATGAACAAGCCATGTGATGGAGGTCAAGTTAAATTATTAACTCGATGCCTACTAACACACTAGCAAGAAAACTAGGTTCAATTGTAGTATAGCCGGATAGAGTCGAGGTCGATCCCACGAGACTCGGCACAAACAAAACACAACTTTATCCTATTAGAACCAAATTAAAAAGGCGGTCTACGACCAACTAAATGCAGTAAATAAAATAGTGACAACCACAAGACACAAAAGACCACAAAGACAAACTAAAGACTACTAAAACACGGATAATACGGTTGATATTATCTAAACAAATAGTATTGATTACGCTAGTAGATTATAACTCCCCCATGTGAATTAGGATGATAACGAGACCAAACAAACGTTAAAGATTAATTATTATGACTACGGGAGTCATCCCCTAAGGTAGATTTAGTTCCGGTTAGGCCCTCTAAATCATCGTGCCTCCATTACGTGACTTCGCTTTTTAATGCCTCCATCTCATATAACTTCTGACACAATTACGAGACTAGGGATGCCGGTATAAACCGTAACCTCATCTAAGCAACATTCCTAGGGTAAGGCGTACTTCTTAGATGCCGATTCAATCTATATCCTAAGTAACAATCACTTTTTGAGTTTCATGTTAAATTATGATGACAAATAATTAAGTTGATCAGGTTTAATTACTCGTTTTAATTCCAAATCAGAGAATCTGACGTAGTCGAAGCCGATCATAACATTGCCCTACACATCACCACGCTCGGTCGACCGAACGACAGCACTCGGGCGACCGGGTGACACGTCTAGGTCGACCGAACACAGGTCTGTGTTGGTACAAATCATGATTACTTCTTAACGTTTCTAACCTAAACACATGGGTTCGTAAATTAATCTACATCATGCAATCAATACAAGAAAAACTACTCCATAATAAAATACATCAGATCTACGAATAAAGATTGCATAATTGAATAGTCATACCCTCGAAGACGAGAGTGACTCCCACTCTTTAATGCGCTCCCTAATCGGAGAATCCGACGAATCCACAATGAACGAACATAAAGAAAATAAAACTAAAACTTAAAAGCTAAAATTGTATGAATTGTTTTTGTGTTGTAGTGGTGTGTCTTTCTCAGCATCGTGGCTGATGTTTATATAGGAGTTGTAGCCGACATAGGGAGAATCCAGAAGATTGACATGCATTTATCAATTTAGGCTCGGGTGACCGAATAGTTACGCTCGGTCGACCGAATGGCATGGCTCGGTCGACCGAGCCTCCCTCTTTACGCGTTTTCAAATTTGCTTCGTCTGACTTGTTCCCCACTCCATGCTTTTGAATTGATCTGATTAATCTTTTCATCAATGCTCCGATTTTCTTCTCTTTCATCTTGAGATTTCTCGATTGCGTGATAATTATCTTCCCGATTCTTTATGATCTGCAAAATTAGTATTTATCACACAATTAATTGCTCTTTTATAATAAAAACAGCTAAATACCAATTATCACATTAATAATCACTTATCATTAAATAATAAATATAAACATGCGATTTAATACGAGATATATATAATTAACTCTGATTTAAGGTTATAATTGATGACATAAATAGATATATTTTAACCGTCATCACCATGATATTTCCTTAGCTCTATTACCCTTTCCCAATTGAAAGATTACTTAGTCATTTTTCCTTTGAGATAGAGTTCTTAGACTGGGAGATAGGAATCACACCTAGCCGGTCTTCAGATCTTAGCTTTCGGATATATGCTCTAATTAATGGATGCTAAAGAACTGTTTATCTTAATATGGAAACCATTTGTCTTAATATCTTATGATGTGTTACATATACTTTTTCAGCATTACTTAGTGGTTCTGACTTTATCAGACAAAAGTCCGAGTTCAGAATCGTATACAAATGTCACATTCACTTTCTTTAAGGCAACTATATTATCGATGTGAAAGTGAATCAATTTGTTTCAACGAATCTGAAAACAGAAATTAAACTTCTGCGATATTCAAGGATTAAAATCCGAAATTTGTTTCCTTGTATCCCTTGCACTATCTTAGCTTAAATAACTGCCCATTGTCTACTCTTCATCATGAATGCCCAGCTACCTTGTTCTTACAAAAGAACTTTAGATTCTGAGTCAAATTACTCGGTTAAGAAAGTTTCTAAGGATTCATAGGTTAGTAACCCGAAATCACTTTCCTTATCCTATGCTTTCTTTTATTAATATTTCGGTTTAGCCTTTAACTTGTTTAGTTTAGATGACTTACACTTGTAGACATTTACCTTCCCATTCTTAGATTTCTATAAAAGGAAATGGCATTGAACTAGCAATTTGTTAGAGTAGACACTACTCGTGAACTGTGGGATGTCCAGTGAGATTGATGCCAAATCATTCTCGTCATCTTTGAACTAATTTTAATTTGTCTCCCATTCAACACGAGTGACAGCAATGACATACTTATCAATGTCACTTAAGTTTGTAGGCTCAAGAGGAAAATCTTTTACCGAAAATTAATTGCATTATCGATTAATGAGTTCAACGTTCTTGTTACTTTTCCACTTTTATGAAGCCGTTATCAGTCAATTTATCGTGTTTAGCAGTTTAGATACCTTGAGATGATATGTAGTTGCAAAAATAAATTATGACAGAATTATAAATCAAATCATACACCACAACAAATAATAAATTTTAGGAATTATAAACGTGATGTCATGCATGCAGTTTATTCTACCATTTCAAGGATTTAACCTCACATCATACTACCGCTGCAGGGTCGGTATCAGCACAACGACGATTAAATTGAGACAATCTCTCTCAACAATTAAACAATTAAGAATCAGACATCTCCGTTTAATAGTTGATTACCTTCCTTTTTCAGCCAAGATATTTCAAAAATATCCTTGTGAGTGTGCCCTACTATTTCAGATCTCAAAGTACTCCCCGAGTATGCCGCCGTAGGGTCGGTCAATGACTCGGCGAGTACCCCAAATGCTATCCTTTTGGAGACCAAGCCTTGAATTTTGATAGGGGTGAAGGCCATCCGCAGAGGGCCGTATCAAAGCGGCTCAAGGCGTCACCCTTCTCTCACGTGTTTGTGCCAACAATAGAGGCCGTGGGGTTGGTTGTCACCTTCCCCGCTCCCACTTTTTATTTTAAAATTTAGGTAGTCTTATTAGGATTTTCAGAATTTCATAACAATCCGAAAAACAATAA
This sequence comes from Gentiana straminea, assembly GCA_036785695.1. Taxonomy (NCBI): domain Eukaryota; kingdom Viridiplantae; phylum Streptophyta; class Magnoliopsida; order Gentianales; family Gentianaceae; genus Gentiana; species Gentiana straminea. Next base: position 524,748 of record JAVUPR010000019.1, read on the forward strand.
TCATGAACAGTTAATTTAATCCTCCCACTGGTTCATCGGTTCCAAATACCGTCTAATTTAGTGTCACTATATTCATGATTTTCCAATTTTATGGATTTATTAAATTCCTTGTGTAGACACTACACAATTAAAATTCATCAAGAATTTTATAATCCTAATACACCAGGACTTATTAGTTTCCTATAAAATCAAAAAACAATAAATCATAAAATTTAAAGCTCTCACTAGTTTATCGATACCAAATACCCTCTAACTAGTGACACCTTATTCATAATTTTCCAATTTTCCGTTAGAATCTTTTGTGTAGACACTACACAACTAAAATTCATTTTTTTTTAAAGTCCTAATTTTTGACATGATAAGAGTTTTAGGATTATAGAATTTTCCAATAAATCGAAAAACAATAAATCAAGAAAAAAAACCACAAACTTATCGGTTCCAAATACCGTCTAGTCGGTGTCTAATTTTTCATGATTCTCCAATTTTTGATTATCAAAATTCTAATTTATGTAAACACTACATAACCAAAACCCCGAAGGATTTATAATCCTCCCACTGGTTCATCGGTTCCAAATACCGTCTAATTTAGTGTCACTATATTCATGATTTTCTAATTTTATGGATTTATTAAATTCCTTGTATAGACACTACACAATTAAAATTCATCAAGAATTTTATAATCCTAATACATTAGGACTTATTAGTTTCCTATAAAATCAAAAAACAATAAATCACAAAATTTAAAGCTCTCACTAGTTTATCGATACCAAATACCCTCTAACTAGTGACACCTTATTCATAATTTTCCAATTTTCCGTTAGAATCTTTTGTGTAGACACTACACAACTAAAATTCAAATTTTTTTTTAAAGTCCTAATTTTTGACATGATAAGAGTTTTAGGATTATAGAATTTTCCAATAAATCAAGAAAAAAAACCACAAACTTATCGGTTCCAAATACCGTCTAGTCGGTGTCTAATTTTTCATGATTCTCCAATTTTTGATTATCAAAATTCTAATTTATGTAAACACTACATAACCAAAACCCCGAAGGATTTATAATCCTAAATTAACTTTATCATGTGAATTTTATATCACGATAAAATTCCATTTCCTTTAATTAATTTAATTTATTATTAATCTAAATTAATTATCGTTTTCATACATGTCTAATTAATGCCAAAATTAATTTTTTACATGTATGCATATGTTAGGAGTGGAATTCATGAATATGATGCATGACATGGTTATATCACATAAATAATCACAAGAGAAAATAAATGTGAAAAATAAACCACTGAAATGGACCGTTGGTACCCCCGTATCTAATCTATAAAATAGAAAAAGCCCTAAACCCAAATTAATGGATTTACTAATTTCTAATTAAAAGAATCCGCGGTTGATCCGTATATTAATTTGCTGGCTGAAATCTTCATCAATATCCTTGTAGCCGAATTGGTTAGCGTGCTCTTCCTCCTTGATCTATGTTGCGGGTTCAAGACCCATAAGTAGCGAAATTTTGCATATTTTTCAGAAAGCCTTCAAAATTTCTGGAAAAATTGCTTAAAAACACGTCGGGGGGGGGGGGGGGGGGGGTCGAACTCGGGTCTTTCATTTTCGGATCTTGCGCCTCTACCACCATGATGGGGGGGGGGGGGGGGGGGGGTCGAACTCAGGTCTTTCATTTTCAGATCTTGCGCCTCTACCACCATGATGCCACATCTAGTTGTGATAATGATCTTCGAATAAATTTAAATACAACAGATCCGCCGAATTTATTTGAATTCTAATTACTAAAAAATTAAATTATAACAAATAAATTACATAATTTCATATACCCAGAAAAATTGGGTTTACAATAGATCTAACGGTAAACAAGTACCAACCCCAATTCATCTCGTCAACCATAAACATTCAACCACGCATATATATAATAAACGTATAAAAGATGCAATTTTTATTCAATTTCATTCCTTATTAATTAATTATGCAATCAAGATCGCAAAATCGCTTTAACCTCACTCTGCTACCACATGCTGGATATACAGAAACCCGAATCCGAATCCGATCCATAATTGGATCGTCAGATCTGATTCACAGCACCGATCGAGACACTCGATCATGCACATCGGAAGCTACGAATTAAATTCGCATGCGATTTTACCACGATTTAATTCACATGATTAATTAATATAACTACAAGAAGGGTTAATATTTATGCAACCGGAGAGAAGCCATGATCTTCCGAGTTGTATCTCCAAGCGACGACTAGTGGACGTCGATCCTCATAGTAGAACCTCCTCGAATATGCTTAAGAAAAACCGTAGATTTTCTTCTCTTCATGGCTAAGACAAGAAAACAAAATTTCTCTATTTTATTCTAAAAACTGGCGTCGTATTTTTCATAAAAAATGGCGTTGGATTCAACTATTTTGTGTTGGAGAAACTCTCTTTATAAAGGATAATAACCAATAGTTTGAGAGTTTATCTTATACACACAAATTTATCTTTTCCTTTAAGGAAAAATAAAACATTTATCCAATAGAAAAACAAATATCCTATTTATCCAATAAGAAAACTAATTTCTTATTTATAATTATTTAACACATAAATAATTATGTTATCCTTTTTATTTATTGTAATATTTTTTATTGTAAAAAAGAAAACATATATGATTCAATAGATAGGTCGTTAAAGACCAGACCCCCTATAGTTGTACACGTAATACCTAATTAAATGGGATTCCTTTATTTTTTTATTAATAATTATTCAATTATCCAATGATCCAGTAAAAGTCAATAAGATAGTACCTTATCATAAAATTAGAAAATAACTAAAAAAATCTCCCTCTTGCTGAGAAAATAGATAACGAGAAAATAAAAAATACTGATTTATTCTTGTATACAAACCTTTTACAACAGATCTTGCGCCTCTACCACCATGATGCCACATCTAGTTGTGATAATGATCTTCGAATAAATTTAAATACAACAGATCCGCCGAATTTATTTGAATTCTAATTACTAGAAAATTAAATTATAACAAATAAATTACATAATTTCATATACCCAGAAAAATTGGGTTTACAATAGATCTAACGGTAAACAAGTACCAACCCAAATTCATCTCGTCAACCATAAACATTCAACCACGCATATATATAATAAACGTATAAAAGATGCAATTTTTATTCAATTCCATTCCTTATTAATTAATTATGCAATCAAGATCGCAAAATCGCTTTAACCTCACTCTGCTACCACATGCTGGATATACAGAAACCCGAATCCGAATCCGATCCATAATTGGATCGTCAGATCTGATTCACAGCACCGATCGAGACACTCGATCGTGCACATCGGAAGCTACGAATTAAATTCGCATGCGATTTTATCACGATTTAATTCACATGATTAATTAATATAACTACAAGAAGGGTTAAGATTTACGCAACCGGAGAGAAGCCGTGATTTTCCGAGTTGTATCTCCAAGCGACGACTGGTGGACGTCGATCCTCATAGTAGAACCTCCTCGAATATGCTTAAGAAAAACCGTAGATTTTCTTCTCTCCATGGCTAAGACAAGAAAACAAAATTTCTCTCTTTTATTCTAAAAACCGGCGTCGTATTTTTCATAAAAAATGGCGTTGGATTCAACTATTTTGTGTTGGAGAAACTCTATTTATAAAGGATAATAACCAATAGTTTGAGAGTTTATCTTATACACACAAATTTATCTTTTCCTTTAAGGAAAAATAAAACATTTATCCAATAGAAAAACAAATATCCTATTTATCCAATAAGAAAACTAATTTCTTATTTATAATTATTTAACACATAAATAATTATGTTATCCACATTATAATTAATTAGGAGAAAATTTCTTTTCCCAAAATCAAATAAAAGTTGCGCCATTTTTAATGCCATTTGAGATAATAGAAATGTCTTTTCTATATTACATATTATTTACGAAATAAATATTAAATAGACCAACTATTTAATTTATTCTTGAGGTTCCACAAAACGATAAAACACTCGCGTGTTAGGAGCCAACCCGGAGACCATGGACCTATAACCAGTAGCTATAATAAATTGAATAAAATATTCATCGAATAGAATATTTCTACTCAACTTATTAATTCCGGAATTACGCCACCATAAATCCGAAACTGAATTCTATCGATCATAGATATAACTTATTCTCAGAAAGTCGAGTCAATAAGCGTCCATTGATATAATCATTACACACGGACGAACCCTCCATAGACTATCCGTAACAAAGTGGGATTATTTCTGTAAACCTTCTTCATTACATCTTATCCTTATTCACCATCAACCTACTAGTGATCAATTAGTTCATATCCAATACGAACTCGGCCGATCAATCAGTTTCTAGGATAAACAAATAAGGGGATTGTCTTTCTACTTCCCACAGGAAGGAATGAATTCCATATCTATGAGACACACACTCCTCACTCATTTTAGAATAGTGCCAACGTGAAAGTGATTCAAACCGCGCCTCTTAGCAATCCTTAATGAACACATCAAACCCTATCTTGAAACAAGTAGGTGTCTGAAATCACTTCAGGATTAAGGTTAATCCATATATGGTAATCTTGTGATTTAATAAGATTTCTCAATCATGGAATTATATGAGAAATGAAGATTAAATCGGTCCATTCCTATATGACTACATCATACATAAATGCCCCACTTAGATAACCAATATCGACGGTCCGGATATGACGGTCACACCATAAAGTGTTCTGGGCGCATTAATGGTGGTTTAATCAATAGACCCCATACTTTGAATAAGTTCACCACGGACTAACAATTTAAGTGTATCACCACAAACTTAATCCTTGCGTGTGACACACACTAAGTTATATGGCTACATATGATACAACTTAGGGTTTTCAGTAGTGTATTACATATGAGTACGAAGCAAATAATAAGATGAGAATAAATCTGTCATTTATTAATTATAAAAACAATTACAGAAATTGTCTTTCGGGCACTACTTCCAATAGACACTATAGTAGGGGCGGCTGGCACGACATGTTTTGTGAATGTGGGTGATCCCGGACGAGGAACAATTTTACTGATCGGGAGAAGCAGTTCTACGAAGCAGATCATGTCCTGATTGGTCTGATGGATCCTTTTGACTTAGGCGGCATGTGCGCACAATGCCCTTACATAATTATTATCGTATTCCTTGATCTCTTCATAGGGAGGTACCTGATTTGAATGGACCAGATTAGAAGTTCCAGCCGTATTCTTTCCGTGGTTGGTACCCGTAATTGCTGCCGGATGATCCAGAGATTCTTTGGTCCTTGCTCTATTATCGAGAAAGGATCTCGCATTATACTGATGGTCTATTTGACCTTACGGGCTAGGAGTGTAATGACCTTCGGGGTCACGTGTTGATGTACCATGACTTAATGTCATACCGTCAGTAACTTAGGATGTACCTTTACCAGTCCTTTTGGAAACTCGGGGTAGGCCATCATGCAACGCAACTAATGCAGATCTCGTTGTTGACATGTTGATGTTGATAGAAACTTGTCACTCTTGGATGAGATTGACTACGGTGTGTCAGTATCCGTTGATGATACAAAAGTGTACATATGATCTTTGATGGAGATTTGAGACCGAAAAAGAGATTCTTCATTCTGGGAATCCTTGATGGAGATCTTGGTGATCTGGGGACTCTATGAACTGTATTGTGATTCCGGTGGAGTTTCGAGAGAAAACTCAAAAGGGGTGGCTTTATGTAGCCGGAGCTAAAGTATTGTGATTCCGGTGGATTTTCGAGAGAAAACTCAAAAGGGGTGGCTTTATGTAGCCGGAGCTAAAGATCAGACTATTACAAAAATGAATGTGGTCGCCTGAAACATGTAGCTGCAGAACACAATGTTGATGTTCACCAGTTGAAGAGTAAGCTTGAGGCTATGATTAAGCTTATTACAAAAATGAATAATTCACTAGTGGAGGATACGTGCCGATAATTCACTAGTGAAGGATACATGCCTCGATCTTGCTGCTGTTGAGAATACAATAGGTCAGCTTCGCACTAAGAAGGATGAGGTCATCCAAAGCATGCACATTGAGATCACCGAGAAGCATGTTAAAGAGCTGGATACCTTATCTGCTCAACATGCTGAGGAGCTAAGGACTTTATCCACCCGACATAACCGAGTGCATTAGCCTCTAAACATGCCGAAGATGAAGCTGCTATGTTGGCTTACCATAATGAGGAACTCGATATTGGTGTTTTGTTTTTCCTTGCCTAGTTTGTATCAGCCAGGACATCATGAATGGATGTCTCACATTTAATGACCGCGAGGTAGAAGATCAACTTAACCACAAGAAACATTGCTAAAATATTCAAAGAAATAACGTTTTAGCTCTATTTTTATTTTTTGTGTGTGCGCGTATATATATATATATATGTATATATATATATATATGATATATATATATCTATATATATATATATATATAAGTCACTTTCGGATCCCGGTAACATCATAAAGTATATAATCTCAGTAAACATATCTGTTTCTACGTAAAAAAATATCATGGAAACTTCTAGAATATGCCATGTGGACCCTAGAGGGAAAAATTGATGTCGATTAATTGATAGATTTTCTGTAGATAAATCGACAGCTTCAAATCATAAATCTAAGTCTCTTCATATTCTACAACTCCATCTTGTTAATGGCACCATAATGATGACCTTTGATATTTCATTCGACTAAAACACGTCAAGCATTCATGTAAACCTTCAATTTCAAGCTATTAAAGCCTCCCATTCTAGCCCTCATTTTCCTACTATTCTTTCAATTTCTTTAGGGGAAACTCTACAGCATTTCAGCTTTGTATCATACAAGCTTTCAGCCTTCTAATGCTTGTAAGCTTAGTTTAGTTTATTTTAATATTCCTCGAGTTTCAAGTATGGTTCTCATGAGTTTAAGTTAGGGTTTCGTATGCTTTAAGGTTATGGTGTTAATCCTTGTAAGAGAGAAATGGATTGGTCTTGAGTGGACAATCTAGCCGGAACTTTTCCTTAAATTATCAAGGAAGGACTCAAGTATCATATCTTTTTTATTACTTTATATGCCATTATGTGATATTTGTGAATACTTGTTATGTGCTTATGTTTTCTGCATTCTAAATTTGTATATAATGTGTATATGCTTTTGATATATATGTTTAATGGTTTTCAAAACATGTTTTCTTAAGTTGCTGGTTTTCTGGCTACCGATCCATCGACTGGAATTGACTATCAATCCATCAACAACAAGGTTTTTTTTGAAAAAAAACGAGTTCTTATCAATAAATGATATTTTGAGGAGTTTGAATAATCTAGAAATCCTCAAAAACAAAATGTCCTTTTTATATATTGCTAGTAGAACCTTTAGAAAGCATGTTTTATAGTTTTTATTTAATCATGTTATAGTTATTAAAAAAGGAACTTATGTTTCTAGATATCATGTCTATAGGTTTCTTCTTGTTTATGAACATGATACCTGCTAACTAAGGATCTATGATACTTGTTAGAATGATAAGGAAATAGAAAATCTTGTAATGAATAATTTGGGGATCATAGTAAACATGTTTAGGGTGTTGTGCTAAATTATATATACTTGCTATGTGGTATAGAAAAGAATGTTCTTAAGCAGACCTTATATGATTATGTGATTATGTTCTTTGGGATATAAATTGTGTTCCTAGGTTTGATCATATATGGAAATGGTATAAAGAAGAAACATGTATGTTAAACCAATTAGAAACCTTAATATGTTGGAAATGACATGTTAAATGAATTAACAACATGTAACCTGCAAGCTAATATATTATTTTTATGCCACAAGAATAGAAGCCATGTTTTAGGATTACACAATGCACATATTCTCATGTAAATTTATACAAATAAGAAAAATGTAATCTGTTGTTAGAAAGCATGTTTTAAGTGAACTAATGTGGTTAATTGATCTATACCTGTTTTGTGATCTATAAAGGATGTTCTAGGATTATGTGGTGTCCTAATGGTTATGATTTATGATTATTGGAAATGAATTAAAAGCATGATAAAGTCATGAAGTTATTAAAATAAAATAAATAGGCTCTTCATGTTGAGCTCCACTAAATATGAATAACATACTCTCTATGTTGGGCTCTACTAAACATATACATGCTCTTCATGTTGGGCTCTACTGAACATGAACAACATCTCTTTATGTTGGACCATTTGGTAATTGATGCGACTTTTCTAGGTGTACAATCTCACCGGTAATGTACCGGGTCAATTGTAGTATAGTCTAGAGGTCAATGTCGTATCCCACAGAGATTTGTGAGGTCAAACACTAAAAATCTATATTATCTTGATCCAAGTTGCAATAATACAATGAAGTTAATGGTTCTAAAAGTCTACTATTACAAATGTGGTAAATAATAAAAGACCTAACCAAGATAATGCGTAGATTAAGCAACCTCTATTAGTATCATGAGAATGATTTCCTTCCATCCTACCACGGTGTTCAAATGTGTGAACCGGTGCATTCTTAAGCAAGTAGTTACCCTTCATAAGAGTGAATGAAACTACTATATGTCCCCTCATTGGTCTAAGTGTCCTAGACCTAATGATTCAACATTGTATGAACTTGGATGCAATGACTATGTCAATATTCTCCGGATAAGAAATTGAGCTCCACTTAAGGTCAACTTTACCTTCCGGTTTTCCTACCCTTTTTCCCACACCTAACATCTCCTTTCAGTCTCCATTAAGTGTGTGTGTGCAAGCATTGGCTAATTACTCTAATACAAACAACTCATGCAATGCAAGTAGGGAAAGATTCACAATAACTGAAACTAAGAAACATAAACAACCATTCTCAATCAACACAAGAGATTAAACTATCTCTACAACATTATATTGGCTAGTGTAGAACTAGCCACTCATGCCTATGAACACCAACATGTCAAATCTAGTATTCATATTCATAAGAACAATTAATCAAAGTAAAGGCTAAGAATTTACCAATCACAAGCTATGAACTCGAAAATGGAAACTTTCATTCAACTTCAAAAGACTTCAATGGAGTTTGATACACAAAAGAGATAATTTTGCTCCAACCAAAGTGATATTGAAATCAAACTAAGAATTCTAAATGTTTACAATTGGAATTAAAAGCTAAATTTATGGTTAATTTAGGCTAAGAGAGCCCTTGGAGGTTGGGGTGCCTTCAAGATGAATGAGAGTGGAGAAGATGAAGTATATTGATGATATGGTAGGTAAGGGAGATAAATTAGATCCTTAATTGCTGAATATGCAACATTGGCGTGCACCAATGTTATGGTGTGCGCCATATTGCTCTGTGTGTGTAATTGTCATGGGCCAAACTAATTGGCTTGCACCAAGCTCTGACTTGGTAGTTGGCTGACTGACACCACGCATTGATTGCTCATCAGAATTTGAATCTCCTCAATTGGCGTGGGCCAATGCTTTAAAATTGTGTGTTCTATGCCCTTAATGCCATGAATCAGCTCTCAATCAATTCTCAAGCTTCAACACATCAAATCTAAGCTCCAAGCCTTGTGTCTGTGCTGCAAAACAAACAAGAAGATACCGCGCGTAAATCCGATACGTAAGGCAGAAGGAAGAGTACTCTTTGGTCATGAGTGTCCTCTCTGCAGTCCTACTCGAACACTATGTCAGTTATACACTGCTGCACATGACGGCTAAAAATCCTAGGTGACAAGCAAAAAAGTGTTTTTTTATAATTTTTACTATGTACACGAAATGGTCCAATTCATCACAATAATTGATCAAGCTAACACTAAAACATCGATAAATGTTGGACAATTGGGGATAAATTATCAAGAAATACATCATCTGGTTGACTCACATTAGTAATCCGACTCTCATGTTAACCACAGGTTCAGGATTACTTAATCTAGAAAAGGAACACACAGTGTGATATATGGCTCCAGAGCTCAAGATCCATTGTGTATGTTTTACCAAACTATTGTCATCTGATCCTTAAGCAAGTGAGAAATGAGGATTTAGTGCATGGAGTTGGTTCATTGTATGGAAGGATGAATTAGAATTAAGAAGATTCCGGAGTCTTTCAAAATGTTGTGAAGTGGGACCTTGAAACCCTGATGTAACAGTTTCTTGATCTTCCCCACCAATAGGATGAATAGGATATGCATGATCCACCATGTTAGCTCTGCTCTTTGACTTGAAGCCATGTGGATAACCATGTCTTTTGTATCAAATATCTTCACCGTGCCTATTGAATCCACAAAAAGTACACCGGAGTTTCTTTGAATTTCTATTATTGAAACTATTAGTGTTTTAACTTCTCGACTGATCCACTCCATTGAACTGACTGGTTGTGACCCCAAATAGGTCAACATTGTCATTATCAGTGAAATGATCAAGTTAAGTCACATGGTGTTGATGGTGGAGTATTTATAGATGATACTCCTTAAAAGTTAGTTATAAACGGTTACAATATGTTATAAGTGTAAATGTCTATTAAAAGTACAACAATATGATTTCATAGCTGAAAGTACATCACGAACAACATCTCGTCTGAATTTGGTCATTTGGCTGTTTCAGCCATAGTTATTAAAACCGGACCGACCGGCAGTCGGACCGGTAAAACCGGTGACCCGGACACGGAACCGGTCTGGTTCAGTCATTCAACGGTTAAGGAGTCGGACCACTCAAAACCGTTAAAACCACCGTTGAACCGCTAAACCATGACCCGCCGGTTAGTGGTCGAACCGGTTTTTTATTTTTATTTATATTTTTTTAAAAAAATTTTATAAATAATTCGGTGGGATTTTACCTAAAAAATAAAATAAATATTTACCTTTTTATAATCACATCAAAATACAAAAGCCTTAATTTCCCTCATCAATTATTAGTCTTTCGGGCTTCCTCCGTTTAAAAAAAATCTTGGAAAAATTCACTATTCCTCATCAATATTTTTTTTACTATATCCTTATTTCTTCTTTTTCGTTGGATTAATTGTGAAAATTTATAATTTTCAGCCTTCCAATTTTTTTATTATGAATTTGGTATTAGCTAGAAAATTAAGGACTAGTATGGTTATATTATTTTACAATATGCAAAGTTTACAAACTAAATCTCTTATTCGGAACATTTGTGGGTTTTCACTAGTATTGTAGTGTTTATTTATGATTTACACTTTTCATTTGTATCTTGTTTGTGATTTGGTTGTTGGAGTATTTTGGAAATGATTTTGGAAGTCATATAATATTTTTCTCTAATGTCTTGAATATACTAAAGTATATGTACTGACCCACCGGTTGAACCAATGACCCACCGGTTGAACCGGTGACCGGTGACCCGGTGCCTTTTCCGATTGAATGTTTGGTCCGGTTCTGAGAACTATGTTTCAGCTATGAATATGTTCATCTGACTGTTTTAGCTTTGAAACTTTAGCTGACTGTTTTGATGATAGCCCATCATGCTTGCTTACAACACTCCTTTTATCATTACCATATATGTTAACATACACTGAAGCCTTTAAGCACCGTGTTTGGCGTGATGTGATGCATGATGAAATTAATGCTCTGATCTACAATGATACTTGGGACCTTGTCATTACTCTCATAATATGAATGTTATAGGCAATAAATAGGCTTTTCATGTTTACTGTAATGCATATGGCTCTATTGGAAGATATATGGATTTGTTGATTGCGAAGGGATTTCATCAAGAAGAGGGAATTGACTTTCACAAGACGTTCGGCATGTGGTCAAGCATATCACTATCCATCTCATGCTCACTCTCTCTAACACTCCTCAATGGCCTATCTATCAAGTAGACATTCAGAATGCATTTTTACACCGTTATCTTATACACATTGTTTTTAATGCAACAACCCACAGACTTTATTCATTGGACTTTCCATACCATGTCTACCGTCATAAGCGCAGTCTTTATGGCTTACGCCAAGCATCTCGTGCATGGTTTTCTCATCTCGCTAAGGTCCTTCTTGCTTATGGATTATATGCCTCCAAAGATGACACTTCTCTCTACATTTACTCTCATTGTGTTGATCATGTTTATCTACTTATTTTATGTTGATTACATTGTTATTACTGGATCGTCTGATGCTCTGATTCAGCATGTACTTGATGGGGTTGAAGTTCTTTCAGTTCCCGATGCACTTTATCTCATTCATCAAAAATATATTCTTCGGCTTTTGGATAAGACTGGCATGACGGCTGCCAAGCCTTGCACCACACCCATGAATGCCAATGGTCGTCTTTAGCGGCATGGCAGTCCATATTTTCAGATCCGACTCTGAATCGCACCTTTGTTTGAGAGCTCCAATATCTTAATTAACTTCACTCACCCCGATATTGCGTTCGCAATCCACAGAGTTAGAGAATTTACACATTCCTCCACTGAGGCTCATTGTATGGATGTCAAACGTACTATGCGGTATCTAAACATACCATATATGACGGTCTCTACCATACCCTGCGCATCTTCTTTCCTTGCATGCTTTCACTGATGGAGACTGTGCCACTGACTCTGATGATCGACTCTCCGTTGGTTCTTACAGTATTTTTCTTAGGCATAATTTGATTAGCTGGCATTCCAAGAAACAACATACGGACTCTAAGAGTAGCACTGAAGCTGAGTATAAGTCTTTATCCCATACGGCTGCCGTGGTAAAATGGATTTGTGCTCTTCTCAAGGAAATGTGTATTCCTCTTTCCACTTCTCCTGTTCTTTGGTGTGGTAAATATTGGTGCCATGTATCTAGCTGCCAACCCTGTTTTCATGCTCGGACTAAGCACATTAACATTGACTTTCACCATGTTCATGAACTTGTGCCATTTAAGCGGATACAAAATTTCGTTTCTCTATTCAAAGGATCAGTTAGTGGATGTTCTCACCAAACCACTTGGCAAATCCTCGGTTCCACACCTTGAGGACCAATATTCATTTCATTCCCATCAGATTGTGGGACATGTTGAGAATACTCTAGAAGGCCTATAGAAGTATATATCTACGTAATATTTAATATTTATTTTGTTTAATGTATTTACTTTGTTCGCTAAGTTACCGTACACTATAAGTACGTACTTCTACGGTTTATTGAATCAATGAAATCAATTTCCATTACACTGCTATTATGTGCATTACTATTATATGCGTTGTATGTATATATATATATATACAGAGAGGGTAATAGTTATGCAGGAATACATGAATATGTAGGTCATCTCGATCGTGCTTTACAAGAGAAACGTAACCGAATCAATCAAAGGCAGATATATATTGGACTAGTGTGCAGATAAGGGAGCAAAGCCTTTCATACAGGCGTATGGGACAAGTAATTTAACGCTTATGCAAAGAAAATTAAGTTTCATGTAGTCATTTCACATACCCTTTGACATATGTTTAAGATGACTTTAAAAGTGACGTGACATCATAATAAAGTGCAGAAAGCAACATTTGAAGGGGTACATATACTGTATACCTAATTGTATGTGATAGGAATTAAAGTAGAAGGTGCATATGTCATCAATGAAAAAAAATAAATTATTTTTGTTAGATTTTAATCACTAATTTACCCATTACAGTATTTTCAGAATGAATAGTATAAATAAGAGAGCATGAAGAACACACAAAAGAATAAAGATGCTAACCAACACAACACATTGAACACATAAGGACATCACCCTTAGAATCTGATTGATAACTTTAGCAATAAACTGTTAGCAATGTCCCAAAACTTAGATGAAGGGCAAGTTTAAAGGTCCCAATTCGTTGACTATGGATTAGCAAACCAGGTTTTTCATAAACATTTGAATCTTGAACATCGTGATCCCTAATGGTGCATACGAATCTAGCACATTGTAACGCTACTTTCCTGGATATTGAGTCTTTATAAATATATATATATATATATATATATATATATATATATATATATATATACACACGCAAGTCTCTATGTTGTCGTTATTAGAATACGAAGCGGAAACAATAAAGACTCGACTCGTGAATGTCAAACGACAACACTAGATCGCAACAAGTACCGATCCAACCCAACAAAATAAAACGTTCATAGTAATAATAAAAACATAATCTTCATTTAATATCCCAAGATCACACATCAACTTCATCATAGTCTTCATCATGTACCTGCCAATCTTTCCAGGGAGGGAACATACACAATAGTAGGGTAAGTATAATTGTACTCAGTAAGGGATAAAAGAATCGGTACAAGCAGAAACAATGTACACATATTGATCTACAAACACTACAAAGTATGTTGTAAAGTGCTTACTCCCCTCTACTAGTCCAACTAGTCAAACCTCAACCAATTAAGGGTTTGTTACACTGTAATCTAAGGACACTACGCATGGTGAAAACTGCACCACAACACATTAATTCAGCACCTTATATGGCACAGACTTCTCTTCGTGGGCTTGCCCTTGCGGTGAAAATAAAATATGCCTAACCAAATATCATAGTGTTTTAGCTTTTAGACTCAACAATATGTTTATTATGAGGTTAACTAACCGTTTAGGTTCATTCAGTATAAGACTTCCTATGGACATCTAGTCCTGACTCGTATACTGATATAGAATTTGAAGGGGAGAGTACGATCAACCGATGTACTCTGCTGATAATGTGAATACACCAAGAAATTTCTGCCGACAAGTATGGAAACCCGGCGGTACTGTTCGATCAACTTAGTATGATGTAATATAGAAAATGGTTATTCTGTTATAGGTTGTTATAACCGTTTGTAACTTACTTCTGACTGATTCATGAGGTGTATGAAGCTATAAATACCCCATGATCAGCTGCATTGTAACTTAACCTGTAACTTTTACTTGATCAATAATAATTCCGCATTTTACTTTCAGTTTATAATTCTATAAACTTCATCATGGTATCGGAGCAGAAATTTGAGAATTTCTGAATGATTTCATGCATTTTCTCTCCAATATTTGAAGAATCTTGAGAGTGTTCTTCATCTTTTCTGAGTTTCTTGAGAGTAAACTGTCATCAATTTCATGTTTTTTGATCAGTTCTTGATCATTTTTTTCACTTTCATTATTGATTTGTGATCAATTCTGGAGTTCTTGATAGCAAGTAAGGGTAAACCCACAATTGGTCCTACATGATGTGTTTTGCATCCCTGGTTTTAAGTATAACCTTTTATCCTTACCCTCTTTTATTAATCATACAGAAGGTGCAACTGTTTTTTCTGCTAACAAGTGTGTTTTGCAGGACAAGAACAAGAAAATGATTGGTTTCGGATGAGTTACACAGAGGACTTATGTCATGGATCAGCCAATAAGACTTTCCGTTACCAATGCTGTAGAAAATAACACCTTATCTGACTGATTAGATGATGCACTTTTATGACACTACAGACTTGGCCACTTGCCAGATAAAAGACTGCAAGTCATTAATTCACAGTCTGCTGATGTCAAATATTGTAATCATGATCTATGTTATGTCTGTCCTATGGCTAAACTGAAGAAAAATCCTTTTTCCTTTAAGTACTACTGCTGTAAATGATGTTTTTGATCTTGTTCATATGGACATTTGGGGCCCTTTGAGACAGCATACTGTCAATGGACAACAATACTTTTTTTACTGTTGTAGATGATTTTTCTAGATTTACTTGGGTTTTTCTTATGAGGCACAAATCTGAAACTTCTGACCTTGTTAAATCTTTTGTTAAATTTGTTTCTACTCAGTTTCATAATATTATTAAAGTAATTAGATCTGACAATGGTGTTGAATTTCAACTTACTGACTTTTATGCTCAGCAAGGTATCATACATCAGACATCCTATGTAAGTACACCTGAGTAAAATGGTATTGTTGAAAGGAAACATCAACATTTACTGAATGTTGCAAGAGGTTTGAGGTTCTAGAGTAATCTACCCATTGAATACTGGGGTTTCTGTCTTTTACATGTTATAAAGTTGATTAATGCTACACCTACACCACTGCTGAAGGAAAGCACTCCACGTGAAGTCATTTATGGCACTAAACCAGACTATTATGTGTTTAAAGTTTTTGGTTGTTTAGTCTTGTCTTGCACACTTCAGTAGTATAGGACAAAATTTGACTCAAGTGTAGGACTTGTGTCTATCTTGGGAATTCAAATACATCAAAGGGTGCTATTCTCTTAGACATTACCAACAAAGATATCTTTGTTGCTAGAAATACTCAATTTCATGAGACTTATTTTCCTCTATTTTCATAGGTACTGGGAAAGGCAAGATATCATGCTGACATGCCCGTTCCTTTACCAGTAATGGACACTTTTCATGGTCTGCTGAATGAATCAGCAAACCAATCAGATATAGGGTCAGTTGCAGTGAGGCATATAATAAAGAGCTTGCACCAGTCAACCGGGCACATGAACCTACACAACTAAGAAGATCCACTAGAACAAGAAAATCATCATTCTTTTATCAAGGTGGTGTTCATACTATTCCGCAGACTCCACATCTACTGAGTGCAGTCATGAGTCTGGATAACCTATCAGCAGACTATACTAGATTCATCAATGCTATTGATGCTGTTAAAGTGCCTAAGACTTATAATCAAGCTATCAAGCATGATGAATGGAAGAAAGCAATGCAACAAGAGATTGAAGCTCTACAAAAGACTCATACATGGGAAATAGTTGATCTGCCCCCAGGCAAGAAGCCCATTGGGTGCAAATGGGTGTACAAAATCAAACACAACCCTGATGGTTCAGTAGACCCAAGACTAGTAGCAAAAGGCTACACTCAAACATATGGAATTGATTATCAAGAAACCTTTTCCCCTGTTGTCAATATCACTACAGTTAGAACTTTACTTGCAGCAGCAACAACCAATAATTGGCATCTACATCAAATGGATGTCAACACTGCCTTTCTACATGGAGATTTACATGAAGAAGTATATATGCAGTTACCCCCCAGGTTGCACATCAACTTAACCAAACCAAGTTTGCAAACTTACCAAGTCATTGTATGGCCTCAAACAAGCCAGCTGACAATGGAATTGCAAGTTGACTGTATCCTTGGAGGATCAAGGATTCATTCAATCCAAAAATGACCACAGTTTATTCAAAAAAGGGTCAGGAGAGTCCTTTATTGCCTTATTGGTATATGTGGATGACATCATAGCTGCTGGCCCTAGTGAAGAGTTGATTCAACAAGTAAAGGATGCTCTACATCAGCAGTTCACCATCAAAGATCTTGGAAAATTGAGATATTTCCTAGGCATTGAGGCTACTAGATGTCCAAAAGGTGTATCCATTTCACAAAGTAAATACACACTTAATCTCCTAGAAGAATATGAATTTTTGGGAGCCAAACCTGCTAAGACACTTGTGGAGTCTAAGCAGACTTTACAACATGGTGATTCACCACTTTTAGAAGACAACACTGCATACAGATCACTTGTGGGTAAATTGATTTACCACACTTTTACCAGACTAGATATTGCTTTTGCAGTACAACAGCTAAGTCAATTTCTGGACACTCCTATTGAAAATCATATGAAGGAAGCTTACAGACTGCTGATGTATTTGAAGACTAACCATGGTCAATCCTATTCCCAGTAGACAACAACCTTGTACTCAAAGGTTTTACAGACAGTGATTGGGTTGGTTGTCCTGAAACAAGAATATCGGTATCAGGTTATATAATGTTTCTAGGGGATGCTCCAATCTCTTGGAAGGCCAAGGAAAAACAAAATAGCTAGAAGCTCATCTCAGGCTGAGTACGTGGCTATGCCAAATGCAGTTTGTGAAATCCAGTGGCTAATTTATATACTACAAGATTTGCAGGTTCCAGTTCAGTTGACTGCTGTGTTATTTTGTGACAATGCCAGTGCAATGCACATTGCTTATAATCCAGTCTTTCATGAAAGAACAAAATATATTGAAATTGACTGCCATGTTGTGAGAGACAAAGTCAAATCAGGACTTGTCAAACTTCTTCTAGTCAACACAAAAGAACAAGTAGTTGACATTCTCACCAAGGCCTTGGATGCACCTATTTACTCCTATCTACTGGACAAATTGAAAATATTAAAGATCTTCCAGAATTCAAGTAGCTGAAGAGAATTCTGAGTGCAAGCTGTTCATGTACCACTCTCAGCTTGAGGGGGTGTTACAGTATAGAGGCATAAGGGAATGTTTAGAGTAGTCAGCCGATGTACTCTGCTGATAATGTGAAGACACCAACAGCCTGCTAATAGTATGGAAACCCAGCAGCCTACTGATCAACTTAGTACGATGTAATCTAGAAAGCGGTTATTCTATTATAAGTTGTTATAACCATTTGTAACTTACTTCGACTGATTCATGAGGTGTATGAAGCTATAAATACCCCATGATCAGCTGCATTGTAACTTAACTTGTAACTTTTACTTGATCAACAATAATTTAGCATTTTACTTTCAGTTTATAATTCTATAAACTTCATCATAGACCAAACTATATTAATTACCTAGCACATAGCAAAGGAATCTAGGTTGGCCTATTTGATAATATGGTCCAATAAAAAGTCTTCGGAGTGCCACATGTATGACGTTCGGGTCATACTCGTGCCGGCAGGGTATATTAGTAACTAGATAATAAGCTTGAGGGTAATGATGTATTTTGTCATTTTGTGAAGATTATGGTGTACCCGTGTGTGTGTGTGTGATGTTAGATTTGTTGAGGTGTCGAAACTATATCTAGAAAGATAAATCGTGTGTATGTCGGAATCATTCAATCAATTTACTAGACATTAGGTTTCTTCATCTTGTTTGCTTAAGATTCATTCATGGAGCTAGATAAGCTTTGCTAACTTGGTATTAGAGCCATGGACTCCTTGGTTGCTCATTCGATCTTCAGCGGCTAGCAGAGCCATGACTTCCATTGTCAGCTCATCCGTTGATCAAACTCATCCGTGAATCCACTTTAAGTAATGGTAGAACAAACGTCTTTCCCAACATAAATAGTAGGGGAGAAGTTGGATCATCATTGCCTCAACCACCTCGATATCTTAAACAAATTCTCTATTTGCTTTAGTCTAAGTAATGGATAGATTTGGAGTCCAACATTCTTCTAGAATAAGAGTATGGGGTTGATTGGTGAGTGCCATGATAGATGAAGTCGGCTCTTTCATCTTTCCCGTTGAATACAAGACATGCAAATAGGGTTCTAAGTCCATGGTGAGAATATATGCAAACAACGCTAATTCCCAAAATTTGAGCTCAATCGGACTGCATTGGGAGGATAGACAAAAATTATGAGTCCGTGATGAATCAACAATCGGATTCTCAATGACATATGAGATTCTACTTGCAAGATTTAATCCCTCTGTTGATTCTTTTGTTGTGCCTTCAACTCACCTAGCCAATTGGAACCTTGGTCCCTACATTTCACCAACCACGGCTTCAAACCTCCCACACCAGCAGGACAAAGTTCAAGATAAAGGGGTGGTAGAGGTCGTGGTTCTTGATTATTTCATATTTGTCAAGTTTTTTACGTATCAATTAAAACAAATTCATAATTGGATTATACTAGTTGAGAAACCTTAGCTGCTGGAAATGCCGAACCAATTCATATTCTTCACACTGGCACCTTTATTATTCTTACTAAATATCAAACACATCTTCACATAAAAGATCTATGCATGTTCTTAGAATTACCAAAAAATCTTGTTTGTGTCTCTAGGTTTACTAATGATTATCCTATCATT
Source organism: Gentiana straminea (assembly GCA_036785695.1). Classification (NCBI taxonomy): domain Eukaryota; kingdom Viridiplantae; phylum Streptophyta; class Magnoliopsida; order Gentianales; family Gentianaceae; genus Gentiana; species Gentiana straminea. Next base: position 544,525 of record JAVUPR010000019.1, read on the forward strand.
ATTGAATTTGATTTTTTTGTTACATTAAGGAATACACCACATTACAATTGCTCCAAGCAAGACTTTTTAAAGAGGGTTTGTATTAAATCAGAAACTTGAATGTGAATACTTCTCACACCAAGTCCATATGTTTTACCAATCCAAGCATGAGTTAGAATCTATTATTTTCCCTAAGTTAGAGTTTAATATGACAAGTTTAGTTATAGTAGTACTTATGTTTCTTCTGTTAATTTGAACAAAGATGTTGACGTTTGGCATAAGAGACTTGATCATCCATCCAAACAATTGTTAAGTCAAGTCCTGAGTATTTTTAACTTGTCTTTGAATCAAAATATGAATTTATATGAAGCATCTCAATTTGGTAAATCTTATTCTCTATCTTACCTTAATTCTAGTTTTCATGCTAAATCTTTGTTGGATATTGTTTAAACTAACTTGTGGGGACTAGCACTTGTGAAATCTACTATTGGCTATTCTTATAGTGTCCACTTTGTTGATGATTACTCTAGATACACTTGAATATTTCCATGAAAAACTATATTTGAAGCCTTAAATGCCTTTATTCAGTTCAAGAAACTAGTTAAAAAACACTCAAGCACTACCATAAGTGTGTCCAGTCTGGCTGGGCTGGTGAGTATAGGTCCCTAGAACCAATGTTAAAAAGTCATGGAATTGTATTGAGACATCTTTGTCCCAATGCTCATGGCTAGCATGGTAGAGCTGAGAGGAAACAGAGGCGCATGGTTGAAGTAGGTTAACACTTCTTGCTCAGGCCTCTTTGCTTGTAAAATTTTGGTTGGATAGTTTCCAAGAGTCTGTTTCTCTAATTAATGATCTTCCAACACATATCTTAAGTCACAAATCACATTTTGAAACTTTATTTCATACCAACTCTTACTACACTAAATACAAAGTATTTGGTTGTGCTTCATACCATAATCTTAGACCTTACAACAACACCAAATTCAGTCTTCACAACTCCAGGAGTGTTTATTTAGACTAAGTCCTCAGCATAAATGATACAAGTGTTTAAATCAAACAAGAAAATTTTGCGTAGCTAAAGATGTTACGTTTGATGAAACCATGTTTCCCTTTAAATATTGTTTTCTTCAGAGATCTTCCAAAACCACAACCATAGACCCTCATCTGACCGCCTTACTTCAAATTCCTCTTTCCTCATCAACATCTCTTCCTACCTTACAAGAATCTTCTCCACATTAGTTCCCTGATCCCGGTACCGCATCTCCCGCTTCACCAACACACAGAACTATGACATAATGATTTCCACAATTATTTCCACAATTAGTGGTTCCATTATTTCAGATTCGTTTATCTAAACAAAATACCGATTTACACACAAAGATACACCAATCACCATACAAGTAATCCGGAAGCGACTCCAATAGTTTTGACTGGCTCGCCTAGATGGGAGCATGCCTCGCCAAGGTTAGCCTCCTGAAACTTTCGGCGGCGTGTTTTTCAATCTAATAGTATTACCACACAGTCACAACAAGTTTTCACACAAAAATTTAACATAAATGACATGTTACGAGAGCATATTCACAGATTTCCACAATCAGCGTAGATGTACATCAGTTAAAGATCAAGATCCCAATTAACAACAATAACACGTAATTCAGGAAATCAGATTGCATGCTAAAAAGAAAAGGAAACCCTGGTACAATCGACAAAATATTCCTAACATTATTGACTAAACCGAACGGATCCCAAAGCTCACAAAAAGCTCTCATTTCCTCCGGGATCACTCCTGTAAACACATAAAAACCACAACCGAACTGAGAACTGCCACAAAAGACGTAGCTCAATAAAGCGCCGGTTTGTGTGCTTCACGTTGCTCGCCTATTTGGGAGGGATCTTGCCTTAGCCGGCCACCCGACATATATATGAGCCTATTTATAAGTTTTTCTAAGACATATATAGGTCGGCGGAAAACTTATTTCTAACCCTAAAAGAGAGAAAAGATAAACTACTTCTAAAATTTTATTTTAAAAATCAGGATTGTCACATAATTCAATAACCCATCGATGTGGGATTTTTCATCTCACCAAATAACATGAGCGTTTTTTTAAAAACATTTACTAGTACCGTTAATATATTTCTTTACGGTGATGATAGAAATACTCCATCAAATCTACACCATTTTTATATCCAACATAATCTTGTGATTGTGATTTTTTCAAGTATTTTTGTATTTATTTATTTTTTTTATCTTTTTAACAACTAAAAAAACATGTGATGAGATGATGTAGAATTGAGGGATAACTCTATCGCTCCTCTTTCTTTAATGTCATTTTCCCTCCCTCCTTAATTGATGTACACAACTTCATAAGTAAAAACAAGTTTACTATAAAAATAAAAAAATAAAAAGTAATAATCATATACTAATTTCACCCTACTCTTTTAGTAAGGGCTTTCATCAACAAAATTTCTTAAAAAATGGAATGTGAAAACACAGTTTGGAGAAAGTAGCAATAACATGAACATTTATTTTCTTTGTACATTTATAATTGTTTCGCCCGTTATATTACGATATGTATTTTCCTCACTTCATAGTCTAGTTTTCGATGTTGAAGCCTTTTTACTTATACGTGTTTGCGCTTATATTGTTTTACATCTAATTAACACTTTCATTAAGGATCTTAACATGTTTTACCATCTAATTAACACTTTCATTAAGGATCTTAACATATTTTTCACTTCTGATTTGCTATTGGTCACTTACTTTCTAAAGTAAAACAAACTTTGTGTGGATCATAATTAAAGAATCCTTAGTACTATATTGCTAATTAGATACGTTAATTTTTTTATATGTCTAATTATAATTGTTTCCTGACGTGGGTTGTTAATATCCTCATCTTTTTTTTTTTCTTTTTTTTTTTTTCAAATTTTATGTATTTATTTTTACAGTGGCAGATAATAGAGATTCAGTGGAAATTGAGTAAGCACTTTTATAAGATGGAGATGTACGTGTGCCACTAGCTTTTGCTCTCTCTCTTTTTTTTTTTTTTTTTTTTTTTTTTTTTTTTTGGCTGAGCCCTCTATATATATATAAGGGACACTTCTTCATTTTATATCAATATTCTAGCATTAATATATATTTTTCCACATCTTATAGAAATCCAAGAATTAGAAAAGAAAAGAAAAAAAGATGGAGGAAAAAAATAGTAAAATGAGTTTATTGTTCAATAAAATGAAGCCATATATAGCTATGATTACACTACAATTTGGTTATGCAGGAATGTACATAATTACTATGGTTTCTTTTAAGCATGGGATGAGCCATTGGGTTTTAGTAGTGTATCGTCATGTTGTTGCCACTCTTGTTATGGCTCCCTTTGCTTTTTTTATTGAAAGGTTTGTCATTTAATTCATCAAACTTTAATTACTATTTTTTATTCAAACTTTATGTTAAAAATATTATTAGTTGGTGTTAATTAAGTTTGTATTATTATTAATAAAATGTTTCACTTGGATGAATGCAGGAAAATCCGGCCTAAAATGACAATCTCAGTCTTCCTGAAGATCTTGGTTCTTGCATTTTTAGAGTACGTAACGTTCCTTCAAAATCTTTTTAGTTTGCTTGCTACTGAATTTTTCTTGTTATACACGAGTTGCCACACAAGTCACGTCCCTAGGTATTCACTACCTACCCACCTGTGTCGGTTACGGGTATATATATCTTTTTCCTTATTGTCTTTTGAGCTTTTTTTTGTGAGTATGACTTTAACTCCATAACGTATTGTACTCTTGAACATTGGCTCGAGGCAATTTTCTCAAAACCATTCTTACCCCGAAAAACTAAGGCCACCTTACCTTATAGATGGATAGACCAAAAAGTAATTATTAGGTTTTATATGATATATTTGTCCTACATGACTTTTTGTACTTTTATTTCCAATGGCAAATTTTATGGTGGTCCTGGATCAAATATGACTTCGTGATCCAGGATCAATAGAAATTCAGAAAAACACATGGTACCCAACTGTGTAAAATATAAATACCATGTATTTACAAATTTGTCCCTCTTTTAAGAATTCCTATTAAATGCACAAATATGATATGATGGAATTAATCCAATTAATCATATAACTTGAGAGACATATTTACGACAGCTTTTCAAATCTGTTTTTTTTTTGTTTGTTTTTGCGTCACGGAATATATATGATATTGCGTCTCAGGTAGAATCCATTTTGTATTGCTTTTTCCTATTTTGCAATTCACACGCAACTAAAAAGTTTCAGTGTTAGTTATAAAAAAATGCTATACTAATACGGAATACTACTATATATATTAAATAAATTGGGATTCTTTTTTTTCCAATTACAGATATATTTGTTATTCATTATAAAAAAAAAAAGATATATTTGTTATTCATCTATGTAACATTTAAGTAGTTTTATGTTACAACAATTATAGAAATTAAATTTGTATTAAATTATTATATCATGTAATTAAACATCTTTCATGGGGTAATTAAGAACACGTAGTGGGCATCAAATACACTTTGATACAACTTCTTGCAACATTGTACCATAGAATCAATAGTGATACACCTATATGGAACTTTTTATAAATGAAAAAACATATAAAAATAATCTGAATAACATATTTACATAAATAAAAAACATTTTATCTATGTTTTTCTACACGTTACAGTCATTTGACGATCTGTTCTTGCATCAGAATTTTCTTATAAAATCGTATTTATAACATATATTTTGTTACACGATGTTTTCACTGCAGACCAGTATTGGATCAGAACCTATATTTCTTGGGGATGCAGTACACATCTGCCACGTATGCATCGGCTACGGTCAATGTTCTTCCTGCTGTTACTTTTATATTGGCTGTTATTTTCAGGTAAAGTATTATTTCTGTTATATATATATATATTATTACTCTATTACATTACAAAATAAAGTTTATAAATAATTCAATAAAAAAGACTTGAATAATGTTATTGAATTCTTTTAAATGAAGTAATAAAAGTGTTATAAACTTTATATATGTGACAACTTTTTTGAATGTTGACCACAACTTTTTTTATATTTGATAATGTAAATCTTTTTTAGTACATAATAAAAAGAGACACAAGGTTGTAGAAATTGGGTGCACAACACATTAATACAAAATGATTAAGGTTAGTGGAAGTTGCATTAAAAAAGTTTATGGGACAACTTAAAATGATGTCATGAAGAATTATTGGCTAATCATTATTACTTTTGGAGAAAATATGAAAACATAAATATTGTACTATCTCCGTCTCAAAATATAAGTCATTTTACATTTTTTTTTGTTTGTCTCAAATATAAGTCATTCTACGTTACCAATGAAGCATTTATTACTTATTTCTATATATTAACACTAATTTATTAACAATTCAATTACTTTTAAATATTTTATAACTATTTTATTAATTATAGTCAAAGAATATTTAAGTCATTTCACCTTAAAATTTATGTCATTTAACCATTTTCTTAATTTACATAAAAACATTCAATATGATTTGTATTTTGGGAAGGAGGAATTTATTTAAGGAGGGTCGAATGTTCCATTTATCAAGCACTTCTGGATTAAAATATTGATTTGTATTTTTACATTTGAGACAAACTTAGTCTCATTCATTCATTTTTAAGACTCTCATTTCAAACATTTTAACATTTACACCTTTTTAAGGATTAGCCCCTAAACTCGATCTACATTGTCCTGACCCTTAACCTCTTTTTTTTTTTCACTTTTTTTTACTTGCTCCTTCTTATTTTAAGACTCTTATTTCGCATTTCAAATGGCATAAGAAAAATATAGTTAATGGTTTAAAAATCACATTAAATGAGTTATTTATGTTTATTTTATTTGGTAATTTCGTTCTGATGAAAAAGATTGCATTGTAAACAACAAGCCTATGTGTAACGTTAATACTAACAAATTCATAATCATAAGTGCAGGTTGGAGAGAGTTAACATAAAAAAGGTACACAGTATTGCGAAAATCATCGGAACATTAATTACAGTATCTGGAGCAATGGTAATGACATTATACAAAGGCCCTATTGTCAATATCTTGGGTACAAATGGTGAAACCCATCATCAAGCCGCTCATTCGAACGTTGAACAACATATGGCCACGGGCACGATCATGCTTCTCTCTTGCATCGTCGGTTGGGCCGGTTTCTTTATTTTACAAGTTAGTACTAGCTTGCTAGCTACTTCGTTTTCGTTCTTATATATAGTGCTAGTAACTGTAACGTCCCTAGACCCCGGGTCTGATAGCGTTAAATGAGTTATAAATGATCCGATCAACTGTTTAGACCGTCGTCCTCTCGTTTGGTCTAAAAAAGCTAACCGAGTTGATAATACATTTATGTCTCACACTTATATGGGGTTGTCGGGCTATTAATTTACTTAACAGACGTGGGACTTTACGGTAACCATATTAATCTCTTTTTGTTTCAGGCAAAGACACTAGAGGAGTACCCTGCGGCGTTATCTTTAACAACATTTATATGTCTGACGGGCGTGTTGGAAACTGGTGTAGCGGCACTGATAATGGAACGCGACATGAAAGCTTGGGCGATTGGGTTTGACACCAGACTGCTTGCCGCGGTGTATGCTGTGAGTATATTTTTTATCATGCACTGTGTGTATATATATATATACATATATATGATCACTTCAAGATATATATTTCATTGATTTTTTTGATGTATGTGGATGATGAATTCAGGGAATAGTTTGTTCGGGAATCGCTTACTATATGCAAGGAGTAGTAAACAAGATCCGAGGCCCGGTTTTCGTTACGGCGTTCAGCCCTTTAAGCATGGTGATTACTGCTATTCTTGGTGCCATTATATTGTCAGAGAAAGTTCATCTCGGAAGGTATATATATATATAACTGTTTTGTCTTTTTATACAAATAACATGCAATATATTATCTGATTATGTGGTTTAATAACTAATTAATAGTCGTTTTTGGTGTGGATTTATTAATGTAGTTTGATAGGGGCAGCTGTTATTGTAATTGGCCTCTATTCTGTGATATGGGGTAAGAGCAAGGATTTGCCAATGTCAAATACACCGTGCGATACAAAAAGTTATGATTTGCCAATGGTCGAGGCGAATAGAACCGACAACAAAAACGAAGAAAAAAAGGGCGGAGAGAATTTCGAGATTTTGGGGAGAAAGGTTCACAGCAACAACAACAACAACAACAACCGTGAAAATTTCATTAAATATTGGCGAGTTTGCCTAATATGTATGTGTATGTGTATGTGTGTGTGAAAGGATGTAAGTTCATGTACGCGTACTTTATTGAACTTAAGTTCAATGTAACGGTTTTAAGAATTTTAATCTTTTTAGTGTTGTTTTAATCCAATCTATATATTGAGCCTTTGTTTGCAGTGTAAGTGTGTTGCCTAGTAATCTGTTCTTTCCTAATGAGTTTATTAGACTAAAAACGCGCGTGTAATATCCGTTAAAACGCGGCTTGTTACAATAATTTATGCAAAAAAAACCAAAAGAAGTCGATCAGCCAAACTTCCCATACATTAGAACGAAGAATTTCAAGACGCCTATAAAATAAACGAGCTTAAATCATCCAATTGTAGGAGATAGATCAAGTCTAGAATTGTGATCGACGCCTATAAAATAAACGTGCTTAAATCATCCAATTGTAGGAGATAGATCAAGTCTAGAATTGTGATCCAACCCCGAGCGAGGGTGCCACCGAGACAAGTGCTAAACCGTGGGTACCGCCGGACAACATTAGCTCGTCCCGGTTAAACCACCACCGAATATAATAAAATTGGAACTTTCGCATTGTAATAATTTGGGTATAACAGCAACAACACGAAACCACCACCGCAATGGAACTACTGTATCACAATTGACAGTCGTCTCGATTTTCGTTCCGCTTCATCAAAGATTTGATTATATCGAATTCAAACTCAAGTTTCTGAGAGGAGATGAGAAGTGTTGAAGCCCAAGAGTGAAAGGTACTGATTTGCCAAAGAGGCATTTCGTCGAACACCTTAGTACACAAGGTTGTTATGTTAGTTAGCATTGTAAAGTTAGTTAGATGATTAATTACATTTTCTCTGTAGCCTATATAAATTGAAATTAGCAACGTAGGTTTCTCGTCTTTCTAGAATTCAAATTTGTTTTTATGCTTCATCGATTACATTCTTCAATTCAAATCTTGTTCCATTACTGTTTTTCTTCATTTTTAACATGTTATCAGAGATAAACTCCTTTGAAATCACTCGAGATTCTTGTGTCTTGTATCATCGGCTTAATTCTCAATTCCGCATTTCTAAGTACTCGTTCTTGCAGTTAATTCCTTTGAGAAATCAAATCTTGTTATGTCATTCGTCTTTACTTCTTATTTCTTGGTGCTTCGTTTATCAAAGAAATGACAGAAGGCAATGTTATATGGAATCTTCCTCTAGTTGATGCCTCAATTTCTAGTCACAATGACAATCCTAGTATTGTTCTTGTCCATCCATTGCTTAAAAGGGCTGAAAATTTCAATCACCGGAAGAGAGAAACTACTAAAGTTTTTTTCCTCGAGAGGCAAGTTGGGTTTTGTTGATGGCACCTCTCAAATGCTTGTTGCAGAGGACATAAACTTTGCTAATTGGATTCAACAGAATGATTTGTTAACTTCTTGATTATTGAACTCTATGGTACCATCTGTTTTTTTAGAGTGTTTTATATTTTGATACTACTAGGGAAATTTGGTTAGACTTGCAAGATAGATTTGGTAGAGGTGATGCTTATAGGCTATCAAACCTTGAGGAAGAATTTGAGATAGTTATGCAATGTTCCATCTAAGTTACTAATTACTTTACTGGGATGAAAACCTTGTGGGATCAGTGTTTAATATTGAGGCATATCTTTCTTTGTACTTGCCCAGCTCTACAAATCATGAGAGAATAGTATGCCAATGCTTATACCATTAAGTTGCTTGAAGGGTCTAAATGGTAACTTTAGCAAAGTCAAGTCACACGTCCTAATGATACAACCTCTCCCTGATGTCAAAACAGCCTTTGATATGGGTTTAAATCATGAGCAACAAATTTCTTATTCCAACTTAAATACATATTATGCGGCATTAGCTACCAAGACTAAAACGGAGTTCCAGAATGTTGAATCAAACTCTGTGACTCAGATGTGGTATTCTGGACAAGGTAGAGGGACAAGGCAGGTAGGGGATATCAAGGCAATTCAAAGAGGTCTCATTGCACTTATTGTGGTTGAGATAGTCATACAGTGGATAAGTTGCTATAAAAAGTTTGGTTCCTTCAAATTTCAAAGGGTATGGTAAAGGAGGTCTTATGGCATACAATGTAGTGTGTGGTCAAGAACTTGAAAATAAGGTCTTGATATTGATTCATTTATGCATGACAAAGTCGGGTCCATTCAGACAGTGCCACCATAACTAAGAGTCAGTGTAATCATTTGATTTTTCTCATACATAAATTACAACCTCCTCAGTGCAATTTAGTGGTCATGGAAGCTGGCACAGATCATCCAAGGCAATGTATTAAAGGAAGTTGTACTCACTGGATTGTTGATTTAGGAACAACTGACCATATAGCTTTTTTCCTAGATAACATGTTTGATATTCATAAAGTAAATGGTATACATGTGAAATTGCCTAATGGTAGCTCAGCGTATGTCACCCATATAAGAAAAAAGTTGAGATTAATGTTGATCTGATTTCATACAATGTTTTTTGTATACATTCTTTCACTTATAATCTATTGTCAGTCAGGAAACTGGTTGATGATAGTGGTCTAATTGTGGTTTGTTGGTGCTAATAGCTGTGATGCGCAAACTATGAAGAAGATTGGTTTAGCTAGGCTCCAAAATGGACTTTACATCTTGAATGATGCAATGCAGAAGAAGTGTTTACAGTCTACTAGTTTATATCCTACTTCTGGTTTTTTCGATTCTCGATTATGTCATTTTAGACTAGGACATCCCTCTGTTGAAAGAATAAAAACTTTACACAATCTAGATAGGAAAATAGGAATTCCTTGTCACACCGACCCTCAATTTAAAAGATATGAAATATAGGAATATCTTGACCCATAATTATACATATATATTTTATATAATACATTAGAAATTGTATTGTTTGTCCCGTTGACTTGTCATGATTGTAGTGTTTGTCCCTTATCCAAACAAAAGAGATTGAAATATCCTGTTAGTGTTTTTGCTATACTTTAAGTTGTTCTCGCATTATTCATGTTGATATTTGGGGACCAAACAAAGTTCAAATTGTTGATGGAGAATCTTATTTTTCTTGTCTATTGTGGATGACTATAATAGGTATACATGGTTGTTTTTTATGAGAACTAAGGGTGAAGCTACACAACTGTTAATAACTTTTGTATTTTTGTTCAGAATCAATATGACATATGTGTTAAAACAATTAGACCAGATCCTGGTAATGAGTTTAATATGAGGGATTTTTACATAACTTTTGTTCATAAAAAATCTTTTGTAAGAACACCTCAACAACTTGAGAGAAAACATAAGCATATATTAAACATAGTTGAGTTTTCTATGAGTGATTTTACATAACTAATGGCATTGTTCATAAAATATTTTTTGTAAGAACACCTCAATAAATTGAGAAAAACATAAGCATATATTAAACATAAAACTAGGGCTTTGAGAATTCAATGAAATGTTCCTGGATTATTGGGGTTATTGTGTACATCATGTTGTTTATCTCATAAATTTGACCCCTACACTTTATTGAATAATCATACCTTATCATATATTGCATCATAAGAACCAAATTATGATAATCTAAAAGTTTTTGGTTGTTTATCATTTGCTGCTACTAATTCACAGGGTAGAGGGAAGTTTGACAACGAAAGCAACAAATGTGTTTTCTTAGGCTATAGGCAAGATATCAAAGGATATAAGCTCTTAGACATTACTAACATGGACATATTTATTTCCAAAGATGTTACATTTCATGAGCATTCTTTTCCCTTCTCTGATAATTCGGTTTTTCATACTCAAGAGCCTTTATGTCTTCCACTTCCTTCTAATAAAGATTATGTCCACATTGTTGGCACAAGCACTAATCCTTCAATACGTGATCAACCAAAATTTGACCTTAAGGGTTCATATAATGAACCTAGTGTAAATCCACCTCCGAGAATATCTATTAGAAATTGATCTACACCATTTGAATATTACATGTGTAATCATACCAAGAAAAAAACACTAATATTATGACTTGATACTAATGTTATGACTTACATTGATGTTTTTTCAAATATCAGGGGTTTATTAGCAATACCAACAATGAAAAAGAACCAAAGAACTTCAAGGAAGATGCTTAGGATTCTCACGTACGAAACTATGAATCAAGAACTTGCAGCCTTACGTAAAACAAATACTTGGACCCTAGTTCCTCCTCCCAAACACATAAAACCTATTGGTTGTAAATGGGTGTACATAATAAAGAAGAAATCAGATGGGAGTATTGAGATGTATAAAGCTATGTTAATTATTAGCCAAGGCTACACACAAACTGAATGAATAGATTTCATTTAAACTTTTTTCTAGTAGCCAAGCAAACCACGATCAGATTGTTCATGTCATTGGTTGCTCTCAAATGATGGCATTTACATCATCTAGATGTAAAAAATACTTTTCTACATGGGGACTTAGATGGGGAGATTTACATGCAACCTATGTTGAAGTTGTGAAACTAAGAAAACACAACTAAGAGAATACATAATTATTATTACTCAAAGATAATGAATGAGTTAAGTTACAATACTGATGAAAATGGGGTATTTATAGTATCATACACCACATGAATCAATTAAACAAGGTTACATGGTAGTTATAACATAATAACCGTTCTAACTGAAAACTCTATGAAGACATTGTTGGATGTAATGCCCAAAAGATAATTTATGTAATTGTTTTTATAATTAATAAATGACAGATTTATTCTCATCTTATTATTTGTTTCGTGCTCATAAGTAATACACTACTGAAAACCCCAAGTTGTATCATATGTAACCATATAACTTAGTGTGTGTCACACATGAGGATTAAGTTTATGGTGATACACTTGAACTGTTAGTCCGTGGTGAACTTAATCAAAGTATGTGGTCTATTGATTACACCACCATTAATGCGCCCAGAACACTCTATGGTGTGACCGTCTTATCCGGACCATCGATATTGGTTATCTATGTGGGGGCATTTATATATGATGTAGTCATATATGACTGGACCGATTTAATCTGTATTTTTCATATAATTCCATGATTGTGAAATCTTATTAAATAACAAGATGATCATATATGTATTAACCTTAATCCTGAAGTGATTGCAGACTCTTGCTTGTTTCAAGATAGGGTTTGATGTGTTCTTTAAGGATTGCTAAGAGGCGTGGTCCGAATCACTTTCACGTTGGCACTATCGGGAATGAGTAGTTGGGAATGTGTTTCACAGATACGGAATTCATTCCTTCCTACGGGAAGTAGAAAGACTATCCCCTTATTTGTTAATCCTAGAAACTGATCGATCCTAGGAGTTTATTTTGTTATAACTAATTGATCACTAGTGGGTTAATGGTAAATAAGGATAAGATGTAATGAAGAAGGTTTACGGAAACATTCCCGCTTCATTACGGATAGTCTATGGATGGTTAGTCTGTATGTAATGATTATATCAATGGACACTTATTGACTCAATACTTTGAGAATGAGTCATATCTATAATCGATAGAGTTCAGTTTCGGATTTATGGTGACGTAATTCCGGACTTAATAAGTTGAATAGAAATGTTTGTTAGGAAATCACTAGTTTAACGCAGCGGAATTTAAAATTTGATTTCCTTTTTCTAAATCGTTCTTCGTTTAATGCAATAAACACGTTAAGTAGTTTGACGGTTATACCTTAGATGATCTATAAGATCGTCGCTTTGACCGTCAACGGAGAGTAGCACAAGCCGTCCACGTGTCCGGCCTCTATCGCTAATCCACACGAACTCCTCGCCGGAATCCTCCTTGGACTGCTATTGGAAAACTCCGGTTGCTAGACCGGCCTTTTTCTTCTCTCACAAACTCACTATAGGATGCTCTCTATTTTACACAAGAAGTATGAGCTCTTGCAATTGTGATGTTCAAAAGAGCTTGACACACACCTCTTATTTATAGTGAGAGGGGCGCCCCTATGTAGAGTGGAGGAGAAGAAAACATTTTCCCAATAAAATAAGGAAATCAATTAGATTGATTTATCTCTTTTATTATAATTAATTTTGCCAATATCTTATATTGAATATAATTATCTTATTACCATAAATCTATTTTTCCAAAATCAATTAATATCTTATATTAATATTATGGTAATCTTATTAATTAAAGTGCACAATCCAAGTGTATCTTTATACCCTAGATGTGGCGCCCCAAATGCCAATTAATTGGCTTCCGGAATATTCTTTAATTAATATAATTTGTATATAATTAATATCTTGTATTTTATTTATTCATAATAAATAAATACCACCATATTAATTTACCACTATAACCTTTATAGTCTAGAGATAAACTTTTCTTATTTGGTTATCAACTATAACCGCATTTTAATCCGACTCGAAGTTCATATGTGTGTGACCCGATAGGCTTCCGAATATGTTGGCCGTTAACACAAAGTGCAATTTACTAAAATGCCTTTCATGCCTAACGATCACGAGATAGCGTCTAGCAACACACCATGACCCCCAATCATCGGAAGAGTCAAAAGCAATGACTACTACCTTTCATGTGAAGCAGTTACCGTGTAACTTACAATCCTATCGCCGTAATAATATCCATACAATCGTATCTCGAGTGTCAATACATTAACGATCGTATCTTATAATCTGGATATCATGCTCTCTCAGGATAACACATTTACTCCCACTTTGCAAAGATTCTCGAGAGCTAGACATTCCTTATAAGAAGGCCATTTCGGATATTCGATCTCAATCATAGGATACGTGATTCCCGGACGACCAATCATGTATACTCCGCATGCTTCAATATCATACCCAATCACTACCGCATGATCGCCCCGTGGTTAGGGGAAATTTCAATAGTGTCAAAGCATGACAATCCACACCGTGATGTCATGAAGACTCCGGTCAAAAGGATAATTACACAACCGCCACATAGTGTGACACTTAATGTAAGTGGGTCAGTCTAACGTACGCATTCTCTAATACATGTCCACGTACAGTCCAAGTGTCTCTACACTTCGATAGACGAGATCTACCCCTACCTTCTATAAGATAGAAGACATCCAATACGTGCTAGTCTGGTTATACTATCAATGTCCCATTTGACAGTACATAGGACTAGAGACATTTAAGTACCAAACTTGTTATAGTGATTAGAGATCTCATCAACCATAATCACTATCATGGTTTCTCTATCACAGTTTGATACTAGGGACGTTACTATATATGTACAACAAATAACATGAAGGTAAACAATATATAATAACATAAGTGCTTTTATTAATCATAATAAAGTTATTACATGAACTAAATAGATCGTAAACGACCCGACCGGGTCGGATCCGGTCCAACCCGATTGGGTTTAGGACACCTTTCCAACAATGTTATGTTCGATGAACATTTTATTCGATTTATTGTAGCTACTGGCTATAGATCCATGGTCCCCGGTTGGCTCCTAACACGTGAGTGAATTCTCGTATTTCGGAACCTCGAGAATAATTAAATAGTTGGTCTATTTAATGAATTCGGGTAAATAATATGTAAAATAGAAAAGACATTTTCTATTATTCCATGGCAAAAAATGGCGCCACATGTGGGAAAATTGGGAGAAATTTTTTCCTGAATTATGTCAAATGTGTAATTAATTATTTATTTGTTAAAAATTAATGGATAAAATAAGAGATTGATTTTCTAATGATTATCACATTTATGGTGATTATCTCTTATTTATGAAAAAAAAATCCTTGGGAAAAAGATGATTGTTTTGTGAAAAGGGATAACTCTCAGTTGCTCGGTTATTTTCCTATATAAAGAGAGTCCTCCCAACACAATAGACACACAACTCATGCGCCTATTTTGGAGTAAAAGGGGGAAAACTAGTTTCTTGCCTTAGCCATTGGAAGAAGAAAAGCTGGAGTTTTTCTTAGAACTCCCTTATGTTGGGTATATCTTCAACCTTCTTGTAGTTAGATTAATTTATTATGCAAATCATATCGCGGTAAAATCGAAAACGATGTAAATCGTTGCTTCCGCTATGCATGATTGAGTGTCTCGGTCGGTGCTATGAATCAGATCTGACGATCCGAAGAAAATGGGAAAAACACTCCGACAGCTGCGCGCACTCTTGCCGTAGTTGCGAGAACCGAAAATTTTCCGGATCTGGTTTTTCCTGCGTTTCGGATCCTGATTCTGTTTTCTGTATATCTAGCATCCGCTAAGTCATGCTGAGTCCTCAGCACTCTGTTGAGCCTATGTTGATCAACTAAGTGTACTCATCTATTTGTCCATGCTGAGCTGATCATCTTTCCATCGAACTCCTTTAGCCATATTTTGTAACACCCCATAAAGTTGAGAATGATACATAAATTAGCTTATACTCAACACTCCTTTAGCCACTGGAACTTGGTTGAAATATCTTTGAAATCCCCAACATGTCCAATAGGTAAGAAAAGAGTGGTGCATCTAAAGCCTTTGTGAGAATATCAACAATATCCTCATTGGTATTCACTATTAGCTGTTTGATAAGACCAGACTTGACTTTGTCCTTACAACATGACAATCAATTTCAACGTGCTTGGTCCTTTCATGGAACATAGGGTTATGAGCAATGTGCATAACACTGCCATTGTCACATAATTACATAGCAGGCAGTTGAACATGAACCTGTAAATCTTGTAAGATGTAAACTAGCCACTGAATTTCACACAACATTAGCCATAGCCACGTACTCAGCTTCTGAAGAGCTTATTGCAATGGTTGTGTTTTCCTTTCTTTCCAAGAAATGGGAGCATCTCCCAAAAACATCATGTACCCTGATACAGACTTTCTGGTTTCAGGACATCCAGCCAAGTCATTGTCAATAAAGCCATTCAATAAAAAAGGTTGTTCTCTGCTGGAAATAATATACCTTGTCCGGATTTGCTTTCAAATACCTCAGGAATCTGTGAGAAGCTTTCATGCGATTTCGGTACGAGTGCCAAAAATTGATTCAATTGCTTGGACTACAAAAGCTATATTTGGTTTGGTAAAAGTAAGGTACATTAGCTTCCCAACCAGAGATCTGTATGCAGTACTGTCATATAACAAAGTCGAGTCTCCATGCTGTAGGGTCTGCTTAGACTCCATAGGTGTCTTGGCAGGTTTGGCCCCCGAAAAATTCATACTCTTGTAAAAGATTTAAAGTGCACTTACTATGAGAAATATAAATACACTCAGGGGTCCTTGCAACCTCAATTCATGAAAAATATCTTAATTTGCCAAGATCTTTGATGGTGAATTGCTTATGCAAGTTGTCTTTGACTTGCTGAATTAACTGGATGTCATGACTGATTGCTAAGATGTCATCTATATAGACTAGTAGTTCAATAAAGGATTGTCTTGATCTCTTTGTGAACAAACTGTGATCATTCTTGGATTGAACAAAACTTGTTTCTCCAATGATTCAGTCAGCTTACAATTCCATTGTGAGTTGGGCTTTTTCAAACCATATAAAGATTTGGTCAATCTACAAACTTGATTATGTTTGTCCGTCTTGAAATTTGGAAGAAGTTGCATGTACACTTCTTCATGAAGATGTTCATGCAAAAAGGTTGTATTGACATCCATTTGATAAAGATGCCAGTTATTGTTTGTTGCTGCTGCTAGTAGAGTTCATACTGTGGTAATCTTCACAAATTTTAAAAAGGTCTCTTGATAATCAATGTCATATGTCTGAGTATAGCCTTTTGCAATCAATCTGGCTTTGTATCTTTTTACAGAGTCATCCGATTATATTTGATCTTATATACCCATTCCATCCAATGGGCTTCTTGCCAGGTGGCAAATCAACAACCTCTCAAGTGTGAGTAGTCTGCAAAACTTCAATCTCTTTTGCATAGCCACTTTTCACCATCATGCTTGATTGCTTGGTTGTATGTCTTGGGTTCTGTAACAACATCAATTGCACAGACACATTTGGCATACTCTGCTGAGAGTCTCTCAAGACTCATTACTTCACTCAGTAGATGTGGAGTCTGATGTACTGTGTGAGCACCTCTTGATAAAAATTTGGTGTATTTCTTGTTCTTGTTGATCTTCTAACTGGACTGGTGCATGTGCATGGATGACTAGGAAAGATTCTTCATTGGAATCATCTCAGCTGCATTTGATCATGTGCTGGATTGGTCAGCTGACTCACTCAATTGGTCATCAAAGTTGTCCATGACTGGCGATGAAACTGGCATGTCAGGAGTATACCTAGCCTTGCCTAACACTTGTTGGAATAGAGAAAAATTAAGTCTCAAAAAATTGAGTACTTCTAGCAACAAAAATATCTTTGTTTGTGATATCCAAGAGTATTGCACCCTTGGATGTGTTTGAATTCCCAAGATAGACATATGTCCTACATCCGGAATCAAACTTTGTCTTGTACAGCTGAAGCAATGGATAATTGAGTGGGATGGATAAATGAGTGTTGGAGCAAGCATGACGTTCAAGCTGATTCACTCACCACTCTTGCTTGAAGAGGGTGTTACAGGATATGGATAAAGTAAGTGTTGAATGCAGGAGGATGTGCACTCACTCAGAATCCAGGACAGTCAAGTGAGATGATTTAGACATGCTGATAAGCTTGACGTGAAGAAATCAACTGAGTAGACAAACTTCAATAGAACACACTTCAGCTGAAAAACATAAAGCTCAACTTAGACATTTTTATTATAACCGTGTGTAACTTATTGTGATTGATTTGTGAGGAGTAGGAACCATATTGTAAATTAACTAGTTCATTATCTTTGATCAATAGGAATTCCATATTTTGTTTATTGTTTTTAATTTCATCAATTTCAACGGTTACCATCATTGTTATTTTCTGCCACCTTACGTGTAATATACAGTAAAACCTCTATAAATTAATAATATTGGGACCGGGATATTTTATTAATTTAGCGAGATATTATTATATCGATAAATTAATAATTTATTAATTTAAAGAGGTTTTACGTATAACCTTTAAATTTCCAAGTCCAATGTACTAGTTTCAATGTATATTAGTTAGAGATGAAAAATAAATTACAAAAACAAGTTCCAAGGCACATTCTATGAATGTACATTCACAAATTATTTGAATTTGTCAAGTTCATTGGTTTTTAATAAGTAAAAAGTTAGTTCATGGTACCAAAAAGTTGGTCCACGATACCAACGCATTACATTAAACATGGTTAGAAATTGATCACTATAAAATGTCTATTGAAATTTTTTAAAATCACATCAACTATGGCTCCTAAACTAAAAGGTGTTCAAAAATCAACCATGACCAATCAACAACGAAAACTGTTATGCGAGTATAAGAGAGATCACCAAGGATGCACTCAACAAGATTTGGTGCAGTGGGTTGACAAAAATTTCAATTTGAAAGTTAGTCAAGGAACAATATCAAACACTCTCAAGCGATCATCAGAGTTCCTATCAGCTGACTTTGACAAAGGTGGATCTTCCAAGCGTCACAAACCAGCCAAGTACCCGGACATGGAGAAAGTTGTTTATGAATGGTTTCTCCAACATCAAGAGCATGTGAATATAACAGGAGAGTTAATCATAGAGAAGGCGGTTGAGGCGCTGAAGCTTTTGTATCCACAGGATTCTTCAGAGCATAAACTTTCACAAGGCTGGCTTGAGAAATTCAAGTTAAGGCGTGGTATCAAATCATATCGCCGTTTCGGAGAAAGTGGCTCAGTCGACACACATGACATGGAGAAGAAATTGGAGTCTGGAAGGGAAAAAATTGATCAATTTCCTATGAAAGATGTTTTTAATATGGATGAAACTAGTTTTTACAGGTTACAAGCTGACCATTCACTTGCAACAAAACAACTTGAAGGTAGGAAACATGACAAGGAAAGACTTAAAATTGTTATTTGTTGCAGATGGCTCGGAAAAAATTCCTCTATGGATCATTGGTAAGTATGCAAAACCACGTTGTTTTAAGAATATCAACATGAATAGCCTAGATTGTGATTACCGTGCCAACAAAAGAGCATGGATGACTGCGTTGCTTTTCGACAAATATGTTCATTGGCTGGATGAACAAATGCACGGTCGAAAAATTCTCTTGGTAGTGGATAATTGTCCAGCCCATTCAAATAATATCCAAGGGTTGCAAAACATTGAGTTGTTTTTTATACCGCCAAACATGACTTCAAAAATTCAACCATGTGATGCCGGGATAATTAGAGCCTTTAAAATGTACTACCGTAAAAGGTTTTACCATAAGATTTTGGAAGGTTATGAGTTGGACATTTCTTCTCCGGAAAAGATTAATGTTTTAGATGCTATCAATTTGGCCGTCTCAGCTTGGAGAAATGTGCAACAAGAGGCCATAGCAAATTGCTTTCGACACTGCAAAATTCGTTCGGCGAATCCAACCGGCTCAAGTGATTTAAACGATGTAAATTCTGGAGAAGACATTCGTGAGCTTGAGAACTTGATTACGGGTATGCATTATCGGCACAAAATGGATGTGAATCACTTGCTAGATTATCCTGGTGAAAATAATGAATGTTACGAGGTTCAAAGCATTGAAGAAATTGTGGCGGATACCATTCGAAATCCGGTCGATGACGAAGTTGAGGATGATTCAATAGCTTTGGAACCGGTCACTCGGAAAGAAGCATTGCAAGCGGCTACAACTCTTCACAACTTTTTGTTGCAATACAAGAAGACAATGCCCCAACTCTTAAGTGCAATGAGGAGATTTAAAGATGAACTCAATATAAATTTGAAGTTCAATAAAAAACAAGTGACTATAGATTCATTTTTTTACTAGATAATCTTAGAATTTGGAATCTTTTAGTACATACATAATTATTAATTTATAGTTTCGTTGGGACCAATATATATACACTAGGATTTCAAAAAAGTTATTATCTTATTATTTTTGGAAAATTAGGGATAAGGACAAAATCTGAAATATTTTTAAGTAACAGGACAGCTACATATTTTTTATAGGGAGAAGGACAACTGTATAATTTTTATAGCGAGAAGGACAAACAGTGAATCCCGAAAAACAGTGAATCTCCCTAGTGAATCCCGAAATCAGTGAATTTCGGCAGTGAATTTCGACAGTGAATCCCGAAAATTAGTGAATTTCGACAATGAATTTTGAAAATTAGTGAATTTCGACAGTGAATTTAAACAGTGAATTTCGAACACAAGTGAATTTCGACGGTGAATAAATAGTTTTGTCGCTTTATGCAAAAGTATCAAAAAAGATCGTCTTCCTCTCGATTGATGAAATATTTCGTCCTTCTCCCTCATTCCCCCTATTATTTTATCGATTGGGGTCCGATTTTATCGGTCCCAAGTTGGGGTTGGACAAATTATTAATTTTATCGAGGTTATTAATTTATCGAGTATTAATTTATAGAGGTTTTCTTGTCTTTCTTTTGTGCGGCATGCGGCGGATGAGTGATCACGACAGATGGCGGACCTACATCAACCGAGGGGGGGACAACCGCCCTCCTTAATCCGAAAAAAAAACACACTAAAAGTTGTACGATACATATAGTTTGCCCCCCTTAAATTTTTTATTTTCCTTTAAAAAATTTATTGCCCCCCTTAGCTGAGATCCAGCGTCCGCCCCTGGATCCTGAAATGGCTGAATCCTTTTCGTTCCCTTTTCTTACATATGAATTAAACCTGAAATGGCTGAATCCTTTTCGTTCCCTTTTCTTACATATGAATTAAACTCTTGTTAATTACACAATGTTTGCTGCTTACCCACGCAAATCGTGTTGAATTTTTCGCTTAATACAGGGGAAGAAGATCAAAATCATCGTATATTTGGATCCAGGAAGTAGAGGTGCGTCTGCGAGGCTAGTTCATTTCAGAAATGGACGAGAATGGGTTGTGCGATTGGACCACTGTCCGATCCATGTTAGCCATTCTTCAATGGTGGGGTTTCAATGTTACTGTGATTATCATGAACAAGTGGATCTTTCAGGTAATAGCTCCTAAAAATGTAGCTGATTACTTGCGTTTTATTGTTTTGGGGCTCACGATTTTGGTTTCATTTTCATATCCCAATTTGAGCTGTTTCAGTGGGTGACATGAGTTGCCATTGGTGTTGAGACAAATTTTGCTTTTGATCATATCATTATGATCTGATCATCACCATCATTGTTATTGTAATTGTTATTATTGTTATTTTCACTCTTGTTTCATCTATTGATTCCGGTGGTGAATAATGAGTATATTGAGTATTTGGTGGTGTCTCTTTTTGTGTCCATACTATGAACTCAGGTAATGATAGGCTCTGTATTGACTTGCAAAAAATGGAGAAAATGGTCTGATAATGGCCGTGTGTTTCGGGATAGGAGTAAAAAAAACAATGGGTACACTTCTCACATTTTGAAGAACAATGTGATTAAGTGTATAAGGTAGTATTGTTCTTGGAAATGTTTCAGTACCTCCCAAATGAAGGTTAGAGTGACTGTTGATTGTTAGTTAATATGTCATTGGCTTCTAATATTGCTCTTTTAGTTTTGGTGGTAGTTAGTGGTTGAGCTAATCTGTGCGATTTGTTAGCCTAATTTCCTATAATAGATGAAGCTGTTAAATAGTTGCTTAATATTACGAAGATCATACATCCATGGATGTTTGTTTGTCAAATTGTGACCATTAAATATGAAGGCCGGTGTCGTTTAAGTGTACTATAATGAAAGTAAATGACTTTAACTACCTTCAACGGTCACAGTCTATGGAAATGTTTATCATAGGATTTGGGGAGTTGGGATGTTAAACCAGTTGGGTGAAATTCTGAGTAACTGAAGCAGATGCCCGTTACACTTGGGAAATGGAGAATGCCATGATCATAACATAGCTATTTCAACTCTATGGCTTCTGATATTGGTTAGGTTCACCTTTTCATCTCCTGCACAGAAAAGGAGATTTGGGATGTCTTTGCTGCTACTGACTCCTTCGAAGAGCTGGCTACAGACATTCCATTCTTACCAAGAGTCTGCCAAAAATTGTGTTTGAATCTTTTACATGCAAGTTGAGTTAATACAATATCCAAAAACTAACTTGAGGATTGTGTAGAATATGTAATGTTTCGGGATTGTAACTAAGGTTCCAGATTATCTAGGCAGTTGTAAGTAGATTAGAACAAAATTTTGTTTGAATAGTTTGTTAATCATATAATCTGAAATTTAGAGGGACTGAGTATCAGAAATTGTTGTACCTCAGCTATATAAACTGTCCAAACTGAGTACGGAATTAATCAATTTTATCTTCACATCTGCTTTTATAAGATTCTGTCCAATCATTACATTTGTGGACTTTTGTCCTTTCCTCTGATTCCATTGTTTCTAAATAACTGAGTTCACGATTTCTACTCTTTAATTCTGTCTGTGCTGAATACATTCTCTTTTTTTGTGGATCAGAAACTGGACTTCAAATTTCCTTTGACAGTATCGTGTGTACACTTCATATGCTCGACTCTTGGTGCATACCTGGTGATCAAGGTCCTCAAACTTAAACCGCTTATTCTTGTGGAACCCACAGATCGATGGAGAAGAATCTTTCCAATGTCTTTTGTGTTTTGCATAAACATAGTGCTGGGAAATGTCAGTTTGCGATACATTCCAGTGTCCTTCATGCAAACCATTAAATCCTTCACCCCTGCAACCACTGGTGAGAATCTGCTTAGTAGAATGAACTTAGAATTTAAAACTTAACCATTTCTCTCGAAAGCCTCTAGCTGGTTTAAGTATGACTGACTGGTTTCTACTCATGCTGAGTGTGTTTACAATGTCAAAATTTGAATGGAGTGTCTTGAAATGCACTACACCCGACTTACTGTGGTACCATACATATCACGGTACCATCTGAAAAGCGACTTTTGAGAAGTCGGGTATGATAATCGACATTTTAGATGATTGTTATATTGCCTATATTCGACTTTTATGAAGTAAAATGTGCATACCCGAGTTTTTGAAAGTTGAATATCAGCGTGGTGCGTGATAGGTGTGGTGTCATAGTAAATTAGTTGCGGTGCATTTAAAGGGTCCCATTTGAGTAACTTGCTTGATTCCTGTTTTGGATTGTCAGTTGTTTTGCAGTGGCTAGTTTGGAGAAAAAGCTTTGACTGGAGAATATGGGCTTCTTTGATTCCCATTGTTGGCGGAATCCTTCTTACTTCTGTCACAGAACTGAGCTTCAATGTATTTGGATTTTGTGCTGCTCTGTTTGGCTGCCTTGCCACTTCTACAAAAACTATACTTGCAGAATCTCTTCTGCATGGCTACAAATTCGACAGGTATCTCGTTTTTCCTCAAGGTAAACGTTTATAATATAATAGCAAAGATTAGTAGGTATCGTTAGTGTTGCAATTGATATCATAAAGCTACAGACAGAGAAGGGAGAGTCTTTAAATTATTTAGGCACCATAGATTTGTTGAAGGCAGGACAATGGTTGAATTGTCCTTGAAAATAATTAGGATGTCAAAACTCCATAATCGCCCCTGTGAAACATCTTTCAGATTGTCTGATTAAGTCCCTCTTTCTCAAATGACGCTATGTTACTCAATATAGGAACATTCTACTTCTTCAACCTCATTGCCTTAAATAACGAGAAAAGTATTTGTCATTACCAGATACAACAGTGACAGTTGGGATTTCTTATTGATATTACCAAAAGGCTAGTTGTGTTGTCAAATAATAAATCAGCGCTTAGGACAAGATTTTTTTTTGACAACTTCTAGTTCTAGCAGATACCGAATTATATTACAACCTCTGCATTTATCCCTTTCAATAAAGCTGTGCTAATGATATCTGTTCTTTTGATGCAAAAACATGAGTATTTTGGGAATGATTACCTACTAAGTAGTATTTGTGTATTTATACGGTGTTCATTGTTATATCATGAATGTGCTCATGTGTATATATAGGGGATGTAACTCTACACACCAAGAGCCTCTTTCACCCGTTCTCATGTTTTCTGTTCTTATTTCCTTGCCTGATCATTGATTTTTGTGTGTCATGCAGGTACATGAAAAAGATCCATTCTTTATTTCACTTGTGAAATTTATTTATATATTTCTGCAAGCATATGTCTTAATTGACCATACAAGAGCACTTGAATTAACGTCTCTTATCAGATTCCTTATTTTACAAACACAAACACCATTCTTTCTTCATTTTACATAATCTTTATTTAAATTAAATACATGAGAATCTCTACAGCGCATAATTTTATTAAAGACCGTATTTTGTGCATTATAAGTTGATCATAACTTAGAGATTCTGTATTTTACAAATCCAAGAAAAGATTCTGATGCAGATGGTTTTCGATGAATCTGAATGATTTTGAAAAGATAGATAGATATATATACTAATCCTTTTCTTGAGCTTATACAGATGCTGATTAGTTCTACTTGTTATGCTATTTCCAGTATAAACACAGTGTACTATATGGCACCGTATGCAACTATGATTTTGGCTGTACCAGCGCTACTATTTGAAGGTCCAGGGGTTTTGGAGTGGTTCTACACATATCCCTCACTTGTATCGTCGTCTCTTATCATTATTATTGGATCTGGAATGTTGGCTTTCTTCCTCAACTTCTCTATTTTTTACGTTATTCACTCGACTACTGCTGTTACTTTCAATGTTGCTGGGAATATGAAGGTGCGATTATCTCTGTCAAGTACTGCTTGAATTGTTAACTTTCTTTTCGCAGTTATATGTGACTTTAGGTATAGAATCAATGATCAAATGGGTTTTGAGGGTTGCGGGTTGCAGATTAAGAATGTTCAGATTAATCTTTCTTTTCATGGGCAGGTTGCAGTTGCTATAACATGTTCATGGCTTATCTTTAAAAACCCGATATCAGTTGCGAATGGCGTCGGATGTGCAGTGACACTGGTTGGGTGTACTTTCTATGGGTACGTTCGACACAAGCTTTCGCAGAAGCAGCCTCAGCAGCAGCAGCAGTCACCAGGAACCCCTCGAACACCGAGAACTCCTAGAAGTAAAGCCGAGTTGCTTCCCCTTGTGAATGAAGACAAGGACAAGGTTTAATGTTGATTCTTGTGTTTTGGCTGAAACATAATATGGGAATATATAGGCATTTTTATTTTTCCTGTAAAAAAGAAAATGAATACTCCATAGCTAGCTAGGCTCTATTTACTGGTGTACACTTTGTTTCACTGTAATAGACATTGACCTCTTCTAACCTCTTGTTTGGAAAATGGTAGCTTTTGGTATGACCTTTTTTTGGTCACACTAATGACACACCTATTATCTGAACTCTAAATAATAATACAATAGATATGTGGGTTTCATGAACTTATTCACAAGTTATTGTCTTGCCTTGATCTGTGAACATTTTCAAGTCATAATCTATCAAACATTCTCATTAATTTTGTCAGAGATGTAATGATATTACGCCTTTGTATGGTCCACAAAGGGAGGACATTGAATTACTTGCGTACCATACAATACAACACTAACCGACCTGCTATTGTATGACCCGCGGGTGGACACTTCTAATTGGCCCTAACATCTACATGCGACATATGGCATGAGTCTCCACTAACCGACCGATAATGTTGCTTATACTGCCGTTTTCTAGAAAATATGCATGAAGTTGGAAGTTTAGAAGTATGTGTTTGCATTATTCCGGATTCTGAAGAGCAAAAAGTGATCCTGTAACTATTCCAGGCTAGTCTGGGCGAGCCCGAGGGGCGCCCCTTGGGGGGGGGGGGGGGGGGTGCAAGGGTGCCATGGCCCATAACCAAGGGCGGAGCCAAGATTTTAATTTAATTTGGGGTGTGCTAATAAACTATATCGAATTCGTCGGGTGGACTGGATTAAGAATATTTTATTGATCAAACTGGACTATATAGATTTTATATATATAATGACGGAGCCAAAAATTTATCTTCGGATGGGCTTGTGTACTATGTAAGTATAGTCGAGTGAAATTTGTATTAAGATAAGCGGCGTGTTTGATCGAACTATATAGGTTTTTCGGTGTACCAAAAATAATAATTGGGTGGGCTTAACCACCCTAAGCCCACCATGTAGCTACGTCTTTGTGTGTGTGTGTGTGTATATATATATATATATATATATATATATATATATATATATATATATATGTGTGTGTGTGTGTGTGTGTGTGTGTGTGTGTGTATTGTCAATTGAACAAGATATGATTGATGACATTGACTAGACGCGTTTGAGTAGTACTTTTGCTTCTAAAAATACTAGGAGAGAGGTTACTTTTTTTGGTTACCGTTTAATTAGAAGGACGCCGTAAAACAATATTTGGCCTGAGCCTAAATTTGGACAGAGACGCCCCTGGCGAGCCATGCTGAGTCCATGGTCAACTTTTGATTCTGTTTCTATGAATTTTATGTGTTGTATGATGTACTTTCAAGTATGCTATGTTTTTTGGAATTTCCTGTCACTCGTTTTTATGTATTTTAGTACGAGTGGTAGAATGGCAGGGTGTATATGAATTTGAACATGAACTTGTTTGCTTTAGTGCTCCCATGTGCCTTATGTATTACATGAATACTGTCATCCTACGTGTCACATGGGATGTTGACTAGTTATATTACCCAAGTTGCACCATGGCCTCCATGGTGTGTTATTACCATGGCGTTGTTCATTGTATATCTAGTATTATTTGTTCAAAGTTAAAATATTAACATGACAAGAAACATGCATATATCCTATGAAGTTAAGCAAGAACATGAACATGCAAAGTAAATAGTTAAAGAAAATGAACAAGTAAATTCAAAATGTACCAATGTACGTAGCTAATGGTTATATTTTCTATGCCTTGTTCAAGTTATGCTTTTGAAGTAACTTTGTGTATGCTTCTAGTCTATGCAATAAACCGTTTTGTAAATTGGGTGAAATATATATATTGACCAACACGAATCACTTTTTGATCTTGTACTACTTACTAATTTTATGCATGGGCTTACTACTTTATATGGAATAGAAAGTATGCAAGTTCAGGAAGGTTGACCAACACGAATCTTCTACTCCTTTCTAATTTTATGCATGACTTACTCCTTTATATGGAATAGAAAGTATGCAAGTTGAGGAAGGTTTTGATAACGAGCTTGAAGAGCAAGCTTATAAATGAAACCATGGAGTTTTTTATATTTTAGTAGTTGTTCCCTTGATAAGGCATGTGTGCTAAGTAGAAGTAGTAGCTTTTTTTTTTTAGACACGTTGGTTGTATGAGATTATAATAATTGTTTAAGTTATTTATGACTTTAGATTTGACATCACTGATAGTCTTGTGAATGTTGTTTTGTGGAAAGCCCGGAGGGTATGTTTAATGAAACTCATATTGATTAATGTACATCGTTTTAATTAGTGATATAAATATATTGTGTCAATAAATATATCATTTCTAATTTCACAAAGTACCCTTGCATCATTTCAAATGAGGTTTGTATTAATTAAAATTAAAAATGTTCTCTAATAACAAGAAAAGAAAACGAAATCTCAAAAATGAGGTTTGTATCAATTTAAAATATTCTCTTACAAGAAAAGAAAACCAAATCTGAAATACAAAATTTCAAAGAGGTAGACTGCATGACGAACTTTTATTCCAGTATAACACGCACGTTAACATTAAAGCAACATGGAAACACATAAGCTTACATATATAGTAGGATGAGAAATTGTATCCTACAATGGTTTAAAACATTGTAATACCAAATGGCATGTATTATAATCATAAATTTCTATTTGTTTTCACGATGCACATCCTTACTATGTGAATGAGTAATGATACGGGCAAAACGGTTGTGACACAACGGTGATCTGAGCCGTTGATTATAATGTGTCTAGGTTGATCATTATGTAAATCTAACATGATCAACGATGCATATCACCGTTGTGTCACTCGATGTGTCATAACCGTTGTACTCATATCATTACTCAATATAAATATGCATGTGATAATAATATTATATGACACTTGGTATAGCAATATTGTTACAACCGTCAGTAAGATAAAATTTTCTCAGATATATAGTTGATAATCTAATTGTTTCGGCCCGAATAGAAACACACTCAAGAAAACGTTATTATCATTACGGTTTGTCACTCAGCGTACACTTTAAGACAATTGATTATCCGGTGAAACTCATTAATTGTTTGATACGAGTCTCAATCACTTAGTAATCAATGGTCATTTTCGATACGCATGAAGTGCTACTCGCAATAACGTAGTCTATAATTGCAGGTGCAGTCATAGACGTAGCAATAATCATATCCGTAATCGCAGAAATAGCTCTGCCCACATGGAGAATCCTCACCATGAAGGTTAAAGTTTCCAATAGATTTGCTCGAATACTGAATTGCCAAAATTTTAGTTCCATCTGCTACTACTGCAAAAAAAAGAGCAGGAATTAATCAATAAACTGTCACATACATACTACACACACAAAAAAAAAGTACAATCTTTGGTGTAACAGTCGATATCCCTTGCCCCGTACCCCGGCCCAACAGAGTGGTGAGGATGGTAATCAGTAATCACGGTGTCGTAAAACTCAATATCCCTCGCCCACACCCCGGTCCAACAGAGTGGTGACGAGGTTATAAAATCATGGTGATCACACAACAGCCCCTTAATTAGATGGGAGGACCAGAACCCAATGCCCACAAGGAGTCACCGTTATTCAGAACTAACTCCCACTGTCCCATACTGCGGCTATCGGGATTCGATCTTGCATTCTCGATTTAATCTACCATCCGGAAACTAATTGAGCTATCCGCGCAGCCAGGAAAAAAAATACTTAACAATTTATAAAAACAAGTAATACTGAAAATTATTTTTTGGTATCTTCCCGAAACAATTTTCTGGATCCGTCGCTACATGTGGTGTGGTATGGATTGGGTCATTTCATGCAACTCCACAAGGGAGTTACCACAATATATATATATATATATATATAACGAATGAATGAATTTAAATTGAGATTCTTACATGCAGCAATGAAGACTAGCAGAACAAAGGAAGCGAGCTTAGCCATTTTCAGGATTTTTACTTTACACCTTGCCAATTGGTTGCAATATGCTCAAAGAATATTACAATTGTTGCTTCCTTTTTTACAATTGTTAGTAATTGCATGTTATATAGATGCATTAATCTCTCTCTCTCTAGGCTTTTTTTTTTTTTTTTTTTTGCCGTACGTCTTTGCAGAAAGTATGAATAAAATTATTTATCGGGTGTCACACATCTAAATTCTCTATCGTTGATCTATGGATTCATGGTGGAGAAAATTTGGTTGTCTCACCACACAATGATTGTATATTCATCATTACTCAGTGATAAAAAAACTTTCATAAAACTATTGAATGTCGTCCGAAAGCAATTTTAAAGGAGTTTTAAGGATACCAGATTAAATCTACGGTTCTTATTAAAAGCATCCCAATACATGTATGTTTAAAATCTTGATGTGTTGGTCTACGTAGATTTATCGGGTGTCCCAAATTTTAAAGTAATACATAGCCATTAGTGTACGTACGTAATTGTGTGGTTGTTTGACTTCTCAATTAAAAACCATTAATATATACGTATGCATGTATATTTGTCATTAAATAACTTTTTCTTCCCTCGAATTTATCGATTACCGGTGTTTTATATGTTAAAGAATTACTATCTCCGTCACAAAATTTAAATCCATTTGAAATTTTTACACAGTTTAAGAAAATTATTAAATTGATTATTTGTCGATAATTTTTTTAATAGGTATTTCTCATTAATTTTGATAGAAAAAACCTAAAATGAAATTTGACTGTTATTAATGCAAAATAATAAAATGTGTTGAGTATAAATTTTTTTTTAAATAGACTTATATTATGAGCTAGAGACAAAATAAAATAAATAAATAAACTAGTAAATGAAGTTACATTTCAGGACAGAGGTGGTACAAATCAACAAAAAACTAGCGTATTAATTAATTGAAAAAAAAAAGTTACCTTCGAAAGTTACATTTGTTTGTCATTTTTGCATTTTGTTCAGCTGAGTGTATGCAATCTAGTTTCCTAGCTAATCTTATAGTCAACCTGATCTTATGAGTCTTAGAGTCGGTTTTGTTCTCAGCTTGTTTCACTTTGTTTTTCCTCAGTTTAGGTATTTATTTGTCTGCTCACATGTTATGTTTTGAGCATGGAAATGTTTCCTGGACTTGTTATGTTGTATCGGTTAAAGTATTGAATATCATATTTAGTGTCTAGAATGATACTCAATTTAAAATATGTCTTCAGTCCGTCGGCTAATTAAAGTTTAAGTCCAACTTACTTTTTGAGTCAACCTGATCTGATGTATGTGATCTCTGTTCAATCTCCCTTTTTAGCTATGCCTGTTGTTGAAATCTGATGGATTGTCTGTCTAGGTTTAGGTGAACGGAGTGTATATTTAACCAGCTTACTGTCTTAGTCTATGTGCGTCATGATGATCAGTCAAGTGCATCATCAAGTATTGAGTCTAAGTTTTGGTCCGATATAAATCTGGGTTGTTTACATATTTGTCCTGGTTTTATCTTCTAAACTTGCCTGACTTTCTAGTGTCCGGTTAGTCTATGTACTATTTTGCTTATATGAGAAACTAAGTATTACAACCTGCTGTATGAGTTTTTATGCATATGTTCATGTCCTATTTTGTCTAGCAATCAGCCTGTCCATATGATCATCTTGTCTCCTATGTTTGCTATGTATTAGTGCTAAGTAAATTATGTTAAGTAGAATTTTAGTTTGGGAAACAATTATAATGTGCTCTAATCTATCTCTTTGCTTCAACCACTTTGCAGAAATGTATTGATGCATACTATAACTATCATATACAAGGGCAGAATAATAACAACACATAAGAGGTCACATTTACAATTTTGAGTTGCTGATTACATATCCTATGTTTTGCAATCGATGCAGCCACCATGATGCACTTTCCTTAAACACGAGATGTAGATGGTAGGCTGCAATTTTAATCTTTTCACTTTTGTTTTAGGGATTATTAAAAAGTTTGTTATTCCAGCTTGTAAATTATTAGTATTATTTAACAATGTAATTTTTTTTCTTTTGATGGTGTGTTTGATAATGTTTATAGTGATGGGATATGTCATCATTCAGTCATGATTTAGCTTGGGTAGATTTACATACAATGAGGGTATATATTATCATTAGATAAATTTGAAGAGGCCAATCTGGTCACTAAAAGTCATGTCTTTCTGGTCATTAAAGACTTTTAATGACAGGAAATGTACAATCGCCGCCCTCCTTATTGCTTCTCTCTATAAAGGCATATAGTGAGAGTAAAAGTTCCCGTCACTATTGAACTTTCTCATTTAGTGACGGGTATTTTACTCTCTCTCTCGAAAACATTTCTTTAATGAGAGTAAGATACCCGTCACTAAATGAGAATTCAATAGTGACGGATATTTTTACTCTCACTGAACGCCTTTATATAGAGAAGCGATAAGGAGGGGTGATGAGAGTAAATTTCCCATCATGAAAAGTCTTTTGTGACGGGAAACCGACTTTTAATGACCGTATTTCCCTCATTAAATATCGATTTTCTTGTAGTGTATGTTTTGCAGATTACATCGCTTAATTTGTTCGATTCGCTTCCAAAAACAATTTTGAACCATGAATCGTCTTTTGAAGGTAAAAGTCAGGTCTTTTTTTTTGATTTCTTAGTTTATCGTAGTACTCATGTTAGAATTTGTGCACTAAACTCAATTGGGTTGGACCAGATCGTATAATTTCTACTACGCTTATATAATTATACATATAACAAATGACAGTCATGTTATTATATATTTGTTCTTTTAATGAACCAATTGTGATATTGTATACATGATTACGTCCTTAGTATCAAACTGTGATACTGAAATCATAATAGTGACTATAATTGATGAGATCTTGAATCACTTTAAATTGTTCGATACTTAAATATCTCTAGTCATATGTATTACCAAATGGGGCATAAAAGGTACGGTTAGACTAGCACGATTTTGATGTCTTCTATTTTATAAAGGTAGTGATAGATCTCACCTATCGAAATGCATATGCACTTGGACTGTACGTGGATGTGTATTAGAGAATACGTACGTTAGGTTGACCCGCTTACCTTATTTAGTGCCGCGCTATACATGTGTAATTATCCTCAGACCGGGGTCTTAATAACATTACAGTGTGGATTGTCATGTTTTGACACTATTTATGTTTCCCCTAATCACAGGACGATCGTGCGGTAGTGATTGAGTATGGCATTGAAGCATGCGTAGGAGTTATGTCACAACGAATATATATATATATATATATATATATATATATATATATATATATATATATATATATATATAGGGGCGGCGCCACCTTGAAGCAAAAGGGTCACTTGACCCACAATTTAAAAATAAAAAATAAAAATTCAGTGTATTTTTTACACAATTTAAAATTTTTATATACTAATATCTACTGACTGACCCCCTAAAATTTTAAAATATAGACTCTTGACCCATAATTATACATATATATTTTATATAATACATTAGAAACTTGTAATACGATGTGTCGTTATCGATCCATGATCCGTATCACACAATTCCTAGAGCCGCCCCTGTATATATATATAATGAAATCCTCAACAGAACTTGAAAATTGATGTGCAGTTTTCAAAAATCACGGTACATGTAACAAAAACAAACTGCTGCTTTCTCTATTAATATTACACGTACGTACTAGAGCAAAACAAGAGTAAATACAGAATCACTATTTTTGTAAGAATGCTACACAATTTACATATACTATGGAGATCCAACGGTTATCTTTCAGGGTACATGGATCTTGTATGTAATGCGGTTTCTTTCTAAAAGGAGACGCCGCGAGTTGAGTTTTTATATATGTCTCTTAGCTCAGAAGGGATAGACAAGGAGGGAGAATGAGAGTTAGATAGAAATAACGAAGGGTAAAAACGATCCCATACATCAAGTATCTTTAATGTAAGGTATCGGGCACGAAGGAAAACAAACGCAAGATATGCAGCGCCAGGCCTTGCAAGGTCAAGAACAGGTCTTACAAGGTCAAGAATCGGCCTTGCAAGGTCAAGAACAGGCCTTACAAGGTCAAGAATTAGAGAGAGGACGAGAAAGAAGGCAACATTAGAATAACATAAGAGAGAGAAAACAAAAGAGAAGAAGAAGAAGAGGAAGAGGCAGTGGGGATTGAGAAAGCTCAGGTAGGATAGCACCGAGTTAAGTTGAGAAAACCGCATTAATCAAGCTACTCGAACAGTAGGCCAATGCCGAATCCCATGTCGTCGAACTTTCATCTACCGGATCGAGACCCGTAGTTGTTGTTGCTTTTAAGCTCGTCATGTCGTCGCTAAAACCGAGCACGTACAAACTAAGTATGGGGAATGAAGAGAAATGATAAGGAAATGAATGAATGGAAAGAAAAGGGTATAGAGAAATATATATATATACGTGTAGGGAAAGACTTGGTATGCAAGGTAGAAGCCGGCAGATTGCACTATGAGCTTTGAAAATGACGATCTTATTAGGCCAGATGGAATGTCTACACAGTCCTTTTTTTTAATTTTGGCCGCCCAAAGACTGTAATGCCGGCACAGGCCTGTCTGTCTGCCTGCCTGCTGGAGCTGTCATTTATTGATACAATTAATTGGTCGAGTTAATATAAAAAAATTATAATATAAAAAAGGCCAGTTATATTTTAATTGTGACATAACACTATAAATTTGTAACATGTGGAGTTTATACAAAGAATCCTCTAATAAAAAGGTAATGTTTTTGTATATTATATACATTCATGACGATACAAGGAATTAACATAGGGTCAATTATTTAAAAAGACTGATTTTCAACTTATTAGGGGTAATAGGACACTCCGAAATCTTATTTTAAGTTATAAAGACATTCTAATTTTAAGAAGGAAACTTATTTAGTTATAAGGACATTCTAATTTCAAGTGGATAAAGAAGAAGAAGGAAAAAAATGAAGGAAGGGAAAAAGATAAGTTTTATTTTTTTTTTTTTTTATTTTTTAATTCACCATATTTCTAAAGGTCATATATTTTGATCTAAAACTCGAATCATCATAATTTTTTCACTAAAATTCATTTTTTTCGTCTTCTTCATTCTAAAATCAAATTTGATATTTTTTCGAATAAATTTCATAAAATAATTTTTTTCTTCATAAAAATCGACGTGACGTATTGATCACCGTCATGCATTGACCACCTACCCGGATGCATTGGCCACCAGGATCCATTAACCACCCGATGCATTCACCGCCGTGATTCATTGGCTACCATGATGTATTGACCGCCGCGATCCATTGACAACCTTGATCGGTGACATCTCATTGTAGCGATTTATGCAATGACGTCTCATTGTAGCGATTTATGTAGTGACTTCTTATTGTAGCGATCTATGCATTGATGTCTTATTGTATCGAATTATGCGCTGACGTGTTATTGTAACGATTTATACAGTGACGTGTTATTGTAACAATTTATGCATACCTTTGGTTGTAAAAATATGCATTTAAACCAAAAAAAAAACAAAAGAAATACAGTTATTTTACAAAGTTGTCGAAAATTCAAACCAACACTAATCAAATAAACCAACATCAATCAAATATTTAAAGATAACAAAGAAATAAAGTTACTTTACAAAGTTATCAAATGTGTGTATCAAGTTGTATATGCGATGACATCAATATCATTGCATCAGTTATCTAATTGTAAAAACAGTCATCAATGTCACTGCATAAGTCATCAATGTCCCTGCATCAGACATCAATGTCACTGCATAAGTCGTCGATGTCACTGCATAAAACCTAACAACTGCATCAGTCAGCTCTGCTCTTGTTTTGCATTTCTCCAAATGTGGAGCTTTTAATATGGATAGAAGTACAAGTTTGGTGAAACTACAAAGACTCTTCACTATGACTCTTGTAATGGCCACACGTTATTTGTGCCCTCCTGGTAATTGGATTCATTGTGGAATCCCTCAATTCTTTAACACGATCTTGAATCATTTGACGATCTTGTTTAGATTAATGTCCCTGCATCATTCATCAATGTCACTGCATCGGACATCAATGTCCCTACATCAGACATCAATGTCACTGTATAAGTCATCAATGTCCTTGTATCAGACATCAATGTCACTGCATAAGTCATCAATGTCACTGCTTCAGACATCAATGTCACTGCATCTAAAAACAAAAAAACAAACATCAGCTCCAGCGCTTCCTCTCTTTTTTTTTTCTTTTTTCTTTTTTTTTTCCTTCCTTCCTTCCTTTTTTTTCTTTCTTCTTCTTTATCAACTTGAAATTAGAATGTCCTTATAACTAAATAAGTTTCCTTCTTAAAATTAGAATGTCCTTATAACTAAATAAGATTTCGGAGTGTCCTAAATGATCATTAATTCTCTAACGATGGCCTTATAACTAATATCCACATTAACATATATGATATACCAAGGGCTATCGTGATACAAGTTGTGAATGTCTTTTCGTTCTGAAAATTATTTTCAATTTCACCCTTCAAATCATCAAAAAAAAAATATATATATATATATATATATATATATATATATATATATATATATATATATGTATATATGGTTGCTTATTCGGATCCAATTTTGGGTTAGAAGTTTTTCTATCCTAATTTTAGTCGTAAGGTATAAAATGTGTTTTCTTTTATTTTAGTCATAATGTATGAAATTTGTTTTCTGACAAGTATTGAGTCTTAAAAACATCAACATCTAACTCAAATTAATTAAGAATAGTCAATCATTTTATGAATTTATATTAAGTCAGGTATTGAGTTTAAAAAAGATCAACATCTAACTCAAATTAAGTAAGAATAGTCAACTATTTTCTGACTCATATTAGGTCAGAACGGTGTCTGGGTTGTGAAAAGATGTCCCTAAAACTTGTAAGTCTGAATGAGTAAATAAAAATTATATTGGAGACTCTTTATCGATGATGAGTTATCACATGCCCCAATCGCATTACCATATGTGTTACGGGGTGAATGTAAATGTTAATCAGGTAACATAATTGCTCAGAATCATGGACTTGCTATTATGTCTAAGAACTGAAAGAAGTCCCTCATTTACGGTGTTTGAACTTCTACACTCCAGCTTTCTTTATAAGGGGAAGCTTCATAGTGGAATTTCCCCTTCTGAATCCTCTACCACAATGGGGTGTATATATATATATATATATATATATATATATATATATATATATATACACACACGTTCTTTAAATTGTGTAAAACCAGAAATATCACAAGGAGCGAAGATGTACAAAAACTACATAGAATTTGTATGTCAAATATATATGTTCATATATAGATTACATGATTATTGTCATCAATAATTAACAAACCAAACTGAAACATGGTTCTTGACCTCTATAATATCCGAAAAATAAATAGAGAAAAAACAAAACTATTACAGAATGATTTTAAATACACAAACATCTCAAAATTAGGTTGAATACAGTTCCACGAGATCGTCAGCAAACGCCTGCCTAATGGCTTCTCTCTTGAGCTTCAAAGCCGCAGTGACAAACCCGGATTCGGGTGTCCACGGCTCAGACAAAAGTTTAATCTTTGCCGGTATCTCGAACTTCTCAAGACGTGCAGCCTTACCAACCTGAAAGAAAAAACAAAAAAAACAAGAATTGAACGAACGAAATAAATTTCCAATAGTGGATCATTCATTGGATACGAGTCCCACTCATTGATTAAAGGTTTACGAGTGTGTAGAGGCATAGTATTGTGGTGGTATCGTTACTTGTGGGGTAAGAAAACTTTAAAAGTGTCCTTATAAAGTCCCACGTATGTAAAGTAATGTCCTGCTCGTCCCCATATAAGTGTGAAACATAAAGGTCTTGTCAACTCGGGTTAACCCTTTTAGACCGACGAGGACAACGGTCTAAGCAGTTGACCGGGTCATTTATGACTCATTTAATGCTACCAGGCTCGAGGTCTGGAGGCGTTACGGTCCCTCTAGTTCATAATGCAATGCCTAAATAACTGAGCATTGTCAACTTCTAGGGTTGAAAAGAAGAGAGTACCTTTACTAATGATCCTTGTACTTCGGACAAAGTTTCTTGTTTCTGACACAAGTCTGAGAAGTCGAGATATTTTATTTCTTGTTTGGATGCCCACTCCTCAATGGCGGCTTGGGCAGCCACGACTAATGCAACACAGTAACTACGGAAGGGATCTGCGTGAACCATAAGGTTGTCGACGTACGGGCTGACTAGTAATGCGGCTTCAACCTATAAAGGAGAAGGTCAAGCTAAGTAACCTGCACAGTCAAGCTCCAACAGAAATTCATAGAGATACAAAGGCGTTTTTTTATCCCTTTTGTTTTATGAATTTTGCACTTTTACTCTCAATGTTCCACTTTTCCACTTTTACCCCCTTCATCTAGGTACGTTTTTACCTTTTCAGCCCAACATGTCCAACAAGAATTAAAAAAAAAAAAAATACTTGGTATGTGGCAAAATCGACAAAGAAAAGGTATTTTACAAATTAAAAAAAAAAAAAAAAAAAAAAAAGAGCCATGGATGAGAGGTATAAAGTGCAAAATTTGTGTAACAAAAGGGATCAGAAGTGTTTTTATCCCGAAACTCATATGCGTCTCCTACCTTTCCGAGAGAAACATACTCTCCATGTTGAAGTTTCACGATATCTTTTTTACGATCAATGATCTCAAGACAGCCATCCGCGTGGAACTGCCCGATGTCACCCGTGAAAAACCACTTCATGCCTCTCTCGTCAACCTTTATCACGAGATAAGATAATAGTTGGTGAAATTTCCCAAAGAAAACAGTACAAGAAGCAAATAGTAAATAGTTACCTTATAAACTTCTTTTGTTTTCTCTTCGTTTTTGAAATATCCAACGGTAACATTTGGACCACCAATAACAATTTCACCCCGAGGCATTGGAGAATCGCTTGTCAAATATCCTCCCTCGGGCCAATCAATCAACTAAATAACAACAATGTCAAGTGTTACAGGTTGTTTTTACTTTGTTCAGGCCCAACAGACGCATTTAAACAAATCAAAGAATTGTACAAGGAAAATCAGATGAATAATTTACTAAAATATCACCACCAAAAGGAATATCAGATGAATAAGGACAATGTACAACATACAATTACCTTTTTACCCCCAAATTCTCATAAAAGAAGCATGTAAACATGCTTAAAACTACATACATTTGTGCATTTCAGACGTCAATACACACTTAAAAGAGAACATACAGTAAATAACCTACAGAAAATTAACAACATAGCACAAGATAGCACAAAAAATTAACACAAAAAATTAATAACAACATAGCACAAGATAGTACACGTTGAATTGGACATTAAGGTGGCTATTGGATATTTACCTCATGTACATACACATGCACATAAAATAAAATAAAATAAAACACACACACACAAAAGAAATATAGCCTAATGTTTATGCTAATACGAAACAAATAATTCCATATTATTTTCTACCTTAATATATGAACATGGGAGTGGAGCTCCGACCCGGCCAACAGATGTATCATCGGCCTCACTAAATGTTCCACCAGCGCAGGTCTCGGTAAGACCATATCCTTGACCTATTGGAGCACTAAAAACATAAACAAAGCAATAAGGATATTATGAATATGTAGAACAATATTAAAAGAAAAACAAAAGGAATATGCAGACAACAAATACAAGTGAAAGACGACATATCACATCACGACTTAAATTTAAAAATAAATAAATAATATAAAATAAAAGGTTGAAGCAGGATACTGAAATGTTAACACCAAAAAGTTATAAAAAAAAAAGGATATCAAAATTTAAAACGGCAAAACAAACAATTATGACATAATACCACCATGGAAGACACATGTGAAGCCCACAGGTAGATGTCATCCTTGTATACTGATCAGCCGAGTTCAGAAAAACAAACTTACCCGAGACATATGTTGATGAACCTTTGAGTGTCAGCTGATAGAGGAGCACCTCCAGATAGTACAAAGCGCACACGACTACCCAAAATTGCTTTTATCTTCCTAAACACCAGAAAGTTCCAAAGGTACCTCTCCAAACCCCATGCACCAAACCAACTACCATTCACAGAAGATAGTCGTCGGGAATATGCCAAGTTGAATAATCGCTTGGCTATTCCACCCGTACCATCCACCTAAGTCATATGACAATTGGAAACTATGTTATCAAAATCGAAAGAAACAAATTTCGAGTATCACAATTTTTTATTGTTCTTAACAAAGGTTTCTCACACCTTCTTGCGTACACCATCTCGAACACGATCAAGGATTGCAGGGACGGCTGCCAATAGCGTTGGTCTCAGCACAGATGCATCCCCTTTTGTCCCCTTCTTAATCTTACTTGAAGAATCAGTCAGAGTCAAAGGAGTGCCGTATCCTATGGAGCACCCGACAGCTACCATGATATTCTATAGCCAAAAAACATACGATGAATAAGAACTAAATGTCTACTTAAGGCAGCTCCTACAGAGCAAGGCACCATTTTTATATCAAGGAGTTAGATATGGAGGCTTGCCGTGCCATGGATTCATACGACGATAATAATATTATTCAGGCTAATGTGCTTTTCACATAATCTTACATTATTGCAATGCGCCGTGATAATTCAAAACATATTAATATACTAGCATTTCAATACTAGAGTGGGTATAACTTTTCAATTTAAGCTGCACACATGTGAAAATATTGTTTCAGACAAACACTAACACAAGCTGACTAACGAATAAACATTATAAGAAGGTGAGTTCTATTAGCACCCCCGTTTTTACTTCTGGCATCCATTTTTTGATTATTTTTTCGGATGAAAAAAACGTCAGTCACACTGGTGTTCCTTGTTGAACACCAACGTCAGTGACACAAGGAACACCAGTGGAAAGTCGTGGACTGACGTTTCTAAGTTTTAACACTTTTTATATGGGGAACGTCAGTCACACTGGTGTTCCTTGTTGAACACCAACGTCAGTGTCACTGACGTTGGTGTTCAACAAGGACACTGACGCTGGTATTCAACAAGGAACACCAGTGAGTGTGACTGACGTTCCCTTTATAAAAATCACCGGGTTCCAAAGTAATTTTTTGTGGTGCCGGGAGTAATAGGGGTGCCAGTAGTAAATTGGGGGGTGCCAATAGAACCCCCCTATAAGAATTGTAACTACTTTAATGAATTATAACTACCTCTAATAAATAATGCTAATACCATAAAGAGCAAGGGGACCACAGTGAAAATAAAGACCCACACACATACACACAGTGAGGAAAATAAAAATAAAAATTATTGGAAAATAGATGAAAGCAAAGAACATAAAATCAATAAAAAGGCCAAAGAACGAAACAATCAGAATCTTGAACATCAGGAGGTACAACCAAATCCAAACAACCTTGGCCAAAAAAAAAAACACTTGGATGTGTGTTCTCAGCTTGATGACTAAAAATCAATCATCAGCTTCAGTGGTGGGATGAGAAACAAAATGGAGTGTACTCGGAAAAACAAAACACAGAAAAAAAAATCCAAGAGTTGAAGGTCAAAGTTGATTAGATCTTGCAACTTCTAAAGAGTTTGTTCCAAATAAGTAGGCAATTACAAGAATAGACATATCAACAGTAAGTTCCTACAACGACACAATACAGATTGCCTCGACTTAAAGTTCGAAGCTAAAGCTCCATTAATTGTTAATCACTAGCATGACCTTAAAACAGCTACGAAGCCAATCCAAACAAAACACAGCATTGTGAAATTCTGCAAAATAGCATACCTCAGCAGCTAATTCAAGAATATGGGCGAGGGGTAGATACGCCAAGTAAGTATCCGTGCTCCCAAGGCCAGGAACAATCGTCATAACCGCAGAACCAGTAGCCAAAATATTTTTGTGAGTCATCATCACACCCTTCAGGAAATAACTAGAGTACGTGATGCTAAACCAATACAAGAGAGCTTTAAAAAATGCAGTAAATATAGTAGGTTGATTTAAAGAATACTGGTAATATAAGAAACAGAATGTGGTGAAACACTAACTAGAAAAGAATAGGTAAGGATTGCAGCGTGCTACAGCCCACTGAGGACCTAAAATCTGAATTCATTGGTCTTAAAAGGAGAAAGAATGACAGACCACTAGCTAAAACCAAAACAGGAAACCAATATTTACAAATTCCAAGGAGTCAATGGTACAGAGTGAAGACTGGCTGTAAAGAGAAAATGATTCCTCCACGTAAAAGCAAAGCCATCTGCTAGAACTAAGGAAGAATACACCTTATCAAGACTTCAGCATATTGTTGATATATTACCAGTAACTCAACAAAAAAATATCTTCACGGAAAGACAGACTATCCAGCAGACAAAACACACAAAACAAAATTTAGAACGGACCTTAGGCAAACCGGTACTTCCACTTGTGTACATTATAACTGCAATATCAGCTGGAAGAGGTAAATCCGGTTCAGCTGGATGCTCTTGGCCAAGCCTTTTCACGTCAGAAAAGGATAGAACCTTCCAGCCAAAATTCTCAGAACTGACTGCTCCATTTGATGGAAGCTCTTCGTCCATGCATATGATTCTTTTTACTGTATCAAGCTGGCCACTCATATTAACAAGCTTCTTCATTTCCTTCGCGCCGCATATAACAGTTGTAACCTCTGTCTGACAAACACAATGGCTTTGGGTCAAGAGGATACTTTGAGTCGTCAAGAAAATCGTAGAACTGGTTTTATCCAAAGATTACTCTTCACAAGCAGGTTAAAAAATTGCAAGTTTGCAACCAAAACAGAGTCATAGCAACTTTAAATAAATCAGTTACCATTATACTTCATTAGAAAATTTGTTATCACAAGAATATGTTACGATATTTGAACTTCTGCAAAATAGGCGATCTCGAATGTGATATACACCATCAAATAAACTTGGAAGACATCAAGACTTAATGGAA
Organism: Gentiana straminea; assembly: GCA_036785695.1. NCBI lineage: Eukaryota > Viridiplantae > Streptophyta > Magnoliopsida > Gentianales > Gentianaceae > Gentiana > Gentiana straminea. The sequence continues at coordinate 586,840 of JAVUPR010000019.1, forward strand.
TGCGTCAAGCAGAAAAGGAGAGCTCAATATTCCAAATCTGTTTAACAATTGAAGCCAATTTAGAGAAGATGCTGGGGGAATTTATCAAGCGTTTCAATCTTTCAGCACTGTGGTCGAGTTTAGAGGACATGAGTAAATTAGAAAGGACGGAGTACTGTCCCTGCCATGCCCACCTTATATAGAACTTTTATTCCTCTATTCATCTATGTGTTCCATTTACAACAGTCAAGAAGGATGTGGCTAGTGGGCATCAACAAAAAGTGGTCTCACTAACAAAACCCAAAATGTTTGATGACACTCGAGAAAAGAAGTGTCAATGTACTTAAATCAACTAGCACCAAATTGCCCAGGGAGCAGAGGATTTTGGTTAGACAGAGTGCCTGGATGGGCGGTATAATGATTCAGGTGGAGTGATTATTGACGATGTGGAGACTTAGCAATTTGTAAAGGGGCTTACTTTCAACGTCAGATTTTCTAAATTTTTCTCCTTTGTACAACATATGTATTGTCAAAAGTCCTTGCTTGATTCCCTGGTACATGGCAGTCTCTTTGATGATAAAACATGTACTCCATAAGGACCATAAAATCATTCAAAATTTCGTATGCATGAGATTCAGGTTTGCGATTGGAAATTAGGATCTGGGTTACTTTGGCTCTTTCCATACACTCTAATTTTCAGGAGCATATATTGGTGATTTGTAGAAGGTAGGATTTCCTGTCTAAACAAGTGGCTTCAAATGTGATAGTAATAATAAATGGTACATGGTGTTCTGAAAAACCCAATTAGCATGACAATATGGTAACGCAGTCCATTCAAGTAGAATTTGGTATGGACTACACATTCAGTGGCTCTTTGGTTTTCAGTAGATAGAAACTTATAGGAAGCCATTCCCGAAAAAAAATGAAGTGCTAGAAAGCCAACAATTTCAGATATATTCAGACACAACGTAACCATATTAGTGAGATCAGATACAAAAAGCAAGAAAAGTACAAACATAATACTCTCAGTTAAACATCTTGCTAAAGTGCGAGCTATGAACACAGACTGAAAAAAAAAGTATGCTACCACTGCTTTGCATGTGTTGAACGTTCAGCATGCACATCCGACAGGTGTGTCATGTCGAAGTTATTATGTAGTCTTTTGAAGTACATGTTTTATCACCTTTAACATGCATGTCCATTTGACAGGACACGTCAAAAAAGAAATTTCAATATTTTGCGAGAAAAGCAGCATTATTGTTCTTCCTTCTCTTTACAATCTACAAGAAATTCTATATATTTCTGTTATGAAAACCCTAACCAGGAAGAAAGGAGGAACAGAGGTGGCTAGATGTAATTTTAGGGAGAATATATAAGGTGACACAAGGACAAGGGGGTGATAAAGAAAGAAGAATGTTGATCAGAAAGGTAAAGGTGAACCGATGAAAGAGAAGCAAAAAAATAAATAAATAATAAAAAATAAAAAATTGCCAGTCCTACTTGGTGGACCTTTCATTGGGGTTGAAAAATAAGTAATTTTGTTCAGAAAGGTTTTTTGTTTGTTTTCATGACAAAACTTATAACAGACTATTGTCTCGTTTGCCCGTGTTTATATGTAAGATCCCATTTCTCGGCAAACAAAAAAATTTTAAGAACTTAAACAAGCTCTTTAATTGTTTTCAGCACTCAAAGCTCGAGTATCGTGCTAATTTCATTGAGGGTATGAATAGTGTCGCATCCTTATACACTGTACAAGACGAAATTGTAAGCATATATTGCTTCTCAAGAAATAAAAATACTAAACCATGAGTTGTGTTATACACGTTAAGCACAACATGTAGGCATGTTTGTACTACCATATCATGTTGGTCTTGAAGTCGAGTTATTAAGCAAGGTTGTCATGTTATTTAAACAAACCATCAAAGCTAGGATGCACATATACGTATTTTGCATACTTCAAAAAGCTATAATCTCAGTATCTCCCCCGTGTTTCCTGAGAAAGAGTTTTTTGTCATCTTAACTTTCAACAAATTTTCATATACTAGGAAGCTGCTGCAAGTCTACCACCAAAGGATGCAAAAGGCAATGCAAAAATCCAACATAAGCAGACAAAAAGAAATGGGTATGCCACATATTGAGACATAATATGCACATGTGCCTGATTTGGAGAAGAGACTTTAAATTATCAATGTTGGCTGCTACAACGGAGTGGACGATGTGTACTATCTAAATGTATTCCAGAGCGAGATACCTCATTTAGTGAATGGCACATAGCTTCTTCGCCCAAGGATGCATAGATTGTCACAACAGTCACATTACGCCTGAAGCAACCCTAAATGAAGAACACCACTATTAGCATATTGGAAAAATGTTCTGTGAGAAAACAGATTACAATTGATCATCAAATAGAGCAGGGAACTAAATGCGCTGCAGACTTAACGCAAATGACATTTCAACTTCACAATCTCAAATAACTGTGTGGCTTTGAAGCAGAAGAAAGAAGATTAGCATAGTGAATGTGAATCTACATCATCATGGACAGCAGTCTCCAGCAGGGGTCGATAGGCAACAAATATAACATCAACAATGACCAAGCACACAAAGTAATACCTGCAGTGCAATTAACCATTCTTCGCGTGTATCAGCAAAGATAGCAGCACGTTCTCCCCTTGAATGCCCTAGTTGAGCTAAACCAGAGGCGAAATTGCACACGGCTTCGAAGGTTTCCCCATAGGTCAGCCACTCATAATCACCAAGATGAAGCTTCTCAAATGATCTACCATCAGCAGACGTTTCCATCTCTCTTGAAACTAATTTTCTGGTTCCTAGGCACCTCTTGTGGACATACTGCTTGCATGCCTCCTCAAAAAGCTCTGCAAGGGTGGTGATTCCAGCCCAAGCCGATTCTACAGGAGAAGTAAACCGATGGTTCCGCAAGGCATATCCCGGTTCCCCACCAACATCAACAGGAACACCCCGTTTCTTTCCATTCTTAGAATTCCGAAGCAAAAGGGTAAACGCGAGTGGGACAAGTACACCAATAATATAGGCACCCATATCCACCCCTACAAAATCGACCCAAAAAAAAAAAAAAAACGTCAGACAAACAAAATATAGACACACTACGTTCTCTAGAGTCACTAATGCTTAAAAGTAGTCATGTTTATTTAGCTAAATCAAGAGAACTGATCAACTAGCAAAATGAAGAAAACATCGGCAGATTATCAATACAGAGTAAAGTATGCTTTTTGAAAACAGAGCACTTAGTTTTTATCACATTAATTCAAATATAACAGCTCACCGGACCTTCCTAGATTATTCCCAAAACAAGCTCAATTACTGAACTTGCATGCCGTTTCTTTTTCGTCTAAATACTTTGAAAATAATTACAGAACAAACAATATATCAAATTATATGATTCTTCATAGTCTACAGACTACACTTATACACCAATTAATCAACAATGCCGACTGAAATGAATACTCCAACAAAAAAAAAAAAAAAAATACAATTCTCACAGCGAACAAATACCAACAACGATCATAAATGCAAGAAACTGTAGTTGAATTTTCCACCAAATCCGGAACAGAAACACACCAATTCATTCAAACAGAGAAAAAATTCATATAAAAAAGACATAATTCAGAAACAAGAACATACCAATCCGATTGAAATTCAGTGTCTCCTCCTAACAGGAATGAATGAGGGAAACACGCTAGCAAAATAGCTTCTCAACCGTTTCAAACACACATTCAAGTAGCTCAACTGTGAGATTGGACGAGTGGGAACCACATTATTAGATGATGATGATGATGAGGTGTAGGCGGAGAAGCCTAGATAGACAGGCCTTGTGAGCCCCGCCTCCTAATTGTCGATTAGCAGATGAGCTTTTAAACTTTGGCATGAAAGTCCCAACCGGCCACGTAACTTGTTGTCCGTAACAAACTTATTTTTTATTTAAATACCGGTTAACGTGAGCCGTGCTAGGCACGGCGAGCCCAACATAAATCGTTACCAACGATAATATCAAAGAATAGATCCCAACATGAAGTAAATCGCGTAAGTTTAAACAAGATAGCAAATTCAAGCGTAAGACAAAGAGAAGAATATAAACATATCGCATTCTCACGCGAGAGTATAACTCTTTCTTAGAGACGTGAAGATTGTGAATCACTTCTCTTCCAAATTTCTATCGGGAGTTTCCACCTACAAAATAAACCACAATATGATTTATCGGAGAACAATGTCATAAAGTCAATCCTTTTAGCTTCAAATTTACGTAATGAAATATTATAGAAAAAAATAATGTTGCACCATAACTACTGCGGTCAAATCTCCCGGGACGCCTTAGCTTCCGGATCATTAATATCTTTGAAAATGTGTTTCACTCATTTTCTATACGACATTTCTCTTTCTTATCAATAATGAATATGTCATTGATCACGTGTTCATTTATTTGGTGCAAAAAAACACGTGTCAAACGGTCTGAAAATATAAAAGTGATTTGGTATTCCAACGTCAATTTTAGTGATACTCGTACTGCAAACGGCCGTCGGTTCCACCGACGTTATGTTGTTAAAAATAATAAAAACATTTAATGTGGTGTCCACTTGGCCACATGTGGGAAAACATTCTTGACGTGATATTTGTTTGGCCATATTTTTTTATTGTTGTATTTTATAGTTAAACTTAGTACATCTTTCATCGTACACTACACAGTAGAACTTCAAATCCGCCAGTCTTTCCTTTTTTTCTCTTTTCTGCACAAACTACTAACGGTACACGTTTGATATAAAAAAAGTACACGTGTTAATGTATTTTATAGCTAAACTTGGTCTATATTCTATCGTACACTACACAATAGAACTTCAAATCCGTCGGTCTTTCTTTTTTTCCCTTTTCTGCACAAACTACTAACGCTACACGTTTGATAAAGAAAAAAAGTACACGTGTTGATGTATTTTATAGCTAAACTTGACTCATCTTCCATCGTACACTACACAGTAGAACTTCAAATCCGTCGGTCTTTCCTTTTTTCTTTCCCTTTTCTGCACAAACTACTAATCGTACACGTTTGATAAATAAATAATAAAAAAAACCACAAAGGTAAATTAAAAAATATACAAAAAAGTGCCACGTGTCAAGCTAAGAGGGTGGCCACATGGCCTCTTGAGGGCTCACCCTCTTAGCTTCTTATGTCAAACGGTCTGAAAAATATAAAAAATGATTTGGTATTCCAACATCAACTTTAGTGACGCTCGTACTGCAAACGGCCGTCGGTTCCACCGACGTTATGTTGTTCAAAATAAAAAAAATATTTAATGTGGTGTCCACTTGGCCACATGTGGGCACACATTCTTGACGTGGATATTTGTTTAGCCATATTTCTTTGTTGTTGTATTTTATAACTAAACTTAACTCATCTTTCATCGTACACTAAATAGTAGAACTTCAAATCCGTCGGTCTTTCCTTTTTTCCCTTTTCTGCACAAACTACTAACAGTACACGTTTGATAAAAAACAAGTACATGTGTTGATGTATTTTATAGCTAAACTTGGTCCATCTTCCATCGTACACTACACACTAGAACTTCAATTCCGTCAATCTTTCCTTCTTTTTTTCCCCCTTTTCTGCACAAACTACTAACGGTACACATTTGATAAAGAAAAAAGTACACGTGTTGATGTATTTTATAGCTAAACTTGACTTATCTTCCATCGTACATTACACAGTAGAACTTCAAATCCATCAGTCTTTCCTTTTTTTTTTTTTTCATTTTCTGCACAAACTACTAACAGTACACGTTTGAAAAAAAAAAAAAAAAAACCACAAAGGTTAAAAAAAAAAGTGCCACGTGTCAAGCTAAGAGGGTGGCCACGTGGCCGCTCGAGGGCTCACCCTCTTAGCTTCTTATAGATATAAGACTAGTTAACGTGAGCCGTGCAAGGCACGGTGAGCCGAACATAAATCGTTACTAATGATAATATTAAAGAATAGATCTCAACGTGAAATAAGTTGTACAAGCTTAAACCGTAGCAAATTCAAGGCACAAGACAAAGAGAGCAAGAGAAATGTATCACATTTTCTCTAAGAGGTGGCTCTTTCTTAGAGACGTGAAGATTGTAAATCACCTCTCTTCCAGCCCTATCAGTAGTTTCCATCTACAAAATAAACTACAGTATGATGTATCAGACAACAATGTCATAAAATCGATCACTTTAGCTTCGGCTTTACGCAGTGAAACATTATAGAAAAACAATAAGCGGACCATAACTACACGGTCAAATCTCCCGAGACGCCTTAGCTTCCAGATCATTAATATGCTTGAAAATGTGTTTCTCTCCTTTTCTATACGACATTTCTCTTTCTTATCATTAATGAATACGTCATTGATCTCGTGTTCATTCATTTGGTAGAAAAAAAATACGTGTCAAACGGTCTGAAGAATATAAAAAGTCATTTGGTATTCCAACGTCAATTTTAGTGACGTTCGTACTGCAAATGGCCGTCGGTCCCACCGACGTTATGTTGTTTAAAATAATAAAAATATTTAATGTGGTGTCCACACGGTTTTATTCAATTGTTGTGTCGAAATCGAAAATTTTCAGTTGATTGAAATTTAAAACTGAATCCGCACTGTCAGTTGGAGGTATTAAAAATGAACTGTATCGAAATATTTACTTTGTTGTGTAATATTCAATTGTTGTGTCGAAATCGAATCGAGAAATCGAAATTTTTTGGTTGATTGAATTTTAAAGCCTCTTTCGGTTTATATATAACGATAACTGAAATTTCGGTTTTTACCGAAGGAAAAAAAAAAAAGTAGGTGCCACATGTCAGCCCGGGAGGCTGCCACGTGGCACATTGTGTCCACACGGTTTTATTCAAATGTTGTGTCGAAATCGAAAATTTTAGTTGATAGAAATTTAAAACTGAATCCGCACTGTCAGTTGGAGATATTAAAAATGAACCGTATCGAAATATTTACTTTGTTGTGTATAATATTCAATTGTTGTGTCGAAATCGAATCGAAAAATCGAAATTTTTCGGTTGATTGAATTTTAAAGCCTCTTTCGGTTTATATATAACGATAACTGAAATTTCGGTTTTTACCGAAAAAAAAAAAAAAAAAAAAAAAAAAAAGGTGCCACGTGTCAGCCCAGGAGGCTGCCACGTGGCACATTGTGGGCAAATATGAGACTTGCTCATACATACAAACAACAAACAAAATAAGAAACCGAGTCAAGCTTGACTCAAGTAGTAAATAACTTGAAAATACTTTGGGAAATCACTGGTTTGATTCTCTTCTGAGTCATCATGTCGAACGGGTTCTTAGTCAAGCATTACCTCTAAGTAAAAGCCAGACTCTGCTAACAGGATTCGAGCCGAATTCGGAATTTGTCGAGCCAGTTAGTCCCGGATACCGGGGTTTTAAACCAAACCAAAAAATAAAATAAAAAATAAACCAAACCCTAACCGGAAACTGTTATGTCTGACTGTGAATTTTAGAATACATCATAAAATCAACGTCCACGTTAGTCATACATTATATCATATATATATACTAGTGAAACGGAACTCCGTGCAACGCACGGAGTGCCCATGCTATAAGTTTTAACTTATTTGACGATATTAAATACGAAGAAATGTAGCATGTAACGAACCGCACCCTATCCCAACATTTTTTAACACTCACCTATCCAATCCTACCTCACCATGCCATACACCACATTATCTTTACCACATATTATCTTACCACACTACCCTATATTACGTACTTTATTCAACCTACCAAACTTTACTTAACTTACGCCACATCATCCAACCATACCATCCTATCCTACCATACATCACCGCATTACATCTCATACCTCGCCTCACCTACATTAGCACACCCTACCGCACCCTACCTCTCTACCTACCTACAAACCTTAACCTACCTCCCAACCTACATATTAATTCACTATCCTAGCTAAGCCTATTACACCCTATTTTATCTCATCCCACCCTACCTTACCCTACCCACCACCCCATCCTACTCTACTCTACAACTCCCTACCCTACCGTGCCCACCACCCATCTTACTATACCGTACCCTTCCCACCACCCTAACCCAACCCACCCCTCACACCTTTTAGGGTGGCATCAAAACATGTTCATAGAAGAATAATATAAGTGCGTATGAAATGAATATCCGACACATCTTCGACATCTCCCGACATCGTATGGATACTTTTCGACACTACCGAATAATTTTTTTTCAATTTCTACTTAAATCAAATTTAACCGAAAAAATGAAGCTATCTTCGACAATATCTGCAACAACACGTGTTCTACCCAAAACACGACACGACACGCTTCGATATACCCCGACGCCATATCCAACGGTTGTCGGTTGATCAAATGAATATTAATTAAAATTTTAATTAAAATCTAACACACTATCAACACTCCACGACACAAAATCAACACCTTTCGACACTACTAAACCATTGACCAAAGAAAAAAACCGACACACACAATATATAGAAGTAAAAAAACGAAGACGGAAAAAAATAATCAATACGGAGCACCCCAAAAAACTATGCCCCTAAAAAAACCGGCATAGACACACAATGTAAAATATATATACGCAAAAAAGGAAAAGAACACTCACACAAACAAACTATAGTATATTGAAATATCGCGTGGTCGTATCGTATTAGGATAAGACCCAAAAAAAAAAGATCTCGATGGAAAGCAAAATAATATGTAATTAAATTGGAATCAGATACATCTTAAGCACAACACACATAATAAGATTAAGAATAAATTAAAGCTAATGTGTAGATTAAAAATACAATTGGGTCCTCTAAAATGGAACAATTTAACTCAAACCTTTCACCTAAAAATAAAAAAATAAAAAAAAATAAAAAAAACTTTTTTCTGGGCTTTGCCGCCCAATAAACAGTAAAAATCTTTTAAAAAAAAGAAAAAAAAGATTGGGCCGGATTTTTGGGCCGATGAACAGTAAAATGACGGACCAATAGAGAAAAAAACAAGTGTCACCAATCTACCACTTTTCCCTTATTATTAGTATAGGAAGATATATAATAACAAAATTTACACGGACGAAAAGAAATTGCTAAGCCTTGAGAAAGAAACCCTCGTAGTCTTAGTTGTAGGATCGACTTCCACACAATATTATTATTAGAGGGCGTACCGTGCGTTGCACGGTAGGCCCTGTCTTATTTGAAGTTTTACGAGAAGAACATTGAGCTAGACACACGTTCTCATTCAGCTTAGAATGAGCCTGAACAGGGATAGAACGAGCATGACTCACACCGCCATGGCTCGAAGAGGTCTCAGATGCGTCCTCAAACCTTGGCCAATGTGCCATCCGTGTTGCAACCAAGTGAGCATAGCAAACCGGAGCAACTGCACAACCACAATCAATAAAGAAAGAAACAATCATCAAGAGCAAAACCGAAGGATAGAATAGTATATATCATTGCAATCCTGCTTGCTAATTGCTTTTTGTTTAGACCAAGTGCCTGCACATATCTTGTTTTATCAATACTGATGGCCAGATATAAGAATCCAATCTGAAAGTACTCTGGTATTCTTGTAATATATAAGCAATAGGAATCAAGTTTGAGAAACATACATTAACTGTCCGTGAAGTATCCTCGGTAAATGCAGGAATGAAACCACCCAAAACTGCAGCAATGGCGATGCCAAACAAATTCAAACTTGCAAAGACCACAGATTTCGCACCTAAAATGAAGTAACGAGATAAACAAAGTCACACTATAGAAGTTTCAAAGTATTTTATTTAATTCAGTAAACAGAGAAATTAAAAGACAAGTTCTGTTTAGTAAAACTGAACTTGTAGTATATGCCTTCGTTAAACATACACAGTCTGTAAAATAGGCTAGAAAATGGCTCTCGTTTCGTTCTCTAGAGCCATGTCCGTCTCTTCAGCAAGAGCAATAACTTGCTGTAATCTTATACTTTCTTTACATGTACATGAAGTTTTGGAATCCGTGTGTCGTACAACCATTTCTATCAGTGCACCCTCTTTGTCCTTTTCAAATTCTCCTTTGCTATTAATAAATATTTATAAACATTAAACAAGAAACTACCTGAAATGTGAATATATGACAGTAGATACACCAATGACAAGCATACAACTGCAGCAATAAAATTGGCAACTACCAAATTCGCCACCCACTCGGGGTTGCCACCAGGGTTCCTGCTAAAACAATAAAAAAAAAATTACCCGCCTCTTCATTTCGAATACAAAAACGATCATATCAATTTTCGCAGTTCTAAATTATCGAGGTAGTGCACATGATTTCCATAGACTATGAAAGCAAAGATTACTAAGATGAAGGACACAGGGGACAGGGACATGACACAATTATCATACATTAAGATGAGGAAATAAATCCGTACACTGATGTCGTATGGTATTCTATGATCAGACACATGGTTTACCTTTCAATACGAACTGTATATCCGATCAATGTGGCTGTCAATCGAACAAGCGTACCCGAAGATAATGGAAAGGGAAATGACAAGCCAATCAACAAGGTCACTGTTTTGAGTGGTTTTGGCAACCGCACCGGTGATAATGTAGCTTCATGCAACCCATCTACAGATAATATAACTTTAATTAGAGAAGAATAGACATCGTATGTAAGAAAAGGAGTTCGAATTTCGAGAAAATAATGAAAATTGTCCTTAGGATATATGGATGCAGGAATTTCGAAAATATAGGATATGGGTATAGAGGGTATGTGTAAATATTGATGATATAGGTATCGAAATGAACATAATAAAACTATTAGACCAAAACATAAATATTAAAACACATGAAATAAAACTGTTTTTAGTGGTCTTGTTTATTTAGGCATTTGTTCATCAATTTCGACAGTTTTTCATTCATTATCTAGCAGTTTTCACTCAATTTAAACATGGTTCTTCATTTCACATATGGGCTGTGGATATTCATGTCTGAATCCCCGTAAGAAAATTTCAAAAATTACAAATCTGTGTATCATAGGTATTCGGTGCATATCTGGGTCGGTTACAAGACACGCTGCCAAACAGAATGCTAACACGCAATATCTGAGCTCCGGATTAAAGCCAGACAACATAGAAATAACAAGATTTTGATACAAAATAGAACTTTTTTGTGCTCCAGAAAGAAAGAAAGAAAAAATGCGAAGAATTGTCTGTTCAGGCAAGAACATGTCACCCAAATCCGAAGAATCATTTGGCACATTGGGTCTTCTTTCATTTACAGTTTTTACTAATGGTGATGTGACTTAATTGAAATTTTTTTGGCTCTTGGATAACATTTGGTTAACTGAATCTTGCATTGCACCTACCAAAACAGACATCCAATGATCAAAACCATCACGAATCAAGAACCAAAATAACATGTTCATACAATTCATCACAAACAAACAATGCTTTCCACAGCCAGGATAGAATATACCAAAATGGTACTATACAACTACCCAGAAGTTGAAGAAAAGCCCCGACAACATGACATAAAATTAAATGGAACTTAGTAATAAAACCAAAAAAAATGCATAAACGACTCGAACAATACACTCGGGGGATAAATATTCCAAAACTTCATAGCAATTAGAGTTGCAGATAGAAAATTAAATTAAATAACACAGGAATAATCCAATAGAAATGAAGTAGAGCTAAAGTTTGAATCAATTCAGACTCACTGGTGGAGATTTCATTGAAATTCCATTTGCTATCACCCGACGCACGACCCCGTAGCCTAACAACGGTGGAGAAGAAGAGCAATTAGAGGCCATTAAACAGCAGAAGTCTACCTGCTATCCCAGCGCAAGCCTTTCAGACGGGTACCGGAAACCACCTTCAATGTAATTGGAGAAAGAGAAACGATGAGGATGCAACCTGATGTATAACATTTATATGATAAAAATTACGATGTTTTATATACATTATCGACTATTTTTATATAAAATATAAGTAATTATAACAGATAATCTTATAAAATATTAATAGCTATGAATAAATCTAAATACTATAAAAATCTAGTAAAAATGATAAAAAGTTATAAATTTTGTACCGGGTTAATAACCGGAGTGTCGTGTCAGATTCACGTGGGTATTTTTGGTATTTTACAGACTTTAGGTAAACCAAGACCCCGAGTGATGACACTTTTTGGAGTAAAATCATATCTTTTGAAGGAATTAAGGAAGTGTCACGAGATTTAAAATTCAAGTGGATCAATGGTTCGTGACGCCGTATCAAGTTATATTTTCGACGAACAAATGGCCCAGCAAAAAGACATTTTCTGAAAAAGAAGTCTTCATGGAAGTTATAGATCTCCTCAAGAGCTTTCCAACGCATCTTGAATTATGTCATTTGGAGATCCAGAACTCAAGTTATGATTTTATCAAGTTTCGGATTAAGATTGGAAAAAATCTATCCGGATCGATCCGGATTTACCTCGGATCGATCCGAGGAAACATCATGATTAGACCAGCATGTGGCCCTGCGAGAGAAAATCCGGGGGATAAGATTTTTTGTTCCCGGATCGATCCGGCCCTTTCTCGGATCGATCCGGCTTGGAAAAAATCGCCTATAAATAGAGCGACATTGCGGGCACATAAAGGGGGTACCAAATATATTTTCTTCACATCTTTTTAGTAGTAGTAGTATGTATATATATAGGCCTTATGCCATAAATAAAGTAGTATCGTTATAATGCTCGAGAAATTATCGGAAGATCAATGTTGTTGAAGTTGTTGTAGCATCCGGAAGAATACGACACGATTCAATCGTTGTAATCGGGTAAAATTTCAAAAGTATTTATGTTTGTTTTGTCTGTTTATATTTTCGTATAATGTTAGTAGGCTAAATTTAATAACTAGCCAAAGTTATGTAATCGTTTTATTTCGATCTTTTCGGTAAAGGAATGTTGTCTAAGTAAAATTGAATAAAATTGAGTTAATTGAATCTTTTCCTATTGATAAAGTTTGACTTGAAAGAATTCATAATCTAATTATGAATTGACACCTCGTAATTAAGTTATGAACTCGTTAATAGAAAAACCGGAGGGTAAAATTGGCCGAGTGAAAACGTGACAACGGAACCCAGTTTCCTACCCGGGGGCAGATTTGTCCTAAAAAGATGAATCTTATTAAAATTTGTACTCAAGATCGTAATAATGTTAAATTCATCAGTTTAATTGAAACTTAAACCGGAAAGTTGAATCGCCCGGCTTTGACAACCGGAGCCTTTAAATAAAATTGACCGTTTGACGAACGGAATGACTCCTTTTTATTCAAAGATAGAATCGTACTCGGGACCTGTTCAGAAAAACCGTAACAGTTGTGGACTTTGGATCGATGACAATGGACATATGACAATTTCACACACTAATGTGAGGATGAATTGTTAACCTTAGGAGTGCACCGTTTCATTTACTCAATTGAACCTAAAGATCGAGCACATTCCATTCTTCGAAAAGATCGTATAAATCAATTATATAAACTTTGGCTAGTTCTCTAATAATATATTTGGCATCTATATATTTATATCTATATATATACTTTGCAACTTATGCACATCTATATATATTTATATATCTATATATATTATATTAGAATAAATTTTAATTTACGCATTTATTTTATGTTAAGTAAAATAGTAGTTATCTGTGTGCTATAAAAGCGAGATTTAGATTGAGTTAATAACGGCTCTTTGGTGTTTAACCACACTTAAAAGAATTACAAAGTTCCACGAGGATACGATACTCGACTCACCATACTAGCACTACGGTTTGACCCGATACACTTGTCGGTTAAGGACCGGTATTAGCACTAGAAAAGGCCACGTCGGCTTTACGGCGCCGTTGCCGGGGAACGACGCTAATTTCTTTTTTTGTGTCTATGGTTACTACTTATATTAGCTCAAAATTCTCGAGAATAAGTCAACACTTTTCTTATCTCATTTCTAATTTTATTTTCGTCGGTACTTACCTTAAAGGTAAGTTACCAATTTTTTTTTACTACTATCAATTTCGTGTTATTTTCTATTTTCGTTAGTTGATGACCAGAAGTGGTAAGGCCCCACTCACTCCTTATAAGCGACATAAACACTTACGAAAGGCGAGTTAAGAGTAGAGAGAAAACGTGGTCATACTAGTCGGGGAAATCGACGAATCATCTTCAAGCGAAATACGAGAATGGGTGAAATCGGTGATGAAACACACGAACAAGGGTGGAACATGCTCTAGGGCATGGACAAAACCCTGTTAACCTTAATAATCAAAATAATAATAATAATAGAAATAATCAAAATCGGAACCGAATAATCGTAACAACCCGGTAAACCCAAGGCCTATACGCGTGACCAAACTATAAGAAGAAATCGGACTAATAATCCCATACTTTTACCTAATGAAGGAGCGAATAATTTCGAAATTAAATCTCATCTTTTTGGTTTAATTGACGCAATAGCCCAATTCTAGGAGAAGATGATGAAGATCCGCATCATCATCTCTATCTTTTTGAAGAAGCGTGCAATACGGCCAAAAGTCAAGGTGCTCGCAAGGAATTAACAAGGATGACTATGTTTCCTTTTTCTCTAAAAGGACGAGCCCGAGATTGGTTTATGTCTCTTCCACATCATTCACTTACTAGTTGGGAGGAGATTCAAACTGAATTTACGAAACAATATTTCACTCTGGACGGAATTTGGAATTAAAAGTCGAGGTTGCTAACTTTAGACAAGGATGCGAAGAAACGCTCGGGAATGCACAGGAAAGATTTAAAAAATTGTTAAGAGCTTGTCCCGACCATGGTTATTCCTTAGACATGCAAATTCAACTCTTCTTCGTCGTAAATTAAGAAAAGATTCACGTCTTGATGTAGATCATGCATGTGGTGGTTCGTTAATGATGAGTGAAGCTCAAACGAGTTTACGATGCTATAGAAAAGATTTCCAAAAATAACGAGAATGTGGGAAACCGGTTCTAGCACCGAGAAAAGTAGCTTTTGCAGGAGAATGTACGTCTAATACGGAAGTTCTAGCACATTTAGAAAATTTGAGTAGGAAATTTGATGGTTTACAACAGAATAGGAACCAAAGTTCAGAAAATAGTACACCAACTGAATACTCGAATCAGGATAATATGCCATCAGGGATCGAAGAACCAACAGGATACTCAAGAGAGGAGGTGAGTTTTCTTCAGCAGCATAGGAATTTAAACAATGCTTACTCAAACTCGTTTAATGCTATTAGAAGAGATCACCCTACTTATCGATGGTACGAAAACCCTAGTAAGCAAGGACAACCGCCGTATCCGGTTCCATATAGGAACATGAATAATAATCAAGTTTATCAAGAAAACACGTCTAATCGAATTTACAATCATTACCTAGATCCTATCCTCAACATACCACTCAAAGTATACCGGTAACTCAAAGTTCAACTCGGCTACGAGAAGGAGTTGAAAAATGGGAAAAACTAATGGAAAATATGATGGGTGTAGTATCTACTCAAGCTAAAAATATAGAAACGATGGTGACTTCTATTGGTACGATCACTAAGGACATGAGTTCAATGAAAACATCTATGAGTGGACATGATACCGGGATGAGAACGATAGAAGCCTCATTAAGGAATATGGAAGATCATTTGAGTAGGGAAGGTGAACGTAATAATAACGAGACCCCGGGAGGATTACCAAGTAACAACGAAAGGAACCCAAGAGAGGTAAATGTTGTAGTTACGAGAAGTAGGAAGCTCGGTGGAAGTAATGGAGTTGAAAACTTTGGGAATAATGAAGTAGAAGATGACTTAGATGGTAAGAATGATAAAACTAAAGATGAACTTGAATTTACGGATGAGGAAGAAGAAATTATAGACAATTTCTTGAAAAGAAATAAAAGTTCGGAACTTTGAAAGTGAAAGGGAAAATTGGGTAAAAATCCCTAAGATTACGAAAGATCCCATGGATAAAGATTTAAGGACTTTATTTAAGGAACATGTTAGAATGGAAAATAATGAAAACAAGGATGAAAAACGAGGAAGAAATGAAGGAATCGAAGTAGAGATTGATTCGGGGAACAATTTAAAAGAAAGAATTCAAGAACCCGAAACATGGCGGCGAGTAATACTCGAAGGTTTAAGGAAAAAGGAAAAGAGAAGCGACAAAGGAGCCAAAGGTCATAGAT
Source organism: Gentiana straminea (assembly GCA_036785695.1). Lineage (NCBI taxonomy): Eukaryota > Viridiplantae > Streptophyta > Magnoliopsida > Gentianales > Gentianaceae > Gentiana > Gentiana straminea. Next base: position 603,037 of record JAVUPR010000019.1, read on the forward strand.
TTAGAATCTTTACCTTACCCTCCTAAAGATCAAATCAAAAAGGCAAAAACTGATAAGAAGTATGCTCGTTTCCTTGACACTTTTCGTCATATTCAAGTTAATATCCCTGTTATCGAAGCTCTGATTAATATACCTGCCTATGGAAAATTTCTGAAAGAAATTCTGTCAAACAAGAAAAAATTAGAGGAATATGAGAATATATGCCTAAATGAAGAATGTTCCGCAATTCTGCAGCATAAGTTACCACCTAAACTAAAAGATCCTGGTAGTTTTACCATTCCGTGTGAAATTGGAGGATTTCTGTTTAAAAAGGTCTTATGTGATCTAGGAGCAAGTATAAATCTAATGTCTTATGAGGATTATAAAAAGCTAGGCATAGCAAAGCTTACTACGGCGAAATGACTACGCAAATGGCGGATAGATCGATTAAGTACCACTAAAGGAATTATTAAGGACGTATTGGTTAAAGTAGACAAATTCTATTTTCCAGTAGACTTTGTAGTTATGGAAATGGAAGATGGTTATTCAGCACCTCTTATTCTAGGTCGTCCATTTCTAGCTACAGGAAGAACTTTAATCGATGTTCAGAAAGGAGAATTAATCTTAAGAGTCAATGAAGACGAAGTTACTTTCAATATTTTCAAAGCTATGAATCATGCATCATCAGAATCATGTTCTTTTATAGAAGATATTCATTCTGTCTACGATAATCAGTTACCAACTTTTGAAGACAGATTAGAAGAATGCTTAACTCTGTCTATCTATAAAGAAGATGAGGAAGACATTGAAATGAAAGAGATAATTCTTTCTTTAGATACAGAAAGTTTTACCTTTAAACCACCATGGCATAAGTACTTGGAATTAGAACTAGAAGGACCAGTTCTTAAATCGTCAATAGAAGATCCGCCGAAGAATCTGGAATTGAAACCGTTACCTTTAAATCTGAAATATGCTTTTCTTGAAACTAATAATCTATTACCGATTATTATTTCATCGGCTTTAAGCGAGCAACAAGAAGATCAATTACTTAGAATGTTGAAAAAGCATAAGAAAGCTTTTGGATGGACGATTCTTCGATATTCGAGGTATTAGCCACGAGATTTGCGTTCATAAGATAATTCGAAGGAAGATGCTAAGCCTTGTATTCAACCGCAACGCCGCCTCAACCCAAATTTGCGGTTAATTGTTAAGAAAGAGGTCATTAAGCTATTAGAGATGGGAATAATTTTTCCCGTATCGGATAGTGAATGGGTAAGTCCAACTCAAGTGGTACCAAAGAAAGGAGGTTTCACGGTGAAAGAAAATGATAGGAATGAATGGATTCCAACAAGAGAAATTACGGGTTATCGAATGTGCATTGATTTTAGGAAACTAAATGATCATACTAAGAAAGATCATCATCCACTTCCATTCATAGTTCAAATGTTGGAACGGTTAAGTGGTCATAAATATTCTTGTTTCTTAGATGGTTATTCGGGTTATTTCTGATTTTCATTGCGGCGGGAGATAGGGAGAAGACTACTTTCACTTGTCCTTATGGAACTTTTGCGTATAAAAGAATGCCGTTTGGTTTATGTAATGCTCCGGCTACGTTTCAAAGATGCATGATGGCTATATTTTCCGATATGGTTGAGAAATTCTTGGAAATTTTTATGGACGACTTTAGTGTTTACGGAGATTCTTTTGGTAAATGTTTGTCGCACTTAGAAAAAGTGTTACAACATTTGTGAGGATACCAATTTAGTTTTAAATTGGGAAAAATGTCATTTAATGGTATCGAAGGAATTGTCCTAGGCCATAGAATCTACGAAATAGGAATTGAAGTTGATAAAGCGAAGGTTGAAGTAATTGAAAAATTACCACCACCGAGTTAATCTAAGGACTCTAAAAGGATTTCTTGGACATGCATAGGATTTTATAGGAGATTTATTGCCGATTTTTCAAAGATAGCAAAGCCTCTAAGTCATTTGCTTGAAAAGGAAGTACCTTTTAACTTCGATAGTAAATGTAAAGAAGCTTTTCGGACCTTAAAAGCGAGATTAACTACTGCACCAGTGCTAGTAGCACCAGATTGGAATTTGCCATTTGAGATTATGTGTGATGCCAGTGATTTAGCTGTAGGAGCAGTTTTAAGTCAAAGATATAACAAAATTCTCAAAGCTATTTACTATGCATCTCATACGTTAAATGCAGCTCAACTGAACTATACAACTACAGAAAAAGAACTGTTGGCTGTAATTTTTGCCTTAGATAAGTTAGATCGTATATTGTTGGTTCTAAGGTAATAATTTATACGGACCATTCGGCTTTGAAGTATTTACTAAGTAAGAAAGATGCGAAACCACGTCTTCTTAGATGGATTCTCTTACTTCAAGAATTTGATATTGAAATTAAAGATAAAAAGGGAAGTGAGAATGTAGTAGCGGATCATCTAAGTAGAATGGAAAATGATGAAGAAAAGGGAATAGAAATTAAAGATTCATTTCACGATGAACAACTTTTTAGAATAGATACTCCTTCAACCATGCGGTTATTAAAGAATAGAATTCCTTTAAGGAAATGTCACCCTGGTTTGGAGATATCATTAATTACTTAACCTGTGATTATATTCCGTCCATTGGACTTGGCAACGAGAAGAAGAAATTCTTTTATGACTTAAAATTTTATTGCGGGAGGAACCGGACCTTTTCCGTAAATGTTCGGATGGGATAATCGAGAAAGTGTGTGCACGATAATGAAATTTTAAGTATTTTATCATTTTGTCATGATCGTGAGGCGGGGAGGTCATCATGGAGGTTGGAAAAGCTGCTTTTAAAGTTTTACAATGTGGTTTTTATTGGCCTACGCTATATAGAGATGCTTATAAGTATGTCAAATCCTGTGAATCTTGTCAAAAATGGGGAAATGTATCTAAAAAACATGAAATGCCTATGCAACCTATTTTAGAATGTGAGTTATTTGATGTTTGGGGTATAGATTTCATGGGACCATTCCCTATATCTTTTGGAAAAAGATTTATTCTAGTAATGGTAGATTATGTTTCGAAATGGGTAGAAATTTGAATCTCTTCCCACTAATGATACCAAAGTTGTCATACGATTCCTTAAAAAGAACATATTCACACGATATGGCATTCCGAGGGCTATCATTAGTGATAGAGGTTCACACTTTTGTAATAGACCATTTACCAAGATAATTGAAAAATATGGTGTAACGCATAAGTTAGGAACGCCTATCATCCGCAAACCGGTGGTCGGGTAGAGGTGTCTAATAGAGAGATCAAAAGAATTGTAGAAAAAACGAGTGGATTCAAATCGAAAAAAAGCGGGCGGTTAAACTAGACGATGCATTATGGGCATATAGAACGACTTTTAAAACACCAATTGGTTGTTCTCCCTATAAGTTAGTTTTTGGTAAGTCTTGTCATCTCCCGGTTGAGTTAGAACACCGAGCCTTCGGGCTATTAAATTTTTGAATTTCGATCCTAAATTTGTCGGTGATCATAGATTGCTTCAATTGACGAGAACTAGAAGAATTCCGTCTCGATTCTTATGAAAACGCTCGAATCTACAAGGAACGCACGAAATCCTTTCACGATAAGAGAATCTATAGTCGTGAGTTCCATGTAGGTGATCGAGTGCTCTTGTACAATTCACGTTTAAAGTTATTTCCGGGAAAGCTTAAATCAAGATGGACGGGTCCATTTAAAGTAACGAGAGTTTACAAATGCGGATTTGTTGAACTAGCGATGGAAATACAACTTTTATAGCCAAAGGCCATAGAGTAAAGTTATTTGTGGAAGGAGAAGGAACCGCACCGAAAGAAGAAATAATGCTACTAGCGATCCTCCGACAAAGTAAAAAGCGAGAGAAATCAAGAAAGCGAAAAGCGAGAGGAGTTAAACTCGGCCGAATACCGAGTGCTATTTATCTTTACTCTACTTTTACGTGTTTTTTATTTATGTTTAAATTAGTTTCGTCTTTTACCGGATAGACGTAAAAGAAGCTGGATGTCTTTTTTAGATAGAATAGGAGTTTTTATGTTGCTTTTGAAATTAGGCTTGGATAAAGATGTCGCGTTTAAAATAGAAGCTTCGAGTTTTTGAGAAAAACAAGCAATTGTTGAGAGAGATCGGCGAAAGAAATATGTAATGGAAAATCGAGAAGTTCGATAAAGAGAAGGGCAAAGTTTTTAAGAAGGTGTAGAAGTTTGTGGAAAGAGTGAGCATGAAGGGAAATGTAGGGAAAGCACAACCAAATCCCGGATGAGTGTTTGAATGTTGTTAAGAAGGGAACGATTAGGTGGTTATCCGAAAATCCCGATGGAGATCAAAGGGAAAATTCGAACGCCTCATTTCTTAAGGTTAGGTTGATAGAACGTTACGTCGAACTCGGAAGATTTAGAAGTATTGGAATTAGGACCCTCGTGAATTTTGTAATATTTATAAAATTTTTATATAACTTTTGAAAATTTTATAAATAGGATCTTTATGAAATTACTTAAAAGTTTTATAAGTTTTTATAAAAAGTTTTTTTTTTTTTTTTTGTAGAAGTTTTATTAATTTTAAAAAAAAAAAAAAAAAAAAAAAAAAAAAGTGCTCGGATCGATCCGACCTAACCCCGGATCGATCCGGAACCTGAAAAACCTAAAAAAAGGGACGGGGTCCCTTCTTCTTCTTCTTCTTTTATTTTTCTCAAACAGCCGCCCCTCCCCTCTTCCCCCCAACTCGAATTTTTTTCTTCAAAATCATCACTAAAATTCACTCTCACATCACCCCAATCCTTACACTCTTCTCATTTTCCTCTCTTCTCTTCAAATTTTCAATTTTAAATTGAAGAATTTTCAAGGGAAGCTTCAACTTTTATTCCGGCGAAATTTCCATCTTTTCCGGCCAAATTTCAACCTTTTTAAGCTTTGTAAGGTAACATTGTAGTCACTTATTTTCTTAATCCGAGGTTGCGGGTGGAAAAAGTTGATAAGGACTCCCAGAGGTCGAATAAACATTTCGATTGTTAGAGATTTCTTTGCGTCTCTCACTGAGATAACGACAGTAGCCTCATCTCAGACTTATTACGGTTAGGGGAATCGTTATTTCATTTTCACCCTCATCATAAATCAAATCTATCAAATCCCACCATGTACTTTTGATCGAAACCCACACTTCGAGTTTCTTTGGGAACTTGGGGATGCGTATAATGTTGTAAATCGTATTGCGAAGCCTTTCGGTTCGTATTTCCGTTGTTTGATCATAACTATGATTCTTCAACTCACGGCTTTACTCCCCTCATTTAAGGGCGTGGAAACGCTTCATTAATTCTCGGATCTATCCAACTAGAGATTTTTATGGGGTTACGGATGATGAGATGCCTTTTCCGTGTTTTATTTCTTCCTTGTTGTATGCATTAAGCGTGGGAGCATACATTGATTGGGGAGTTTTGATTTTTAAGACCGCAATTAATTTTGCGGTAGAAAGACGTAATAGGGGAAGACCGTTACCGTTTGCCTGGGTTATCTCTCACCTTTGTATCCAAGCTGAATCATGTGCCCGAGTTTGCTACGACGAGATTTTTCCATCTCGTGATTCTCGTTAGGATTACTTCCGGTGGATACTCCCGGATGTTCATCTACGGTTTGATAATCAGTTAGAAGTTATGTTGTTAAGTTGGTAGTTGTTTAAATTAGTTGTTTTTTTGTTGTCTGTTACTTTTATTTATAGTTTGTAATAGTGTTTAATATATATGTCATTTTCTTTAATCAAAATAATATATGGTTGCTAAAAATAATAAATAATAATCAAAATCATATAAAATTTTAATTTTATTTGCAAACTACTTTTTATTTACTCACTAAACATCGGGACGATGTCATTTCGTAAGTGGGGAGTGGAAGTAAGTTAGTAAATAAAAATTAAAATTTTCTTATATAAATTTATACTTAATTGCTCAATACTTAGTTTAATTTTTCTTGGAACAAAATAACTAGATAATATATAATTAATATGGATAAAAATAGTATAATTTGGTAAGAATAGATTTCAATTAAGTAAAGTAAATTTCATATATTATAATTATATTATATATGTCAATTTTAGATTTTTATAAGATTTTAAGTATATGTAACTATACATAAATATTATCAAGTAAGTTTCATATGAAATTTTAGCAAATATACTTATATTTATAATGAATTTTTTAGAATAATTTTCTTTGTAAAACGAAATATGAATATGGAATCGGATTAGGAATGATGAGATTTTTGACACCATAAAAAATTACCTCAACCTTGATTAGAGTGATCAAGACCTCACTCGATATAGCCATTTTTTTGATCATAACCAACCCTTGGCTTATTTTGGTCTACATTTCCTAAAAATCCCACGAGTTTGTACGTACTTATGAAAGGAGATGATAGCACAGAAGCTAAGGATGGTGTATGCTGAGGTGAAAAAAAAAAAAAAAAAAAAAAAAAAAAAAAAAAAAGATATATATAAGAACGAAGCACCATATTTACAGAGAATTAATCGAATACGGGTATCTTCCTTATCTTTGATCGACGGATATCGGTAGTAGCTTCCAATGATTTGAGTGCGGTAGGGTGTTATCTAGAAACGTCTATATCACTATGAGGTATAAAGCTCCCGATAAAAATTCGAATCATAAGATCTCAAGAATGATTACGAGTTTAAGGAAACCGGACTCGTAATTTTAGATCGAAAGAGTATTACTCCGATCAATCTTGATGAAGCAATGCTTGTAAATTTGATTTTCTACACACATTCACGCTTTTAGTTCTTAATATTGAAAAAAAGAAGAGAGAAAATCGAAAAATAGTTGGAAAAGGAGATATTATTAATCGAAAGCGTTTTTGATCAAACGTGAAGGTGTAAGTACGTACGACTTGCCTCTTTCTCTTTTTGATTTCTTTTTCTATCTTTTCGATTAACCAATGTCCTATCCTAAAAAGTATTAGCCATCTTGTCAATTACTTGACTTAGTCTTTGATTCCAAATATTTCATATAAGTTGAGATAGGAAAATAATTCTAGAATTTTAATTATATTTATTGAGTAGATTTTGTGAAATTTCATTTGAATAATAGTTGATAAATAATTTATCAAAGTTATCTACACTTTTTATCTTATTAATTTCTAAGAAAGATATAATTAATATGTTTATAATATTGAATTGATATTTTACTAATTTAAAATTTTTATCTACCACTTATATTATTTTTATCGTAATTTTTATATATTACCGCTTATTTTGCTCGAGGACGATCAAAAAGCTAAGTGGGGAGTAGTTGATGTATAACATTTATATGATAAAAATTACGATGTTTTATATACATTATCGACTATTTTTATATAAAATATAAGTAATTATAACGATAATCTTATAAAATATTAATAGCTATGAATAAATCTAAATACTATAAAAATCAAGTAAAAATGATAAAAAGTTATAAATTTTGTACCGGGTTAATAACCGGAGTGTCGTGTCGATTCACGTGGGTATTTTTGGTATTTTACGGACTTTAGGTAAACCAAGACCCCGAGTGATGACACTTTTTGGAGTAAAATCATATCTTTTGAAGGAATTAAAGGAAGTGCCACGAGATTTAAAGTTCAAGTGGATCAATGGTTCGTGACGCCGTATCAAGTTATATTTTCGACGAACAAATGGCCCAGCAAAAAGACATTTTCTGAAAAAGAAGTCTTCATGGAAGTTATAGATCTCCTCAAGAGCTTTCCAACGCATCTTGAATTATGTCATTTGGAGATCGGAACTCAAGTTATGATTTTATCAAGTTTCGGATTAAGATTGGAAAAAATCTATCCGGATCGATCCGGATTTACCTCGGATCGATCCGAGGAAACATCATGATTAGACCAGCATGTGGCCCTGCAGAGAAAATCCAGGGGATAAGATTTTTTGTTCCCGGATCGATCCGGCCCTTTCTCGGATCGATCCGGCTTGGAAAAAAATCGCCTATAAATAGAGCGACATTGCGAGCACATAGGGGGTACCAAATATATTTTCTTCACCTCTTTTTAGTAGTAGTAGTATGTATATATATAGGCCTTATGCCATAAATAAAGTAGTATCGTTATAATGCTCGAGAAATTATCGAGAAGATCAATGTTGTTGAAGTTGTTGTAGCATCCGGAAGAATACGACTTCGATTCAATCGTTGTAATCGGGTAAAATTTCTAAAGTATTTATGTTTGTTTTGTCTGTTTATATTTTCGTATAATGTTAGTAGGCTAAATCTAATAACTAGCCAAAGTTATGTAATCGTTTTATTTCGATCTTTTCGGTAAAGGAATGTTGTCTAAGTAAAATTGAATAAAATTGAGTTAATTGAATCTTTTCCTATTGATAAAGTTTGACTTGAAAGAATTCATAATCTAATTATGAATTGACACCTCGTAATTAAGTTATGAACTCGTTAATAGAAAAACCGGAGGGTAAAATTGGCCGAGTGAAAACGTGACAACGGAACCCAGTTTCTACCCGGGGGCGATTTGTCCTAAAAAGATGAATCTTATTAAAATTTGTACTCAAGATCGTAATAATGTTAAATTCATCAGTTTAATTGAAACTTAAACCGGAAAGTTGAATCGCCCGGCTTTGACAACCGGAGCCTTTAAATAAAATTGACCGTTTGACGAACGGAATGACTCCTTTTTATTCAAAGGTAGAATCGTACTCGGGACCTGTTCAGAAAAACCGTAACAGTTGTGGATCTTGGACTGATGACAATGGACATATGACAATTTCACACACTAATGTGAGGATGAATTGTTAACCTTAGGAGTGCACCGTTTCATTTACTCAATTGAACCTAAAGATCGAGCACATTCCATTCATTTGAAAAGATCGTATAAATCAATTATATAAACTTTGGCTAGTTCTCTAATAATATATTTGGCATCTATATATTTATATCTATATATATACTTTGCAACTTATGCACATCTATATATATTTATATATCTATATATATTATATTAGAATAAATTTTAATTTACGCATTTATTTTATGTTAAGTAAAATAGTAGTTATACGTGCTATAAAGCGAGATTTAGATTGAGTTAATAACGACTCTTTGGTGTTTAACCACACTTAAAAGAATTACAAAGTTCCACGAGGATACGATACTCGACTCACCATACTAGCACTACAGTTTGACCCGATACACTGTCGGTTAAGGACTGGTATTAGCACTAGAAAAGGCCACGTCACAACCCAGGCATGAAATTCAGAATATCCATACGAACAACAATTGAGATCCATACGAACCCCCACCTTCTTCAACCTCCCGCTGGAATCCTTCAGTGGAATCCTTCATGCTAATAAAACAATCTAGTCACAAGTTCATTCAGATATTTCTTGCTCCCTAAAAATGGTTTATTTACTACTATAACAACACTCAATTTATGAAGCAATAATTCACTCACTTCTCTTAAAATAGCAGACATGTTCAGCTTCTTCAAATTTGAAAATTCTTCAAAAATAAGGAATTAATTGCATTCAATATGAAGTTATAAAACGATTAGTAAACATAACACTGCAGCAAATTCAGTAAAAAAAATCTTCTATATAACAATTCATTAGATCAAACAGATGGCACTCTCTTACCGTGAGTTTTTCTAACTGAGATGCATCTGCTGTAGTCGGAGCTGAAAAACTGAAGGCGGAAGAGGTAGGAGGAGGAGCCTGCAACTCGACGGCCGATAAGGGCCTCGAAGCGGGGCGGAGAATCGGATAAAAGAGAGCTATGACGTAATCCAACGTAAGACAGAACACGAGAAACCGATGGCGTGCCATTGATGATCTGAACAAAGATCTGAAAAAACAAAGCTAACCAGTTCAATAGTGTTCTCCACACTTGTATAGTCTTCGAGTGCGTACATCTCGCTGGCGGTTGGAGCTAACCCCGCCATTAAAATCGGCTTTTGCCTCAGTTGTCCTTTTGGCTTAGGTCGATGCCGTCTCCGGTCCGATGCTGCTGGTGAATCTTAGGTTTGACGAGGATGGAAGCGAACCCATCTTCTATAAACCGATCCAAGCCTTTCAGTGGAGAATGAGAGCGATGAGAGGCCAGGAAGGACGGTGGTGGATGCAACCCAACCCATTTCTAAACGACGTCGTTTCCTTGCACAGAGCAAAAAAAAAAAAAAAAAAAAAAAAAAAAGAGACACAAGACGACAAAATGGTCGTCCATCATCCAGATATAATAAGTACTACTACTACCTATTTAAGATAGGGAGATGGATGGTTGTGCTTAAAAAAGTTTAACCACTTTTTATCACTTTCAAAAAGGTGCGTTAGAAACCCTAATCCAATGTAAACACCTGGATTATCCAAAAACCGAATCGAATTGTAGGATTTCGATTCGATTCGGTTAATGAATACCCGGGTTTGATTTTGATTAATGCTAAAAATTAAACGTAATCGAACCGTTATCCGAAGAAATACGATCGAAATGTTATACCCGAACCGAAAATTGATAAATGTTTTAATTTTATTAATTATTCCTCCAACTTCCAACAATAGTTACTAAAAAAAAAAAATAATCCATCAAAACAAACAAACAAAAAAATTACATTTGTGAAATGACCATTTATTTCAGTCAAACAAATTGTCTAACTTCAATCTTTCCACTCTAATGATTTGGGTAAAATAAAGGCTATTGTCTAAGAACTAAGGTAGTGTGAAATATATAGCGCGTTTGAACTTGATGTGTTTTTACTTTTATCATGTTTTTTAAGATTAAATGGACAATTTTAATAGATTAATTTCGGTTTTTCGGTTAACCCATGAAATTGAACCGATAATTCGGTTGTTCGGTTAACCGACCAAATTGAACTGATTCTTTCGGTTCGGTTCGGTTATGTTCCAGAAAAGGTTCGGTTTCGGTTTAAATTTTTTATTCACCGAAATTCGATCATTAACCGTAACCTATGTTGCACCGACACTCCAATATGGGTAACGTGCGCCGTATCCGACACGCGCCCGACACGACACGCGTACGATCGGTTGATTTAAAATAATGTTAAATTAAATTTTTAACCGTAACGACACGGCTATTTATATTTTTTTAATATTTTTTTGTTTGTTTTTGTATTTTTTGTATTTTTTTGTATTTATATATATATATATATATATATATATATATATATATATATATATATATATATACACTAACCAAACCGTATACAACCCTATAGTACCTTTCTCAAAACAATCAAGTGTTGACCGAAAAAAAACTCATTTTTTCTTACATAAAAGCTAGAAAATTTACTAAAGAAAACAAAAATACAACAACGGTTTCACAAAGCCTATGGGAAAGAGTATATTTTTCATTACAAAACGAATAAACCGGAAAAGGATGGATTATTTTGTGAAAGAATAGAACCTAAGAGAAGTCACAATCAGAATAGAATAAAGGGCATAAACTTATTATTAACTGATCCCATCTACCACTTCCAATGTATGGTACCCGGTCAAATTCTTCTTCAACCTTTACAACCGTTCGCGTCAACACCACCGCAACGACTTCAACTGTCAGTAACTGCCTTGGCCGCTGCCGGTAACGCCAGGTAACTACAACCGCATGCCGTTGGAGTGTTTGAATATAATTTGAATCCTTCTTTGATAGCCATCGGAGAATAGAGATATGATTGGCCGGCTTCTTATAAATTAACGGCCAGGGGTTGGATTTGGTTGAACTAGGTTTGATGGATGTTGGGACAGATTGCCCACACTTTTAGTGTATAAGAAATATAATAACACATCTACTATTATCAATTGGTTTTAGTACAACGGTAAACGCTTGATCTTTACAATGGACTTTTATGAGGACAATTCGTTGTTCTTTATTTCCTCCTCCTCAAGGAAATTTAGTGTAACAAAATATATAACAGCATTGGAGGATGATGTTTTCCGGCAAAATTGATCAAGAAAGAAGACATTTCTCCTCGGATTTTCAAAATTTGTAATAAAAAAAAAAAAATTCTTTCTATCTTGAAGATTCTCGACTTTATTGCTTCAATTGACCTTCGAATAACTCATTCAATCTTCAAACAAAATCTGAATCAATCAGGTAAATTAAGAATCGTTTCTCTCCTTGATCATCTCAGACACCGTTTGAGCTCTCAAGGCTTGACTCGTTAGTTGAGTTTCTAGAAGACTCAGCTCCCAACTCTAAGAAACATCCGAGTTTTGCACTTAGTACCACTGAGGCTGAATATGTTGTCGACATGATTAATTTGTGTGGCTTAAACTACAACTTCTTGACTTAGGGTATGTTTGGTAAACCAATTTAGTATTTATTCTAAACATATTAAGTGGTGGTTATTAAGATGTTCTAAATTCTAGTGTAAAATTTTCAGATGTAAAAATCGAGCTTATCACTGAAAAGTAGATTCCGTATTTACCGTGTATTTACCAAAAATCACCCTAGCCATACCAGCTCCCCATTGAATTGCCGGGAAAAAAGGATCACCACTTATGCCCCACGATTACATGTCTCTACGTGTAGTATATATATAAATATATATTCAAACCATTTTCTGAACATAATATATATTCAAAACTTATGCAACATCCATATATCCCCTTCGCTTCATGTCCAATAATAGGAACGTAATATAAAAAATGGGTATTTGTTTATAAGAACTAGTTTGAGTATTTAATTCGACACTTAGGATACATTTAAATCTTAATTGGTTATAAGAAAATAAAATTAGTACATAGACAAAACTACACATAATTAATTTTAAAAAAAACAGCGCTGATCTTTTTTTTTTCCTGGACGCTAAAAAGGGTTTTTTTTTTTTTTTTTTTTTTTTTTCTTTTCTAGACGCTGAAAAGTTTTTTTTCCCTGGACGCTAAAGAGACACGTACCGCAATGAAGTGACACCGCGATGCATCGGGGTTGGTCAATGCATCGCGGTGCCTCTGCATCACGGTGTCTTTGCATCGGGGGTGGTCACTGCATCGGGGGTGGCCACTGCATCGTGGTGGTCAATGCATCGCGGTGGTCAATGCATCGCGATGGTCACTACATCGGAGGTGGTCCCTACATCGGTATGGTCACTACATCGCGGTGGTCAATGCATTGGGGTGGTCACTGCATCGCGGTGGTGAATGCATTGCGATAGCTGCCGCATCACGGCGTCTCTACATCGCGGCGTATCTGCATCGCAGTGTCTCTGCATCGGGGTGGTCACTACATCGCAATGGTCAATAGATCGGAGGCGGTCAATGCATCGCGGTGGTCAATGCATCACGATGGTCACTGCATCGGAGGTGGTCACTGCATCGGGATGGTCACTGCATCGCGGTGATCAATGAATCGCAGTGGTGAATGCAATGGGGTGGCCACTGCATCGCGGTGGTGAATGCATCACGATGGCCACTGCATCGCGGTGTCAATGCATCGCGGTGTCACTGCATCGGGGGTGGTCAATGCATCGCGGTGTCACTGCATAGCAAATGTCACTGCATTGCGGTGTCTTTGCATCGCGGTGTCTCTGCATCGGGGTGTCTCTGCATCGGGGGTGGTCACTGTATCGCGGTGTCTCTGCATCGGGGGTGCCCACTGTATCGGGGTGGTCATTGCATCGAGGTGGTCACCGGAAAAAAAACTTTTTTAGCGTCGAGAAAAAAAGTTTTAAAAAAGGGGCCAGAGGCCATAAGGACAAAATAAGATACAAAATGGAAAAAAAAAGGACAAGAAAAAAAAATAATGGTTGAGAAGGACAAAAACGCACATGTTACTACATGTGTTACTACATGTGGTTGTAGCAACATGTAGTAACATATGTACATGCGGGTTTTTGTCCTTCTCAACCGCTATCTTTTTTTCTTGTCATTTTTCCTCATTTTAGATCAAAAACAGTCCTCCACAACCTTTAACCTTTTAAAAAAAACGTTTTTAGCGTCCAAAAAAAAATTTCGGCGCTGTTTTTTTTAATTAATTGTGGATAGTTCGGTCTATGTACTAATTTTATGTCCTTATAACCAATTAAGATTTAAGTGACATATTTACCTAATTAAGTCTAATATGTGTCCTTTTGGACCCTTGCCCCTATAAAAAAGTGATAATTTTTATATTATTTATATTATGGTTGCTAATATTTAATATATGATTTATGGTATATATATATATATATATATATGTAGGTAATTTTTTTTCGAAAAATTAAGTTTGTTTAGATTTCAAGTAAGTGATGAACAGTCTTGTTATTTTCAGATTCAGTTACTTATCATATTTAGATTTCAGACTTCAGATTTAACAAACGGCCCATTAAACATAAGGATTCTTACCGTGTTTGTTTTCTGTGATAGCACCAGTTCTATCAATTCATCTTACAATCATATCTTGCATTTTGGAGCTAAACACATAACACTAGATATCACTTTATGAGAGTTCATATTGTTAATGACAACATTTGCATCTCTCTAGTGGTTCGGTCTGGTTTGGAATGTTCGTGGTCGGTTTGGGGGGCTATAATTTGTACCCTAAACCAAACCAAAACGGAGTCAACCCCAATGGTTTAGTTTGAATTGGTTTCGGTTCGTATTTGGTTTAACAATCCGAGCATTTAAAAAAAGTTATTTTTATGGTTTGGTTCGGGTTATTTCATAATATCAGTTGGGTGAATGCTTGAAAATGATTAACAAAACCAAACCAACCTATAACACTAAGAAGTACAACTGCACATCATTAATAATGTGTGTGAGTGTGTGTGTATATATATATATATATATATTAGAATTAGGGTTGGGTTTAGTAGAAAAATAAATACCTGAATCCGAATCATTATAATTCGGTTTGGTTACAAACCAAACCAATTCATTCGGTTTTTTACTAAATTGGCTAAATTTGTGTTGGTTCGGATTAGTTTTCGGTTCGGTTGAATTTTTAGTTTGCTCAGCCCTAATTTGCATTGAATTTGTCCCACATAAAAACATATTATATATATCTTCACTAAACCTCTTCCTTAGTTTACTTTTGAGACATTGAGAAATCAATTAATTACATATATTACCACTGTGATACCTCATTTATTATTTTGATTGATTTTCCAAATAGGGAGACAACAATTAAAGAAGTGTACATTATTTCAAATGTTTTTAAAGGGGAGAAAACATATTTGAAAGTGAAGTACATAAATTTGTAAATTGGTTTAAAATGAAGTGTTTGACAAGTACATTCCTGCAACTTTTGTGTTGACCGGAAGTGTTGATCTGATGCATACATATGAAAATTTAAGGACTGTCCGACTCTGCAAATTATGCTTACCTTCTTGTCTTAATATGTGTTACAATATATGGATAAGGGAGTGTTGGATGCAGAGGATGTGTACACACTCATATACTCAGCTCAGTTGACTTAGAAATCTAGCCGACTATATTCTGTAGTAACTACTTATTCTGTCATAGCTGAATGCAACCGTTGTAGTGAAGTATATGCTATAAATACTTCATGATCAGCAGCATCATAATTTGACTTGTTCAATTTTATCTTTGATCAATAAGAATTCTACATTATATTTTCTCTTGTGTTTTTCAATTTCAACAAGTAATGTGCTTACTTGCTATATACCTATGGACATGTTAACGTGCAAATATTGATTAAATGAGAGATCATATACTTGAAAAGAATTTGAAAGATGGTTATTTTGAAAACAATAAAAAGAGGGAAATTGTTGAGTAATTAGCTCTCAAACAATAGTTTGTGATTGATTTTTGATTTTTGATTTTTTTCAATATAACACAAATTATATGTGACTAAATGATAATGAATTAAACAATTAATCAGTGACTTATGTCATTACAATTTGACCATATACACACATACTAGATTCTATCACATTTGATCAAATTATATCACAATAATGTAAATGTATTATATCTTATATGTTCTAATCTGTGACGGATCCATGAAATTATAATAAGGTGATCATTGTTTTCAAATGAGAGTGTGTGTGTGTATATACACACACACACACAGTCAGGGGCGGCTCCAGGAATTCTGCAACACGGGTCGGGAATCGAGAGCAACACATCGTATTATAAGTTTATAAGCATTAATTTTAAATATCTAAGTATGATATGGGTCAAATGTTAATATTTCAAAAAATTAGAGGGTCAGTTAGTTGAGATTAGTGTATAAAAAATTTAAATAGTGTAAAATGTACCTATAAATTTTTTTTTTTTTTAATATTTTAGGGGGTCAGGTGACCCATAACCCCTCTTATTGGAACCGCCCGATGGCAGATCCATAAATATTTTCCAGTGGGAGACCGGAGAAAATTCAAAGATCCACTCGGAGCAGTAGTAGTATTTTTACATTTTTTAACAATGAAACTACTTCTTCTTAACAAAAAAAAAAAATCATGGATCTCAGTATTAAATGTGGATCCAACCCCGTATATACATACTCCCTCCATTCCTATTTAACTGTCGCGGTTGCCAAAACAAAATTTTCCTTTTATCTGTCATAGTTACATTTTCAATATATTTATTAATACTCTTTCCGCTTTTCAATATTACTTTTCAACTTTCTAATCTTACTCAACCAATCAATCTTTCATATTCAATACACCACTACATTTTTCAAGATTTTTTTAGTATTTTATAATTAAAGTCAATGCAATTACTCATTTTCTTAATTTATGTGCTTTTCTTAAATGCGACAGATAATAAAAAAACGGAGGGAGTATTATATATCAAACAATGATGAGTGAAATGGTAAATTCTCGGTTTATAATTTTGCAATCATAAAAAGAATGTGTTGAGAATGGTTCAAACCTATGTTTGCTTGAAAAATATAAGGAGAACATATCTTTCATCAATACACTTTACACTTTTTAATAGAAAGATAATAAAAGACAAAGTAATGTTATGTCCACAACAAAATGAATACAACACAACTTATACCGTCGATTGTGGTATAGACTCCATTGATGGATGAAAGTCTCATCGCAATCAATGGTGTAAGATGTGTTGTGTTTATTTTATCGTAGACACATCATTTTTCTAAATGTTAATACTAATACTAATAATAATAATAATAATAATAAATCAATTTTCAGGGTAATCTTGAGACCACCCCACTCATTGAATAGATACGCCCCTAATTCTTATATCCATGAATTCTTTGACTTACAGTACACGACACAAAGCTTAATGATACATATTAGATGATATAATCAATTGTTTTTACCAAACTCTAACATGAATTTCTTATATCGATAATATTTTATTCTTTTAGTTTCACATTAATAATTGTCTTAATTATGTATATATAGTAACCTTATTTAACCTTCCATGGTTAGGAAGAAAGTCCCTAGCTATGTATTCATTCATTTCATTGTGACTTCATCATTAGATATACTTCGAATATTGTCCAATTTGGTGCTCTATTTTGACTTTAATCATTCATTTTTTTTTATTCAAGGAATTGGTCTGAATAGACTATCCAACATCCACACCTTTCACACTCAAAGTATTAAATAGTAGCTATATATGGGCAATGACGGAGCCAGAAATTTGTATTGAGATGGAGCTGTACTTGAATAATTGACTATGATGGAATGAATTATATAGATTTTTTGGTGTAAAAAAATAATTAACATCCGGGTGGGCTTAGCCATCCTAAGCCCTCTATTTGGCTCCGTCTTTATATGGGAAAGTTTTTTTTGGCCCTAAATCCTCGAGGTGTAGATACCGTTATTTTTAACTTAAAAACACATGTATTTTAGAGTGTAATACCCTTACTTTTGTTTTAAAATGCAGGTTTTTTGCATCGTGCGGATGTACCACAAAAAAATTTACGATATATATGGTTGCTACTCTAGCGACGATTGTAGTTGAAGATTGAATTTAACTACTATATAATTTATCACATTTAGAGAGTAAGTAGATTAATAACATTTATATAATTTATTTATTTTTCGGAAACGAAAGGAAGGGAGGGGGATCGAACCCTGGACCTCCCACTGGAGGCCAGGGTAAACCCTAGTGGCTTACCACTAGGATGAGCTTAAGCTCATAACGTTTATATAATTACTTCGGATAAGACGATGACATTGTACGACAGAACAATATAGATTGTCTTAACTTTGTCGGTGTTATTCATGATTAATCTATTTTGTCAAATTACTTATCACAATGGACCAAAAACATTACTAAAATAATGTTAAGTCTTTATCCTCTCATGTGTTGTGATTATATTAGTTGCAGTTTGCTTCTATGACCATTTTTAATTTAACAGATAGAAAGATACGCACGCACTTTGTCCCGACCGAGGCTCGAACCCGAATTCTATGACCAAATTTTCCTACTTAATTGATCTATATGTGAGAGATGAAATGATACATAATTTAGGTGACTATATGTTGCCTTGTTCAATGAATTTGTTATCCACTTTTTGGGTGATCGCAAGTACTTTTGTCCTTTCCATTTGTCATTCACTTTTTTTTTTTTTTTTTTTTACATGGGTAGGACCCGATCTCGTATTTGATATACCAAAATCAACATAAGTCCAGTAGCGTACAGGGTCCTCGGTCAGCTCCGCCTCACGCTATCACAATCATCATCGTTAGCCAGTACAACGGGAATAAAGCAGCTAACAACTAGCTCGGTACGAAGCTCTAAGTTCGACCTTCGCTCGGCATTCTGAAGGCCTGCTTGCCCAGGATTCTCTGCCCGTCGTGGGCTCTCCGAGTCCGCCAGGACTCCCTGCCCGTCGTGGGCTCTCCGAGTCCGCCCGGACTCTCTGCCCGTCGTGGGCTCCCCGAGTCCTCCCGGACTCTCTGCCCGTCGAGGGCTCTCCGAGTCCTCCAGGACTCTGTACCCGTCGTGGGCTCCCCGAGTCCTCCAGGACTCTCTGCCCGTCGAGGGCTCTCCGAGTCCTTCAGGACACTCTGTCCGTCGTGGGCTCTCCGAGTCCGCCAGGACTCTCTGCCCGTCGAGGGCTCTCCGAGTCCGTCCGGACTCTCTGGCAGTTGTCCTGCTCTCTGCCAGCTGCCAGCTCCATGCCTCTATAAATATCACATTCACCTCCATTACAACGCTCTCACTTTTTCTTCTAAGAACTACGCATTGGCTTGATCCCTTACAAAAGGGTACGTAGTCAGCCTTTCAGGCACAGCTCATAATATATAAGCTCCACCGCCTCTCACCGGAAAAATCATACATACACAGCCTTATATCCTCAATATATCACTGTTACCGCAAACCTGATATTTCTGACTATATCAGGTTGCTCCATTACCGGGAAACAATCATCAAGAAAAGCCTACTCCGGTAGCCCGCACCACCGCGAAATCCATTTTCATGGCATCGCCGGCGGGATCATTCCTCTATCTTCAACTTCAAAATCAACAAAAGCTTTGATTCTCTTGGTTGTACAGCCTAGAAATCATCGTTTTCAGCATCTTAGTAGCAAACTCGGTGCAAGGATCACTGGTTTTAAGGATCGTTACCCCTCTTTCCATCAGAATCATCTCAACTTGACTTGAAGGAACACTTTCAACGTCATCTTCAAAACTCGCATACGAGTCCTTCATAACTTCCAGGTTGGCGTACGTGTTTTGTCGACTCATCTTTTTACGTATAAAGGGGATTGCCTCTACTTGTGTTGTTTGAGACCATTTGGGGTTACATCGCCTGAGCTCTGCCGGATTCTAGGTTGAGGCTTCACCGGCCGGCACCACCTATGTTGAGTGCTCTCTCGGCAAGCTCTAAGTCCGACTTCTGTCGGCAAACTCTAAGTCCGACCTCAGCCGGCAAGCTCTAAGTCTGACTTCTGTCGGCAAGCTCTAGGTAGCTCTAAGTCCGACCTCAGCCGGCAAGCTCTAAGTCCGACTTCTGCCGGCAAGCTCTAAGCCCGACCTCTCTCGGCAAGCTCTAAGTCTGACCTCTCTCGGAAAGCTCTAAGCCCGACCTTAGCCAGCAAGCTCTAAGTCTAACTTCTGTCGGCAAGCTCTTAGTCCGACCTCAGGCGGCAAGCTTTAAGTCCGACTTCTGTCGGCAAGCTCTAAGTCCGACCTCTGTCAGCAAGCTCTAAGCCCGACCTCTCTCGGTAACCTCTAAGGCCGACTTCTGTCAGCATGCTCTAAATCCGACCTCAGCCGGCAAGCTCTAAATCCGACCTCTCTCGGTAAGCTCTAAGGCCGACTTCTGTCAGCAAGCTCTAAATCCGACCTCAGCCGGAAAGCTCTAAATCCGACCTCCGCCGGCAAGCTCTAAATCCGACCTCAGCCGGCAAGCTCTAAGCCTGATCTCTCTCGGCAAGCTCTAAGTCCGACTTCTGTCGGCAAGCTCTAAGTCCGACCTTAGCCGGCAAGCTCTAAGTCCGACCTCAGCCGTCAAGCTCTAAGTCCAACCTCAGTCGGCAAGCTCTAAGTCCCACCTCAGCCGACAAGCTCTAAGTCTGACTTCTGTCGGCAAGCTCTAAGTCCGACCTATGTCGGCAAGCTCTAAGTCCGACTTCTGTCGGCAAGCTCTAAGCCCAACCTCTCTCGGCAAGCACTAAGTCCGACTTCTGTCGGCAAGCTCTAAGCCCGATCTCTCTCGGCAAGCTCTAAGTCCGACTTATGTCGGCAAGCTTTAAGTCCGACCTCAGCCGGCAAGCTCTAAGTCCGACTTCTGTCGGCAAGCTCTAAGTCCAACCTCAGCCAGCAAGCTCTAAGTCCGACCTCTCTCGGAAAGCTCTAAGCCCGTCGCTTCATGCACAGCACTTTAAGCCCAATAGAGCATTATTGGCATCTAAGCCTGTCCGCTACAATGCACAGCATGCAATCGGTAATTCGCTACGCGATACAAACACTGATTCAAACCCGATAGAGCGTTATCGGCACTATAAGACCGACTCCAGCTCGACATCATATTTGGAGCTTGCCCTCGAGCGTCTTCTATAAGCCCGACTCCAGCTCGGCATCATATTTCTGCTCGCACCGAGTAGAATCTTCTATCACTCTACAAACAGCCGTCTCGGCAAACGACACATCAAGTCATCTACAACTTTACTCCATGATTATCACCTGTACAGCGAAGAGCTCAAGGAGTAGGGGCCATTGATATACCAAAATCAACATAAGCCCAGTAGCGGACAGGGTCCTCGGCCAGCTCCGCCTCACGCTATTACGATCCTCATCGTTAGCCAGTACAACTGGAATAAAGAAGCTAACAACTAGCTCGGTATGAAGCGCTAAGTCTGACCTCCGCTCGGCATTCTGAAGGCTTGGTTGCCCAGGACTCTCTGTCCGTAATGGGCTCTCCGAGTCCGCCGGGACTCCCTGCCCGTCGTGGGCTCTTCGAGTCCGCCCGGACTCCCTCCCCGTTGTGGGCTCCCCGAGTCCTCCTGACCCTCTGCCCGTCGAGGGCTCTCCGAGTCCGCCAGGACTCTCTGCCCGTCGAGGGCTCTCCGAGTCCGCCAGGACTCTCTGCCCGTCGTGGGCTCCACGAGTCCTCCCGGACTCTCTGCACGTCGAGGGCTCTCCGAGTCCACCCGGACTCTCTGCCCTTCATGGGCTTTCGAGTCCTCCAGGACTCTCTGCCCGTCGAGGGCTCTCCGAGTCCGCTAGGACTCTCTGCCCGTCGTGGGCTCCCGCCGTGGGCTCTCCGAGTCCTCAAGGACTCTCTGCCCGTCGTGGGCTCTCCGAGTCCTCCAAGACTCTCTGTCCGCCAAGGACTTTCAGCCCTCCAAGCTCATAATCTGCCAGCTGTCCAGCTCTCTGCTAGCTTCATGCCTCTATAAATATCACATTCACCTCCATTACAACGCTCTCACTTTTTCTTCTAAGAACTACACATTGGCTTGATCCCTCACAAAATGGTACGTATGCAGCCTTTCAGGAATAGCTCATAATCAATAAGATCCACGGCCTCTCACCGGAAAAATCATACATACACAACCTTATATCCTCAACATATCACTGTTCCCGCAAACTTGATATTTCTGACTATATCAGTACTCAATGGTTTATTCGGATCCTCTTAGGAAGTGGGCCTATTAGTGTAGACGGGCTAAGTCCCGAAATTGTGAAATTTTGTCAATTTGTAATCTTCCCACATCGGCAAGATTAGGTGAAGTAGGCGACATAGGCTATTATTTAAGTGACCTTTGTGTCTATTATTCTGGTGTACCTGATAACGCTCTAAATGGTACCAATAATTATACCCTTATTCACCCCGAATTCTGCTCAAAAGAGGATAGATAGGCTCGTTATTATGTGGAATGTATGTTAAATGCTATGTGAGTGTTTCCAGGATCGTAATTCTGCATCTATGTCATTTTTCCGAAGATTTGGTACTGTTTTGTCTCGTTTTGAGTGTTTTATAGGATGTACCGAATCCGGAGCATTGGAGAATGGATCTGGACCAAAAGAAATATCTTGGGCTAAGTGATTAAATTCCAAGAGGAAGTTTGCTGAAGAAAAGGACGAAAAGTCAGCCCGGTTTACCGAGGGCTAGGTCCGGTAAACCGAGGACTTGTTTGACACGAAATTGATTATGCCGCATTATCTAGGTCGGTTAGGGTTTTAGAGAGTCATAAGTCGGTCACTGTATCTATATAAGGCCGCATATACTGAGTATTACATATCTTATTATCAATTCTTCAAATACATTACATTTGATGAAATAAAATTATTCAAGCTTTGAAGGAGTTGTTTTCGGTTTCCTCCCCTTCTCCACCATCTCTAGCTTGAGCAGATCGAGCTAGATCACCATTGTTGAAGGTATGAAGCTTTGAACGTTCCTTTTTGTCTTCAATATGGTAGATTTGTTCGTATTTATGTGTTTTAGTTAATCTTCATGTTTAAAGACCCCATAATTTACTTAGAATAATCGTAATTGAGCAATGTAGATCCAGGGATAGGAAAAGCCGCCCCCGGTAACCCGGCGGTCTATACCGGTTTACCGAGGCATTATTTAGAAAACCTAAAACTGGGATTCACTACAGCTATGTTGATCAATAGATTTAATTTACATGTTAGTAGCCTGATCAACTATTTGCATGTCATCGTAAACTAGCATGAAATATGAATAGTGAAGTGCTATGTTTGGACATTATCTTGAATGGACCCTAGGAACGTGCTGATCAATGTCGACAGCTGTCTAGGCGGGTTAGCGGTATGAGTTAGCTCTCGATATCGGCAATTCTAGATCTTTATGCATATGGGCTATTACAGACCACTTAAGGAGGGTAGCTTGCGTATAGATTGTCTACTACCATTGTCGGAGTAGATAGGAGTAGGAGTTGCACCCGTAGCTGATAATGATAATTAAAACTAAAGCTCACGATTAATCTAAGAAAATTATGTGGGGAAGTAAACGTAACGATTAACTAATCCAAGTTAGTAGATCGGTGAGGAGAGGGGGAGGAATACCAAGTTTGTTTTCTTTTATGTTTAATGTTGGTCAATGACCGCCTCTATGTTGCTTCTTAATTAGGTTAGAATCGTTTATACTTATAGTTGCATTGTCTCTGTGGGATCGACATTGACTCGCATTTACTATACTACGACGTACCTAGTATTCTTGCTAGTAATATCGATGTTAGTGACTTACACGCGATCAGTACCAAAGTACCATTGAGATATACCAAATTCGAGATAAACTCTCAATTGCATTAGCTATTTTGGCTATTGTTTTTAGGCGTTAGGAGAGTTGTACTTTTGTAATCCTCCTCTGTAGTAATATTTCTCTTTCCCACGTGGACTAGTCGGCACATTACCGGAAACCACGTAAATTTGGTGTTCTGTCTTTTTCCTTCCGTTTGGTTATTTTGTGTTACCGTCGTTAAGGGCTATCGCTCGGTTTGTTTTTCCTAACAAACTGGTATCGGAGCCGAGGTTATTTTCGAGGTGTTTTTTTGAGAGCCGAGGTTTTACGAGCCGAGACTTTTGTTGAGATTTTCTGAGGTTTGAAAATTAGCCACTAAGACGGTAACTAAGTATTATTTTGAGAAGTTCGACAGAAACGTCAACTTCGGATGTGGCAGTTGAAGATGGAGGTCATGCTGATTCGGGAGGGCTTCGATATTGCACTGCTTGGTAAGGAGAATAAACCAGAGAAAATGTCAGATGAGGAGACGTGCCCTGTTGTTATTGTGTTCGCTTCCACAGTCTTTTAAGCATTTCAGGGAAACGATGCTTTATGGTAAGAAAACTATTTCTTACAAAGAAATTAAGTCGATTTTTAAAATCGAAAGAGCAGATTGATAAAGATACAACTGGGGGAAGTAGTAGTAGTCTGGCAGACGTGCCGGTAGTTCGGGGCAGATCAAATAAAAAGGGTGTAGATAGTGAACATTATGTTTTGAATCCCAGACATAAAGATTTGACGTGCAATTATTGTAAGAAGATTGGGCATATCAAATCTGATTGCTTTCGTCTTAAGAACAAAGAAAAGCGTAAGAAAGAGCATGGTAAAGAGACTGCTATGGCCGGTATCATAGAAGATGAGAGTGATGGAGATATTTTCTTTGCTGATGATATATTAAGGTCTATTGATGGGTGGATCTTGGGTTCTGGTTGCACGTATCATATGTGTCCCCATAGAGATTGGTTTTTCACTTATGATTCAGTTCAAGGTGGAGTAGTTTTTTTGGGCAACGGCGCAGTTTGCAAGGTTGCTGGTATTGGTACGGTTAGAATCAAGACCCGTGATGGTGTTGTCAGAACACTTAAGAAAGTCGGACATGTTCCGGATTTGAAGAAAAATCTCATCTCTTTGGGCGCACTTGAGACTCTTGGATTTAGGTACACCGCTGAAGGTGAAGTTTTGAAGATAATTAAAGGTGCTCTTGTTGTCATGAAAGCTTGCAGGTCTGGTGGTTTGTATGTGTTGCAAGGATCCACAGCTATTGGCAATTCTGCAATCCCTATGTCATCCCGTTCAGAATTAGACATTACGAAGCATCGTCCATTTGTTAAGTTCAAGCAGTGCTTGGACTTATTTGACATAGTCTGAAGATTTTGAAGTTTGTGGAGAAAGAGTAGTATTACTATTTCTGGATGTTGGGCCTTTGTCCCAAGGTGGAGATTTGTTAGTGTAGATGGGCCAAAGCCCAAAATTGTGAAATTTTGTCAATTTGCAATCTTCCCACATCGGAAATATTAGGTGAAGTAGCCGACAGAGGCTAATATTTAAGTGACCTTTGTGTCTGTTATTTTGGTGTACCAAGGTACCATTGAGATATACTAAATTCGAGATAAACTTTCAATTTCCTTAGCTATTTTGGCTGTTGTTTATAGGCGTCAGGAGAGTTTTATCTTTTGTAATCCTCATCTGTAGTAATATTTCTCTTTCGCCCGTGGACTAGTCGGCACAAACCACGTAAATTTGGTGTTCTGTCTTTTTCCTTTCGTTTGGTTATTTTGTGTTACCGTCGTTAAGGACTGTCGATTGGTTTGTTTATTCCTAACAGGGCCGAATGGTATCAACCTAGACTTGGGCCTTGAACAAATATTGATCTCAGCAAAGCAAATCTTCATTTAGCGCAATTCGGTTGTATTAGTTCGACAGGACGCATGTCGTCATCTGTCTGACACGGAGCAGGTCGTCCTCTATATTCTACGGCCAGCTCGACACTAATTAAGTGCCTACCAATTCATACTGCCAACATGGTGTGGTATTTATAGATGATACTCATCTCAATCGGTTACAAACTGTTGTAAGCTATTAAGGAAGTTACAACAGAAAAAGAATCTAGAAGATGCATCTCGATGAATCATATTAGATCATCATAGATGGTCACCTCATCTGATATGATCATGTCTTATCTGCTCTCAATTGCAACTTAGCATGTCACCTCAACCGACTATGTGATCTCATCTAATCATCTTAGCTGATTGCATGTCCTCAGCTGATTTGTTTCTAGAATGCGTCTTCATATCCTGCTTGCATCCATCACTCTTCATCCACTTTTATATGTTAACAATATCAGTCCATAGGTTCACTACATTCCTAAGACAGAAAAAGGCTCTAGCGAAATGAACGGAAAATCTTTCACCTATGATTCTATAGTACAAAGCAAAAGCAGCTACCGATCTGATACAGTTGGGCATGGTTTGGGGAAAGGTCCAGACCATAATAAACCAATACATGATAGATATGATTTAGCTATCATAGGAAATCAAAGTCCGGCAGCCAGTTGTGCCTTGTATATCGTATAGTATCATGTGGGGGGATTATCAACTCTATCTTCAGGGTTAGGCAAAATCGGGATGAAAAAGACCTAATCAATTTTATAGTGAATGCCAAACTAATTCATTTGATCCAGTTTAAAGACATATTGGAAGTTTTTCACCGAGAAAGTTTCCTTTTCTTCGTGCGGCTCAGGCATAATCATAGTTTGAGACCCCTAGGTTCCCTCTAATGCATCCAATACTACATAGAAGAAGAAGATTCTTGGGCAGCAAACCAGGCACCTTTAGAAATTTTTCTGCTAAGGGCTTTGTCAGAAACAGTCCTCATGGTCGTAGCTTAAATGGGTATTGTGCCTCGCGTAATTAATCAAGAAAAAGATTCAGGAAAAAGAATGAAAAGAGTTACTTGAGAAAAGGCTTTGAAGAGGTCGGAGGAGAAGATAAAGACGATCTCACAAACAATGTTCATAGGACTCGAAGAGTTGGTAAAGATTTAAATTGAGGAGGTAATCCCTCTTTTATGGGAAACCGGATAGCTCAGATGAAGAGTGTCACCGTCTACAAATTACTCGATCAACAGGATTTGGTAGGTCATCATGAGATAAGATATCTCGAGATAAACAATTGACTTTTCAAATTTCGAAATACATGTTGCTTCCATATATAGCCCTTAAAAACATGATTTCTAACCATCGATAATATTCTGGAAATTAGCACATAATATTCATATAGATCGAGATTCGGACCATTTCAGTCCCAGCATGCTTCAACCATACATTCCACTTTCATATGATCGATTATGTAAAAATGATATGGTTCACCTACACGTGACCTGTTTTTTTTTCCTTGTATTTTGTATGACTCTTCGGGGACGTAAATATCTTTTTTTTTTAACAGAAACAAAATGTACACATACGTATTTTTTGTCCTCATTAGAACTCAAACCAAAAACCTTCAGGTTACCAGTCACAGTAATTACTACTGATTCAATGCATCGATGTTGAGATATACATATCACAAAGAGAAAAAGAAAAGGCAGAAGGATAAAAAGTCTGAAAAGGAAGTGGCTTTTGTATAGCCTTTTACAAGTGCTAGTGGGACCATATGGTCCAACATATTCATTCACAAGTCTTCATTTCATTCAAAGATCCATATTGGAGACAGGTTCCATGTTCCATTACTACATTGAAATTTATCTCCACAATACAACCCAAAAAAAAAAGCACACATTTTCATTCATTCCTTCTTTATTACTCTCACCCTCTCCTTTTCTTATATATATATATAATCTTCTCTAATATACATATATCTTCAAATACTCAAACCCAAAATGATAATTTAACCAATAAAAAGAAGGGAAAGAAAAAAAAAAGATGCATCCAAATCCAGAAGGTCAAAAGTGGTGTTGTTTCCATCCACAACATATCATAATTGGGGTTTGTGCATTTTGCTTAAATGAAAGGCTTCTTATTTTATTAGCTTTAAAAAGCAAGAACAAGAACAAGAACAAGAGCTTAAGCATTCAAACAGCAACAGCTTCAATTTCAATCTGCTGCCAAAGTTGTTTGCTTTTACTTCTTTGCTTAGTCGTTTTGATAGTTTTAAGCAATACAACAACAAAAAGAAAACACAAGATGATGATTATGACGACCATGGTACAGGTGCTTCCACCAGTCAAGAAGGTAACTTTTTTAATTTTTATTTTTTTGGGTTGTTTTTGTAGTTAATTATATATATATATATATATATGAGAAATATTTTGTAACGCCCTGGAAATGCGTCTGGGCATTAAATGAATCATAAATGATCTGATCAACTCAACTGTTTAGACTGTCTGATAACCCGAGTTTACAAGATATTTATGTCAAACACTTATATTTGGATGAATATTCTACTATTTTACCGATATGGATAAAAATAATTGATAAAAATAAACTGAAAGAAAAATAAATTTCCTAGTGTTTTCTGTGAAAATTTGTTTATATATATCATCACTATTGTTTTTTCTTTGGCGAAAAGCTTTTTAGCAGGCCCTATATACTATGATTTAAATGTCATGCTTGTTTTCTTTGTTTATCACAAATCAGATTCAACCAAAGTACACCATTTTTATTTTTTTTTATAGCAAAATAACAGATTTTTGATGTACTTGCATGTCCTTGACTTATTTCTTTCGTTTTTTTTTTTTTTTTTTTTTTTTTTTTTTGTGTGGTGATTTGAAGATAAAAATAGAAAAATATCAAAGGAAAGATTTGAAACCAACGGCAAAGCCTGTATGATTTGATTATTATTATTTTAGACCCAAAACAGATCTGTTATCTGTTGGTTATTTATTTTTAAGCCTGTCAGGGAATTTACGTTTCAGCTTTTACCAACCCAAAAATAAATAAATAAATAAATAAACACGATGAAGCATATTCTTGTAACACTAACCTTAGGTATAGGACTTTCATAAAAAAAATAAAATGAGAAAAAGAAAAAAGACACACACAAGATAATGTTATTTTCAAAAGCATTCACCGGTGCATAATTGTTTATTGATTATTATAAATGTCTGGTGGAAAAAAAAAATGTGTGTCAAATTACTCTGGCGATGTATCAGTATCAGTCGAGAGATTTTATGGTGCAACGGTTGTAGGAAGGTTATACCAGCCTCTCATTTTTACTCTATTTCACATAATACACTTTTATCGTGTGTGAAAGATTAGAAATGAATGGTTGTAATATATGACATTTAGTAAAACCTTTCTACAACGATTGTATTTTAAAATTTCACGTATCAGTGTCTATGGAAATTTATTGTTTTTTTATTTATAATGATTTCGTTGAATGATTATATCAACCAACTAACTTTTAGTTGAATTTTTCCAAAAAGCTATGTAAATATAAATGTAGTTCACTCAATTTTAGTATTAATTTGGTACCTAATCGATAGGATAAAAACATACTACATTCTTGGTAGATAAAAACACGATAAATAATGTTTTGTGTTGGAAATACACTAGTTTAAATTTATTATAGTCCAATCACATAATGTCAACACTGGTCCCAAAAAAAAAAAAAAAAAAAAAAAAAAATATTGAAAATAAAGGGACCACTTTACATTAACAAAATCTTATTGGCTCCGGATCACCAAATCATATATGTGACCGGATAAAAATAAAATTTGCCAAGGAAACGGAAATCAATCAAATGTTTAAGAAATACTACCTCCGTCTCCGGATCACAAAATCATACATGTGGTCGGACAAGGACATATAAAATTTGCCGAGGAAATTGAACTCAATCAAAATTTTAAGAAAATACTACATCCGTCTAAAAATATAAGTCACTTTGGATGTTTTCACACGGATTAAGAAAGTGGTTGAATGTCATAAATTTGAAAGTTAAATGTCTAAAATGCCCATTGACTATCATTAATGCAGTAGTTGTTAAGTAATGAAAAGTTGTTAGACTGATAATAAACTAGGGGTAAGATGGAGAAATAAGTAATAAATGTTGCATGTAGAATGACTTATATTTTGAGACAAATTTAAAGATGTAGAATGACTTATATTTTGGACGGAGGTCAAGAACGGAACCAGGATGGATGCTAGGGCGGGCGCAGCCCACCCGGTTTTTATTTTCGATACACTAAAAAACATATATAATTCACTCCAACACCATTAGTTGTCTTAATCCAGCCGACCCAACGATACATATAGTCCACTAACCCACCTAAACAATAATTGCTGGTTCCGTCACTGACGGAAGTAGTAATTTATTTTTTTTAACAACTCAATCAGTTAAATTAGAACGGAACGAGTATTATTGAATGGTAACAACTTCCAATTTGGAGTATTTGGAAATTGCAGATTCCTTCATATCAATAAAGTTTGAAGGGAGTGGTGTTGGCTCATGGGAGAAAAAGAACACAAAACCAAAGGTATCAATAGAGAGTATCTCATCATTCAACAAAATTTCACTAATAAAGGGAGATCAACTTATAGACCATTCAAAGATACATGGACCGCTGAGGTGGCAGAAGAGGATTGGCCATTTATTCCAGGTCATTAGATGGAAGAGGACTAAAGGGAAAGGTAAGGGACATGTGCCCTCCAATATTGAAGGTCATCATGTGAAAGTGAGACATGGTTGGATGAGGAGTCTGACAAAAAGGAGGACCAAAGATTATTAAAGTGTTTGGGGACAAAAAAAAAACAAAGGATGTGTCTAGCTTTTCTCCACTACACCACCCCCTTGGAAGTTCTTATTATTTATTTTATTATTTTCTTTTATACTTATTTTATTTTATTTTTCTCATTAATTAGTGTGATTCCATAATCATTAGTGATTGTAATATGACCAAAAGAAAGGAAAAGCAATTAAGCTATTAATAATACAACAATTATAATACATACATTGTTGAGAAATATGAATGATGCTATAATGTAATAATATTTATCGATGCATCTCATGTATTTGATTGTATTCAAATTGTATCATTGTGTTATCAGTTGTATCAATGTGTAATGCCTTAATATATCATGTTACATCACACACATTAAACATCATTAATATATCATGTTACATCACACACATTAAACATCAGAGGCTTGGTTATGCAGCTCGTGTCTTGAAAAAACTATCAGTCACGTAGTCTAGATAGACTCATTGGCCTTACAAATCGGCCACAAGTGTCTAAAACATATCCTCAACCCTATACAAAGCTCAACCAAGGCTTGCGATATCTAATACGCACCGACCCCACACCCCTTATGCATTGAAGAGCAACAAGAGGAAGAAACATGTGGGGGGCAATTTGTCGATAATGTTGGTTGAAATAAAAAGACCAAATACACACACACAATTAAAGAGGACCACTAGCTTTTTTCAATGTGCAGGAAAACGTCTAATTGCGAGGGGCGAAAAGGACAAGACTTTTGTAAACCAAACGAAAGCTAAATAAATCTGTGTTTGCCTCTCAACCCAAACTACCTATCTTGCATATTGACAATTGTCATCTTTAAGGAACATTTTTCTCTCGCGAGTAATTAAGAGTATCTCCGAAGACGCAATTTAGAAATGTAAACAAGTCAAATTATTCGTGAATAGCTTGAGTGAAAATTCGATTCGACCCAGCTTAAACCAACTTGAACTTAAAATAGACTCGACTCAAAAATTAAGCAAACGACACCGTAGCCTCCCTTATCATTGGCTTATGGAAGCATCTCTCAATGTTCACTGGCATTAGACTAATTTTGGAAACATTGGTAAGTTTATAATTATAAGTAATACAATACTCGACTCAACTACTCGCAAGCAAACTCGAATATATATTTATGTTTATATATAATAAACGGCATTAATGAATATTTATACATGTATACACATATATGTTATAAAAGATATGTATATGTATCTTTATATGTATAGTCAATTCAATTATTACAATAAATTTTAAAATGTTTTCATTGATTTTATATGTATCGTATCTTGTCGTCTAATAAAAATATCATTTGGTCCTCAATTCTATACATCTTTAACCAAAAAAAATAATAATAATAATAAACTAAAATCCTTTAATGACTTCCTGAAATGGAAACCCATGTGATAGTTTAAATTATTTTTAAAGGGTCAATCGGCACACCACTACTTACTTTCGGCACCCTATTGCTTCCGACACTACAAAAAATTATTTTGGCAACCGATGATTTTTGGAACACCAGTGGTACTGACGTTCCCTTTATAAAAATGTTACATTTTAGAAAACGTCAGTCCACGACTTGGTGTTCGTTGTTGAACACCAACGTCAACACCAATGGCACAGACATTTTTTTTACCCGAAAAAATAATCAAAAAATTGATGCCAATAGTAAAAATGAGTATGCCAATAAAACCCACCTTTTTAAATTAAGCTTCAAAACCTAAAGCTCGATACAAAACTCAAACCTAGCTCGAGCTTTTAAAACTTTCTTGAATCTCAGCTCGAGCTCAGATCCAAAATACTTGTGATCAAACTTAAACTCAAAAATATTTTAAATTACTCAACTCGCTTTGAGCAATTCTTGAAATATTTAAAATTGCTCAACTCATTTGGATCAATTCTCGATTTAACTCCGCTCGTTTACGCTTCTTTTGGAAAGGTTTATGACCATGATGTGACTAATAAGAGAGATTGATAAACATGAACCGATTCACATCAAACCTTTTTTGGAAATATTTAAAATCGCTCAACTCGTTTAAGGAAAATACTTATAAAATTACAATTTGACATTAATCAACAAACTTTTTAAAAGATTTATGATCGGTGACGATCCAACATCTGCAACTAAAAGAAATCTAGAACATCAGGATGCAGAACAGATATTCCAAAATGAAAACACGTCCCAAGAATCGAATCGAATGGTATAATATTCAAAATCAAGGAAATCCCCATCTCCATCAATTGAGACGATGTTACAAATTCAACGCTCGGGTCATACAAATTAGACGCTCTCGTCTCCTCAAACGCAAGAGCTTCACATACTCTATCTTTGTACCTTTGCATCTTGCTTGTCTAGTGAAGACATCCATGCATCCAATGCGTTTAATCACTTGCAACACATAGATCTCACTTATCGATAAATATTGGTCTCTCGTCGGTTAAATATGGTTTACAGTGTGTAGTAACACACTGTTGTGCCACAATGCATCATATCAGTTTTTATAGTTTACGATAACTGGTGTTAACATAACAGCACAATTCATCCAACCCCACCCAAAAATGTCAACCCCATGTTCAAAGAATAACGGGACACGTTCAAAAGGGAAGAAACATGTTGAAACACTCGTGGCTGTGCAGAAGGGGGGGCGGCATAAGTTTTGTTCGCGATTATGTGATTCCATGATGGCACGCTTTCACCGACTACTCTCAAGCCAAGCCGAAAAGAAGTGATGATTCATTATAACTTTCCTCGGGGGAAATTGAATCTATAAAAATTCTCCATAACAGATTACCTGCACAAAGAGTTTGATGCCGCTCCTCACTTAAGAAGCTAGAAGACAGACCACTATATTTTCAGGTGAGGAGGCCTCATAACCGCAGAAATTTCATTCAAAACCTGAAGCATCTACGACGTAGAATGCAGGGATCCACAATAATTCGAATTGAAGATCCCATGGCAGGGCACAAAAACAAGAGCCACGGCAGATGCAGAAGCAGAAGCAGAACCGAGAAGAGACCTCAACAAAAAAAATCAAAAAGGCATGAACATTTAGCAGTCTCGCAATTCAGCATACTTACTATATAAGGAAACATAAGTACACAATGCCTAAACAAATATACTACCATATGGTTCACACATGCAAAGGCAAGGAATGAAAGAGTAAAAGGGACACTGACCAAATTAATACGAAGTACGTACGTACGATAGTTACTTAACCAAATCCATGGGGGGACGAAGCTGAGGGCGTCAACCCCATTTACACACACAGTTGAAAATAACTCCCAGCATTATACTAAATACTCAATCACACCAAAACCATCCTCTGACTTAAGCCAACTTTGCTGCATTCAGCTCCTGCTCCTGCGACGATCCCTAAGACCATTTCTGCACACAAACAGTACAATACTATTGGAGAAGTAGCAAAGTGGTTGCAATCAGTTACAACAATGTATGTATGTGTGTGCGCGCAATGGTGCTTTTCTTGCAATCAAAGTTGGCACATGCTGTATGTTAAGATCCCTCTCTGCAGGAAACGAGCAAAGAGGAAAATTGTTTGAATAAAGGTGAGGCATTTACCCATTAGCATAAACCGGCTCCTCTCGACCACGATATGGTGACCTGCTATAGCTACGACCACGAGGAGACGGACTGCGGCGCCGAGGGGAACGAGCACGAGGGCTGTAGCTCCTGCATCAATCAAGAAGTATCAGAAATAGAACCACCAGGAATAATTCAAGCAGTTTTGTCCAAACAGAAACACAGTGAAACAACTCGATGTATCAACATGGTACCTGTGTTCAACAAATTTCAGAGAACCACAAAAATCTCATAATATACAAGAAGCACAATAGAACGTGCATCGTCAAAGCTATAACAGCATCTTATCTTATGCATTCTCACCTATGACCATAACTTGGGCTCCTGCGAAACTTGGGAGGGCTACGACTTCGACGCCTTCCAGATGATCCTCGCACCCGGCACTCACGGGCAAAATGCCCAGGTTCACCACATTCATAACACTTCAAATCCGAACCAGATCTGCCCCGGCCACCACCGCCACGTCCACCACCACCTCCTCCACCTCCACTGCCACCTCTAGAATTGTGAGAAAGCTCAACTCTCCATCCATTTTTACCTGTAACAGACAAAAATATCCACATTGTAAAACTTCAGGAAGAGAAACCTAAACAGAAGAATAAATTGTTACAAACACAACACAATAATTGACAGGACAGAGCACAGAAACTGTACAGGTCTAACTCAAGACTACCATAACTAAATAACTGCATACCATCTAACTCACGAATCGCATCCTGCGCATCTCTTCGGTCATCAAAATCTATAAACGCATAACCTGGGGGCCGTCTGGCAACCCAAACACTGCATCCAAATAAAAACAATTAGCTTCAAAACAGCATTAACAGGCAAAGCATCAAAATATCTCATGCATAAAGAAGACTGTTGTAGATAGCCCTCATTGTATATCTAAATTGACAAGATTTAAAATCGGAAATTCAAACGAAAAATAATAATAAGTTGGCAGAGGGGTGACCTTCTTATAACTCCAAAGGTTCGGAATGCATCTTCAAGTTCCCTTTCTGTAACCCTAGGATCCAAATTTCCAATGTATACCCTAGCCATATTCAATCAGAAGCCTGAAGGGAAAAGAAAAAAAAAAAAAAAAAAAAAAAAAAAAAAACCAATAATCTTATTAACTAAATAAGAAAATAGAGAACCATAAAAATATCATCAAAAGAAACAGGAAATGTGGTTAAATCCGAACGGGTAAAAAGCTTCATCACGACCTTAAAACACATAAAAACGTCTTTAGAACAAATAAAAATCAAACAAAAAGCTAAAAGCACAAACCAAAAATTCATCAGATCTAAAAAGATCTCACGAAACGAAAAACACTTTAGAAATTTTCCGGAATACATGTAATGATGAAATCATCACTATCTACCTCTGGTAAAAAGAAAACGATGTAATATACAATGAACGACGAACGAATTTGAAGGAAGCCAGAGCCAGCAACGAGAGACACTACGGTCATGTACCACAGTACCACTTAACTTCAAAAACCCTAAATAGAAATGCCCGATGAAAATTATATACACACATACCAAAGGACGTCTAGCCGTCGGATCAGAAGTTTTTGAGGATTTTGTAATTGATCAATATTTGATGGTGGGTTCTATTGATATACCTCATTTTATTATTGACATTTATTTTTTGATTATTTTTTTGGATGAAAAAAAAACGTGTCGGTGTTACTTTTGTATTTTTTTGAAAACCAACGTCGTGGACTGACACCAGTATTCAACAAGGAACACCATTAGAAAGTCATGGACTGACGTTTTTTAAAATGTAACATTTTTATAAAGTTTTAACGTCGACGTGTTCCTTATTGAACGCGTCGGCTTATCGTATTCGCTTGTTGAAGCATAATGTCATCAGCTTGGTTCAACAAGCGAACACGCCGATGTCTTTAGCGTTAATAGCGAATACCAATGCAGAATGACGTTCACTTTATAAAAAATCAACGGGTGCCGAAATAATTTTTTGTGGCGTCGGGAGCAATAAGGTTCCGAAAATAAATAGGGGTGTGCCGATAGAAACTCCTATTTGATTCCCGATGAAATAAAGGGAAAATTATCTAGTTATATACGTACTCCGACATCATACGTTTACTGAATTGATTTTGTAAAAATCACTTCTTAAATCAAAAACTTTTTCTTGTGTTTGTTTGGGTTGGAGTTTTTTTTGGAGTGTTTTTTGGAGTTTTTTTTAGATAAAGTGATTGAAATAATTATTAGAAAGTTAAGATGTTTTTTTGAAATTTGTGTAGATTATGAAATGATTGATAAAATAAAATGGAATAATGAATAAAATAATGTGTAATAATTTTTTTATTTGTACTTGAAGATTTGATTGGTGTGAGAATTGTAAGAAATGATTGGTGATGTGATGTTAAAAAAAACTCTCAAAAAAACTACGAGACAAAACAAACGCAACCTTCAAAGTTCAAAGTCCTTAATTAATCAACCTTCACTATACATAGACAGCCACAAATGATGATCCAAAGGGTCATAAGAATGCACAAAGTCTTCGTTTTGTCCTTTGCAAGTACATTGTCACGGAATTGGGATCGGCTGTCGTGAAGGGATGAATGATGTGAATGCTGTGACGCGAAACGGCGTCGTTTCGACGCATAACGACGCCATTTCGTGGTGATGTTTTTTTTTTTTTTTTTTTAAAGTTCACGCCCAAAACTGTGTCGGATGCGTCGAAACGGTGTTTTTCGACATCACAGCAGCCTCTGCTGTGATTGACCGACAGCAGAGGATCCGACCTCCACTGTCACGTTACCACTTGCTTGGATCTCATTTGCCTCTTCCCCAACGATTTGCTGGTCCATTATATTAGCAGCTAAAATTTCATATGGAGAATGATGAGTGTATAATAATTATAATATAAAGAGAAGAAAGTAAATTTCCTTGGCTTTCAAACGCATGCAATTTATTATTCTATTTTTAAATGCAACGGCTACTTAATTATTAATGCAGGGCGCTAGCTGCTTACATCTTTGGCTATAAAAGGCCATCAACTAAGATTGGACAAGCTCAGGTTTTGTTCATCTTCTTTGATCTCTGAATTAGACTTGCACATTATACTCTATTGAGTTCTGATTTGAAAATCGGTAACAATTTGTTATTTGTTTCACTCTCTGGTTTATAAATGTGTTAAAATATGGTTTGAGACTTTGTTGATGCCTAAAACAGCTTATGGTTTTTAGAGTAAATTTATGAGACTCGCAAGTAAGTTGTGATCAGCTAAGGGGTGTAAATTCAGTCCTATGCACACACAAAATTGCTTTGGACTTGAAAAATAGGTGTTGTTTCAGCCATTGCATTTATGTGATTGTTTGGGTGAATTCAGACATTCTCTTGGTGTTTGCTATGAGTTGTAACTCTCTGTGTAACCTTCTATATGATTGAATAACAGAAATCCCACTAACGGTAGGTTCAAATCAAATGTCACACTTTGTATAAAATTGACTACAAGTTGGTGTTTTATACCTCTTGCTGAGCGATTGTGTTCTCTACCTTCTACACTTCAATCTTTCTTACTTGAATGCTATGAATTGTTTACTTTTTGCTATCTTGTAAGATCCAAACACATTCAAGCATTTACATCAGAAGTTCATCAGAACTACAAGTGTTACTGCATTCTGATCAAACTATCACTACATTGCTTATCTGACCTAAATGGTTTTATCTAAGTCATTTCAGACTTGTAATGAGTTATATCAAGATCTAACAAGTGCTATACTTACATCTATTCCGCATTTAACCACTTGATCTTTGATCTAACTACATACATTGTGGATTAGAATAGTTGCACAACTTATATTTGGATAAAATTTGGGGGATGTTTTAAAGCAAAGTGTTTGGTCAAAAACCACTCTCCCCCATTCTCGTTATTGTTTGGGTAAAGATCCTATCAATTGGTATCAGGCCATTGGTCATATGTGATGAACTGTTTGATAAATCAAGATCTGAAATAATGACTTTAATGACTTTACTAAGCCTAAAGAATGGATGTCTAGTATGGGTCCACCATACTTTATTGGTGTTCATTATGCTCACTAGAAAAGAGCAATGAGACTTCACATGGAATCGCTTGATATTGATATATGTGTCATGTCATTTAAGATGAACCATTATCCCAATGAAAACCAGGATTATTGAAAATGAGGTTGAGCCTATTCCAAAGACTATACAAGAATGAGAAAAAGTCGATAAACAGATAGTCTTTGTAAATGCAAAATCAATGACCATTTGGATTAATGCCTTGAGCAATGATGATGCAATATATGTTTTTTATGCAGCTACTGTCAAAGAATTTTGATCAAAGCTTGAAATGAAGTATGGAGGAAGTCAAGGAATTAAGAGCATCTCCAGCCATAGAGCTGTTAAAAGCTCTATGACTATGCCACGTCATACTGGTTATAAACCTTTTTCTCTATAAACATTTTCTTCACAATCATAAACATTTTCACACTGCCACGTCATCATGTTATAAACCTTTACATAAACCTTTTACATCTTTACAAAAACCTTTTACAACTTTATAACATGGACCAACTTAATAAATATTTTATTATTTCATAAAATGAATTTAATATTTTCTCAAAACTATATAACATTATTACTCATAATAAATAAAACAAAATTATGTTCTTTTGGTTAGTGTGCGACCAAAAATTATTATGTGTGATAAAACAAAATACTATATTTATTGTCAAAATAAATATTATGTTTAATGAAAATTGAATAAAATATATTCACTTTTTTCTATATGTTACTAATTCAAAACATGTTACTAACCCTTAAAAACTAGTTTTTTTTCTTTTTTTGCATAACTAAATAATGAACAACTTAATTAAAGGCTAATAATAAACATTCAACCGATACAACTTAATCTTCATTGTTAGTTTGCCCGAAACGTTCTCAAATATGCTCAACCAAGTCAGCTCGAAGTTTATGATGTACTTGAAGGTCACGTAGTTCCGCATTTCTCTGGAGGTATTGTTGAAATTCTTGAATAGGTCCTTGGGACGCGGGCTCTGGCATAGCTAATTCTTCATTGCACCAGTTAGTAATTGCATTTCCTTCATCCTCTACAATCATATTATGTAATATGATACATGCATACATAATATCTCTCAAATCTTCCATGTGCCAAAATCGTGCTGCACCTCGTATGATTGCCCAACGAGCTTGAAGAACCCCGAATGCTCATTCGACATCTTTTCTTGCAGCCTCTTGCATCTCTTTGAACTTTTTCCTTTTAGGATCTTCTGGATATGAAAATTTTTTCACAAATGAGGCCCACTCCGGATAAATACCATCCGCTAGATAATATGCCTTGGTATATTGTGTGTCGTTTATCGTAAATTGAACCTCCAGAGAGTATCCTTGCAATACATCATTAAAAAGTGGAGATTGATTGAGCACATTAATGTCGTTGTTCGATCTTGCAACGTCGAAAAATGCATGCCATATCCAAAGATCATATGAAGCAACCGCTTCTAGCATAATTGTTAGAACCCCTTGATCTCCTCTGGTAAATTGACATTTCCATGCAACTGGGCAATTCTTCCAAGGCCAATGCATGCATCAATACTTCCTAACATACCAGGAAAGCCATGTATGTTAGAATCTTGTTGAAGTAAGCGTTGAACGTCATCAGCATTAGGCCTTCTCAAGTATACGAGACAAAATACATCAATAACACATCAACAAAAATTGATTAAACAATCAACTGCAGTGGTCTCACCAATTCGGACATAGCAGGTGTACAGTATGCCAATTGACGGATAGCAGTAGTGCATTTTTGCAACGGGGATAGTCCTTTTCTACCGGTTGCATCGACCCTCATCTGAATGTACTATGAATAATTTGAGAGGGCTTCTACAATTCGAAGGAATAACCCTTTACTCGTCCGGACCTTCTTCTGAATATTTCATCCGTGTAAACCGGATCATTGGAGAAATAGTCTTTGAAAAGACGCTCGTGTCCAGCTTCACGATCACGATTTATATACTTTCTACTGTGTTGGCTATCATGGGAACTTTCAGCTTCCTCCTTCATTTTCATTTCCATAATCATCATCATCGTCTTATCATCTGTATCATCCATGAATTCTTCAAGTACATATTGTAGGATTTTTCTATATTTGGAGGATGAATTGGGGGTCTTCAGACATTTTTTTGAGTGTAATAGATTATAGATGAAGAAATTGTGCAAGAGTTGTGGTGAAAAAATAGAGGGAATATCAATATTTTTTGTAGTTGTATGTTTGCCATGTGAATGTAATGAAAACAAGAGTGTGTGCTATTTATAGATGTATAGAAAGAAGAAAGAAAATAAAACAAAATTGGGGGGGGGGGGGGGGGGGGAGGGGAGGGGACCTTGTTTCCAACGGCTATACATTTTTTGGAAGAAAAGGTAACTTCAACTTTTGAAAAGGTAAAGCAACCTTTTGTTTTCAAAAACAACTTCTAGTACAATAAAAAAATGTAAATCATAGATAACACATATATAACAAAAGATGAAATTGAACTTTCATTAATTAAAATATTACATAATTTAATTTCAAAATATATATATATACTAGTCATAAACCCGTGCAGTGCACGGGGACGTATGACAATGTGATTACCTTTAGATAAAGGGGTGGGTAGTCCTACGTCATACCCCATTGCACCCTACCACTCTTCCCACCCTGCCCTACCCACCGCTATCATACCCCACCCACCGCCCTATCTTACCCTACCCGATATTACCATATCTTACCCTCGACATCCTACCTACCTTACCCATTAC
Organism: Gentiana straminea; assembly: GCA_036785695.1. Lineage (NCBI taxonomy): Eukaryota > Viridiplantae > Streptophyta > Magnoliopsida > Gentianales > Gentianaceae > Gentiana > Gentiana straminea. Next base: position 643,790 of record JAVUPR010000019.1, read on the forward strand.
ATACTGCACTCCACTTTCACCCCAACCCTACCCTACCCTATCCTACTCATCATACCATCCTACCTTCCCAGCACCCCATCCTTCTCTATCCTACCTAACCCACCACCCCGTTGTACCCTACTATCACCCAACCCTACCCTATCCACCATTCCACTATACCCCTATCTTACCCACCACACCAACATACCTTACCTTACCCACTACCCCAACCTATCCAACCCTCCCCAACCCTACCTTACCCACCTCTTCACCCTACCATACCCACCATCATACCCTGCCCTACCCACCGCTACCATACCCTACCCACCACCATATCCTACCCACCCGATATCATATATCTTACCCTCGACATCCTACCTACTTTACTCATTACCTACTCTACTCCACTTTCATCCACCCAAACCCTACCCTACCCTACTTTACCCATCATACCACCCTACCTTCTCCCCACCCCACCCTTCTCCACCCTACCCAACCCCCCACCCCACCGTACCCTAACACTACCCAACCCCACCCTATCCACCATTCCACTCTACCCTATCTTATCCACCACACCACCATACCTTACCTTACCCACTACCCCAACCTATCCTGCCCTACTGAACCCTCCCCAACCTTACCTTACCCACCACTTCACCCTACCCTACTCTACCCTACCCACCACCCAACCTACCCTATCCACTATTCCACTATACTCTATATTACCCATCATACCACCATACCTTACATTACCCACTACCCCAACCTATCCTACCCTACTCAACCCTCCCCAACCCTACCTTACCAACCACTGCACCCTACCTACCCACTAGAATGTGTGAAGTAATCTGTACATATCAGATTCTTAGACATGATACTGTACATCTCCAGCTCTCTTTCACAATCTGTAGATCCCCTTTTTGTTTTCCGTGCTACTTTAATTTAATTTTCATTTTTTATTTTTTTACATTTCACCAAGCAACTGCATTTTATGATATGATTTTTGTAGCGAAAAATATTGGACACATTCACAAACATTCATACAGTTTCTCTCAACTAATCAAATTATATTCCTACAAATGGAAAATAAGTTTCACGTGATGATTATAGTGTTGATATGAAATGATCAAGAATTAAAATTGCCATAAACAGCTTTCAAAAATTAATATGTTACAAACTAAAACAGAATAATTATTTTCAAAATAACAAAATAGGTTTACTTTAAACGAAACAGGTTTATGTCTCACAACAACAAAACAAAAAACAAATTATATAGCATTTAATTTCTATAAATTAATATCATGATTTTTATTTTTTTTTTTTTACTTCTGGATTGCCGAGTAATTTAGCATACGGTGTTTCAAAAAAGCCTTTATAATTATTCTCATTTAAAATTTAATAATGAACCATAATAATTTAGTAAAGTTAATAGTTTAATATTGTATAATTTATGATAGAGATTCTGATGCAATATACTTTAGATAGAGATTCTGTAAAACAGGAAAAATGGTATTTGAGTCTGTAAGATAGAGAATCTGTTAGGAGATTCTGATGCAAGTGCTCTAACACTAATAATAAAGATGTAATTAGGAAAATGTAACACAAAACAAAGTAGTAATTATATGCAAAGGTTAAGTAATAAAGGGACATAAAATGAAACCAAGATGTTCAATAGAAAAAAGTACCCAATTATAATTACAAATTCAATTGAGGCACTGAAAACCCTACATTAAAAGTTGAAAGAAATGAAATATGGAAAAAAAGTAGACGACATAAGAGTAAAGGACAACATTTATTTATAAATGTAGACGTTTTTTCCTAGTTTTATCTCGCTTATCCTGCCATGCTTTTGTGTCCAGAGCGTGGCAATGTCCGCTAACACCAATCCACATGTTGCAAGCATCGGGCATATCACAAACGAAACAATAACACTGCAATGGCAAGACAAATGTTTCAGCAACACAGGATAACATACTACTACCATACCCTTAAAATAATATAAAAAGAGATAGTAAATTGATAGAAAGAATACCAGCTCACAGTAGTGTTCGTGAGGTGACCTGTCAAAAGGGTACGTTACACACACGTGTCTGAAGTGGGGGTAATCTCTACATGCCACCTACAAAAAAACAATATTTAAGATATGAACAACATTATTTAAAAAAATATGTAGTTTGGATACACATATTTAGTCAGTGATTGTAATACAAATAGGAAGATACCTGGCCCTTTTCGGCAACCACATAAACATCGAACCATCGAAATGTCGACGTAGCAACGAAGAAAAGCGAGGGTGAAAATCGATAATGAAACGATCGTCGGTCTCCTCCGGAGGGACATATGTGTATCATTTGGAGACCCCGGTGGGGGAGAGCATCCATCGGGTGGATTGGTATGGACCGAAACCCTTTTTTGTCGAGTCGGACCATGGTTATTTCGTTTTCTCAACCTCGGACATCCGTTGAATAATTGTCATAGAAATAATTGGAGGTGGACGTGGACATGAAGGATTAAAATCCGAGAATGAAACAATCTTCATTCATTTCTAAAATTTTCATGTGGTCGACATTTTTGGCACACGATATTGGCGTGTCATCTACGTAGACGACAATTTCCGGAGAAGTACTATGTTTCGATATATTGTTCTGAAGAGAATGGACTATTTTTGTATTGGGACTGAAATTTAGGAATGTGATTGAGGTTATTGGGATTTAAATTTTGGAATGGGATTGAGGTTTAAATAAGGAGTGGGAGTGGGATTGGGGTAGTTTTTTTGTGGGAGTAGTGGGTTTACTAAATGTCCCATAACTGCCGCATTTGCCATGTTCCCAGCACGTTTGTGTGAAGTTGAGAGAGGAAAAAAAATTAAAAAGCAAAGTAGTAGAAAAAAAAACCCATTATTTTCTACCCACTATTTAGCCACTATTTCTACCCACTACCTATGATTGGCACGTTTGCTCAATGATACTCTTTAGCCACAATGTTTTTATCCGTTTCATTAGAAAAAAAAGGAATTAACCAACCCACTATTACCACAACTTCCATTCTAACTCTCCACTATTCCATGATCCGTTTTTTAATAACATTTATCTTTTATTTTTAGCAGGTTATCGGATATTGAAAACGGTTTTTGCAGTGTATTTTCCGGGTCAATTAACGGGTAATTGGGTTAAAACCCTTCCTCTATATATATATATAGTATAGATATTACATAATTTATTTACTCAATATTACATAAATTTAAAATACAATATTACTCAATTGGTGTAGATCCAGGTGCGTATTGATTCATCATTGCCGGATGCGGATACATGGGAAATCGAGGATAAGAAAATTTTGAAACATTTGAATTGCCTTGAACATTTGGATACAAAATATTTGGAGAAGGTCGAAAATTTGGATAAAAATTCGGAGGAGCTTGAAAATTTGATGGAGATGGGGCATCGCTATGATCTTCAACATTTGAAGAATTGAGTAAATTTGAGAAATATATTCTCCATAGCATTGAGTGAAATGATTTTTTTTGGTAGTTGTATTTTTTTTAATAAAAGTATGTAAAAGAGTATATATATATAAGGAGTATAAAATATAATAAAAAAAAGGAGAAACGGCTAGTAAAAAAGAACCGTTGTTTTGATTTGATTTTTATTTATTTATTATATGTTCACAAATTAATTGAAGGAGAGAAGAAAGTACAAACGACTATTTTTTTATTGCTGATTTACAACGTATAAAGCAACATCGACTAACAACAACAAAAACAAAAACAAAAAAATAAAAATAAAAAAAATACAGCTATCAACATACAAATCGTTTGATGCAGACAGAGCTATTGGAAAAAGCTTTGCCCAATCAGCTCTCCTCCAACAGCATAAACCTTTTCCTAAAGCTTTAAGAAAAAAAATAAACCCTCCAACATGTATATCCTGATGCATTCCTATTAACTTTTCAAGATGAAATCCACTGAATCCATCTGTGAAATGGATGCTAGATTGTCTGAGATCATTCATGCACTTGAATCTCTTGGAAAAGTGTTTTCAAACCAAGAATAGGTTCAGAAACTCAGGAGGGGTTACTTGATGAATGAGATCCAAAGATCACTATTATACAAGAACCTAATGATCAATGTTATACGAGTACACCCAACTTGAGGATGGTCTTAGAAGTAATAATATGTATTTGTAATTTCGGTGTAATTACTTTAGAATCTCTAGAATATTCTAGGTACTCTGCACGCGCGTGTGTATATATTCCTTCCTTGTATACTACAATCAATACATACAAGATATTCTCATTGTCTCCCATCTATTAGCTCCAAGCCAGAACCAAACATGCAGGACGGAAATCCTATTGATCTGGTGGGGAACAAGAAGAAGAAGAAGAAGAAGAGCAGCCACACCATGACCATGGAGCTCCATCGACACCAAATTAAATGTATTTGATGCAATCAAATAATAATTTTTATAAAATTAAAAAAAAAAAAAATGTTCATTGAAACTTATTTCCAGCAACATTAAATTAAAATGAGCGTCGCGTCGTTTCTTCTGCTGCTTTCACTCTGGTGAATCTCACATCCAGATTATAAACAGTCCCAAACAAACAAAAACAAAAACAAAAACAAAAGCAAAAACAAATTCAATGCAATAGCAACATCTGAATCCAAATAAAAAATCATCTAAGGAAACTAAAACAGAGTTTAGTAGCATATGCCTTTTGTTTATTCTTTGAACTCTTCCAATAAATATGATTGATTTTCAGGGATGCCCAATAACAACAACCTGCCTCTATTTAAGGTACAAAAAAAAATGGTGGGACCATTTCAACCTACTATTTGCAAGTTTATTACATCATATATATTGCCATAAATGATGCATGTATGGTCACAAAATCAAAAGTTTTAACTTATAGCTACAACACCTGACCTGACCTTTGTGCGGCGGTCCAGAATAGTTCAGTTGCTTCACAAATTCCATTCCAGGTCAGGTGTTGTAGCTATAAGTTAAAACTTTTGTGCGGCGGTCCAGAATAGTTCAGTTGCTTCACAAATTCCATTCCAGTGACTTTTGGCAAATCAAAAAAATCAAATCTTGGGGGGGGTCTAAAGTGTTAAATGTTTGTTATGGTTGCTACTACAATCTCCATTTTCGGTCTTTACCAGGCTTCTTACGGGGCCGTCATTTCGAGCCAAAAAACCGGGTTTGAGAACTCCATTGATCTTAGAAGAAGTTAGCTTGCTACTAGGTGCTGCTACCTGTTGACCTTCATCTTCTTGCTTGGTTGACTTCTTGAGTGGTGGGCGTTTGTCAAGAAAACCGGGAGACAAAAACGGTGTTAATCTCATTCTTGAGCGTCCTCCGTTCAATGTCCCCCTTGCTGCAACCGGACCAACCACGCGTTGTGGGCCCCCACTCGTGTTCACTGCTTCTTCTTCCCCTTTATTAGAGGTTGATACAGCAGCAGAAGGAACACTACTAACTGGTAGTTTTTCTTCTGTTTCAATACAGATGTCAATCTCCACTGGTACATCGTATGAATCACTCGAACATGGCACGGTGAGGTTATTATTATCTCCTACGAGCATCGTATGAACAGATTCAGATAAAGAAGGTTGGTCAGTTGCATGAGATTGAGATCCTTCTTCATCTTCTTCCTCGAGAATGTCTATATCCATTGGATCTTCCACTTCGATGTCCATTTTAACATCTGCATTATCAGTTTTGGAAGATGATGATGTCGTTTCTTCCACGTTTACGTCCTTTGATTCTGAAATTTCTTGTGATGGCAATAATAAATCAGAACCGTTCACATCCTTCAGTTCGTCTGAAATTTCTTCTGATGGCAATAATAAACCAGAATCAACAGAACTGCTGGAATATTTGGTGTAGTATTCAGATACAGGTGGCAAAGAAGAAGGGAGGATAACTTCCGTCTCCCCCGTCACGTTTTCTTGCTCATTTTTCTTGGAAAGTTCAACAGGATACAAAGACGACGACCTAGCACAGATCCTGAAAAAAAAATATGAATGATAATATTGTGTGAATTAAAAACCAATATCATTTTTCTACTCTGAATTTACGTAAATGACGGTGACAAAAAAAAAAAAATGTGCCGCATGGAGGTAAGCAGAAAGGGCCAACACATGCACGCCTGAGAATGATTATAAAAAAAGGACCCTTTCACCTAGCTACTTTGGGGCACCACACCTACCACGGCACCATTTTAAAAATCGGATTTCTAAAAAAAATCAATTGTGAGAATCAACTTTTAAAAAGTCAAATGTGCATTTAACAATCCCTGGAAAAAAGAGCATATGCCGAACTACAGCCAACATATTCTGACTTATTCCACTCCCGAGACATAAACTAAAACCGAAAATAAAGAAATAACGAGAGTTCATGCGTTGTTGAATTAAAAAACCCTCAAAAACTCTTTTGAGGGGGACAACTTTTCCCTGATAAGATCATTTGGACCGTCACTCAGTCCAAAATGCCTACCCAGGGAGGCTTTAGCTGGAGAGCAAGAAGGAGGTGAAATGGTGGAAACTGGTACGGCATAGCCCCGTTACGCCTTCATCTCTTGGCTAGATTGCAAACAAAGATTAAGCACAATTGATAGATTGGAAGAGTGGAAGATTGTTCAAACTAGCTCTTGCCCCCTCCTGTCTGAATGGAGAGGAGTCTCATGGCCAACTATTTTTTGTTTGTCTTTTTCTCGAAAGGGAATGGTTTTTCGGTTGCTTAGAAGAATGGAATTGAGTAGCAAGAAGTGTACTTGGGATGATGTATTTCACTGGATGACTTCCTCTAAATTCAGTAGCAAGTTCCAGTTTGATGCCTGAGGCTCGGTTTTTCTGCCTTTTTCTAAATTGGTTTGGAGACAAAGAAATAACAGGATGCTTCAGGGTACGGCTTCCCCCGTTTTTTGTGACTGAATCATAGGTCTATAATATTGTCAAGGTGTGTAATTCCAAGGGGAGGAAAGTAGTGAAAAGCGAGATCATATAGAAGATAGCTACGCAAATGTGTTTTGACCATAGGATTTTTGAAGATAGACAATGTTTGTACATAGTTTTTGGGACAAATCTATTGTTTATGCTCTCCCCTTTTCACCTTATATAAAAAACATCTCTGATTTACAAAAACAAAAACAAACACAAAATATAAGGCATTTTAGTCTTTCATTTTTGAATTCCAAAGGATACTTAATAGGAATACATACCTGCTATATAAGAGCATATACGCTCCCTGAGAAAGCACCTCATCCAAATCAACACCGATAACCTGCACAACAATAATTGTATAATAACCATCAAACCGAGCCAAAGTCATCTTCCAACTTCAAAATCGTCTTGTAGTAAACCACTAAAACAACAAAGAACAAGAACTGCTAAATTAGCTATTCTAACGCCACTAAGAGGGCCCCATGAGGCCTCTAACTGATCAGATTGCCTTTCATTTCTCCATCATTTATTATGAAAACGCAAGATATAGGGCAGATTTTCCAGGCCACTGAGCTTATCAATAATAGAAAGTTGCACAATGCAGCTGAAAAGCAAAATATACCAAGAGGAAAATTTTGCCGGGACAGAACTTTTAATATAGGTATATATTAGGCTCAACGGGCTCAATATAGGAAGCATCAAAATGGGTTAACTTTTGAAGCCAACGAGAAATTTGCGGAAGTAGACAATTCACTAATATTAAGGCTTCAGAAGAATTTAATGCCAACCAACATGTATTCAAGAATTAATTAATCCGGCAACACATTCAAGAATTAACCCCAACATATAGAATTACAAGCATTACTTCACATGCGAGACAGTGAACACAATTTTTGCAGCTTAATCAACATGGTTGATATAGCCATCAAACCTAGGAAAGAAATCTAAACATAAAAAATACCAAGAATGCATAAGAAGGCAGCAAGTTTACATAAGTATGCTTAGCACATAAAACAAAAACAAACTAAAAGAAACATATAAAGAATGTATACCTTACAATCATCAACTCGGTACCATTTACCACGAAAATCCTTGATGTAACAGATATAGTGTCCAAAGAATGATGCGTTCAGCATGTCCAGGTGCACAATAACAGCATATAGCCTGTAAATATTCATATCGTCTCCTCCTTCACTCATGTAAGGACTAAGATCTAATGTCTCGGGGAAAGTAACCCTCTTATTTAACTTCCCAAACCTTCCACTCTGAAAAAAATAAACAAACAAATAAACTCATTCATCAAACATATATTGATAACCAAAAGTTGATCATTACTCCCATGTATACATTATAGCAAGCATAAAGAAAAGTGGCCTTAAAATGGAGAAAAGCATTGTATACATTTAACCAGAAAAACTTTTAATGCTAAAATCTAAGCATCCGTGCATGTTTGTTCTTCCTTGTCGTACATGAAATTGTAAGAACTTTATTTCTACCCCTGTTTTAGGAATTTTTTTCCCTGGAAGAACAAACATAAATCCAACGGGACGAATGGTTTTTCCACTCTCTCTACAAGCCATGATAAAACTTTGATATTACATGACTATGGTTTTCATACAAAAATTATTTAATTGTATATACAAGTGTATGCTCAATATTATTTGCAAATTGCACATTTAAAGCTCAACCGAAGAATAAGAGGAACTTTCAAAACCACTCAACAGGTGATGCAGCCCCAATTTAACTAAAAATCCTGTCATATTGAATTTCAGTACTATAACATCAAAAAATTTAGAGCACTGTCCACAGGAAAGAGCATACCTGAAATCTTTTCAATGCAATGGTAAGTATATTAGGCGCGCATCGAACAGTTAGGCGCTTCCAGGCCATGGTATAGTCATTGCACCTGCATACATGCATCAATGTAATCATATAGCTGGCAATGAAGCACGTATTCTGGTGCAGTCAGTCTTACAAAAAGGAAAACAAGAAAGAAAAACAAAAATTGAATCTTTTTGAAATAGGACACTACACATGCAAACAAATGATTCTAATCAACAGAAAATGGAAACTGTCGGAGAAGATGACTGGGAGCAACAGCAATTTTGATTTCACCCATCAATGGCCAAAGTTGATTAAAATGTTGATTCAATTTTCGATTTACAGTCCAAAAAAAAATCCCAATTCATATGTCTAAACTGATTGCAAATTTAGATCATGAGAAGCTGAAAAGACCCTTAATTTCAAGCAACCTAACCATGATGATAACTGTCATCCAACAGAAGCTCAAAGTACATGTCTATCCAAAGACCAGAACATGCAAGGATCAATAAGGATAAGATGGTCATTAAAGTATAGGGAGTACATGTTATTCATTCAACCAGAATCATCGAAAAGATACTCACCCGTCACATTTATACATATTATCCCCATGAAGCCGTTCTTTTGCTGTGAACTGGTCTAGGCATTCCTCTAAAGAAGCCGCATCCCCATGAATTTCAACTGTCAAATCCATCATGTTCTCAAACTGATTGGAAATATTCTTGCATTTTGTACAAATAACCTAGAGGGGAAGAAAAAAAATCCAAAGATGACGTAAAGCACCAAAACAAGGATGAAAACAATTACAATGGCGACAAAACAATTTGCAACATCCCAAAACACATAAACTAAGTTATCATACAAAGCTGCAACAGCAACATAGAACCACTTCACTAGACTAAGTTTCCAAATGTTTTGACCTCACAGACCATCTACCTAAGTAAATCACCTTTTCATGTACTACTGAATTATTTATATATAAACATAAATTGCAAAGACAAATGCTTCAAGCTATTAAAGATAAAACACCTTCAAAAGAATGAGCTGCATCAAAGGCCTTAGGACTCGAGCATACTTTAAGCTTCAGAATTACAACTATTAGTTCAGTTAACTCCCTCGAGTGTTCCGCACTTTTATCCTATGCCTACTCACTTCTACTTGCTTATATCCTAAACCATACTTGTCAAAAAGAGACAAGCTTTGGAGTAGTTGCTTTCATAATCTAAGAAAAGATGCTTTCGTAAAAAAGGTTTGCCTCTGGGGTTTTCAGAGAATTAGTCACTTCGCTCGGCTTTTCGCTTTGACAATTGGCCTAAACTCACCTACCAGTTCTAAAATGCACTACTATTCTCATTTTCACAGCACATCCACAGAAAAGTTACAAGACACTTGTACATCTAGCATCACTTTATGCAACAAAGCACATGTTTCAACTATGAGGAAGACCAAAAAAAACCAGAACAAAGAATGGCAGACAGAATTTTTGGGCATCGGCATATATAATGATTTTGAAGCAAGATAGCTTCCCAGAAGTGAAATGCTTCAGCAGATGTTATGACGTACGGAACCAGAACGAAAATTTTCATCACCAACCTCCAGATCTAGGGATTGTTTTAGAGATGATAATGAAACACTGCATTTTCAGCCGTTTTATAACATACGACATGTTTTTTTAACAAACATTTGATACCTGACATTGTTTAGATTACCCAAAGCTTGTGTCAAGTGAATATTTCGTCCAAACAGCCTAATATGTTGAGGGCACAATTCAAGACCATCTATTTTGCTGAACATCAACATAATGTTGATTTCAAATCCAGATAAGCTAGAGCAGTTTTCTAAACTGGATTTACGTGTATTTTTCATTTATTTTGTAAGTTTTTTGGAGAGTAAAAACATATCCAGAAATGATAGAAAACCCGTTCTAGAATTATTTTGGATAAGGGTGAAAACTGCAGGACATCCTTCAAGCAACAGATAAAGCAAGTATATCAGATAAGTCGATTTGTAGTAGTTTGCATTTGACAAGCCAAAGAATCTATTGAAATGAAGTTGAGGAAACAGAAGAAGGCCGAGGAGAAATTACAGAAATACAAGAAAAATAAGCCACCGAATAGGAAATGCGGATATTACAGCATATACATCTGGAAACCATGATCACATGGTAAAGGATGCAGCTACCATAATTCTAACATTAATTAAATCAAAGCTGTAATAGTGACTTCAAAGAATCTTGCACTGCCACTCTCAGGGCTATTACACAACGTAAAACCTCTCATGGATGGCCCCCGTGATGTGATCTACACAGAGAAAATAAACAAAAACGTCAAGAAAAGGCTAACCTGTGACTGAAGATGACCTCCAAATATATGCTGGATGAGAGTTGTCTCTTGAGAACTAGGATGGAGAGCTTTTTCACCACCAAATTTATCAAGACAGACTGATTGCATGGTATCAATGGCAAACCTGCAGTTGACCATCATGAAACCAGTCAAACATCTATTACCCACAAAAGCAAATTGAAATAGCACCTTTATCGTACAACTAAAACAGAAATATACAGTACCTCATGAATTCATGGGCATCTTCCTGTTTTCCATAACCCAAATTTCCTCCCATATTAGGTAGCCGTGAAAGAATATTGATGGGTGAAAAGGGCTGTGAGCTTTGGCTAGCTCTTTCAACATGGGATTGAAATTCGCACAAAAAGCACCAATCATTCCTTCTACCTGGAGAAAGGAAAATGGAAGATGTCAGCCGAAATAATGTAAACAGCCATTACAAAAAGAAATTATTGAATCAAATTTTGTATGCAGCAGTTACATTCTCTGCGATGGCCTTTCTCCAATAAGAATGCCACCAGAGGCTTAGTATAAGCGAGGCACTGTAAAACGACATTTGCAAAACAACTGCCAGAGGGCAAAATTTTCTGTTAGAGTATATATCTAAAATAAATCCTCAAAACAGTGATAAACAAACGCTAGCAACTTTGTTTACCTGTTTCCACAATTTAAAAGCCCGCAAGGAGGAAAACCAGGTTTGTCCCAGTTAAATAATTCCACGAATTCCTCATATGGGAAAAGAATCTGCAAACGTTAAACAAAGAATCCTCAAAGTTAAAAGAGTAAGAAAAAAAAAGAGAGATGAATTCAAAGAAAACATTGTCATACAGTAGCAAGTATACCTTTCTAGCCCGGCTGGTAATGTTACAGGGTCCACCAGAAACTTTTATTCCATTCCGCAAAGATGTACCAGATAATTTCAAGTCTTTGCATTTAGACTTGTGCCCAGAAAACCAGTGGGATTTTTGGCAAACTTGAGAACTGCGAACAAAAGGATAAACAGAACAGGTTGGTTACCAGCAAATCATGGAGAAGGATTCAAAAACACATATCTGACCATATAGGGAAAAGACCAACAACTGGACCTTAATTAAAGAAAAACGAATTGGAAAGGCTGTTTGAATTTTATCTCAGAACCATCAGAATATAATTGCCACATCTGTGAAATTTCACGGAAAACCGAGACCAGAAAGTTTGGTGGTAGCTTGTTTGGCATAGGAAAAGAATCCTTAGATATGCACTTATTCTTTGATTAGCAAGTATGTAAAAGAAAGATGGTAAATTTGCAGAGGTTAAAGGGTCAGTAATGATTCCGTCCACTAAGAGCAGATCGTGTTTGACAGGATTGAACACAAGCACATCTGTTTTTGTAATTATTGTTCCCACTTGGAAGAAATTGCTTATTTCTAAATTGAGTTGAAGCATAGCTCTACATTGAAACGTAGATATGCGTATTATATCTAGGGCATGATGATTTGATCTGTGTAGAGCTATAAGTGCATGTATGACTATATTGTAACATCTTCCAGAATGAAATTAACTCACTAACAACAAAAAAGGGAAAAGAAATAACTGCGAGAAAGTTGGTAGAAAGAAAAGGCTACAGAACCAAAAAGTGGGCGCGTTTGAACATGAAATTTTCATTTGTTTGCATGCTATTCTAGAACATGAATAATTTCTGTGGTACAGAATATAATAAAAAGAAAAGGCTCTATCCATACATGAAAAAGCAAACATAGTTGCCTGTCTTACGGTACCCAACCACATCATGCATCTCACCCTAAATCTTGAACTTATATTTGCACCTAATACAACTTAATCCTCGAAGCTCATAAAATCTCCACTCAGCTTAAAAGCATCATACAAAGTTCAAGACTAGAAAATCAGCCTCCTAATCTCTGACTATCTTAAGGGGGTTAGCAGCGCCTTTTCTCTTCAATAATTAGATAAATTTAACAATCTTCACTCAGCTTAAACAGCATCATACAAGTCTATGCCATCTCTTATGAATCGTAGATGTTCTGTATTATCATCACCCACAGATTTTACCAATTTCACTGATGAGCAAGATTCAAGACAGCAGAGCACAAAACACAAAACGCGTAGACTAGCACATTCTTAATTGTACCACCAGTCACAATCTCAATATATGCAATATAAGTTAAATAGAGAACAAAAACTCTCAGAAAACAAACAAAATTGTTTGTAAAAACAAACAAACAGAAAGAAAAATAAAAAATAATATTCATCAATCTCAAAAAAAAACTTGGGATAATGATGATTTGATTTTTGATAAAACTACAACGCAAGAACTTTCTACACATATTTATTCTTCCCTCAAATTTAACAGGAATCTTCTTAGCTAATAAAGCACCATCTTTCCTTACCAATTAACCCACAAAAAATCCACATCCTTCAGAATATAATAGTGCAATGTTGATTATGTTTTTCATATCAAAAGACTTCAACTTTGAGCTATATATTACTGCAGACAATACGACATACACGGAAAAAATCACAAATTACCAAAAAAAAAAAAAAAAATGTTACATGTCCCTGCAAATTGCACAACGTACCAGTACTTAACAATCTTGCAACCAGAGCATTTTTTCTTAGTAAGATTACCACAAACAGCACAAGCCTCCTCCACCAACCCTTCGTCGCCCATATTCCCTGCCGTCCACGTCGAATTCCGATTACTAATCGTCGCCGTCGAAGTAGAAGCCGCCGCAGAATTGCTGCTACTACTAGCTGTAGAAGACGACCAATCAAGAACACTGTCGTTGTCACTCTCCTCGGCGAGGAAATAATTGGACGCCGAATTCTTTACGAGGTACAGAAGAAAACCACCCAATGTAAACAGCGTGACGATGAATTGCAGAAGGCCGTTCAGATCCACCGCTGCGAAGAGCGACATTCATAATCATCGGGTTTTTATTCTGGTATTGTTGTTGTTTTCATGATTATCCCTTTTTTTTTTTTTTCTGTCGGAAAATTAATTTTCAGCTACAAAATACTAGTAACTTCGTTTGTCTCCCTACTAATTATTTTGGTTTCATAAGGGAGTTAGTAATAAATGTCCAATAATCTAGTTGTCTGATTTCAGGCACCATTATTTTTAAAGGAAAATTGAAATGTGCGCGCTGACGCATTACACGCGTCCATGGGAAATTCTCATCGCGGGGTAACTTCGCTCGTTGTAGAAGCTTTCCGCCGAGGGAAGTTTTACACCCTCTCCAAGTCCAAGCTTTTCTTAAATATAATAATTTTAAAAAAAAAAAAAAAAAAAACGAAGAGCATATTCGACGAGTACTATGTGGTGGTTCTTCGGGTTCTCTAGTACCCTCTTCGTCAGGGAATATGGATTATTTGTAATGTTTTTTATTTTTTATTTTTTTACAGGTGATACATCAATTACTTAATTTACTACAACATCATATATAATACAATCAATATTATTTATTTTATTGAGACTCATCACAGTAAATAATTCATCATTTTAATTCATGAGAATGAAACATGTAGTGGAAAATGCACTACACATTTGTAGACATACCATTTCCTTTTTTTTATTCAATTTTATCCTTCAAATTTTGATACATATTTATTCTAACTCAATTTTAGGTAGAATGTTGAAAATTTTCTACCCTAATTTGGGTTAGAATATAATATGAAATAGACTTCGGTATTGGATCTAAAAAAACAATTACGTTTTGGTTGAAATTAAATCAGAATAATAAACCGCATTCTGACTTATGTTGCGTCAGAATAGTGAGTATTGTGTGAGAAGATGCTCCCTTCTATTTTCTAATTAAGGGTAACTTGGTAATTTGCACTGATAATAATATTCCAGAATTTTATTAGCCATCAAAGAAAAAGAAATTTTCTATGAAATTACTTTTATGAAGTACTATCTTTTCTTTTTTAGGGGATGAATTACAATCTTCATCCCGTAAAAAATGTATTTTTTTTTGTTTTTCACACATATTAAAAGCAATTGTAATGGTTTAAAATGGAAGTCATTGAACATCCGGTAACACATAAGTACGTCTAGTTTCGTCAAATTTAACAGAAGACAATATTCAAAACAAATTAAAAGCATGATCTTTAAACTGAAAACAAAATCTTTTGATAAGAAGAATTTCTCACCTTGTAAACGCAACGAAAACAAAGTCAAACGACGATCAACCTATGATCAACCTCCAAATTCTTGCCAATCTACAAACAAGCGAAAAAAACCCTAATACTACGAACTTCCAACTAAAAGAAGATTAAACTATGAATACGAAGAACTACGATGATTACCTTCACGAGACGAAACCACGCTTGAAACTGCTGCAGAACCCGGAACTACGTCGAAATCCGCACTGTCATTTGCAGAACACCCAGATAATCAACCAGACTGCTCCACACACTAAGTCTTTGTGTAAAATGTTAAGTATTGATGGAAGCTTTTGTGAGTGAACTTTTAAGGTAATTTTTATTGGAAAACTTATATTGTTGTGATTCAATGTCTGTACGTCCTTAGAACTGCATATGCTGTTACATTGTAACATACCATGTTTCAGATGAATTTAGCTATGAGTTTACCATGCAAGCACTTCGTAATATTTAAATTTACTAAATGAAGAAACCACCAACATGTTGTAGCTTTATCAACAGTTTATTGTTGCAGTGTGACTCTTGCACTGGCCAACTTCGAATGCGGGTTCATGTTTTAAAAGACTTAGGTCTATGACCTTCGGCATATGGGCAATGGAAGCCACTTGCCTTTTCTACCATGCTCTCTCTTTCAATGAAGTTCAAATCTACAGGCAAACTTATAATTTTTTTAATTTTGATAAACCATATCTTTTCTCTTATTAATGGAGTTGAGTTTTTTTTCCCTTCAATTTTGATTGCACAGTTTGTTTTGGAAATGCAAGCAATACCTAGAAGGCAGCACCATTTCAATGTAGAAGGTTCAATCATTTAGTAAAAATCAATATCTTCAAAATCCAATAATTTGTCTTTGTATTTCCTACTATCTAATACAAAGACAGGGGGGGTTGACAATGGGCTAACACGTGTCACCCTCCTATTGGTCCGGCTTCCTAGGGTTTTCTTTTTTTTTTTCCCCCTCTTTCTCCTCCCTTCATTTGAATTTCCTATTTTGTTTTCTTTCTTTTCCGCTTTTTTTTCCCACTTGTGCATTGACTGCTTTTTGGTCTTTTGCTTTTCCTTTTTTATTTTTTATTTTTATTCTTTTGGTTTTTTTTTCTCATTTTTTTGGGTAGTTTTTGTGTCCCCACTCTCAATGTACATATCACAACCATAGATTAGGTAGTTTTAATTGTTACTACTTTTACGTTGCGGTGTATATTTTCCTTATTTATGTGTTTCGTATACTCATTCTTATCTGTTTTTTTACGTCTCGTGTTTATTGGTTTTCGCATCCTTGTGTACATTGCTTATTCTTAAAATGCTATTGTTTTTCGCATTCATGTCGTTTGTCATTTTTATTTATGTGCTTTCTCATTACGTCTTTTCCCGTTACATTTCGCGGGTGAGTTAATTATGCTTTAGCAATGTGTATTTTTCCCTTTAGTTAAGCGTGTGTATTTTTTCCGGATGCATACAACTCCGTCGTTCTCATTGTAGTTATTTGTGCGAAGTATCGTGTTTACACAATTCCGTCGTTTTAATTTTATTTAGCCACTTCCACCTTTTTGGTCCTCTCTTCTTTCTCTTTATCACCTACGTGCATTGCTTGCCTTTGTTGACGTTTACAGATTTTTTTTTCCCTAAATATTCCATGTTGCTTTTCCTTCAATGTACGTGTGTGTGTGTCTTCCACTTTCTTTTTTGCCCTTGGTTTTTTCCGGTAACACATGCTTATGTATGTGGTAACATATATATTTCTCTCCCATGAGTATGTACTAATATATTACGACTTCTTCTATGGTAGTTTATTCATTAAATTTTTATTATGTTCTTATTGTTATACTTTGACGAGAGTGTTTCTACTACCGTTCTAGAAAGTTGTATGATAAAACCATATTATCTCCTAACACGGACTATATTATCTGTCTTCATATATATTATGATAAGCTTCATGATATAAAATACGATACGATCCTACGTACACGTTCTCCGTTGCGGTCTTTCCCCGCTTTTAATTTTCCAAATTCTATTATAACACTTTTAATGATCTTCATGATACGATGCTACGTGCATGTTTTCGGTTCCGTTTCTCCCCGATTCTAATTTTCTGAATTTTATTGGAACGTTTTCTTGACGATAAGTTTTCTGTTGCCTATTCCTTCTCCCCGATGATGGTGGAATAATTTTTTTTTACCCAATGGTTCTTTTTTCTACTATTTTAACACATCTTATATCATTTCCAAAAAAAAAAAACAAATATTATAAAAACATATTGTGCATGATGTTTAGGTATAGTACATGATGTGTCCTACTTTATAATTTGTGCCATTTATGTACATATAATTTAATTAAAATAAAAAGCAGGCATGAGCTGGGGGTACGGCCACTACTATGCCGGGGGGGGGGGGGGGGGTTAAAGTACTAATTTAATAAAATAATGCTTTTAGGATACCTATACTGCTCTAAATTAACCTCTGCATTCAATGCCATTACTTACCACCACCTGCCCCCTTCTCTCTCACGAAGCCAACCGACGCTTCCACCCCACCATCACCCAACCCTTTCAACCACTTCTCCGCCACACCAATTCCAATCAACCCTCTAATCTCTCTTCGTAGGCGAAGAAAAAACGACCCACCTGCTCTGATAACCTACGGTTGTGACGAAACCGTAATGATTTATTTACTAACTGCGAATTTGAGCCACAAAACAAGGTATGGTTGCCATCGTTATAAGGACAGAGAGAAATATGGGTCATCTTCCACGATTAAACTGCAACATAGGTAATTTGTAGTTTTTTTCCCAGATTTACCCCTCCATTACACGCATGCACCTTCATCTTTTTCGTATGCAATTTTTGATTGCTTCTTTGTTTTTTCGCAGGTGTGTTACTCACGAATTCGGTTTGCTAGCTTCTCAGATCTTGCACAAACAATTTGCATTGCTTAAGGTCTGTTCATTTGATTTCGTTGTAACTGTTCTTCTATTCATGTGGTTGGTTGAAAATCAGGTCTCTGTAACTTGCTTTCCATTGTGCTGTGTGGTATGTTTAGGACCTAAGGTTTGTGAATCTAAGTGAAATTTTTGATCTTTATGTCTCTTTCTTATGGCTGCTCTTGTGTGGACCAAAATTAGGGGTTTCATTCTTTGTCTTCTCCGTTGCACTATGTGAACTGTGTTCATTTCATTTGGTTGTGATTGTTCCTCTATTCATGCGGTTAGTTGAAAATTAGGTTTCTACACCTTGCTTTCCATTGTGGTGTGTGGTATGTTTAGGACTTAGGGTTTGTAAATCTAAGTCAAATATTTCATCTTTGGGTCTCTTTGTTATGGCTGCTCTTGTGTGGACCAAAATTAGGTTTTTCGTTCTTCTTCTTCTCCGTTACACTATGTGAAAAATATATGGTTTCTGTTCATGACCGGTGGTGTGTGTTAGGCTTTATGCTTTGCTCTTAAACACCTGCATAAATGCCAGACCATAAGTCTCTCTACTTTGATGTTTTGCATCCTAAACGGTACCAATTTCAAATAGTGGTTAACATTTGCATCATAGTTCATTGGCTGAAGGAAGAAAATAGGGTTTTCCCTTTGCTGTTATTTTTCTCTCAGACATAGGAAAAAGCATATGCTTTTGGCTTCTCCTTGTGGCTGTGGTTTGACACTACTGTTTTTTTGTTCCATATTTGGCTAGGTCAATAAGGATACACCTTTGTATGTGATTTGGTAATCCTAAGACATGGAAAATAGTTGCTGTATCTTTCTGTTGTTTGTTTTAGGTGTTGTGTGTGTTGAATAAGTGGTGTATATCTGTTAAGATGTAGGTTATCCTTTGACTTCTTTGGGTCTAGGAATCAGTAGGTGCCAACGAGTAAAAAATATAATTATGCCTCCTTCTCGTACAGTTGAAGCATGTTATGCTTATAGACAACAAGCCATACGCAGATGGCGTGCAAAAAAAAAAACAAGAAAAAAAAATCCTCCATGCAGCTCATAATTTTGTTGAGGAAAATGAATCTCATCTTCCTTCTTCTCCCATGCTTGTTAGTATAAACAGTGTCATGAAAGTTCGTGATAGGAACCAACTTTACGGTACATTTCTGTACAGTTCAGCCCACGATTATCACATTTCTGGCATGTTTCGGGTGAGTTTAGACCCTATTTTGAGTATTAAATGAGGTTTTATTGCACGGCGAGTGACTGTCGGTTTTCCGTAAACTCGACCTTATTTTAGCATTTTATACTCGTTTTTCCCGAGCACCCGTAGTTTGCGGGGTTATGTGTTTGCTTGTTGTTTTCATATGGATGCAGGACTAGGGTGTCTCGAGGGCCCGAAAGGCGAGAATTATGGAGTTTAGAAGTGCCCGAGGTGAAACACGGAGGTTGAAGGTGAAAAAAGTTGAAGATTTTGGGTCACATGGGTCCGGACGCCCGTCTGGACACCTTGGACGTGCGTTCAGTGGCTGTCCGGATGGACAAAAACCTCTCATCCGGTCGGCTAACTCTCTGGAAAATGGATTCTTGGCTGCAAAAGTTTGTCCGGACGGCTAACTCTCTGGAAATTGGGAAAACTTTGATGAAGAATTCGTCTAGACGGACAGAACCAGCATCCGGACGGACAAGAGCATTTCATCCGGACGGACATCTATGCATCCGTCCGGACACCTGGAAAATCAAGAACAGTCCGGCCGGACATGGCGGATATCCGTACGGACAGAAGACATTCTATATAAAGTTGCTCATTTCACACACGGACGCGGACAGAGTTGAAGAAGTAGATAGCAAGTTTCCCTTTTTAGCTTTTTTGGAGATTTTGGGCGATTTTCTTCGTCTTTTAGAGTTAGACTAAGTATTTTATATCATTAGAATCCTCATTCAATCCTCTCTTTGATCTACTAACTTTTAGCTTCGATCCGTAACTTTTCACTTGACAAAAATTCGATCTTTTGTAAGCACATTTGGCACCTCCTTCAAGTTGAGTAAAGTAAGTATGTTCTTTTGTTATTTTATTGTTGTTGTGATGTTTTTCTTCCGTTTTTATTGCTTAGACTCGATTATGAGTAGCTAGATTCCTCGTATGGTTGAACTATGTGAAGGCGGGTGAAACGCCGTTAGATTGATGAACCGGGAGGTAGTGTAGTGCGTAAATAAACGTTCTAATTAATAATCCGCATCTCGAAACTTGTTTGAATCGTTTTTGAGCTAGATTGATCACCTAGTTCACCCTTGCACACACTTAGCTTATAAATGTATGTTGCGGTGATGTGTGGGAACGGGGTTTCGGGACCGTAGAGATTTTGGACTTGAAAAGTAGTTTGACACCTACCCGTGTACTAGATTGACGCCCTAGTCATCAAGTCCAGTTCTAATACGGGGTTTGTATCGGTTGTTCGAGCGAGTCTAGAGCTTAATCACGTTAGGTGAGTCGGTCTTCTAAAGGGAGGATTGACGAGCTTCGCGTGGGGTGTGAATAACACTAGAATTAGGACTCGACACCTATGAGTTATCGTTAGACGGTGAAGTAAGGTAAGGCACACTCCCGGGGTAATCTGTTTAAGGGTAAAGTAATCCGTTGGATCGTAGTTCGGCCATACTTCTTTTAATTGTTTAGAATTTCGAGTAGTGTAATCTTTCTTTTATGCAATAGTATAACTTCATATCTATATGTTTGACCTGAACTGAGTGCTAAGTCAAGCGTGGTACTCAAAAACCAATCTCTCGTGGGTTCGACCTCGGACTCCTCAAGCACTGTCCTACAATCGACCCGGTCCACTGCCGGTTAGAAAGTAGATTTTGCTAAGGTTTCGAGTTTTTACTTGATCGACCGGACCTAGAAAATCCGCTTATCAGTTCGTAAACCTTTCGCGGTACGCAAGAAGGCCAAGGTGCAAGTAGGTGTTAGAAAACCTTGCTTGCACCTCCCTCACTTACATGTGGCTGATCTTTCTGCACTGAATGTGGTGTCTGCCGTATGTCCTTCCCCCACAAACCTACACTCCGATTACGTTGTTGAGCATTCTTATGTTGCTCCTGCTACTTCATCAGGTTGTGTTCAGGTTCTTCCTCCGGTTTCGTACCTTGGCATGGACCATTGTCCGCAATCATTGCCTCCTTTGGCTGACAAAGCTCATGCCTTTCCTACTGTTGCCTATGTTCCTGCTGTTGTGCCTGGAGTTGAAGAACAGCTCCGTAAAAAAACCACAAAAAAAACATAAACCAGATACGCGTGCACTTTGTGCAGGCGACGCTTTCACAGATATTGCTTCTTCTCCTGATATCCTACCTCCAGTGAACCATTGTCCATCATGTGGGGCTGTTAGATTTGCTCATGAATCTCCCACCTCGTGTTGCAGCGGTGGGGATATAGTCCTGGTTAGTACTCCATTACCTAGCGTCTTAGTTGATTTGCTGACTTCAGATTCTGATGAATCCACACATTTTAGGTCCTACATTAGAACTTACAACAATCATTTGGCTTTCACTTCTTTAGGTGCAACCTATGACAAGGATTTATCTCGCCGAAATAAAGGCATATACACTTTCAGGGTTCAAAGGCAGGTATACCACTTTATGCCACCTTTGTTAGGTGATGCTGATTCAACTACCAACTTGCAATTTTACCTCCATGACACAGAACATGAGGTTGCAAGCAGGCTATTACACTGTCCTAGGTTGTATGAAATGTCCCTCCAGAAAATCCTTTTAGTCCTTAAGGAAAATCCATATGCAAGATTTTTCAGAAGCCTAAGAAATGAGCCTAGCTAACCGTGAGGAACATGATATTTTGTTGTATTGTAACCCAGCTTTAGATCAACGCATCTACAACAAACCTTCAGTTAACCAAGTTGCCGGTATTTTGGTGGATGGGACTGAAAATCACCATAGGAGCATCAAAATATACACTCTTAGTGGTCACTCTCATAATATACAGTACTACTACGCCTGCTACGATCCACTTCAGTATCCTTTGATGTTTCCTTACGGGCAGCTTGGTTGGCACCAGGGCATTCCTAAATAAGGTATCACCAGGAAAGGTAGGAAGAGGGGTATATCAGATTTCAGTAGTAGTGTTGTCTTAGATCCTTCATCTGCATATGATGTTGTCACTTTACTGGACAGTGAATAACAAGCCATGAATGCCACCATAGATAGCCTTGATTTTGTTTCCATACGCGAGTATTATTGCTACTGATTCCAGATTAGGCATTCAGACCAATCATACTTGCTCCACTTTGGCAGGCTGTTCCAGCAATATGCTGTGGACATGTTTGTCAAATTGGAGACACAGAGGCTGGATTACTTTAGGTCCCAACCATCAGGCATGACTTCCTACAAAGGGTTGTTGATGCTTATGCCATGGGCGAAAAAGCCTGTGGTCAGATAGGCAGCGTGTTGTCCTGCCTGCTACATTCATAGGCGGTCCAAGGCACATGCGTAAAAAATACTAGGATGTTATGTCTTTAGTGCAAAAATTTGGGAAGCCAGATATATTCCTCACCATGACATGCAACCCTAACTGGCCTGAGGTTAAGGAGCATCTAAAACACAAAGAACTGTCCCAGGATAGGCCTAACATTGTTTGTAGAGTTTTTAGGGCTAAGCTAGAAGAACTGAAAATCGAGTTGTTAAAAAAAATATGTTTGGCAAGGTTGCAGCTTACACATATGTGATCGAGTTTCAAAAAAGAGGTCTACCCCATGCACATTTCCTCCTCATACTTAAACCACAGTTTAAGTTGTACCGTCCTGAGGAATTTGACATGTTCGTTTCTGCTGAAATCCCTGATAAAGTTAAGCATCCACATTTGTATAAGCTGGTTTTGAAACACATGTTGCATGGACCTTGTGGTGCTAGGAATCCTTCCAATGTATGCATGAAAAAAAATGAGACATGCAAAAACTTCTACCCAAGGCATTTCTACGATGAAACAAATGTCACAGGTGATGTATACCCAAATTATCATAGGCAAAATGACGGTACTCGAGCAAAGGTGAGGGTGTCTGGTTAGACAATCGTTGGGTTGTGCGATACAGCCCTTACCTACTTGCAAAATTTGGTTGTCACATGAATGTTGAGGTTTGCTCAACAATCAAAGCTGTGAAGTACATTTACAAGTACATTTGCAAAGGCAGTGATCGAATTTTGTTCAAGTTATCGAACACCGATCATCGTGACCCCACTTCTGCTCTCTATAATGAAATAAATGAGATAGACCAATACAGAAGTGGTCAGTGGATTTCAGCGCCTGAGTCTTTATGGCGCATGTTCAGGTTCCCAATTACCGAAATGAATCCCTTTGTTATTCAGATGCACATTCATCTCGAAAACTACCAACCTGTCACGTTTAAACACAAGCAACTTCTTTCAAGTGTGCTTGAAAATCCCATGAATAAAAGAACCATGCTAACTGAGTTATTCTTAATGAATCAAACTGACCCCAATGCCAAGGTAAGAAATTGTGTGTATTCAGAATTTCCAGATTACTTTGTTTGGTTACCAGACAAAAGAAAATGGAAGCTTCGCGCTAGAGGGAATTCAGTTGGTAGGGTAGTCACGGTACAACCAACCGAGGGAGAACGATATTTCCTGCGTCTTCTCCTAAGCAAAGTCCGGTGCCCAACATCGTACACAGACCTTAGAACTGTCCATGGACGGGTCTTTGCCACTTACCGTGAGGCTGCCTTAGAACGTGGGTTGTTGGAACAGAACAATAGCCAGGAACAATGCATGTCAGAAGCCGCGTTGTACAACATGCTTGTTGCGCTGCGAAAGCTTTTCGCAGATTTACTGGTGCACTGTACCCCCAATAATCCTTCTGCCCTATGGTCCAAATTTGAGGCTGACATGTTTGTTGACTTTGTTCGTTCTTCGAATTTGCCCAGCCACATGATAAGGTAAAAAGTTTTGCACCAGATTAATATATATTTGGTTGGTATGGGTAAAAGCCTTGGGCATTATAATATCTGCCCAGGCTCCTTCGCGCATGATTGTTATAAATCTCAAGACACAACAAGAGAGCTAAGGTTATAAAGGTGTGTGATTGCTTCCGATTCAGACTTAGTATCAGAGGCTTTACTGAATGCTGAACAAAAAATTGCTTTTGACTCTATACTTGCAGTTGTTTACCATAACAAACCAGGAGGGTTTTTCATAGACGGTCCAAGTGGGACTGGTAAGACATTTCTATACCGTGCCCTTTTAGCTAACGTTAGATCAAAAGGCCATATAGCTTTGGCTACAGCCACTTCTGGTATTGCTGCCTCGTTGCTGCCCGGGGGTCGCACCGCTCATTCCAGATTCAAAATACCAATTGATCTGGAAGATATTTCAGCATGTAGGGTTAGCAAACAATCCTCTTTGGCTTAGCTTATTAAAGAGGCAAAGTTGATACTGTGGGATGAAGCTCCGATGGCAAAAAGAACTCTTGCTGAAAGATTTATTAGAATCTGACGCTATGTTTGGTGGAAAGGTAGTTGTACTAGGCGGCGATTTCCGGCAGACTTTACCAGTGGTTACTAAAGGTACGAAGTCAGAAACCATGAACGCTTCCTTAATTAAATCTCCGTTGCGGCCACACCTTACACAGCTACGCTTGTTCTCAAACATGCGCGCCTGCTTAGACCCAGATTTCACCGCTTTTCTGCTGGCCATAGGGGATGGTATACATCAGTCTAAAGATGTAGACATAGTTTCATTGCCTCCTCAGATTTTCCATGTCCAGATGTCTTCAACCGATGATCTAGAAGAATTTATCTCGGTTGTCTATCCCAACCTGCACGAGCTCGCCAGTGTGAGTGTCCCGTTTCTGAATCGAGCTATCCTTTCAATGAAAAACTTGTTCGTTGATGAAATCAACGAAACCATTATTGCCAGGTTTCCAGGTTCACCGGTTGAGTACATAGGGTTCGATGAGACTACTAACCCATCTGACCAGGGTGTTTACGAAGACATGCTACATGCTTTGTCTCCCAATGGCCTGCCTCCGCACAGGCTTGTTCGAAACAGAATGCTCACATTATTCTGTTAAGAAATATAGGTCCGGCTGAAGGCCTGTGCAACGGGACACGTTTGATCTGCAAGTATTTCTCAAAAAATGTACTCCATGCTGAAATTGTAATTTGAGACTTTGCAGGCAAGCAAGTCTTTATACCAAGGATACCCTTGCAGCCAACCAAAGGCGAGTTATGCCATGTTCCTTACAAAAGGATACAATTTCCGGTGCGCCTGTGTTTTGCAATGACCATAAATAAATCACAAGAGCAGACTCTGGATTTTGTAGGTGTGTACCTTAAAGAACATGTGTTCTCCCATGGTCAACTGTACGTGGCGTTGTCCCGTGCCCGAACTTCTTCGAATGTTAAAGTTTTCATATGTAAAAAAAACTCTGATGCATGTGCGCAGACAGAAACACGGAATGCTGTGTATAAAGAAGTGTTACAACTCTGACCATCGTTTGCCTTATAGCTATCTAACATACTAAAACTAATACACTCACACTTCCTTAAGGCCCTGCACATACTAATGTAAAGAATACTATACATAGGGAAACACTTCGAAAAAAAATCTTGTTTATTCTTTCACTTACGCCTGTGCTGTTTGCGCTGTGGTACACAGAAATATCCATGTCATTCTGTCACCTATTCTATGCCCATTTGTACTAAGTTCGATAACAAAACCTGGAATACACTCTCCATCGTACTACTGTCCAAAATGTTTGTTCCCGTCGTGTTTGTACAAAAGATGGACAAGCCGTTGCTTGATGCCCATCAGATTACCCCTTCAATGACACAAAAATGGTGTGTCTTGGTTCAAGTCATTGAGCGCCGTAACGCCAAAAAAAAGATAATGGCCCTCTCTACAGAAACTATGTTTTCACGGATACAAAGGTATATTACTTCTTCAATAGTTTACTACAATTGTAAGCTGTTTCTGCTAATTTCTCTTATGCTGCATCGTTTTCGCAGGGAACTAAAGTCCATATTGTTATTTTCGATAAAAACGTCAGCTTCTTCTCCAACACACTCCAGCCATTTAAGAGGTATTATGTGTCGAATGCAATTGTGAAGGAAACACCACCTCAATACAAGGTCCTCGAATATCCATACACTTGGACCCTGCAACGTAGGAACCTTGTTGAGCCTCATATGGAAACGATTCCACCTCCACTGCCTTACACGTTTCAATTCGACAAATTCACAGACTTTAACCTATATGCTGATCAAGAACGCACAATCTGTAAGCCTTTCTTATCGTCTAACATACATGAGGTGAATGTTTTTATTCTACATAAAATATTTCTGCTGTTGCTTACCAAGTTTGTGTGCTTTCTGTTTAGGCATCAAGACACTAATTTTCAAGGCTTTGCCAGTGCAAGAAGCTGATGAATCTTCGTCTACCAGGGACTTTGTTGTCGTTAACGAAGAGTAGGTGTAAATAGTTACCTTTTACATTTAATGTTTACCATCTCAGTCATGTCCAGAAGTCTACTTAATATAAAGAGCCTATTTGACTATTTGAATATTTTTACAAAATGATTCCGATGTTGATGAGGGTCTGGGATGATCTGTTGGTTGATACCGATGTCAATGTCCACGCAAGATACAAAATTCCCACATTGGTTGTTGGATGTGGACTGAAAGTCACTACGCTTAACGGTACACTACCACTTTTACCCTTGCTATACCATGACATTGTGCTTTGTCTGTTGTTTTTCCAGTACACATAAAACTAAACATTTTGGAACCATCACTAAATCGAGTACACTGCATTGTGCTTTGCTTGGTTTTTTTCCCAGTCCAATATTAGAACAGGTACTACACCTTTTTTTGTTCACATGAAGTGCACATGACATAATGCAGAAACATGTGAAAAGTGCATAACAAAACTACAACACATCTTTACCCAATCCTCTGCATGTACTCCACCTTCTTATTTATATGAATTCAATGGAATGCAGGTCTGTCACTCAGGACTAAGACAAATGCGTACTTCTTGGAAACCCACCGCTAACAAAGTAACTACCCTTGAAAGACTGGTATGCTTGTTGCTATCATTACCATAGCTTACCTATGGTCTGGTCAAACTAATGCCCCACACATATGTCTCACAGGTATAGGACATATGCAACAGAAATCACAGCACTGGTGGAAGCTGGCGCTTATAGAGATACTGGTAGGATTTTCCGCTCACCACGTCCTTCTGAGATCTTGCCATTGAATTTTGCTCTTAACATCATGCTTTGACTACTTCCTTAATTATACTTACTCTACCATAAATATGATCTATATCATACAAGGCTAAGACAGCTTGGACAGAAGGTACAATCAATTATCAACCTGGTCCAGACAAGATTTGGTTCGAAGCATGTGAAAAGTGCTTGACTGCCTTGGATGTCGATACAAATTGGAAGATTAGGTGCTCCACTTGCCAAGAATTTACCAAAGTGGATGTGCGGTAATAGCATTTTCTTCCAAATTTCAAATTCAAATTACATGTTGCTTCATTCTTTTCTCATGTTATTTCGAATTACATGGGTGCTAACACGCACAACTGTAACCGTTTTAGGACTGACGTTGTCGTGTCTCTGCGCCATAGGACCACTGTTATTGAAGCAACCATCAAGTCTTCTGAGGTTGATAAGCTGATACCATTCACAGGAAATCAACTAAGGCTTGCTTATGAAGAGGTATGCATTCAACAAAAATTTAAATGCATGCTTCTACTGTAACAATTACACAATTACTTTACTGATGTTCTACCTTTACTTGCTAGAAAAAACCATTGACAAAAGAAGTTGAGGCTGCTCTGAACAACAAGCATGTTATTTGTTTCCTCAAATACTATGACAGCGAATCTCGAGGCATAATGCTGCGCCGCTATCCTGTGCTTAAAATCTACACTGAAGCTGAAATGCACGAATATCATGCGGCTCGGTGGCAAGTACCGCACCCCGGGAAATACTTCTGGGGAGTCTGCCCCTTTGGAGCATATTGGATCTTCATCCTCCACACCAAAAACTACTGCTGAGAAGCAATTCTTCACACCTACAACAAAAGTGGTCCTTGAAGAAGTGGCTGCAATACCTTCTCTTACAGAGGCACAAACAGATCAATCAGCTGGCACTAAAAGGATGCTCACTTTTGAGGCAGCTGAATCCAGTGAAGCACTACCTTTTGGCACATCTGAAGTTCCAGCTTCCTTATCTCCTGGACATGTGCCTGCTACTGCATCTGACAATCCATCCAAAGATCCAGAGCAAACTACTCAAACAAAGAAGTTTAAGGGCAAGGATAAAGAGACTTAGCGTCATGTTATGGGGTTTCTAAATGCAGAACCTTTGAAGGTGTATTATAAATAATCCCCTGTTCTTGTATGTAATTAACAGCAACATATCACGTCATTAAGACTCTGGTCTAACGAATCTTAATGCCTCATGATATGTAGCTTATTTTGTGAAGAGCATGATAAACCATGTGACAATCACTTCGGTCAGTGCCGTGTCGTCCATGGTGTTTTATTAGCCCTCTAGACTTAATCTTTTGTAAAAAACATGATCAACCATATGACAAACACTTCGGTCACTGCCGTGTCATCCATGGTCTTTTATCATCTCTTTTGTAATGAAGACCAACCCTATGTCAATGTTCTATTAATGTATGGTAACTGTTACAGCTTCTTTTGTTGTAATAAACAAATGTGTTGTACCCAGGTATCCATTACTCTCATACTCTATACACAAACACTTACTTCACCTCTTGCGTCACTGTGAAAGATGACAACAATGCACAAAAAAAATACCCCATTAATACTGCAGCGGGCATTCACCGTGCCTTGCACGGTGTTAGCCACTAGTTTTTGAATATCTATGAATTGTTGTTAGTTTCGATTTTCCAATGGTATAATATAGGCCATGGTTTTTGTAAGTTAAATAGTGAAATAATAGTTACGTATTTCGAGTTGTTTCTCTCAAATGAAGAAAAATCAATTGATTTTTCCTATGTCTCATAGTTTTCGCCTGCTGTTTTGCAGATTTATTGAATGACGACTGTTTACACCGATCATTAAGTAATTCCTTCTTCTTGCTCATTCTTTTTCATTATGTTTTGTTCGTGATATTGATTTTTTAATGTGTTGATACATTTTCAGTCATTTTTAGAGGTGACAATACATGGCACAACATACAATTCAGTGTAACATAGTTACTAAATATACGGGGGAATTTGTTGGAGAAAAATTTAATAAAAGGTAAATGATTTTTAATCATTTTTACAACCATTTTGAGAGCCGATTTCGATTAGACTCTTATACAATTTATCAAGAGTTTATGATGACTTTGAAATTTATGTGTGACGTAGATGAAGACAGGTCTTTGAATCATTCAGTTCAAATATCGGGTGAATGAGAAATTAAGGCTTGAAGTTGGTTAGTTGAAGAAGTTGAAGTGTTGAAACTTGGAAGTTGAAGAGTTCAACTTCCTTAATCCCAAATTGGGAAGTGTGCTAATCTTTTCTCAATATTTAAGTGGGAAATTTAGTTAAAGGGTATAAGCTCCAAGGAAAGGGAGAGAGTTCAGAATGGTTTTAGTTAGACGATGTTCTGCTAAAATTACCACACGCGCGCGTGCGCCGCTTGCCCGTGCCCGAGCCCGAGCCCGTGACCTTGGGCTTGGGGAATTGGGTCTGAGGCAATACTAATTTTTTGGACAAAGTTACATTGGACTTGTCAAATAATTATTCACATTCTGATGATGAGCTTTGAGCCGAGTTCCCTTCATAGTCAGAAGTTTGATTCGATTCGGTTCAATTCGAGCTGAGTTCCCTTCATAGTCAGAAGTCTGATTCGATTCGGTTCGACTCAAAGGCTGAGACTCTTCATATGCAACTGATACATAACTACACATGTTAGTGGACTTGTTTATTACTTGAAACTGATGGAGTTAAAGTGATCTTCAACTGATGGAATTAAAGGTGTTAGTGGAGTTCTTTCACCCGATGACCTTCAATTCAGTTTCTTCTCCTGCTCCATATATAAAAGTCGTCTACCGCAATGGAAATGGACACAGAACTACAACACAAATACTCATATTCTTGCATAAATAGTTGAAGAGTTTTTTCTAAAGCACTGTCAGAGTTCGAAGTTGTTCAGGAGTTGAAGTACCTCCCTCTTGAACAGGTAAACTGAGTAATCCTGTGAGACAATTGCCTAATCCGTGGGTACATGCCGGAGCAAATTTATCTTAAGGACAGAGTTCATCTCGCCTCAGTCTTTTAGAGATATCCTTTCTGTTTTGTAATTTCATTTTTTCATTACTGTAGTTGTAATTTTCTTTTAGATCATAAAGAATTGTTCTTCTTCTTTATGGTTGTTTATGAGCAAATTTTATTTCTCATACGATACTACGGGTATAACAGAATTCACAAAAAGTGCCTTTTGAGATAGGCGAGCTTAGTCATGTGAAAACTTTGGATTTGTTTGAAAAATTGTTTAGTGTGTCAATGCCTTTGTCGGTGATTCAATGTGAGGATTGAAGACTATTGACCTTAGCAAAAATAACTATATCGGTTCTTGCTTATTTTTTTAATGTGTTAATGCCTTTGTTTGCGATGCAATATATGGATTGACGACCCTTGACGCTATCCCAAATAACTGTACGGGTCTTATTGTGTCTTTGCCTCTTTGGGAAAATTTTGATGTTTTGGGAAAAAAATAGAGGGAAAAAATAGAGAGTAATGCAGGATAGGTTGAAGTCTAAACCTCCTTTCTGAATATCATCCAGGTATAATTTTTCATTTTTTCCAATTCATTCCAGTTTCAAGGTGTACATCAAGTGTTAAAGGTCTTATATTTGCGTAAAGATGCTATTCAACTTTTAGAATTTTCGATTTTGAGTGAAAAGTGTAGCCTGTTAGATAGATTTTTTTCAAAGGGAGAGAGATTATTTCATTAATTCCGTCTTCTGTTTTATCTCGGCAGAAGAAGCAACAACTTAAACATTTTTTTTTCTTTTTTATCTCAAAAAGCCTAAATAAAAGTTGGCAATCTAGTTTGCATGCAAATATATGAGTAAAAATGATTTTAAAGATTGTGCATCATTACAGGTTTGGTAACCATCGGAGACGGTGAAACATGAGCTCTTGCAGGTAAATATGTTTTTTTTATGCTCAATCCATTGACATTTTATGTTTTTGTTTTTATTTTTGTATGACTTTATAATGTGTACTTACTGTGTGAAGACTTCTTTTTTTTTATATTTTAAATTAAGCTGTATGACATTAGAAAGTATCCGTGACTTCGTAATACCCGTACCGTTTTTTTTTTTATAGATTTTGTGTTGTTCACATGCTGCCTGTTTACTATCACATTTGCTGCATCTCCTCATTTCCAAAAGGGCTGTTAAGATTGTGCTTATATTGACAACCAGCTTCCGTGTAACATGATTTTCCCGTTCAAATTGATTACTAGTTAATGCAAGAGAAATAATTGCAAAGATTCAGATAACATAAGTGACAAAATTACAAAAACGAAACACGAGTGACAGCGCACAACAATGACAAAAAAGATACGAGTGTTTGTACAATTTGGTCTTTCAACAACCCAAGCTTAAACATAATGTGTTGTTTATTTAATAAACAAACAATTACGAACACACTCATAACCTAAACAAATACTTGTTTAAACAATAAACACATGACTCAAGTCGACTCGTCAATAATTCTAAGGCAAATTTTATGGTGGTCGACTCGTCAATGACCACCAAACTCAATCATAATTTGGATGGTCAAGAATTGATCCACATACATACAATCACTAATATAATGACACATGTTCGTTGAGTTTGGTGTCATTGACCACCATAAAATTTCCAAATTTGTTCATTTATATTTTTGAAGGGTGCTATTAATGGCACCACGCCATATCTACCAGTGGCACGCCACCAAATAAAAAATGACAATTTACTCGGGCGCCACACTAATTATTTTTATGGATAAGGGGTCTACTTCGGGCACCACATGTATTATTCAACACAATATTTTTCAGACTAAAAATACTTTATACAGATTTATTTTATTAAACTAACCCCTAACTTTTAAAAATTCCAAATGAACAGTGCAGTTTCGACTTTGTGAAGGTTGAAATGTGCAGTTTCGACTCTTGGCGGTCAAAATTACCATTTTCGACTTTCTAATGGTTGAATCTTGTCTGGTCATGTTGTTTTGGTACAACTCACTTATTTTTCAATCCAACGCATGTTTAAACAATATTTACCAAACTTATAAAAGGGGAAAAGGACCTTGGTATGTGTTTTACACTTATTTTTTTCAATCCAACACATGTTTAAACAATATTTACCAAACTTATGAAATGGGTAAATGATCTTGGTATGTGTTTTACACTTATTTACATTGAAATACACATTTCAACTAAGTAAAAATTGAAATCAAAAGTCAGTAAGAACAGTGCACTTTTCGACTTTGTGGAGGTTGAAATATGCAATTTCGACTCTTCAGGGGTCGACATTAACATTTTCGACTCTATAAGGGTTGAATATTATCTGGTCTTGTTGTTTTGGCCCAACTCATTGTGTTTTCAATCCAATGGTAATAAATGAGAACCAAAAGCACAAAATGATCACCAAAATAAAAAAAAGTAACCACCAACATTCAAATTCAATATCAAAATACAAAACAACCACCAAAATACATATTCACCACTAACATACAAAGTATCCACCAAAATACAAAATGATGACACAAGTACAATGATTTGTTTTCACAATTCCACTATCAACTTTGTTTGGTATTATTTCTTCGATTTCAACATAGGGATCACTATCTATAATCAGAAGCATGTTTCCTTTCTTCTCGATCTTCTTCTCTTCTTGAATACACATGTCTTCCTTGATTAATTCGTCAACACTTGGCAAGACATAATCTTCATCAATAGTTTGGGCTTCTTGACCATTAACCTACATTATTTAACCGCAATTCTATAATCTAACCATACAACAAAACAAAGTATATAACAATGAAAGAAAATTGTTAGGTATATTCACACACATGTACGTATTCTTTTACACCTTCATTTATTTCGTCTAGATGAGGAATTTGAGATAAAGTATCAGCTTCTTCTCGGTCTTCTTCTTTTCTTGAATACACATGTCTTTCTTGATTGATTCGTCAACACTTGGCAAGACAAATTCTTCATCAATAGTTTGGGCTTCTTGACCATTAACCTACATTATTTAACCACAATTCTATAATCTAACCATACAAAAAAACAAAGTATATAACAATGAAAGAAAATTGTTAGGTATATTCACACATATGTACGTCTTCTTTTACACCTTCACTTATTTCGTCTAGATGAGGAATTTAAGATAAAGTATCGGCTTGGGTTACTTGTACATCTACCTATAGTGCATGAACAAGGTTTTAGGACCAACATAAGCACATATGCTTTTAAAGAAGTCAAATTTAGTACGTAAAAATTTACCATGCAAGGGTAAATATCCTTATTCGACTATGTTCTAGTTGAACAATGTTGAGTTGTTCGATTGTGTATCAATTGAAGTAAATTTCGACTCTTCCACTGTCGAATAAGAATGCAAATTTCGACTTTCAAATTGTTGAAACAATTTTTGACTCTGTAACTGTTGAAATGCACGAATTCGACCCCCGCAGAGTCGAATTCGTGTACGAGATGTTTCAAAGCGTCTTTTTATTCATCTTTTGCATCTTAATGCTAGCCTACTACAACCTATCAACTAATACACATGATTATGCTTTCAAAGAACAATAAATTCTAAGCATTAACATGCTCATTACCTTCATTTCATGTTCTTCTTGCTATATCACTTCATGGGATGTCTCCATTAACAAAACTTCATTGGATGACTTCATAATTGTTAAGAAACTCCTTTTCAACCTTCCAAACCCACAAAAATTCGCTTAACATTAACCCTATAATATGTGCATAAACTTGATAAGAAATCTTTTTGTTTTGGAAAATATGAAAAATAAAAAAGAAGAGCTACATTAAAATAGTTTGATGACGAAGAAAATGAAAGAAGATGAAAGCTTTAGTGGTGAAGGTTTGATAAGAAAAGTAGATGAACGAAGAAGATGATATGTATGAAGATAATGAAATTTGAGGAATGTTGGAAGAAGAATGACATGTTTGTTACGCAGGAATGAAATTGAATGGAATAAAGTAATAGGAATGGAATTGAATAAATTCATTCCATTACTGCGTTTGAGATGTGAAAGAATGGAATAAAATGTAGGATATGATGGAAGTATTGGGATAGCCCTACCCCACACCCCATTGCACCTTACCTCTCTATCCATCCTACTTTACATATCACCCCACCCTACCCACCACCCACCTATCCTACCCTACCCATCCTACACTACCTTACCCAACCCACCATACCTACTTCACCATCACCCTATCCTACTCTACGCATCCTCACTGCCTTACCCCACCACCTACTCTACTCCACCATCACCCACCCATACCTTACCCACTCCTACTCTACATATCCTACCCACCATTACACCCTACCCTACCTTACCCTACCTTATTTACCACCTTACCATACCCTACCTTACATACCACACCCACCTTACCATACCCACCCTACCCTACCTTACCCACCACCCCATTATCCAGACCCTACCCACCCCTACCCTTACCCACCACCCCACCTTATCCTACCCTACCCTATTTCACCCTATCATACCTTACGCATCTTACCTACCTTACCCCACCACCTACTCTACCCTACCCTCTAACCCCTACTCCCTAACCCCTACCTTACCCTACCCTACCTACCATAATTTTCATTCCATTGGAATAAAATTTCATTCTACTTTCTCATAATCATACACAAACATTGGAATGGAATGAAAAATAATTCCATTCAATTTCCGTCTTAACAAACGTACCAGAAGAGTTTTGGAAGGAAAATTGTGTGGTGTCCTAACTAATGTTACAAATATGTATTTTCAATATTTCATGGACCATCGTGTAATTATGTGGTGGCATAAGTAGATATGACATTTTCGTAATTATTGCTACTAAATTTTTTCAAAAATAGCATTACAATGCTTGGTGCCGAAATATATACGGTGTTAGGGCACTCCTAGCAGAAACACCAAATTTTATTCTTAAAATAATATAAAATAATACATATCCCTATTTTACAACATCTCAATCCAAAAACTTTCACAACAGCATCACTATCCTTATCCCTATAACATTTCAAATAATATTAAATAATACATATTCTACCTCACAACCCTATTTATACACATTAAATATTTATTATTTCACTCTAACAGCACACCAAATTTTATCCTTAAAATAATATAAAATAATACATATACCTATTTTACAACATCTCAATCCAAAAACTTTCACAACAGCATCACTATCCTTATCCCTATAACATTTCAAATAATATTAAATAATACATATTTTACCTCACAACCCTATTTAAACACATTAAATATTTATTATTTCACTCCAGCAGCATCCCTATAATTTTTAATAATTAAATATGTTTAGGGTTTGAATAGTGCATCCCCACAAGTAGGGATGCACTGTTCATATCCCTAAAAATAAATAGGAATAGAGACAACTATTTTGGAGAAAACTCTATTTTTTATCTTCATTTTAAGAATAGGACACCACACCAGAGAGATTTTATGGTGCAACGGTTGTAAGAAGGTTGTATCAAGTGGCATACATTAGAGCCTCTCATTTTTACTCTCTTTCACATAATACACTTTTATCGTGTGTGAGAGGTTAGAAATGAATGGTTGTAATGTATGCCACTTGATACAACCTTGCTACAACGATTGTATTATAAAATTTGTCCACCATATAGGGTTTCTGCTGGGAGTGCGCTTCTGCAATTAACGACACCCAGTTTTGAAATAACGACAATCCCCGTCAAACCGTCATAGCAAAACCAGGAGTATAGGATACACGTGTCAGTTTTATTCTCAAACCCAAAGATGACAACGTCGCGCCTTCCACCGCATCCGAGTAACAACCGCTTCACAACTCATACATATCATCAGTCACGCACTTCATCGATCATTTAGTGTGCATAAACGACTGCATTTCCCAAATCAAACCAACGAAATCATCAGTAGAGAACAACTTGTACTGATCATGACGGCCGGCATTGCTGCATGCTTCAAGCGTAACCCGTTTGCTCTCCAATCAGCCTCGAGTACGAATTAAATTTAGCTGTTTTTAAACTTTTATTTGTTTAAATTCGTATGGCTTCTTATTCTGTTGATTTTATTGTTAATGCCGTCTTTTTTTTCTGTTGTTGATTTGATTGAACTTTGTCTGTCATGTATACACCGGATTCTGAATTTGGTGTCTGTATTGTTAAGAATTTGTTTTAGTTTGTTCATTGTTTTGTTGAACTACCATGTCTGGTGAAGGCTCAAGCTGATGGGAGGTGAGGTGTCAATTAGTTTCGTGCAGTTTATGTTCCATGAATAGGATATGGTATAATGGAAAACATCTGTTAGTGATTCCTGACATGGATTTTGCAGCCTTGTGCAACTGGCGTGCTGTTGAGTACATTCTATTTCGAACTTGTTCCTGTGGAGGAAACAGCGTTTTGCACGAGAATTATAAGCTTACTAAATACATAAACTCGAATTTGTAAGTGCTAGAGGAGGAACCTTATTAGCAAGGGGCGCATGTGCTTATTCTTTTAGATTTAAAGCATGAATATCCTTTTGATGATCTAAGATTATTATTTTTTGTTTGGGTGCAGTTTTTGTACTGGGTATTCTAGTGTGCATGGTGGAAAGCCGTCTGCAGAGTATGCTAAGTTCAGGAAAGAGTCACTGGAAAACGAATTTGGAAATGTACTTGGTACAAGATCAAAGAGCATATCGTCTTTATATGGTTTCAGTCCCTTCTTGGCATTGTATAGAGCAACCATTGTTTCATATCATGTGCTTAAGCTTGCTGTCTGGCGCATATTTGTTCATGACATTAATAAACGTTCTATCATGGTAATTTGTCCATCCTTGTTCATTATATATCCACGATTTTGATAGTTCCCAGGATAGGTCCTTCATTTCTGGATTGTGCATGTTATTTCTATACCACTCTATGCAAGTATTCCCCTACTTGAATGTTATACACAGTTTCCGTGTGAGAAGTCTTATACCACTGTATAATCGTTAATTTGTTATATGCATATGGATCAGTTGTTCAAGATAGGTAGTCAGTATAGGAGCATGGGAAGGGGATTTTGTTTTATTGGGGGTGGGGATGGGGATTCGAACTCTGGTTGATACCGGGAAGTGCAATGACTTTTACCACTAGGCCAAGTTCAATCCCATTCAATGTCATAATATATTTGTAAGGATTGTGAAGGAGATTATATGGCTAATTAGAACCCTATAGGGTAGATGACATATGAGTACTTTGTACAAAAATTAAGATAATCCAACCAGTCCGGGAAATGTTCTGATGGCCCTATAATTTTCAAGTTGGTTGCCTCATTCAATTTTCAAGTTGGTTGCCACTGTTTTATGACGGTATGGATGGCATATAGATGGCAAACATTACTCTTAGAATCATTTTTGTTACTTGTGTGTAATATTCAAATAACTCACATTTGATTTTCTAGTTTGTTCCCTATTGTTTGTTTACCCTCTACAACTAAACTTGCATGACTTTCATGTTCATTACCTTCCACCTCAGCACCACCCTGATATTCTTTTGATTCTTCTCCAATATCTCTTCTCTTTGTGCTGTTTCATGAATTTGAACAAGTACTTATCATATGTTGATTAATCAGTCTGGCACTCACATCCACGTGATTGTGGAATTGACCCAGATATGATCCATGTGACATAATTCATTTGTTATGTTTTTCACATATTTGATCTGGGACTATTTGGATTCATCACAATAGCGATCTTCATTAATACCCTTCTTATTGGCATTTAATTGCAGTTTCGTGAGACACTTATACGCTTGGGGCCTTTTTACATTAAGGCAAGCCATCCTTCTCTCTTAATTTACCTGACTTCCACCTGTTTTATTGTTCTCATGTTTATGCATGCACTCTTTCTGAGGATTTTTGACATGTGATGCACATTGGGGATGCACCTCCCACGACCTGTTTAATTGTTCTCCTATAGGATGCAGTCAATACTTTTTCTCTCCCATGTTGGGGATGCACATTGGTCGTGTTCTGGGGTTTGGTTATTTTATGAGCTAAAGCCTAAATTAAGTTAACTCATTTTTATTTAGTTAGATTTGATTTTTGGTCAAGAATTCGAACTTGCCTATTCTGACCCCTCCTCTGGAAAACACAAGAGTGAAACTGGTGAAAGTCCTTTCAAAAAAAAAAAAAAAAAAAAAAAAAAAAAAAAAAAAAAAAAAAAAACTGGTGAAAGGCTCAGAAGATATGCAAGTTGATAGTTGCCATTAACACTGTCTGCTTCAGAAGTAGAATAATAAAACTCAAAAAGAGAAAGGGATTGCGGTGGGAGGGGAGGCAGGCAAAGAGTATTAGAGTTAACAGCATTTTGAGCTTTATAACTACAAATGTTATATATTACATATATGTATATACTTATTTATTTATATGTTTGTGAGCATAAACGAATGTTCGTAGCTCATGTTTGTTCGTTTGATAAACGGACATAATATAATGTTTGAGCCCTGTTCGTTTACTTGCACAAAAAAACACGAACTTATATGAGCCAAACTCGAGTTTGTTCACGAATGTCTATGTCCGTTTAACAACACAGACTGTTACTGAGTTTGCCAGACCATCAGCGCACCATATCTTTTGCTTCCTAAACAGTGCAATCCTTGCGGCAAACATAACTGATTTTTGAAGGAAAAAACGTTTGTAGAAACCCTCAATGTAAAATGCTACCGTGCCTTTAACTCACCATGCTGTCAACTTTTGAACCATCAGCTTATGTCGAATCATGGATCATCATATATGAACTATGTAGCTGTTCTCAAGTAGCCAACCAGCCATGCCCTAGGGCGTTGTGCGATTTGCCTAAATTCTTACCCTTTTTTATTCTCAGATTGGTATAACTTTTGGTTGTATGGGCACTGTCATCTGTGCTCTATTGTGTATTTCACATGGTTGTGCTGCTATTCTTTAAATGAACTAGTGATGAGTCCATCAGAATTCAGAGCTTCCTCAGACAGTGTTAACTTCAAACTTTAGAAATAGTTATGTGTGATTATCTTAGTTCATATTTTACAATTTGACAGCTTGGACAAGCTCTGGGTACAAGACCAGATATATTACCGGCAGTATACTGTCAAGAACTTGCAAAGCTACAGGTATAGTGTCCAGTATTGCTGTTGGTGCTTGTGCAGTAGTATGTTTAGTTTCTTTGGGGTATTGTATTCTGAAGATGATTCTCGGGTAATATGACATTCACATGTGGATTGCTGTTCTAGGATCAAATTCCACCATTTCCAACTCATGTTGCCATGAGATCAATTGAGGATCAGTTGGGGGTTCCTGTGTCACGATTATTTGCTGATATTAGTAATAAGCCGATTGCTGCAGCATCTTTAGGACAGGTTTACAAAGGTTAGAAGCTATAACCCTGACCTATATCTTATATGGCTATTTGCAGGGTGTCATTTTCATTTTGGAATTTAGTTGCTCTATATGTTGGTTACATTTGGTCTTTAGCCAATACATTTCTGCATGAACTTGTGTCTTATTGTGTGTGTGTGCTTTTCTGTTCTTTTTGGTTTTGTATTTTCACTTGAGAAGTTTGCTCTAACAATAGGATTTAGGATTTATTACGTCAGCCTGTTATGTAACGATCACTATGACACTCTCTATAAGGATAAAGTTATAACAACTTAAGTGCTTGCTGGTTTGCGTGTGGTTATGGGGGAGGGGGAGGGGGGCAGTTCATGTGTCAGCCAAACATCTTGAACTTTCAAGTTTTGTAGCTCACTTGCATTCTGGAGAGCTTGTAGCTGTTAAAGTGCAAAGGCCTGGCATGTCACATCGATTGACTCTAGATGCCCTGCTCTTTCACATGATTGGTGGCCAACTAAAGATATTTGCCAAAGCTCGTAAAGATTTACTTGTTGCTGTCAATGAAATGGTCAGAAACTTAACACTCTTGTGTGCATACCTCCTACGTAATTTATTACTGTTCTGCTGTGTTGTAGTTCTGATGAAGCATGAGCACATAGCCTTTATAACCAAAATAATAAAAGGGTTAGTAATTTGTAATTTCTTTAAACGTTTCTTGCATTGGAAGCTTTTAATGCACATTAAACAAGATTTTGGGTCACAGGTAACGGCAATGAATGGTTAAATCTTTCAAGGTATGAGGTATCTTTAAATATGACTATATGAATGGTTAAATCTTTCAATGTATGAGGCTATATTAAAATATGACTAATAGGGAAATCCCTCGTGTGGATAGTGAAATCAGTAATAACATATTATTTGACCATTATATATACTATTTATTATTTTGCCTCATTTGGAGAGGGAAGCTTTTGAGAAGCGGTAAAAGCTGTTGCATGTGACTATGTACATGACTATGACTAAAGGTTGTGCATTAGCTATGGAAGTAGCCTATTGTAAATATATATATATATATATATAAGGTTAGACTGTGAATATGGTCCTACCTCTGTTGGACTTCTGCTTAGCGGGGTGTTTCTATGTATCGGGTTGAGGAATTTTGACGCAATGGTAAAATGTGTCGCAGTGTGTAGTGGTCGTTTGTTTTAGCTGCGGAAGCGGAAACCAATGGCGGATCCAGAAAAAATTCTCAGTGGGGGCACCGGAGCAAATTCGAAGATCTAGTGGGTACATTAGTAGTGTCTTTACCTTTGTAGCAACAACCCTACATCGTTTTAACACAATTTTTTTTTCGGATCTCAGTGGGGGCACTCCCTTCCCCCCCCCCCCCCCCCCCCCCTTGATGAGTGTAGGTCTGCCCCTGGCGGAAACAGCCTATTAATATACAATATAGTACTATAGGTCTAAAGGGACTAGTTCTGGAACCTTCTCATTTGGCCTCTACTAAATCCTTTTCATGTGTCAATTTGTAAATTCTCAACTCAAGACACATCAGTGTTGTTGATAGTCGAGATGAAGATGCATATCTGTTTAGGCATGGGATTCACTTTGTGGGGAATGTTGTTAGGACCGAGACTGAAATTGGGAACTGGTCCAAGCTCTAGTCTGTCATGGCCATGTAGTATGGAGTACTTCACATAAATAATAATTTTTTTCTTTCTAAAAAAACTTTTACTATCAACGAATTGTTACGATAAAAAAAAAGCTCGTCTGTCATGGCCACTTTGTGGGGAATGTTGTTACGATAAACACCCCTATTTTTCATTGTTACGATAAACACCCCTTTGTATGTTTTATTGTTACGATCAACACCCCTATTTATGCACATGGACATCCTCTGCTACTTAATATCATTGAAGACCACATGCCACAAAACACTGATGAGTATTGTGCCATCATGGTTTGTGAACAGCCTCAACACTTGAAACACCTTAAAAAAAGGAAAAATAACACCCCAGTCTGTGGAGCTCCTTCCCCTCTGATGGTGCTAATGTGTTTAACGCCATTAGACTCTTGGTGGAGGGGTGTTATTAAGTCTAAAGTGAGTTGAAATTGAAAGAAAGCCTTACAGTTTTGTTTAGACCTTAGGGTTTTTGCTGCCTGAGTTTGGGCTTCCATTGTAAATCCTAGCTCTGAGTTTGTTGAATTATTCGATGGTTGTAAATTTTTATATGCATAAAATTATCTCATGTACAAAAGAGAAAGAACATGTATGTTCTCCGAGAGCACCTTCAGGAGAGAGGGAACAAAAAGAAGATGTACTGCAGGAAAATTTTGTTTGATACGGCTCCTGCTGTTGTTTGTTAATATTACATGAGGCTTTGCATATTAATTTGTTAAAAGTGGCTTCTGTTCTAATTAATTAAATCGTGCTACCAGTTTGTTAAAGAGAGTAAAAAAATTGAACAATGTCAAGTAGTTTCTCTTTGTACATCGTTCTTGCAATGCTCTTTCACTGAAACCATCTTCCAGAGTGCCTATTATCTGCTTTGGCATTTATTTTCGTGCAATAGTATTACCTTTTTGGTTGAATCAATAGGTGAGGCACATGTTTGATGAAATTGACTACATCTTGGAGGCTCAAAATGCAGAGCGCTTCGCAAGCCTATATGCAGACAATGTTGGTGAGTTTTTCAGTTTCTATGTGTTAATCATTCATAAGATATCAAAACTCAAAAGCATTCATAATGCCCACCTTAAGAGTACACCTGGGGGTACCCTCTTTCCTTAGTAGTCTTTGACAAGGTCATGCATGATCAGAATTGACTTACCGCAGTTATCACATAAGATGTCTGGCCTTGTGATGATCAAATAGTTGAGTTCATTGACCAATCTTTGGTATCTACTACTTGGACTTGGACTTGGACTTGGAGGATAAACAAATTCACCCGTCTCTCATCTTTTGATTCGGGTCCATAGGAGTATCCATCGGACACCCCGATCATATATTTGAGTCATATAACAAATCAAGCATATATTTACTCAGAGACCAGACTATACCTTTTTGAGAACTGGCCCCTTCAATTCCAAGTAAACAACAAAAGTTTTCCCAGGTCCTTAGCATGAAACTTCTCTCCAAGAAACTCCTTTAACTTGGTTATTCCCTACAGATCATCACTTGCAGTGACAATAGCATCCACATACACAAGTAGTAAAACATATCCATGCTTAGTTGCTTGAAATTTTGTAATCCTCCATACACAACAAGTAAAACATATTCATGCTTAGTTGCTTAAAAGTTTTGTAATTCTCCAGTTGGAGTAATCACAAATCACATAATCTTCAATCATTTTTGGTACAGAGGTTGATTTATTTGTAGTGGACTCTTAAGTCTTCACTTTGTGATTAATGGGGAGAAAAGAAAATAGTCACTCAAGTAAAAGAGCCGTGGAATCTTCAGAATACGCTTAGGGGGTGATACCATGTGAAAAGAATCGAGAGAAGATTTTTTCTCGTTGATTATATGAGAGGATTACAACAGTATTATTTACATCTACAACCTCCAACAACCTATTCCTCTAAATAATACAATTACTGTAGCTCACCCTTCTTTAAGAAATCTATCAAATGACTACCAAATCCTAATTAATACAACTAAATCGCCTTCTAATTAATGCAGACATTAATACATATATATTTACAACATTAAAAAATTCAACTCGTACATTCTGACAGAAAAAAGACTTTAAAATTATGAAGGAAAAAA
Organism: Gentiana straminea; assembly: GCA_036785695.1. NCBI lineage: Eukaryota > Viridiplantae > Streptophyta > Magnoliopsida > Gentianales > Gentianaceae > Gentiana > Gentiana straminea. The sequence continues at coordinate 687,355 of JAVUPR010000019.1, forward strand.
AACCCATTTCACAAACACCATCGCACCTTTTTTTGTGAAGTTTGTTTTGGTTGTTCTTTTGAACTTATTTGAAAAGTTTCTCCAGGTGCACTTGCATTTTTTACTGGTGTAACTTGTGATCTAATGTGGTAAGAGGATGGATACTAGATACACTAAGCAGTAAACATAAAAGGAAGGATTATTAATTAGCAAAAATAACTGCGAATTAACCTTCTCTCTCTCTCTCTCTCTCTCCACCCTCCACCACCGAAAAACCATTAACAGATATTACCATTTCCTTTACTGTGGACTATGAATTACTCTTGGGATATGCTAATTTAAGAGTTTGTTTGCTAGTTAGGATGTTGCAGCACTTTGTCACGTGTCTTGTGCTGAAAACTTGCAGTTGTGTTTTTTAAAGACTTGCAAAGTTTGATTCTCAGTTAATCCTTTGAAACCCTACTTCTGGGCATTTGTTTAAACATACAAAATAATAATAAATTCTTTTCGTCTCATTTCTTAGAAGATGGTGGAATACTCATTCTAATCAAAATATCAAATGTTTTTGGACACCATTCATGTTTGACTCTTCATTTTATGGCTTAAATAATTCCATTTTTTAGTTGATTTCCAGATGAAGACAATGAAGATATGAAAGCAAAACATACTACTGCAAGCAGGAAATTGAATCGTATTAAGGTTCCGAAAATATATTGGAGGCTAACTCGTAGGGCTGTGCTCACAATGGAATGGATTGACGGAATCAAGCTAACTGATGAGAAACGTCTAAGACAGGCCTGTTTAAACCGCAAGCAACTGATTGACCTGGTAGCGAGCTGTTTCACTCTTGTGATGTGTTTTTCTCTAGCTTGGCCTTCTTCTTTGACGCCGGTTTTGCTGCTATGATTTCTTATGTTAGTTCTATTGACCACGTTGAGCTTTCTATGATTTTTCAGGGATTGTATTGCTCTTTGAGGCAGTTGCTGGAGGTGGGGTTTTTCCATGCTGATCCTCATCCTGGAAACCTTGTTGCCATTCATGGTGGATATCTTGCATATTTTGACTTTGGGATGATGGGGGATATCCCCCGTCATTATCGTATTGGCCTGATCAAAATTGTGAGTCATGTTAACACAAGTCCAGTTAGAATAGCTTATAATTTCTTTCTCATTTATAATTTTGCCGTGGAAAGGGGTGGTGATGTATAATTCTTTATGGAATCAACAACCATGAGATAGTAGTACCTGCGTCCCTAAATAATACTTCCTCCGTCCTAAGATAATTTGCGCACAAGATCAAGAAAGCATATAAGAAGACTTATTTACCCTCATTTATAGTTTTAGGAATATATTTCTCTTTCCTCTTAACAACCCTCTTTTCTCTTTCCGTTTAATAACAATCTTTTCTCCTTCCTTTTAATAACAATCTAGTCTCTTTCTTCTTAATTATAGAGTAATAAATAAGGGCAATTTTGGTAGAACATAGGCAAATGTTTCTTGAAATCCTATAATGACACTTATTTTGGGACGAAAATACCTAGCTAAAACGACACTTATTTTGGGACAGAGGGAGTAGTCGTTTTAGCCAAAATAGATTGTCCCTTCATATTTGTCATTTTAGATTACTGAGAAAGCATTTATTGCATTTTCCCTCATTGTACCCCTAATTCAGTATTCATCCAACAACTTTGGGGAAGGAGGTAGTATCTAACTATCTATTACAAAATTCCAATCACTGACCACCCTGTTTGGTATGTTATTTTCTTTGTTCTGCTGTCTTCACACATAAAAAATCAGGCCCATTGGGTTCCATTCCGTTTTTTGAGTCCCAAAATATTTGAAGTCTTTGTATGCAGCCATCCTACTAATCCTTGGGGACGATCTTGATGTGCTACTTTGATATTGTGCAGCTCGTACACTTTGTTAACCGTGACTCTCTGGGTTTGGCGAATGACTTTCATTCCCTTGGATTTGTTCCTGAAGGGGTTGATATACATGCTGTCTCAGATGCCTTGAAAGCATCCTTTGGTGATGGAACTAGACAGTCCCAAGATTTTCGGGTTCTTATTAAGCCTTCATTTTTTAAGATTGTTAGTGGCTCCACACAAAACTTACTGTGACACCCCACATTTGACCTTTTAACGTCGATTATAGACAACATAATCGATTTTGAAGGTCGAATGTGTGTTTTCTTTCAAGGAATTTTTGCGTGTGCCATTAAAGACTCCCTTATTTTAGTTCACTTTCTTTTTTCCTCGCTATTTTAATCCTTGCTTTTTCTATGTTTCTCTTGGACTGCTCTGGTTCTTAAGAATCAAACGTGGGTACCTGACTTTTTCCTTCCTTGTGAATTTCAGAGCATAATGAATCAATTATACGATGTTATGTACGAGTTTAATTTCTCTCTTCCACCGGATTATGCGTTGGTGATAAGATCCCTAGGATCACTTGAAGGAACAGCAAAAGTATTGGATCCTAACTTCAAAGTGGTGGAGAGCGCATACCCTTTTGTTATTGGGAGGCTTTTGGCAGACCCTAATCCAGATATGAGGAAGATTTTGCAGGAACTCCTCATATACAACGACGGATCCATACGATGGACTCGACTAGAGAAACTGATATCGGCCATAGCTCAACAACAACAGCCATCCAAGACCGATAAATCCTCCTCCTCTATGCCGTCACATGGGCCGGCATCTGCAGATTTATTGGGATGGAAATCATTTGACATGCGTGCTGTTGTGGCAGCCACTGAGGATCTTTTCCACTTTATCTTGTCGGATAAGGGTTTCAGGGTTCGGGTTTTCCTTTTGAAGGATATCATTAAAGCAGCTGATGACTTCCTTGATGCTGAAATGCTTGAACGTTGGGATGAAAGTCCAGAAGCCAAGGGAAATCTGTCATCTGAGGTTTGTCTAATTCCTCAAGTTATCGATTGAATATTGTTTTTAGACCGGATTACCTTTGAAAACATCTCTTACATTACATGCTCATTTTGCAAGTTATGTTCTAATGCTCAAAGCAAGTTTACAGGATAAGAAATGGGGTGCTTTAAATGTAATACAACCAACTTAATGTGACACCATATCCATCATTACGGCAACTCGTTGAATATCGACTTTCAAAAAGCCGAGTATACACAATTGACTTTTAAATAGTCCGAGTCTCCCCATCTGTTTTCTGAAAATCGATTTTCAACATGATGTGGTGGCGAAACAATTATATTTTTGTAATTTTGAAATATGTATTTTTGAATAAAAACCGCAATCATTTGTGTTATTTTGACAGAGAAATGCAACGCTTATGCGAGTTGTTACCGGCTTTGGATCCTTGAGGGCTGCGTATAAGTTAGCTCCAGACATATGGACAGCTATGTCGATTCGTGTATCAATGAGGCCGGATTTCCAAAGGTTCTGTTTGGAAATTGTTTATGCTTTAATTGCACATTATAGATACAGAATTCCGGAAAATATGTGGGTGTGTGTTTCTAGATTATTTCGCGATTTGGACAAGAAGAAGAAAACGACCCGCTAAGCTATATAATAAATGACATTGCTTTTTCCAGGGTGTCTTGCAAAACCCCGTTCTTGCTTTGCTTTCCTAGCTTAAAATCTGTCTGTTTTTACATAGTGGATACTGTTACGGCCTAAGCAATGAACACAAACAACATGATGGGGTGATGAAAAATTAGAAAATTGAAAGTTATTATGCATGGATTCACCGTCACATCATGTTGTGTCTATTATTATGACAAATTTATTATGGTCATAGCATTTCTGTATGTGTAAGATCGCGCTTCTTAAATAGTATTAGTGAGTGATTACGTGGCAGGCTCGTGGGTGTTGGGTTCTGCGAATAAAAGTCCGAGAGATGGGCATTGTAACCCATTCTCATTCACAATGGTATCAACAATGATAAAAAAAAAAAAAAATTCGAAACATTTTATCATGATTGAATACATATTCCTCATCCAATTTGATAATTACATATACGAGGAAGGAGAGAAGAAAAATCATGGCTTTGGAGGTATGAAAAGAAACCAACAGTAGAAAAGATAATGCCAAAAAAAAAAAAAAAAAAACAACTTTGCATCACATCATCAAGGTTACATCATATGCATCAAACATGGTACAAAATAAATCAACATGTCAATGTTAGGCTACGAAAAATAAAAAAATCCCGGGTGACCACGCCTAGGACATTTGGAATGAAATATGACTGTTCAAGCCGCTGAGTTAGCCTCTACAAGATGATCAACTGCGTGCTGCGTGCATGCACCTTTAAAACGAATAAGGCATTAAAGCTCATGGAGTTCTTCTATGGAAAACTCTTCGACGCTCAAATAAGTGATTTGACAATAAGGTGGAATGATAAATAATTTATGTATAGTAATGATCGCATGTAAGAACATACATGCAAATGGGGGAGCTGACCTCTAAAAAGTCGAATTTTGCACAGGTGTGGTGCCCGAGTATATTGGGTGTGATGTCATTAACATTGTCCAATTTGTTATTGTAGTGAAAATAATATGTATTATATGAAAATGTAAAGAAAAATAGTAATAAATTTTAAAACCGTGGTCTGAACCGGAAGGAAACCATGTGAACCGTATTAAACCAGCAACCGCCGGTTTGTCAACCGACACAAACCGGCCAAAATCAAAACCGTCGGTTCCGGTCAAGGGCCGGTCCGGTTGGAGCATTTTGATTCAGACCGAATCAAAATGACTAGTTTGAATCAAAATGACTTTACCAAACCAACAAAAAAAAAAGACAAAAAAAAGAAAAACAAAAAGAAATTCAATACTGCCGTTTGGAAAAGTTATTGTGTGGTGAGAGAATTTGTGGTGAAGTGACGAATGAAACTATCAGAACCTTCACAGTTTTAATACATAATGAAGGTGTGTGGTGTGCCACACGATGTCTCCGCACCATGTGAGACACGACACAATAATCTCCCCGCCGCTTGGGTGCTTGCATAGTCATTTCCTTCCTTTGCGTTACGGGGCGAAAAATTTGCCACATAGCCTGTGAACGTGTCACCATTCTCTACTCCCTATTAAATCTCACTCAGAATTTTACTCCACATTCTTCTCCTCTCCGCAGGGTCTTCTCTTCTTTGATCACATTCCCACACCATCTCCGTTTCATCAATCAAACCATCAGTGCTTTATTCTTCTTCGTCGTCGCCAAAACCTATCTATATCGTCATGTCGCGCTTGATCAGGTCCACTTTGTCGCTTTCCAGATTCGTGTAAGGCATTTTTTTCTGGAGAACATTATTACTATTACTCTTGTTGTTGTTGTGGTTGTGGTTCCGGAAAAAAATTGTGATTTTCGTTGTTTGTAATGTGATTTTCCTGGCACAGAACGGAAGATAATATGGAATATGTCCTTTTATTCTGGTACTGTTATCCTTAATTTGTCGAATCTTGTTACAATCAGTCTGCCGATGATAACTTGTGGGGTGGTTTTACTGGCTATTTGGTCAATTTGGACTAAATGTTGAAGTTAGAGTTTCAACTATTTGTTGTGGTTATATCTATCATGTCACTATTCTGCACGTCCTAGCTAGTGTAGCTCGTTTTCTGCTTTGATACGTGTTTAGAGCTTTAATTGTTCGGAATGAATGTGGAGACTATGGAAGTTATGATCCTTCGAGTAAGTGCTTGACATCATGAGTAACTAGAGTTTTGTCAATCATTGACCTCTTTAGCTCAATGTATAACTTTTTCGGTTATTCCCCAAGTTGTGAAAAGCTTTTTCTGCTTCAAATGTGAAGAAGTTTAATATTTTTAGCATTATTTCAAGAGCCGTGTTCGAGATTTGAACGATTTTTCAGCTAAACACGAGTTACATCTCTGTGACATGTATCTTTGCACAGTTGTTTTCTGGCAAATTGCTTTGTTCTTCGTTGCGAAGCTCAATTATCTTTGCTATTATTGACCATATTTCGACTCCAATTCTGTTTTTGATTAATTCAGGAGCGGACCTATGAAAAATCAACGGCTTTTATGCACTGGTTCTAATAAAGTGGATGAGCCTTTTAAAGTTGAGGAAGCAGAAACAGTGCATGTGCCCCCACCTCCATCAGAAAAGGTACTTCAGGAGTTTCCGTGTTGTTTATGGATTATCATTTCTGGATGATAATGCATTTCATGTGACACATTCTTTATACCTGTATAGTTACTGGTGCTTGGAGGAAATGGATTTGTTGGCTCGCATATCTGCAAAGAAGCATTAGATCGTGGTTTGACTGTTGCTAGCCTTAGCAGGTAAAATATTGGTCATATTCTTATAGCATTATTGCCCATGGTTAAGTAAGCTGTTGATTTTGAACACCCTTTCATCATTGTCGTCATCATCATTATTATTCTTATTACTATTTTGGGTAGAGATGTCCCACAAGCATTCCTTTTCCAACTTAGCCTGGGTTATGAGCTACCAATTGTTTGAAACAGCGTGGGGTGATCTGAACCTGGATTCCTTTACAGATACATGAAGTTAGGGACATGCTTGTGTGTGTTATTTTATTTTTCTTTGGTTATATTGTAATGGCATCCTTACTGTTGGTAATATAAATTGGCTGTTGGTCATACACCTACTAGTGGTTTTTGTTGTCAGTGCAGATGATCTTAGTGCTTCTAAAGTTTGAAGCAGTAGTCGTATGATGTCTTCTTATCATACAACATTTAATCGTATGATGTGTAAATAAATCTTCAAAACTAACACACATAGTTATAAGTGCAAGCTATTTCACCAAAGATTTTTTGTTTGATTTGTGATGGTAATTGCAGTAAGTAACAAAAGTCTATAGAAATTGCAGCAAGTAACAGAAGTCTGTATAATTAGTTCGTCAGTATCTTTTTATGTGGATTGGTTGGTAGGATAAACTCTTAGCTACATTCTCTGCGTATAATAATTTATTACGTGGGATCAATTAAGTGAATAACACGCCGAACTATTTTTTTTGAATCTTCTCCGGTATAGGGTATGCTTTATTCAGGTTGGTTTGTAGCTACTTGTGGTTGATAGGCCCTTTTTTTTCCGTTGTTCTTGTCTGACAAGTACTGGCAATCAAGTCTGAAATGTGTAGTGCTTATGGATAAGTAAGCAAGGTTATGATAACTTCGCCATCTCCCATGCAAATTGTGTTGCATGTCATTTTTTTTGGCAGCTGAAAACGGACTCATTACTTACTACACATATGCTTCCATTTCATAGCGAAGGGTTGGGATTAGCTAGGAGATGATTTAAGCTTTTAGGAATGGTTCATTGGGAGTTTAACTTTAAGTTTGGACATTTTCTATGGGCGACTTAGATGCTTCCCTCCACTTGATGTAGGTTAAGATGATTGCAGATCTCTTGATGAATGTTTTTCTTTTCTTTTCAAGTTAATTCACGATAAGAACGTGTTTTGTTCTGTTTTACTTGTTATTTAAGACTTTTGTCTCCATTCTGCTTAAATGATGTGGAATCTTTAGCCCTGTTGCATCTTTTCATTCGTTCATTCAGTCAGTCTCTGTTTCATGAACTTTTGTTATATTCTCTTTCAATGCCTCAATAACGCTCAACTTTTGCATTTTCAGCATTTTTTATGGTAAGTTGCAATTTTCCTTATCCACTGCATTTAGTTTGGAACTGTGTGTGCATGATTGAAGAAGATGCATAAATCAGCTATAAGAGGAGTAAAAAAGTGTTGTATTTTCTGAATTGTTCATGTACCTATGTTTTCTGTTTTCCTTTTATTTGAGATGTAATTAATATTTTGAATGTTCTCGTAGCTTTTTATCATAAGAAAGTGGAGCACCATTTCGTGTTATGTTAAGTAGAATATCTCATAGGTCTAAATTTGCTGACTTCTGAATGCTGCCTCTGTTCTGCATTCTCGTGTTGCTTGATTTTTCTTCTGTTGCCTTATTGTAGAACGGGAAGGTCCTCTATTCAAGAATCATGGGCAAACAACATAATTTGGCATCAAGGTGTACTATTTAGAGTGGCATTTGCCATTTTGTTGTTTCATTCGGTGATCACAAAATTTTAATCTTTTCAATTTGTCGTATTGTTCTGTAGGAAACCTTCTTTCAACCGATTCATGGAAGGAAGCACTGAAAGGAGTAACATCTGTTGTATGTACTTGCTGTTTCTTCAGTTCTACCATGTTAACAATAACGTGACAATGTACCATTTATTGACACGCTGCTTCTTATCATGGTCTGATTCTTGTGTGAGGATGGAAAAGTGAGGAATACAATAGAGCAATACTAGAGCCTAATTGTAGACTAGCTGGCTTCTTGATGTTTTTGTTTAGGGGAGAGTGAGGAAAAAAATACATACCGAACATATCAATTATTTATTTATTTATTTATGGAATTCCACTGTAGGCCATCTTTTGGTCTAAACATGACATTCATAATTGCGGTTTTGTTCAACCCTTTTCTGCACTAAAAGCTTTTTCCACCTTGAATAACTGTATTTTGTATGAATGTGATCTATTTCCTTACTTTTAGGGACATCAAAACTTCAATTGAAGTTATTAACCATGAATTGATATGTTATACTCCGTGTTGAGAGAGAAGACTTCGGAAGTGATAAGTAACCAGTTGCTGCATAAAATGAGTTATAGGTCTAAATAAAGCTTCGAACCTTCCTATGGAAGTCATAAATAGTGGCCTTCTTATCTTCATTTCTTGACTTGTACTTTTCTTTTTTATTTTTTATTTTTTATTTTTTATTTTTTATTTTTTATTTTTTATTTTTTCTGACTTGTATTTCCTGCAGATTTCTTGTGTTGGCGGTTTTGGTTCTAATTCACAAATGTACAAGATCAATGGGACAGCAAACATCAATGCTATTAGAGCTGCTGCAGAAGAAGGTACTGCATTTGCATAACATGTTTAGGACAAATTTATTTCATTGTATGAGATATAAATCAGTATTTAGATTTATGAAGATTAATATTATACCATTGAGGGGTAATCAAATTACTTTATGGATACTACCAATTTAAGACGGACTGTATGCTTCAAAAGGTTCCCCTCCACAAGTGTTGTGGTCTTTGAGTCAACCCCCTTGCCAACCGCTTGTGTGGAAACTATCAATTAACTGATCAAGCTTTCTTTTAACTGGTGTTGCATGTATGGACCTCAACTCTTAAGAAGCTTTGACATATGATTGTATGATTGTATCTATCAGCTTGGTTAAAGAATCATATGTGAGGCACAGTTTTTGTATTTGGGAGTTTGTGACTGTGAGATCAAATAGTTTTGCTATCTATTGCAACAAATGGTCTCATCGGGATTATTCAAGGAAAAATATGGGTTCATCTTATGGATTAATGTCAAGTAGTAAATGGAGGTTAGAGGCTTTTGAGATTCAGGGATAGAGAGGAGTATGATCGAATGAGGACGTGAGCTTTAAGTTCTCTACACCATCTTTCTTTTTGCTGTTTCCCACTGGCAATTCCTATGATCATTCCTTGTGTACCATGATATGGAAAACTAACCTTAAATTTGATGTCAAATTTACTTTGTGCAGGTATTAAACGATTTGTCTACATCTCTGCTGCTGACTTTGGGTTGGTAAATTATTTGCTGCAAGGATACTATGAGGGGAAGGTATAAATCTTTGGTATTTCTAGTTTTATTTTTTATTCATGATCCGAGTGCATTCCTCATCGTACGAGAATATTCTCTTCTCACGCTAAACAGCTTGCTATAAGCTGGTCTTTCTTCCTTGGCTTGGTTTTTGTTTTCTATAGTTTGTCGTGAAGCTAGATGGTGATGACATTTAAAAAGGCACTTAATTGTTATTGAATTTTCCTTTTATCATCTTTTTTTCACTAATAATCTCATGCCTCAACAACACAGTTATGCACCAAGATTGGAGTTTGTGAACTTCTGTTTCTCAGTTTTCCCCCTTCCCACGCTTGATTTTTTTTCCCCCCTTTTTTGCAGAGAGCGGCTGAAACAGAGTTACTGACCCGGTTCACCTATGGAGGTGTGTTTTCTGAATATGTGTTAAGCTTAAATATTAGTAATATGTTTAGTGAATGATGACAACAGTTTGAGGTATCTGGATTTTGGTGTCTGTAGATTGGTTTAAATTCTTGGACAGTCCTACTTTCTATCTCAGTAATTGCAATCACCTTATGTCTTTTTAAATACTTACTCTCATGCATGGATGGGGTGTGTCCGTGTGTGTGCGCTTGTATGTATGTATGTACACACACACACACACACACACACACACACACACACACACACACACACACAAACTACATCCTGTACTACCTTTTGTTTATTTAAAAGACAACTTTATTTTTTTTCTGGACGCTTGACTGTGTTGAATTCGAATATTGTAACTGTGGTGACTTATTAGAATTATTTGTGTTTTCTAATTATTGTCCTTAAGATGGATGTACTACATTTTTTCATGTTACTCGAGTCCGGGTTTCTTATCTTGAGTTGCACGTTTGTTCTGTCTTGCAGGCATAATCTTAAGACCTGGATTTATATATGGAACTCGTCGAGTTGGTAGCATGAAGATACCTCTTGGAGTTATTGGCTCTCCGTTGGAAACGGTTAGTCATTATGTTTATTTGTTCTTTTTGTTTTGTTTTTTTGGGCGAGTGTAAACATTGCTATCATAATTATAAGTGCACTGCTAATGGTTACTCTGTCATTATATGCCACAAACATAAGCCTAAGTTCTGTAGGATTCTCCCTGCTCGTATTCTTCAACATTGAGTGAAATGCACAAAACCAAGGACCCGAACCTTTTCCGCGCATCACTTTAATACTAAATGTGAAACTCATAGTTGTAATTCAGGCAATGTCATGCATGTGACCTGCAGTTGGGCAAACCATTGTTTTACCGTGGAGACTCCCATACGAGGAGTCTCCTATGTGGCTTCATCTGGACCACACAGTTTCATTCTGCAATGTAACTGTGTGGTCCAGATGACACCACATAGGTGTCTCTTCATATGGGAGTCTCCACCTTAGAATTTCCCCTTAATAGAGAATAACTTCTCTTAAGGCCAATGATAAGAACACAGCCCTCCCCAAACAACACAGCTTACAATGGTAAATTATTAACACCTCAGGTGGTGAAAGAAATGTCGTCCGTAATTGCATTCAGGCCTCTGAAGGATGTGTGTCCACATTTGGCTATTTTTGTCTAGGAAATAGAATTTTTTTTTTTTGAATGGATGTGTCTTTGTTTTTGCAGGTTCTCCAATGTGTAAAACCCATGAGCCAGGTACCCCTCGTCGGTCCTTTGTTTGTTCCTCCAGTGAACGTCACTTCAGTGGCTAAAGTCGCGGTTCGTGCCGCAACTGACCCTGTTTTCCCACCAGGCATCATAGATGTCTACGGAATTCAACGCTACAGTCAACAAAAGTCTATATGACAATCTCTTGTATCTGAGAAAAAACAATAATCTAGGATGTGGAGGACCTTTCATTCTGCATTTCTTTTTTATGCTCCCAAGAGTGAAAATTGATGCTTATTATAGGAATATGAAACAATAACCTGAAACAGCTATCATTTGTTTCTTTGTGAGTATGAAAAAGCTAGTGCACTTTGCATCGAGTAATCTCGATGCCATGGAGAGGCGGAATTTTTTTCCTCTGGCAAATAAAATGCAGGGTTTGCTTTACATGCTGGGAAATTTTAATGTGGAGCGATTGCATGACTGATTGCGTAGTAAACTATTGTTTATACATTTTACAAATGGTGTGTGCGAAGTCTTCCTACTATTGCTCCACCACTAAAAAGAGCGTTCATATACACAGTAACATGATTACATTACTGACTTGCACAAGACATAAAACCATACTCAACTTAAACACACGTGGCCCATGTAACCAACATAGAGGCCCAATAAAACATAACACACAAACTGACTTCTAACACTCTCTTCAAGTTGGTGCGTGTATATCATACATGCCTAACTTGGAACAAATAATACCAAGACGTTGACTAAACACGGATTCAGTGAGAATATCTGCCAGTTGATCTCCTGATTGAACAAACGGGGTGAAAATCTCTTGTACCAGCAACTTATCATGAACGAAGTGACAAATCACCTCAATATGCATCATTCTCTTATGAAACACTGGACTGGAGGCAACTAGCTTATCACAATATAAGGGTGCCGGTTCATCAACCGGCATTCCATTCTCAAAATGTCGTATCCATGTCAACTCACAACATGCAAGAGCCATTGCTCGATATTCGGCTTCAACTCTCGACTTTGTCACCACTGTCTGCTTCTTACTCTTCCACGACACCAAATTACCTGTAGTTGATCTTCTATCCGATGGTGAACGGCCCAGTTTGCATCTGTGAAGCCTTCAACTCGAAGGTGACCATTCGGCCTATATATAATATCTATGCTTGGAGCTCGTTTTATGCAACACCCGCAATACTGCGTCCTAATGTGGCTTTCACGGAGCTTCCAAAAACTGACTCAACATACTCATTGAATATGAAATATCCGACCACGTAATGGTGAGATAGTTAAGTTTGCCTACCAAACGCTTATACTCTCTAGGGGACTCAAGAACCTCTCCCCCATCCTTTAACAATTTTCGATTTGGATCCATATGTGTATCTACTGGTCTCCCACCTAGTAAGCCAGCTTCCTACAATAAATCAAGAACATACTTCCTTTGACACATAACAATCCCCTGACTCAATCTTGCCACTTTATTCTTAGAAAATAACGCAACGAACTAAGATCTTGGTTTGGAATCTTTTTCCTATAAATCCTTGAGTCGTGCAATGCTGGGTTGGTCACTTCCTGTAATTACGATATCATCCATATAGACAAGAAAGATCCCACCATACATAGTATTAGCATAAAACACAAAATAATCCGTACGACACTGTTTCAAACAAACTGTTTAACCATTTCAGTAAACTTCCCAAACCAAGCTCGTGGTGACTATTTAAGGCCATACACTGCCTTCTTTAGACGACAAACCAAACCATTCTCCCCCTGAGCAACAAACCCTCGAGGTTGCTCTATATAGACTCTTCCCGGTAAGTCACCATGCACAAACCCATTTTTGACATCCGATTGATATAAGGACCAACCATTAGTTACAACAAGAGAAATAATAATGTGAATAGTGGGCATTTTTGCAACTGGAGAAAATGTTTATTCGTAATCAACACCATATGCCTGAGTATATCCATTTGCAACTAACCGTGTTGTCTGGTTTGAACTAAACAATATATACCCAACGACAACCAACTATTTTCTTACCAGCAGGAGAAGGGACGAGTTCCCATGTACCATCATTGTCTAACACTTTCATCTCCTCTTTAATGGCCATCCGCCACCTAGAGTCGGATAATGCATCCTGCAAAGACTTTGGAACCGAAACACTAGGCATGTGTGTTATGAAACATGAATAAGATGATGTCAAATATGCAATGGAAACAAATTACTTAACATGTGTTTAGTAACACAATACCTAGTGCTTTTCTGAAGAGCAATAGGAAGACACTCGGATGAAGTAGATGACTGCTGAAGAGGCAGATGCAGATCTCCAGAAGAGGAGGAGGTCGTCACGTTAGCAACTTCAGCATTTAATTGCTTCCTTATTAGAAAGTCCCGTGGAAAAGGTTACAATGGTCCACTCATAATAACGAAAGTACTCAAATCACGCTCTAAAGGTTGGTCTTGCTCGGGAGGTTGATCTAGATTATCATCATGAAACTCAACTTCTTGTATGGTAAAGGACTAGACTCATAATTTTGATCATCATTCAAAGGAGCAAGAAATTCCATATTCAAAAGCGGGGAGGAATCGAAGGGACTTGACTTGTCAAAGGTTACATCGGGCAAAGTAAAATACCGTTGAAGTTGCAGACTATAACACCTATAACCCTCTTGTGTGCGTGAATATCCCAAAAAAATACACTTGGTTGTCAGTGGATCAAATTTATCAAACCCCGGGCCCGAGTTATGAGCGTAGAACCCACCCAAAGATTCTAGGTGTTAATGGAAAAAGTGACTCGGAGGGAAACAATACGGAAAATTGGTATTTGCCTTCAAGATTCTTGGTAGGCATCCTATTAATTAAGGGACACGAGGTGAGGAAAGCGTCATAAGCGTTTGGGAACATTCATCCCGGTCATTACAATACGGGCAACATAAATGAGGTGACGATTTTTGCTTCCAGCCACGCCATTTTGTTGCGGAGTATAAGCACACAAAAATTGACGAATAATGCCATTTTCGGATAAATATTTAGTGAACCGGCTTTTATATTCCTTAGAATTGTCTGAATGAACCATACGAACTTGGGAATTAAACTAAGTTTTAACTTCTTGATGAAAAAGGTGAAAACATTGTATTACCTCAGTTATAAATTTTACAAGATAAAGCCAAGTCATACGAGACTTATTATCAACAAAAGTGACAAAATATCTAAATTTATTTGAAGGTATATGGAATGGACCCCATGCAACATAATGAATCAATTCAAATGGAATAGACTGACGAAGGTCACTACTTTTGAAAGATACTCTACGATGCTTACCAAGGTGGCATGTTTCACAAGGTAAAGCTTCTATGCCACTAAGACCATCGACCTGTTGTTTCAGAATTTTCAGTGAAGACTGACCTAGACGACTATGCCACTTTATTGAATAAGTAGTGGCTTGAAGTGCAGTAGAACTCGATTTATCCTCAAAAAATTGGTAAAGGCCTCCACTCTCATGGCCCGGACCAATCCTCCTCCCCGTCTTGAGATCCTGCAACACACAACAATGAGGGAAAAATGTTACATAACAATTAAGGTCATTTGTGAGTTTACTTATGATAAAGTTTATAGAATTATAAACTGAAGATAAAATGTGGAATTATTATTGATGAACCAAAAGTTACAATTTAAGTTTACAATGTAGCTGATCATGGGGTATTTATAACTTTTTACACCTCATGAATCAGTTAGAAGTAAGTTACAAGCGGTTACAACAAACTATAACTGAATAACCACTTTCTACATCACAGTACACTATCAGCAGGCTGTTGTGTCCTTATTCAATCAGCAAAGTGCATCAGCCGACTGCACTCAACATTCCCTTCAGCCTCTATACTATAACACCCCCTCAAGGTGAGAGTGGTACATGAACAGCTTGCACTCAACATTCCCTTTAGCTACTGGAACTTTGAAATATCTTTGAAATTTCCAGTTTGTCTATCAGATAAGAGAAAATGGGTACATCCAAGGCTTTGGTGAGAATGTCAGCTATTTGTTCTTTAGAGTGGAATGGAAGCAGTTTGAAAAGTCCGGATTTTACTTTGTCTCTTACAACATGACAGTCAATCTCTATGTGTTTGGTTCTTTCATGGAAGACATGATTATGAGCAATGTGCAAGGCACTGGCATCGTCACAAAATAAGACAGTAGGTAGTTGAACTAGAATTTTCAGATCTTGAAGAATGTAAACGAGCCATTGAATTTCATAGATCGCATTTTCCATAGCCCTATATTCAGCCTCTGAAGAACTTCTTGCTATAGTAGTTTGTTTTTTTGCCTTCCAAGAGATTGGTGCATCTCCTAGGAACATCATGTAGCCTGATATTGTTTTTCTTGTTTCAAAACATCCAACCCAATCACTGTCTGTAAATCCTTTGAGTACAAGATCAATGTTTGCTGGAAATAAGATTCCCTGACCAGGGTTGGCTTTCAAATACCTCAGTAGTCTGTGTGCTGCCTTCATATGATTTTCAGTAGGAGTGTCTAGAAATTGACTCAGCTGCTAAACTGCAAAGACAATATCTGGTCTTGTAAAAGTAAGATAGATAAATTTTCCTACTAATGATCTGTAAGCAGTGTTATCTTCCAAAAGTGGTGAATCACCATGCTGTAAAGTTTTCCTAGACTCCATAGGTGTCTTGGCAGGTTTTCCTCCAAAAAAATCATATTCTTCTAGGAGATTAATAGTGTATTTTCTTTGAGAAATTGATATGCCAGTAGGAGTTCTAGCAGCTTCAATGCCTAGGAAATATCTCAATTTTCCAAGATCGTTGATAGTGAATTGCTGATGTAAGGCATCGTTTACCTGCTGAATTAACTGTTCACTGGGGCTTGCTTCTATGATGTCATCTACATATACCAGCAAAGCAATAAATGACTATCCCGATCCTTTTGTGAATAAGCTGTGGTCATTCTTAGACTGAATGAAACTTTGAGCTTCCAAAAACTCAGTTAATTTGCAGTTCCACTGTCTACTGGCTTGTTTGAGGCCATACAATGATTTGGTTAATCTGCAAACTTGATTTGATTTAGTTGTTGTACAACTACAACCTAGTGGCAACTGCATATAAACTTCTTCATGCAGATCCCTATGTAAGAAGACAGTGTTGAGATCCATCTGATGTAAATGCCAATTATTAGCTGCTGCTGCTGCAAGTAATGTTCTGACTGTAGTAATCTTGATAACAGGAGAGAAAGTTTCTTGATAATCAATTCCATATATTTGAGTGTAGCCTTTTGCTACTAGTCTAGCTATATATTTCTCTACTGAACCACCATGGTTGTATTTGATTCTGTATACTCATTTGCACCCAATGGGCCTCTTGTTTGGGGGCAGGTCAACTATCTCCCATGTATGAGTCTTTTGTAGAGCTTCAATATTTTTTTTTGCATTGCTTCTTTCCATTCATCATGCATGATGGCTTGATTGTAAGTCTTAGGTTCTTTAACGACATCAATAGCATTAATGTATCTGGCATAATATGCTGAGAGATTGTCTAGGCTCATGACTTCACTCAGCAAGTGCGGGGTCTGCTGAACAGTATAAGCACCTCCTTGATAAAAGGTTGGTGCTTTCCTTGTTCTTGTGGACCTTCTTAATTGTGGGTGTTCAGGTGCCTGGTGCCTGATTAACTGGTGCATGCTCTTCATTAGATGCCTCAGCTACAGCTGACCCTGTGTCTGGCTGGTCTACTGACTCATTCCGCTGATAATAAAAAAATGTCCATTACTGGTTAAGGAACGGGCATGTCAGCAAGATATCTAGCTTTTCCCAACACCTGTTGAAATAGAGGAAAATAAGTCTCATGGAATTGAGTATTTCTAGCAACAAAGATATCTTTGTTGGTAATGTCTAAAAGAATAGCACCATTGGATGTATTTGAATTCCCAAGATAGACACAAATCCTACATCTTGAGTCAAATTTTGTCCTGTACTGCTGAAGTGTGCAAGAGAAGACTAAGCAACCAAAAACCTTAAACACAGAATAGTCTGGTTTAGAGCCATAAAGCACCTCATATGGAGTGATTTCCTTCAGCAGTGGTGTAAGTGTAGCATTAATCAATTTTACAGCATGTAAAAGACAGACACCCCAATATTCAATGGGTAAATTACTCTGGAACCCCAGTCCCCTAGCAACATTCAGCAGATACTGATGTTTTCTTTCAACAATACCATTCTGTTCAGGTGTGCTGACACATGTTGTCTGATGTATGATGCCCCGTTGAGCATAATAATCAGTGAGCTGGAACTCAGCTCCATCATCAGATCTAATAACTTTAATAATTTTGTGAAATTGTGTAGAAACAAATTTAACAAAACATTTAATAAGGTCAGAAGCTTCAGATTTGTGCCTCATAAGAACAACCCAAGTAAATCTAGAAAAAGCATCTACAACAGTAAGAAAATATTGTTGTCCATTCACAGTATGTTGTCTTAAAGGACCCCAAATATCCATATGAACAAGATCAAAAGAAAAATTTACAGTAGTTGTACTTAATGGAAAAGGTTTTTTCTTTAGTTTTGCCATGGGACAAACATAACAAAGGTCATGATCACAAAACTTGACATCAGCAGATTGTGAACTAATGACTTGCAGTCTCTTATCTGGAAAGTGTTGTTATAGTATAAAGGCTAAAAGGAATGCTGAGTGTAGTCAGCTGAAGATAACATAAAGACACCAGCAGCCTGCTGATCAATTGTTGATCAGTCCTAGTGTAAGGTGATCTAGAAAATGGTTATTCTGTTATAACCATTTGTAACTTACTTCTAACTAATTCATGAGGTGTACGAAACTATAAATACCCCATGATCAGCTACATTGTAACCTAACTTGTAACTTTTACTTGATCAATGATAATTCCACATTTTATTTTAAGTTTATAATTCTGTAAACTTCATCATGGTATCAGAGCAGAAATTTGAGAATTGCTAAATGCTTTCCTGCATTTTTCTTTCCAATCTTTGAAGAATCTTGAGAGTGTTCTTCATCTTTTCTGAGATTTCAGTTTCTTGAGAGCAAACTGTCATATTTTTCCTGAGCTTTTTGATTAGTTCTTGATCGGTTTTTTCTTTATTCTCACTTTCATTATTGATTTGTGAACAATTCTGGAGTTCTTGATAGCCATGCAACTAAGAAACAAGAAATAAGTCCCTCCAGTCCATTCTATGTTCATCCTAATAAGAATCCTTCTTTGGTTCTTGTTCAGCCATTGATGAATGACAATAACTATAATCCATGAAAAATGTCCATGGAAATGGTGCTGATCATCAAGAACAAAATTGGCTTCGTAGACGGCACAATTAAAAGGCCAGAAGCAGATTCAACAGACTTCCATGCATGGAGACAGTGTGATACAATGGTTAGATCATGGATCTTAAATTCTGTTGAAAACACCATTGCACAAAAGTTTGATATATGTCGAGAATGCACATGCAGTTTGGAAGAATCTTGCGGCAAGATTTTCAAATGTTGATGCCTTAAGACTTTCAGATCTTCTTGAAGAAATGAATTTGCTGAAACAAGGCACAAATTCTGTCAATCAATATTTCACAAAGTTAATGATTCTTTGGGAAGAAATCAAGACCATCAGGCCCGTAACAGTCTGTTCTTGTGATCCTCAATGTTACTGCAATGCAATTAGCAATCTGATGGATCATATGGAGGTTGAACATGTCATGAAATTCCTTAAAGGTTTGAGGGATGAATTTGAGCCAATGGTTTCACAGGCAATGTTGATGGTGCCCTTTCCAGAAATTCACGATGCCTTTGCAATGACAATCAAGTTTGAAGGACAAAATTCGTATGTGGCTAACAATCTGTTGATTTGCATAATCCTGTTGAGAAGCAATCTGTTGATTTGCATTGCAGTTAGCATTAAAGGATCTATTACAAGACTGTGGAATCCCTAGAATGAGACAAACCATATTCTTTCTGTGTTTCCAATTTCAAATCCATAGAGAACAAGGTTTGAAGATATGGGACATGTACCATCAACTAATCCTATGTCAAAACTTGAGAATATTCACTATTAAGACTCTTCAAGAATCTTACCACATTTTTTGTTTTAGCATAACCAATAAAAGTCTTGATAAAATCACAATGACATCTAGGTTCACACTTGCAAGAAGGTTAGGCCTCATGATCCGAATTTCATCCCATAGTGTTTTCATATGGATGAAACAACTAGTAACATCCAAATCCTGTTGTTTTAGAGTGTTAACTTCTTCCAACAAATCAGACAATCTAAAGACATCTACTTAGAAACCCTTAATTGGTCGAGGGTTGACTAGTCAGTTGGACTAGTAGAGGGGAGTGAGTACTTACAACAAATGTTGTAGCAAATGTAATCATTTTCTTGTGATATATAATTATTGTGCTGATTTTTCTACCCTTTACTGAGTACAATTGTACTTACCCTTATTATTTTGTATGTTTTCCCGTCCCGAGAAGATTTGCAGGTATATGATGAGGATTATGATGAAGTTGACGTGTGAGCTTGGACTAATGAAAGAAGATTATAGTTTTATTTATTATTATGAACCTTTTATCATAGTTGTGGAAGTCTAGACGTTTAAACGATTAAGTGTTCCTTTATGTTTCATTGGGATTTTCAAGTTGGTTGTAAACAACATTTATTCTTCCGTTGTTTGGTCTTTGGGATGATTTCTTTTAGACTTGGATTGAAACTGTTGCGATATATTTTTGTCGGTTGACATTCCCGAGTCAGTCTTTATTATTTCCTCTTTGTACTATGATAATGTTGTCATAGAGACTTACGTATATATTCGTTTATAAAGGAAAATATATGCGTGCCGGACATTGTTTTTCTAATAAGGTCTCGGTATCCGAAAATGTGACGTCGGAATTTATCAGAGCCGACTACCAGACGGGACTAAGTGCCACAGCGTGAGAGACGGTATGGGCCACCTTTAGAATCCTCTAGTAGAGACGAATCTGAGACAAATCCTAGTGCCTAGGCTAGTTGCTTATAAGGAGAATGTAATATTGCGCATAGTTAATGCTGTAGAATTCTCACCCCATATAAGCGTGAGACATAAAACTTTTTGTCAACTCGGGTTAGCTCTTTTAGACCAAGCGAGGACGACGGCCTATGCAGTTAACCGGATCCTTTATTGCTCACTTAGCGCTACTAGACTCGGGGTTTATGGCGTTATAGTAGATGCAAGGATCAGCGTATCTCCCTGTAATGACATCAACTCCGCTTCGATTCACCAAGATATTCACCGGTTGAGTGCCTGGATCTACTCGATAATCAGTCGGTTTTCCTTTAAAGACGATGCGTCATGCGATCCATCTGGTTTTGTTCCTCCGCCGAGATCTCCATGGAGGAATCGTCCATTTGGATTAATGGGCGAGGGTTTGATAGGATGCCAGAATGCAATCAAGCAGGAAAGATCGCCGCCGCTGTCAAAGTTACATGGTGGTCCAGAACCACTATAAAATTTCTGACCGGATGTGGCTATTAAGAAAACTTGAATTTTACCCAAATAAGAAAACATAAAGTCCTACCAAGTGATGACCGAAGCACCACCGACTATGGACGATCCAATGTGAAAGAATCTCTGAAAATTAGGTGTACCAACTCTCTTTTAGTTTACTATTACAAAATGGGGTTATCATCATGTATAAACAAATAGTAACGATCCATTTACAAAATTCCTTAGGTAAAAGTATAAAAACTTAAAAAAAATAAAAATAAAAATAAGTTGACTTTACTTTTGCGTAATGTGATACGTTTGGTATCGTTACTATTGTTTGAATTAGCGTTTGAATCATTTCAGGTACTCATCGGACAGACAGGATGCAACACTATAATATAGATCTAACACCGATCAACGATGCAGATCACCGATGTGGCCGGATGTGGCACACACGGGTGTGGCTGTAGCAGTGCCCTTTCTTTTAAGTATTTCTTTAAGTTTCATTGGGATTTTCGAATCGGTTGTAAACAACATTTATTCTTCCTTTGTTTGGTCTTTGGGATGTATTCTTTTAGACTTGGATTGGAATTATTGCGATCTATTTTTGTCGGTTGCAGGGCCGGCCCTCACTTTTATTGGGTTTAAGACCAAGTTTCCGAATTGGGCATTTTAATTGAAATTGTTTTTTTTATTTTAAAAACATACTTATTGTTAGATATTTTTTCATAAATAAATATTTTGGTTATCGTTTGCATACGAGTTGCCGTACGAATTAATGTTATCGCAACGAAAAGGGGTTCGACCTGCCCGGTCAGATCGCGGTGGGTCGAGGGGGCAGCGCCAACTCGTGGGGGTTCGGGGGCAAGGCCCCCGAAACCTAAACCAATGCATGCATCAGTTCATGAAGGGATATGCATATTCAAATACATGCATTTTCGAACTGATATGTACTTACCCTTTCGTGTAAGGGTTGCATGCTTTCATCCGGTGAACAGTGACAACCCTACCCTTTCGTGCAAGGAGTACCTCCATTCGTTTATGGGGTACTGGCAACTTATAAAAGGCATAAGTATGCAGACGAAAATTCGTAAGTTTGACAACATCATCAGAAAAACTTTGAGTGTCATCAGGTTTGATTCAAACAAGTCACTGTTTGAATCAAACACCCCCATTGTATCATGAAATAGATTTTCATTTGATCCCTTAGAGACCAATCGTGTGGGATGAAACATCTCTTAAAAGACAACGTTATTAACGTGCCTTGGAGTTTCTAATTCTCTGTCAAATCCTAAGTACTACATTTTTTCCAACAGTTATCGCGTTTTTAACATCCGTAAATGCAAAAAATTAATAAAACTTGTTTGTATGTCTATTTTTTTTAGGTCAAGTAATTTTTTTTATTGGGGCCTTTATCAATCAGAGTAAAAAAAATTTGGGCCTTTATAAAAAAAGAAAATTAACATATTTTATTAGGTTGGATCGGATTAAATCAACACGAGTTTTTTTTTTCTTTTAGCGAAACATGTACCGTTGGGCCCTCCGACACCGTTGGGCTTAAGACCCGGGTCTCGCAGGCCTTAGCATAGGGCCGGCCCTGGTCGGTTGACATTCCTGAGTTAGTCTTTATTATTTCCTCTTTGTATCCTGAAAATGTTGTCATAGAGACTTACGTATATATTCGTTTATAAAAGAAAATATATGCGTGGCGGACATTCTTTTTCTAATATGGACTCGGTATCGGAGAATGGGGCATCAGAGTTGGTATCAGCGCCAAATACCAGAAAAGACTAAGTGCCACACCGTGAGAGACAATGTGGGCCACCTCTAGAATCCTCTAGTAAGGACGAATCTAGAACAAATCCTGGCGTTGAGGCTAGTTTTTCTTATATGGGGGAGGGGGGAGGGGGGGGGGGGAGGAGAGGATGTAAGAATCGCGCATAGTTAAAGTTGTAGAATTCTCACCCTATTTAAGTGTGAGAAATAAATATCTTGTCAATCAGGTAGACCTTTTAGACCAAGCGAGGACGACGGTCGAAGCAGTTAACCAGATCCTTTATGGCTCAATTAGCCCTATCGGACCCGGGGTTTGAGGCGTTACAGGAGATGCGGGGATCGGCGTATCTCCCAGTAATGACATCAACTCTACTTCGATTCGCGTAGATATTCATGTAGGATGTAATATCTACGGATGGATCAAAGATCCACCCGATTACGCAGCGGAAACTACAAGATCTAGATCTAGTCAACCAAAATACATAAATATAATAGATCTAATCTACGAGAAGGATAGATTGCTTACTTGTTTATTGTGAATAAACTCCATGAACAATCCTTGTAGATGCGCCGGTTGAGAAGCCATAATCTTCCAACGCGTATCTCCAAGCAACACCAAGTGGATGGTGTTTCACGCCGCCGGACCTCCCCGATATGCTACCAGAAAAATCCCGAAGATTTTTCCAACTCGAACCCTAAGAATAGAGGCCGAAATTTTCAATCAATTTCTCTTGTGAATAGTGATGTGAATAGTGATTTTTTTGGTACAATGGAGAACTCTTCTTATATAGGAGAGAGATCCTTGTTCCACAAGGATTTAATTTAATTAATGGATAATCAATCAAATAAATCATTTTCCATAAAAGATAAATCTAATATTTTCTCAAACAAATTAGGATAAATAAAAGATCATTATCTAATATATTAATTATTTAACCAATAAATAATTAAGCACATGTCATATAATAACACAAGAAAACAAATTCCTTGTTAATAATATATACATATTGGCGCCAATACCTAATTAAATAGGTCATGGGCCGAAATTCACCAAACCGGGTCGAGTCCATGAAAAAATGTATTTTCCATGTTTTTAATCATTTAGTCCAACTAAACAATTAATCCATATATCAATTAAACAGTGCAATGCATTATTTAATTATAATCGAGGTGTGACGACGGGAAAAACATATATGCTATATTAGGAGCTGCGTTGGGGACCATGGACCTATAACCAGTAGCTCCAATAAATTAAATAAAATTATTCATCGGACAGAATAATTATATCCAATCTATTAATTCCGGGATTACACCACCATAAACCCGAAACTGAACTCGCCGAATATAGATAACTTACACTCAACCATGAGTTGATAAGGTGTCCACCGATATAATCATTACATACGGATAAATCCTCCATGATTGTTCATTTCGAGTCGGGATATTTCCGTAAACCCTTCTCGAAACATATTATCCTTATTTACCATTAACCCCCTAGTGATCAATTAGTTCACATACCGGACTAGTAGCTAATTAGTCTAACATGAACTCCGCGGATCGATCGTTTTTAGGATTAACAAATAAGGGAACTGTCTGTCTACTTCCCGAGGGAAAGAATGGATTCCATATCTGTGATAGCACAGACTACTCACTAATTCCAAAATAGAGCCAACGAGAAGTGTTGGACCACATACTTCGAAGTGATCCTTACTAACACATCAAACTCTACCCTAGTCTAAGCAGTTGTCTGTGATCACCTCAGGATTGAGATTAATCCATAAATGATCATCTTGTGATTCGATAAGACTTCTCGATTACGGAATTATATCGAGAACTCAAATCAAATCGGTCCAGCCCTATATGATTATCAAGATGAGACATGGTGGTACACACCAAGGCTCTTGATCAGCGGAATCACCTGTGATCTCCATAGTAGGAAATTCGTGAAATTGAGTTTGATTGAAATCAGACTCGAGCATTGATGGAATTGTTGTATAGTTAATCCAGATTCCTTGGCCATGGTAGCACAACGAAAGTGGAGAAAAAATCAGAAGGTATGTATTGCTTAAGAGTGTTTTAATGATATGATAGCATGAAGAATTGAGGAACACAGTATAGAAGCACAATGAACTGTTTTCGATTATCAATTGTGAATCACATTACAACCTTTAAATAGGAATAAGTAGATGGTAAAGCCCTAATTGTGCCCTAATTATAAAAGGACTAATATGCCCTTATTTGCTGAAATGATTAAGAAATATACATAAAACAAAACCTATTTTCGAATTTTTATTTCTTTATTCCCTTTCCTTTAATAGAATCCGATTGTCCACCTTCTTCTTCTTCTTCAGGTGAATGTCGAAGATCCAGGTCGTCTAGCTGCATCTGCTTAACAACATCCTGCAAAGACTTAGGAACCAAAATAAAGAAAATCAGAATGCGTGCGGAAACATAAAGACTCTAAACTGATGTTTTATTGAATTGATGAATAACTGATACAATGTCCCCTCCTTTATATAGGAGATAAATGAGATAAATACATTTATTTAAAACTAAATATAAAACTACTATTTTATCCTAAGGTGATTTAAAAATAAAATAATAATATTTTATTCTAACTATTTATCTAAACTCAACTTTATCTCCTTTTTGACACCAATCCACATCTATTCGAATTTTATCTTCTATTACCCTCCCTCAAACGAGCCGGGTTTGGAGGCCTTGTCTTTGCATATTTTGGAGGGCATCTCCACTCCGGAGGCTTTTCCGGAGTCCTGTGATGTTTTGGAGGGCATCTCCAATCCGGTTGTTTTTCCGAAATCCATAGTTGTGATGTTTTGGAGGGCATCTCCACTCCGGTTGTTATTCCGAAGTCCATAGTTGTGATGTTTTGGAGGGCATCTTCACTCCGGTTGTTATTTCGAAGTCCGTAGTTGTGATGATGTTTGACTTCCTCTCGGCACAGGTATGTCCGGCTCCTCCGAGAGTTTGCATTGATTGTGGATGGTTGATTCTGGTTGAATCTTGAATGACTAGATATAGGCCTCCAATTGTGACCACTGCGATCTGTATTTTTTTTTGTTTAGTCACCTGGACTAATAGACATAGAAAGAATAGCCAAAAGAAGATCTCATATAGAATAATTTATTACTAATATAAATAAATGTAAGAAAATAATGGACGATGCAAGGAAACAAGATGAAAGATGGATTTTTTTTTTTTTTGTTTTCATATAAAATCTTTCGTAATAAAATAAAATAAAATTTGCACACGGCATAATGAATATAAAAAAATATGAATAGAAGCTGTTTGGGTAAAGAAAAAAAAAAGGCGTCATATGGGGATGCTGAAGCATGGGTTAATTGGGTGCAAGAGTGTTGTGCTTTTTTTCCTTGGGGTTTTAATTTTTTTTTATTTTTTTTTCTTGGGATATGTTTGAAGAAAACTGTGGTTGAATTGAGTTTGCATAGCTGAAATTTGAATTTGGTAGATTTTTATATTAAAAAAAAATGAAAAAGAGAAAATTTTGGATGAAAAAGAAGAAAATAACATTACGACTCCTGCTTACTCAAAAAGATAAAAGATAATGCAGCCGATGGTAAAAGTTGAAGAAAGGTTTTTTTTTTTTTTTTTTTTTTTTTTTTTTTTTTGGCGTGGAAGAAGGATCGGACGATGGTTCACCAGTGTTAAGGCATCTGAACCTCCGTCCCTGGCTCTGATACCATAAAGAAAATCAGAATGCGTGTGGAAACGTAAAGACTCTAAACTGGTGTTTTATTGAATTGATTGATGAATAACTGATACAATGTCCACTCCTTTATATAGGGGATAAATGAGATAAATACATTTATTTAAAACTAAATATAAAACTACTATTTTATCCAAAGGTGATTTAAAAATAAAATAATAATCTTTTATTCATGGGGGAATGAGGGAGAATGACATAAATATTTCATTAATTGAGTAGAAGGACAGTCTTTTGAAACTTTTGCATAAAGGACAAAACTATTTATTCACTGTCGAAATTCACTGTTTAAATTCACTAATTTTCAAAATTCATTGTCGAAATTCACTAATTTTCAGGATTCACTGTCGAAATTCACTGGGGAGATTCACTGATTTTCGGGATTCACTGTTTGTCCTTCTCGCTATAAAAATTATGCAGTTGTCCTTCTCCCTATAAAAAAAATGTTGCTGTCCTGTTACTTAAAAATATTCCAGATTGTGTTCTTATCCCTAATTTCCTAATTATTCAAACTATTTATCTAAACTCAACTTTATCTCATTTTTGACATCAATCCACATCTCTTCGAATTTTATCTTCTATTACAAAACACTAGACATGTGTGTTAAGAAACATGGATACGATGATGTCAAATATGAAGTGGAAACAAAATCACTTAATGTGTGTTTAGTAACACAATAGCTGGTGCTTTTCTGAAGAGCAATAGGAAGGCACTCGGATGAAGTAGACGACTGCTGAAGAGGCAATATGACGTAAGAGCTCAATGAAATAGGAAAGTAATAGTGAAATTCAACTAACAGCCAAAGCTCAAGTTCTCAGATTACAAAAAGCTGCCTCGAAATTAGGGTATTGTACCCTTTAAATACTCATCCCATTAGGTAAAGACTAGAAATAAATAACAAAAAAGGCTGTAATAACTGCTAGGCCCAAAACATATATTTTAATCATAAATAAATATTTAGATAACTGGGCTTGGATAATTCAGACAGGCCCAACTAGGCAATTGAATATTCAGAAGTGTTTGAGGCGGGATTCATTGCATCAACTCCTTCGCCCCCAAAAGAAGAAGACTCGTCCTCGAGGCTATTCATCTGGTTAACAACTTCGGTCTGCGCACTGTCCGGTGGATGATACGGTGAGAGATCTGAGACATTGAATGTAGGAGAAATTTGCAAATCCGGTGGTAGGTCAACAACATAAGCGTTGGAACTGATCTTTTGCAGAATGTGAAAGGGTCCAACCTTCTTTGGCTTCAATTTGTTATAAGCCGGTGGGGAATCTCTCCTTCCGTAGGTGAACCATTACCAAATCCCCTGTTTCAAACTCTCTGGCTCTTCGATGACTATCTGCACTTGATTTGTAACGGTCATTCGCCTTTTGCAGGTTCTCTTTAACTGTCTGGTGGAGCTTGGTAATGGAGGAAGACAACGTTCCAGCAGCTTTGGACTTAGGGAAGGTGATGGTAGATAAGTCAACGGTAAAATTCGGGGCTTTGGTGTAAACGATCTCAAAAGGGGACTTTCCAGTAGATCTGTTTACCATAGCATTGTAGGCAAACTCAGCTTGGGCTAGTGCTAGATCCCATTGTTTAGGTTTATCTCCAGCCAGGGCCCGAAGCATGTTTCCCAAAGTTCTATTCACAACCTCAGTTTGCCCATCGGTCTGAGGGTGACAGGTACTACTGAACTGAAGTTTGGTTTGAAACCTCTTCCAAAGTTCTCTCCAAAAATGGGACATAAATTTGACGTCCCTGTCTGAGGTGATGGATTTGGGTAGTCCATGGAGCTTGACCACTTCCTTGAAGAATAGTTGAGCTACATAACTTGCATCAGCCACCTTTTTGCAGGCTACAAAATGACTCATCTTGCTAAACCTGTCCACTACCACAAGGACTGAATCGAAGTGCCTTTGTGTTTTGGGTAAGCCGAGAATGAAATCCATAGATGGATCCTTCCAAATAGAGTCTGGAACCGGTAGGGGAGTGTATAGACCAGTATTTTGAGAGGTACCCTTAGCAGTTTGACACACTCCACATCTCTCCACATATTTCTTTGCTTCTTTCTTCAACTGGGGCCAGTAAAACCTGTCCTCTAATAGCCGTAGAGTCTTCTCTTGTCCAGTGTGGGCAGAGAGGCCACCTTCATGTAACTCCTTTATAAGATAATATCTAAGAGAGGTCCTGGGGATACATAACCTGTCTTCCTTGAACAAGAATCCATCTTGAAGATTGTAGTCTTCATGGAAATGATGTGCCCGACATTTGTTCCAAATATCAGCAAAATCTGGATCTTCAGCATAGCAGTCTTTCATGGAGTCAAAACTGATTAGCTCCACCTGTAAGAGTGAGAGAAGGCGCGGGATTTCCCTGCGAGTGCATCGCCCACTTGATTATGTGCCCCTGGTTTGTGTTGTAGGACAAAGGTAAACCTCTGCAAGTAGGTGAACCACCGGATGTGCATCCTGTTGATGTGTCTTTGAGTCTGTATGTGTTGAAGTGTTTTGTGATCAGAGTGAAGGAGAAACTCTTTGTGTAGGAGGTAGTGTTCCCAAGTCTGTAAGGCTCGGAATAGGGCATAAAATTCCTGTTCATATGTACTCCATTTAGTTCTGGCAGGAGAAAGTTTTTCACTGAAATATGCTATGGGTCGTCCCTCTTGACTCAAAACCGCCCCTATCCCAGTCATAGAGGCATCTGTGTCCACTTGAAACAGCTTTTCAAAGTCCGGTAGTGCTAGAACGGGTGCTGTGGTCAATAGCTCCTTGATGCGTGTGAAACTTTGTTCTTGTTCTGGACCCCACCTGAAGGCACCCCTTTTGAGACAACCCGTCAAAGGGGCTGCCACCACACTGAAACCCTGTATGAATTTTCTGTAGAAAGAAGCAAGCCCCAGAAAACTCTTTAACTCTGTCACAGTAGAAGGTGCAAGCCAATCCTTAATAGATTCCACCTTCTTAGGGTCGGTATGAATGCCTTCTGAGCTGATAGTGAACCCCAGAAAGTGTATCCTGGATGTGGCAAAGGTGCATTTCTTGAGGTTCATGTATAATTTATTGTCTCTAAGTACCTCCAAGACTGCCCTCACATGACTCACATGTGATGTTTCATCCTTGCTGTGAATAAGGATGTCATCAAAATATACCACCACAAACCTATTGATGAAAGGTTTGAGCACCTCATTCATCAACCGCATAAACGTGCTAGGGGCGTTGCACAGTCCAAAGGGCATAACTAACCATTCGTACAGACCCTCTTTGGTTTTGAAACTAGTTTTCCACTCGTCTCCAGGTCGAATCCGAATCTGGTGGTATCCACTAGTGAGATCTATCTTGGTGAATACCTTAGAACCTGCTAGCTGGTCCATCATGTCCTCAAATCTGGGTATGGGAAACCTGTACTTTATGGTAATCTTGTTAATAGCTCGACTATCCGTACACATCCTCCATTGGCCCCCTTTCTTTGGTACTAGTAGTGCTGGTACATCACATGGGCTAGTGCTGGGTCGGATAACTTGTTTCTGTAGTAAGTCATCCACAATTCCCTGGAGGATGGTGTGTTCTGTTGGGCTAAGCCTGTAATGTGGTAGATTAGGGAGAGATGCTCCAGGGGTGAGGTCAATGCAATGCTGTATTTGCCTCATGGGGGGTAATCCCGGTGGTAATTCAGTGGGGTAAAGCTCCTCAAATTCAGATAAAATGGTCTGGATTGGGGTGGGTAAGCGTTGTGGGGCAGTATGTTCAGTGATTTCTTTGAGTAGTAAAGCATATACATGGGGCTCACCCTGGATTTCGTGCTGGAATTGTTTTGGATGCGTAAGGAGGAGTTTGTGGTCAGTGTTCTTAGGGACCTGTTTGTCTGCTTTGTAGGAGCTTGGGATAAGGACTATTCTTTTGCCGCGCCAATCGAAACTGTAAGTGTTGTCTTTACCCTTATGTAGGACTTCTCTATCAAATTGCCAAGGCCTGCCCAGTAGGAGATGGCAGGCATCCATATCTACAACACCGCACACGGCCTCATCTGCATAGTGTGTGCCTATGGAGAATTTGACTAGGCAGGTCTCAGTCACTTTACTCTCCATGCCCTTCCTGATCCACCCTACTTTGTAAGGATGGGGGTGCTTATTAGTTCCCAGCCCAAGTGCCTTAACAGCTGCTTTAGAGATGAGGTTGTCACTCGAGCCATTGTCAATTATCAAGTTACGACCTTTGTGTTGATAGTGCACTTGGTCCGAACAAGTGTGTTCCTCTCGTGTGGACGTGGACTCTACTAGCAAAATCCTCTCAACAATACATACCAAAGGTGGGCCTTCATCTCCCTCCACCTCCTCCACGGCCCCACATTCACTTTCTCGCTTGTTCAACAACCGCAATTTCTTGCTTGTCAGCTATGGTTACCTGTTTTCTGGATGGGCACTCATTGGATTTGTGTCCAAACTGACCACACCTGTAACATTTGAGTACATCAGGCTTAGCATACGGATTAGGGGCCTTGGGCTCTGGGGCCTTGTACGTCTTAGGTTTCTGTTGATCACCGTCTGGGTTGGGCTTAGGGGTGGTGGTGGTGGGTGTCCCAGAAAACAGTCTTCTGTTGGAGGGTGTTTTGGATTGTTTCCTCTGAATTTGTTGTTCTAAAGTGCAAGCTAAGTTAACAGCTTCATTTAAGCTCCATAGGGGTGTCACTTCGAGCTTCTCTTGTAGCTCATCGTTGAGTCCTCCCACGAATCTAACTATCTGGGTTTCTTCAGGTTCAACAGTGTTCATTCGAGAGCCCAGGCGGTAGAATTCATTTGTATATTCTCTGACGGACCTACCATTCTGTCTGCAGTTAATGAGTTGAAGGGTGAGGGTCTTGCTGTAATTGGAAGGAAGAAACCTGGAGGTTAGGAGTTGTCTCATTTTGGGCCAGGATGTCACCTTCTCCTTCCCTTTCATCACTCGGTCATGCTGTAGTTGATTCCACCAAGATTTGGCTCCCCCTTTGAGTTTATATGACACAAGTTTGCACCGGATATGATCAGGAGGATTCATTCCCTCAAAATAATCTTCTACCGACTCCAGCCAGTCCAGGAAATCTTCAATGTGCAGGTTACCATCAAAGGTAGGCATCTCCATCTTCAAACGAAAATTTCCCGACTCCTTTGAATAAACTTGTCTGCCCTGTTGTGGTGGCGGCCTAGTTCTCTCCCCATGTAAATATTGCCATTCATAAACATCTGGGTCTGTTTCGGAGCTCTCGTAGGGTTGGGTGAATTGTCTGGGATCTCCTTCGCCTGAGTTGCGGTGGGGTAGGGGTTGTCTTTCCGTTCTCTGTTGAG
Organism: Gentiana straminea; assembly: GCA_036785695.1. Classification (NCBI taxonomy): domain Eukaryota; kingdom Viridiplantae; phylum Streptophyta; class Magnoliopsida; order Gentianales; family Gentianaceae; genus Gentiana; species Gentiana straminea. The sequence continues at coordinate 718,884 of JAVUPR010000019.1, forward strand.
GGCGATCAATTGGGGTTCGCTGTGGGCCTACAAGGGACTGTTGAACTAGTTCTTTGAGGTCCAGGTGGTCTTGTTTAATCTCCCTAACTGTGTTATGCATCACAAGCATGAACTCCTGAAATTTGTTGTTGAGATCGGTGATACTGTCCATAATGGCCCTCGAATCACGTTCTTCGACGTTAATTTGGCTTGTCTCCATGCCGTCGGTAGTCATCGGAAAGAACTCAGGGAAGGCCTGAAGTCTCTGATACCACTTGACGTAAGAGCTCAATGAAATAGGAAAGTAATAGTGAAATTCAACTAACAGCCAAAGCTCAAGTTCTCAGATTACAAAAAGCTGCCTCGAAATTAGGGTATTGTACCCTTTAAATACTCATCCCATTAGGTAAAGACTAGAAATAAATAACAAAAAAGGCTGTAATAACTGCTAGGCCCAAAACATATATTTTAATCATAAATAAATATTTAGATAACTGGGCTTGGATAATTCAGACAGGCCCAACTAGACAATTGAATATTCAGAAGTGTTTGAGGCGGGATTCATTGCATCACAATAGCAGGTTGGCACGTCAGCACCTTCAACATTTAATTTCTTCCTTCTTTGAAAGGCCTGTGGAAAAGGTTTCAATGGTCCACTCATAACTCATAAGAACGGAAGTACTCAAATCACGCTCTAAAGGTTGGTCTTCTAGGCCGGTCCTGGAAATTTTTGGGCTTTTGGCGAAGTCGTCGAATTAGGCCTTTTAATCCGAGTTTTTTTTTTCTTTTTTTTCTTTTCAAAAAAACATAATTACTAAATATTACTTCAATATCGTGCTTTCAACATCCGTAGATACGAAATTCAATTCATTGATAGTCTCAAAACATATATACAATATAGTAATATTCAACATCTCTTTTCCAACATATTTAGGTCTTTTAGTTTGATGTTTGTTTTTTCCTTTATATATATAATTTTTTTTTCTTCCGTGCCTTTGTCCAACCAAAAATATAAATAAATGTATCATTGGTAAAAACGTCAGTCCACTGACGTTATTATCGAAAAGGAACGTCAGTGGTGTGGTGTCGAAAATAAAAAAAGAAATACATATGTGTTGGGAAATAAATGAAAAAAAAAGATGCCAATATTAATTATATGGTGCCCATAAAACCCGTCTGTATATATATTGGAGGGTGCTACTATATCAGTGTTCCTTTCAAAAAGAAAAAAATATCAAGGTTTAAAGACCACCAAACGTTAAACCCATTTCAGAAAATGCCCAAAAGGGGTTTTAAAGGAGTCAATAAATCTGCTGAAATAATAATAACAAAATAAGAAAAATCCCAAAAGAGGTTTTAAAAGAGTCAATAATTTGGCTGCAATAATAGAAACAAAATAAAAAAAACACCCTTACAATTGACTCGTACCCAGGTCTTACAGGTGAGAGCCAAAGTATCCGGATCCTCTGCTTTTGCTTTCCCAGCTTTTGGTGACGTGAAGGCAATTGAACCACACAAAAACTGAGTCTCAGCTTGCCCAAAACTGAGTCCCAGCTTTTGTGTGGTTCAGCTGACTCCACATCACCAAAAGCTGGGAAAAGCTGGGATACAAAAGCTGAGAATCCGGATCCAGAGCCAAATAGCATAACCAAGTAAACAACAACAAATTATGTCAAAATGTTTGAATACGTATCAATTATCGTTGTTTTTGCAAAACATGTAATTTTAGGCCCCCGGGACGGTCGGGCCTTCGGCTAAAGCCTCTTCCGCCTACTAATTGGGCCGGCCCTGTTGGTCTTGCTCGAGAGGCTGATCTAGATTATCACCATGAGACTCAACTTCATGTAATGGTAGAGGACTAGACTCAGAATTTTGATCATCATTCACAGGATCAGGAAACTCCATATTCGAAAGTGGGGAGGAACCGAAGGGAGTTTACTAATCAAATATTACATTGGGCAAGGTAAAATATCATTGAAGTTGCGGATTATAATACCTATAACTCTCTGTGCGTGTGAATATCCCAAAAAGATACACTAGGTTGCCTATGGATCAAATTTATCAAACCCCGGGCCTAAGTTATGAACGTAGCACACACACCCAAAGATTCTAGGTGTTAATGGAAAAAGTGATTCAGAGGGAAACAATACGGAAAATAGGTATTTGCCTTAAAGATTCTTGGTAGGAATCCTATTAATTAAGGGACATGAGGTGAGGAAAGTGTCACAGACGTTTGGAGGATTCTGTAGTCGTCGGAGGTTCCTTGATTGAGAGCGTTAGACTGACCGGAGATGTGAGGGTCATGTGCGACTCCGAAGCCTTTTCTGGGGTTTCGAAGGGAAACGGAAGAGCTTCGTACTAGGCTCTCAAGAACCTGGGTGAATATCTTTCGAATATGAAGATTCTAGGCGGAGTATAGAAGGTTTCGAAGAATATTCAACCGAAAAAGCAAGAAGTACAACTTTTAGTCCCGAAAAAGTGGAAAAGTATGACTTTTGGGAGTCGGACCTGGCGGCGGCGAGTATGAAACTTAGATATAACTGGAGAAAAAGGCTAGAATGTGTAGAGTTCCCGGTAACGAAGCCAACTGATACTGTCGAAAATATCACGAACAATATTAGCGGATGATTTGAGTGGATATTTGGATTGAGAGTGGTGTTTTGTTGTGTTTTAGCTCAGAAAACATATGAAGATATAAAGAAACTCAAGAACACAATAGCTGAGGGAAAAATGACAGGGCTTGACCTGTATTTTCTATTATGCCTCCCCTTTTAGGGTATAAGGTGCTGCTATTTGTAGGGCTTACATAGTCGGTGTGATGTGATTCGTGACCGAATCAGATCCAAAAATACCCGAGGATTTGACTAAAGGAACCAATAAGACGAGTACCTCGACCCTTAGTTAACTCGTAGCTAAAACCCTTGGTATAATGGACACCCACAAGGCTCGCTCACAACCTTGATAAGTCCGGTTTGGAATCCACCGAAACCAACATGAGAAAACTCACCAAAGCTTTAAAAGTTTCAAAAAAATATACTTTATATCAAAATTTGTCTGATGATTACAATGAATGTAATGCCTTTATATAGGCTATAGACTCCAAGTAAAATAACAAACTAAGCAATGTGGGACAAAAAATAAATAATTAAAATGAAAAATGAAAAACCTAATAATAAATAGTAATAAAAATCTGATAAAATTTGCCATGAAACAATGTGGGATACATGATGAAACCAATCGACTCCAAGCCAAAACTTTTCATCTTCGATCACATCATTCCCTCCCTGTTTGAAAGGATTCTACCTCGATCAATAGGGCGTCATAAAATGCATCAGCACATGCCGATCCCAAAGAAACCCAAAATGACATCAATTGAACCCCTGGATCAAATACAAGCCGTATAGACAAATGGAATCCAATGGCACATTTTGTTGAGGAGTCATATGTCATACATGCAATATCTAATGCTCATTCGACAGAATAGACTCAAGGATGACGCCTTGTGAAACTGCAATATAAGAATTGCAAGTAGCAGTCGGATATGCGTTAAGAAATGCAGCAAAGGGGTCCATAAATTGGTGTTGTTGCATAAAGCTCACTTCTTCCTTTGAATATTCACCGGGTTTCACTAATCCGAACGGTACATTATTATTCCTCATACTTTCATAAGCTGCATCACTAGGCTTTTCACTCCCCGAACTCTTGCTAGCTTGAATTTCAACAACTTTCTTACTAAGGGATGCCAATTGTGCTAACACTTCCGTTTGAATGGATGCTTTTCCAACAAAAGCTGTTATACCCATAGTATATCATGCAAAATAAAATGAATAAACAGAAAGACTAAGAAAACTTTATTTATTTATCTGAAAGAATACAATTACAATAAAGAAAGAGAAATGAAAACAAGAACATAAAGGCTATGCTAAGAACTAATGTGAGAAGAACTCTGTCCTTAACACAAATTTGCTCCAGCTTGTACCCGCAGATTATGCAATTGTCTCCCAGGATTACTCAGTTTACCTGTTCAAGAGGGAGGCACTTCAACTCTGAACAAACATTGAACTCTTATAGTACTTCAGAAACTCTTCAACTAAATTTATGCAGAAGTATGATGTGTGTTGTTTTTCAGTGTCTATTTCCATTGCAGTAGTAGACCTTTATATAGGGAGGAAAGCATCAGGTAACTAACCCACATTGCTATTAGTGTGGCCCGGAGTAAAGTATTGCTGAGAGTTAACTAACCCACATTGCTTTATTCACGTGCGGTAGACACATAGCTTTAACTCCACTAACACAATATGTCTACCGCACGTGAATTCATCAGGTAACTAACCCACTGATAGAAATAATTCATTAGTTGAAGGATAACTAACCCAATGTTTGGATAAATGTGTCTACCGCACGTGACTCTTTCCGTAGCCTACGACAAAAGAATTGGATTTTCATATCCAAGGAATAACAATGATCGGGACATGCACTCAACAACCTCTTGAATCTCTCCCAAGCAACCCTAAGTGATTTACTCTCGCCTTGCTAGAAGCTAGAAATCTCAACCTTTAATTCCAAATTCCAGCTAGAAATAATTCACTCCCTCACCATTCCCAACTTGTCAAAGAATGGCGCAGGAGTGACATAAACCAAACCTTAGCCTTTCCATCCAACGAGAAGGGAAACATTGACATTCTTGTCAACTCTCTATTAATACCTTGACTCTTGGCCGTATTGCACAACTCTTCAAAATTATAAAGGTGGTGGTGTGGGTATTCATCGTCATATCCGTGAAATTGAGCCCTTGTTCCAACCAATCCAAAGAGATGAGCTTTAATCTCAAAGTTGTTTGGTAAGCGAATTGGATTGTTGGTTTCATTTCTTCTCACGGATTGATAACAAATGAGTCTTGGATTTGGAGGGTTGTTGTTGTTCCGGTTATTTTGGTTCCGGTTTTGGTTATTGGGTGGTGAAAGTGGAGGATTTGGTGGTGGTGGATTGTTGTTGTTTGGTGGATTTGGACTTCCGGGATTTTGGTCATGGCCTTGGGAATTATTGTATTCTTGCCCTCCTTGTGCATTCTTAAGATTCTCATCCATCTCTACTTCTTGATTAGATGATCCTTGGGAAGATTCTCCACCAAGTTCCAAACTACGACAAGCTTGACCAACCTTATTCTCCGCAACTCGTTCCCTAATATACGTATTGATATCTAGAATGAGAGGAATAAGCGGTGCTTTACCACGTCGAGTCTTGGTCATCTACTACAAGAGAAACAACAAGAACACAATCAAAATAACACTTGATAACTTACTAAAGAGGTAAGTACCAAAGAAATAAAATAGAAAAGATTGACTTATTCTCAAGAATTTTTAGCTAGTATAATTATCAACCGTTACACAATCCCCGGAAACGGCGCCAAAAACTTAATGCGACTTTTCTAGATGTCCAATCTTACCGGCAGTGTACCGGGTCAATTGTAGTCTAGTCTAGTGGTCAAGGTCATATCCACGAGGATTGTGAGGCTGAACACCGAAAAGCTATTATTATCTTGATCTAAGTCGCAACAATACGAGAAAGAAAATGTTTCTAGAAATCTACTTCTAAAAGGGTGATAAAATGATAAAAAGCCTAACCAAGATAATGCATTGATCAAGAAAACCTCTATTAGCATCATGAGAATGATTTCCTACCAACCTTCCAATGGTGTTCACGTGTGTATTATCGGTGCACTCCTAAGCTAGAAATTCTTCCTCATACGAGTGTATGAAATTGCTCTATGCCTCCTCCTTGGTCTAAGAAACCTAGACCTAATGATTCAACATGATTAAGTTCTTGAGTGCAATGGATGAACAACACCCCCCGGATAAGAAATCGAGTTCCACTTAAGGTCGATTTTACCTTCCGGTTCTCCTATCCCTTCTCCCACACCAAACTTCACCTTTCGGTCTCAACTAAGTGGGTGTGTGCAAGTGCTAGGTGATCAATCCAAAACATGCTTGCAAAATAATGAAAACAGGAAAAGATAACAACAACCCATGAAGCTATGAAATGCAAACTAACATTCCCACTCAACCAATGTAATATTCCGATTTTCGGGAAAGGGCAGACGTGTCATTTTGCGAAAACGAAATATTATTATTTCTTTTCTTTTATTGGAGTTAAGTATTTTATTAATTAATTATACACAATTTTCGAGTATATGTGTATATAATTAAAGGATTATTCTGAATTTTGGTAATTAAGGGTGTTTAAGGAAAAAGAGATTTAATTGGGAATTGGTATTTAAGGAAAATTAACACACTTTAATCCCATAACCTAAACACAAATCAAAATTTCAGTTTTCATCTCCTTCTCTGCGGCTTTGAGAAAAAAAAAGGGGCTAGAGGTGTTTTTCAATTAACTGAAGCAAAGCTTGACCGTTTTCAGATCAGAGTAGAGGATTGGAACCGTTGTGAGGAGCACATCGTGTTGATATCAGTTTGTTGGAAGGACTGCAGATTTTCTGAGGCTGTTTGGATCTATTTTGGAGCAGCAATTAGGTAAGAAACTCTTCCTATGATTTCGGTTACGATTCGTAATGTTTAGATTATGTTTTAAGATGCGTAGATGCTAGAAAGATGTGTTTTTCATTGATCAAGGATCATAGGTATTCTTGGGATGATTAGATATGTTCACTAAGTTTTACTGTGCTGAAAACGATGTTAATTAGGTTAGAATTGGTTTAGAAATCGAGTTTGACGATCTTAGCGTTTTGGGAAAAACCTAGGTCGGACGGGCGTCCAGGCTTCTCTGGACGGGCGTCTGCCTTGGTCACATTTTGGACGGGCATCTGGTTTCTCTGGACGGGCATCTGAGGTGTTATTTTACATTCAGGTTGTAGCTGTCTTAGGATGGACGAGCGTCTGGGAAAAGTGGACGGGCGTCCAGTAGGTTCCAGACGGGCGTCCATGTCTTTAAACGGGCGTCCATGTCTTTAAACGGGCGTCTGGTCTGTTTTGCCACGGCTGTACGGTTTTATCATTCTAGTTTGGTTTCGGGTTACATAATCATGTTATAACTGTTTTAAACCTTAATTTATGATATGGTAATATTGGATAACATAAGCAAGCCTGAATTGAGCTTCTGATTCGTTCAGTTAAAACATCGAATGTACTCTTAAAGGGAGTTGAAGTTCGGATCCGTCGGAAAAGCATGATAGGCTTGTGCTTTGATGAATTAGCATTCATCACTGTCTGTGTAATTGCTAGGTATTGTTAATGTCTAGTGGTCTAGGGAGAGAGTGGTTAATGTGAGGGAGATTAATTGAAAACACTTAGGTGGCTAGTTAACCATCCTAATAAATACGTATTTGACTAGTAAAAAGATTAAACAACATGTCTCTCTTGGACAGCACCAGTCTATATCGCGATGTATGCCTACCTCTGAAGGTGGAAGAACTCCGTGGGTCAAAAAAACCATAAGTACGGAGGGACTCCGCTGAGATGTGCGTACTATCGGAGCCTACCTAGTCTAGCCTCCGTGGATATTGGTGTGATCCACTAATATGTTGCAATCGATATCTCCTGGTGGATATACATCAGGCGTAGTGCCTTTGAGTGCGGTTGTAACATAGATAAGTTAAGTAGAAACGTTTAGTCAATTCATATTGATGGACATGAGATGAACCCTAGATTGAGTCGGTCAAACTTAAACAACTAAACTTTTAATTATCTTTACTTTATAAATTATAATTGTTGTCATAGCTTCTCTTTCTTATTAAGTACGTTGTATTTACCTCAAATGCATGTTTTCTATGTGTTTGGGGATGAGAAGACGAACAAGTAGATAACGTTTACTAGGAGGAGTTCGATGATGACGTTTGAAGACGCCTCCTTGAAGACTTTACTTTTATTATTTTGTCATTTGTTTATTAGACTGTTTAGACTTTTGGTCTTTAAAGACTTGTAGTGCCGTTACATTTCTTTTGGATTTTGTACATCCTTGAATGTAATAAATTACATTTCCCTCTTTAGATTTCATTTCTATTCTTGGATATTGGAATTATTTTTATACCCGAGTCTTTTGCTTCCGTTTGCTTATTTATGATACGACGTAGTAGAGGCTTACGTATAAAGTGAGTATATTTTTATTTTATACGTGCCGAACGTTCCTTTTCCGGATAAGGACTCGGTGTCCGGGAACGGGGCGTTACAGTTGGTATCAGAGAGAAGCGTCTTTTAGGCTTCCTTCTTTTAAGATAAGTTTTCTTTAGACCTTTTAGTAACGTTCTGGTTTTCTTTGATCATCAGGATGGTGTTCACGAGAACTGGAGCGGGGGCAGAGACTTCAAGAGTTCGACGGGAAAGTCCAACACCGGTCGTAGGAGGCGGTGCTGTGAGGCAGATTCCTCCACCGCAACGGAGTTTATCACCACCACCCCGTACTGCGACACCCACACCATGGTCTCAACAGGGTTTGTCACCGAGACCACATCAGGAGCAACCTCCACGATGGCACGTGGGGAGTTCAGTTCAGTTTTCTTTGGTGAGTGATGTTCCAACAGGATTTGTACCGCCACCGGTAAGTTACCCTCTGCACCAGCAAACCTTTTATCCTCCACCAGTCAGTGTTTACCCTCCACCAGTTAGCGTTTACCCTCCACCAATGAGCCACCCCTCACCATTGGTGTTTCATCAACAACAGCAGACTTTCTACCCACCTCCTGCAGGTCATACCCCTCGACCTACTGTACCACTTTCACCGCGGTTCGACCCACAACAAGGATTTGGTTATCTACCCTTTGGTCTTCAGCAACCTCAGCCAACCCCTCAGGAACATCAGAATTACCATCAAGGATACTACCATTTTTAGCCTGAACCTCAAGTAAATCCCACTTACCCTCAGCAACAGCAGTATCAGCAGCAAGTACCTTTTGGTTACCCTCCGGTTTATCCACCCGTGAGACCCGTATTTGAACAAGCACCGGCTGTGGATTGGTATACAAGATTGAGAAGGAATCGGGTTGAGAACTTCTACGGAAACGTTGAACATTCAAAGGCCGAGGAATGGATAAGGAGCTTCGAGAAGGCATGCAGGAACATTCATGTGCCTGAGACCGAGATGGCACAACTGGCAGTTAGTTTTCTTTTGGGCGCATTAGAAGCTTGGATAGATGCGATTCAGAGCAGTAATGGCAAGGTCACCGACTGGGAAGCTTTCAAAGCTATGTTTTACAACGAGTACTTCCCGGCAACAGTACAGGCAGATAAGGCGAGTCAGTTTTTGAAACTGAAGCAGGGTATTCATCTGTCGGTATCTCAGTATACCAATAAGTTTAATGAGTTAGGAAGGTTCTATCCTGAGCTCATGAAAGTGGAAGAGAGGAAGATGGCACTGTATAAGGAAGGGTTAGCATATGAGATACAGTCCGGCATGTTGGGGTTTACAGCAAGGAACATGGCGGAAATGCTGAATAATGCCTTGGAGGTTGAGACCTTCAGGAAGAAGGCCACAGTAGTGATTGGAAACAAGCGGAGCTTTGGGACGAGTCAGGGTAATCACCGAGGAGCCCCACAACAGAATGCTAAGAAGACGACAGCTCCTCCGGCAGCTAAGGCCCCAAGCGGTGCACCCTTGTGTTCCAAGTGCAACCGGAATCATTCAGGAGAGTGTAGAGCTAGGTCGGGCGGTTGCTACTTTTGCGGAGAACCGGGGCACTTTTCTAGAGATTGTCCCAATAAGGGGAGTAAAGGGAGTATGAGCCGAGGAAACGGTAGGAGCGGCCCAAGCCGACCGGTTCGAGTTTTTGCAGCTGATGCTAGAGATGCAGAACCAGAAGACGATGTTATCTCAGGTACCTTGTTGTTATTTTATTAAGATAGTTTTATGGCACGTTTAGTCATCTTTGTAATTTTATTTAAATGAATGAATATGCATCCTAGGTACGATAATGCTAGATAACCTAGTGGTCAGAGCTTTGTTCGATACGGGAGCGTCTAACACTTTTGTGTCGACCAAGGTAGCTAAGAAGTTGAGTTTACCCTTGGAACCCTTAAGAAACACTTTGGAGATAACTACACCGTTAGGGAAGGTAACAAAGGTAACTAGGATGATACCTCAAGTGGAAGTTCGAGTTGGGTCTTATCTATGCAAGAGCGACTTCACGGTTTTAGACTTTTTAGACTTTGATGTGATTCTTGGGGTAGATTGGCTATCCGAGAATTTTGTCCACTTGGATTGTAGAGGGAAGAACGTGACCTTTAAAGTACCCGGGAAATCAGATAAGACGTATCAAGGGAATGTGTACAAGCCGAGTAAGAAGCGACATCCGATAATTTCGGCGGTTAAGGCAATCAGAGCTTTTCAGAAGGGTTGTGAAGGCTACTTGTTGTACGCAGTGGATGTGGAACAAGTGAAGCCTAAGCTAGAAGAAACTCCGGTAGTGAGAGAGTACCCTGAAGTGTTTCCGGAAGAGTTACCGGGAAACATGCCGGATAGGGAAATCGAGTTTGAGATCAAGTTGGTACCCGGAGCGGCACCAGTTGCTAAGGCACCCTATAGGATGGCACCGGCTGAATTAAAGGAGTTGAAGGCTCAACTTAAGGACATGCTTGAGAGGAACATAATTCAGCCCAGTACTTCGCCTTGGGGAGCCCCTGTTTTGTTCGTGAAGAAGAAAGATGGTAGCATGAGGATGTGCATCGACTACAGAGCGTTGAATAACCTTACCATCAAGAATAAGTATCCTTTTCCGAGGATAGACGATCTGTTCAATCAGTTGCAAGGCAAGAAAGTGTTCTCTAAGATTGATCTTAGGTCCGGCTACCACTAGTTGAAGATCAAGGTGGCAGATATACCGAAGACGGCTTTTAGTACGAGGTATGGACATTATGAGTTCTTGGTTATGCCTTTTGGACTCACTAATGCTCCATCTGCATTTATGGATTTGATGCAGCGAGTCTTCATGCCATACTTGGATAAGTTTGTGATAGTGTTCATTGACGACATCCTAGTATACTCTAAGGATGAGAAGGAACACGAGGAACACTTAAGAATAGTGTTGGATACCTTGAAGAAGAATCAGTTGTTTGCTAAGTTCTCTAAGTGTGACTTTTGGTTGAAACAAGTTAGCTTCTTAGGACATGTCATTTCTGGAGATGGAATACAAGTTGATCCAGCAAAGATTGAGGCAGTTGAGAATAGGCCTAAACCTACTACAGTTTCGGAAGTAAGGAGCTTCTCGGTTTGGCTGGATACTATAGGAAGTTTGTGCAAGACTTTTCGAAGATAGCTACTCCACTCACTAAGCTTACCCAGAAGAATGTGAAGTTTGAATGGACTAGAGAGTGTGAAATGGCTTTTCAGACGTTGAAAAAGAAGTTGACTACAGCCCCAGTGTTGGCAGTTCCGGAGATTTTTGATAACTACGATGTCTACACAGATGCTTCGGGACAGGGTTTAGGTTGTGTGTTGATGCAAGGGGGAAAAGTGATTGCTTATGCATCTAGGCAGTTGAAGGTGCATGAGAAGAATTACCCGACCCATGATCTAGAATTGGCAGCGGTAGTGTTTGCATTAAAGACTTGGAGGCACTACCTGTATGGAGTTAAGGCAAGGATCTTCACCGACCACAAGAGTTTAAAGTATTTCTTCACACAAGAGAATCTGAACATGAGACAGAGAAGGTGGCTAGAGTTCGTGAAGGACTATGATTTGGATATTCAGTACCATCCAGGTAAAGCCAATGTAGTGGCAGATGCTTTAAGCAGGAAACCTTTGTCTGCAGTTTCAATAGTCGAAGATGTGGCAGTAAAGTTAGATGGACTGGAAATCAGCAGGTTTGATCAGATTGAGGAACGACAGTTCGTGGCGCCGTTGTTAGCAAGATCTGAGTTGATGGATAACATTCGGGAAAAGCAAGATGAAGACCCAACTTTGGTTGATTTGAAACGAGTTGCCAGAGAGAAGCCTACGGTGGGTTACATCTTGGATAAGAATGGAAACCTTTGGTACCAGGATCGTTTGTGTGTGCCTAATGTTGGCAACTTGAGACAGAGAGTCATGGAAAAGGCACATAGGATTTCTTTTGCAATTCATCCAGGTGCTACCAAGATGTATCGAGACTTGAAGGAAAAGTTTTGGTGGCCTTCGATGAAGGTAGAGATAGCCAAGTTCGTAGCAGAGTGTGACATTTGTCAGAAGGTGAAGGCAGAGCATAGGAGACCAGGAGGAATGCTCAAGCCCTTGGATATCCCTGAATGGAAGTGGGATAAGATTACGATGGACTTCATCACCGGGTTACCTAAGACGAGAGGCGGTTATGATGCGATTTGGGTAATTGTGGATAGATTGTCCAAATCTGCCCATTTCTTACCGTATAAGGTTGATATGCCTTTGAAGAAGATGACGACACTATACTTGGACAATATAGTGAAGTTGCACGGAGTTCCTATCTCCATAGTCTCGGATCGAGATAGCCGATTCGTCAGCCGATTTTGGAAGAGTTTGCAAGAAGCCTTTGGAACCAAGTTGGACTTAAGTACGGCCTTTCATCCTCAGACAGACGGACAATCTGAGAGGACCATCCAAACACTCGAGGACATGCTAAGAGCTTGTGTTTTGGAAGTAGGTGGATCATGGGATGACTACCTACCGGTAGCAGAATTTGCCTACAATAATAGTTATCATGCAAGTATAGGCATGCCACCGTTTGAAGCGTTGTATGGAAGAAAATGTAGAATGCCGCTGTTTTGGGATGAAGTCGGGAAAAGACAGATTACAGGGCCGGAAATGGTTGAACAAGCTAGGGAAAGGGTTCAGTTGGTTAAGAAGAATCTGAAGGCAGCTCAAGACAGGCAGAAAAGTTGGGTAGGCGTTAGGAGAAGACCGCTTGAGTTTGAAGTCGGTGATAGGGTGTATCTACGAGCTTCACCGATGAAGGGAGTGAAACGCTTTGGACAAAAGGGAAAGCTAAGTCCAAGGTATGTTGGACCTTTTGAAATTCTGGAAAGAATTGGACCGTTAGCTTACAAGCTTAAGTTACCAGAATCGATGTCAAGGGTCCATAGTGTGTTCCACGTTTCGATGTTGAAGAAGTGTCTGACAAGGAATGATGTTGAAACTATAATTGATCCGGAAATCCTACAAGACAATCTTGCTTATGATGAGAAACCGATCAAGATTTTGGACCGGAAGGAAAAGATGACAAAGAGACGGATGATTCCTTTGGTTTTGGTTCAGTGGAGTAATCATTCACCCGAGGAGGCAACTTAGGAAGTTGAAGATGATATGATCAGTGAATTCCAAGAGTTCGTGGATTTACCAGGTATGTTCTAGTTTCGAGGACGAAACTTCTTTTAAGGGGGGGGGGGAATGTAATATTCCGATTTTCGGGAAAGGGCAGACGTGTCATTTTGCGAAAACAAAATATTATTATTTCTTTTCTTTTATTGGAGTTAAGTATTTTATTAATTAATTATACATAATTTTCGAGTATATGTGTATATAATTAAAGGATTATTCTGAATTTTGGTAATTAAGGGTGTTTAAGGAAAAAGGGATTTAATTGGGAATTGGTATTTAAGGAAAATTAACACACTTTAATCCCATAACCTAAACGCAAATCAAAATTTCAGATTTCATCTCCTTCTCTGCGGCTTTGAGAAAAAAAAAGGGGCTAGAGGTGTTTTTCAATTAACTGAAGCAAAGCTTGACCGTTTTCAGATCAGAGTAGAGGATTGGAACCGTTGTGAGGAGCACATCGTGTGGATATCAGTTTGTTGGAAGGACTGCAGATTTTCTGAGGCTGTTTGGATCTATTTTGGAGCAGCAATTAGGTAAGAAACTCTTCCTATGATTTCGGTTACGATTCGTAAGGTTTAGATTATGTTTTAAGATGCGTAGATGCTATAAAGATGTGTTTTTCATTGATCAAGGATCATAGGTATTCTTGGGATGATTAGATATGTTCACTACGTTTTACTGTGCTGAAAACGATGTTAATTAGGTTAGAATTGGTTCAGAAATCGAGTTTGACGATCTTAGCGTTTTGGGAAAAACCCAGGTCGGACGGGCGTCCAGGCTTCTCTGGACGGGCGTCTGCCTTGGTCACATTTTGGACGGGCGTCTGGTTTCTCTGGACGGGTGTCTGAGGTGTTATTTTACATTCAGGTTGTAGCTGTCTTAGGATGGACGAGCGTCTGGGAAAAGTGGACGGGCGTCCAGTTTTGGACGGGCGTCCAGTAGGTTCCAGACGGGCTTCCATGTCTTTAAACGGGCGTCTGGTCTGTTTTGCCACGGCTGTACGGTTTTATCATTCTAGTTTGGTTTCGGGTTACATAATCATGTTATAACTGTTTTAAACCTTAATTTATGATATGGTAATATTGGATAACATAAGCAAGCCTGAATTGAGCTTCTGATTCGTTCAGTTAAAACACCGAATGTACTCTTAAAGGGAGTTGAAGTTCGGATCCGTCGGAAGAGCATGATAGGCTTGTGCTTTGATGAATTAGCATTCATCACTGTCTGTGTAATTGCTAGGTATTGTTAATGTCTAGTGGTCTAGGGAGAGAGTGGTTAATGTGAGGGAGATTAATTGAAAACACTTAGGTGGCTAGTTAACCATCCTAATAAATACGTACTTGACTAGTAAAAAGATTAAACAACATGTCTCTCTTGGACAGGCACCGGTCTATATCGCGATGTATGCCTACCTCTGAAGGTGGAAGAACTCCGTAGGTCAAAAAAACCCTAAGTACGGAGGGACTCCGCTGAGATGTGCGTACTATCGGAGCCTACCTAGTCTAGCCTCCGTGGATATTGGTGTGATCCACTAATATGTTGCAATCGATATCTCCTGGTGGATATACATCAGGCGTAGTGCCCTTGAGTGCGGTTGTAACATAGATAAGTTAAGTAGAAACGTTTAGTCAATTCATGTTGATGGACATGAGATGAACCCTAGATTGAGTCGGTCAAACTTAAACAACTAAACTTTTAATTATCTTTACTTTATAAATTATAATTATTGTCATAGCTTCTCTTTCTTATTAAGTACGTTGTACTTACCTCAAATGCATGTTTTCTATGTGTTTGGGGATGAGAAGACGAACAGGTAGATAACGTTTACGAGGAGGAGTTCGATGATGACGTTTGAAGACGCCTCCTTGAAGACTTTACTTTTATTATTTTGTCATTTGTTTATAAGACTGTTTAGACTTTTGGTCTTTAAAGACTTGTAGTGCCGTTACATTTCTTTTGGATTTCGTACTTCCTTGAATGTAATAAATTACATTTCCCTCTTTAGATTTCATTTCTATTCTTGGATATTGGTATTATTTTTATACCCGAGTCTTTTGCTTCCGTTTGCTTATTTTTGATACGACGTAGTAGAGGCTTACGTATAAAGTGAGTATATTTTTATTTTATACGTGCCGAACGTTCCTTTTCCGGATAAGGACTCGGTGTCCGGGAACGGGGCGTTACAATTAATACAGATTAAACTATCACAACTACATAATATTGGCTAGTGTAGAACTAGCCACTCATGGATATGAGCTCCAACATGTCAAGGTTAGAACTCATATCAATTAGAACAATTAAAAAAAAGTAAAAACTAAGAATTTACCAACTAAAAGAGTGAACTTGTAGATGGAACTTCATTCAACTTGTAAAAGCTTCGATGGATTCAAATTATACACCAAAAGAGATGAAAAACTTCCTCCACTAATGATTCCAGAAATCAAACTAAGAATTCTTTAGTGTTTACAATGATTTTAAAAGTCAAAACTCTAATACAATTCGGCTAGAAGAGCCTTTGGGGGTGGTGGTGTCTCCAAGAGCTTGAGAGAGATTTGGGGAAGATGTAGTAGTTGAAAATAGATCTAAAAAGGGGTTTATATGCTGAAAATCTGCTTTCTGCGACGTTTGGTGCACACCATTATAGATTGGTGCTCGCTAATTATGTAGAAAAACTCTTAGAATAGCTACATGGACGTTTTGCTGTACGCCACTATAAGTGGCGTGCTCAACTGTTCACAACATTTCAGTAAAATCGCCATAAATTGATTTGTAGAGCTCCGATGGATGCGATTCAAGATGCGTTGAAAAGCTCATTTATTGATCTACAACTGTCTGGAAGGAGTATTCTCCAGAAAATGCTTCTAAGTGGGATCAAATGTCCGTTGAAGATGTGCTACGGCAGAAATACAAAAGACAAATGATCTGTTTGAATCCGATAGCTTCCGGCATACTCTTCTAGCCCTCAAAAGACGTGTATATGCTCAACACGTGTCATCACTCGGGGTCTTGGTTAACCTATAATCCTGCAATACATCACCATAATACCAAGCGTAAACCCAACACGACGCTCTGGTTACTAAAACCGGTATAAAACCTATCAAAATATGATATTTTATATAATAATTACTATCAACACATTTGGATGAAACTAAGAAAATAATGACTCGAATTGATATGAAAACATCAATAAACGCATGAGAAATGAGGATAAAACATCGTGAAATATGCCATCTAGGTGAGTTACATCACATGGTGTACCGTTTTCAGTAGAAATTGTGATTGCATAAGTGGATCATCTACTTGTAAAAAAACCAGAATTTAAGTATTGCCCATGTTTCATATGGTAGTTCAAGACCATTATAAAAATTCTGACCTGATGTCAAGGACGGAACCAGGGTTGGTTAGGGTGGCATAGCCCCTCGATTTTTATTTTTGATACATAAAAAAACTTATATAATCTATATTAACATAATTAGTCGTCTTAATCCAGCCCACATTTACAATAAATAATCCACAAACTCACCAGACATCAATTCCTGATTCTAAGTAGTTATCAAGGAAACTTAAACTCCTGCTCCACTGATAACCGAAGCACGGGTGTAGTTATTAAGAATACATGAAGTCCTAACAAATATTCAAGGGAAAATGTTACAACCCTCAATGTATGAGGTTGAAACAAGTTCAAGTGGTTTGAATGCAGATTACAAGATATTAGAACATTTGTTAGAACTATTCCAACTCAATAGAAACCAAGATAGACTTATGATCAATTTAGTTCGGTCATGCATGCAGAGTATCACATATTGATATTGATTGCAGAGAATGATGAAGTTCAGATGAACTTCTGATATATGGATGCTTGGACTAAACATTGTATAAAGATAATGCAATTAAACTCATCAGACAAAGCAGTGAGATTGCAAAATTAGAAGACAATGTGATTTATACAAATTCCAACAAGGTTAGGTATAAAACCCCTAACTTTGCGGTGAACCCTGTGGTTGTACCAGACTTCTGAAGACTGGATTTTTAACCTCCTTCGATCAATGTTATTCTTTACATTCATAGTTCCAGTTGTACTTTGTTAGACCGTAGAAGATATTGTCAGTTTTGGTGACTTGATCTCTAAACTGAGAAATATCTGGTGGAACTAATCTGGGAAAACTGAGACTGAGATTGATGGTCAGTTCAGTTAAGTATATTCAGTTCTGTGAAAGTCAGTTTGATGAAGTGCAACTGAGTTTCTTCTGAAGTCAGCAGTCAGTTTCTGGTTTTGTACGTTATGCTGAGTATAGCCGAGTTCTACATCTGGGCAGTTGATTACAAGTTTGAGGAGTCAGTTTGTGAACTGAGTTTCGTCTGGTGGATAACAGTTGTAGCTGGGGTCCACATCTGGGGTATTTATGGTAGTTCCGACAAAGATCTTTGGCGGTTAGGGTTTGGGACTTGTGTCTATAAATACCAATGTTGTAATCAATGCAATGTGTGTCTTTCAAGAGTGTTGTCCACACACTTGTGGAAACCTTGTAATTCTGTGCATAATAAAATATCTCATTTTCTGTCCGTGGACTAGTCGACACAACGCCGGAAACCACGTTAAATCACTGTGTCCTCTTGTTTTCTGTGTTTTATCAATTCCGCCATTCTTTACGTTTGCATTGCTATCTGTGTTTGTTTCTTTCTTAAACTGCATTTATAACAAACTGGTATCAGAGAAAGGTTCAAGATTCAGGAGCTGCAGGTGAACATAGTTGATCTTCACCAAGACCGGTGACCGGTGCTAGGATTCTATGATCAAAGCTTTGTTCTTTAATTAGAAGGATGTCAGCAATGAACGTGAAGATTGATAAATTTACAGGAAGGAACAGTTTCAGTTTATGGCAAATCAAGATGCGGGCCTTGTTAAAGCAACAAGGATTGTGAACTCCTTTATCAGGTAGAGGGGATGCCAGTTCTGCAGATTATGCCAGTCTGGAGGAGAAAGAACATTCAACCATCATGTTGTGCTTGTCTGATGATGTTATCACAGAAGTTTTTGAGTAAGACACCGCTGCCAAGCTATGGTTAAAGCTTGAAAGCCTGTATATGACTAAGTCATTGACCAACAAGTTGCTGCTGAAGCAGAGGCTGTTCAGCCTGAGGATGCATGAGGGGGCTCAGTTGAGAGATCATCTTGATCAGCTGAACACAATATTACTTGACCTCAGGAATATTGATGTTAAGATTGAGGATGAAGATGCTGCTTTGATTTTGTTGGTTTCGTTACCAGCTTCCTATGAGAACTTTGTGCAGTCTTTCATAGTTGGGAAGGATACAGTTGCTTTAAAGGATGTAAGGTCAGCTTTACATGCCAGAGAGCTGAGACATAAGGCATTTGGAGCGAGACGATAAAGCCGCCGGACCGATAGTCAGTTGTAGCAGTGGAAAAGAGCATGGTCAGTCTAGGAAGAAAAGTTCCAAGAAGACAAGGACCAAAGGCCCTAAATCCACAGATGTCTGTAATTATTGTAAGGAGCAGGGACATTGGAAGTCCAATTGACCAAAGAGGAAGAAACAGCAGGAGAACAGTTCTGGCATAGCTGTTGTAGCAGCTGAGCATGATTCAGATGAGGACATGGTCCTAGTGGCAGGAGAGTCAGCACATCATACTGATGTGTGGATTCTGGACTCTGGGGCATCCTTTCATATTTGCCCTCACAGAGAGTGGTTCTCAAGTTATCAGCAGATAGATGGTGGTCATATATCTATGGAAAACAGCAAGGTAGTTGGAATTGGCTCAGTTCAGTTGAGGACAGAGGATGGAAGATTCTGTAAACTGAGTGAAGTTAGACATGTTCCACAAATGACCAAAAACTTGGTATCTCTCAGTTCTTTGGACAGCAGGGGATTCAGTTTTAAGGGGGAAAGTGGTATGCTGAGTGTCTATAAAAACTCAGTTGAAGTTCTTGTTCGGTAAAAACGAGTTTTACAATTTATAACCGAAACACCCCAAGTATAAGGATCGTAGTATAGGATGTTAACGGGTCGTCCTAAGGGAGTGGAATGTTTATCGGATCAAGGAACAATTATTCTATCGATTATGTCACGACTATTAACTAAAACTAAGATTTATACTAATTATGAATTAATGAACAAGTAACTACGATGAACAAGTAAATACGATGAAAAGAATGGCGGGAACCTAAATTATGCTTAAAACAAGTGAAAAACAACTATAATCTTAAAACAACTAAACTTAGCAATCAACGATTGATACGAACTATTTGGTTTATCAAATAATTAAAACAACGGCAAGGCAACGGGAATCCACCGATCAATCAACCCAACCCCAACTAGACGGCAAGTTAAAGATATAATTTTTAGTAATGATCTATCACGAATTCGATTAAATTTCTCTAAACGAATTCTAGGGTTTCGTTTTCTTTTTCAAGTAAAACAAAACGACATGCAAAACACGATCACGAGATTATTTCTAATACTCCTACTCAACTAACTATGATCAATCTCTTGAAACATAATCAATCGCATCAATTGAAAAGGTCACAACTTGAACAATATTTTCATATAAATTCAAAGCATAAAAGATGGTTTCATCGATCTCTCGATTCGAATAAAATGTAAACGATAAAAAACAATATCCAATTGATGAAAAATTATAACTTTACTCACTAAACATGTAGCAAAAATCTCTCTAGTTGGTGTTGATGTTGATCGGTTTCATCCGTTGTCCACCGCGATGTGCTTAGCCAACAACCATGATGTTGATCATAATCATTGGATTGGAAGAAATCATCTTCTAATTGGTATTGATGCGGCTGCTTCTCTGTATCAAAAGTGCGGCTAGAATTGTGTATGCGTGAATGATGAATTAGGGTTGGAACAAGGGCTGATTTTATAGAAAAGAGAGGCGGTTAATGCTCAAGTCGGCGCCGGACGCTAGTTTAAGAATCCGGACGCCCGTTTGACTGCTTCTGGACGCTACATGGACGTTCGTTTGAGGTCAAGCTGAACTCTCTATATCAAATTGCTGCTGTGAACGCTAGTTCAGCTCTGGACTAAAACTTCTAAAATTCATATCTTGAGTTGTAGACCTCCAAAAATTATGATCCGAATGTCATAAAAAAGCTCTCGGAAAACTCTACAACTTTCATTAAGGACTCTTCTTCAGAAAATGCCTTTTTGACTAGCCTGTCGTATTACGAGTCGTTTTCGGGATTTCCCCAAGCTTTATTTCATCTTCATCCTCTTGTATCTCTTTCTTTCCACTTTAATCTTCAATCAAACATCATTTAGACCTCTTCCATTCCACATTTGTGCACCTAAAAGATGACAAAACCGAGCAAAACGTAAAACCATACAAAATAGATAATAAAACCACGATATTTACTCGATTTTGCATTTTAACTATTCAAAACGTCATTCTCTCAATTTATCCTTTTAGCCATGTGATTTTCTATAAAAATCACTAAAACACGGAAGATAATGTTACGAAATAACTCGATAAAAACCATAAAATTAGTCGTAAACAACTCCCCCACACTTAGACTTTTGTTCGTCCCGAACAAAACAATCAAAACTAGCTTACTTTATATGCAATCCAAATAGATCCCCAACTCATGTAACAAAAGATACAACAACTATAGCAAAAAATACCAACATAGAGATAGATTCGGTGTATGTGTGACAAGCCCTTTTCAATCTCCACAATCCTTTCAGACAAATATCTTTTCAAATAATTCAATGACTATCCTAGGTATAGACAGTAATCGTCCCACACAAAGTCTTCCCACGCACTCAGTAGGATAATCCCTACAGCATATCTTTCAGTTTATACTAGGTATAAGATTAACGATAACTTAGTCTTTAACTTTCTTTTCACTTTCTTTCTTTTTTTCTTCTTCTTTTCTTTGACGCACATCAGAATGAGCTCTTACCCGTCATAGTAGAATAGGATGTTTCGTGATAACACCCTACCTTACTCAAATCATAAGGTAGCTTCTTCCAACTGTCGTGAGCTCTTAGTCATCATAGTGGTATAGGACATTTCGAGATAATGCCCTACCTCACTCCAATCATCGACTAGATTCCGACACACACAACTATAAAAACAACTTCACTTATTCACTTCATTTTAAAAGCACAATAGTTACGTTTCACTTATCACATTCAAACCGTCAGATATTCACAGTACACGTTCTGAACTTAGGTGTTACTTCACTGTTACTATTAAGAACAAATCTCTCTAAGATAAATCACTAAAATAATGAAAAGATACAGTTCAAAAGTTTTTGCTTCGATATCAAAGGCTTTCGTGAGTGTGAAATGAATACTATCTCAAATCAGTAAAAACATGCTATAATTATCTCACAAAGTCACATAAAATCATCGTCAGGAAACTACAACTAGCAAGCATTTGTTCCAATTACATGCTCAAGATTTACAATTATCCAAGTGCCAAAATTTTAAAATTTTAAAATTTATCAAGGATCACAAATATCTACTCATATTGTCGAAAATAAAGCATGAATTGCACCCCCCCACACTTAATTCACATTATGTCCTCAGAATGTGCAAATAAAAGAAAAGAATACTTAGCTGGTTATGAAGTGGTTGTCGGGCTGTAGGTTGGCAGTGGTCAGGCCGGAGCATGAATAAACCGCCTGCACTCGTATGAAGAACGAGACGACACTAAAAGTAAAAGCTTGCAAACCTCGCTCAAAAGTATACGCAACACTCGACATAACGAGAATAATCTCGGGGTAGACGGGGTATATGAGTAAACGGTATGCACACAAAAATAAGCAAATGAAGCAACCAACAAATAGGACAAGGATAACCAACACAAAACACCCAGGTTTTATTCCTAATAAAATAAAAGCTTAACTAAAAAGAAATACTTAAAAGACTAGGCTGCCTCCTAGGAGCGCTTCTTTTATGTCATTAGCTTGACACAGATTTCAAAGTTAACCCGGATCGGGCCACTTTGGCTTTGAGGCTACTTCCTCATCGGAATCAGAATGAAGGACAGGGGTGTGACCACAACAACAAGCAAGTCAAGTGCTCTACTAAGTGTTTGAACTTAACTCTCCGAGATAGCACCGACTCTTTTCTTCTTCTCGTTCTTGCGCGAGTAAGCTTCGGTACACCGACATGTTCGAAGGCTCGGAAGAAAGGTCCTCACGGGTAGATATAGAAATGTCATCATCCGAACTAAAGAAGTTGGATGGGATCTCATCGCAAATCGAATATCAGGCACCTCAACTCTCTTTTGAAAGTACAAGGTCTCAGGCTTTTCTCTTGGTTGCCCAAAATACTTTTTGAGTCTTTGACCATTGACCTTAAAGGGTTGATCACCATACCCGTTTAACGTGATCGCTCCACTTGGATGAACATCGAGAATCTCAAAGGGGCCAGACCATCTAGATTTGAGCTTACCGGCAAACAAATGGAGCCGGGTATTATAAAGTAAAGCCATATCACCCACTTTGAATTCTCGATCCTTGATCTTAGCGTTGTGGAGTATCTTAGTTCTTTCCTACCTGATCTTCGCATTCTCATATGCTCTGAGTCTAAATTCATCGAGCTCGTTTAATTGCAATAATCTCTTCTCCCCACAGAGCTGGCTATCGAAATTCAAGAATTTAATAGCCCAGTAAGCTCTGTGCTCAAGCTCGACTGGGAGATGGCAAGCTTTGCCATAGACCATTTGGAAGGGTGACGTGCCCATCGGGGTCTTAAACGCGGTGCGATAGGCCCAAAGCGCGTCATCCAACTTTAGACTCCAGTTGGATCTATTTGAGTTCACGGTCTTTTCTAAAATCCTTTTAAGGCTCTGGTTGCTTATCTCGACTTGGCCACTTGTTTGGGGATGATACGGTGTACCGATTTTATGTCTCACACCATATTTTTCAAGAACTTTATCAAGCGGCGCGTTGCAAAAATGAGTACCTTCGTCACTAATGAGGGCTCAGGACGACCAAACTGGTGAAGATATTCTTTTGCAAGAATTTCTTCACAACTTTGTGATCATTAGTTTGGGTGGCTATTGCCTCCACCCACTTGGAGACGTAGTCTACACAGACGAGAATGTATTTATTTCCACACGACGATGGAAAGGGTCCCATGAAATCAATTCCCCACACGTCGAAGACTTCGCATTCCAGAATGGGCCTAAGTGGCATTTCCATCCTATTACTCTGCCTCCCAATTCTCTGGCACCTATCGCAACCTTTACAAAAGGCTTCTGCGTCCTTAAAAAGAGTCGGCCAGTAGAATCCGGCTTGGAGGATTTTTGCAAGCTGTCTTGGGTGCTCCGTAGTGTCCTCCTGTGGGACCACTATGACATTGCTCCAGAATATCCCATTGCTCATGTTCCGGAACACACCTTCTAAGCAACCTATCTTTATAGACCTTGAACAAATAAGGATCCTCCCACACGAGATACTTTAAATCAGAAAAGAACTTCTTCCTCTGCTGATACGTCATGTCCTCTAAATGACCACTTGCTAAATAGTTGGCGTAATCAGCGTACCACGGCCTAACAGTATCAAGCTTCATCAATTGCTCAGTAGGGAAATCGATGCCTATTTCCTTGTGATTTACGCCACCCTCATTTACTAGGCGAGACAGATGATCAGCCACAACATTATCACTACCCTTCTTATCTTTGATCTCAAGGTCAAACTCTTGCAAAATTAGAATCCATCCGAGTAACCTTGGTTTTGCATCCGCTTTGTCCATAAGATAGCGTAGGCTGCATGGTCGGTCCAAACTACAACTTGAGACCCTAGAAGATAACTTCTAAACTTGTCAATAGCAAAAACGACGGCTAAGAATTCCTTCTCAGTCGTGGTGTAATTGCATTGAGCCGGGTTCAAGGTGCGGCTCGCATAGTAAATGGGCCTGAACTTTTTATCAATTCTTTGACCTAAAACTGCGCCGACTGCGTAGTTAGAGGCATCACATAATAATTCAAAAGGCTTAGTCCAGTCAGGTGCGATTAAGATAGGGGCACTTATGAGCTTTTCCTTCAGGCAATTGAAAGCTTCTTTGCATTTTTCATCAAACACGAACATAACATCATCTTTAAGAAGGTTGGACAGGGGCTTGGCGATGGTGGAAAAGTCCTTAATAAATCGCCTGTAGAAACCAACATGACCAAGGAAGCCGCGTACCTCCTTGACAGTTTTCGGATACGACATTTTTTCAATGGCTTCTACTTTGGCCTTATCAACTTGAATACCAGTGCCGGACACCTTGTGTCCCAGAACGATCCCCTCATCAATTAGAAAATGGCATTTCTCCCAGTTAAGCACTAAATTCTTTCCAACACAGCGTTGAAGTACCATATCTAGATTCGCCAAGATCTCATCGAAGCTATCGCCATAGACTGAGAAGTCATCCATGAAGACTTCCATACATTTTTCCACAAGTCCATCGAAGATGGCCAACATGCACCGTTGAAAAGTAACGGGTGCATTGCAGAGGCCGAAAGGCATCCTGCGGAAAGCAAAAGTGCCTGATGGACACGTAAACGTAGTCTTCTCCTGGTCATTTAGGTCGATGGCTATCTGGAAGTAACCAGAATATCCATCGAGGAAACAATAATACTTGTGACCACTCAGTCTTTCAATAACTTGGTCAATGAAGGGTAAGGGGAAATGGTCTTTGGCGGTGACTTCATTCAATCTGCGATAGTCAATGCAGACTCTATAGCCACTCACAAGGCGTAAAGCTATCTCTTCCCCCTTTTCATTCTTTTCAACGGTGATACCTCCCTTCTTTGGCACAACTTGGGTGGGGCTAACCCACTCACTATCGGCAATTGCATAGATGATTCCCATGTCTAACCACTTTATAACTTCCTTCTTGACAACCTCTTGCATATGCGGATTCAGCCTTCGCTGAGGTTGTCTTACTTTCTTAGCTCCTTCCTCCGTTCGGATTTTATGCATGCACACATCGGGGCCGATTCTCTCGATATCACCCACTTGCCATCCGAACGTGAGGATATTCTTTTCAAGCACTTTTATCAGCAGTGCTTCTTGCTCGGGCTCGAGTTTTGAAGAGATGATTAAGGGCAACTTATCACCATCCTTAAGAAAAATGTACTTAAGGTGTTGAGGAAGCGGTTTAAGCTCCAAGTCAGTAGGTGGTTGCTCAATACTAGATTTTAAAGGGCCACCTTTTTCCTTATGGGCTTGAAGTGGTTGACGGTAGAACACCTCATCTTCCCGAGGCGTAACCCCGTAAAGGTACTTGGATAACATCATCCATAGGGATCCTTCGTCGTACACTCGCTTCCTCCTTCTTATGCTTAATCATCTTTCTCAACTCTTCTTCTTTCGGCTCTTCTGCTAGCCTTTCCCAATCATCAACCCCCCAATGAGTAGTCTCTCTCCAAAAATCCACTTCGTCCCAACTACCCATCGGGGCTTCCTCTTCTACAGGGCTAAAGTCTTCCTGATGCAACTCTTTGAAATCATCGTTCATTGCTTTGGGAATTTCCATGTTTCCTGTTCATTGACAGGCTGAGCAAGTTGTGAAGACGACTTGTCAGTGACTACGGCCTGTAATGAAATAGAAGGTGGTCCACAGTCAGCTTGATCTTCAATGTTTATAACTTCGAAAACACCTATCTCTGTCGGCTCTTGCCTTCCTCGCATTTGGCATCTTCTTCGTCCTCATAAATTGCTTCAATGAACGAGATTTCTTCACTCAAAGTGTTCTCTAGACTTTTCCCTTGTGTAAAGGTAACGGATGTATCATCAACTCTAAGTGTAATCGACCCTTACGACGAAGTCAATGAGGGCGGCGAGAGGTGTCTAAAAAGGTCCGGCCTAGAATTAGAGGCATCTCCTTGTCGGTGGGTAGTCCAAGATAACCCGGTCGGTAGGGAAAACCAAATGTTCAACATGAAGAAGAACATTAGTAACACAACCGGCCGCCGAGCGACTAGATCGGTCCACCATCCGAAGAGAAATAGGGCGTTCCCGCATTCTTTTATCTAAGCCGAGCTTTTTGCGGACGTTTAATGGCATCACATTTATAGAGGCCCCGAGTCGCATAAGACGTTTTGGAACTTGTGGCCTTCAATCTCACAAGAGATTGAAGGTCTTCCGGGTCACCTCGCTTAATTGCAACTTTTTGTGAAACCATAGAACACTCTTCTCTTAAAATCTCTTCTGCCATCCCTTGAAGCTTCTTCTTACTCCCACAAACTTCTTTAAGATACTTAGAGCACTTGGGCATTTCAGTCAATACCTCTGCTAAGGGCATACTAACTTGAGTGTCTCTAAGCATCCTCCTCACTCCATCATACTGCTTGTCATTAGTGAGGGCTTTCTCTTTCCTTTTTGGTGGATAAGGAAGGGCTTTATCATTCCCTGTGGCCTGATTCTTTATCGCCTCATCCTCCTTATCCTTCCATCTCACGAACTTTTCTTCCTTTTTCTTAGTCAGGGGTACAGCCTCCTGACTTTCCTTCCTTTCCTCTTCATCAGAATCATTGTCGCCTCCCGAAGAATTATCACTAAGCTCCTCCTCATCGTTGCTTCCTTCGGCATTTGATTTCTGATTACCCCCTCCTGAACTTATTGCGTCAGGAGGGGTTGCTCGTTTCCCGATACCTTCCCGGGTCCTGCCTGCTTACCACTTCTCAGCGTGACTTCATTCAACTCTTGGTCTCCATACTCCCATTGAGGTGTGATGGCAGTGCAAACATTGATATCTGCTTTCGGATTTCTCTCGGTATAACTTGGAAGTTTACCGTGGGGTCTGCTTGCTTGCTGATCTGCCATCTGCCCGACCTGTCTCTCTATTGCCTTGACACTAGTAGACAAGGTCTTCACCATATCCACTAGCTCATCAAACTTATCTTTGAGGGACACATGAGGTGGTGTGATTTTGATGTTGGCTTTGATTCCAACCACCTTGCGGTCTCTGGGAGTTGGGATTGTAAGATTGATTAACCACTCCAGGAGGTGGTCTTTGATAGCTTGAGTTGAAGGAAGTGTTTGAATTGGATGGGCCAGGTGGTGCATTGGGACGTTGAAATCCGGAATAATTCCGGTTCTGATTGAAGTTTCCTTGGGTTTGGTTGAAATTCACTTCCTCAGTGATTTCATCTCCCGCCTGAAGTCCCATATAATTCACATCTGATGGCGCTCTTTCTTTGCCGCCGCATCCGCAAATTGGCTAGTTGCTTGCTCATTATTTCCATTTGAGCAACTAGCTTCTTAGTCTCAGAGTTTCTCGCAGCAGACTCCCCCTGATTCCCACTAACATTGGCCTTCCTTGGAGATGACCACATGTTATTCTTCGCTATTGTTTCAGCTACCCTGTAGGCAGCGTCATCACCTCCCCCTAGAAAGGATCCATGAGCAGTCGAATCAAGGTAGTCACTATTTGGTTGAGAGACACCTCTGTAGAATAACTCGAGTAGCTCATGTCTATCGTATCCATGATTGGGGCACTTCCTCATCAACAGATTTAGTCTTTCCCATGCTTTACCCACACTCTCACCATCAAGTTGTTCAAATGTGGCTATCTCCCTTTTCATGTCCATGATTGTACCAGGGGAGACCCACTTAAGAGCAAAGGCTCTTTTAACGTCATTCCAGGAATGGAGAGAATGATGGGCTAAGGATTTAAACCAACGGTTTGCTTCTCCTTTTAGAGCAAACGGGAAGAGTTTCAACTTTACAATCTCAAAATCAACACCAGGATAATGGCCTGCTTCGCAGATTTGAACAAAGGTGGATAAGAAGTCATGTGGATCTTCTTGAGCAGTGCCATGAAAGGAACTATTCTGGACTAGTCCTACCACTCCATTTTTGAGATCAAAGTTTACTTGCCCCATTTCTGGAGGGCGAATAGGTCTATGCCCTTCCAGGAAATCCTGGTTAAGATAGGGAGCATAGGGATCTTGGTTTAACTGGTTTAGCTGGTTTTGATGGAATTGTTGCAATTGATTATGTAGCCCAGCTTGTTGATTCTGTTGTTGCTGTAAAGCTTGGATCTGTTGAAGGAGCAGATTCATTTGGGCTTGAGGATCTGGATTTGGATTTGGAAGAGCTGGATTAGGAGGAACTGGATTCGGATTTTGAACTTGGTCAGCCATGATGTCCAGATCGGGAAAGAGCTTCCGTTTGAGAATGGATCGTTCTGGTTCGGGGTTAAAGATAAGAGGTCCCTTCTTACTTCCTGGTTTGCATAAACCAGGAGGGCAGAAAAGGAAGAAATCAACCTTTGGGTTGATGAGGACGAGTTCTGAGAAGATTGGAGGGTTTAGAAGTTTAGAAAGAGAGAAGAGAGGAGAAAAGTGAAGAGTTTCGGGGGGCCGAACCGGCGTTCGAGAGGATGAAGCGGGAGGTAGACGGGCGTTTAAAGTCCGGACGAGCGTTTGGGAATCCGGACGCTCGTCCGATCGCCTTTAAACGATGCGAGAGGAGAAATTTTTAGACCGGACGGGCGTCCGAAAGGATGGACGCCCGTTTAGAAACCGAAAAACGAAACGAGATAAAGAAAAGAATAGCAGAAAGAAAATAAAAACCTAAAATAGTAATAATTAAGGCAACAAATTTATACGATCTAAAATCTAAGGCAAATCTAAGCTAAATCTAAGGCTGCTAAAATCTAAGATCTAAAGAAAAATCTAAGGCTGCTAAACTAATAAAAATCTAACGTGAACAATAACATAAAATAAATAAAAACTAAGATAAATAAAGTCAAATCTATGAAATCTAAAATCTAAAATCTAAGGTAAATGTAAAATGAAAGAAAGTAAAAAAAAAACGTAACAATTAGATTATTACCTAAAAAAAATTAGTATCGAAATAAAAATTGCACCTAGAAGAATCCGACAACCGTTACCGACTCCCCGGCAACGGCGCCAAAAACTTGTTCGGTAAAAACGAGTTTTACAATTTATAACCGAAACACCCCAAGTATAAGGATCGTAGTATAGGATGTTAACGGGTCGTCCTAAGGGAGTGGAATGTTTATCGGATCAAGGAACAATTATTCTATCGATTATGTCACGACTATTAACTAAAACTAAGATTTATACTAATTATGAATTAATGAATAGTAACTACGATGAACAGTAAATACGATGAACGAAGAACTGGGAACCTAAATTATGCTTAAAACAGTGAAAAACAACTATAATCTTAAAACAACTAAACTTAGCAATCAACGATTGATACGAACTATTTGGTTTATCAAATAATTAAAACAACGGCAAGGCAACGGGAATCCACCGATCAATCAACCCAACCCCAACTAGACGGCAAGTTAAAGATATAATTTTTAGTAATGATCTATCACGAATTCGATTAAATTTCTCTAAACGAATTCTAGGGTTTCGTTTTCTTTTTCAAGTAAAACAAAACGACATGCAAAACACGATCACAAGATTATTTCTAATACTCCTACTCAACTAACTATGATCAATCTCTTGAACATAATCAATCGCATCAATTGAAAAGGTCACAACTTGAACAATATTTTCATATAAATTCAAAGCATAAAAGATGGTTTCATCGATCTCTCGATTCGAATAAAACGTAAACGATAAAAAACAATATCCAATTGATGAAAAATTATAACTTTACTCACTAAACATGTAGCAAAAATCTCTCCAGTTGGTGTTGATGTTGATCGGTTTCATCCGTTGTCCCACCGCGATGTGCTTAGCCAACAACCATGATGTTGATCATAATCATTGGATTGGAAGAAATCATCTTCTAATAGGTATTGATGCGGCTGCTTCTCTGTATCAAAAGTGCGGCTAGAATTGTGTATGCGTGAATGATGAATTAGGGTTGGAACAAGGGCTGCTTTTATAGAAAAGAGAGGCGGTTAATGCTCAAGTCGGCGCCGGACGCTAGTTTAAGAATCCGGACGCCCGTTTGACTGCTTCTGGACGCTACATGGACGTTCGTTTGAGGTCAAGTGAACTCTCGTATCAAATTGCTGCTGTGAACGCTAGTTCAGCTCTGGACTCAAACTTCTAAAATTCATATCTTGAGTTGTAGACCTCCAAAAATTATGATCCGAATGTCATAAAAAATCTCTCGGAAAACTCTACAACTTTCATTAAGGACTCTTCTTCAGAAAACGCCTTTTTGACTAGCCCGTCGTATTACGAGTCGTTTTCGGGATTTCCCCAAGCTTTATTTCATCTTCATCCTCTTGTATCTCTTTCTTTCCACTTTAATCTTCAATCAAACATCATTTAGACCTCTTCCATTCCACATTTGTGCACCTAAAAGATGACAAAACCGAGCAAAACGTAAAACCATACAAAATAGATAATAAAACCACGATATTTACTCGATTTTGCATTTTAACTATTCAAAACGTCATTCTCTCAATTTATCCTTTTAGCCATGTGATTTTCTATAAAAATCACTAAAACACGGAAGATAATGTTACGAAATAACTCGATAAAAACCATAAAATTAGTCGTAACAACTCCCCCACACTTAGACTTTTGTTCGTCCCGAACAAAACAATCAAAACTAGCTTACTTTATATGCAATCCAAATAGATCCCCAACTCATGTAACAAAAGATACAACAACTATAGCAAAAAATACCAACATAGAGATAGATTCGGTGTATGTGTGACAAGCCCTTTTCAATCTCCACAATCCTTTCAGACAAATATCTTTTCAAATAATTCAATGACTATCCTAGGTATAGACAGTAATCGTCCCACACAAAGTCTTCCCGCGCACTCAGTAGGATAATCCCTACAGCATATCTTTCGGTTTATACTAGGTATAAGATTAACGATAACTTAGTCTTTAACTTTCTTTTCACTTTCTTTCTTTTTTTCTTCTTCTTTTCTTTGACGCACATCAGAATGAGCTCTTACCCGTCATAGTAGAATAGGATGTTTCGTGATAACACCCTACCTTACTCAAATCATAAGGTAGCTTCTTCCAACTGTCGTGAGCTCTTAGTCATCATAGTGGTATAGGACATTTCGAGATAATGCCCTACCTCACTCCAATCATCGACTAGCTTCCGACACACACAACTATAAAAACAACTTCACTTATTCACTTCATTTTAAAAGCACAATAGTTACGTTTCACTTATCACATTCAAACCGTCAGATATTCACAGTACACGTTCTGAACTTAGGTGTTACTTCACTGTTACTATTAAGAACAAATCTCTCTAAGATAAATCACTAAAATAATGAAAAGATACGAGTTCAAAAGTTTTTGCTTCGATATCAAAGGCTTTCGTGAGTGTGAAATGAATACTATCTCAAATCGGTAAAAACATGCTATAATTATCTCACAAAGTCACATAAAATCATCGTCAGGAAACTACAACTAGCAAGCATTTGTTCCAATTACATGCTCAAGATTTACAATTATCCAAGTGCCAAAATTTTAAAATTTTAAAATTTATCAAGGATCACAAATATCTACTCATATTGTCGAAAATAAAGCATGAATTGCACCCCCCACACTTAATTCACATTATGTCCTCAGAATGTGCAAATAAAAGAAAAGAATACTTAGCTGGTTATGAAGTGGTTGTCGGGCTGTAGGTTGGCAGTGGTCAGGCCGGAGCATGAATAAACCGCTGCACTCGTATGAAGAACAGACGACACTAAAAGTAAAAGCTTGCAAACCCGCTCAAAAGTATCTGCAACACTCGACATAACAAAATAATCTCGGGGTAGACGGGGTATATGAGTAAACAGGTATGCACACAAAAATAAGCAAATGAAGCAACCAACAAATAAGACAAGGATAACCAACACAAAACACCCAGGTTTTATTCCTAATAAAATAAAAGCTTAACTAAAAAGAAATACTTAAAAGACTAGGCTGCCTCCTAGGAGCGCTTCTTTTATGTCATTAGCTTGACACAGATTTCAAAGTTAACCCGGATCGGGCCACTTTGGCTTTGAGGCTACTTCCTCATCGGAATCAGAATGAAGGAAAGGGGTGTGACCACAACAACAGCAAGTCAAGTGCTCTACTAAGTGTTTGAACTTAACTCTCCAGATAGCACTGACTCTTTTCTTCTTCTCGTTCTTGCGCAGAGTAAGCTTCGGTACACCGACATGTTCAGAAGGCTCGGAAGAAAGGTCCTCACGGGTAGATATAGAAATGTCATCATCCGAACTAAAGAAGTTGGATGGGATCTCATCGCAAATCGAATATCGTGCACCTCAACTCTCTTTTGAAAGTACAAGGTCTCGGCTTTTCTCTTGGTTGCCCAAAATACTTTTTGAGTCTTTGACCATTGACCTTAAAGGGTTGATCACCATACCCGTTTAACGTGATCGCTCCACTTGGATGAACATCGAGAATCTCAAAGGGGCCAGACCATCTAGATTTGAGCTTACCGGCAAACAAATGGAGCCGGGTATTATAAAGTAAAGCCATATCACCCACTTTGAATTCTCGATCCTTGATCTTAGCGTTGTGGAGTATCTTAGTTCTTTCCTACCCGATCTTCGCATTCTCATATGCTCTCGAGTCTAAATTCATCGAGCTCGTTTAATTGCAATAATCTCTTCTCCCCACGTAGCCGGCTATCGAAATTCAAGAATTTAATAGCCCGAAGCTCGTGCTCAAGCTCGACCGGGAGATGGCAAGCTTTGCCATAGACCATTTGGAAGGGTGACGTGCCCATCGGGGTCTTAAACGCGGTGCGATAGGCCCAAAGCGCGTCATCCAACTTTAGACTCAGTTGGATCTATTTGAGTTCACGGTCTTTTCTAAAATCCTTTTAAGGCTCGGTTGCTTATCTCGACTTGGCCACTTGTTTGGGGATGATACGGTGTACCGATTTTATGTCTCACACCATATTTTTCAAGAACTTTATCAAGCGGCGCGTTCCAAAAATGAGTACCTTCGTCACTAATGAGGGCTCAGGACGCCAAACTGGTGAAGATATTCTTTTGCAAGAATTTCTTCACAACTTTGTGATCATTAGTTTGGGTGGCTATTGCCTCCACCCACTTGGAGACGTAGTCTACACGGACGAGAATGTATTTATTTCCACACGACGATGGAAAGGGTCCCATGAAATCAATTCCCCACACGTCGAAGACTTCGCATTCCGAATGGGCCTAAGTGGCATTTCCATCCTATTACTCGCCTCCCAATTCTCGGCACCTATCGCAACCTTTACAAAAGGCTTCGCGTCCTTAAAAAGAGTCGGCCGTAGAATCCGGCTTGGAGGATTTTTGCAAGCTGTCTTGGGTGCTCCGTAGTGTCCTCCCGTGGGACCACTATGACATTGCTCCGAGAATATCCCATTGCTCATGTTCCGGAACACACCTTCTAAGCAACCCATCTTTACGGACCTTGAACAAATAAGGATCCTCCCACACGAGATACTTTAAATCGAAAAGAACTTCTTCCTCTCGTCGATACGTCATGTCCTCTAAATGACCACTTGCTAAATAGTTGGCGTAATCGGCGTACCACGGCCTAACGGTATCAAGCTTCATCAATTGCTCGGTAGGGAAATCGATGCCTATTTCTTGTGATTTACGCCACCCTCATTTACTAGGCGAGACGGATGATCAGCCACAACATTATCACTACCCTTCTTATCTTTGATCTCAAGGTCAAACTCTTGCAAAATTAGAATCCATCTGAGTAACCTTGGTTTTGCATCTGCTTTGTCCATAAGATAGCGTAGGGCTGCATGGTCGGTCCAAACTACAACTTGAGACCCTAGAAGATAACTTCTAAACTTGTCAATAGCAAAAACGACGGCTAAGAATTCCTTCTCAGTCGTGGTGTAATTGCATTGAGCCGGGTTCAAGGTGCGGCTCGCATAGTAAATGGGCCCGAACTTTTTATCAATTCTTTGACCTAAAAGCGGCGCCGATTGCGTAGTTAGAGGCATCACATAATAATTCAAAAGGCTTAGTCCAGTCAGGTGCGATTAAGATAGGGGCACTTATGAGCTTTTCCTTCAGGCAATTGAAAGCTTCTTTGCATTTTTCATCAAACACGAACATAACATCATCTTTAAGAAGGTTGGACAGGGGCTTGGCAATGGTGGAAAAGTCCTTAATAAATCGCCCGTAGAAACCAACATGACCAAGGAAGCCGCGTACCTCCTTGACAGGTTTTCGGATACGACATTTTTTCAATGGCTTCTACTTTGGCCTTATCAACTTGAATACCGGTGCCGGACACCTTGTGTCCCGTAACGATCCCCTCATCAACTAGAAAAT
The DNA here is from genome assembly GCA_036785695.1 of Gentiana straminea. Classification (NCBI taxonomy): domain Eukaryota; kingdom Viridiplantae; phylum Streptophyta; class Magnoliopsida; order Gentianales; family Gentianaceae; genus Gentiana; species Gentiana straminea. The sequence continues at coordinate 753,366 of JAVUPR010000019.1, forward strand.
GGCATTTCTCCCGGTTAAGCACTAAATTCTTTTCAACACGGCGTTGAAGTACCATATCTAGATTCGCCAAGATCTCATCGAAGCTATCGCCATAGGCGAGAAGTCATCCATGAAGACTTCCATACATTTTTCCACAAGTCCATCGAAGATGGCCAACATGCACCGTTGAAAAGTCGCGGGTGCATTGCGAGAGGCCGAAAGGCATCTGCGGAAAGCAAAAGTGCACGATGGACACGTAAACGTAGTCTTCTCCTGGTCATTTGGGTCGATGGCTATCTGGAAGTAACCAGAATATCCATCGAGGAAACAATAATACTTGTGACCACTCAGTCTTTCAATAAGCTGGTCAATGAAGGGTAAAGGGAAATGGTCTTTGGCGGTGACTTCATTCAATCTGCGATAGTCAATGCAGACTCTATAGCCACTCACAAGGCGTAAAGCTATCTCTTCCCCCTTTTCATTCTTTTCAACGGTGATACCTCCCTTCTTTGGCACAACTTGGGTGGGGCTAACCCACTCACTATCGGCAATTGCATAGATGATTCCCATGTCTAACCACTTTATAACTTCCTTCTTGACAACCTCCTGCATATGCGGATTCAGCCTTCGCTGAGGTTGTCTTACTTTCTTAGCTCCTTCCTCCGTTCGGATTTTATGCATGCACACATCGGGGCTGATTCCTCTGATATCACCCACTTGCCATCCGAACGCGAGGATATTCTTTTCAAGCACTTTTATCAGCAGTGCTTCTTGCTCGGGCTCGAGTTTTGAAGAGATGATTAAGGGCAACTTATCACCATCCTTAAGAAAAATGTACTTAAGGTGTTGAGGAAGCGGTTTAAGCTCCAAGTCAGTAGGTGGTTGCTCAATACTAGATTTTAAAGGGCCACCTTTTTCCTTATGGGCTTGAAGTGGTTGACAGTAGAACACCTCATCTTCCCGAGGCGTAACCCCAGAAAGGTACTGGATAACATCATCCATAGGGATCCTTCTGTCAGTACCTGCTTCCTCCTTCTTATGCTTAATCATCTTTCTCAACTCTACTTCTTTCAGCTCTTCTGCTAGCCTTTCCCAATCATCAACCCCCCAATGAGTAGTCTCTCTCCAAAAATCCACTTCGTCCCAACTACCCATCAGGGCTTCCTCTTCTACAGGGCTAAAGTCTTCCTGATGCAACTCTTTGAAATCATCGTTCATTGCTGGGAATTTCCATGTTTCCTGTTCATTGACAGGCTGAGCAAGTTGTGAAGACGACTTTTCAGTGACTACGGCCTGTAATGAAATAGAAGGTGGTCCACAGTCAGCTTGATCTTCAATGTTTATAACTTCGAAAACACCTATCTCTGTCAGCTCTTCAGCTTCCTCAGATTTGGCATCTTCTTTGTCCTCATAAATTGCTTCAATGAACGAGATTTCTTCACTCAAAGTGTTCTCTAGACTTTTCCCTTGTGTAAAGGTAACGGATGTATCATCAACTCTAAGTGTAATCGACCCTTACGAAGTCAATGAGGGCGGCGAGAGGTGTCTAAAAAGGTCCGGCCTAGAATTAGAGGCATCTCCTTGTCGGTGGGTAGTCCAAGATAACCCAGTCGGTAGGGAAAACCAAATGTTCAACATGAAGAAGAACATTAGTAACACAACCGGCTGCTGAGCGACTAGATCGGTCCACCATCTGAAGAGAAATAGGGCGTTCCCGCATTCTTTTATCTAAGCCGAGCTTTTTGCAGACGTTTAATGGCATCACATTTATAGAGGCCCCTGAGTCGCATAAGACGTTTTGGAACTTGTGGCCTTCAATCTCACAAGAGATTGAAGGTCTTCCGGGGTCACCTCGCTTAATTGCAACTTTTTGTGAAACCATAGAACACTCTTCTCTTAAAATCTCTTCTGCCATCCCTTGAAGCTTCTTCTTACTCCCACAAACTTCTTTAAGATACTTAGAGCACTTGGGCATTTCAGTCAATACCTCTGCTAAGGGCATACTAACTTGAGTGTCTCTAAGCATCCTCCTCACTCCATCATACTGCTTGTCATTAGTGAGGGCTTTCTCTTTCCTTTTTGGTGGATAAGGAAGGGCTTTATCATTCCCCGTGGCCCGATTCTTTATCGCCTCATCCTCCTTATCCTTCCATCTCACGAACTTTTCTTCCTTTTTCTTAGTCAGGGGTACAGCCTCCTGACTTTCCTTCCTTTCCTCTTCATCAGAATCATTGTCGCCTCCCGAAGAATTATCACTAAGCTCCTCCTCATCGTTGCTTCCTTCGGCATTTGATTTCGATTACCCCCTCCGAACTTATTGCGTCGGGAGGGGTTGCTCGTTTCCCGATACCTTCCCGGGTCCCGCTTGCTTACCACTTCTCGGCGTGACTTCATTCAACTCTTGGTCTCCATACTCCCGTTGAGGTGTGATGGCGGTGCAAACATTGATATCGCTTTCGGATTTCTCTCGGTATAACTTGGAAGTTTACCGTGGGGTCCGCTTGCTTGCCGATCCGCCATCCGCCCGACTGTCTCTCTATTGCCTTGACACTAGTAGACAAGGTCTTCACCATATCCACTAGCTCATCAAACTTATGCTGAGGGACACATGAGGTGGTGTGATTTTGATGTTGGCTTTGATTCCAACCACCTTGCGGTCTCTGGGAGTTGGGATTGTAAGATTGATTAACCACTCCAGGAGGTGGTCTTTGATAGCTTGAGTTGAAGGAAGTGTTTGAATTGGATGGGCCAGGTGGTGCATTGGGACGTTGAAATCCGGAATAATTCCGGTTCTGATTGAAGTTTCCTTGGGTTTGGTTGAAATTCACTTCCTCAGTGATTTCATCTCCCGCCTGAAGTCCCATATAATTCACATCTGATGGCGCTCTTTGCTGCTGCATCTGCAAATTGGCTAGTTGCTTGCTCATTATTTCCATTTGAGCAACTAGCTTCTTAGTCTCGAGTTGCTCGCGAGCGGACTCCCACGATTCCCACTAACATTGGCCTTCCTTGGAGATGACCACATGTTATTCTTCGCTATTGTTTTAGCTACCCCTGTGGCGGCGTCATCACCTCCCCTAGAAAGGATCCATGAGCGGATCGAATCAAGGTAGTCAATATTTGGTTGAGAGACACCTCGTAGAATAACTCGAGTAGCTCATGTCTATCGTATCCATGATTGGGGCACTTCCTCATCAATAGATTTAGTCTTTCCCATGCTTTACCCACACTCTCACCATCAAGTTGTTCAAATGTGGCTATCTCCCTTTTCATGTCCATGATTGTACCAGGGGAGACCCACTTAAGAGCAAAGGCTCTTTTAACGTCATTCCAGGAATGGAGAGAATGATGGGCTAAGGATTTAAACCAACGGCTTGCTTCTCCTTTTAGAGCAAACGGGAAGAGTTTCAACTTTACAATCTCAAAATCAACACCAGGATAATGGCCTGCTTCGCAGATTTGAACAAAGGTGGATAAGAAGTCATGTGGATCTTCTTGAGCAAGTGCCATGAAAGGAACTATTACGGACTAGTCCTACCACTCCATTTTGAGATCAAAGTTTACTTGCCCCATTTACGGAGGGCGAATAGGTCTATGCCCTTCCGGGAAATCCTGGTTAAGATAGGGAGCATAGGGATCTTGGTTTAACTTGGTTTATTTGGTTTTGATGGAATTGTTGCAATTGATTATGTAGCCCTTGACTTGTTGATTCGTTGTTCTTTGTAAAGCTTGGATGCGTTGAAGGAGCGATTCATTTGGGCTTGAGGATCCGGATTTGGATTTGGAAGAGCTGGATTAGGAGGAAGCTGGATTCGGATTTTGAACTTGGTCGCCATGATGTCCGGATCGGGAAAGAGCTTCCGTTTGAGAATGGATCGTTCGGTTCGGGGTTAAAGATAAGAGGTCCCTTCTTACTCTGGTTTGCATAAACCGGGGGGAGGGCGAAAAAAGGAAGAAATCAACCTTTGGGTTGATGAGGACGAGTTTTGAGAAGATTGGAGGGTTTAGAAGTTTAGAAAGAGAGAAGAGAGGAGAAAAGTGAAGAGTTTCAGGGGCTGAACTGGCGTTCAGAGGATGAACTGGGAGGTAGACGGGCGTTTAAAGTCTGGATGAGCGTTTGGGAATCCAGACGCTCGTCCGATCGGCTTTAAACGATGCGAGAGGAGAAATTTTTAGACCGGACGGGCGTACGAAAGGATGGACGCCCGTTTAGAAGCGAAAAACGAAACGAGATAAAGAAAAGAATAGCGAGGAAAGAAAATAAAAACCTAAAATAGTAATAATTAAGGCAACAAATTTATACGATCTAAAATCTAAGCAAATCTAAGCTAAATCTAAGGTCGCTAAAATCTAAGATCTAAAGAAAAATCTAAGGCTGCTAAACTAATAAAAATCTAACGTGAACAATAACATAAAATAAATAAAAACTAAGATAAATAAAGTCAAATCTATGAAATCTAAAATCTAAAATCTAAGGTAAATGTAAAATGAAAGAAAGTAAAAAAAACGTAACAATTAGATTATTACCTAAAAAAAATTAGTATCGAAATAAAAATTGCACCTAGAAGAATCCGACAACCGTTACCGACTCCCCGGCAACGGCGCCAAAAACTTGTTCGGTAAAAACGAGTTTTACAATTTATAACCGAAACACCCCAAGTATAAGGATCGTAGTATAGGATGTTAACGGGTCGTCCTAAGGGAGTGGAATGTTTATCGGATCAAGGAACAATTATTCTATCGATTATCACGACTATTAACTAAAACTAAGATTTATACTAATTATGAATTAATGAACAGTAACTACGATGAACAGTAAATACGATGAACAGTAACTGGGAACCTAAATTATGCTTAAAACAATGAAAAACAACTATAATCTTAAAACAACTAAACTTAGCAATCAACGATTGATACGAACTATTTGGTTTATCAAATAATTAAAACAACGGCAAGGCAACGGGAATCCACCGATCAATCAACCCAACCCCAACTAGACGGCAAGTTAAAGATATAATTTTTAGTAATGATCTATCACGAATTCGATTAAATTTCTCTAAACGAATTCTAGGGTTTCGTTTTCTTTTTCAAGTAAAACAAAACGACATGCAAAACACGATCACGAGATTATTTCTAATACTCCTACTCAACTAACTATGATCAATCTCTTGAAACATAATCAATCGCATCAATTGAAAAGGTCACAACTTGAACAATATTTTCATATAAATTCAAAGCATAAAAGATGGTTTCATCGATCTCTCGATTCGAATAAAACGTAAACGATAAAAAACAATATCCAATTGATGAAAAATTATAACTTTACTCACTAAACATGTAGCAAAAATCTCTCTAGTTGGTGTTGATGTTGATCGGTTTCATCCGTTGTCCCACCGCGATGTGCTTAGCCAACAACCATGATGTTGATCATAATCATTGGATTGGAAGAAATCATCTTCTAATTGGTATTGATGCGGTGCTTCTCGTATCAAAAGTGCGGCTAGAATTGTGTATGCGTGAATGATGAATTAGGGTTGGAACAAGGGCTGCTTTTATAGAAAAGAGAGGCGGTTAATGCTCAAGTCGGCGCCGGACGCTAGTTTAAGAATCCGGACGCCCGTTTGACCGCTTACGGACGCTACATGGACGTTCGTTTGAGGTCAAAGCCGAACTCTCTCGTATCAAATTCGCCGTGAACGCTAGTTCGGCTCCGGACTCAAACTTCTAAAATTCATATCTTGAGTTGTAGACCTCCAAAAATTATGATCCGAATGTCATAAAAAAGCTCTCGGAAAACTCTACAACTTTCATTAAGGACTCTTCTTCAGAAAACGCCTTTTTGACTAGCCCGTCGTATTACGAGTCGTTTTCGGGATTTCCCCAAGCTTTATTTCATCTTCATCCTCTTGTATCTCTTTCTTTCCACTTTAATCTTCAATCAAACATCATTTAGACCTCTTCCATTCCACATTTGTGCACCTAAAAGATGACAAAACCGAGCAAAACGTAAAACCATACAAAATAGATAATAAAACCACGATATTTACTCGATTTTGCATTTTAACTATTCAAAACGTCATTCTCTCAATTTATCCTTTTAGCCATGTGATTTTCTATAAAAATCACTAAAACACGGAAGATAATGTTACGAAATAACTCGATAAAAACCATAAAATTAGTCGTAAACAGTTCTCAAGGGAATCAAGAAAGGGACTCTGTATATACTACAAGGGTCAGTTGTTGCTGGTTCTGCTGCTGTGGCATTAGCTGAGGTTCATCAGTCACAGCTTACAAAACTGTGGCACATGAGACTGGGTCTCATGGGTGAAAGGGGGATGCAGGTTCTTTCTCAGAAAGATCTTCTTGGGGGATGTAAGGTCAAGAATCTGGATTTTTGTGAGCATTGTGTGTTTGGGAAGCTACATAGGAGCAAGTTCCCAAAAGGAATACACAATACAAAGTCGTCACTTGATTACATTCATTCTGATTGTTGGGGGCCATCAAAGGTGGAGTCATTGGGTGGTCATAGATACTTTGTGTCCTTTATTGATGACTATTCAATGGATGAATTGGGTAGTGCTAATGAAACACAAAAGTGCGGCATTCAAGAGCTTCATGCAATGGAAGGCTCTAGTTGAGAATCAGTTAGAAAAGAAGATCAAGAGGCTTCGTACAGATAATGGTCTGGAATTCTGCTGGACTGAGTTTGATACTTTGTGCAAAACTGAGGGTATTGCCAGACATCACACAGTCAGGAATACTCCTCAGCAAAATGGTGTAGCTGAGAGAATGAATCAAACTCTTCTGGAGAAAGCAAGATGTATGTGTTCTCATGTTGGTTTATCAAGGAGATTTTGGGCAGAGGCTGTTACCACAGCTTGCTACTTAATCAACAGGAGTCCTCACACAGGGATCAGTCTCAAAACACCAGTTGAGATGTGGTCAAGCAAGCCTGCAGATTATTCAGTTCTAAGGATATTTGGAAGCACAGTTTACTATCATGTCAGTGAAGGGAAACTGGAAACAAGGGCCAAGAAAGGAGTATTTTTGGGGTATGGCGATGGAGTAAAAGGGTACAGAATTTGGTCATCAGCAGAAAACAGAGTTATTCTTAGCAGAGATACAGTTTTCGATGAAAATTCTATACTCAGTTCATCAGTGGGAGGATAACTGAAACTGAAACCGTTCCTTGAAACTGAGAAATCTGACAGTAAGGTGGAGCTTCAGGTGGAGTCAGTTGGAATGCAACAATCAACTGATCCAAGTCAGTTTTCATCTGATCTGGTTGATGAACCAGAGCTGAATCCAAGCCAGTCAGCTGAGCAAATGTCAGTTGAGCGTCAAACTGAGAACGTGGGTCAGCAGAGTATAGCTGTCAGCAGAGCTAAAAGATCCAATGTTGGGATACCTCCAAAAAGGTATGGGTTTGATGATATGGTTGGATACGCACTTCAAGTTGCAGAAGAAGTGGATGGTTTTGAACCTTCTACTTACAGGGAAGCAGTGACATGTTCTGAAGCATCTCAATGGCTTGCTGCCATGGGAGATGAAATGGAGTCATTACTGAAGAATCAGACTTGGGATCTAGTTAAACATCTAGCTGAAAGGAGAGTTGTTATTTGCAAATGGATTTTCAAGAAGAAGGAAGGGATAACTGAGGCAGAAAGAGTTAAGTATAAGGCACGTTTGGTTGCAAGAGGATTCAGTCAGAAAGAAGGAGTGGACTTTGATGAGATATTCTCACCAGTGGTCAGACATACTTCAATCAGAGTGTTACTAGCAATGGTGGCACAACAAGACTTAGAACTTGAGCAGTTAGATGTGAAGACAGCTTTTCTACATGGTGAGGTAGATAAAGAGATATACATGACTCAGCCAGAGGGTTTCCAAGTTCCTGGTAAGGAAGATATTGTGTGTAAGTTGAAGAAGTCCTTGTATGGACTGAAGCAAGCTCCTAGACAGTGGTATAAAAGGTTTGACGAGTTATATGATCCGGTTGGGTTACGGCGAAGTCCTTATGATTGCTTGTGTCTACAATGATCGGTTAGAAGATGGATCTTACATATATCTTGTGTTTTATGTGGATGACATGCTGATAGCTTCAAAGAAGAAGTCTGATGTTCAGTATCTGAAAGACCTTCTCAGTGCTGAGTTTGAAATGAAAGATTTGGGTGCAGTCAAGAAAATTTTAGGGATGGAGATATGGAGAGATAGAAATCAGAAGAAGCTATTTTTATCTCAGCAGGGCTATATACAGAAGATTTTGTCAAAGTTTGGCATGTCAGCTGCTAAGCCAATAGATAATCCTATGGCATCAAATGTTCATTTGTCAGTTTTTGCTTCACTATCAGCAGAGGAGAATGAGTATATGTCAAGAGTTCCCTACGCTAGTGCAATTGGCAATCTGATGTATGCCATGGTGTGCACTAGGCCTGATCTGGCTCAGGCAGTCAGTGTTGTCAGCAGGTTTATGGCTCAACCTAGAAAGGAACACTGGAAAGCTGTGAAAAGAATGTTCAGATACCTTAGAGGTACAGCTGATGTTGGTCTCATTTATGGAGGTGATGCGAGCGATCACGGGATACCGTGATGCCGATTATGCGAGGTGATGTGGACGAGTAGAAAATCTATGACCGGTTATGTTTTCACATTGGGGAATTCGGTTGTCGGTGGAAAGCAACTCTTCAAGCAACAGTGGCTTTATCAACTACTGAAGCTGAGTATATGGCTCTTTCTGAAGCAGCCAAGGAGGGTGTCTGTTTGAAGGGATTAGTCAGTGATTTGGGGCTACATCAGGATCAAGCTGAGATTTATTGCGACAGTTTAAGTGCAATTTGTCTAGCTAAGGATCAGGTTCATCATGAGAGAACCAAGCATATTAATGTGAGGTATCATTTTCTGAGAAATGAGAAGAGGGTTGTAGTGAAGAAGATCAGCACCAAGGAAAACCCTGCTGATATATTCACTAAACCAGTTCAAGAAGAGCAAGTTTCGGTTGTGCCTGGACTTGCTGAATATTCAAAGCTTGTAAACTGAATTCTGGATACTCAGTTGAGGACATATCAACTTGAGTGGATTCTGAGGAGAAGTCTGGTACTGTACATCCTGGCATTGACGAATGCATCCGGTACAAGTACATCCGATCATGCAATTCGGTGACGTTGAATGAGAGTTCAAGTCAAGGTGGAGATTTGTCGAGTTTTGGTGACTTGATCTCTGGCGAGAAATATCTGGTGGAACTAATCTGGGAAAACTGAGACTGAGATTGATGGTCAGTTCAGTTAAGTATATTCAGTTCTGTGAAAGTGAGTTTGATGAAGTGCAACCGAGTTTCTTCTGAAGTCAGCAGTCAGTTTCTGGTTTGCTACGTTATGCTGAGTATAGCCGAGTTCTACATCTGGGCAGTTGATTACAAGTTTGAGGAGTCAGTTTGTGAACTGAGTTTCGTCTGGTGGATAATAGCTTTAGCTGGGGTCCACATCTGGGGTATTTATGGTAGTTCCGACAAACATCTTTGGCGGTTAGGGTTTGGGACTTGTGTCTATAAATACCAATGTTGTAATCAATGCAATGTGTGTCTTTCAAGAGTGTTGTCCACACACTTGTGGAAACCTTGTAATTATGTGCATAATAAAATATTTCCTTTTCTGTCCGTGGACTAGTCGGCACAACGCCGGAAACCACGTTAAATCACCGTGTTCTTCTTGTTTTATGTGTTTTATCAATTCCGCCATTCTTTACGTTTGTATTGCTATCTGTGTTTGTTTCTTTCTTAAACTGCATATTCCTATCTGTGTTTATAACAGATATGTATCTGATAGTTTGAAAAGGGTAGCAAAGGTGTCATGTATGATAATAGATGACTAGAAAGATAATTGAAGTATTATATTTACGATTTCATTTATTGGGATTTGTAACGGTCTAGTATTTTCGTGATTCATGGATTTAAATTCTCAATTCATGATAGAGAAGTACGTGCGAATCCGAAAATTACTTGGGTTTTCAGGTTGGGACATTACATTTCTCAAGATAACTAAATTACCCACCTCAAAAGATGCATTCTTTTTGTTAGAGTAACAAGAAGTGTTTTGCTTTCGCAATTAAGATATCCCCACACAATTGTCTGGGACTAATACTTCGAAGTACTGTCGGACACCAGAGGTGGGGATCTCTCCCAACAAGGTTTTCTGTAACAAAAAGTGTTTTATTCATATATACATATATATATATATATATATGATTCATATATCAGTACAAGGAAGGTCAGGGTACAACATCACAGATGACACAGAATTAAATTACAGCAATCAAGACATTTGCAGATGATTACCAAAGCAAAGGATATTGAAGAGACTTGCAGACAAGAAACAAGAATCTTGTATGTGTTGAGTGTTACAGAAACGTCAGGCCCGTATTTTGCAGCTTCTGAATTGTGATCATATCGATCTTCTTCCTCATGTCTTCTGTTAAATGATTCTTCCAATCACCGATCTCTCCTTTACGAAAAAATACCTTGTTTTCGATCCTAAGGGCTTTTTGAAATCTTCCAGTCTTATTCACTTCTAAATTACTCAATTCTTCGAAACTGCACATCTTCACGATTTTCTCTGGCATAGTCTCATTAATTTCGTCTATAGAAAAAGGGTTCCCCATAAACTCAGCCAATTTCTTGACATAAAATATAGAATCCCTTTTCACGTCTTCATATTTCAAGAACAAAAGCCTGTCCGGCCTTTCGATGCTCGCATTCCAGTACCCTAAAACATGATCCCAGTACGATCCGTAAAAAACTCTTCCAGCACAGAAGTCTTCAAACAGCTCCTCCATGGACAAGGGCTTACTATCCATACTTGATAAAATTGTACTGTTTTGCATCCTGTCTGTCATGTGCCACAAAGAAGTGAATGTGTCCTTAGGTTCCCTAAAAATGTACACGATTTTCGACCCGGATTGGATTATGGATCTTGGCAAAAGTTTGTAAGGGTTGTGTGTAGCTATAAGTGGGAGCTTTCGCGACTGGGAAAACGAATCATTGGCAAATTCCTCTAACAAAGGAAGGCAATCGTGTGGGACCGATGTTACCAGTGGAGAGGTGGTTTCGTTGAAAAGATCACGAGTCATAACCGCGAAAGCCAAGGCTTTAAGCCATGTAGTACCGGTTTTCGGAAAACTACATAAGAAGATATCAGAGGGTTGAGCTTGGAATTTGTCCTGAAGGATCAAAGTTGCCTCCAAGAATGGAGCTGGGAGCCATACACCCTCATACTCGTATAGAGCATAAGCAGGGTTAAAGTTTTCATGCTTTGGAAGATTTAATAAGAAATCTGGGAAATTCATGTTTGCATTGGCCATGTGGTTTTCTTCTTTCTCCTATAGCTTGCCTTCTCTCTTTTGGTTTACTATTGCAAAATGGCAGTTGAATTTTTGAAGCATCCATAGTCTACTAACCATATATATACTTAAATAACATAAAATTACGATTCCAAACGTATCACATTACGCAAAAGGAAAGTCAACTCGTGTGTATAAGGGTTTTTTTTTTTTTTTTTTTTTTTTTTTTTTTTTGGGTGTGAAAAAAGTTTTAACACTTTTATCTTAGGAATTTTGTAAGTGTGGACGTTGGATCTTTACTGTTGTTTATACATCATGATAACACCATCATAACTGTGGTGCTTGGGTCATCAGTTGGTGAGGGAAATTTTATAAATCCTAAGTGTTTTGTAAAGCTCCATTAACCTCCATCTGGTTCATTTAGAACTACTCCATCCGTCCCATTTTATTTGTCCTGTTTGACTTTTCACACCGATTAAAAAAATATAGTTAATTCTTTGAATCTCATTAAATGATCCAATATTTTTACATTTATGACATTTAAATAGTTGTTAGAGTATTTAATTCTACACACATTTTATTGTAAATATTAGAGGGTAGGACATTTGAAGAAATTTGACAGTAAATGCCCAAGTTGGACACTTATTTTGGGACAAACAAAAAAGGAAATATGGACAAATAAAATGAGACATATGGAGTATAATTGATCCAATAAATTGGTATTTTAGCGCTGGTTACTTTGTGCAAATTGTTTGATAACGCCATCTGATTAGAAACTAGGGGTCAGAGTCCATAAGGACTGATTTTAAACTTAAATGGTTGAGAAGGACAGTCACTACATGTGTTACTACATTTTTATACATGTGTTACTACACGTGTTACTACATGTTTGTCTTTCTCAACCATTTTAGATTAAAACCTGTCCTTTACAACCTTTAACCTTAGAAAACTATGTCTACGATGACTTTTACAAAGCCTGAAGAGGGCATGTCAAGTATAAGGCCACCATATTTTACTGGTGTGCATTTTGACCAATGGAAAAGAGCCATGAGACTTCATTTGGAATCACTTGAGCCTGATATTTGGTATATGTCATTAAAGATAGACCTTTTGTCCTGATAAAAATCAAGATCACATGAGATGTGGTTGAATATGTTGTCAAAACTAGAAAATAGTGGAAAGAAGCATATAAGAAGAAAATCTATGTAAATGCTAGATCAATGACCATCTTGATCAATGCATTAAGTATTGAATAAGCTAGATATGTTTCTATGTGCACATCTGCAAAAGAGATTTGGTCTAAACTATAACTCAAATATGAATGAACAAACAGAGTTACGGAATCAAAGATTAATATCGTGATACATTTCTATGAATTATTCAAATGAAAGCATCTGAATCTGTTTGTGAGATGGTTGCAAGATTATCCAAAATTATTGATGCACTGGAATCACTTGGAGGAACCTTCTCTATTAATTCAAGAGAAAGTTCAAACGTTAATGAGAAGTTTAACACTTGAGTAGGATGCAAAGACCAATAACTAATTTTGTCCTTGCAGCAGGTAAAGTAGAAGAAAATACAAGACATCCAAAAACCATCAATACTTCATAGTTATGTTCTTTCTGATGAAGCATAAAAAAGGATTATTATTATTATCAAGTATATGTGTAGGCCTCATATTGATTAATCTGACAGCATGTAGTACACAATAACCCCACAAACTTAAAGGTGAATGAGACTGAAATTTCAATGCCCTGGCAGCATTCATGATATGTTGATGTTTTCTCTCCACAACACCATTTTGTTGTGGAGTGACCACATAACTTATTTCATGAAAAATACCTTTTGCATCATACAATTCTGAATACTTGAATTCCGGACCATTATCAGACCTAAGAACCGTTATAGATTTGTGAAACTGATTCAATGCATAAGAATAAAAGGCAGTTATGACACTTCTTATTTCTTCTTTAGACCTCAAAAGATAATTCCAAGTGTATCTAATGAAATCATTTACAATTCCAGAACCACGAAGCATACTTATAGCTTTATTGTGGACAAAATGAGAAAAAAGTTGGCGAATTGGAAAATCAAAAGTCTGGCACGTGCAGGCAGAAGGATTTTGATAAAGAGCTCCCTGGCAACACACCCGTTCTATGCAATGCAAACGGTTAAGCTTCCACATAGTATATTGGATGATATGGAGAGAATTTGTAGAAGCTTTTTTTGGGGGGAGGAAAGTGGAAAGAGACATATGCATTTCCTATCCTGGAATACGCTTTGTCAACCGAAAGAGTGCGGAGGCTTAGGTTTCAAAACCTGAAATTCATGAATATTGCAATGCTTGGAAAATTAGTCCGGCAAACGCTCATTGATGATCATTCGTTGTGGGTGAAAGTTTTGATCCAAAAATATGGTAGTCCCTTTGAGAAGCCTAAACCCACAAGCTCGAGTTTGTGTGGAAGAGCATTTGCTATGCAAGCATCCTACTTGAAGGAAGGTTTTGACGTTGCTAATGACTCTATCATTTGGAGTAATGCCAGTAATAAAAAATATAGTGTTGCAGATGGGTACTCCTTCCTCTGTAAAGAGACTCAGCCTACCACTGATATGATTTGGGAGGATATATGGCATCTCAAAGGACCGGCCCGCCTCAACTTTACCATGTGGCAAACGACTCATGATGCTTTGCCTACAATGTCGTTGTTGTCCAAACGCCATGTTTCACCAACAGCCGTGTGCAAATTATGTAATGTCGCTGACGAGACTTGCCTACATGTCTTGAGAGATTGTACGGTCGCTAAGAAACTTTGGAAAATTATTGTCCCAAAGCCGAACTGGAGGGACTTTTTTTCGCATGTTGCCCCAGCTGACTGGATTCGACACTCTATCATTGATAAAGAAAAACAAAAAAATTGGTCTTATCAGTTTAGGGATGTGATTCATTGTATTTGGTAGTAGAGGAACAAGATCCACCACGGAACTGAGTGGCCATCCTCCCTTGCATGTGTTGATTTCCAAATCTGAAGCTCGAGTTTGAAACCTTAGATTAGCGTGAAATTTTGATTAGCCTTTCCTTGTGTAGTTATTTTTTATTTTTATGCAAACTTTGTAAGTTGTGGTTTTCTACGTTTCCAATTTAATAAAATGATCATTTCTAAAAATAAATAAAAAACAGTCCATGCATAGTCTGATGCCTGTAAGGCCCCCAGATATTCATGTGTACTAATTCAAAGATAGAATTAACAGAAGAAGAACTTAATGGAAAAGGCAACTTTTTTTGTTTAGCTAAAGGCACACATAGCATACAAAATTATTAGGTACTTGAATTTGATTACAAGAATGGCGTTATAAATCAGCTCTATTACTAGATAGATGGCATAATCTACAGTGCCATAACATGTCTTCTTCAATCTTATCTGACAAAGGAATTTGTGTGCAAGCATTCAATGCAGTATGGACAATACAATCCGATTTGAGCACATATAAACCTCTATCTTTCTCAGATGATCCAATCATCTTCCCACCGAATTTGTCCTACATCAAACACTTATTAGCAACAAAAAAATAGATATACTGGAATTATTAATAAGCCTATTAATAAGTTAGATTATATTTGAAACCAGGCACACAAAGCACAAGAGATAGAATCAAGTGATCATTTATCTTGACTTGCCCTACAAAAGTTATAGCAATGTTTTGACCATTAGGTAGAGTGACTGTGACCCTAGTAACTGGTTTTTAGCAATAAAAAGAATACTATCATATACAATATGGTCTGTGGCACTTGAATCCACAAACCAACAGTTATAAGACAAACCTTGAACCTCATTAGGATCTGGTTTGAGGTTTTTAGTAAAAGCAGTCACTTGGTTCACAGAGGGATGGTTAGAATCTGCCTTATTAACTTCCATAATCCTCATCAATTGAGTCACTTGATCCTGTAATTGACCGATCTTTGGCTGATGATTTGCGGCTGTACTGAGATGCGTTTAGAATTTGTGGCCATTTCTTGAGTTTCTTCTTGATTAACCATATTTACCCTTGGTTTGGATTTGAAACCTGGTGGACAACCATGATTTTTGTAGCATTTATCCACCGTGTGACCATTAAATCCATAGTAAGAACTTGAACTTTCTTGGTATTTGCACCAGACCTATTATTGACAGAATTCACAGATTGATTAGGATATATGTTTTGAGTATTAGCAGATTGTTGTCCAGACCTGTTCTGCCCCTGCACTTGATTAACAAAAACCATAGATTCTGATCCTTGGGGATGCCCCAAAGCATATTGTACTTGTCTTTCAAACTTTACAACCATAGCAAAAGCTTGCTTTAGATTTGGCAATGGTGATAACAGAAAAACTTGAGACCTTATGGGAGCAAAACTATCATTAAGGCCTTTCATGAACCTAATCACATAATCTGCTTCAATATAGGCATTCATCTTGGAACTAATGTTGCAGACACAAGGTTTCCACATTCACAAGTTGGAAGAGGCTTCAGAATTTCGATTTCATCCCATTTTGCTTTCGGTTTAGTAAAATAAGAGGTTACCGACAAGTTTCCTTGTTTAATCAGACTCACTTCTTCCACAAGATCTGATACTATAAAATAATCAACATTGGAGAATCTATCTTCCAAATCTAACCAAACATCTCTAGTTGTTTTCATCCACATAACACTTTGTCCAATATCCGGTATAACAGACTTGATAATCCAAGTAAGAACAATAGTATTACATTGACTCCATACTCTATACAAATAATCATTAATGTCTTGTTTTTCTATAGTTCCATCAATAAAACCCAACTTATTCTTGGTTTCAAGCATCATAGTCATGGATCTTGCCCAAGAATGATAGTTATTACCTTATAATAATGAAGAAACCAGAACTACACTAGGATTTTCATTAGGGAGCAAGTAAAACTGGCTAGAAGTACTAACCACAAGACCAATGCCTTCTAATTCCACAACATTCCCTCTAGCAGCACCTGTACCCGTTTGATTTGAAGCAGCCATAACAAGAACTCTTCAAGAAACGAAGTAACAAAAGTACTCCAAGAACACTCTCAAGATTCTGAAATCAACTTCTATTGTGATACTCTCAAATTCACAATAATACGCAGCTTACAAAAGCTTTGATACCATGTAGTAGTTCAAGTTCAGTCGGAAGAACTTGAATTAAGAACAAAACAGAAATTCGAAGATTAAAGAAAATGGGAAAACATCAGAATGGACGAAGAAAGTGGAATTTTATTCATAGCTCAAAAATTAATTTTTACAGAACTTCAATTACACATATATATAGCACAATGCTTCAGCTACTTCCTAAGAAAAGTAGTTACAACTAACTAAACTTCCAGAACTACCTTCAACCGTTTTCGGTTGAAGGTGTTTGTGAAAATGCCACAATGAGTATTATAGTCACTTTGGTAGTGCTGATGCTGATACTGATGTTTCACTTCAGTTTTGCTGATGCTATCGATGCGCCACTTCAGTTTTCAGCTGATGTTTCACTTCAGTTTTGTTGATGCTGCTGATGCTCCACTTGAGTTTTTAGCTGATGTTTCACTTCAGTTTCAGCATTCATTTCACATATACTTGTAAAAAAGAACCAAAATCTAAGTATTGTCCCCGTTTTTTTAAATAGCAAAGCATGTTTCATATGGTAGTTCAAGACCATCATAAAATTTCTAACCTGATGTCAAGGACGGACCCAGGGGTGGCTAGGGTGGCGAAGCCCCTCGATTTTTATTTTGACACATCAAAAAACTTATATAATCTATGTTAACATAATTAGTCGTCTTAATCCAGCCCACACATACAATACATAATCCTCAAACTCACCCGAATATCAATTCCTGATTCCATCATTACCTGATTAGTTATTAAGGAAACTTAAACTCCTGCGCTCAACTGATGACCGAAGTACGGATGTAGTTATTAAGAAAACATGAAGTCGATCCTAACAAATATTCAAGGGAAAACGTTACAACCCTCAATGTATGAGGTTGAAACAAGTTCAAGTGATTTGAATGAGGATTACAAGATATTAGAACATTTGTTAGAACTATTCCAACTCAATAGAAACCAAGATAGACTTATGATCAAGTCGGTTCGGTCATGCATGCGAGTATCACATATAGATATTGATTGCGAGAGAATGATGCTAAGTTCATCCGTTCGGATGAACTTCGATATATGGATGCTTAGACTAAACAATGTATAAAGATAAAGCAATTAAACCCATCAGACAAAGCAAACAATGTGAGATTGCAAAGCAGTGAGATTGCAAAATTAGAAGACAATGCGATTTATACAAATTCCAACAAGGTTAGGTATAAAACCCCTAACTTTGCGGTCAACCCTGTGGTTGTACCAGACTTGTGAAGACTGGATTTTTAACCTCCCTTCGATCAATGTTATTCTTTACATTCATAGTTCCAGTTGTACTTTGTTAGACCGTAGAAGATATGTATCTGATAGATTGAAAAGTGTTGAAAAGGTGTCATGTATGATAATAGATGACTAGAAAGATAATTGAAGTATTATATTTACGATTTCATTTAATGTATTGGGATTTGTAACGGTCAAGTAATTAATTAATTATTTCAACTCGCGTATTATTTCGTGATTAATGGATTTAAATTCTCAGTTCATGATCGAGAAGTACGTGCGAATCCGAAAATTACTTGGGTTTTCAGGGTGGAACATTACATTTCTCATTATAACTAAATTTTATCCACCTCAAAAGATGCATTGTTTTTTTGGTTAGAGTAACAAAAAGTGTCTTATTCATATAAATCAACAATATTGTGATAAAAGAGTACAAAGAAGGTCAGGGTACGGTACATTTGCAGATGATTACCAAAGCAAGGATATTGAAGAGACTTTCACACAAGAAACAATTTATAATAATTCAACATAATATCATGTGTTTTCGTAAAATGACACATCTGTCCTTTTCCGAAAATGGGAATATTACGATCAAAGCAAACGATTAAAGAGACCTGCACTCAAGAAACAAAAATATTGTACGTGTTGAGTGTTACAGAAGCGTAAGGCCCGTATTTTGCAGTTTCTGAATTGTGATCATATCAATCTTCTTCCTCATGTCTTCAGTTAAATGATTCTTCCAATCACCGATCTCTCCTTTACGAAAAAATACCTTGTTTTCGATCCTAAGGGCTTTTAATCTTCCTGTCTTATTCACTTCTAAATTGCTCAATTCCTCGAAACTGCACATCTTCACGATTTTCTGCGGCACAGTCTCATTAATTTCGTCTATAGAAAAAGGTTTCCCCATAAACTCAGCCAATTTCTTGACATAAAATATAGAATCCCTTTTCATATCTTCATATTTCAAGAACAAAAACCTGTCCGGCCTTTCGATGCTCGCCTTCCAGTACCCTAAAACATGATCCCAGTACGATCCGTTAACAACTCTTCCAGCACAGAAGTCTTCAAACAGCTCCTCCATGGACAAGGGCTTACTATCCATACTTGATAAAATTGTACTGTTTTGCATCCTGTCTGTCATGTGCCACAAAGAAGTGAATGTGTCCTTAGGTTCCCTAAAAATGTACACGATTTTCGACCCGGATTGGATTATGGATCTTGGCAAAAGTTTGTAAGGGTTGTGTGTAGCTATAAGTGGGAGCTTTCGCGACTGGGAAAACGAATCATTGGCAAATTCCTCTAACAAAGGAAGGCAATCGTGTGGGACCGATGTTACCAGTGGAGAGGTGGTTTCGTTGAAAAGATCACGAGTCATAACCGCGAAAGCCAAGGCTTTAAGCCATGTAGTACCGGTTTTCGGAAAACTACATAAGAAGATATCAGAGGGTTGAGCTTGGAATTTGTCCTGAAGGATCAAAGTTGCCTCCAAGAATGGAGCTGGGAGCCATACACCCTCATACTCGTATAGAGCATAAGCAGGGTTAAAGTTTTCATGCTTTGGAAGATTTAATAAGAAATCTGGGAAATTCATGTTTGCATTGGCCATGTGGTTTTCTTCTTTCTCCTATAGCTTGCCTTCTCTCTTTTGGTTTACTATTGCAAAATGGCAGTTGAATTTTTGAAGCATCCATAGTCTACTAACCATATATATACTTAAATAACATAAAATTACGATTCCAAACGTATCACATTACGCAAAAGGAAAGTCAACTCGTGTGTATAAGGGTTTTTTTTTTTTTTTTTTTTTTTTTTGGGTGTGAAAAAAGTTTTAACACTTTTATCTTAGGAATTTTGTAAGTGTGGACGTTGGATCTTTACTGTTGTTTATACATCATGATAACACCATCATAACTGTGGTGCTTGGGTCATCAGTTGGTGAGGGAAATTTTATAAATCCTAAGTGTTTTGTAAAGCTCCATTAACCTCCATCTGGTTCATTTAGACTTACTCCATCCGTCCCATTTTATTTGTCCTGTTTGACTTTTCACACCGATTAAAAAAATATAGTTAATTCTTTGAATCTCATTAAATGATCCAATATTTTTACATTTATGACATTTAAATAGTTGTTAGAGTATTTAATTCTACACACATTTTATTGTAAATATTAGAGGGTAGGACATTTGAAGAAATTTGACAGTAAATGCCCAAGTTGGACACTTATTTTGGGACAAACAAAAAAGGAAATATGGACAAATAAAATGAGACATATGGAGTATAATTGATCCAATAAATTGGTATTTTAGCGCTGGTTACTTTGTGCAAATTGTTTGATAACGCCATCTGATTAGAAACTAGGGGTCAGAGTCCATAAGGACAGATTTTAAACTTAAATGGTTGAGAAGGACAGTCACTATATGTGTTACTACATTTTTATACATGTGTTACTACACGTGTTACTACATGTTTGTCTTTCTCAACCATTTTAGATTAAAACCTGTCCTTTACAACCTTTAACCTTAGAAAACTATGTCTACGATGACTTTTACAAAGCCACGAAGAGGGCATGTCAAGTATAAGGCCACCATATTTTACTGGTGTGCATTTTGACCAATGGAAAAGAGCCATGAGACTTCATTTGGAATCACTTGAGCCTGATATTTGGTATATGTCATTAAAGATAGACCTTTTGTCCTGATAAAAATCAAGATCACATGAGATGTGGTTGAATATGTTGTCAAAACTAGAAAATAGTGGAAAGAAGCATATAAGAAGAAAATCTATGTAAATGCTAGATCAATGACCATCTTGATCAATGCATTAAGTATTGAATAAGCTAGATATGTTTCTATGTGCACATCTGCAAAAGAGATTTGGTCTAAACTATAACTCAAATATGAATGAACAAACAGAGTTACGGAATCAAAGATTAATATCGTGATACATTTCTATGAATTATTCAAATGAAAGCATCTGAATCTGTTTGTGAGATGGTTGCAAGATTATCCAAAATTATTGATGCACTGGAATCACTTGGAGGAACCTTCTCTATTAATTCAAGAGAAAGTTCAAACGTTAATGAGAAGTTTAACACTTGAGTAGGATGCAAAGACCAATAACTAATTTTGTCCTTGCAGCAGGTAAAGTAGAAGAAAATACAAGACATCCAAAAACCATCAATACTTCATAGTTATGTTCTTTCTGATGAAGCATAAAAAAGGATTATTATTATTATCAAGTATATGTGTAGGCCTCATATTGATTAATCTGACAGCATGTAGTACACAATAACCCCACAAACTTAAAGGTGAATGACACTGAAATTTCAATGCCCTGGCAGCATTCATGATATGTTGATGTTTTCTCTCCACAACACCATTTTGTTGTGGAGTGACCACATAACTTATTTCATGAAAAATACCTTTTGCATCATACAATTCTGAATACTTGAATTCCGGACCATTATCAGACCTAAGAACCGTTATAGATTTGTGAAACTGATTCAATGCATAAGAATAAAAGGCAGTTATGACACTTCTTATTTCTTCTTTAGACCTCAAAAGATAATTCCAAGTGTATCTAATGAAATCATTTACAATTCCAGAACCACGAAGCATACTTATAGCTTTATTGTGGACAAAATGAGAAAAAAGTTGGCGAATTGGAAAATCAAAAGTCTGGCACGTGCAGGCAGAAGGATTTTGATAAAGAGCTCCCTGGCAACACACCCGTTCTATGCAATGCAAACGGTTAAGCTTCCACATAGTATATTGGATGATATGGAGAGAATTTGTAGAAGCTTTTTTTGGGGGGAGGAAAGTGGAAAGAGACATATGCATTTCCTATCCTGGAATACGCTTTGTCAACCGAAAGAGTGCGGAGGCTTAGGTTTCAAAAACCTGAAATTCATGAATATTGCAATGCTTGGAAAATTAGTCTGGCAAACGCTCATTGATGATCATTCGTTGTGGGTGAAAGTTTTGATCCAAAAATATGGTAGTCCCTTTGAGAAGCCTAAACCCACAAGCTCAGCTGTGTGGAAGAGCATTTGCTATGCAGCATCCTACTTGAAGGAAGGTTTTGACGTTGCTAATGACTCTATCATTTGGAGTAATGCCAGTAATAAAAAATATAGTGTTGCAGATGGGTACTCCTTCCTCTGTAAAGAGACTCAGCCTACCACTGATATGATTTGGGAGGATATATGGCATCTCAAAGGACCGGCCCGCCTCAACTTTACCATGTGGCAAACGACTCATGATGCTTTGCCTACAATGTCGTTGTTGTCCAAACGCCATGTTTCACCAACAGCCGTGTGCAAATTATGTAATGTCGCTGACGAGACTTGCCTACATGTCTTGAGAGATTGTACGGTCGCTAAGAAACTTTGGAAAATTATTGTCCCAAAGCCGAACTGGAGGGACTTTTTTTCGCATGTTGCCCCAGCTGATTGGATTCGACACTCTATCATTGATAAAGAAAAACAAAAAATTGGTCTTATCAGTTTAGGGATGTGATTCATTGTATTTGGTAGTAGAGGAACAAGATCCACCACGGAACTGAGTGGCCATCCTCCCTTGCATGTGTTTATTTCCAAATCTGAAGCTCGAGTTTGAAACCTTAGATTAGCGTGAAATTTTGATTAGCCTTTCCTTGTGTAGTTATTTTTTGTTTTTATGCAAATTTTGTAAGTTGTGGTTTTCTACGTTTCCAATTTAATAAAATGATCATTTCTAAAAATAAATAAAAAACAGTCCATGCATAGTCTGATGCCTGTAAGGCCCCCAGATATTCATGTGTACTAATTCAAAGATAGAATTAACAGAAGAAGAACTTAATGGAAAAGGCAACTTTTTTTGTTTAGCTAAAGGCACACATAGCATACAAAATTATTAGGTACTTGAATTTGATTACAAGAATGGCGTTATAAATCAGCTCTATTACTAGATAGATGGCATAATCTACAGTGCCATAACATGTCTTCTTCAATCTTATCTGACAAAGGAATTTGTGTGCAAGCATTCAATGCAGTATGGACAATACAATCCGATTTGAGCACATATAAACCTCTATCTTTCTCAGATGATCCAATCATCTTCCCATCGAATTTGTCCTACATCAAACACTTATTAGCAACAAAAAAATAGATATACTGGAATTATTAATAAGCCTATTAATAAGTTAGATTATATTTGAAACCAGGCACACAAAGCACAGAGATAGAATCAAGTGATCATTTATCTTGACTTGCCCTACAAAAGTTATAGCAATGTTCTGACCATTGGGTAGAGTGACTGTGACCCCAATAACTGGTTCTTTAGAAATAAAAAGACTACTATCATATACAATATGGTCTGTGGCACCTGAATCCACAATCCAACTTTTATCAGACAAACCTTGAACCTCAGTAGGATATGGTTTGAAGTTTGTAGTAAAAGTAGTCACTTGGTTCACAGAGGGATGATTAGAATCTGCCTTCTTGACTTCCATCATCCTCATCAACTGAGTCACTTGATCCTGTAATTGACTGATCTTTGGCTGATGATTTGCGGCTGTACTGAGATGCGTTTAGAATTTGTGGCCATTTCTTGAGTTTCTTCTTGATTAACCATATTTACCCTTGGTTTGGATTTGAAACCTGGTGGACAACCATGATTTTTGTAGCATTTATCCACCGTGTGACCATTAAATCCATAGTAAGAACTTGAACTTTCTTGGTATTTGCACCAGACCTATTATTGACAGAATTCACAGATTGATTAGGATATATGTTTTGAGTATTTAGCGATTGTTGTCCGGACACTGTTCGCCCCCGCACTTGATTAACAAAAACCATAGATTCTGATCCTTGGGGATGCCCCAAAGCATATTGTACTTGTCTTTCAAACTTTACAACCATAGCAAAAGCTTGCTTTAGATTTGGCAATGGTGATAACAAAAAAACTTGAGACCTTATGGGAGCAAAACTATCATTAAGGCCTTTCATGAACCTAATCACATAATCTGCTTCAATATAGGCATTCATCTTGGAACTAATGTTGCAGACACAAGGTTTCCACATTCACAAGTTGGAAGAGGCTTCAGAATTTCGATTTCATCCCATTTTGCTTTCGGTTTAGTAAAATAAGAGGTTACCGACAAGTTTCATTGTTTAATCAGACTCACTTCTTCCACAAGATCTGATACTATAAAATAATCAACATTAGAGAATCTATCTTCCAAATCTAACCAAACATCTCTAGCTGTTTTCATCCACATAACACTTTGTCCAATATCCGGTATAACAGACTTGATAATCCAAGTAAGAACAATAGTATTACATTGACTCCATACTCTATACAAATAATCATTAATGTCTTGTTTTTCTATAGTTCCATCAATAAAACCCAACTTATTCTTGGTTTCAAGCATCATAGTCATGGATCTTGCCCAAGAATGATAGTTATTACCTTATAATAATGAAGAAACCGGAACTACACTAGGATTTTCATTAGGGAGCAAGTAAAGCGGCTAGAAGTACTAACCACAAGACCAATGCCTTCTAATTCCACAACATTCCCTCTAGCAAAGACTCGTACCCGTTTGATTTGAAGCGACCATAACAAGAACTCTTCAAGAAACGAAGTAACAAAAGTACTCCAAGAACACTCTCAAGATTCGAAATCAACTTCTATTGTGATACTCTCAAATTCACAATAATACGCGACTTACAAAAGCTTTGATACCATGTAGTAGTTCAAGTTCGGTCGGAAGAACTTGAATTAAGAACAAAACAAATTCGAAGATTAAAGAAAATGGGAAAACATCGAATGGACGAAGAAAGTGGAATTTTATTCATAGCTCAAAAATTAATTTTTACGAACTTCAATTACACATATATATAGCACAATGCTTGACTACTTCCTAAGAAAAGTAGTTACAACTAACTAAACTTCCAGAACTACCTTCAACCGTTTTCGGTTGAAGGTGTTTGTGAAAATGCCACAATGAGTATTATAGTCACTTTGGTAGTGCTGATGCTGATACTGATGTTTCACTTCAGTTTTGCTGATGCTATCGATGCGCCACTTCAGTTTTCAGCTGATGTTTCACTTCAGTTTTGTTGATGCTGCTGATGCTCCACTTGAGTTTTTAGCTGATGTTTCACTTCAGTTTCAGCATTCATTTCACATATACTTGTAAAAAAGAACCAAAATCTAAGTATTGTCCCCGTTTTTTTAAATAGCAAAGCAAGTTTCATATGGTAGTTCAAGACCATCATAAAATTTCTAACCTGATGTCAAGGACGGACCCAGGGGTGGCTAGGGTGGCGAAGCCCCTCGATTTTTATTTTGACACATCAAAAAACTTATATAATCTATGTTAACATAATTAGTCGTCTTAATCCACCCCCACACATACAATACATAATCCTCAAACTCACCCGAATATCAATTCCTGATTCCATCATTACCTGATTAGTTATTAAGGAAACTTAAACTCCTGCGCTCAACTGATGACCGAAGTACGGATGTAGTTATTAAGAAAACATGAAGTCGATCCTAACAAATATTCAAGGGAAAACGTTACAACCCTCAATGTATGAGGTTGAAACAAGTTCAAGTGATTTGAATGAGGATTACAAGATATTAGAACATTTGTTAGAACTATTCCAACTCAATAGAAACCAAGATAGACTTATGATCAAGTCAGTTCGGTCATGCATGCAGAGTATCACATATAGATATTGATTGCAGAGAATGATGCTAAGTTCATCTGTTCAGATGAACTTCTGATATATGGATGCTTAGACTAAACAATGTATAAAGATAAAGCAATTAAACTCATCAGACAAAGCAAACAATGTGAGATTGCAAAGCAGTGAGATTGCAAAATTAGAAGACAATGCGATTTATACAAATTCCAACAAGGTTAGGTATAAAACCCCTAACTTTGCGGTCAACCCTGTGGTTGTACCAGACTTGTGAAGACTGGATTTTTAACCTCCCTTCGATCAATGTTATTCTTTACATTCATAGTTCCAGTTGTACTTTGTTAGACCGTAGAAGATATGTATCTGATAGATTGAAAAGTGTTGAAAAGGTGTCATGTATGATAATAGATGACTAGAAAGATAATTGAAGTATTATATTTACGATTTCATTTAATGTATTGGGATTTGTAACGGTCAAGTAATTAATTAATTATTTCAACTCGCGTATTATTTCGTGATTAATGGATTTAAATTACCTGGGTTTTCGTGATTGCGAATCCGAAAATTACTTGGGTTTTCAGGGTGGAACATTACATTTCTCATTATAACTAAATTTTATCCACCTCAAAAGATGCATTGTTTTTTTGGTTAGAGTAACAAAAAGTGTCTTATTCATATAAATCAACAATATTGTGATAAAAGAGTACAAAGAAGGTCAGGGTACGGTACATTTGCAGATGATTACCAAAGCAAGGATATTGAAGAGACTTTCACACAAGAAACAATTTATAATAATTCAACATAATATCATGTGTTTTCGTAAAATGACACATCTGTCCTTTTCCGAAAATGGGAATATTACGATCAAAGCAAACGATTAAAGAGACCTGCACTCAAGAAACAAAAATATTGTACGTGTTGAGTGTTACAGAAGCGTAAGGCCCGTATTTTGCAGTTTCTGAATTGTGATCATATCAATCTTCTTCCTCATGTCTTCAGTTAAATGATTCTTCCAATCACCGATCTCTCCTTTACGAAAAAATACCTTGTTTTCGATCCTAAGGGCTTTTAATCTTCCTGTCTTATTCACTTCTAAATTGCTCAATTCCTCGAAACTGCACATCTTCACGATTTTCTGCGGCACAGTCTCATTAATTTCGTTTATAGAAAAAGGCTTCCCCATAAAGTCAGCCAATTTCTTGACATAAAATATAGAATCCCTTTTCATATCTTCATATTTCAAGAACAAAAACCTGTCCGGCCTTTCGATGCTCGCCTTCCAGTACCCTAAAACATGATCCCAGTACGATCCGTTAACAACTCTTCCAGCACAGAAGTCTTCAAACAGCTCCTCCTTTGACAAGGGCTTACTATCCATACTTGATAAAATTGTACTGTTTTGCATCCTGTCTGTCATGTGCCACAAAGAAGTGAATGTGTCCTTAGGTTCCCTAAAAATGTACACGATTTTCGACCCGGATTGGATTATGGATCTTGGCAAAAGTTTGTAAGGGTTGTGTGTAGCTATAAGTGGGAGCTTTCGCGACTGGGAAAACGAATCATTGGCAAATTCCTCTAACAAAGGAAGGCAATCGTGTGGGACCGATGTTACCAGTGGAGAGGTGGTTTCGTTGAAAAGATCACGAGTCATAACCGCGAAAGCCAAGGCTTTAAGCCATGTAGTACCGGTTTTAGGAAAACTACATAAGAAGATATCAGAGGGTTGAGCTTGGAATTTGTCCTGAAGGATCAAAGTTGCCTCCAAGAATGGAGCTGGGAGCCATACACCCTCATACTCGTATAGAGCATAAGCAGGGTTAAAGTTTTCATGCTTTGGAAGATTTAATAAGAAATCTGGGAAATTCATGTTTGCATTGGCCATGTGGTTTTATTCTTTCTCCTATAGCTTGCCTTCTCTCTTTTGGTTTACTATTGCAAAATGGCAGTTGAATTTTTGAAGCATCCATAGTCTACTAACCATATATATACTTAAATAACATAAAATTACGATTCCAAACGTATCACATTACGCAAAAGGAAAGTCAACTCGTGTGTATAAGGGTTTTTTTTTTTTTTTTTTTTTTTTTGGTGTGAAAAAAGTTTTAACACTTTTATCTTAGGAATTTTGTAAGTGTGGACGTTGGATCTTTACTGTTGTTTATACATCATGATAACACCATCATAACTGTGGTGCTTGGGTCATCAGTGGAAAAGAGCCATGAGCCTTCATTTGGAATCACTTGAGCCTGAAATTTGGTATATGTCATTAAAGATAGACCTTTTGTCCTGATAAAAATCAAGATCACATGAGATGTGGTTGAATATGTTGTCAAAACTAGAAAATAGTGGAAAGAAGCATATAAGAAGAAAATCTATGTAAATGCTAGATCAATGACCATCTTGATCAATGGATTAACTATTGACTAAGCTAGATATGTTTCTATGTGCACATCTGCAAAAGAGATCTGGTCTAAACTATAACTCAAATAGGAATGAACAAACAGAGTTACGGAATCAAAGATTAACATCGTGATGCATTTCTATGAATAATTCAAATGAAAGCATCTGAATCTGTTTGTCAGATGGATGCAAGATTATCCGAAATTATTGTTGCACTGGAATCACTTGGAGGAACCTTCTCTATTATTAATGCATGAATCTAAATATCCAAAAAAAAATTTGAGATGAATTGATTGATTCTTTTCTGTTTTTGAACTAACACAAAAGTTCCAAAGTGTTTCGTTGCAAGTTTATAAAGAAAGTTGTTCAAAAGAGACTGAATCACAAAATTCTCATTGGTGGTAAAAAACTTCAAAAGATTTGTCAAAAATAATCCACACACAACAAGAGAAGAGAAGATTCAACCAACGATAAATCAAGTATCAGATTCTACATGTTCAAGAAGACTCGACACTTAGCCAATGAATGTAAGGTTGAATCAGCATATGTTCATGAAGACTCGACACTTAGCCAATGAATGTAATGAAAAGAAGGTTGAATCGGCATATGTTCCTATAAAGAACAGCATAAGAGAATTTATTGTTTAAAGGGACAAATTTTAAAGGGACGACAATATCATTATTGGGACGACACAGTCGCCCTTTAAATGAATTCAAACATAGTCAAAGTTTTGGGCGGATTTTTCGGAGAGAAACTTTAAAGGGACGACAATGTCCTCCCAAAAAACAAAATATTAACCCCACCGTGCCAGCTTGGATTTCCACGTGGACAGAACTATTTAAAGGGACGACAATGTCGTCCCATTAAACATTTTTCAGATAAAAATATGTTATATGAAAAAATATATAAGATTTTTGGTTTTTGGGGACGACAGTCGTCCCTTTAAAGGAAATTAAATGTTTTTCAGAAAATAATATGTGTACAATAGAAATTATAAAAAAATTTGTTTGTAGGGACGGCAAATTTAAAGTAAATTAAATTTTTTTGAAATATAAAATGTCGTGTTAACAAATAAGATTCAGTTTTATATAAATCTCATTTGAAGGGACGACAAATAAAAACAATTTTTTAAATATGCATATTCTAATAAGCATTGCGTTAAAATGTAAAAATACATTGTTTTTTATAAAAATTCCTTTATCGAACGATAATATACAGGTGATTCTAATAGTACTCTCTACCATAGATTCTCAGTTCGTTATCGAGCGATTGATTTGAATCTCGGGGTTCGTTAACGAGCGATTGATCTCAATCCCGAGATCTGAAATCGATTAAGCGATTTCAAACCGATATCTTTCCTTACAGATCATTTTGACAGTACTATCTACTATAGATCGTCAGTTTGTTATCGAGCGATTGATTTGAATCTCGGGGTTCGTTAACGAGCGATTGATCTCAATCCCGAGATCCGAAATCGATTAAGGGATTTCAAACCGATATCTTTCCTTACAGATCATTCTGACAGTACTATCTACTATAGATCGTCAGTTCGTTATCGAGCGATTGATTTGAATCTCGGGGTTCGTTAACGAGCGATTGATCTCAATCCCGAGATCCGAAATCGATTAAGCGATTTCAAACCGATATCTTTCCTTATAGATAATTCTGACCGTACAATCTACTATAGATCGTCAGTTCGTTATCGAGCGATTGATTTGAATCTCGGGGTTCGTTGACGAGCGATTGATCTCAATCCCGAGATCCGAAATCGATTAAGCGATTTCAAACCGATATATTTCCTTACAGATCATTCTGACAGTACTATCTACTATAGATCGTCAGTTCGTTATCGAGCGATTGATTTGAATCTCGGGGTTCGTTAACGAGCGATTGATCTCAATCCCGAGATCCGAAATCGATTAAGGGATTTCAAAACGATATCTTTCCTTACAGATCATTCTGACAGTACTATCTACTATATATAGATCGTCAGTTCATTATCGAGCAATTGATTTGAATCTCGGGGTTCGTTAACGAGCGATTGATCTCAATCCTGAGGTACAAAATCGATTAAGCGATTTCAAACCGATATCTTTCCTTACAGATAATTCTGACAGTACTATCTACTATAGATCGTCAGTTCGTTATCGAGCGATTGATTTGAATCTCGGGGTTCGTTAACGAGCGATTGATCTCAATCCCGAGATCCGAAATCGATTAAGCGACTTCAAACCGATATCTTTCCTTACAGATCATTCTGACAGTACTATCTAATATACAACGTTAGTTCATTATCGAGCGAATGATTTGAATCTCGGGGTTCGTTAACGAGCGATTGATCTCAATCCCGAGATCCGAAATCGATTAAGCGATTTGAAACATATATCTTTCCTTACAGATCATTCTGATAGTACTATCTACTATAGATCGTCAGTTCATTATCGAGCGATTGATTTGAATCTCGGGGTTCGTTAACGAGCGATTGATCTCAATCCCGAGATCCGATATCGATTAAGCGATTTCAAACCGATATCTTTCCTTACAGATCATTCTGACAATACTATCTACTATAGATCGTCAGTTCGTTATCGAGCGATTGATTTGAATCTCGAGGTTCGTTAACGAGCGATTGATCTCAATCCCGAGATCCGAAATCGTTTAAGCGATTTCAAACCGACATCTTTCCTTACAGATCATTCTGATAGTACTATCAACTATAGATCGTCAGTTCCTTATCGAGCGATTGATTTGAATCTCGGGGTTCGTTAACGAGCGATTGATCTCAATCCCGAGATCCGAAATCGATTAAGCGATTTCAAACTGATATCTTTCCTTACGGATCATTCTGACAGTACTATCTACTATAGATCGTCAGTTCGTTATAGAGCAATTGATTTGAATCTAGGGGTTCGTTAACGAGCGATTGATCTCAATCCCGATATCCGAAATCGATTAAGTTATTTCAAACCGATATCTTTCCTTACAGATCATTCTGATAGCACTATCTTCTATAGATCGTCAGTTCATTATCGAGCAATTGATTTGAATCTCGGGGTTCGTTAACGAACGATTGATCTCAATCCCGAGATACGAAATCGATTAAGTGATTTCAAACCGATATGTAATTTATATAATTATATTGATACTTTAATTATATATTTAATATTTAATATTTAATATAATATTAATAATATGTTATTAATATATATATATATATATATATTAATACTTTAATGGGACGACAATGTCGTCCCAACAAACATTATGTCGTCCTATTAAACTTAAAACCTATAATAAATCGGGCAGCCCCCCTTCTTCTTATTCATTTCTTTCTCCTTCTTCAAAATTTCGAATTCCAGAAAATCCCCACCCCCCTCGATCTCAACCCCGTCCCTCCCCTCCTCCGGTCACCACCCCTACCCCACTCTTTCTCCGATCACCACTCCTTCAACCACCCGCCCCCTCCTTCCTCCGGCAAGCAGCAGCCGCAACAACAACATCTCCAGCTGCAACAACAAGACAGCTCCGCCATAGTTCCTCCGCCACATCTCCAGCCGCCACAGCTCCGCTAAGCCTTTTTTTTGTCAAATTAGTTGCTTTTATCTTCTTATTTTTGTCAATTTAGTTCAATTGTGACCTAGATTAGTTGCTACAAAATTGCTTTTAGTTCATTTTTTTAGTCAAATTAGTTGCTTTTAGGGATAGTGTAGTGTAGTGAATGATATGTAGTGAGTAGTGTAGTGATAATGTAGTAATTTAGTAGTTTTTGATGGATAAAGGGATAGTAGTGTGTGTGTTGAAATGAGGGATATGAATCTTGGCCATGTATGTATTGGAAAAGTGTTGAAGAACATGATGATATGTCTAGCATGATGATGAAGAACATAAACTAGTTTTGTCTAGCATGTATTGGTTTTGGAAAAGTGTTGGAAAACCGTTATGTATGTATGTGATTGAACATGATGAAGAGAGTCTAGCATTGAAGGTGTTCTTGTGCTAATTTGTTATAAATCAAAATTAGAAAATGAACTAACATTGAAGAACTAGGAGTGGTAAGTGTTAAAGACTTAGTTTTTTATTTTTATTTTGTTAAGTTTATTTCCAAAATGTGTATTTTTTGATGAAAGTTGAAAGTTGAAATTGATTGGAGCAAGGTTATGTGGTGAGTTTGGTTTGATGGTGAGTTGTTTGGTGTTGTTTGGTTTTGGGCTAGGTAAGTTTACATTGGGACATGGAAGTTGATAGTGAATGAGTATGGTGTAGGTAAGCATTTTTTCATGTATATGTTCATGTTGAGATTGATTGAGGCTTGATGGTGAGATTGATGCTTATGGTGAGATTTATTGGTGTAGAAGGACTTGGTTATAAATTTGGTATTGTTCAATTGTAGTAAACTTTGGTATTGTAGTTTTGAGAAGTTGTGAAATTTGTTGTTGGTAGTAATGAAATTGTCCATATTGATGGTTTGATCGTGCATAAGGGTGCTGTTCCTACCCAAAATGGTACTGAAAATGGCTCTGTTTCAGAGACCATTGTTATTGGAAATATTGATCACACTTACACTTAGAGTGAAAGTGTTTTAAGTGTTAAAAGTCTTTGTTTCCTTGTTTGAAACATCTTAGTGTATAAAGCGTGTGATTGACTAGTATATGTGTGTGATTGTCTTGAAATTTTATTTCGTCAAGTAGCTAGTAGTGTATTAAGTAGTGTATGAATCTTGGCCATGTATATGTGTTGGAAAAGTGTTGAAGAGCATGATGATATGTCTAGCATGATGATGAAGAACATAAACTAATTTTGTCTAACATTGAAGAACTATGAGTGGTAAGTGTTAAAGACTTAGTTTTTTGAATTAGTATTAGTTTTTAATGAAAAAAAGTATACTATATTAAGTGATTAATAAAAAAGTATACTCAAGATGAAAAAAAAGTATACTAATGAAAGTAAGTACTAACTTTTTCTTGTGCCTTAAGTGAGATACTAACTTTTTCTTGTGCCTTAATGAAAAAAAATATACTAATGAAACTAAGTATACTATATTAGTATGAGAACATCCCTTGAAATGGTATTAACACCTAACACATATGGTACTAACTTTTTCTTTTGCCTTAAGTGAGATACTAACTTTTTTTTGTGGCTTAATGAAAAAAAGTATACTAATGAAACTAAGTATAGTATAATAGTATGAGAACATCCCTTGAAATGGTATTAACACCTAACACTTATGGTACTAACTTTTTCTTGTGCCTTAAGTGATATACTAACTTTTTCTTGTGCCTTAATGAAAAAAATTATACTAATGAAACTAAGTATACTATATTAGTATGAGAAGATCCCTTGAAATACTAACTTAAGTTGTTGTGGTATGTCAAGTTATTGTGTATCAGTGATTTCAAATAGAACTAGACAAGTCATGGTTGTATATTGACAGAATGACACCCGAGTTTGTAAAGGGTTGATCATATAGGTGAATGGCTTGCATGGGATCGGCAGGTGGTTCTCAACCACCGCACGAGCATCCATTTAGGCTACCGGGCCAATGCGAGGACGGTAATTAATTAACTTTCATTTTTTTTGTCTAGTATGATTATTCTTATTTCGTTGAATTAACTTGACACCGATACTACGATCATATAGCACATAATGATTATGAGGAATTCATACCATCACCTCCATCCCCGAAAAAGAAGCAGGGTGAATGTGAACCTGCAAAAGGTTTCACCATCCAAGCCCTCAAGAGAAAGTTAGGGGGCTTGATTCCTCTTATATGGGATCTCAAAGTTCAAAAGGTATTGGGAAGATACGCGAAGGATTTTGAGTCTGAGACAGGGAAAGTCGTGAGGTCCCATGTTCCCTGTTACGTCCCGACCTGGCGAAAGGTGGAAGACCGACTTAAACAATTAATTTGGGAAGAACTTCGGGTACTTAGCTAATCAAATTGTTAACACTTTCAAATTGTAAGTTTCATTATATTAATTTAGAAACCAATCTTTTCATTTCTTGTGTTTTCAGGCATCGTTCCAACCCTTGAGCATATTCACCGTGATGCCGTGCTGAAAAGTGCTGGTACTTCATTCAGAAAATGGAAGGCTAGACTAAGGGAGGATGTAGATGAACACAACAACAAGGGGTTGCCAGGGCCTTGTCCCCGACCTAGGGATGTGTTTTCACAGCAACAATGGGAAGTGTTTCTCCGCCACCTTAGTAGTGCCGCTTTTAAGGTAAAGCTTTTTATTCCATTAGATGTGTTACGTAGATTCGATTATTATTACTTGTTACTACTTATATATATAATACAAAAGTACTATTTTTTTTGCAGAAAAGATCTGATCAGAATAAGAAGAATCGTGCCGGGAGTAAATATAGGACGAACGCCTATGGCCGTAGTTCGATGGGATAGGTTAAGAAGGGTAAGTATTAGGAAATACATCCATATCACTTCATTTTTTTTGAATTTTCATAACTAATACTTTTGTTTTTTCCAAGGGTAATGTGAGTCTGAGTGAAGATCCTTTGGGGCAGGATCCTATCCATGTATGGGCGAGCAAGCATAAGAATCCTGACGGTTCGTTTCTCAACAGTGATGCGGAGGCTGCTTACGTAAGTGATATACGTTGTATATATTTCAATTAAATACGTTCACATTTTCCTTTTCCTTATCTTAACTGCTAACGATATATGTTGTGTTTAGAGGAGGCTGGAGGAATGGCGTGCTATGATTGCACCAGGTCGACCGATGTCTCTTGAAGATGAGGAGGCAATCTTTCAGGGCGCCTTAGGAACTAGGCGAGATTATTTGATTGGCCTTGGCCCTATGAAATCTTCCTCCATATCCAATTCATCACAATCGGCCCAGTCTTCAGCATCGTCATCTTCTTACCACCAAGAATGCAATATGCAGATTGAAGAACTTAGAAAGTCTCATGATCAGTTGGTGAAGTTAACCAAAAAAACAAGGGGCTCTTCTCAAATTGTTGCTGACTAATCTTAAGGCTAAGGAACCGGATATGCAAATAGAGGTTAGCTCATCATCTTCCGATGAAGATGAAGATGATTCTAAAGATGATTCTCAAGTTGATCTTGACGATGATGCGTAGACATTCTAGAGGAAACTATTCTTATTTATGGAAACATTGCACAACTTTGTATTTTACGTTACATTTTTTGTTTATGCATTTTTTTTGTTATGAATCCCCGCTTATAAACACATCTGGTATTGATTTTGGAAAAAACAGGATTGGATTGATGTAAATAGCATGGGAGGCCATGCGAAAACAAAAAAAAGAAATACTTTAAATTTTATTTTTTGTCGTCCCTTTAAATGTATTTCTAGAAATTTTATAAAATTATTTTTTTTCCCAAATATATTTTAAGGGACGATATTTGTCGTCCCTTTAAATGTTTTCTATAAAAAAAATTTGTTTTTCATATTAAGTTTTATTATCAAAATTAAATGTTTAATCTTTTAAGGGACGACAATGTCGTCCCAAAAAACATTTTTATAATTTTTTTTTTACCTAATAATGAATTTTTTGTGAAATTAAATAAATCATGTTTATAGGGACGACATTGTCGTCCCTTCAAATAATATCATGTCAGCACGTTGAATTTTCTTAGAAAAGTTCGTGGCACGTTAGCATTCTTTTAAAGGGACGATTTTGTCGTCCCTTCAAATATGTCAGTTGTTTAAAGGGACAAAGTAGAAGGGACGGATTTATAGGGACGACGTGTCGTCCCTTTAAACATTTATTGGGATGATAATGCCTTTAAAGGGACGACAAAATGTCGTCCCTTTAAACTAGTTTTCTTGTAGTGTTGGCTTTTGACATTAGGGTTTTCTTTTATTCATTAGATTCGTAAGAATTCGGGAATCAATCATAGTTTGTTCATCGTTTAGCTTTTGGTTTCAGCTTGTTATCAAGGTAAGTAGTTCTTCTTATCAAAAGGTTCAATGTTTTTTTTCAAGTTTTTGTTTTAAATAGTTTTGGTTCTATTTCATGATGAAACGACACAAGACATATCTGTGTGTAGGGTTCTGCCGGGTACTTGTGCGACAAGAAGCTGAATCAGTGGCTAAATCTTGGACCGTTGTCCTAAATCTCTACTCGGGAAAGTATCTAGGATGACTTATGGACTTAGCTTCTGGGCGTCCTAGGTGCAAAAATTGAGTCTAAGGTTGAAGCCTGGACCGCTATCCCTGGCCTTCACTCAGGACAAGGCACGGATTGATACCCAAAGTTAGTTTACGGGCGTCCTGTGTTGACAACAAGGTTTTTCAAAAGTTATTTTTAAGTTTTAGCTACGTTTCTGGTTTATGTTTTCATACTATTAGTAAAGATATGATGGTAGTTCAGTGTTGTTACTGTAGGATGTAATATCACCGGATGGATCATAGATCCACCCGATTACGCAGCGGAAAGTATAAGATCTAGATCTAGTCAACCAAAATACATAAAATAATAGATCTAAACCTACGAGGGGTTTAGATTACCAACCTTTCTATGGTGAAAGAACGCCAAGAACAAAAGATCAATTCAAGCTAGTTGAGAGCCTAGTTGAGAAGCCAAAATCTTCCAACGTGTGTCTCCAAGCACCACCAGGTGGATGATGTTTCAAGCCGTCAGACCTCCTCGATATGCTACCTTAGAAAAACCCGAAGTTTTCCTAAAACTCAAACCCCAAGTATTTAGCCGAAAATTCAAGGCTAGAATACTCACCAATATTTCGAAAATCATGTGTTGTTTTTAAGGCTTGAGAGAACTCTCTTTATATAGAAGAGTAATCCTTGTCCTCCAAGGATTTATTTAATTAATACAAAATCAATCAATTTAATCATTTTCCTTAAAAATATAAATCTAGAATATTCTAAAATTAATGAGGATATACAAAAGATTTTATTTTCCTTAAAGTATTTAACAAATAAATAATTTAATCACATTTCAAATAATTTTCCAAGAAAACTAATTTCCCAATAATTAAATAACAACAAAAATGCGCCCAAACCCTAAAAATAG
This sequence comes from Gentiana straminea, assembly GCA_036785695.1. NCBI lineage: Eukaryota > Viridiplantae > Streptophyta > Magnoliopsida > Gentianales > Gentianaceae > Gentiana > Gentiana straminea. The sequence goes on from JAVUPR010000019.1 coordinate 790,187, forward strand.
GCCATACGCATTTTTTTCACAAATTGGGCCGAGTCCACGAAAAATTTCTTTTCCATGTATTTAATTATTTAGTCCAACTAAACAATTAATCCACATATCTCTTAAACAGTCCAATCCAACTATTTAATATTAATTGAGGTGAAGCGATGAGAAAACGTATATGCTATATTAGGAGCCACGTCGGGTACCATGGACCCATATTCATTAGCTACAATAAATCGAATAAAATTTTCGTCACACCGAACATTTATATCCAACCTATTAATTCCGGGATTACACCGCCATAAACCCGAAACTGAACTCTGTCGAATATAGATATAAACTTACACTCAACTATGAGTTATAAGGTGTCCACTGATATAATCATTACATACGGATAAAGCCTCCATAGACTGTTCGTTTCGATTCGGGACATCTGCGTAAACCCTTCTCGAAACATCTTATCCTTATTTACCATTAACCCCCTAGTGATCAATTAGTTCATAACTAATATAATATGAACTGGTGCCATCGATCTGTTTCTAGGATTAACAAATAAGGAAATTGTCTGTCTACTTCCCGAGGGAAGGAATGGATTCCATATCTCACTACAAGAAAAACAGGTTTTTGAGGCGTTCAAAAATGCCCCCACAAAATGGATGTCAGGGCGTTTTATAGCTAGGGGCATTTCTGGAAAACGCCCATTCAGTCGATGTGGGGATAGCTCCAACGCCTCTATATTTTATACGTGGTAACACTGCAAAATGCCCTTTTAAATAGTAATTGATACGCTTTAAAATGCCTCCACACTTACTGTAATATGTTCCAAATTTCCCCCAAAGATGCGCATTCGATAGTAAACAAACGCCCTCACAAATGTGCATCCAGTATGATTCAAATTGCCCCTTTGGGTTGAATTTGGCATGATTCAAAACGCCCCATAAAATTCTACTTGGTATACCTCAAAATGACCCATAAAATTGTATTAGGTATGTATGAAAGCGCCCCATAAAGTTATACTAGGTATGCATTAAAACCCCCATAAAATTGTAATATAGTGTTTTCGAACGCCTCCAGTGTTGTAATTGAAATGACAAAATATGCCCTAATATACATGAAATTGAATTCCATTATTGATATGAATGGAAATGCAGAAACTAAATAATACACTTGTAATCATATTAGAAATAAGATTCAAATTGCATTAACGATAAAGTTACAACATCGAGAGAACATATATAATCATCGCGATGTCATAGACTAATGTTCAAACAAAAAACAATACATAATTATGTCCATGTCACATGGTACAAATTCCAACCAAAACATTCATATTGATAAGCAAAATAGAGCAGCATATAATCAAAAGGTTCATGTGCCAGATTAAGTTGCTCTTCTACCTTTTTATAACGTTGATTGTCTGCCTGCAAATGATGCAGTAGAATAAGATTGTAAACATTCATGTGCTATTACATTCAGTAATGATTATACACTCCATAAGATTGTAAACATCCATGGTTAATGTCATGTGAAACATAGAAAATCAAAAGGGAAACCTACAAGATGCAAATTGCAACTATAACATCAATGTTGAGTACGTTTGAGAAGGGACAACTATAATAGCACATACATACAACACGAGTGAAATCTACCACCAACAAACAAATTAAATGAAACCATTTTATTCATTTATTCAACGCTTCAAATTAATCGTATTTATCGACTTCACAGAAGATGATTTGCACACATGAGTATAGTTAATTACTATACAAAAGATGACTGCTATAACAACAGTTCATCAAACATAAACATGAAGTCTAACCCATACATGACCTCCCCTCAACCCATCAAACATGACTTTGTTGGCCAAGAGGGCTATGCATATCAACGAGACGACTACTATGGACAAGCCCAGAAGCATAAGATGCACAACATCCATGGCTATGGTAATAAGCACTCAGTGGCATGAACTTAGGTGAAGAAGGCTAATACAGTCACCCACCTACAGGCTATTATGGCCACAAAGGTCATGCAAAAAGAAAGCTAATGAATGGCATGCATCACAATGGAAGCTATGAAACTGATCAGTATGAGTCTTATACCCATACGGGGCATAACCGATATGAATCGGCAAGCTATGATTATCTATCGAGTCTTCTAATTATGCACACAAGAACAAGAAGAACCACCTCCGAAGTAAATAAGAATACAAATAACTGAAAAAAATTATAAGGGAATGCAACCCAAGAATAAATAACAGAATGCGAGATATAATGTCAAGAGCCACACCTCACAGTAGGGTCCATCCACCAGATCAATCTTCATCCATAAGAAACACCTGTGACATTGATAAAATCTCTAAGATGTCTTAAAATAAAAAAAGTAAACTAGAATCAATAAATATAGTGTCTTAAAATTAAAGTAAATAAACTAGAATAAATAAATATACCAAGTGCTTTGGCCAAGCAATTGCAAGTCCTATAACATCACCCATAGTTTCAAACATATCAAATGGTCGAAACAACTCTTCTGAAGGAACGACTGCTACTTGAATCAATATTGAACATGAATTTTTACCCAACACTTGACCTCCAACCACACATGTTGGGTCTAAAGATTGTAAATATCCTTCAGCAACAGTTTTTGAAGCATCAAAACAGCTTTTTATTGCAACATATTCCTTGACCTACAAGAGTCATCGTAGTGTATGAAAGAAAAGGACGAAAAAAATTACACATTATACACTACAAATAAGAATCTAAAACGGTAACTAGCAATATCCTTCACAAACAGACTCTCGTTGAACGACACTCTCAACAAAAAATAAATAAACAACAGCAGATAAAAAAAAACAGATCGACAAAACACAAAAAGCTACAACAGATCACAGTTTCACACAACAAATCAGTCATCACCAAAACAGAAAGGCACTCATGAATAGAATGCAAAGACATGCACCAAATATCATAGGCAGACAAAACACTTTGAGCATTCAAACTCAACAACAATACCTGAGCTAGAACATAGACTAACCTAAACAGAGCATTACATGACTTACACTGAAGAGACTAGAGCCTATAAGACCTGAACCCTGAAGTGAATTAACTTCGGTGGATAATGATATTCTATGCAGAAAAAGTTCTAAGGACTCTAAACTTAATCCTTGTGCATATGTGATTTTCTCATTAAAAAAACAAAAGGTCTAAAGAATCTAACATTAATCTTCACATGAACTCTCCCATGTGTACATTAACACAAAGTGGCTACTTTTTTTTTCAAGAAACCATGCTTCGCCATTACAAAAGTGGATCTTTGTATTGTGCTTTTTATGCTATAAACTTGATAATAAACTCCGGAAACAACAAGTTGTCGACTGCACCATTTCTTTCTCATATTTCATAGAGTATGAAATGGTTTCTTCCCCTGCTTATGATTATTTATTCCATATGCCTAAATAATCAGGAATTATACACATGCATGATGAATTATGCAACCTAGCAAAGAAACATGTTCTAACTACATGAACTCTGCTCTTTAAAATGAAATACTAGTATAAATAAAAACTACATACAGAAACAGGGCAGCAACAATATTGAACGTCCTGTAGGACCTGTACTATTAGCAAAAATTAAGCTTTTTCTTTTTCTTGTATAAAGGAAGCTGGAGATTTTCTTGCTGGAAACATAAACAAAAGGGAGATTAAAATATAGTTTGTGTCACCAATTGAGAAACTGAATAAAGAGAGATTTTTTAAATGAATAAGCCATTTTTTTCATTTAGCAAAATATTGTTACATGTAAATGATGATAAAAGGGCTACAGCTGCAAAGGTAGCTAACTAGCCCGTGTACAAATGAATTCCAACAGCTAACAAGAAGATAGTAATCAGAACAAAGTAAATAATGGAGTGAACTAAAATGGAGGCTGCCAAACTCAACAAAATGGGTGTGATTCTAAGGCAGATTTAGTCTATATTAGAGAGAAAAAATTCTCATAGACCAACATAAAATAATACCTGCAATGGTCGAATAGTCTGCGCGTGCTTCTGGAAGGATGAAGAAGAACGAACGGTGAAGTGTTTACGGATGGATTGTTGTTTTGTTGATTTATCAAAGCACGTATATCCGCCAGCTCAGCCATCAATTTTTTATTTATCTCTGCTTGCTCGCTATAACGTTCCTCGGACTGTTCCAAAGCAGATTTATACTCCGTAGCCATTCGGTAGTTGGAGCCACGACTAGGAAAGTTGTCCAATAGATCAGAGGGAGCAACACCTCCTCCCATCATAGGCACTCTACCGTTTCTATCTTTTCCAATTACTTGCGCAAAGACATCATCTGGGGCAATTTCATCAACTGTACCAGCAGGGAGTTGACTACTCCTCTCATCCATTTCTTTCTAAAATTAACTCATTTAGTTAGCATAACTCGTAGGAAAAAGGATGAATTATTACACATTAAATAACTTACCACAGCATTTGCAACATCACTGCTTCTTGCGTTCTTGTTTTTATCAAGGTAGCATGCTTTGAACATTTCCACACGGGATGGAGGCTGCGCTACATTCTTATCCTTTGACTAGAGACAATAAACATATGCATACTTAGAATTTGTAAAAAAGACACCTTTGTGATGTAAATGCCATATTACGTAGTAAAGAAAAGATAGAATCAATACATTTCCATCATAAATTTGAGCATAAGACTTTTTTCCACTCCTATGATGCATTTTTTTTCTTTCTAATTTCCTTGTTTCTTTTACTTGCAGCCTGAAATTATCAAATACAAGGATCACAACAAGTATTCTAGAAATCCCAACAAGTACTCTGCAAAGTCAAAAAGCCAAACCTAGATAAAAAAATTGGTTCAAATAGCACTAAAAGGAAACTGGTCATTGCCTTAATTATAGTAAAATCATAAGGTTTTGGTTAGGCTCACCGATTATTTGTGTTTTCCTTTTCTTCTAGTTTGGTGAAGATCATACAGATAGGGCTACTATTGTATATGAGAAAAAGATGCTGCATATAACAATGAATAACTAACAATTTACAGAGTGAGATATTGGAGAAACATACTATTGCAGCATCAGTTTTCCAGTACTTAATTAACTCTTTCCATTGGTCTTCAACCACCCTTGAGTCAATTGCTTGATTTTGAAAATCAAGTGGAGCATTTTCATCATAATGACGTGCTTTTAGATCCGTCTTCCAATTTCTCCACCTATGTCCAATAAACTGCAACATCCAATAATCCATTCCAAGCGGGACCTCGAATTTTTTCTTGCAGTCAAAATCAAACATAACATTAGTTGCCAATTTGAGGATAAAAAATTCTAAAGATGTAATATAACTATTTCATTTCAATCGTACTTACCTTCAGGATAGCAATCATCTCCTCCTTCTTTTTCTTTGGCATACGATGCCAATTTTCACGATCAAGTGGGGCATAATAGCCATTTCTAGCAACAGATCCAAGGAACTCAACAAACGTTGATTTGGTGGGTCCTATTGGTTGACCTAACTGATTGCATGTTACCTTCTCTTTCGGGTGTCCTTTAGGCCGGTCCCATATCCTAACCATCAATGTGGGTCCTCGAACTTTTTTCCTTATATTGACCTCCATATTCTCCTCATCTCCTACCAAAATACAAATCAATAGAAGACTTGTGAACTTATCTTATGAATTACACGTTTGATAAAAAAAAGCTTCATAAATAGCATGTACTAAATTGTTCTAAGAAAATTACCATTCTGTTCATACTCAATAGGATCATCCTAATTTTGCACAATTTGAATATCTACATAAAGCATGTCCACACAAAAGTCACTTATAATAATTTGCATGAGAGAACAAACAAGTCATGGTTATGGTAAGAAAGAAAAGTCAACCACATTAAGTAAAGGTCCACCACATTACCATCTGCTCTTTCGTTAGGTAAATGATTGTTTTCATTTGTCTTGATGTCCTCGTCTCTAAGCACAAAACTTCTTTTCCACCCGTTCTTTCTTTTACGCACCATACCTGCATGTTATTCAACATTTAAGCTTTTTTTTTTTGGCCAAGAAATCTCAATCTGCATACTTTCCGTATAGTTGGCAATCTCACATAGCCATAAGCAATTTTCACTAAGAACAAATGAAAAGCCTTAATTTTGTAAATATACACAAAACACCTTCAAAATCATAAACAAGTATAATGCAGCAAGCAAATGCCTTTGCTTAGTTTGTGCAAGGATATGCACACAACACATCTAAACAAAAAACTATCATTCATGACCAAGCTAGATAACAAACTTGAGAGAAAGCAAACTACATATTATGGGCAACATTTTCATCCACACAACACTTTATAACCACACTATTTTTGAGAAGACCTTACTAAGTGAAACATCGGCAAGATCCTAAGTGAAACATAAATGCAAAGCTAAATCGCGTATTATTAACATTAACACTACTCACCGAGTTTTTAATTTCAGCTTGTCGTTCCGGTTAACTTGACCGATACGAAGACACAGGGCCAGCCCTGCCACATTTGAGGCCGTAGGCCAACCTTATAGGAGTTGGCCCTTCTACTACATTTATATAATGTTACATCTTATAAAATGTAGATTAGTTTTTTTCAAACACTAATACATATTATAAGAAACACAAAAGAGTACAAGATAACATTTCATTCAAGATTCCCCCTCAATAAAAAAAAAAAAATGAAACAGAACTCAATTTCAACAATCTAAAATTCTATAAGACAAAGATAACATGCCAAAATTAAGGGGAAGGGGGGTTGGGGGGGGGGAGGGGGAGCCTTGCACAAACAAAAACGTGAAACAAAGGGACCAAAAGTGTCCCAAGATCTGATTAAGATCTGATTCAAAAAGGGCAATAACACCTCCTGTGTCCCAAACCTCATCCCTTGCCATCAACATACAAACGGAGAAAATATGGCATTATCGGGACCCGAACGGAAAAATTCAAGGCCCGTTTTCTATGGTGCAACTTCAGAAATGGAGTACAACCGGATACTTCCTAGTAAATATGAGTATATGGACAATCAATGAACAACATTACTTCAATTTTTTGAATGATGCTTTGAGCGGACAATTCCACTAGAACATCGAGTTATATCATAGTATTTTCTCCGAGCCTCGAGTAGAAGCTGGAATCGTTACGGATACTAGTATTACCCATACAACATACAGCCATTTAAACATAAATAAATTCAACAAACATGGCACCAGAAAGGGCTTATTTAAAGGCACAAATCATCCTTCCTTTGTAACACAACCTTCTTTAACACCTCATTGCAAATCTGCTTCTACTAATTTAACTATACACAATCGACCTTTTTTCTAAGAAAGTCCTAACGCATTCACAATCAAGACGATTCAAGCACACTTATAATAGATACTCATATGACATATTTTCCTTTCATCTGCATCTGAACTCTGAATCAACACAACCATCAACAATATTACAAGAAATCATATGAATATTTATTACTTCTCCACAAAACAACGAAATAGAGAAAGAAAAGGTAAAAGGGAAGAGAAAAATTGAAGCTTCAATTGCGAAACATTGAAGGATGATAAGATTCGGTTTACCGCCGATTCCGATTGCAAGAAGAGTTGGATTTCTGCTGCTGCTTCACCGCTACGCTTTATGCTTAAAATAAAAGAAAGAGTAATGGTTGTGGATACTGAGAGGGTAGGATTTTTACTTTATTGAGGGTCAATGAAAAAAAAAAGCGGGCAAAGTAAAAAAAAAATTAGCGCCGAGAATTTCATTTATTTTATTTTATTCAAAATTCAGAATAAGTGTCAAAAAGGACAATTGTAGCCGTCTGAATAACTTTTCCTATATTACTGCACATAAAAGTGCATCTTTAGCACTTGCCCAATCAAACAATTCACAAGTATTGTTGCGTTTCAACACCAAGCGTACGGACAGGGAAATTTTTGATACATTTTTTTAAATGTGTCCCAAAAAAATGTGTAATAATATCTAGTTTTTCTAGTAGTGTCTATGATAGCACAGACTACTCACTCATTCCAGAATAGAGCCAACGAGAAGTGTCGGACCACATACTACGAAGTGATCCTTACTAACACATCAAACTCTACCCTAGTCTAAGCAGTTGTCTGTGATCACGTCAGGATTGAGATTAATCCATATATGATCATCTTGTGATTCGATAAGACTTCTCGATTACGGAATTATATCGAGAACTCAAATCAAATCGGTCCAGCCCTATATGATTATCATCATATATAAATGCCCCACTAGGTACCCTATTACCGACAGTCCGGATAAGACTGTCACACCTAAAGTGTTCTGGGCGCATTGTTAGCAAATTAATCTTGAGACCCGTACTCAGATTAATAAACGCTACGGACTAAGTTAATTTTAAGTACATCTCACTAACTCAATCCTTTTGTGTATAGCCATACAATGAGTTATGTGATTACATAAACGAGGTACTTAGGGTTTTCATTAGTGTCTTAATTATAAGCACACATGCATATAATAAGATGAATTATTAATTCTGTCATAAAAACAATTAGATAATTGTCTTTCTGGCACTACACCTAACAATCTCCCACTTGCATGAAAGGCTAGTGGATTAATTGTTTTAGAGCACACCCTTTATATCTATATCTACAACACTCTCCCACTTGCTCAAAACAAGTGAGAGGCATCCCTCAAATCTGTACCCTCCAAGCGCATCTTAATAATTCATCCTTCCAAGCACGACCGGAGTGTACCACCGCAGGGTAGGTCAGCGACCCGGCACGTACTTAGAATCCGAATACAATGTGACTTGGTACACTGATCAGGTAGGTTGGCGGCTTGAGTCAATCTGTGGGATCGAAACGTCGCCCTTCCATCTAATCCGGTGGTACGATTTCAATATGCTTATGACCTCTGGTGATTGCAAAATCCTTATGAGCTACCTCTCCAATGTTTTGACAATGAAGTGGCATCGGCTTACTGGATAATACTTTATCACATGAGTAAACACTGAGACCGAGATCGATTTAACGATCATCCTCAATCTGACCAAAGCCAGAATCAGTGTTATCACTTATATTCTTGTTTGCACCTGAATATACTAGCATATTATTCCTCATTCTCCCGAAGAGACTCGAGGATTCACTAAACGTCCCATTTAGTATTCATCCGCAGGTTTAGATAATCATTCTTGAGAGGTAGGGTAGACTACATCGTTGAATGTTGCATTCCTCTATGCAAGGACATCTTAACCATTGAGATGGATGAATGGGATTGCCAATTGCTTATTTTTGAGAATTCGAGTGAGTCAAATTCTTTAGAAAATAGCCCGATGGCATGTTAGCCTATGACTTCAGATAACACACCCATGTTGTTTCCAACAGCTTCAGTGTTACCATTCACAAACACTAATCTACATACTAGTTTACTAATAATGATGCCCAATCTACGAAAGACTTATCAACATGCTGGTCAAGTCCATATATTAAAAACAATATATGACTTTGAAATGACCTAGAGGTTTGCTTTAATCCCCAAAGGATATAAGCTATGACATGCATCCTGCCAAAGGCTCTTTCTGAATAAATTAAGATACCGTTAGCCTCGCAAAAAAGGTCTTATGGAATCACCCCTACTTTCTGCTTTGTAATGAATCCGTCATTTGTACTTAGCTAAAACCCTTCTGTTCTAAATGAGTTCAGATTCCGTTGTTTGGCAAGAAAGTCTTAGGGAATCACCCCTATTTCCTGCTTTCTGACGAAATCAAGCAAGACTGAGTGGTAAGAGAGATCACGGTCTGGTTAACTCTCTACCTTTTAGGGAATCACCCCTAAATTACTTAGCTTTGCGTTGAAAGTTAAACTTTCCTATTCATTCGAATCTTCTCCGTGTAGTTCCAATTACTCCCACTGGGCCAGAGATACTTAGATGGTTCTACAAGAGTTTCAACAGAACTGGAGTATCAGACTCCATTCACAGGGTTATGCTTTTAAACCAACCTCTATGATTAGGATCCTATACAGCCCACGAAGGACTATAGGTCATCAATCTACCCTATAGACTGCAAGGTCTTGCAATGTGTAATGGACAAACCATACTCCCACTGCGTTCGGGGTGGATTGATATACGGATCTAGTTTAGTAGTTTTTATTAGTGTTATCACCAACTGCCGGTGTTGGATGTGGACTAAACAAATCAGTTAGTAACATCTTGAGTACAAATACTTCAAGATCCAAAGCTGTGATTTATAGACTCCATCAGACCGAGTTTGACAGTATAACCGTCATTCTCTGATTTTATGAGTTTTATAATCAACCTTTACTCAATGTATTAAGATATTTCACGCTTTGAATGTGTACGCAAAATTTCCAGTCCTACCTTCAAGCACTAAGTGCTAAATGTCTATATTTGCGGAAGTGGGGTGAACCGAATTCACTCCTTATCCACAAATGTGTAGGCATCGTTTAGGTAGACTTCTCGGTTTTTCATTACAACGTAAACCGTTATTTTGCAACCAATATCTTAAATGAGTTCAGCAACGTATCGTAGCACATCAATAACTATATAAGGCAAATTTATGGTGTATCCCTTAGTGAAAACATTTCACTAGGAGGCAGGCCGAGCATCAGTCCCGAAGACTACGCAATAACCTATTTCTGAGTATGGAATACTCTATCTCTGGTGAAATCAGAGATTTCCTCCAAATATTTTGGATAAACTTACCGGAGTCTCGAATAGTTGTCAGACAAGATGTCACTACTTCAAAAGCTCCCACTAGCTTGTACCTTTCATATGACCCCGAAGGTTGTTATGAACAAGCTATGTTACTTCTTTAAATCTATTACCCTTTCTTGATTGAAAGGAAACTTAGTCATTGTTCCTTTGAGACAGTGTTCCTTTGACTGGGAGATGGGAATCACCCTAAGCCAGTCTTCAGATCTTGTCTTTAGGGAATATGCACTAATTAATAGAATAGAAAGAAGCGTTTATCGAAATACGGAAACCATTTGCGTTTATATATTTTAAGATGTGTTACTAATACCTTTTCAGCAATGCTTAGTGGTTCTGACTTTATCAAACAAAAGTCCGAGTCTCGGATTCATGCTATGAATGTTATATTCATCCTCAATAAGACAAACAAATTATCCCATTGAAAATAAATACGTTCGTTCCAACGAATCTAAAAACAGAAAATGAATTTTCTATGATACTCAAGAATTGAATCCGAGATTCATTTCCTTATGTCACTCCCACTAGTCTATCTGAAATAACTGCCCGTTGTCTATTTTATTTATCGTTTAATGCAAAGCTACCTAGTTCTTCCAATGAACTTAGCTTTTGAGAAAATTTCTAAGGATGCATTGGTCAGTGATCCGAAATCACTTTCCTTATCCTATAATTTCCAATTTATTAATTTTCCGGTTTAGCCTTAAAACTACTTAGTTTAGATGACTAACACGTATAAACATTCTTTCCCATTCTCGACTTTCCTTAAATGGAAACAGTCTTGAACTAGCAGTTCGTTTGAGTAGACACTACTCTTGAACTGTGGGATGTCTAATGATGTGTTACTAGCTTGGACTATTCGATTTTTCTAATCGACAAATCATAAGACCAAAGCTCCCACTAGTTTATCGGTTCCAAATACCGTCTAACTCGCAACACTTTGTTCGAATGGTTTGAGAGATCATAATAAAGCTCCCACTAGTTTATCAGTTCCAAATACCATCTAACTAGCAACACTTCGTATTTATGAGTTTTCAAAGATTAGAAAATCACTCAGAACTAAGCTCCCACTAGTTTATCAGTTCCAAATACTGTCCAACTAGCAATGCTTTGTTCATGATGTTTCAAAAGATTGGAAAAAAACTCCAGAGCTAAGCTCCCACTAGTTTATCAGTTCCAAATACTGTCTAACTAGCAACGCTTTATTCTTGTTTTTTCAATGAAAAGAGAAACTCATGTGCAAGTCTATTACACATTTCTAATGATTCGAAAAACAACAAATCATAAGACTAAGGCTCCCACTAGTTTATCGGTTCCAAATACCGTCTAACTAGCAACGCCTTATGTATGATTTTCCGATTTTTCAATTAGAAATTTGATGTGTAATTACACTTTTAAAATTCACTAAATGAATTTTATATATAGTCCTAAATCATCTTTTCTAAACTAAGTACGGTCGTTTCTCGTTTTACACGAGCGACATCCGTGACATACCTATACTATGTCATTAAGTTTTTAAAGGCTCAAGAGAAAATATTTTCCGAAAATTAACTGCATTTATTGATAATTACAATGTACTTATTACTTTCCACATTTTTAATGAAGTCCTATTACTAACAGTTTAGTAGCCTAGAGATTAAAGTTGTAAATAAACATGACAGAAAGTTAAATTCAAAATTTAAAATTTCACTACTAGATTTTTATTTTAGGAATAATAAACTATATTTAAAGTCTATCCTACCATTCCAAGGATTTAACCTCGCACCTCAGTGCCGCCGTAGGGTAGGTCAAAGAGGTGACGGTTAAACTGAGACAATCTCTCTCAATGATTAAGCCTCGAGAAACGAATATCTCACGGGAATCGGACATCCCGGACTTTAATCATTGATTACCTTCCTTTTTCTAGCCTAGATATTTCGAAAATATCCATAAAGAGTGTGACCTACTATATCAGATCTTAAAGTATGCCCCGAGTATGCCGCCGTAGGGTCGGTCAGTGACTCAACGAGTACCCAAAATCCTATCCTTTCGGAGACCAAGCCTCTAATTTTGATAGGGGTGAACACCATCCGTAGGGGGCCAAAATCAAAGCGGCTCGAGGCGTCACCCTTCTCTCACGTGCTTGCACCTATAGTAGAGGCCGTGGGGTCTGATGTCGCCTTCCCCGCTCCCACTCAATAATTTAAAAAAGTGGTGGGTTTACTAATTACAGTTTCGGTCTTGACAATAAGAAACAATAAATCAAAGTACTCCGAACAGGGTCGGTTATGTAGGCAAGCCTACGCCGTCTTATTCGTTGGAACATATGTGATCGTCCGTCGGATCCGGCAAGAGAAGCCCCGTTTAGCCCGAAGGCTTATCGGATATGCTAAGTCTTGTCGAACCCCGTGCAAACGTCACACGTGGAGGGGAGTCAATCGAGCCGTAGCTCAGTTGAACTCGCCCAACCATGGTTACACCATTTCCGAACCCATGTACTAAGATTTTCTGATTTCTATGTTGTCAACCAAAGCGTAATCTCGTTTCTATTTAAGGTAGGTTCACCGAAAACTCAACGATTTATCTAAGTGGGATTCACCGAGATCCATCACTAAAATCGTAACGATTGACAAAACCCGGTTCCTCGGTTTTAATAATTATTTACTTAATTAATTAACTACCACATATTAATTAAAAAAGCTTTTAACTAATTATACGTGTTATACATGCCTAATTTATTCCAAATAAACTAGCTACATGTATGCATTGGAGTGGAATCATGATATGATGCATGTCATGGCAATTTTTCGGTTTCTATCACATAATTTCGATCATACACGAAAAAATACGGAAAAATAAACACCGAGATGGATCGTTGGTACCCCCGTATCTAACCTATTAAAAAAACACAAACCCTAACTAGGGTTTACTATTTTCTAATCTGCTGCTGTCGCGTTTTATCGACAATCGGACATCCAAACGAACTTTGATCTTCACGAAACTTTATGGACCTATTCTTCACTCCTCCTACTTCAATCTGAACAGTTGGATCTTCGTTTCAATGGTCCAATCTCTTCCAGAAATTCGACGAACTGACAGCTGGGGCTGCAGTGCTTTTACGACACAGCAGCAACTTTATTGTAACGATTGGACATCGAGATGGACTCCGATCGTCACGAAATTTTGAGGGCCTGTTCTTCAAATTTTAGTCTTCATTATGACCGGAGGGATTGTCGTTTTAATGGCTCAATCTCCGGGAATAAATAAAAAACCGAACAGAAACAAAACAGATCTACTTCTAGGAAACTAAAATAACAAAATTTCCTATACTCATATAATGAGTTTACAATAGATCAAACGAGTAAACAATACCAACCCCAATCCATCTCTTCAACCACAAAAATCACAAGGCAACATACATGAATAAATTTCAATGCATATAGAAAAGCAAACGAAAAACAAAAAACAATCTAAACATGTTTTTTCCACTACTAGATCTATAATTCACATTCTTTGATTGATAGATCAAAGGCTCTGATACCACTTGTAGGATGTAATATCACCGGATGGATCATAGATCCACCCGATTACGCAGCGGAAAGTATAAAATCTAGATCTAGTCAACCAAAATACATAAAATAATGGATCTAAACCTACGAGGGGGTTTCGATTACCAACCTTTTTATGGTGCAAGAACGCCAAGAACAAAAGATCAATCCAAGCTAGTTGAGAGCCTAGTTGATAAGCCAAAGTCTTCCAACGTGTGTCTCCAAGCACCACCAGGTGGATGGTGTTTCAAGCCGCCGGACCTCCTCGATATGCTACCTTAGAAAAACCCGAAGTTTTCCTAAAACTCAAACCCCAAGCATTTAGCCGAAAATTCAAGGCTAGAATACTCACCAATATTTCGAAAATCATGTGTTGTTTTTAAGGCTTGGGAGAACTCTCTTTATATAGAAGAGTAATCCTTGTCCTCTAAGGATTTATTTAATTAATACAAAATCAATCAAATTAATCATTTTCCTTAAAAAGATAAATCTAGAATATTCCTAAATTAATTAGGATATACAAAAGATTTTTTTTTCCTTAAATTAATTAACAAATAAATAATTTAATCACATGTCAAATAATTATCCACGAAAAATAATTTCCCAATAATTAAATAACAACAAAAATTCGCCCCAACCCTAAAAATAGGCCATACGCATTTTTATCACAAATTGGGCCGAGTCCACGAAAAATTTCTTTTCCATGTATTTAATTATTTAGTCAAACTAAACAATTAATCCACATATATATCTATTAAACAGTCCAATCCAACTATTTAATATTAATTGAGGTGAAGCGATGAGAAAACGTATATGCTATATTAGGAGCCACGTCGGGGACCATGGACCCATATTCAGTAGCTACAATAAATCGAATAAAATTATTCGTCAGACCGAACAATTATATCCAACCTATTAATTCCGGGATTACACCACCGTAAACCCGAAACTGAACTCTGCCAAATATATATATAAACTTACACTCAACTATGAGTTATAAGGTGTCCACTGATATAATCATTACATACGGATAAATCCTCCATAGACTGTTCGTTTCGATTCAGGATATCTCCGTAAACCCTTCTCGAAACATCTTATCCCTATTTACCATTAACCCCCTAGTGATCAATTAGTTCATAACTAATATAATATGAACTGGCGCCATCGATCAGTTTCTAGGATTAACAAATAAGGGAACTGTCGGTCTACTTCCCGAAGGAAGGAATGGATTTCATATATGTGATAGCACAAACTACTCACTCATTCCTAGAATAGAGCCAACGAGAAGTGTCGGACCACATACTACGAAGTGATCCTTACTAACACATCAAACTCTACCGTACCCTAGTCTAAGCAGTTGTCTGTGATCACGTTAGGATTGAGATTAATCCATATATGATCATCTTGTGATTCGATAAGACTTCTCGATTACGGAATTATATCGAGAACTCAAATCAAATCGGTCCAGCCTTATATGATTATCATCATATATAAATTCCCCACTAGGTACCCTATTACCGACGGTCCGGATAAGATCGTCACACCTAAAGTGTTTGGGCGCATTATAGCAAATTAATCTTGAGACCCGTACTCAGATTAATAAACGCTACGGACTAAGTTAATTTTAAGTACATCTCACTAACTCAATCCTCTTGTGTATAGCCATACACTAAGTTATGTGATTACATAAACGAGGTACTTAGGGTTTTCAGTAGTGTCTTAATTATAAGCATACATGCATATAATAAGATGAATTATTAATTCTGTCATAAAAACAATTAGATAATTATTTTTCGGGCACTACACCTAACAGTTACAGCCTTTGTATGCTCACGTATGTTAGATATGGACTTTAACATGAATTTATGTGCTTTATATATGTGCTTTATGTGCTATTACTTGTTTATGGTTAGTGACCTCGCGATGTACTGAACGGAGTACCATGGGTTCTAAGTCTCATGTCGGACGCGTGACTAGTTGTATTCCCCATATTGTTTCTAAGACGATGTACCGAACGGGATACTATGACCCAGCTCCATATTGGACGTATGACTAGTCAAGTTCCCCGTGTCGCATCATGCCCTCATGTCAAGTAAGTAAGAAACATGAATAGTACAAGACAAGACAAGAATATGACAAAGAACACAGATAGGTTAAGTAAGTAATTATTGTAAATAAACAAGTACGTGCAAGACGAACTAAACTTAGTTCATAGGTATGTTTCATATGCATTGCTTAACGTTGTTTTAAAGTGGCTTTCCTTTACATTTCAAAATATGTTTTTTTAAGTAGTTTCTATCTAAAGAGTCCAAGTAATTATTGTAAATAAACAAGTACGTGCAAGACGAACTAAACTTAGTTCATAGGTGTTGTTTTAAAGTGGCTTTCCTTTACATTTCAAAATATGTTTTTTTAAGTAGTTTCTATCTAAAGAGTCCAAGTTATGCTTTTAATTGTTTTCTAAATGAATGAAATAGATTCATGTTGTGTCTCCCGACTTATGACAATCATGAATCACTCTTTTAATCTTCTTTCTTCTTAGTGAGCATATAGCAAGTGCTCACTGCATTATTTGGAATAAGAAGATTGCATGTACATGATGAGTTGATGAGGAGTTTGGTGGGCAAGCGTAGGTTTGGAGCAATGTTTATGTTTTAGTTTCTTTTTATAGTTGTTCTTTATAAATAAGGCATTGTTGTCATTAGTCGTAGTTGTTTCTTCTTTTTAGACATGACAGTTGTAATGAATAATAGAATTTCCTTTCAGTTATTTATGATTTAGTTTGACATCATTTGTATTCCGGTTGTTTGTTTTGGAAGACCCTGATGGTCTATTTTCCCGAGTCTTTAGTTTGTTTTCTTCTGTGTGAATCTTTTGTTACTCTAATACTACCCGACGCTTAGGTGAGATTTCAAGTTTACTCTAAATATCATGTGCCGAACATTCAATGTCTGGATAAGAACTCGGTATCCGAACTCGGACATTACATTTTTGGCCCCAAATGAAAGAAAGAAAGGAAAACATATTTGTTAGATATGTCTATTAAGGAAATCATTATTGTGGTTACAAAAATAAATTTTATAATAAAAACTAGCTAGTATATAAACTATTTTTATACCTTTTTTTTTTGGTGTAAGTATAGATACAATAAAAAAAATTAAAAAACTTATTCACGCTAGTTGACTTTCCCATTGCGTAATGTAATACGTTTGGTATCTTTTAATTAGGCTTGCAATCATTTTAGGTACTCATATATTATAAGTATATCTATTTTCCATAGACAATAAGCATCAAAAATTCAACTGCCATTTTGTAATAGAAAACTGAAAGAGAGAAGTGACCACATGGCAATTACCAACATGAATTTCCCAGAATTCCTATCTAATCTCCCCAAGATAGGAACCTTTGATCCTGCAACTTTTTTATACGGGTATGAGGGTGTATGGCTTCCAGCACCTTTCGTGGAGGCAGCTTTAATCCTCCACGACCAATTCCAAGCTCAACCCTCTGATATCTTCTTATGTAGTTTCCCGAAAACCGGTACTACGTGGCTTAGAGCCTTGTCTTTCGCGATTATGACTCGTGATCGTTTCGACGAAACCACCACTCCTTTGTTAACTTCTATGCCACACGACTGCCTTCCGGATTTAGATGAATTTGCCAAAGATCCATTAATCTCCAAGTCGCGAAAAGTACACCCACTTATAGCTACTCATAACCCTTACAATCTTTTGCCAGAATCAATCATTAAATCCGGGTCGAAAATCGTGTACATTTGCAGGGAACCTAAGGACACATTCACTTCTTTGTTTCACATAAAAGGCAAGTATCTCAGGAATTACAGGATGCAACAGACAAGTAATTTATCTATGATTGATAAAAAGCTCTTAAATATGGAGGAGCAGTGTGAAAACTTCTGTAATGGAAAGGTTTGTTTTATTTTATGACATTAAATTCCAACATTGCTTACTTGTTACTCTTTGCTCTTTTAATGCATTATATACATAAGATCTTTGGTCTTTTGTATTATATGCATGAGATATATTACTTAATAGTATGAACTTTATTGCTGAATGCAGTGGAGGATCCAAAAAGTTTTTTCAGTAGTGTCACCATACTGTAAAACTATATTTTTGATCCAAAAATTTGTTTCGGTGTGGTCACTGGAGCCTAAAACTACATTTTTTAGTAACAAAACGATACATTTTAAAACCAAAACTACATCGTTTTAATACTAAAAAAAATCTCCAAATCTCAGTGGGGACCCACCCTGATATACATGCCTCCGCCACACACTGGTTGAATGTTTGGTCTACTGTTTTTTGGGTTGAAAATTTTTATTTGTTATCCCTTTTTGCCCACGATGTAGCTAGGTTACATGATCGAACCACGTAATATTTATTTTGGGAATAGAATGGTTGATGTGTTGGATAATATGATATATAGTAGTGTTTTTATTCAATATATATCGCAAAATGTATAGCGGTGTTTATTTTCATTATATAGTAGCGTTTCTCCTTGAATACAAAAGGATAGAAAAAACCACTAGTATAGATTTTGCTGATTGCGATAAATTTCTTCTATTATCGCCCTCCGTCACGCAGGATCCTGCTCCGCCCCTACTTTTTCTTTTATATATTGTCAATGAGGCTAAATCCCGATGTTCTTTTCCTAACAAAGGTTGCTTACGGATCGTACTGGGATCATGTATTGGGGTACTGGAATGCGAGCATTGAAAGGCCAGACAAGTTTTTGATATTGAAATATGAAGATGTGAAAAGGGATTCTGTATTTTATGTGAAGAAGTTGGCAGAGTTCATGGAGAAGCCTTTTTCTATAGATGAAATTAATGATAGTGTGCCAGAGAAAATCGTAAAGATGTGTAGTTTCGAGACATTGAGCAATTTAGAAGTGAATAAGACTGGAAAACGAAAATTCTTTAAGATGGAAAACAATGTGTTCTTCAGAAAAGGAGAGATCGGCGATTGGAAGAATCATTTAACAGAAGACATGAGGAAGAAGATAGATATGATCACACTTCAGAAGCTGCAAAATACCGGTCTTACGTTTAACTCGGTGGGGCACCCTTTGGAATGATGATAAAAAAAACGATGACGTTTTGATACTTATTTATACAAAAAATATCGAAAAATCATCTTGATATCGTAAATGTGTGGTTGGATCAGTATCAGATGACCCTCCATGGCACAATATTTATTGTTGTACTGTTGTAGAGGATCTGAGCTGGTCATACGTACGTGATGTATTAATGGGGCCTTGTTTGTAACACTTTGCAGATTTATATGAATAAAATACTCTTTCTTTCTCTTTTTTTATTGTAAGAAAAACAGATATGCTACTTTCATAATAAATTTGTCACAATAAAACCATACTTGTTTTTTGTGTCAACGCCATCTGCATGGATTTTCTCCAAGGATGATAATTGTTTCCATTTAGCAGAGGCTGAACCATCACCGAAGATGGATTCTCATTTGGATGAAGATACAAAGGATAAGATGAGGTTAATTATTGTCTTCTGGCTGCCATGGCCTCAAGAAATTCTGAAAACCACTGAGTAAATCCAAGAAAACTTCCAAAAAATAATCAATGTGACTGGATTCTACTAGGATAACATAGAGATAATTCATAGAATACTCTCAGGTTTCATTGAAAAATCTATAGAATTTGAAGGAAACACTCAAGTTTCTACTACAATCACCAGAGGTAGCGCAAATTGAGCTTGAAAAGCTCTGATACCATGTTGACGCTTGGTATATTCAACCAAGTAAACTAGAGGAAACGAAACATAAAAGAAAATTAAAGGAATTCTTATTGACCAAAATAATGATCGAGTTAAGTTACATAATGTTGATGGTGGAGTATTTATATATGATACTCCTCTCAACGGTTACAAACTTGTTTAGGTAGTTACAACATAAAGGGAATCTGGAAGTTGCATTTTGTTGAATTTGATTAGCTCATCTTAGCTGATCATCATTTTTTCTCAGCTGCTATGTATTCTCAACTGATCTCATCAGCAGAGTCATCTTATCTCATTTGCTCTCAGTTGCATCTCAATTGTATAGTCTCAACTGTTCACCTCAACAGACTGTATCATCTCAGATAATTTGTTTCCTGAACGTGTTTCTCATCCTTCTCGTATCCAACACTCATTCATCCACTTTATATATGTTAACAAATACTAAACATTACTTGTTGAAATCAATCACTAAGAGCTTTCCGTTAATAAGAACTGCCAGTTCGGTTGCACAAGAGGTGGAGTAAGGGCTCCGGGTAGGATAGTAACTTTGTACATTGACAACCCTAACAATTTTAACATCAAGAATATTCTACAGACGAAAGTAATTAAAGCTCAGTGGCTAGGATGCAGACAATTTGTATTCGGCTTCAGTGCTACTACGAGCAATGGTAGGTTGTTGTTTTGATGCCAAGGTGATAAGATATAAATACAATATGCACCAGTGGATTTACGGTCATCAGGATAAGCATCCCAATCAGAGTCAGAGTATGCATGAATATTGGATTGAGGATGAGCAGTGAAAATGATACCTTCATCATATGTTTGGCGTAAATAGAGTAATATATGTTTAACAACTATCCAATGAATGTCTCCAGGAGCATACATAAATTTCATTACTTTGTGGACATCATAAAGGAATTATCTGGGCGAGTCAAAGAGAGATAGTGAAGTCCACCAACAATACTCCGATATTGTGCGAGATTAGGATGAGGGGAACACAACAAAAGAAGAACCTTTTCGTGACGAAAAAATTCGTCGCGAAAAGTGCTGATTTTCGTCAGTAAAGGTAATCGCGGCGAAAAGTTTTCGTCACCCTGTTTGTTGCCTTTGAGGCATCGCTAAGGGTTCTGTGCTGACAAGCTTTGCATTCGTCACCAAAACATATTCTCCTATGACGAACCTCTGTATTTGTTACCAGAGCTTCCAAATCTTTAATGACAAATTTTAGTATTTGTCACCAAAAAAACTTTCCAAGTAACAAAAACATTGACACAGAACACTCAAAACTTTGTCACCAAATCATATTTGTCACAAAAGGATAGAAACACATTTTATCTTTTAACCCTTATTCTTGACAAACACTTTGTCACTAGAAGTATTCTTTTTATAAAAAAAGTAATAATAAAAAATTATAAAATAAAAATCAAATAATAATAATAAATAATAATAATAATAATAATAATATTATTATTATTATTATTATACAGACACATTAAACTAGTATTATATTAATCAATAATAATATCCTACAACCATTGAACAATCTTTTTCACCATACAGTACTATCATACAGCTACAAATCTCCAGTACTATAACTCATTGCATCATCAAAACATAGTCTAATAAAACATTCATTGTTTCGTTAATCCGAAAGACAAATAAACTACTCACCATAATTTTCGTTAGAAGCCTCTTATGTATCTCGAGACGTTCCTCGAGACGTCAATTTACCCAATGCTGCTTCTACGGCATCCTCTGTTAGCTCCCGTCATATAGAGTAAGCTTAAACAACTTGATCATGAAACTGTCACATAATAGAAAATTTGTAAAATTCAAACAGCTTTATGAATTGGTAGTAATGCATTTTACAGAATTTAGGGTAGTGAAAATTGCAGAAAATGATTTAGAAAACAGTTTAAAAAAAATAAAAAAAAACCAAACCCCATCTCCGATTGATATCAAATTTTGAAACAATGCCTCCTGATTTCCTATAAAAAAAGGTAAAACAACACCATTATGAACAGCAGCTATAAATATTAGGAGAAAGCCCGAGTACAGGGGGCGGATTTCCGTACCAAAAACTCATATAAAATGCAAATTTTGTCTAAATATGATGTTACATTAAGAATAATTTATTTCATCAGAACGAAAGATATATATTACCTGCCAAGAATAAGAATCTGAGATGCCTCTTTTCAATAGACCATGTCGATTCTACTTAATTAGGAACTGGGGATTCTACATAATTAAGCACCGGGTATATGAAGAAAATGCAATAGAAATCGAATTTAAAAAAAAAAAGGACCTTCTTCTTCAGCAATCGAATCACAACCCAAACCTGGTCCGTTGCTTCAGAAATTGATTAGGGGCTGAAATTTAGAGTTCGATGAAGCAGGGAGAGAATATTAAGATTATCGATGAATGGAGTTTGTCCAATCGCGATCATTGCTACAAAATTAAGGTTTATCGATGACTGTCTGAAAGTTTGTATCATATTTTGTCAGTGTAAAAAAGTCAAATCGAGTCGAATATTAAGATTATCGAGTCGAGCAATATTTAAATCTTACAAACAAGAATTAGCGCATTAACTTAAATAACAATCGAGTCTATTCGATCTCGAACCGATCACGAACCCATTTAGTTAATTTATACCCCTAATTGTGACAAAATGCTTGTTACGTAAATCATTATGGATTTCATAAAAAAAAATGTTATCACTAAAGCTCTATAACAAAGTTTGTCGGATAACACACAAGTGAAATCCTATCTTTTATAAGAACCATCGGCATTGTTTGGTTTCGGGTGGGGTTGGATCCAACCCAATATTTTATTCATTCAACTATCTTACTTATCATTATTTTATTAATTCTATTATTTTATTATAAATTCTCTCATCAATTATTCAACATCAACAAATAAATTAATATTAATCAATTCACTTTATTCACCCACTACATTATTTAACCATTACTTTTTCAATATAATATTCCATTAAAATTTCTCTCACCAATCATTTCTTCAACTACACAAATTTCAACTTAATATTTCAACTTTATAATCATTATTTCACTATATTTTATTTTACTTTTTTTTTTCTTGAATCCATTCAACCACAATCCAACCCGAAACAAAACAGGGCCATCAAGTTTTTCGTAACAATCTTGTGCCTGCCTAGCATAGCATGCAATTATTCCAAATAACATTAAAAAGGAACCAAAAAAAAAAAAAAAAAAAACATATAATCACTTAGAGACAGTAGCTAGCTTTGCTTGTAAACTCATATAATACTCAACAAGTTCTTCCGGGCCGGGCACAACATTTCGGGTTGCTCCATGTGAAATAGTATAATTATTATTATATAGACACATTAAACTAGTATTATATTAATCAATAATAATATCCTACAACCATTGAACAATCTTTTTCACCATACAGTATCATATAGCTACAAATCTCCAATACTATAACTCATTGCATCATCAAAACATAGTCTAATAAAACATTCATTGTTTCGTTAATCGAAAGACAGATAAACTACTAACATAATTTTCATTAGAAGCCTCTATGTATCTCAAGACGTTCCTCGAGACGTCAATTTACCCAATGCTGCTTCTACGGCATCCTCTGTTCGCTCCCGTCATATAGAGTAAGCTTAAACAATTTGATCATGAAACTGTCACATAATAGAAAATTTGTAAAATGCAAACAGCTTTATGAATTGGTAGTAATGCATTTTACAGAAATTAGGGTAGTGAAAATTGCAGAAAATGATTTAGAAAACAGAATTAAAAAAAGTGTTATTTGTTTATCAGGACGTGTTTTGGGACTTAATTAGGCACTTAGGACACCCAAAAAAGACCATCGTTTATAAGGACGCATTTTATCCAACTTTCCTAAATTACCCCTGTTTTACAAACGCCAAAATCATTTTCCCTTCTCAAAGGCCGATGAATTAAGATATCTTGTCGTGGATTCTGGATCGAGAGATGCTTCTCCCACCGGCAGCCATGATTCTAGCACTTTCCGTCCGGCAATCCATTGTTACGATGTTCTTGTTTGATTGGTTTTTTTTTTTTTTGCGTTTTCTTTCCTTCTTCTTCTCTCATTTATCTTTCTTTTGATCCATGGGAAAGAAAAAATCGAAAGAAACCTGATATAGCTTGGGTTCATTCCTATGATTCTGATGAAATACACCCTGTAATTCCGATGAGGTTGGATTCTAGAAAGCTGCTTTCAGCTATTCAACCTTCGAAGAACATTTATGCCATGGTTGTAGAGCCTACTGCTACAATTTTTGCTGAAAACTTGTTGAATTTTTCGCTTAATACAGGGGGAGAAGACCAAAATCATCGTATATTGGGATCCAGGAAGTAGAGCTATGAGGCTACTTCATTTCAGAAATCGATCAAACTGGGTTGTGCGATTGGACCACGGTCCGATCCATGTTAGCCATTCTTCAATGGTGGGGTTTCAATGTCACTGTGTTTATTATGAACAAGTGGATCTTTCAGGTAATAGCACCTGAAAATGTAGCTGATTGCTTGCTTTTTATTGTTTTGGGCATCACGATTTTGGTTTCATATCTCAATTTGAGTTGTTTCAGTGGGTGACATGATTTGCCATTGGTGTTAAATTTGCTTGTGATCATTTCATTATGATCTGATCATCATCATCATTGTTACTGTTAAGTATTATTGTTATTATTTTTGTTGTCACTGCTTTTACCAAAAAATGTCTTTGATTGGCACTGCATCTTCATATGTCACTACAATACCGAATATACCGAAGATACGGTGACACTCAAAAGCTGGAATTGTAGAAGGTTGTCATAAAGTGTTTCAGCAAATTCAGGATCCTGATGTCATTATCTGGACAGCTGTGATTGCAGGCTATGCTCAAAATGGAAAAGGGTCAGAGGATTTACCTTTATATGAATGTATGAAAAAAGCTGGAGTTAGACCGGATGCAGTGACTTTTGTCGGTGTTCTTTCAGCTTGTAATCATTGTGGGTTGGTTCAAGAAGGCTACTTTCACCTCCACTCGATGAAGAACGGCTATGGCATCGAGCCTGACTGTAGACATTAAGCTTGTATAGTCGATCTTTTAGGTCGTGCCGGAAGATTGAAGGAAGCTGAGAGGTTCATCAATGACATGCCTATATAGCCAAATGGTTTGGTTTGGGGAACATTGCTTTCTGCTTGCAAAGTACATGGTGACTTTGATCTTGGAAATTTAGCAGCTGAAAATGTGATGAAGTTGGAACCGTGTGAAGCCGGGACTTTCAAGCCCTGATGCCCTTTAGAGACAATTACACAGCTATTTCACCTTCATGATTCTGGTTTGGATCAAGCTTTTATCGATGCATTACTTGTCTTCATGTATAAAGATATTGTAGGTGGTGCTAAAGAGCCGTTTGATTGTGTAGTCTGTTTATGTGAATTCTCAACCCGATTGAAGTTTAAGATACATGTAGTCTGTATTAGAAACATTTATGTGATACTTGGATTATCGTTTCTGTGAATACGGTGATGCCATTTTGGCTACTAAATCAAGTTTGAGTAGCCAGCAAGAACAATTGTGAATCAAGTTTATCAGTCTGTACTGAACTCCGTTAATTTGCTTTATTAACATTTCATGTTCTTTAATAATTTATATCCTATTTTTTCGGAGGTGGGAACTATGCAGTTTTGATATACAGTATATGCTAAGTTGAAAAAATCAGTAGTGTATAAATTATACACGCATATTTGTTTAAAAAGTTATTGCATCTCAATTTTATACTTAATGTACTAATGCTCTGACAAAGTGGATTTGATAACTGTGTTTTTGTGTAATTGGATGATCACACATTAATTGTATGTGATTATAGTCAAACTTGAACATTAATTGATATATTTTTGTAATAGTTCATCTGTAAGGCTTAAAGTGTTATATATGAATTTGAACCTTTTAGTCTAATTATACATCTGCATTGTTTTTGTTTCTTTCAAGCTGTACTGAACTAAATATTTTATCATATTACATTATAAAACAGTGTTTGCATTCTTTATCTATTTGCAAATTATTTTCAAGTGTAGTCTGCTTTAACAACATATGTTTTGTCAATGAATTTTTGTTTTATCACATGCACTTTTTTTTGGATGATATTTTATTTTTTCCATTCTTTTTTTGAGTAATGATCCAGACACAACCGTTGTGATGTCACTGCATAAAATGTAATGTCACTGCATAAAATGTGGATGTCAGTGCATAAAATGTTGATGTCACTGCATATCTGATTGCCGATGTCACTGCATAAATTGTTGATGTCACGCATATATGATTGCCGATGTCACTGCATAAAATGTTGATATCACTGCACATGATTTCCGAAGTCACTGCATAAAAATATGAATTAAGGTGAAAGATTTATGTTGATCGTAGTTTTATATCATACGATATAGCCATTTGAAGTCGATTTCATGAAGAAGAGAAATCGATTTTATGAAATTAAGTCGAAAAAATATCAAATGTCATCACGGTGTTGTTGCATCCCGGTGATCACTGCATCCCGGTGGTCTATGCATCGCGGTGTCTCTGCATCGGGGGTGGCCACTGCATCGCGGTGTCACTTCATCACGATTTCTCTGCATATAAGATTGCCGATATCACTACATAAATTGTTGGTGTCATTCATATATGATTGCTGATGTCACTGCATAAAATATTGATGTCACTGCATATCTGATTGCCGATGTCATTGCATAAAAGGTTGATATCACTGCATATATGATTACCGATGTCACTGCATAAAAATATGTATTAAGGTGAAAGATTTATGTTGATCATAGTTTTATATCAAAAGATATAGTCATTTGAAGTCGATTTTATGAAGGAAAGAAATCAAGTTTATGAAATTAAGTGGAAAAATATCAAATGTCATCACGGTGTTGCTTCATCAAATGTCACTGCATCCCGATGGTCTCTGCATCGGGGGTGGCCACTTTATCGCAGTGTCTCTGCATCAGGGGTGGCCATTGCATCGCGGTTTCACTTCATCGCGATGTCTCTACATATATGATTGTCAATGTCACTACGTAAATTGTTGATGTTATTCATATATGATTGCTGATGTCACTGCATAAAATGTTGATGTCACTGCATATCTGATTGTCGATGTCACTGCATAAATTGTTGATGTCACGCATAATGATTGTCGATGTCACTGCATATATGGTTAATTAATCGGGGTGGTGACTGCATCGTGGTGGTCACTGCATCGCAATGGTTAATTAATCGGGGTGGTGCATCGGGGGTGGTCAATGCATCGGGTTGGGCAATGCATCACGGTGGTCAATGCATCGCGGTCGTCAGTGCATCGCGATGTCATTTCAGCGCGGTGTCTCTGCATAAAATGTTGATGTCACTGCATATATGATTGCCGATGTCAATGCATCGCGGTGGTCAATGCATCGCGGTGTCATTTCATCGCGGTGTCTCTGCATCGCGGTGGTCACTGCGTCGCGGTTGTCAGTGCATCGCGGTGTCACTTCATCACGGTGATCAATGCATAAATTGTTGATGTCACTGCATATATGATTGTCGATGTCACTACATAAATTGTTGATGTCACGCATATATGATTGTCGATGTCACTGCATAAAATGTTGATATCATTGCATATATATGATTGCCGATGTCACTACATAAAAATATGAATTAAGGTGGAAGATTTATGTTGATCGTAGTTTTATATCAAAAAATATAGCCAATTGAAGTCGATTTTATGAACAAAAGAAATTCATTTTATGAAATTAAGTCGGAAAAATATCAAATGTCATCACGGTGTTGCTTCATCAAATGTCACTGCATCCCGGTGATCACTGTATCGATCCCAATTGTCTTTGCATCGCGGTGTCTCTACATCGGGGGTGGCCACTGTATCGCAGTGTCACTTCATCGCGATGTCTCTACATATATGATTGCTGATGTTATTACATAAATTGTTGATGTCATTCATATATGATTGCTGATGTCACTGCATAAAATGTTGATGTCACTGCATATCTGATTGCCGATGTCACTGCATAAATCGTTGTCACTTCAGAAATAATGTTGTATGAGCGAACATCAAATGTCATTGCATAAATCGTTGCAAATGTTCTTGTCACTGCATCGCGTTGGTCAGTGCATCGCGTTGGTCATTGGATCGGGGGTGGTCAATGCATCGCGATGGTCAACTCATCGGAGGTGGTGACTGAATCGCGGTGGTCAATGCATCGGGATGGTCGTTGCATTGAGATGGTCAAGACATCGAGGTGGTCGACGGGAAAAAAAAAACTGTTAGCATAATAAAAAAAAAGTCCAGGAAAATAGAAAGAAAAACAAAACAAAAACACAAATACATGAACAAAACAAATGTAACAGCGCTACATTTCTTTTTAATAACAGCGCTATATCTTCGGCGGCTGCTGCTTTTTTTTTTCCTTCATTAAGGGTATTTGGGTCTATCTATCTAATTTTTGTCCGTATAACTAAGTGTTTGTTTTGGATGTCCTTTTTGCCTAATTAAGTCCAATATGTATCCTTTTCAATAATTGTCCCTTAAAAAAAAGAAACCAAACCCCATCTCCGATTGATATCAAATTTTGAAACAATGCCTCCTGATTTCCTATAAAAAAAAAGGAAAAATTAGGTATAAGTCCACTTTTCCTCCCTTAATTAAACATTAATCCACACATCTTTTTTTAGTTGCAATAAGGACAAATAATTTCAGTCGGACTAAATTACCCTTATCTTCCAACACGCTGTTTCTTCTTCCTCCTCAAAATTTTTATCATCAACATTCTTCAGCCGATGAACGTCATCCACAACCTATTAAACAAATCAAAAAGCAGAAACAGATTCATAAATCGCCATCAAATTGAATATAATGCCAAACAAAAATTCAGATAGATGTGAATCTCAAGTCAGTACCTTTGAATGAGGAAGGCGCTTATTGCCGTGGAGGCGTTTTCCGGTGATGATCTAGTGGCGGTCGAATATCTGGAAAAATCCGGCCATACATCCCATCTGCTTCTCAAATTGTTTCTGCACTCAAAATTGTTCCTACTTTGAATGAGAATCTGATGGAAAATGTGATTAGTATTGTTTCTTTTGGTGGGATGCATTCGTTGCTTTGGATTCTCGCCGGGCAAGTCTTTTCTTGGTCAAGTACTAATGAACTCATTTACAAATATTTATAGTTTTGGGTTTCCTTTAGTCATTATATGTTTTGTGATGCTACTATTTGCTAGACTGTAAATGTGCAGCATGATTTGCTATTCCTACAAAACGACAGCTATTGAATTCACATTATTTTCTGTATCCAAACTTCAAAGCAAGGATTTTTATGGGCTTTTATTGATAAAAAAAATGCTACTTCCACAACGGATTAGCGTAGAAATTAATCTCAAAAGTCCATCCAAAAGACCGGGATACTCGGAATGCGAAACAAACGATGTGTTTAAAGAGTACAAATAATAGATATCCTAGGTCTGGTTCATTAGCACATGTCAAACACAATAAGGCATGTGTTGCTAAATCAGATACATATACAGGAAATACGACAAAATTTGTGGTTGATTTTTAAAAATCCAATAGACGAAAACAGAGGATAAGTTAATTGATCAAAGCCCGAAAAGAAGTAAATATGAGTGCTTGAACAAGAAGAAGACATTCGCTAATATCAAGGACTTGGGGGACATAGACCTTGCAACAAAAAACCGAAACGAGAGTCCTTTTGAGCCCGATATCGATACCGATATCGCCGATACCGATATCGATACCGCCGATGCCGATACATCGATACCGCGATACCGATACCGCCGATACCGTGTGCCTTAATACAATAGATAGGCCTAATTCAAGTGATTAACTGCTGAACATGCATGTTATAAACACCACACCTTAATCAAGTTAATCTATGATATTCCTTTTATCAATCAAAACCACATAAACTTGACATAGGCTTAATAGTTAATCACTTGAATTAAGCCTTAAATGAGTCTTATATGAGCCAGCTATGTGTGCCTTGAAGTAGTCACTTGAATTAAGCTTTAAATGAGCCTGATACTGATACTGATACTGATACTGATACTGATACTACTGATACTGATACTGTGTTAGTGTAAATGCTGCAATTAAATTCGGCTTTCAAATACTACGTCGAAAAGGTATCAAACGCGGTCTCAAAATGAAGATAAAAAAAATATGAACTTTGGTGAAACAATTTTGATGATCGGTGTTCTAAATCAAAAGTTACGGTCGTTTATAAGAAAAAGCGCTCCGGTTAATACAAATATTTTTTCGTCTTTCAAAATATACGTCGGAAGGGTATCGTATTTGGGCTCAAATTGAAGAGAAAAAAAAACATGAATTTTGGTGAAAAAATTTCGATGATCGGAGTTGTAAATCAAAAGTTACGAGTGTTTAAAAAAAAAAAAAAAAAAAAAAAAAAACAAACAAACAAACAAACAAACGAAGCAGCGGAAGATTTAATATATATGCGCGCGTCCCTCTTTAATAAAATGGGTAATTTTGTCCGTCTGAAATTGTCTTATTTATTTATTTTGTGTCAAAAAAGGACTTTTGGCTCTTTATCTCTAAAAAAAAAAAAAAAAAGTTAAAACAACACCATTATTAACAGCAGCTATAAATTTAGGAGAAAGCCCGAGTACAGGGGCGGATTTCCGTACCAAAAACTCATATAAAATGCAAATTTTGTCTAAATATGATGTTACATTAAGAAGAATTTATTTCATCAGAACGAAAGATATATATTACCTGCCAAGAATAAGAATCTGAGATGCCTCTTTTCAATAGACCATGTCGATTCTACTTAATTAGGAACTGGGGATTCTACATAATTAAGCACCGGGCATATGAAGAAAATGCAATAGAAATCGAATTTAAAAAAAAAAAAAAAAAAGGACCTTCTGCTTCAGCAATCGAATCACAACCCAAACCTGGTCCGTTGCTTCAGAATCGATCAGGGGCTGAAATTTAGAGTTCGATGAAGGAGGGATAGAATATTAAGATTATCGATGAATGGAGTTTTGTCCAATCGCGATCATTGCTACAAAATTAAGGTTTATCGATGCCTGTCTAAAAGTTTGTATCATATTTTGTCAGGGTAAAAAGTCAAATCGAGTCGAATATTAAGATTATTGAGTCGAGCAATATTTAAATCTTACAAACAAGAATTAACGCATTAACTTAAAATAACAATCGAGTCTATTCGATCTCGAACCGAACTCAAACCGATCACGAACCCAATTAGTTAATTTATACCCCTAATTGTGACAAAATGCTTGTTACCTAAATCATTATGGATTTCATAAATAAAAAAAAATGTTATCACTAAAGCTCTATAACAAAGTTTGTCGGATAACACACAAGTGAAATCCTATCTTTTGTAAGAACCCATCGGCATTATTTGGTTTCGGGTGGGATTGGATCCATTTGGATAGAACCCAATATTTTATTCACTCCACTATCTTACTTAGATCCAACCCAATATTTTATTCCTAGCAACCTCAGCAAATCCCTATGACCAGGGTATACCTCCTGGAAGTAGTCCTGTTCTCGCACTAGACGTGTTCTTGGTACATGGTAACGTATTCATTCAGTGTACTTTTTGCAATCACTCGGTGAGCAGATATACCACCATCCAATCAAAACGCGACACGTGTTATCAATTTGCTCGGTAGGAAGATATGCATAATAGATCATCACATCACAGACATATAAAAAACAAGGTTCTAATGGCGCCATTAGATTTCTTTGGTCACCCATTTTGTGAATTTTTTTTTACAAGGCAACATAAAATTACTTCATCACCTCACATGTTAGAAAACGTCACCGGTAGGGTTGTCACTCGTACTGATGCTCCTATAAGGTAAGGAACTTCAATACTGATGACTATCCTCTTCATGAAAAAAATATGTTTGGATAGGAACACCGGCGGCGCCATTGAAAAGGAACTTCAATACTGATGACAATCTTGTGCGCATAGCATGCAATTATTCCAAATAATTAACATTAAAAAGGAACAAAAATAAAACAAACATATAATCACTTAGAGGCAGTAGCTAGCTTTGCTTGTATACTCATATAATACTCAACAAGTTCTTCCGGGCCGGGCACAACATTTCGGGTTGCTCCATGTGACAAAAATGCAGTAGCCCATTCAACAAGTCTAGGTGTGTTGACTTCATCAAGGAACTTGATTTTTTTCAGAATCTCTACTGCCTTTAGCCAACCCAAAACACATCCAAAAGCAATGTCCAAATAACCAATTTCATTGCCACCAAAATAGGGTTTACCTTTGCTTATTTTTCCAAAAACATCTTCCAATAAGAGCATGGCTTCATTTACTTTCTCAGTTGTAGCTTTCTTTTTCTCTTCATCTTGTGTAAATGCTATTAGCTCTACTACCGCTGGAAACAGCTACACACATATATGTATAGCAAAACAATCAAATCAAAATTAAAATTAGTGTTTTTTTTTTTTAACAATCATATATATATATATATATATATATATATATATATATATATATATATATATATATATATATATATATATATATATTATTGACATGGATAACGAGGGCTGAAATGGCAATTTTTTTCTGCCACGTCATCGAATTTAGCCGGGTTTTTGTGCTCTTTTAGCATTTTCAATTCCGGTGAGACAATACCAAAATTGCAAAAACAAAATGCAGACTTATAGGACTAAAGTTGTGATCGAAGTAAAAACATGACTAAAATTAAAAGCGAGTCAAGTTACAGGACGAAAATAGATGTTGATATATGTGTATATATATATAAATACCGTCAGATCAATGTAGGCAGCCCAGAAGCGAGCATTGTGTCAAGTTACAGGACGAAAATAGATGTTGATATATGTGTATATATATATAAATACCGTCAGATCAATGTAGGCAGCCCAGAAGCGAGCATTGGCACGTTCATAAGGATCAGAAGGGAAGATCGAATGACCAACGTCGGTCCAGAGCTCGTCGATGTATTCCACAATCACTAGCGACTCGCTTATGGGTTTATCATTGTGGATGAGTACAGGGACCTTTTTGTGAACCGGGTTCGATTTGAGCAGGAGCTCACTCTTCTCTTTTAGCAAGTATTTTTCTGGGATGAATTCGTAGTCCAATGACTTGAGATTTAGTGCAACTTCAACTCGGTTCACATATGGGCTTTGTCTCATGCCTAAAACCTTCAGTTCATTGTTGATTCCCATTGCTAATTATTCAACCTTTTTCAATAATAAAAAATAAATAAAATCTATTGGATGCTTTCTGTGTTGAATTTGCATTATGTGGAAGATGCTTTGCCTTCCTATTAATAAATAGCTCGAGCAGTAAAAATATTAAGCTGGTAGATCGAACAACACAATAATCCAAGTTTGACCATTATTTATTGACGTAAGTGCTTACGCTATTGTTAGCGTTTATATTTTAACATGCTTAGAAATTCTACAACATTTTACGGAGTTCCCTTTTTTTTTTTTTTAAATAATTTTTTCACCGAGGTTCGATCTCGTGACATCTATCATTAGAAAAAATCTCCAAAAAAAAGTATCCGATTATGGGTCTGGTTCTGTACCTTACCCTTACTATCCTAAACTTCGAATAGATTGTTGCAAATAACAATTTTTTATTTAGGGTTGAATATGAAAGCCCTGATATCGAATACTAAAACATTCCCCTTTGATTCTTATTTTATGTGTTCTCTCTTGGATGACACTTTCGAAAGCATAGATCCACGAGAAAGAAGTTTCAGAGGATAACCCCAGCGTTAAAGTATCGAAATGCGTGTGCGGGACCATGTCATGGTTTTGGACATACACTTAACGTTGTATTAAAATCAATTGGTTACGGAGTCCCTTTAAATACACTGAAAAAATCAATATTTTAATATGTATTTAATGTATATCGGGTAGTAGAATTTTCCCACCAATTCCTTTCCCCAAGTCCATTCCTGATAGTCAAGCAGAGTATATTCTCCAAAAGTAAGAAAATAACATGCGAACTAGCACACTTAATTTTACGGCTAGAGAATGACTAAGGTACTATCTCAGGTATTGCTTAGGAAACCATTCATAACATCTTATCATCCTGCTAGAACCAACAACACTTAAATCAATGGCAGATTTCGAAGTGACTGCACAAAAGCTGCATATTATTGTGACTATAATTAATAAATATTTCTCATTGAATTATCATCAGAATACAATGGTGTTTATATAGGCTTAAATAACTTAGCCTACAAGTACAAGATAAATATAAACGACATTTAAATAGTATTCAAATTATGCTTTATCAATAATATGCCCCCGCAATCCCGTGGGAAGAGCCGGACACGGAGATTGATCTTGAGCAAATCGAAGCGTGGTTGGGGTAAGGGCTTCGTAAGGAGATTGGCAAGTTGGTCTTTATAACTGGGGAAGTTGATGGAGAGACGCTTGGAAGCAACGAGTTCTAGACATGATGAAAGTCGATCTCGATGTGTTTGGTGCGATCATGAAAGCCCGGATTATGGGCGAGGAAAGTAGCGCCAATATTGTCGCACCAGAGAGTCGGGGGGGAGGGAAGTCGGACATGCATTTCCGCAAGGAGGCTACATAGCCACTGAACTTCATCCCGGTGTTCGAGAGAGTCTTATATTCGGCCTCAGTGCTACTCTTGGAGACCGTAAGATGTTGCTTGGAGCGCCAACTGATGAGATTAGCCAAGGAAAATACAATAGGCTCCAACCGAGCGACGATTGTCAGAATCGGCGACCCAGTCAGAGTCAGAGTAGGCCTAGAGACTAACCGGGGAATGACGCGAGAGAAAGAGGCCATCAGAAATAGTGTGCTTCAGATAGCGGAGAATAAGCTTTACAGCGAGCCAGTGATCATCCGTTGGCGAATGCATGAACTTGCTAACCTTGTGGACTGCGAATGCAATGTCGGGGCACGTAAAGCTGAGATATTGCAGGCCACCGACAATTGTGCGGTATAAGAAGGGGTCGGCAAAGGGGGAGGCCGACGCAGCAGTAATGCATGTGGAATCCGACATGAGAGTGGGACACGGTTTGGATTTATCCATGCCGGCATGTTGTAGCAGTTGAAGTATATATTTCCGCTGAGTCAAGTATAAACCGTCAGGTGTGGGCAACGCTTCAACGCCCAAGAAGTATGAGAGAGTGCCAAGATCCTTAACAGGGAATTGAGAGCCAAGATGAGAGATAACCTGCATAATAAGGGACTGAGAGGTACCTGTAATAATGACGTCATCAACATATATTAGTAAATAAACACGGTGGCCACCACGAAAGTAAATAAATAGAGAGGTGTCCGCCTTGGAGGCAGTGAAACCAAATTGCGTAAGAACATCCCTCAGAGGAGAAAACTAGGCACAAGGAGCCTGACGGAGTCCATAAAGGCTACGCTTGAGGCGGCAGACATAATCTGGATAATCCGGATGAACAAAACCCTATGGTTTCTGCATATAGACAGGTTCATTGAGATGCCCGTAGAGGAAGGCATTTGAATATCAACCTGTCAAAGTGACCAGCCCTGTGAAACAACAAGCGCAAGTAAAAGCTAAATAGTGACCGGTTTGACAACCGGGCTAAATTTATCCGTAAATTTGACTCCTTCAGCTTGATGAAAACCCTTAGTGACTAATCGAGCTTTATGACGTTCAAAACTACCATCGTATGAATGCGAGCTTGAGCGACAAATTGTCAATCATTATTATGACATTTTCTAATAATGATAACAACATTATTGTACCAATTTAAGTCATTAATTCATAAGTTTTATCCAAATGTATAAGTAGTAATTATTATATAAATTATCGTATTTTACTAGGTTTTGTGTTTAGTATAAATAAACATCCCACAAATTGTACTTTTTGACTTTTATTGTCGATTTACTCGCGGTTCGTTTCTTTGTATTCAGGTAAGAAAAATAAGATTTACTGCGGAGACAGAACTAAAGACTGGATAACGAGACGAGAGTTTTGCCTGACTGAAGAAGGATTACTTGGAGCCCAAGGCCATCAAAAGATTCCACGTAACGACAAGTTTTGAGCACTAAAAGATGGATTTTGAGGGAAAGAAGAATGTGCCACAAGCTAACGAGTTCAAACAGATCAATTGTCCGAAATGCTTCGACCGTAATTTATCTACGACGGACAGTTGTTCCGACTTAGAGGCATTTTCTGGGGAAGAGTTCTTCATGAAAGTTGTAGATATTCAAATGAGCTTTCCAACGCATTTTGAATCACGTCAATTGAAGGTCTACAACTCAAGTTATGGTCGTTTTACCGAACAGCTGATATTCCGGTCCGAACCGGAGCAAGCCCGGTTCGAACCGGGACAGGAAATAATGCAGATTTTTGGCTAAAATCAGATTTTTTTGGCTGAATTTGGTGCATGTTACTTGCTAATGATGACTAATGATGGTAATGATGATCATAACATGCTAGCACTTGCAACCTTCCCCTATAAATACCTCCCCAAACTCATCACAATCCATGGCCCCTCTCTTCTCATCTCCTCCCCATTTCTTCCATTTCCCCTCTTCTTCCATCTCCTTTCTTCTCTTTTCTTGTTTTCATCATTTTGGGCATATATATATATATATATATATATATATATATATATATATATATATATATATATATATATATATATATATGTTTTTATATATATATAAATTAATAAAGTAGTTATAGTATCGTTGTAATGATGGAATAATTATCGAATATTGTTGATTTCGAAACTTTGTTATGCTCTATCCGGTGGAAACAACCCCGATTCAACAAATTGTAATCGTAATATATTCTAATGTTATTATGTTTATTATTTCTATCTATATATATATATATATATATATTAGTATTAGTAATATTAGCCAAAATATGTAATTGAATTATTTTAATATTTTTGGTAAAATGGATGATTGACTATGTTAAAAATGATTAAAATTGAATATGATGAATCTTTTTCTACTTGAGCTTAATGAAACGTTAATATTGACATAGCTAATCAATATAAACGAGAATCGTAACCTAATGACGAACTAAACGGTGAAGTTAGGATATGAGAAAAAAAGGTAGAAAAACCGGAGGGTAAAAATGGCCGAGTGAAAACGTGACAACGGAATCCTATTTCTTACCCGGGGCGGATTTGTTTTGAGAGAAACAAATCTTATTAAAATTGTGCTCAAGATCTTATTACGTTAATTTACCGTTCGATCGAGATCCTTGACATTGACCGCATGGCAAAACGGAGTACCCAATCTTTTGGATGACATTGGACGATTGATGAGACATATGACGAGTTTCGTACGCTCGTGTGAGAGGGAAGCGTTGAGTGAGAGTGCACCGTTTCATATAAATTACACCTTGAAAAAGGAAGATCCGTCTCATCTATTAACTAAAATGGGATCGTGGTTCAATAACATTATCTTGGCTAGTTTCTATATATTATATTAGTATTTATATTATATATATCTATATATCTATATATATATTTATGTCTATGTATATCTATATATGTATCTATATATTTATATATATATCTGTATATTATATAAGTATTTATTTACTGTTTTACTAACATCTAACTCTAACAATCTAACCCTATAAAAGGTAAAAACTGCGACTTAGATCGAGTTAATAATAGTTTCTTGGTGTTTAACCACACTTTGAATTATGCCTTCATTTCCCTGAGGATACGACCTGACTCACCAGACTAGCACTACAATTTGACCCGGTACACTGCCGGTAAGGATCGTAACACCTAGAAAAGGTCCGTCAGCTTTCTGGCGCTGTTGCCGGGGAGATGACGCTAATTCATTGTGTCTATGGTTACTACTTGTATTAGCTCAAAATTCTCGAGGATAAGTCAACACTCTTCTTTTCACATTTCTTTTTTATTTTTCGTTGGTATCTACCTTATAAGTAAGTTACCAATTTTTTCACTACTATCAATTTCGTGTTATTTTCTATTTTCGATAGTTGATGACCAGAAGCGGTAAGGCCCCACTCACTCCTTATAAGCCTGACATAAACACTTACGAAAGGCAGTTAAGAGTAGAGAGTAAACGAGCTCATACTAGTCAGGGAAATCCTGACCAAGAATCATCTTCAAATCGAAATACGAGAATGGCCGAAACTAGTGATGAAACACCTAAACAAGGGATTGCTCATGCCCAAGGACATGGACAAAACCTTAATCAGAATCTACCAATACCAAATGATCAAAATAGAAATAATCAGAATCGGAACCAAAATAATCGTAATAATCCTAACATACCAAACCCAAGACTTAT
The DNA here is from genome assembly GCA_036785695.1 of Gentiana straminea. Lineage (NCBI taxonomy): Eukaryota > Viridiplantae > Streptophyta > Magnoliopsida > Gentianales > Gentianaceae > Gentiana > Gentiana straminea. The sequence goes on from JAVUPR010000019.1 coordinate 828,547, forward strand.
TTGTGATCAGACCGTGAGAAGGAACCAGATTAATAATCCAATTCTTGTACCCAATAAAGGAGAAAATAATTTTGAAATAAAATCTCATCTTTTTGGTTTAATTGACACACGAGCCCAATTCCTAGGAGAAGATGATGAGGATCCACATCATCACCTCTATCTTTTCAAAGAACTGTGCAATACAGCCAAAAGTCAAGGTGCTCATCGTGAATTAACGAGGATGTCTATGTTTCCTTTTTCTATGAAAGGAAGAGCACGAGATTGGTTTATGTCACTCCCACATCATTCATTGACAAGTTGGGAAGACATTCAAACCGAGTTCTTAAAACAATATTTTACTCCGGGAATGAATTTTGAATTAATAGTCGAAATGGCTAACTTTAGACAAGGATCTGATGAAACGTTTGGAAATGCTTGGGAAAGATTTAAAAAGCTATTACGAGCTTGTCCCGATCATGGTTATTCCTTAGATATGCAAATTCAACTTTTCTGTCGTAAATTAAGAAAAGACTCACGTGCAGATGTTGATCATGCATGTGGTGGTTCGTTAATGATGAGTGAAGCTCAGATAGTTTACGATGGTATTGAAAAGATTTCCAAAAATAACAAAATGTGGGAAACAGGTTCTAGCACAAGAAAAGTAGCATTTGCAGGAGAATGTACATCGAATACGGAAGTTCTAGCACACTTGGAGAATTTGAGTAGGAAATTTGACGGCTTATTAGCCAGTTAAAAATGTAAACTCAGAAAATATCTTACCAAATGAATACTCAAGTCATGATAATGTGTCATTAGGGATGGAAGAACCAGAAGGATATTCAAGGGAAAATGTGATTTTTTTACAACAGCATAGGAATTTGAATAACGCGTATTCAAACTCGTTTAATGCTATTAGAAGAGATCACCCTACTTTTCGTTGGTCTGCAAACCCTAGTAAGCAAGGACAACCACCGTATCCGGTTCAATATAAGAATCCATATACTAATAAGGTTTATCAAGGAGATACCTCGAATCAGAACCTACAATCATTACCTAGACCATATCCACAACATACCACTCAAAGCATACCAGTCACCCAAAGTTCGACTCAGCCTGCAGAAGGAGTTGATAAATGGGAGAAATTAATGGAAAATATGATGGGTGTAGTGTCTACTCAAGCTCAAAATATGGAAACTATGATAACTTCTATAGGTACAGTCACTAAGGATATGAGTACGTTGAAAACATCTATGAGTGGACATGATACCGTAATGAGAATTATAGAAGCATCAGTAAGGAATATGGAATATTATTTGAGTAGAGAAAGTGAACGTAAAAATAGTAGACCTCCAGGAGAATTACCAAGTAATACTGAAAGAAACCCGAGAGAGGTAAAAGCTGTTATTACTAAGAGTGGAAGAATCTGTGGAAGTAATGGATTAGAAAACTTCGGAAATAATGAAGTAGAGGATGATTTAGATGGTAAATTTGAAAAGAACATGGAAAGTAAAGATGAACCTGAATTCACAAAAGAGGAAGAAGAAATTATTGAAGATTTCCTAAGACAAAACAGATATATTGAACCTGAAAGTGAGGATGAGGAACGGGTCAAGGTTCCTAGAATATTGAAAAATCCAAGCTCGAATGATCTAAGGACCTTGTCCAATGAGCGAGTTAAAAAGGAATCAAGTTTGAAAGGGCCAATTCAAACCGAACCTTATCCGGCTCAACCCAAATTCACCTCGGTTCAACCTGACAGGGCAGCACCATATCTTGTGCAGATTCTGAAGAAAAAGGTGCAGAATGATGACACACAGTGTCCTCCAAATGCACAAACATCCAAGGAAGCTTCACCATCTTCGTCTAACGACAAGGGTAAGGGAAGTATACATTCTAACCCTAATTTAATTGATCTTGAATCACTTCCATATCCCCCGAAAGAGGAAATGAAAAAGATGAAGTTGGATAAGAAGTACGCACGATTTCTTGACACTTTTCGGCACTTAACTATTAATATCCCTTTCATTGAAGCTCTAATCAATATGCCGGAATATGTTAAGTTTCTTAAAGACATACTATCCAGAAAGAAACGGTTGGAAGAATATGAGACGGTGTGTCTAAGTGAGGAGTGTTCCGCCGTGCTTCAACACAAGCTTCCTCCTAAACTTAAAGATCCTGGTAGTTTTACTATCCCATGTGAAATTGGGGGACTTTTGTTTGAGAAGGCGCTTTGTGATCTCGGTGCAAGCATAAACCTCATGTCCTATAATGATTTCATGAAACTTGGCATATGTAAGCTTAAGCGTACGGAGATGACTCTCCAACTTGCAGATAGATCTATTAAACATCCTAAAGGAGTCATTGAAGACGTGTTGGTTAAGGTTGATAGATTTTACTTCCCCGTCGATTTTGTTGTTATGGATATGGAGGTAGGGAGTGCACCCCTTATCCTCGGGAGACCATTTTTAGCAACGGTGGGAGTTGTGATCGATGTTCGTAAGGGAGAGCTTAGTTTGGGAGTGAGTGATGAGCGCGTTGTCTTCAACATTTACTTGAAATATCCATGCACTACACTAGAATCTTGTTCTTGTATGGACACTTTGTTTCCCCTTGTTGTGGATCGTACTAACACGCAGGTAGTTGAAGAAGATGACTCTATCAATAATATGAAGGCTCACAAACCGAAAGCTCGAAAATCAAAGGAAAAGGTCAAGAACCGTTGGATTCGACGTCATTCGACTAACATATGTTGGAGACCAGTATTGATAAAAAAACGGATGCGGTGTGTGAGGATGACCCACCACCGGTGCATTAAAGACCTAAGCAAGGAAAAGTCTAGCTATAGACTATAAATATAGTAAAATCACGGGTACTATCTTTTTAATTATTCCTTAAGCATTTATTTTCGACTGATCGTGTGCTTAATTGTTACATGCTTTGGTGAGTAATTGTTAGAAGTATCCCATTTTGTTTAGTATATTATATTAGTTAATCATCATCATTATGGTTGTTTAAGTGTCGAGCAAACGACGTTAACCAAAAGCGCTACCGGGAGGCAGCCCGTAAAAATGTTAAATATAATAATTACTCATACTTTGGATGATACTTTGCCAATACTTCGGATTGATTTTCATTTTGTTTCACCAAGTCTCAGGATGAATGTTTGAATGTCATTAAAACGGGAACGATTAGGTGGTTATCCGAAAATCCCGAGAGAAAGCAAAGAGAAAATTCAAATGCATCATTTCTTGGACTAAGGTTGATAGAACGATTTGAAATAACCCTTGAGGATCTGGGTATAAAAGACTCAGAGTTAATACTTTGTCACATATTTCATATCATGATCTAGTCTGTTTTAAATTTCAAATAATGTGTGACATGTATTAGTTCAACTACTATGGAATATTGTGTGTTTTAAATCAATAAATGTTTATGTGGTGTGTTTAGCTACCTTCTGTCACTACACTGTCACACTCCACACACTTTTATTTTATTTGCACACACAACGGTCATAACTTTGACCCACCCACCCACCCTTTTTTATCATCCCAGTATTTGTTTTGACTTGTTTAAGTGCACCATTGCTTTCCCAACAACTTATTTACACTCACTTTACATTGAGGACAATGTAAGTTCGTAAGTGGGGAGTGGAGTCGTGGTTGGTCTAAAGCAATGGCATTGATGCTTATTTTGTATCAATAAATCCCTTAGTTTTTTTGATTTTTTTCGAGCATTATTTAGTTGATTAAAATAAACTTGTACAAGGCATATATTTCATGGATTTGAAGATGTAATGATCAATTTGGATGTGTATAACCAACGTGAACCGTAAGTGCATTTTAACCCCAAATTTATTTGTGTAACATGAATTCTTTCACGTAAGCCTTTGATATTGAAGCGAAAATTTTAAATTGTATCCATTCAGTATCCTAGTGGTTTATCCTAGAGAGACTTGTGCTTAATAATAGCAGTAACTTAATACCTAACTTCTGAACGTGTACTGTGAATATCTGAAGGTTTGAATGTGATAGGAAGGATATAAGTTAAGTTTTTTGGGAAAGTGAAATGAAAGGAAGAATACCAAACTAAGATGAACTATTTATATGTCGGATGTAGCTACCAATGATTTGAGTGCGGTAGGGCGTTATCACGAAACGTCCTATACCACTATGAGGCTTAAAAGCTCCCGACCGCCCGATGATAGCGGTCCGGCCTAGGGTGTTATCCCGAAACGTCCTATTCTTTGGGAATGAAGGCATATGCTACACATGTGAAATTATGTGAAATTAAGTAAAAATTGGCAAATGACAATGTGGAAATTTGGTTAAGCATGGTTGAAAACTTAGTTATCTTCTCGACTATCCCAGAGTATAAAGCTGAATGATATGCATTAGGGATTATCCTAATAACTACACGGGAGAACTTTGTGTGGAATTGTTACCGCCTATACCAAGGAAAGTCATTAGGACTGTCTGAATGGATACTTGTGTGTTTGCTTGAATTATTCAAGAGAGGATAGTGGAAATTGTAAAGGCTTGTCACACACACACTCTGTTATACATTTATATTAAGGTTAATGCCTGGTTGTAATTCGAATGGTTGCAACATCTGGTTGTCACTTACATCTTATATCTTCATGAATTTGTCCCTCATTCAATTTGTTTTATCGCTTGTTTTGCTCGAGGACGACCAAAAGCTAAGTGGGGAGTTGTGATGAGCGACAAATTGTCAATCATTATTATGACATTTTACCCTAATAATGATAACACTTTGAGCATTATTGTACCAATTTAAGTCATTAATTCATAAGTTTTATCCAAATGTATAAGTAGTAATTATTATATAAATTATCGTATTTTACTAGGTTTTGTACCGGTTTAGTATAAACAAACATCCACAGTACAAATACTGTACTTTTTGACATTTATTGTCAGATTTACTCGCGGTTCGTTTCTTTGTATTCAGGTAAGAAAAATAAGATTTACTGCGGAGACAGAACTAAAGACTGGATAACGAGACGAGAGTTTTGCCTGACTGAAGAAGGATTACTTGGAGCCCAAGGCCATCAAAAGATTCCACGTAACGACATGTTTTGAGCACTAAAAGATGGATTTTGAGGGAAAGAAGAATGTGCCACAAGCTAACGAGTTCAAACAGATCAATTGTCCTAAATGCTTCGACCGTAATTTATCTACGACGGACAATTGTTCCGACTTAGAGGCATTTTCTGGGGAAGAGTTCTTCATGAAAGTTGTAGATATTCAAATGAGCTTTCCAACGCATTTTGAATCACGTCAATTGGAGGTCTACAACTCAAGTTATGGTCGTTTTACCGAACAGCTGATATTCCGGTCCGAACCGGAGCAAGCCCGGTTCGAACCGGGACAGGAAATAATGCAGATTTTTGGCTAAAAATCAGATTTTTTTGGCTGAATTTGGTGCATGTTACTTGCTAATGATGACTAATGATGGTAATGATGATCATAACATGCTAGCACTTGCAACCTTCCCCTATAAATACCTCCCCAAACTCATCACAATCCATGACCCCTCTCTTCTCATCTCCTCCCCATTTCTTCCATTTCCCCTCTTCTTCCATCTCCTTTCTTCTCTTTTCTTGTTTTCATCATTTTGGGCCCATATATATATATATATATATATATATATATATATATATATATATATATAAAGTAGTTATAGTATCGTTGTAATGATGGAATAATTATCGAAGATTGTTGATTTCGAAGCTTTGTTATGCTCTATCCGGTGGAAACAACCCCGATTCAACAGTTGTAATCAGTAATATATTCTAATGTTATTATGTTTATTATTTCTATCTATTTATATATATATATTAGTATTAGTAATATTAGCCAAAATATGTAATTGAATTATTTTAATCTTTTTGGTAAAATGGATTATTGACTATGTTAAAAATGATTAAAATTGAATATGATGAATATTTTTCTACTTGAGCTTAATGAAATGTTAATATTGACATAGCTAATCAATATAAACATAATCGTAACCTAATGACGAACTAAACGGTGAAGTTAGGATATGAGAAAAAAGGTAGAAAAACCGGAGGGTAAAAATGGCCGAGTGAAAACGTGACAACGGAATCCTATTTCCTACCGGGGGCGATTTGTTTTGAGAGAAACAAATCTTATTAAAATTGTGCTCAAGATCTTATTACGTTAATTTACCCATTCGATCGAGATCCTTGACATTGACCGCATGGCAAAACGGAGTACCCAATCTTTTCGATGACATTGGACAATTGATGAGACATATGACAGTCTCGTACGCTCGTGTGAGAGGGAACTGTTGAGCTGAGGAGTGCACCGTTTCACATAAATTACACCTTGAAAAAGGAAGATCTGTCTCATCTATTAACTAAAAAGGGATTGTGGTTCAATAACATTATCTTGGCTAGTTTCTATATATTATATTAGTATTTATATTATATATATATCTATATATCTATATATATATTTATGTCTATGTATCTATATATGTATCTATATATTTATATATATATCTGTATATTATATAAGTATTTATATATATTTATATATATATCTGTATATTATATAAGTATTTATTTACTGTTTTACTAACATCTAACTCTAACAATCTAACCCTATAAAAGGTAAAAACTGCGACTTAGATCGAGTTAATAATAGCTTCTTGGTGTTTAACCACACTTTGAATTATGCCTTCATTTCTCTGAGGATACGACCTGACTCACCAGACTAGCACTACTATTTGACCCGGTACACTGCCGGTAAGGATCGTAACACCTAGAAAAGGTCCGTCAGTTACCTACAATATTCATATGAGACTGAAAAGGAACAAGATCCCAAGTGTTAGTGCGTAAAAGAGCATTCATTTCCTCTCGCATCGCATTATGCCAAATTGAGTGTTTAGAGGTTTTGGTATAGGAGGTGGGGTCGGTAGTGGTCACAGTGCTTAAGAGAGCCCGGGAGATAGGATAGCGGATATAGTCGGGCATGTGAGTGGATTTGAGCGAGCTAGTTTGTCTTGGCACGCGTAACCATAGGGTGTAGGGCAAGCGGATCACGAGACGACAGTGGTGGAGTGAGGGTCGGACTTGGCGGGGAGGGTGCCGGGGAGGAGGTTGGTTCCGGTGGAGGAGGAGTGGCCAAGGGTTGGGAGGGGGCCGTAGGAGGAAGGACAATAGACGCTGGTATGGGAACCGTGATATTTTGGGATAGTGGAGTGGTGGTGGAGGGAGTATAAAGAAATGTGGCTTCGTCGAAGACCACGTGTCGAGCTAAATAGACGCGGCCAGTGGATAAGTCTATACATTTGTAGCCATGGCGGGAGGGGCTATATCCGAGAAAATACAAGTTTTAGAGCGGAAGTCGGTTTTGTGGTGATTGTAGGGGCGAAGGTGAGGCCAACATGCACAACCAAAGACCCGAAGGAAGGAGTAGTCAGGGGAACGTCCGTATACCATTTCATAGGGAGATTTACACTTAAGAACTCAGGTGGGCAGTCAATTTATTAAGTAGGTGGCGGTGAGGAAAGCATCTTCCCAGTAGGGAAGAGGAAGGTGAGACTGAGCGAGGAGCGATAGACCGACTTCGACTATGTGGTTGTGACGCCTTTCATTGGCGCCGACTTGTTCATGTGTGTGGGGACAGGAAAGGAGATGAACGATGCCCATGGAGGTAAGGAAGTGGGCGAGATGGCGATATTCACCTCCCCAGTCGGTTTGGAGGGCTTTAAGCTTGGTGTTAAATTGTCGTTCAATTAATTTAAGGTAATCACGGAAGATGTGTTCGGCATCAGATTTACGTTTTAACGGAAAAAACCAGAGGAATTTTGTAAAATCATCAATAAAACTAATATAATAGCGTGAGCCGTAAATCGAAGTTTCAGTACATGGACCCCAAACATCAAAATAAATTAAATCTAATAGAGCAGAAGAAGTAAAATCAGAAACAAATAACGGTTGACGATGACTCTTAGCTAATTGACATGGAGCACACACACTTGTGGGTGCTTTATTTGATAAGGAAATAGACAAACGGCCTAAACTTGACGAAGCACATGAAATGTGCAATGGCCAAGACGTTGATGCTATGTAGTGGAAGAGTTGGTGGTGACGGCAAGAGCTTGAGCTGGAGAGCGAGAGAAGGAGGTGGATAAACGGTAGAGTCCATCTTTAACGTAGCCCTTATGATGGATGCGGCCCGAGTAGTCCTTCAAAAGAAAATAATTTTTATGAATTCGAAGAATACGAGTTGTCATTTGTAAATTGACGCACAGATAATAAATTTTGAGTAAGGGAAGGGGAGACAAGAATATTATTCAAGACATAAGTATTATTAGGCTAATGAACAGAAGCGGAACCAGTATGGGAAATTGCTAAACATGTGCCTTCGCCAACGTGGACTTTTTCGGGACCGTCATAGGGCTCGTAAGAGAGGTTCAAATTGTTGAAGTCATTGGTGAAATGATGTGTCGTGCCAGTATCGGGAATCCATTCTTGAGTAGGGGGCTGATACGGGTATTGGTGTGCATAAGAGGCCTGTGGGGGACGGGAGGGGGATAAGGCTGCTGGGGTCGAGAGGGGGTATAAGACTGCTGGGGTGGGGGGTATACCTATAGTAACAGGCTTGAGCAGAGTGGCTGACGCGTGAATAGATTTGGCAAGTCGGAGCAGGCTCGCCGTTGTAGGGAGGACGGGGAGAGCCTTTACCGCATCCACGCCCCCGTCCTCGGGTGTTATTAGAGTCATGGCCACGATAGGAGTGCTACTGTGATGAGGCCATAGTAAGGTTTGCAGCAGCAGGTGACGCCGGTGAAGTGGTCGCCGGAGAAGAAGATGCTGCAACCGGCCGGTGATGCAGCTGCCGGGATTCAGCAGTGAGTAGATGCGCATAGACTTCATCAATAGTAATGGAGGAACGGGAGCCAATCATCGTAACCAACGACTCATAATCCGGACCTAATCCGGCCAATAGGTAAGCAATAAAGTCATCGTCATTGAGAGGGTGGCCGGCGAGAGCCAAATCGTCAGCGATTCGCTTTAATTTAAAGTAATAATCAGCGGCTAAAAGATCATGTTTGCGGGTGGAGGCTAAATATGTTCTTAATTGGATCAATTTGGCACGGCTTGCTGAAGCAAAGGACTGTTGCAACGCAGACCATATTTCTGCCAAGGAGGAGGCGGTGTAAACTTGCATAAGGACGTCGTCTGAGAGCAAGGATGTTATAGTACTGAGTATTAGGTTATCTTGCTTGGACCAGTCCATGTAAGCCGGATTTACAGCAGTGTTTCCGGCGGCATCAGTGGTGGATTTTGCCGGAGGTGGGATCGTGCCATCAATATAGCCTTAACCTTTGAGATATGGGAGAAGTTGAGCACGCCAAAGTTGAGAGTTTTGGCGAGTTAATTTTGAGATGTGGATTGAAGAAGAAGGAGTAAATGTTGGATAGGATGGGGAAGAAGAAGAAGTGGCCGCCGTGGCTGTGGCGGTGGTTTCACCGGTTTCGGACATTGTTGAGGGTTTAACGTGAGTTTATGAGAGGATTAGGATTTGGAAAATAATTTAGCCTATAAGAAGAGAGTGTGGCCCAACACTTGATTTTTTTTTTGTTTTTAATTGTGCTGAAATCGTGGTTTGAACTCAGGACCTTCTGCTCCGATACCATATTGTGACTATAATTAATAAATATTTCTCGTTGAATTATCATCAGAATACAATGGTGTTTATATAGGCTTAAATAACTTAGCCTACAAGTACAAGATAAATATAAATGACATTTAAGTAATATTTGAATTATGCTTTATCAATAATATCCTCAACACATATGATTATATTTCGATATTAGTGTGAACAGATAATGTGAATATAATATTTTGTATTAATTTTTTGAGGTGTATATACACACTACACTATAAATTGTGAATGATATAGAGAATCAAAAGTTTTACTTCACGAAATTTGTCATGGTGGCAGAGTCGGGTTATTGAAAGAGAGAGAGAGAGAGAGAGAAGAAGTCCGACTTCAGCAAATTGATCAAGGACAAATCCTTCCGACACAATTGTAAGACGGCCTTCACTTGTGGGAAAAAACACTTTGACAGGAAAGACTTCAGCAACAAGGGGAAAAAAAGAGAGGAAAAGCTTCGAACGGGCCATGGTTTCAGCAGGTGAATGGTGGGTTGACCGCCCTAGAGGGGCATGGCAATGGGGACGAGCGGGCCGGACAGGAACATATGGGCTGGGATATGGAACAACTTCACCTCTTCTCCCGACGCAGCTGAATAATGCTGCAGTATTGGGTTAAGTGGGTCGGTTCAGCCCACTATGGTGACTCATTCATAGGATTTGGAGAAATCAGACTTGCGAACATTACTCCTGCCCAACGACATGGGATCTTAGATTTTTTTAACCTTCCGAAACCACCGAATCGATTTACTGGTAACTCGGTTTGGGTTATTGACACGGGGGAAATGCACTATGTGACGGGAAATTTTGGCTTGCTCGTTGATCCTCATCAAATAGTTCGATGTCCTATTGGGTTACCGGATGAGAGCTCATCTTCGGCTATCCATGAGGAAACAATTACATTATCGGGAAATTTAGGTTTGAAACATGTGTTATTTGTGCCTAATTTGAATTGCAATTTGCTCTCGGTTACGCAGTTTTAGGATGATACGGATTTTGTTATTCAGCTCACCAATGCATTATGTGTTATGCAGGACCGAGTGACGAGGACACTGCTAGGAATGAGTGAGTGTGTGGATGGACTTTTTCTGTTTTCCGGAGTTCCAGAGGTTTGGGATTTAGCTATTGATAATGGGAAATCTACATATTTGTGGCACTGGCGTTTGGGTCACCCTCCGAAAAGGTCCTTACAAATATTCCAAATATTACTATTTCCAAAAATTTAAATAAGGATGTTTGTGACGTTTGTTTTAGAGCAAAGAAGTCACATGAACATTTTTTCCCTCAGTGAAAGTAGAGCTAGTCGTGCTTTTGAGTTGATTCATTGCGATCTGTGGAGTCCTTATTGTGTTCCCTCTATATGCGGTGCTACGTACTTTTTGACTATTGTGGATGACTATTCCCTGTGTGTTTGGATTTATTTTTTGTTGAATAAAATGGAGGTTGAATTTGATTTCGATTCGGAAGCTCAAAAGACATGCCAACTCAGGTTGATCTCATTAAATTTTATCATAATGAGATAATCATAATTCAGAAGGACGATAACAGTTTGTTTGGAAAAGTTCAAAAGTCCTTAGAGGCTAGCAAAAATTAAAGAAGTGAACTTGAAAAGAAGATGGATATCGTCACTGGTAACTGTCAAGACACTCTGATTGAGCTTCGAAAGACAACCATTGAAAGCGATGCAAGAAGAGATGAAACCCAAGATAGACGGGAAGGTATTCTCAATAATCTGGTTGACAGAATGACTCTAATGGAAAATGGCATGAAGGAGCTCAAACCATTTTGGCATCAACTCGGAGAATCTAAACAATTACATCAAAAGCCCGATTGATAAAGATGATGTCAATAAGGGGAAAGTTTGGACATCTTAAAAGTCCATGCAACTCGAGATGCCATAAGTCCTTGCAAACTTTGATGTTACGAAGAAATTAGAGGAGAAACGTGTTCGATTGCTAAATAGTGACAATGGAACTTAGTTTGGATTCTTGTCTTACGGTTTATTTCTCGATCGAGAGAAAACAAGCAATAATCTTTTGAATACTACATATGTGTTAAATTCTCCTCGGAACAAACTTAAGAAAGGGAAAAGAACGTAATCATAAAGAACGATAAGATTGAATGTTGCACGAGGAATTTGTTCGAGAGGGTTACCTCTAAAAGCCGAGGAGTGTGTTTTACTTTTGCTATTCTTTCAAAAGCAAATTCTTAACATAACTCCGAATCAGGAACATATGGTCAAGCATCCACGGAATCGAAAGCACAACAACAAATGATGCTATGAGGAATGTTGTTGAAGCTTATGACAATCAATTGAGTTTAACTCCGCACAAGCTTTGGAAAACGGTTTAAGATTCGTTTTTTCGATGTTTTTAGACAAGTTTATTGTCTTTGTTAGCCTTTCCAAGGGACCATGACCACCGTCATTCAAATAAGTTTCATAGCCGTAGTTGTAAGTGTGTTTTTTGGGATATCCCTTTGCGAAAATGGGTGGACATTGTATGATCTTGATACGAAAGAGTTTTTTGTTTCCCGTGATGTTAAATTTTATGATCACGTTTTCCTTTTTCCCATCCAGTCGAGAGGAATGTTTCTTCTCCTCCCCCTCACCATTTTATAAATGATGTTGTGATAGAAGACGAGGGGTTCATATTTTCTCTCCCTACACCTGGAGGTCCATCGTTGCCGGATCCACCAACTGAAGGGGATGCACGGTATAGATGACATAGATAGTTATGATATGAGCCAGTTGAGATTTCACCTTCACCACCACCTTGACAGCCAGGTGAAGGTGTGGAAGAGTTGGGTAGGGGTAAACGACAGAAAATTCCAATTTCACGGTTTCAAGATTTTGTGACACACAATTTGGTTGACAAGAAAAGTCCTACTCCACGATTCTCCATTCCATCGGCATCCTTAGGTACTCCGTGTTGGTCCCTTGAAAAGGCTTTGGTTAAGTTTAGAGAGGGGTGAATAAACTTAACACTTAAAACTTTTGGAGTTGACAAACTCAACAAGGTCAGTAGCCTGCTGACTATCAGTAGTCTGCTGACTATTAATGTTACTGAATTTGTTGCAGTGGAATATATTCAATTAAGCCTTATTACTTGTTGTTAAAAAGATGATACTAAGTATTGAATACTCATTAGTGTGAGTGTGTGATTCGTTACTAGTTTCAGTAGGTTGATGTGATCAGTATACTAAATGCAGAAAGTAAATGTAGAAAGTAAGAGGCAAATTTTATAGTGGTTCCAAGTGGTGTAATCCTGTCAGCCCACTCTTCTCCTGTGATGTTGGAGGAAATTCATATGAGATCATTGAGGTTGCAGTTACAAAGATCCCTAAGCTGTTTGTCCTTCACCAATAACTATGGCTTCATAAACTGAACACTTGAAACATGTAGGATTGCTACTCCAAAGTATTCCATTGGTCCTTGAAGGGTAGGATTGCCTCTTCACCAGCTCCACCGCACACAACAGTTCTTGACACCCAAAAGATGCTTCCCTGTCTTCAGCAGGTTTCTTGTAAAAGAAAGATTGAATCAAATAAATGATTCAGTTGTCAGCAGCTTGATAGGAATGATCAGCAGCTTGAGATCTACAAGTGTGTATACTTGATGTAACTTGATAGCTGGTTACACTTGAGGAAATTACTTGATCGGTAAGTTAAAGCTCAGTGTATGTCAGCAGGGTGAATAATTTGATAGCTTCGAATAGATTATTTGTGCTTCTTGATTTTCATCACTTGTATCTGAATCAGGAGTCTTCTATTTATAGGTGAAAATCTTGTGACTTATGTTTTAATTTCAAACATAGCCGTTTCAGACTTGTCTCCATCTTGACTTGCTTTTGCCTCTATTCATAGGACTGACACTGTCAGTCAGCTTTTTGTCAGTTTTCAGACTATCCACCCTTTGACTTTTGTCCATTGGATAAAGCTCTGAATCTTTCCAACGTTCCTTTTATCTTGACCATTGATTTGTTGGCAAAATCAAGGCTTGTAATCCATCATTATCCTTTTAATCTTCCAATGTAACCTTTGATTAAATCGAGATTTATACTCAGCAAATATCTGAAGTAAAACAGCCTGCTGATGTACATATGTGTCAGCAGGTTTAAGTCTGTTGTATTTTAATAACACTTCAGCTGACTTCTTCTCATCTAACTTTTTATTGTGAAGTTAGAGTACACCATTTTGAACATAACTAAGTTCCAATCACCACTTAACATATGAAACTTAGACCTTGTACACAAGGTATATGTGATCAGTTTAGGTCATCACAGACTTCCCTAAATTCTGATTCCATATCCTTGACTTTAAATACTAAGTTTGATCCCATAGCCTTCAATAACTAAGTTTGAACCCTCAGCCTTTAATCTTTAGTAGGCCCCTAGTAAGTCTACTGACCTAGACACTCTACTGACCTAGACAGGTCTGCTGATAAAGTCAGCTGACCATTTACAGTGCTTGCTTGATCAAACCTATACAAAGATCAAACTCTAATAAACCTATACATTTGATCTGGACATCTTTTTGCCTTTGCTCTATAACAGCTAGTTTGGCACTCATCATTAAAACTTAAAATATGTCCAACAATTTCCCCATTTTTAGTGATGATGCCAATACCCTCCTTACAGCAAAGCAAAAACATATAAACACAAAGACAGAACAAATTCAGTCATTCTTCATTAAGATCATATTGGTTCAAAATTATTACAAACTAGGATCAACAAAATAAAATAAGCAGTGTAAGTGTGCTGATCTAGTTTCTGTCTCTGTCTTGTTCTTTCTTCTCATAGAACTCTCCGATTTCTTTGACAATGTCTTTCATCCATTGATTTTCCAAAGTGGAAAAGTCAACCCAGGTGTGTAACTATTTCCACCATTTCCAGGCTTCTGGTAGAGTCAATCTTATAGTATTAACATTGAAGCCTTGTCCCATGTAGAAGTGTTTAAATTCTTCCAATAAATCCCTAGCTGATTGACTTCTCAATCTTTGACCTCTTCCACATCTGCCACCTCTTCCACCTCTACTAGAAGCTCTCAGTGATTTGACCCTTACTTCCCAAAAATCTTCAACATTATAGTTTGCCTTTGGTATGCTGACAACTATGGCTCTTGTCATGTCCCATTCAGCAGGTTCAGGACCTTCCTCAATAGCATCTTCAAAAATATCCTCAATTTCAGGTTCTTGTGCAGGTTGAGGTTCTTGAACTGCCTCCACAACACGTACTTCTTCAAATATTGGTACATGTGCCTGTTGGGGCTCAACTTTAACTTCTTCTTCCTCTGGAATTTGAAATTCCTCATCACTGAAGTCATAGTCAACCAGTTGTTCCTCATCAACAACAGTCTGCTGACTATCCTTAGCATCAACAACCTTTTCTTCAGCAGGTTGTTGTCTGAATTCATCTGCAACAGCAGATTCTCCAGCAACATGTGCTTCAGCAGCTTGTACCACAGTAGGTTGTACCACAGTTGCATGTATAACAACAGTCTATTGTTCTTCAATATGTCATGTTCCAACCTTTGTCCAGTTGCTATCTGTCCCTCAGCATACTGAACCTCCACATCTTCAAATATGACATCATTTTCTTGCAAAACACCACGAGCCTCAGCTATCTCTTTTAAGGTTTCAGATGCTTGTGCTAAAACTTCATCAGTGTTAATGTTGTCTTGGTACTGTGCTGATCCTTCAGAATAGACATCAGATACTTCAACCAATAAGGTGTCAGACATACTGATCAGCATGTTATCTTCAAGAGCTATTTCAGCATTAATTCAAGCTTCCAAATCCTCCATAGTAACATTCTCCATGTCTCCATCTACATTACCAGTCTACCGGCCCTCAGCAGACTTGCCATCATCAACAGATTGATCTGTTGTTTTGTCTTTAGACCCTTGTCCTACATCCTCAGTAGGTCTTTCCAATGCAGTGCCACTTGGTTGGCCTGGAAACGAAGGGTGATCATCATCAGAATCTGAAGATGATGAATCATCGTTGTTAGGTGCATCTTGTGGTTCTCGGAACATAATGCTTCCTCTTTGCTTCTCTCTTTCAATAATATCCATCACCACTCGGTTGAATGACCATTCTTTAAAATCGGTCATTGGTACGCATCCGGTTTTTGTCTCTTATAAAAGCCAAACTTCCTAGCAAAGTAATCTTCAATTTTCGAAGAAATAAGGAGATCTTTCTATATCGAAATATCAATTGAAAAAGTCATAGGTAAATTCCTGGATCACCCGATAAGAATGGGGGGAAGAACAAAACAGAATTTTCCTTCTTAAACTAAGTAATTTTCCATTATTTCAAACGGAACCTTTTCCTTATTAGACTTATTTTCCATTATTTCAAATGGCATTGTGAGCATTCTTGAGGCAGGTTGCTCAGCTTATTGCCCTCCAAAGGTTTCAACAAGATGAGTCAATGTATCTACATCAGATACAAATAAGTCAGTTGGTTCTTCCGGTTGTAAATTAGTACCTATTGCCTCCATATGTTCAACACTAGGTTCCCTCTGACTCATACGCTCCTCAGCAGGGTTTGCAGCAGTGTGTTCTTACCCCTGAATTGTAGCATCCACAGTAGGGTCTTGAACAGGTAAAGTGACTTCCACAGCAGGTTCAGGTTCAGCAGTGTGCTGTGGTTCTTCAGTTTGTTGCTCAATAGCAACCTCAGCAGCCTCAGTAGGCTCAACAACTTTTGTTGTTTCAACAAAAACATCTTCTTCTGCTTCCTTTTGGGCCTCAAGAACCCTCAATTCTTTGCCATTTCCATGGACTCTCTTTTTGGCAACTTGTTTCCTTCTTTTTGTAGGTTGTTGCTCATCTTCAAAAAGTTCTTTTTCCAACTACACTTTGCTAGAAGCTTTCCTCTTTCTTTTATCTTCTTTTGTTGTTCTCTTAAGATCTCAGTAGCAGTCTTCTTAACAACTTAGCAGGCTCAGTAGCCTCAAATTCAACTTGAACCTCAGTAGACTCAGCAGTGTCTACTGGTTGTTGCCTTGTCTTTTTAGGCTTTAAAAGCTCATTGATTTTCCTGATATCACCAGCAGGAACTTTTAATAATTTTCGAGGATGCGAGCTTCAAGTCTCCCAATTGCCCTAACAGTCAGGATAATCCATCTTCAATTAATAGGGACTCAAATGGGAGAGGATCCGCATGGACTAATGCAAGCCATAGCTCTCGCTTTTCAATATTGACTGATGAGGAACAACCGGATGAGGAAATCTATGTGCCTTCTTTGGTGCGGCAGGTTGGACATCATGTTTAGCCTTGGATCTCTTTTCCTGCCCACCACCATCATTATCACTTTCTGTCCTTTCATCATCTCATGCTTCATCATCATCCAAACCTGGGATGAGATAAGTGATTTCAGGTTTGTATCTTGACTTGTTGATCTTTGCAAGTGCAACATCAGCAATCTGCAAGTGAGTCAGCAGGGCTTGTATCATCAAACCCAATGGTTTAGTCTTGGACTTCCTTGTTCCATCTCTATCTTCTGTCACCACTTTCTTCATATATTGAACAAATAATCCGGCCCAATCAAAATTCATACTCTTGCATATAATAATCAGCAAGTCTATTTTTTGTCCTGAAAAAGTATCAAGACTTCAACTGAATCCAAGAATATTCTTGGCAATAATCTTGCTCAGTAGGTTATATTCTAATCTGATATGCTTCACATTGATACTCAGGGTTGATGGTATGGACTTGTTGGTCTTTATTGCATCAACAAACTCCAGTCTTGCTAGCTGCATTGATTCAAGATTTGTGGGAGCATTGTTTCTTGGTCCAAATCCGAACACTTCCCTCAGCAGGTCTGAGGTTATTTCAATCTCATGGCCATTAACAGCTGTAGTAAATGCTTCTTTATCATTCTTTACCACCATATGCTTCCAGAAATTAACAACATTAGTGTATGAGATGGTTTCTAATCTCAGATTTAGAACATCTTCCTGTCCTTCATATCTTCTGATCCTTCTACCAATATTGATGCCAAGCTCAGACTTGTTAGCATCAACAACAAAGCCTCTAACACTTTGGCTTGTACCAATATGAACATCTCATTTATCCGCCATTGTATAAATTGAACAAGATGAGGACGAAAACTTTGCAGATCTATGTTCACACTTATATATTTTCAAAGAAGATTGATCTGAGGTTTGTATGTAACGTCTGAGTGTATATGTCTGTATATATAAGGAAAGGTAGTGGTTAATAACTGTCAGACAAGTACTGTACACGTTCTGTAGCATTTAACCATGATTAATCATGGAATAAATGTGATGTTGCCATGTGTCCCACTAGCTTATCCCATTAAGAGTTGTAACCGTTGGATATTATAACCACAGTTATAATGGATAAGAATAATATCCGCTTACTGTTGACTTTCATTAAAGTTTGACTGTCTTGTAACGTATACTCGAGCAGACTTGGTCTTGAGTAGAGTTGGCTCAATAGCCTACTGACACAATATGGCTCAGCAGCCTGCTGACGGATTACTCTGTTGATCTTCATACACTCTTGTTTTGTCCAACTGATAATACAAGATAAAGTTTAATACCAATGACTGATCTATCAAGTGAGCTCACCCAACAGGACAAAGACCAATCCCCTTGGCAACTTCATTTGCTCAATTGTCCAAACTTATTTAAGTACATGGAATTGTTGATACCAATGACTAGTCTGCCAAGTGAGCTCACCCAATAGGGCAAAGACTAATCCCCTTGGTGAATTCCAGTACTCTGCTGATCATTAATATATCAGTCAATTTTTATGATGCCAAGTTCAGTTCTTAACTTAGAAAATCTTTCACTATCCAATGGTTTTGTAAATATGTCAGCAAGTTGATCTTCAGTAGGGATGTAAAGAAGCACCACATCTTTCTTCTCCATATGATCTCTTAAAAAATGATGTCTCACATCAATGTGTTTGGTTCTTGAGTGCAAAATAGGATTTTCTGTGATTGCAATTACACTTGTGCTGTCACACATTATAGGAATTTCTCTTTCTTCAATTCCGTAATCCCTTAATTGCTGTCTTAACCATAGTATTTGTGCACATCAGCTTCCAGTAGCAATGTATTCAGCTTCAGCAGTGGAAGTTGATATTGAATTCTATTTCTTACTAAACCAGGAAACAAGTCTATTTCCCATCAAATGATAGGTTCCTGTGGTACTTTTTCTATCAATCTTACATCCAGCATAATCAGAATCTGAGTAGGATATAACTTTGAAACTTCCATCTTTTGAATACCATATCCCTACTCCCAAAGTCTTTTTTAGATACTTGAGAATCCTCTTGACTGCAGCTAAGTGACTTTCCTTTGGTTTTGATTGAAATCTTGCACAAACACCTACAACAAAGGATACTAAGTGACTTTCCTTTGGTTTTGATTGAAATCTTGCACAAAATCTATTCCTTCTGCTTGAGAATAGCCTTTTGCTACTAGTCTGGCCTTGTTCCTTACAATGGTACCAGATTCATCCAATTTATTTCTGTATATCCATTTAGTTCCAATTATGTTTGCATGACTAGGCCTTTCCACTAGTGTCCAAACTTGGTTTCTTTCAAACTCATTTAATTCTTCTTGCATAGCATTATCCAATCTGGATCAGATATTGCTTCTTCAACAACTTTAGGCTCCATTTGAGATAGAAAAAAAGTAAACATTGCTTCCAATTGTCTTCTAGTCCTTACACCTTGCTGTATGTTACCAATTACTTATTCAGCAGGGTGATCATTTAACCATTATAAATCTTGATTTGTTTGATATACATGAGCTTCATCTTCAGTGGGCTCTACTGGTGCTTCAGTGGGGGGATCAGCAGATCCTTGAACTGCATTTGTTGTTGCATCAGTAGTGTTACCAGCAAGTTCTTCAGCAGGGGCAGAGTCGAAACTTTTAAGTCATTTATCTTTTCCAAAACATCAACATATTCGGGATCAGTAACTTGGAGATTTTCAGCAGATTCTAAAACTTCAACTTCCATTCCAGTAAACTTAGGTTCATCAAATACAACATGTATGGATTCTTCATGTTTCAATGTCCTCTTGTTCAGTACCCTGAATGCCTTGTGGAATGAAGAATATCCCAAGAAGATTCCTTCATCTGATTTAGGTTGGAATGTCTTCAATTGTTCCTTATGATTTAAAATAAACACTTGATTCCAAATGGATGAAAGTAATATATAATTGGTTTTCTTCCATTCCATATCTCATAAGGTGTCTTCAGCAGTTTTTTGTTAACTGAGGTTTTATTTTGTGTGTAGCATGTTGTGTTGATTGCTTCATCCCAATATCTTTCAGGTAGTAATGCTTCACAAATCATAGTCCTCCATGCTTCTTTCAAGGTCATGTTTCTTCTTTTAGCAACCCATTTTGCTGAGGTGTACCAAGCAGCTGCTAACTGATGCAACACACCATTTTGTTCATAATATTCTCTTATGACTTTATTGAGAAACTCAATACCCTTGTCCGATCTGATCTTTACTACTGTCAAACTTTTCTCATTTTGCAATCTCTTCAAAAGTTCAGGCATCTTTTGAAGTGTTTCACTTTTCTTGTTCATAAATATTACCCAAGTGTATCTTGAATAATCATCCACAACTACCAGAGTGTACTTCTTTCATGTTACACTTGTAGGTATTACTGGTCCAAAAAAATCCATATGCATCAGCTCCAAAACTCTTTTTGTTGATTGTTTAGTCTTTGACTTGAAGATTGACTTTGTTTGTTTACATTGCTGACATGCATCACATATAGCATCCTTTTTAAATGTGATCTCAGGTAAACCAATCACCAACTTCTTTTTCACCAATTGATTGATATCATCAAAATTGAGATGATTCAACTTCTTATGCCACAACCAATTTTGTTCTGACTTTGTATGCACAATCAGGCATCTCTCTGGAACAACAGTAGACCAATCCACAACATGCATGTTTTGTTGTCTTCTTCCAGGCAACACAACTTGTTCACCTCTTTCACTAATGACAATAAAGTAGCCTTTGTCAAAAGTGACCTTGTAACCCATGTCACAAAATTGTCCAGTGCTCAATAGGTTGTAGTCCAGTTCTTCCACAAATGCAACATTTTTAATTGTCAATCCATTCCTCACCAATGTTCCATATCCCCTTTTGTATATCCTGGTGTGTTCTTGTTGCCAAAGTTGACTCTTGGACCACCCTTTGCCACATAGTTTGTTAGACAGTGCTTATTCTTTGTCATATGTCTGGAACATCCACTGTCAAAGTACCAGACACCCTACAAAACAAAGTTAATGTGTTTTAGGTACCCAAAACTGTTTGGGTCCATAGTGGTCAGTGGTAAGCATGACACTTTGCAAATTTCCATAAGGTCTTCTTTGAAAAGCATTACACTTTTGTTCATATATGTATCCTACATTTCCATAAAATCTAACATTTGGTTGTGTAGGAATCACATATGATTTCTGGCCTTTTGGTACATAATGATGTTTGAAGTGATTTCTATTGTTAGAAGCACTAGCATAACCATGAGGTTGCTATCTGTTAGGAACAGCCTTGTAATGTGGAGTCTGCTGAGGTCTCTGTTGAGGTCTTAAATAGGTACTCTGTTGATTCCATTGCTGAGGTTTCACCCTAGCATTATGGTTATGTCTGTTGTTTCTAGCAGTAGGGGCAGGAGCATTCTAATCTTCATCAGTAGGGAACAATCTACCTTTCCCCCTGAGATAAGTATCCCTTGAATGATTGACATTTTTAGATTTAGGATTCTTATCTTTGGAATATTTATGATTTTTTGCCCTTTTATCGTCCAGCAGACTTAGCAGCAGGTCTGCTATCAGCAGGTCTAGAAGGTCCAGCAGTCCTACCCTTAGATTTACCCCTTTTGTTGGTACTGTTGACCTTTTGGACTTCTGATTTTGCTTCTTTAAAGCATTCACAGTAGGTTTTACTGCCTATGCAACCTTTTTGGGAGTTGGATCTTGTGCTGGCACAAACTTAGGACCAATTCTGGTACTAGGTTCAGTAGCCTTAATGGATCCCCCCTTAGTAAGTTGTTGAGTTTCAAATCCAAGGGTTCTATCACCATAAGGATTTCCAGATTTGAATGCAGTGGTGGAACTGGATTGTGCAGCAGATTCAGCAGCTATTGAATGTACATCAGACTTATGTTGAGTCTGATCATAATCCTTTTCCTTACCTTTGAGAATTCTTAATTCAGCATTTAATCTTTGAATTTCTGCTTGAAGTGCCTCTTTTTTAGAAGTGTATTTTCCTCCTAAGGATGGCAACCAAAGGTTTTCTTGGGATTTGAACCACAAGTAGATTCACAATCTGCAAATATAGAATTGTATACCTCCTAATCCATATTAGCCATTGTATTTTCCATTTCTTTTTTTGATTCCACTTTATGATTAAGGATGGCATTCCGTAGTATAGCGAAAGGAGTCGGTCTCGGGGAATCGGGGTATCTAGTTCATTAATTTTCCTAAGGTTGTTACTTTGGGATTTGAACCACAAGTAAGATTCGTAAACAATCATGGTGATTGAACAACGAACAAACAATTTCCAATCCCGCAACCCTTAATTTCCTCTCTAAAGTTATCTTGTGATGATTAAATTATTTATCAAAGGTATGAATACCTACTCTCGTAGTTAATTGTATATCTCTCCTCCTCGATCTATAAGATTGACTCATCAAAACAAGGTGTAAGATATTAGCCATTAAAGCAGGTTAATCATGGTGGTCTAAGGTTTACACCGACTCTCATCATACGGTAAACATCAACAACAATTCATCTTTCGATATCGATTGCATAACAAATAATCAAAGGAAAGATAACAACTTTGAATTAAAATCACAACATAAACTCGATTGGAAATAGAAAAACCGATGGAAAAGATTTCGTTTGAACATGTTCAGCCCCAAGCATTTAAAGTAGTAAAGCAAAACGAAATTTTTCGGTCGACCGAGATTCCACTTCGACTTAGGGTTTTCTATGCCGATGTAAGATGTATTCTAGGGTTTCATCAGCCGAGGCGGCGCCCGGACGCCCGTTTAATATGCCGGACGCCCGTCCAAAGCATGCTTGAAAACTTCGAGTCGGGCCGAATCATGAAAGCTTCGAATCAAACTATCTCTTGCCGGACTCTACTTCAAACGTGCGTTCGGCCCTTTTTATCTTTCAATCTTCGATCCAATCTCAACTTCATCTCTTTTCTTCTATCCAAAACTTCGCCGAACATCATTTTAGCTCCTTCCATGACATATTTGTGTACCTTCAAACCATAAAAACAACAAAGTGTTGATAATTACCAATAAAATCACGAAATTAGCTCAAGTTTACACTTAAGTAAAACTCATTTGGACAATCTATGCAAATTATACAAATATGGAGGAAATCATTACAAAATATAACGTTATAAATGTCCATGACTTTTGTTCTTGCGGTCCGAAATGAAGATTGGTAGATAATCAGGTTCCTTCTTTTGTTTTAGATCAGGACAATCAGGTTTGAAGTGTCTTGGTTTCTTGAAATGAAAGAACAAATAATCATTACCTTTCTTGGATTCTTCCTTCTTCTTTTCACTTGATTTCTTGGTGAAATTTCTTGGAGAACCCTTCTTGACTTCATCATTCTGATCTTCTTGCTCATTAGGGCTATTTTCTCTTTCATTTCATCTAGTAGATCATCTTGACCACCTGATGTTTCTTCTTTACGTGTAGCAGCCAATGCAGTAGTGTTTGGTTCTTTCTTTTTAGTCTCAGGAATAAGTTTCTTACTGAAATCATATGCCTTGAGATTTGAAAATAATTTGAAGGTGTCTTCTTCATGTAGACTCCTGGATTCTTCTATGGCAGTAACCTTCATTTCCAAAACTTCCTTTGCTGGTAGGGCTTCCAAAATTCTTGTGTTGACATCTTCTTTTGTATACACTACATTCAATAGGGTGAGTTCATTCATGATAACATTGAATCTTGACTTCATTTGTTCAATGGTTTCATTTGATTTCATTTTGAAGTCTTGAAACTTTCTTTTGGCTACACTGACTTTGTTTTTCTTGATAGCATTAGTGCATTCACAGATTAATTGCAATTTTTCCCAAAGTTCCTTTGCAGTCTTGCAATCCTTCACTTTCATGTACATATTGCTATCCAAGGTTCTGTATATGATATCAATAGCAATATTGTTGAGATTTGCTCTATTTCTATCTTCAACACCCTACTCTCTTTTGGCTTTGGAACAATCTTAGTCTGATTATCCACTGTTATAGCTTTTGTGATTTCCATTGGTCCATCAGTCAGCACATCCATCATTTCATCATGTGTTGCAGTTAAATAAGCTTGCATACGACGTTTATACTCATCAAAACGATCTAGAGAGCACATCAACATAGTCCTAGCATACTGGTTGTTATCTATGATGCAAAGCTTTGAAAATCAGAACAATTTTGACAAGTACAACAAGTAGGATTACTTTAGAATAGAAGCACTGCTCTGATACCAATTGTTGGTCCCTTGAAAAGGCTTTGGTTAAGTTTAGAGGGGGTGAATAAACTTAACACTTAAAACTTTTAGAGTTGACAAACTCAGCAAAGTCAGTAGCTGCTGACTATCAGTAGTCTGCTGACCACTCAGTAGTCGGCTGACTATTAATGTTACTGAATTTGTTGCAGCGGAATATATTCAATTAAGCTTTATTACTTGTTGTTAAAAAAATGATACTAAGTATTGAATACTCAGTAGTGTGAGTGTGTGATTTAGTTACTAGTTTCAATATGTTGATGTGATCAGTATACTAAATGCAGAAAGTAAATGCAGAAAGTAAGTAGGCAAATTTTATAGTGGTTCCGGGTGATGAAATCTTGTCAGTCCACTCTTCTCCTGTGATGTTGGAGGAAATTCACTAGAGATCCTTGAGGTTGCAGTTACAAAGATCCCTAAGCTGTTTGTCATTCACCAATGACTATGGCTTAACAAACGGAACACTTGAAATAGGTAGGATTGCTGCTCCAAAGTATTCCACTGGTCCTTGAAGGGTAGGATTGCCTATTCACCAGCTCCACCACACACAGTAGTTGGCGGATATATTTACCAAAGCTTTGGGCAAGTAGCAGTTCGAGTTTCTAATGCGCAAGTTAGGCGTTTGTGACCTTCACGCTCCACCTTGAGAGAGGTATTACGATATTGAACAAAGTGTGAACATAATATTTTATATTAATTGCGTAGGATTCTTTGAGGTGTATATATAATGTATACTGTAAATTGTGAATGATATGGAAAATCAGAAGTTTACTTCATGAAATTTATGATTAAGAATTATAGGAATCTTGAGTTTGCTTCAACCACCAAGATCACTACGAATGTTGATCCTCTTGTAATCTTGTGGATATATTTAATTATTATGTATCTTTATTTTAATGTTTTGAGAAAATTAATAAAAGGAACTAAATTAATTTAATGGGAAATGGTACTTAGTTCTATAAAATAAAACTCCCCTACTATTAAATCTTGATCATTCTACTCGCCATTTATTAGAAAAGAAGAACAAAAAAAAATGAACACACTCTTGAGAAATACTAGGAGAAAAGTGAAACCATAGAATCTTCATCATGTTGAGCAATCCGTTCATTATATGTATAGAACACAGTATAGAAAGTTAATCATTACACGAAGAGAATCATTTTGATACCAGCATATTTCCAATCCGTAAGTTTTCAGTTTTAGCCCTCGAAGAATCTTGATTGTTTTGAGTTTTGGGTTAGTATAGATGTTGTAGAAATCATGGTACATCGTTTGTTGTAGAAATTCAAGGTGGGGTTGAAGGTTATTGAAGATTCTTGTGGCGATAATGATAGGTAGGGGTGTTATTAATCGGTGTATGTGTTGTGCAATCGTTAAATTGTGTTTGGCGTATTGTATGAATGCAAAAATTGCAGGTTTTCGATGTTTTTGTACCATATATGTGCCAAATTGAGGTTGGAATTGTATTGGAATCCGTAAAAAAAGGTGATGAATAGGTGGCATGTTATGTTATAAACTACAACCAAAAAATCGCCCCCAGGCGTGCGCCTAACATGTTATAAATGCGCCTTCCCCATTTGAATGCCTTTTTGTGCTCTTTAAAGTGTATTACATGAGATGTTTTGGCTTGTATGTCGTCAAGACATTATTTTGAATATGGCAAAGTCAAGCATTGACTTTTGGTACCTCACTCAGCATCATAGCTAAGAAGCTCTGCGGGGAGCACAAGAAGGTGGTTGTCTAGACCTTGCGGGATGTTTATTTAGTAGTCAATGATCCTTTTGCTATGTGCCAGGTAGTTAATTTAGAATGTCTAGGACAAAATGTTCTTAGGAAGCCTAACGTGAATGAACCTAGATTTTTAGTTTAACTCCGTATTAAACATATATATTGATTCTAAAAGCTAAAACGTCATAATTCATGATGAGGCACATTTTTATTCAAAAAATATGGAACAATCCACACAGAATAGTATGTGCCATATGAGGTACTGAACATGTCCCGGTGCATACCTATCATTGGGGGAAAATGTCCTTGGATTATAACGTAACAAACCCTTTATGGTCGAAGGTCTTGCTAACAGACCTAGCAGAAGAGGAGTGAGCTCTTTACAACATATGTGGTAGTATCTGTAATTTATTATATGTTACATGCTATGTTAGTACTTACCCCTTTCTTTATTGTTCCCCACCCCGAGAAGGTGGTGGGTTGTAGTTTAGATTCGAGGCCATTGAGGAGTGACCCCGAGGATGTTGCAACTGAATCTTATCAATTGTTTCATTCCATTGTATTTTGGCTATAGAATTTCCATATCTTTGTAATACTAGAAATTAATTGTTTTCACTTGTGTCTATCAAGATGTAGTGGATGATTTGTACATGACAGTTGTATAAAAGTCGATAAATGGTGTTCTGGTCTCCAGGACATGGCCTAGTGGTAAAGGTCTTGGGTGTCTTAAAAGGCGGCTCGACCTTAAGCTGGAGTGTGGAGGCTCGAACCCCGGAAATGGGGGAATTTCTTTCAGTTCTTGGTATAATAGCAAGCTCATGACTCTGAGCCATTAGGTTACCTAATTAACATCTTCATTCATTTCGTGTGATAGAGGAGTAGGAACCCACGTGGTTAGGGTTTATATAAATATAAATGATGTTCTTTGGGTTGCATGTCAATTTCGGTGTTGCATGTTTTTATCTTTGGGTTGCGAGTTTTTGGACAACATGGTCCCTTTAAATGCCCTTACCCAAGTCAATTTCTTTATAGTTGTTCCTTCTCTCGAGCCATTTGGGACTTTTTCCGGTGGCTTTACATTTTCATGATGTCGATCGCTTGCTAGAGAATCGGATCATTAGTTCCTTTTCCCCACGTATTGCTATGCACACCATTCTGGTGAATTGGCAAAAACCCCCGGATCATTTGGTTAAGTTGAATACTGATGGCTCTTCCTTAGGCAACCCTGGCCCTGCTGGCGGTGGTTTTCTTATTTGCGACTCTCATGGTCAACTTCTTTATGTTGTCAGTGAACCTTACGCTAATTGCACCAGTCTCATTGCGGAAACGAAGGCCCTCCTAGCCGGCCTTACTTATTGTTTGGAGCACCATTAGTTTTCGGTTCTGGTGGAAACGGATTCTTTAGTTCTTGCCAATATCGTCTCTGGGACTTCTGCGACCCCTTGGCAGTTTGATGGTGATATTCGGTCTATCAGAGATCTCCTCCGCACACATCCTATGCAGATTTCCCATATTTTCCGTAAAGCTAACAAAGCTGCAGATTTTCTTGCCACATCGGCCTCCTCTAACAGAAGGAGAGCCACCTACACGTCACAGTATAACACTCCCTCGGCCCTCAAACTTATTCTTCATGGTGATAGGCTTGCCATCCTTTTCATTCGTCGAGTACACGGCTCTGCATAATCAGCTAGACGCATCCGTCAATTTATTGATGGATGCAAACCAGGTTGTCCCTATCCTTTTGGGTAGATTTCATATCTATGATTATTATTTGTTTTACTACATTGTTCATCACATTACAGGCAGTGACTCTACCTATGCTGAGTGGTCGATGAAGCTCCCTGCAGATTATAACTGTGATGTTTGCCTGACGTTTAATTATGGACATGGCCTACAGGATCGTGCCTACCTTTGGACGCACCCCTACCGCGTTGCTAGGGGTGCAATCCAGGTGTTTTTCTTGATTTTGTTGTCAAAAGATGTTCTCATACTTTTTCTAGTACTTGATATACCCCTTTATATACTTGATACAGCTTCTGACATGGGTGTTGCTTTGCTCACTTTACGGACCGGTCATGTCGAATTTTCCCTTTGTAGCTCTTTATTTGACTCAATATAAATAAATAAGATTAAATTTTAATTATCTATGTGAATAAGGACTCGGTATCCAGGATTTGGGCGTCACAGTTGGTATCGGAGCAAGGTTACATCGCTGCATAAGATTTAATTTCATAATAGGTGATCTTGTTGTGTTTAGATCCATAAATTGGGAATCCTGAAGTTTGACTTTTAAGTGTTGATCCCCTAACTTAGTCATTTAGGTAATGAATCTCGTAAGGTTGGAATCTGTAAACCAAGATCATCTTACTTAAGACTAAGTGTCAATTCCTTAAGTGATGTTTTGAGATCGATGTTTTAAGCTTACACCCTTAAGTTGATGTGATGATGTCCTCGTGAAAAGGGTTTCTTTTACACTCTCTATCATGATCTCCCAATTTTCTCTCATACCTCGATATCAAAGCCTACTTTAGGACTTGGCCAATCTTTGTAAACAACAAGCAAATCGTGACAAAACCATGCACGTATTTTTATTAATCAACAATTCATCAACAGATTGCGAAATTCATCAGAATACAAATTACAAGAAAACATCCAAACAATGCAATACAAATTACAAGTTTACAACATAATTCACTGTTCGATACAAAGAAATTGGAAAGCCAAGCTAGTCATTAGAATTCTCTCTCAAACGGAAAATCCAATCAAAGATCAATCAATTAGACGTCCCTGTAAAATGAGACTTGATGAGATTTATGGTTGATGCATTTACTCGAAATGCTTTCCTCAGCACTTCATTAGGAACCGGAGGTATCGAGTTGAAGAGCGCACTCCCAGGAAATTGGATTCCGGGGGTTTGACCATTAAAAGTCGAAAAGAAGGTTGCATTTTCTTCTCCAATATTGAGCTGATAATGCACCAATCCAGGAGGAAACACAAACATGCCACCGGGAGTCACAACTTTCGAATACAAAACATTACTTGATGAAATCAATCCGACTAAGAGCTTACCTTTAATAAGAACTGCCAATTCGGTTGCACGTGGGTGCACGTGTGGTGGAGTAAGGGCACCGGGTAGGATAGTGACTTTGTTCATCGTCAACCCTAACGTGTTGAGGCCCGGAAACTGACGGACGCTACCGAGGGTGGCGTTAAAACCCGAGGTCTCGAAATGATTGGGCTCTTCTTTTAACCCGTCGTAGAAGAAGTCGTCTGATGTGACATCAGCTGGATTCTTGCAAGGAAATCCGTTCACAAATAAAGGGGACTGTAGATCCGCGATGCAGAAATCTTGTATTGGACTTGGATCTGTACAAAAGGAAGAAAATGGCATTAGAAGGAGAGAGAATACTATGGATAGAAGAATGTAGGATGCCATTTGTGTGTTCTTGTAGTTGCTATTGAAACTAATTTGTTAGGCTTAAGGGGAAATGAATACACATATTTATATATACAAGGTATTGTAGTATACATTATTTTAAGAAAAAAATCCTAATTTAATCTGTTGTTGAAAATGATTGGAGAGTGGTAATAGTTCTTTATGTTTGAAATTCTTTAGAGAACCTAAAATAATTCCAAGAAGGGAAGACTAATTAAAAGATACAATAAGTATCACACTACACAACAACATGAAAGTCTTATCACACCTTTCTGACAGAATATCAGTTAGGAAATTTTTTTGAGACGCGCACGTAGCTTCAGTGTATTGTTTGCATATATAATATATTTACTGTAGCTGTTTATATGCTTTTTTTTCTTTTTTCAAACAACCGTAACTTTTGATTTACAACTCCGATCATCGAAATTTTTTCACCAAAATTCATGTTTTTTTTGCTCTTCAATTTGAGCCCAAATACGATACCCTTCCGACGTATATTTTGAAAGATGAAAAAATATTTGTATTAACCAGAACATTTTTTCTTATAAACGACCGTAACATTTGATTTAGTACACCGATCATCAAAATTGTTTCACCAAAGTTCATATTTTTTTATCTTCATTTTGAGACCGCGTTTGATACCATTTCGACGTAGTATTTGAAAGCCGAATTTAATCGCAGCATTTACACTAACACAATATCAGTATCATTATCAGTATCGATACGATACTTGAATAAGATAACCGTATCGGTATCGTATCGTATCGATGGCAATTTGCATATGAGGTAATCAGTATCATTTAAGGCTTAATTCAAGTGACTACTTCAAGGCAGACATATCTGGCTCATATAAGGCTCATTTAAGGCTTAATTCAAGGGACCAATATCATATCTAGCTTATATAAGGCTCATATAAGGCAAAAAAAACCCTTCAACAAAATGCTTCTTGCATATTTTCCTCATATTTGCAGTGAAGTAAAGCTCCAATCTTTGCATATCTCTCTTAAATTATCAGCAATAATTGGCAGAAATTAAGGCCCAAATAAACATAAAAAATGGCAAACCATAATGGAAGAAATAACAGTCCAAAAAAAAAAGCAACAATGGCAGAAGACTAAAGCTCCAATCTTTACATATTCCACTCAAATTAACAACAACAACAGAATTCAACGGCAAATATAGCTGAAAAGTAATACCTCAAACTTTGTACATTTTCCCCCCTCAAATCAACACCCATAATAGCAGAAAACAACAAAAATGGCAGAAACTAAAGCCCCAAAAAAGAAATGGAACAAAATATGCAACTAGTAAAATAAGGAGACTACTTCAAGGCAGGTAATCAGTATCATTTAAGTCTTAATTCAAGTGACTACTTCAAGGCACACATATCTGGCTCATATAAGGCAAATTGCGATATTGATACGATATCATTGCCGATGCGATACGATGCGATACTTATACTCGTTATCGATACGATACGATGCGTCGATACTGATTTTCGGAATATCAAACATGGAAAACTTGTTCTAAACTTCAGGCCAAAACTTGTTCTAAACTTCAGGTCACTTATTTACAACCACATTGCTCAACTTTCCAAACTCCAGGCTGAAATGCAAACATAGCATATATTTTGAAAACCTCAAGCTGCTTCAAAATCGCCAATTATTTGATTAGTTTATACACCAAGCATCAATGAGTGACACTTGCCCGGTTAGTTTTCACACTTGGCATATTTAAGTTAACCTTGTATATTGTAGGCAAATGGCATGATACATGTAAACATTGCATTCATTCATCTTGTATTTCTAAATAGAGATGAAAAGCTCACAGTCAATGGCTTGAGCATATTCTTCAATTGTGTGTAAAAATCTATCTAATCAAAAGTAGCCAAAATGCTCAAAGAAATAGAATTGCCAATTACCACAGAGTATCAAAATAGGTATAACAGGTCTCCGCACTCAATAACAAACGAATTAGCTGTGGTACTGGTAAAACATTCACTAACACAAGATTTATGGAACAAAACAAACAACCCTACATAAAATCAGATAATAATCGAATTAAATACCTGAATAATTCGTGGACATGGGAAACATTTGGGAATAAGAAGAAGAATAAGAGAGCTTTGATTTGACTTTCGAACATTCTGATAATCGGTCTCGCGAAATGCATTTAAAGCTATTATTATAGTTTTTAGAAGTGGCAATGCTACAGCAGTTACAATTTAGTGGCGACCACCGCCTGCAAAAACTAGTTGCTTCAGTTTCTTAAAATCATTGTATAGCTTCAGATCCCAAGCTTTCGTTCTCGTAATGCGATCTAATTTTTTTATCGTAACCCAATTCGAGTTTGGATGTTTGATATTTTCTAAACTTAATATTAATCAAAAAGCACGATTGATACTTTCTAACTAAAATTGGAAGGTAAACTAATCAATTTTTTTTGCATAACATTGATTCAGAATCAAATAGCGAAAAAATTAAAATTGAAAATTGAAAATTGAAAATAAAAGTATGTTGTGTTAAAACTTTTTAAATGTGAAGTGTAATTTTCCTTAGAAAATTCAAACATCTTTTATAACCTGGGGCAAGACGTTTACTTTAGGCATTCTGAAGTTAAATGAAACTTGCATTTTGGTCATCTCAATATTTCTCTGTATCCCATTTCAACGGTTTTCTTTCATTTTATGGATATTTTAAAATAAGGGTCTACTTTGTATGTTAAAAAACATACTTCTTTAGTTATTATTGAACATTTACATATTTACAATCATATATAAATTATAATGTATTAAATGTTTCATTAACCTTTTGCTAATACGAAATGTTTTTAATGAGATGCTAAACTGCGTAAAATTGAATCCGAGGGTTTGCTGCACATTTGGATGGTCTTTAACTACACCTCAATCTTTTCTCAAAAAAAAAAAAAAAACTACACCTCAATCAACCAGCACAAAAGGCGAGAGAATATTCTATAGAAAGCTCCTTCAACGCTCAAGTGGATTTTGTGTTATACACATAGAGTATTAGTTGGAAAAAAGTTAAAGTCGTTTAAACTACCATCGCAAAAGACGTTTGAAGTGTGCCATAACCGAATTAAGAGGATCGACCCTATATATGGAAACTGCAGGGTCCAGCAAGATTCAATATTTTTCCTTTGGCAAGCCTGCTATGAAGCTATATAAACCGCTCCGCTCCCAGATACCGAGCCTTTATTCGGAAGAGAACGTTCGGCGCGTATAACATTAAATAAATCTAATATTATACGCCAGCCTCTACGTCGTAGTATCAAAATTAAAGCAACGGAAACCCAAAAAGGCTCGGGTAAAATCATAAATGCGTCTAAGAATAGAATACAAACCGACTAGGGGTAAAAAGAAAAGCTTATAACAACGATATAAAGCTTACAACATACGATATTCTAAAAGAAAGATACAACACTTGTCTTATAAACTTGAAATAAAAGTACAACATAATCTAGTACAACATTTATTATAAAAGTAAAAAGAAAGCATCATCATGGCATCAACAACATCAAATCATCATCGAACTCCTCAACGAGCTCAAGGCTTTCATGTTCCTCTTCTCACCCCAAAAACACACAAAACAACATATGCAATTGAGATAAGTACAAAGTACTTAGTAAGAGAGAAGAAGCTAATTTATAATTAAGTCTTACAATGAAAGGTTCATTAGTTATTATTAAGTTATCTTTATGAGACCGACTCAAACTCTAGGGTTCACTTCATGCTCATCAACATGTTGTGACTATTGGTTTCTAGCTTAGCTTATCTTTGTTACATCATCATTCAAAGACACTACGCGTGATTGATCGCGTGTAAGTCACTAACGTCGATATTACTAGCAAGAATACTAGGTACATCGCAGTATAGTAAATGCAAGTCAAGGTCGATCCCACGGAGACAATGCAACTTATGAGTATAAACGATTCTAGCCTAATTAAGAAGCAACATAGAGGCGGTCATTGACCAACAATAACATAAAAGAAAACAAACATGGTACTCCTCTCCACTCCTCACCGATCTACTAACTTGGATTAGTTAATCGTTATGTTTACTTCCCCACATAATTTCCTTAGATTAATCGTGAGCTTTTAATGATTATTATCATATTTATCAGCTACGGGTGAAAATCCTAACCCTATCTACTCCGACAATGGAAGTAGACAATCTATACGCAAGCTACCCTCCTTAATTGGTCCGTAATAGCCCATACGCATAAAGAACTAGAATTGCCGATATTGAGTGCTAACTCATACCGCTAACCCGCCTAGACAGCTGTCGACGTTGACCAGCACATTCCTAGGGTCCATCAAGACTATGTCCTAATTAACACTTCACTTGTGGTCCTTCATGTTAATTTATGAATTACGAATATTAGATTGGCCAGACCTACTACTCGTTTTAATTATTCCTGCCGATCAACGTAGCTGTAGTGAATCCTAGTTTAGGTTTTCTAAAATATGCCTCGGTAAACCGGTATAGACCGCCGGTTTACCGGGGGCGGCTTTTTCTAATTTCTGGATCTACATTGCTCAATACGATTAAAATAAGTAAATTATGGGGTTGTTAAACATGCAGATTTACTAAAACACATAAATACGAACAGATCTACCATATTGAAGACAAAAAGGAACGTTCAAAGCTTCATACCTTCAACAATGGAGATCTAGCTCGATCTACTCAAGCTAGAGATGATGGAAGAAGGGAGGAAACTGAAAATAACTCTCCAAAGCTCAAGAAAACTTTATTTCATCAAATTTGTATAATAAAATTGAATATAATTGAGTGTTGATGAAAACTTATCCAATAATCTCTAATTGCGGCCTTATATAGATACAATGACCGACTTAAGACTCTCTAAAACCCTAACCAACTTAGACAATGCGGCAGAATAAATTTCGTGTTCCACAAGATGCCTGTTTACCGGGCCTAACCCTCGGGTTACCGGGCCTACTTTTCTCCTTTTTCTTCAACAGGCTTCTTCTTGGACTTCAATCATTCAGCCCAATGTACTTCTTTTGGTATAGATCCGTTCTCCAATGCTCCAGTTTTGGTACATCCTATAAAACACGCAAAATGAGACAAAACAGTACCAAAACATCGGGAAAATAGCGTAGATGCAGAATTACGATCCTGGAAACACTCACATAGCATTTGACACATATTCCACATAATAACGAGCCTATCTATCCTCTCTTGAGCAGAATTCGGGGTGAATATAGGTATAATTATTGGTACCATTTAGAGCGTTATCAATGATGAATATCCACCACGAGATATCGTTCGCAACCTATCAGCGGATCACACCAATAGCCACGGGGGAAAGCCCGATAATGTACACGCTCGGCGGAGTCCCTCCGTACGTAGGGTCTCGGACTTACGGGGTGGTGTTCCACCGTATGTAGGGTCCAAAGACTTACGAAGTTATCCACTTTATCTGAACGCCCACACATCGCGATATAGACTTGTGCCTTACCAAGAATGGATTGATGTTTAATCTTTTTACAACACAAGTATGTTTGTTATTAATTGTTAACTAGCCACCTAAGTGTTTTCAAATAAGCTCCCTCACATATACTACTCTCTTACGTAGACCCCTAGACACGGACAAGCCCTAGACATACACAGACATTAATTAATTCTAATTCATCAAAGCACAAGCCTTTCATACCCTTCCGACGGTCCCAAACTTCAACTCTATGGAAGAGTACATCCAGTGCCGGAACTAAACACATCAGAAGCTTAATCGAGGCTTGTTCAAGTTTATTTAATGTTATTAGATCAAGAAACAACATTTAAAACTAGACTCGGAGCTAAAAACTAATCTAACTCAAAAAAAACATGTCAAGTGCGCATGCACTGGATTCTGGTGCGCATGCACCAAGGCTCCGAATGTAAAAACAGACGTTCTGACTCCCGGTGCGCTCACACCAACATCTGGTGCGCCCGCACCAAGCGTAGAAACTCCCAAAAACTCAGTTTTATGCATCTAAACGACCTCCACTCGATTCCAAACAAGTTTAACATCATTAAGCACAGGAAAACAGTAGAAAATCATCACTTTTACATAACTAAAGATCACATATTTCTCTAACAGCAAGTAGGCGTGATTTCTAGCATTAAAACACCACAAACACTCAACCTTAAACATCATAAACCTAATTATACATTGGGAAGAGCCCCTTACCTTATAAGCAAGCAAAACTAAACCGAAACCTTCAGAAATCTGCAGCACTTCTGAACAACTCTGAGTAAACCTATTTGATCAACAATTGAACAAGTAACAGTTGGGATCAAAAGCTTCTAAACAACAAGAACTACGATTTAAACAACCCAAAGCCTTGAATATTGATTGATCCTTGACAAATCCAAAGACAGGGCTAAATTCATACCTTTACAAACTCTGAAATTTTGCTATCAAAATGATCCTCTCTTCCCGCTGATTCTTAATCTTCAAACGATTCTGAAAACCAACCAAGAACTTGAGAGAAATTGGAAGAAGTCTTCTTTGCTTTTATTTTCTATTTTTCTTCAGAGGAGTTTGAACGTTCATGCTAAAACCAATTCTGATAACTCCCTCAATTAAGTGGGAGGTTTATGATAGCAAACCGCTAACTTTCACCGACAGAGTATCGGGTCAACGGGAGTATAGTGGTCACAAGGTCGAATCCATAGGGAGTAATGTCTAAGTACCAAAGCCAACGTAGAACTTAGTTCAGGTCAATCAAAGGTGGAAAGGTATTATACTAATGCAAAAATAAAGATGAAACTATTGGTTCTACTTCTAAGTATTAAAAGGTATAGCCGAACTATGATCCAACAAGCTACTTTTACCCCCTCGATAGACTCAATAGAAAGTGTGCGTTATCCTACCAACCATCCCAACTCAGTTAAGACTATTCACGGGTGCCAACTCCTAGTTCTGGTGAGTAACCGAACAACTCGATATAAACACCCTATGCAAGACTAACCAATCCACCCTTTAGGAAACCGACTAACCTAACATGATATGCACTAGAGTCGCTCGTTTAACGATGTCCAACCTCATATTAGGCCCGGGCTAACTAGCTTAGCCGGGTCTACGCCACGATTCTAAAACCCCTTATCTCACATCTCACCGCAAAATGCATCTATAAGTTTGATGTGTGTGATAGTGAACAAGGTTGTCAATCTAATCCACTTACGGTTATTATAAGTTTTAGAACGTGAATACAATCATTAACCATTCAATTACGCACTACACACTTCTAATCTCATCTATCCAATGGCTAGTTCACTTGGTTTCACATGATTCGACCACACAATGGATTAGCTACTCATGATGGAATTGAAAAAATGAAATAATAATGAAAGCAATAATCAAAGACATAATCAAACAATTGAAAGACACGGAAATAATTACCATAAAAGATGAAACCTTGAATTGTATGAAAATCTCCTTCAAAAGATGAAATCTTGGATCACGAATCAAAAATCTAAGCTATGAAAGTTGTATAGAATTTCTAGGAATTATATCTATGATCTAAGGATTAAAACAACGTTTAAACTAATGGAAATCGCCCTAAAATCGCCTCTAAGAAACCCTAAAACGTCTAAGTACTCAATATCTCCATATGGGACCGAAAAAGAGGGTTTTTATAGGTTTTTGCCGCATCCCGACCATGAACGAGCGTTTGTGGCAAGGCAAACGCTCGTTTTCCTGAAAGGCCAACTCTCAGTACTCAACATTGCTCCTTAAACGGTCATTTGCACCAAGATTTAGTATTTTCATCATAACTTCACTTCCATGGCTCCAAATGCGGTGATTCAAAATGAATTGGAAAGCTGATTCAATCCTCTACAACTTGCATCAAGACACATCTTCCTGAAAGTGTCTCCAAGTGTGACCACAATGCCCCTGAAGTGACTGGTTCAGATTTCGTCAATGATTCTTCACTCTTTTCTCCTCCTTGGCCCCGAATCTCGTCCTTTCTCGAGACTCTCTTCCTTATTCTCGACCTTATACATCAATCTAAGCCTGAAAACAAAGACACGAACACCAAGGCATAATATACATTGACAGAAACGTAACGAAATCCACATAAAACACGAGTTTTTAGGACGAAAACGTCATTAGTCTCGAAACATGCATATAAGTGAATATCGTTCATATACTACCCATAATAGCCCAAAATAACCATGAATAACTCGTAAAGGAGGTAATCTCATATAAGAAATACACTACAATTTGACTCCCATCACTTTACATGTAGAAAATAACTCCCCAATGAGTTATTACCACTTAAGTCCTCATCAATTCTCCTAATTACCAATTAATCCCAATAAACCCTTTCTTTTCTTTTTCCTTTAATCTTAATTCATACTTAAAATCCAAAATATTAAATATAATATTCCATTTCCGTAAAAAGACACGTCTGCCCTTTTTACGAAAGGTCGGGATATTACAATCCTTCCTCCTTAAGAGGAGTTTCATCCTCGAAACTTGAACGTGCTCAAACTATAGATCTTCCTCTAGCACGCTTCTCAAAATGAAACAAAACCAGAAGCTTCACTTGTTTTCCCTCTAGCAACAACTATCCGATTCTTATCTTGCTAACCACTGAACCAAAACTCTACCGATTCCCAAACTGTTAAAACCTTTGTACGCAAAACCCAAACTGACCAACCACATCTTGAACCACTGAAACTTCACTAACCAAACTTCTACTCGATGCATCCATCACCGGAAGATACTTTCATATGTCTATAATCCAGGTTGACAAAATTCTTGGTTGGATGACCTATACTAAGAATCACTTTATGGTCCCTAGAATTCAAAGCTTTAAGACCCCTTTACCACAGTATGTTCCAACACGGTCATCAACATTTCCTAGATGAACCACAACTCAACTATCTTACCCCTATCTTGAACCAAACCTCTCGCTTCTTGCTGAGCCCTATAACTTCTAGTTCCAAACTTACCAACCATTCTGAAGTATCTCTGAGGTTACCTACCATTCTGAAGTATCAGGAAGGATCAGAACGGTGCTAAGGGTTCTATGAGATCTTATCTTAAGGAAGGAAGCCTAGGAAAGCAAGGAACGCTTCGCTCTGATACCAACTGTAACACCCCGCTCCCAAATACCGAGCCCTTATCCGGAAGAGAACGTTCGGCGCGTATAACATTAAATAAATCTAATATTATACGCCAACCTCTGCGTCGTCGTATCAAAATTAAAGCAACGGAAGCCCAAAAAGGCTCTGGTAAAATCATAAATGCCTCTAAGAATAGAATACAAACTGACTAGGGGTAGAAAGGAAAAGCTTACAACAACGATATAAAGCTTACGATGTATGATGTTCCAAAATAAAGATACAACACTTGTCTTATAAACTTGAAATAAAAGTACAACATAATCTAGTACAACATTTATTATAAAAGTAAAAAGAAAAGCATCATCATGGCATCAACGTCATCAAATCATCATCGAACTCCTCAATGAGCTCAAGGCTAACATGTTCGTCTTCTCACCCAAAAAGCACACAAAACAACATATGCAATTGAGGTAAGTACAAATTACTTAAAGAGGAAGAAGCTAATGTATAATTAACTCTTACAATGAAAGGTTCATTAGTTATTATTAAGTTATCTTTATAAGACCGACTCAAACTCTAGGTTTCACTTCATGCTCATCAACATGTTGTGACTATTGGTTTCTAGCTTAGCTTATCTTTGTTACATCACCATTCAAGGGCACTATGCATGATGAATATCCACCACGAGATATCGTTTGCAACCTACCAGCGGATCACACCAATAGCCACGGGGGAAAGCCCGATAGTGTACACGCTCGGTGGAGTCCCTCCATACGTAGGGTCTCGGACTTACGGGGTGGTGTTCCTCCGTACGTAGGGTCCAAAGACTTACGAAGTTATCCACTTTATCTGAACGCCTACACATCACGATATAGACTTGTGCCTTACCAAAAATGGATTGATGTTTAATCTTTTTACTACACAAGTATGTCTGTTATTAATTATTAACTAGCCACCTAAGTGTTTTCAAGTAAGCTCCCTCACATATACTACTCTCTTACTTAGACCCTTAGACACGGACAAGCCCTAGCACATACACAGACATTGATGAATTCTAATTCATCAAAGCTCAAGCCTTTCATACCCTTCCGACGGTAAGAGTACTCTTACTTAGACCCTTAGACACGGACAAGCCCTAGCACATAATCGATGCTTGTTCAAGTTCATTTAATGTTATTAGATCAAGAAACAACATTTAAAACTAGACTCGGAGCTCAAAACTTATCAAACTCAAAAAAACATGTCCAGTGCGCATGCACTGGATCTGGTGCGCATGCACCAAGGCTCTAAATGTAAAAACAGACGTTCTGACTCCCGGTGCGCTTGCACCAACATCTGGTGGTCCCGCACCAAATGTAGAAACTCCCAAAAACTCAGTTTTATGCATCTAAACGATCTCCACTCAATTCCAAACAAGTTTAACATCATTAAGCTGTTGAAATAATGTCCTAAACCCAATCGGGTTGGACCGGATCTGAATGGGTCGGATCATTTCTACTATTCGTTTATGTTTATACATATATTAAATGGCTTTTATGTTGTCATATATATGTTCTTTTAAAGAACCAATTCTGAATTGTTATATGATAACGTCCTTAGTATTAAACTGTGGTAGAGAAACCATGACAGGCGTTTATGGTTGATGAGATCTCTAATCACTTTAATAAGTTTGATACTTAAATGTCTCTAGGCTGATGTACTATTAAACAGGCATTGATAGTATGAGCAGGCTAGCACGTATTAGATGTCTACTGTCTTTAAAGGCAGGGATAGATCTCGTCTATCGAAGTGTAGAGACACTTGGACTGTACGTGGACGTGTATTAGAGAATGCGTACGTTCGACTGACCCACTTACATTAAGTGTCGCACTATGTGGCGGTTGTGTAATTATCCTTAAGACCGGAGTCTTCATGGCATCACGGTGTGGATTGTAATGCTTTGACACTATTGAGGTTTCCCCGAGCCATGGGGCGATCATGCGGTAGTGATTGGGTGTGATACTGAAGCATGCAGAGTATACATGTTAGTTCGTCCGGGAATCGCGTATCCTATGATTGGGATCGAATATCCGAAATGGCCTTCTTATAAGGAATGTCTAGCTCTCGTGAAACTTTGCAAAGTGGGAGTAAATGTGTTATTCCGAGAGAGCGTGATATCCAGATTATAAGATACGATCGTTAATGTATTGACACTCGAGATACGATCGTATGAATATTATTACTACGGTAGGATTGTAATTTACACGGTAATTGATGGGATCGTAATTGATTGGTATTTCATTGCATTTTTCGAGATTATTTTCTATAGAGATACGCGTTTTTATGGTGTGTTTGATGTTGTTTTGCAGGTTTGATGAAAATAAGCTTTGGATGAGTGTTTTTATTAGGGGTGTACAAAGAAATTGAAAAACTGGATTAACTGACTAGATTGGACCAAACTGGATTGAAAATCATAAACCGCAGTTTTTCAATTGGTTTTCTTATTGGACAAAAACCGAACCGTGAATTCAATCCAATTTTCGGTTTTATCTGGAAAAACCGGTAATAACCGAACCGAACCGGTTACAATCTTATATTTATTAAAAATGATATACATACATTATATATATTTAAATATTTTTTAATCTCTATATATAAGCACCACACGGCACTAACCTTAAGCTCCGGCCTCTAAACATATCTACATCCGTCCATGTTCCCTCGATTCTCTTTAGATCCTTCCACTCTTCCACCACATTCAACTTAACGGACCGAATTTTCAAACTTCCTCGGTTCCTTTAGCCTTCACTCCTCCTTCTTGAAAGAAAAAAGCGCCACCAAACCATGGAACCACCAACAACCTCCGTCGTCAATCAGCGTTAATGTCTTTTCCATCTTCGTTAAAATCAATTCGTGCAACGGTGCGAGATCTTTGAAATCGAAGGAAGAAAGCTAAAAAATTATCAACTTATCATTTTGATTTGGGCGAATTATAGCGAGTTATTATTTGGTGTGTTTGGTTGTTTGTGAGTTCGATCAATTTTTTAAAAATTTTACCGTGATTCGGTTCAAAAATTTGTGAAAAACTGATGTACACCCCTAGATGTGTGACATGGAATGGAAGAGTGGATTATAAAAGATGTGACTGCAGAAGTGAAATCTGGAAAATGGTATGATCATACCATTACATTAAGTGTGGCTGTTTGCAAGTGGAAAAAAAAGATGGATTTTACAAGCTTATTTCCTATTCATCCATTATTAAAAGGCTCCTTATTTCCTATTGGTCGAATAATATTAGATTTTTCTTTTTCTTAATTATTTTAATATTTAATTAAGAAATAAAGAAATTAAAGGAAAAAAAAACATAAGTGGCGTAGCCACTATATTCCACCAGAAAAAATTCAAATAGGTATTATCTAGGTTTGGAACAACAGCTGCGCACATATACTACATCTTTATGGGCCCGCGCTATTTTTTTTTTTTTTTTGATCGTGCTATTATGGGCGCTATTTCTTTTTATTTATTTTGATTGATTTATCATTGGATTATTCTATTATATGGTGAGTTCTTAATTTATTTTCTTTCTAGTTAAATTATTATTGAAGTCTCGATTGATACAACTATGAGATCGAATTGGGTTTATTCCTTGTTTTATTTGTTGGTATTTATTCATCTTTTGATTTATTTCTCTCAACGGTTAATGGTTAGGTAGGTTATTTTCGCGAGATAAGTAATTTAATCATTGAATCGTCAGCTAGTTGGAATAGCAAATCCGTAATCGTTTGTGATTTTCATAAAAGTAGCACATGATATGAGTTTTTCGGTTCGCAGCTGTGAAAATCCGCTATCATAAAGATGAATAATCTGAATTAAAATTAACATGCGTGTGCGTTAATATTCAGAATTTGGGTCTCTCAGATTGTAGTGCTGCCGGAACACCAAACTCCTATGACCGTATCTAGGAGTGTCTTTCGGTTAGATGGTAATTAGTGACCGTGTCCTGATTATCAAAACAAGGAGAGATTGGTTACTTGGCGCGTGTCAGGAACTATAACCAGTTTATCAATGAATTAGAGAGTCATCTTTGCATCTGTGATCGGTTGAGTAGATCGAGGTGGATATAATTTTTTTCTCGATTTGTGCGTATCATCTTTGCGCAGGGGCCATGCTAATCTTCTCGATATCGTTCCAATTTTATCGGATGTCCCCGAAGGGACAATATATATATAATTAATTTAACTAGAACCTTTCTTTACTTATTTTCAGATTCTTAGTTTACTTAGATTTTTTAGTAAATAGTTTAAAATACCAACAATTGTCTTTTGTCGATTTTAAGAGAAATAAATCCACAGTTCCTTATATAGACGATCATGCTCACCCTATACTCGTTATAAGAAGTATGTAAATTTATCTTTGGTGGTTTGACACCCACCAGTAACTGTTTCACATGAAAGGTAGTAGTCATTGCATTTGACTCTTCCGATGATTGGAGGTCACGGTGTGTTGCTAGATGCTATTGTTAGGTGTGATGCCCGAAAGACAATTTTTGTAATTGTTTTATTTAATAAATGAATTGACGTTATTATTCATATTTATTATTCTCATAATCACCGATGTGACAATAGTATTTACACTACAGAAAACCCTAAGTATATCGTTTATGTAATCACTTAACTCAGTGTATGGTATAT
Source organism: Gentiana straminea (assembly GCA_036785695.1). Classification (NCBI taxonomy): domain Eukaryota; kingdom Viridiplantae; phylum Streptophyta; class Magnoliopsida; order Gentianales; family Gentianaceae; genus Gentiana; species Gentiana straminea. The sequence goes on from JAVUPR010000019.1 coordinate 871,681, forward strand.
ACACGGGAGGATTGAGTTAGTGAAGATGTACTTAAAATACAATTAGCCCATAGTGAAGTTAATCGAGAGTATCGGGTCTCTCCTTTAACGTGCTATTAATGCGCCCGTAAACACGATTGGTGTGATTGTCTTATCCGGACTTTCGGTTAAGAGAACCTAATGGGGCATTTATATATGATAGATATATCGTATATGGTGGACCGATTTGATTAGAGTTCACGATATAATTCCGTAATCGAGAAGTCTTATCGAATCAATTGATGATCATATTTATGGATATATCTTAATCCCGAGGTGATCACAATCAACCGCTTGAATCGTATGAGGTTTGACTTGACGGTTAAGGATTACACCGAGTCCGTGGTCCGAATTACCCCATCTTGGCATTGTACTTGGATTGAGTGAGTAGTACGTGTTATCACGGATACGGAATCCATTCCTTCCATTTATGGAAGTAGATGAACAGTTCCCTTATTTGTTAATCCTAGAAACCGATCGATCCATGGAGTTCATATCACACCGATTGATCACCGGTGAGTTGTATGAATTAATTGATCACTAGGGGGTTAATGGTAAATAAGGATAAGAGGTTCTAAAAAGGGTTAACGGTAACTTCCCGATTTAGAATGAACGATGCTATGGAGGATTAATCCATATGTAATGATTATATCAATGGACGCTTATTATTATTCTCGTGAGGAGATAAATATAATCTCATAATCGGAGGAGTGCAGTCACGGGATTATGGTGGCATATTCCTGTGATTGATTTATCGAATATAATTATTCTATAATTATTTATTTGATTTATCGGAGCCGCTGATTATTAGTCCATGGTCCCCGACGCGCCTCCTAATATAGCATAGCTATTCTCGGACGTCGAATCCTAATAATATTAATTTAGTTGTTGGACTTTATTAAAACGATATGTGAATTAATTGTTTTTAATGGACTATTAAATTAGTTGGGCTAAATAATTAAATACGCGGAAAAGACATTTTTTCGTCGACTTACCAAATTAGTGTGTTGACAATTTTGACCCATTTGGTCAAAAAAGAATGGAAATATGCGTGGACCTTAACCTTTAGGAAAAAGGTGCGCATGTTTGTAATATTAAATAATTTATCAAGAAATTAGTTTTCTTGGATAATTATTTGACACGCGATTAAATTATTTATGTGTTAAATAATTTAAGGAAAAGAATATTTTTTATATGTCCTTATTTATTTTGGAATATCTTAGATATATCTTTTTAGGAAAAGGATTACTATAATTGATTTTGTATTAATTATTAATCCTTGGAGGCTAAGTTTTACTCTCCTATATAAAGAGAGTTCTCCCAAGCCTTAACACACACATAAATTTCGACTTCACCTCTTAGAGAGGAGAAGGAAAATTTCGGCCAAGGGGAGTCAAGGGGAAAGTCTTGGAGTTTTTTTTCCGGGTAGCATATCGGAAGGGTTCGAGTCGAGAATTTCCTTCCACCGGGAGTTGCTTGGATCACACGTACGGAAGATCGTGGTGCTCTTCACGCTTTCCTTCGTTCATCCTATTGCGGTTCTTCAACTTGGATTTTGAGATCCAAGAGGTATGATCTACAACCCCCTTGTAGATATAGATCTAGTTATTTTATTACGTGTAGTTTATAGATCTAGATCCATAAATCGTTTCCGCTGCGGATGGTATTACTAACAGTGGTATCAGAGACCATGGTGATCTATATTTATACGTATAAAATATTAGATCTAGGAGTGGTAAAACATGTAGATTTTTGTCCCAATTTTTAAATGGGGCGCATGCATGATTATTTTTTATGCTTATGAATGTCGTGGTTGAAGAGATGGATTGGGGTTGGCACTGTTTACCCGTTAGATCTATTGTAAACTCATATAAACGATGAAAATTCGTCCATATGAGTATAGGAAATTATGTAATTCTTTTTTTATTGCAATTTTAATTTCCAGAAAATAGATCTGTTTAGTAGCTGTTTAGTTATTTCGTGTTTCCCGTTGATCGGACCGTTGAAACGAAGATCCCTCCGGTCAGAATCAAGATTAGAAGATGATGATCAACTCCACAAATTTTGGCGTCGATCAGAGTCCGTTACGATATCCGTTTGATGCTGCGAAGAGGCTGCTGTAACAGAAAAACGCAGGATTCACAGAAACACTATCTGTGACTTCCTCGATTTTCTGGGAGAGTTTGGACCGTTGAAAAGCAAATCCGACCGTTCAGATTGATCAACTTGGAGTTTTGGACGTACCATAAAAATTTCAGGTCGATCGGAATTCATCTCGATTCCCGATCTGCCTCAGGAAGTCCTTGATGCAGTGCAGTCAAAGTCAGATTCAGCAGCAAGTTTGGAGGTTTACTGGAGAAAATTGGTAAGTCAAAGCACCGATCCAACCGTCCATATTGAAGTTCAAGGAGTGAAGAAAAGATCTGGAAATTTTCGTCCCGATCCGAGTTCGTTTGGTTTCCCGATCATCGAAGAGTTCGTACAGCTGCAGATTTAGTTAGAAAGTAGTAAACCCTAGTTAGGGTTTTGGTTTTTATTTTCTAATAGATTAGATACGGGGGTGCCAACGATCCATCTCGGTGTTTAAATTTTCCGCATTTATTTTTTATGTGTTTGATCATAAAATAGATATAAAACCGGAATTGCCATGACATGCATCATATCATAAATCCACTCCATGCATACATGTAGAATTTTAATTTTGGTAATTAAAATAGGCATGTATACAAACTCGCGTAATTAGTTGAAATTTAATTAATACGTGGTAATTAATTAATTTAGTAACTAATTAAAGATCCGAGGACGGGTTATGAAATCGTTAAGCCTTTCGGTGTGTGTTCTCGGTGAACCGCCTTAAAGCCCAAACGAGATCACGTTTTCGATTCGTAGAGTCTACGAGATCGAATGATGGTAAAAGAACAGTAAATCTTGGATAAAAACGGTTCGCCTATAGGTTGGGTGGTCAACTGAGCTTCGCTCGACCGACTTAACCCTCCTAGTGTGATGTATGCACGGGGGTCCGGCAAGACTAAGCTACACCTGGAGAGAGAGAGGGTGATTCCTTCTTATCTCAATGAGGCCGTCTTGACCCGATTTCGTCCGACTGTCACATATGTTCCAACGAATAGGACGGGTAGGCTTGCCTACGTTACCGACACCATTCGGAATCCTTGATTTGATGTGCTTTTATGTTAACATCAAAAAGACGTGGTTAGTTAACCCACAACCACTTCCAAAATATTGAGTGGGAGCGGGGGAGGCGACAGCCAACCCCACGGCCTCTACTATAGATACAAGTAAGTGAGAGAAGGGTGACGCCTCGAGGCGCTTTGATTTCGTCCCCCTAAGGATGGTGTTCACCCCTATCAACATTCATGGCTTGGTCTCCGAAAGGATAGGATTTCTGGGTACTCGTCGGGTCACTGACCTATCCTAAGACGGCATACTCGGGGCGTACCTAAGAGATCCGATATAGTAGGTCACACTCATCATGGGTATTTTTCGATAATATCTAGGCTAAAAAAGGAAGGTAGTCAATGAATAAAGGGATGTTCGATTCTCGTGGGATGTACGATTCTCACAAGTTATTCATTGATGAGATTGTCTCGATTTAACCGTCATCTCTTTGACCTACCCTAAGGCGGCACTGAGATGCGAGGTTAAAACCTTGGAATGGTAGAGTAGACTTAATTTTTAGTCTACAATTCCTAAAATAAAATAATATAGTAGTGTTAAACTTGAATTAATACATGTCATTTTATTTACAGCATTATATCCCTTACTAAATTGCTTAAAAATTTATAATTGACTAGTATTGACTTCGTTAAAAAGTGGAAAGTAACTAGGACGTTGAACTAGTTAATCGATAATGCAATTATTTTTCGAAAGAGATATTTTCTCTTAAGCCTTTTAAAAACCAGAGTGACATATAGGTATGTCACTAGTGTCATTCGTGTCAAACGGAAGACAAACTTAGTTTGACCAAAGGTGATCTCGGACTTTGAAATTCTTCTAGTGAATTTTGAGTATGTAGTAATTACACGAGTAATTTTCTAATTGAAAATTTGGAAAATCATGAAGTGTTACTAGTTGGACGATATTTGGAATCGATGAACTAGTGGGAGCTTTATGATTTGTTGTTTTTCTAGAACATTAGAAAAGTGTAACTGACTACACACGTAACCGTTCTAATTGAAAAACCGGAAAGTCATGAAATGTTGCTAGTTAGACGATATTTGGAATCGATGAACTAGTGGGAGTTTCTATGATTTGTTGTTTTTCTCGGAAACAATAGAACTATGTACGAAAGATTTTCTAATCGAAAAAATCGGAAATTCATAAAAATAAAGCATTGCTCGTTAGACGGTATTTGGAACCGATAAACTAGTGGGAGCTTTAATGTTATGATTTGTTATTTTTCTAGTATATTAGAAAATCCGAGAAGTCCCGACAAGTAACACTCGAAATAGACATCCCACGGTTCAAGAGTAGTGTCTACTCACACGAACCGCTAGTTCAAAACTTGTTTCCATTTACGGAAAGTCAAGAATGGGAGAGTATGTCTAAGAGTGTTAGTCATCTAAAACCGAGTTGATTTTAAGGCTAAACCGAAAATTAATAAACCGAAAATCATAGGATAAGGATAGTGATTTCGGATCACCAACCTATGAATCCTTGGCGATTTTCTTGAGCTAAGTTCTTTGGAAGAACAAGGCAAAGGTGCATTTAACGATTAAAAGAGTAAACAACGGGCGTTAATTTTAGCTAGAATAGTGGGAGTGATATGAGGAAATGAATCTCGGATTCAATCCTTGGATATCGCTTGAGAAGATTTATTTTTCTCGTTTAAGATTCGTTGGAACGAATGGATTTACCTTCTATTCGATAATTTGTTTGTCGTATAGAAAGTGAATATACCATTTGTAGTACGAATCCAAGACTCGGACTTTTGTTTGATAAAGTCAAAACCACTTACAACTGCTGAAATATGTATATAAAACACATCTTAAAGAACCATTAAAAGCAATTGGTTTCTATATTTAGATAAACGCTTCTTCATATTCCATAGTTAGTGCATAGTCCCTAAAAGACAAGACCTGAAGACTGGCTCAGGGTGATTCCTTTCTCCCAGTCTGGTTATATTGTCTCAAAGGTTCAATGACTAAAGTTTCCTTTCAATCGGGAAAGGATAATGGTTATAAAGAAGTAACATAGCTTATTTATGACGACCTTCGGGGTCTGATGAAAGATACAAGCTAGTAGGAGCTTCCGAGTAGTGACTTCTTGTCTGATAACTATTCAAACACTCCGGTAAGTTTATCCAAAATATTATGAGGTTTCTCTGTTTTCAACAGAGATAGAGTATTCTATACTCGAAATGGGCCATCACATAGTCCTAGGGACCGATGCTCGGCCTTGCCTCATAGTGAAATGTTTTCACTAAGTGAGAAACCGTTAAATTGCCTTATATAGTTCTTTTTTTTAGACGTGCTACAATACACTGCTTAACTCAATAAAGATATTGGAAGTGAAATAACGGTTTACATTGAAATGTAAGACCGAGAAGTCTACCTAGAATATGCTTTGGAATTTACGGATAAGGTGTGGATTCGGTTCACCCCACTTCTGTAAATACAAGCATTTAGCACACGGTGCTTGAAGGTAGGTCCGGAAATTTCGCGAACACGTTCGGTCGTTGACCAATCGTTCTATATCTTGTAGCATTGAGAAAAAGGTTTGTTATAAGATTCATGAAATCGGGAAGGGACGTTATCCGTTGCGTCCTTTCGATAGAGTCTATGAACAAGTAAAACCTTAAACCTTGAAGTACGTTTACTCAAGGTAGTTACTAACTGATTAAAATCAGACCACATCCAACATCGGTTGTTGGTGATAACACTAAATACTACTAAACTAGATCAGAATTTCGATCCACCCAGAATGTAGTGGGAGTATGGTTTATCCATTACCCATTACGGGTTCGGCGGACTTTGTAGTCTAAGGATCGATCGATGACCTATGGCTCTTTTGTGAGCAGTATAGGATTCTGATAATAGAGGTTGGTTTACAAGCCATAACCCCGTGAATGGAGTTTGGTACTCCGTAGTCGTTCATACTCTTGTAGAACCACCCGAGTGTCTCGAGCCCGGTGGGAGTAATTGGATCTACATGGAAAAGAGTAGAATGAGTTCGGTATTGCATGATTTCGTTCAAAAGCGAGAAAATAGGGGTGATTCCCCGAGACTTTCTTGCCAAACAAACGGAGTCTGGATTCATTCGAAACAGAAGGGTATTGACTTATGAACTTCTGACAGGATGACTGTCAAGGCTTATGTCCTTTTGTGGATAAAAAGCAAACCTCTCGGTCATTGGAAGTCATATATTTCTACAACATGTGGATTTGACCAGAAGATTGATAAGTCTTTTGTAGACTGGATATCAATTTTAGTACAGTAGTGAATAGATATATTAGTGTTTGTGAAAGATAACACTGCACCAGTTGGAATCAACATGGGTGTGTTATCTGAAGTCAGAATCTGACAATGCCACAATTCTCTACAATAGAGATTTGGACAACATTCTTAAGAGTTTGACTCGGTCGAATTCATTAGAATCAGTCACTGGTTTCCCATCCATCTTATTGGTTAAGATGATGCATCTGTGTATGCAACATTCAACGAGGAAGTTCTACCCTATGCCTCAGGAATGACTCTCTAAATCTTCGGATCAAGAGAAATGGGATAGATTCTCTTTCTAGTAAGAGATGGTCAGGTTATTGAACGTCAACTTTGATCGAATCTTAGATTCGGCGGTTAACAAAGCAAGTTTAGTATGTCCTTTAGTATCTTGAAGAGAACGAGGAACAATATGCGGACATATTCATGTGTGAACCTGGATATGTGTGATACACTGATTTTGACTTTAAGTCGATTGAGGATGATCGTTAAATCGATCTCGGGCTCGTGTTTACTCGTACCACATGATTTGATGGACCGGTAACGTTTCGATTCTACGGATCGTCTCGAGCCGACAACCCGACTAATCATTAAGACCCATGACATTTAGATGTAGGTGCTCCCCGAGTCACTGACCTATCCTACGACGGCATACTCGGAGTGTACTTTGGAATCTGAAATGGTTATGATATGCTTAATGGGTACTAGAATACGGGATGAGTCTCCATTGCTTTAGAGCAAGTGGGAGATGTAGTTTGTTGTAGTTTAAATAATAGGGTGTGCTCTAAAACAATTAATCACATGCTTTCGTACAAGTGGGAGATTGTTAGGTGTGATGCCCGAAAGACAATTTTTGTAATTGTTTTATTTAATAAATGAATTGACGTTATTATTCATATTTATTATTCTCATAATCACCGATGTGACAATAGTATTTACACTACAGAAAACCCTAAGTATATCGTTTATGTAATCACTTAACTCAGTGTATGGTATATACACGGGAGGATTGAGTTAGTGAAGATGTACTTAAAATACAATTAGCCCATAGTGAAGTTAATCGAGAGTATCGGGTCTCTCCTTTAACGTGCTATTAATGCGCCCGAACACGGTTGGTGTGATTGTCTTATCCGGACTTTCGGTTAAGAGAACCTAATGGGGCATTTATATATGATAGATATATCGTATAGTATGGACCGATTTGATTAGAGTTCACGATATAATTCCGTAATCGAGAAGTCTTATCGAATCAATTGATGATCATATTTATGGATATATCTTAATCCCGAGGTGATCACGATCAATGCTTGAATCGTATGAGGTTTGACTTGACGGTTAAGGATTACACCGAGTCCGTGGTCCGAATTACCCCATCTTGGCATTGTCTTGGATTGAGTGAGTAGTCCGTGTTATCACGGATACGGAATCCATTCCTTCCATTTATGGAAGTAGATGACAGTTCCCTTATTTGTTAATCCTAGAAACCGATCGATCCATGGAGTTCATATCACACCGATTGATCACCGGTGAGTTGTATGAATTAATTGATCACTAGGGGGTTAATGGTAAATAAGGATAAGAGGTTCTAAAAAGGGTTAACGGTAACTTCCCGATTTAGAATGAACGATCTATGGAGGATTAATCCATATGTAATGATTATATCAATGGACGCTTATTATTATTCTCGTGAGGAGATAAATATAATCTCATAATCGGAGGAGTGCGATCACGGGATTATGGTGGCATATTCCGTGATTGATTTATCGAATATAATTATTCTATAATTATTTATTTGATTTATCGGAGCCGCTGATTATTAGTCCATGGTCCCCGACGTGCCTCCTAATATAGCATAGCTATTCTCGGACGTCGAATCCTAATAATATTAATTTAGTTCTTGTTGGACTTTATTAAAACGATATGTGAATTAATTGTTTAGTGGACTATTAAATTAGTTGGGCTAAATAATTAAATACACGGAAAAGACATTTTTCGTGGACTTGGCCCAAATTAGTGTGTTGACAATTTTGACCCATTTGGTCAAAAAAGAATGGAAATATGCGTGGACCTTAACCTTTAGGAAAAAGGTGCGCATGTTTGTAATATTAAATAATTTATCAAGAAATTAGTTTTCTTGGATAATTATTTGACATGTGATTAAATTATTTATGTGTTAAATAATTTAAGGAAAAGAATATTTTTTATATGTCCTTATTTATTTTGGAATATCTTAGATATATCTTTTTAGGAAAAGGATTACTATAATTGATTTTGTATTAATTATTAATCCTTGGAGGCTAAGTTTTACTCTCCTATATAAAGAGAGTTCTCCCAAGCCTTAACACACACATAAATTTCGACTTCACCTCTTAGAGAGGAGAAGGAAAATTTCGCAAGGGGAGTCAAGGGGAAAGTCTTGGAGTTTTTTTTTCCGGGTAGCATATCGGAAGGGTTCGAGTCGAGAATTTCCTTCCACCGGGAGTTGCTTGGATCACACGTACGGAAGATCGTGGTGCTCTTCACGCTTTCCTTCGTTCATCCTATTGCGGTTCTTCAACTTGGATTTTGAGATCCAAGAGGTATGATCTACAACCCCCTTGTAGATATAGATCTAGTTATTTTATTACGTGTAGTTTATAGATCTAGATCCATAAATCGTTTCCGCTGCGGATGGTATTACTAACAGCTATCCCGTGATCGTTAGGCATGAAGGACATTTTTGTAATTTGCACTTTGTGTCTACAGCCAACATATTCGGAAGCCTATCGAGTCACACACATATGAACATCTAGCCGGATTAAAATGTGGTTATAGTTGATAACCAAATAAGGAAAGTTTATCTCACGACTATAAAGGTTATAGTGGTAAATTAATATGGTGGTATTTATTTATTATGAATAAATATAAAACAAGATATTAATTATGTTGATTAATTAAATATGTATATTGATACATATAATTTCGAGATTATGTATATATGTGATATACATGTATTTTGCAAATTAATTAATCATAGTATTATATTAATTAATGAATATTCCGGATGCCAAATCTTTGGATAAAGGTGGCGCCAATAACAAGTGTATATGATACATTTGAGTTGTGCAATTTAATTAATAAGATTACCATAATATTAATATTAGATATTAATTGATTTTGAAAAAAAAAAGATTTATGGTAATAAGATAAATATAATCAATATAAGATATTGACAATATATTGGAAATATTTAACATAAGATATTGAATATTAATGAGATAAATCAATCAAATATATTTTCCTTATTTTATTAGAAAAATGTTTTCTTTCTCCCCAATCTACTAAGAAGCTAATCTCAATCAGATTGGGAACTATGAGGGGCGCACCATACCCTATAAATATAAGGGGTTGGCTAGATCTCTTGTACAACACAACTCCAAGAGCTAATAGTTCTTGTGAAAAATAGAGAGTTTCTTAGAGAGGGTTTTGAGAGAGAGAAAAAGTCGGTCTAGCTACCGAATTTTCCGGTAGCAATCCATAATGGGATTCCGGCGGGCTGTTCGTGTGGACTAGCGGTAGAGGCCGAACACTTGGGCGACTCCGTGCACAACTACTCTCCTTAGACAGTCAAAGCATCGATCTTTTAGATCAAGCAAGGTAACCACCGTCTACTAGCTTATTTTTTTATTGCTTAAACGAAGTCGATCTTGGGTAAAAAGGAAATCAGAATTTTGAATTCCGCTGTGTTCCCGTGTAGATTTCCTAACATAAGCATAGGAAAACAGCAGAAAAGCATCACTTTTACATAACAAAAGATCACATATTTCTCTAACAACAAGTAGGCATGATTTCTAGCATTAAAACACCACAAACACTCAACCTTAAACATCATAAACCTAATTACACATTAGGAAGTGCCCCTTACCTTATAAGCAAACAAAACTAAACCGAAACCTTCAAAAATATGCAGCACTTCTGAACAACTCCGAGAAAACTTTTTTGATCAACAATTGAACAAGTAACAATTGGGATCAAAAGCCTCTAAACAACAAGAACTACGATTTAAACCAACCAAAGCCTTGAAGATTGATTAAGCCTTGACAAATCCAAAGATAGGGCTAAATTCATACATTTACCAAACTCTGAACTTTTGCTATCAAAACGATCCTCTCTTCCCGCTGATTCTGAATCTTCAAACGATTCTGAAAACCGACCAAGAACTTGAGAGAAATTGGAAGAAGTCTTATTTTCTTCTCTTTTCTTTTCTATTTTTCTTCAGAGGAGTTTGAATGTTCTTGCTAAAACCAATTATGATAACTCCCTCAATTAAGTGGGAGGTTTACTTGTAGAAAATAACTCCCCAAGGAATTATTACCACTTAAGTTCTCATCAATTCTCCTAATTACCAATTAATCCCAATAAACCCTTTTCTTTTCTTTTTCCTTTAATCTTAATTCATACTCAAAATCTAAAATATTAAATATAATATTTCATTTCCGAAAAAAGACACGCCTGCCCTTTTTACGAAAGGTCAGGCTATTACACTTTACCTACCTTGAACCTTTTTCTATAGATGACATGTCTGCTCTTCCTCCATATGCTACATTTGCAAACAATGAATTTACCATTCATACTCTAAGAGACTGTAACAACTCTAGATGTCTGTGGAAGACGATCCTACCACAGCCCAAATGGGAACTCTTCTTCTCTCTACTACTGCTGATTGGATCAACTCCGATGTCTAGAGACAACCTGATTCTGGGGATCGGCCCTATGTTTTCCGAGAGACTGTCTATAGCATTTGGTACTGGAGAACCCGAATTCTCCATGGAGCAAGCCTTCATCGACCTCCTTCTCATGTCCGAGTGTCTAAGATTGTAACAAGAGTGAAAAATCTTAAGCTAGCTTGTTAAGAAATAGAAAATAATATGAAATAAGAATAGGATGAAGAAGAGGAACAATTAAAGAACTTTATTGCATCAGAATTACAGCAACATTACAAGAATTTTGATAATGAAGATCATAAGTTGTTCAACTATAGTTCTTGCTACTTATACTTGTGATGACAATTGCCTAATCATTGCTATAAGCAAGTAACTGTCACAACAGATTTACTAACTACTCTAACCACCTATACAGTTGTCCTTCTATGATTGAAGCATTACTACACACTCAACCACCTACGTACTATATATGTAACATCCCCTCAAGTTGATATGCACATATTTTAGACTTGCATTACAACACACTCAACCACTTACATACTATGATGACTTTGCTGCTATATGATGCTTGTATATGTTCTTGATTGGTTAGCATTGAAGAAGTCTGTGTAAGGTAGCTTTATCAACTGGTTTAGTAAGGGTATGTGCTAGGTTATCATGAGTGTTGATAAGCATAGGCTTGAGACTTTATGCTGGTATTTTTCCTTTACAAAATGGAAATCAATCTCAATGTGCTTTCTCTTTTCATGAAATACAGGATTCTCAACAATTTAAATGGCACTCTTGCTATCACAGAAGAGGGGTACAAGACTAGAATGATTTAGTTTGAAATCTTTCAACGGATAGGGAATCCATTGTATCGCACATGCAACAAATCAAAAATATTTTGTGATACAGAAACACTATGCGAAAAGCTTAACCTATTTTTCTTGGCTAAGGGACAGACAAGGCATTCATGATTTATAGGCGACATCAGGAAGTTCCTGTTGAACAGCTTTCAATGTATTACTAGACAAATGGCCTAATCTATAACGTCATAGCATAGAATTAGACATAGCACTACAAGTAATTGAACCAAAAACTTGATGTGAAGGAGCCTGGAGAATATAAAGTCCATCTTTGAGCTTAGTTGAACCAATCTTCCTGTGTGTTTTGGTATCCTATATGAAACAAGCATTAGCCTAAAAAACTAGTACCTGCAGTCAACTTTCTAACAGAAAAAGTTAAAAGAAAATTCAAGAACACATAGGACACTGTGCAAGATTAAATGATCATTAATCTTTTCTTGCCCAATGTGTGAAACAGAAACTACAGAACCAGTGGGTAAAGTCACAGTCATGTTGAGAACATCAACAAGATTAATCAGTGATGACAAAGAAAAGATTATATGGTCAGTGGCACTTGAATCCAATATCCAACTAGTGATGTTACCTCATGTAGCATGAGACAGATCTTGAACATTAGCAGTCATGGCAAAGGGTTGAGAGTGAGAAACAACATGACCATCTTCATGTACCTTAACATTCTTAGGAAGACCTAGAATATGACCATATTGAGACATGGACATGACTGAATCAATCTCAGATGGTCCAAATTCTGTGACTGAGGCTTGCCCTTGGGAAAACCCATGTTCAGAATTTATGCAACACCTGCCACAAACCCTTTACAAAAATCTACAAAGTTTGCAATTATAGTCTCTTTTACCCCTGTCTTTTAAACCAGGAGGAAACTTATGTTTCTTATAGCACCTATCTATGGTAAGACCCTCCTTAACACAGTAAGAACGCTGCAACTTCTTGTTACCAGAAAACTGCTTAACATAACTTTTACCCGCACCTCTGCCAAGACTCTGATGAGCCTGAGAAAACAAACCCATGGAACTAGAATCTAGACCAGAAAAGGCTACATTCGAGGCAAGACTCCCATTCTTGGAGGAATAATAATTTACTTGAGTTTCATGTTGCAAAGCCATAGAGAAAACTTTCCTAATATCAGAAAATGGGTTTGACATAAGAACTTGGGACTTAACATTGTTGAAACAATCATTCAAACCTTTTAGGAAGCTAATGACCCTATCGGTTTCATTTTACTCTCTATAAATGCCTTTGGCAACACAAGTACACGGTGGTACTGGCCTTATTATGGAATATTGATCACTGAAGGCCTTCAGTTTAGTAAAATAGGCAATGACAAACAATGCACCCTTGCTTAGTAGTGAAAATTTCTTCAATCAAGTTAGACAAACGGTGCACTGCCAGTGTTAAACCTATGGTTTAAATCTGACCAAACTTCCCTAGCAGTAGGCAACCACATTACACTTTGAACAATCTTAGTGGACGCAAAATTTATAATCCAAGTAGTAACAAGATCATTATAGTGAGTCCAATTTTAATATGCTTGCGGTATTATGAGTAACAAGATTCACCGGATTATTGTTGTTTCCGACTGCAGTCCTTTCTCGAACTTGATTAGCCATGAATGTAAGCAACATGAACAATTAAGCAATGGAAAAATGAAGGAATACTGATCACCGATCAAAAGCTGGATGAAACAAATCATCAAGAAACAAAGAAAAAACAATCAAATGTGACAAAAAAAACCACAAGAAGATAAAGATGCAATGCGCAGAATTGGAAGATTCAGCTTTGGCACCATGTTAAGAAATCAAAAATAACAGGAAATAAGAATAGGATGAAGAAGAAGAAGAACAGTTAAAGAACTTTATTCCTTCATAATTACAGTAGCATTACAGGAATTTCGATAATGAAGATCATAAGTTGTTCAGCTGCAGTTCTTGACATATACTTTGTGATGACAGCTGCCAAATCGTTGCTATAAGCTAAACACTGTCACAACAGATTAACTAACTACTCTAACCACCTATACTGCTGTCCGTCTTGTTGGTGATTTATGTATAATCACAAGCCGTTGAGGTAATCGGGGTTTAGTACAAGGGTGGATATACTCGTAACACTTAATAATAAGTTTGGAGGTGCGGAGTGCACGCTTATACAAGTGTATATGAGTATACGGATGGAAAATAAGCAAGTATAGTTCGGAAAATCACTTAAAGGACCGAGAAAACCGGTTAAAGGACCAAAAATCAGATTTTGGGGAATCGAGTGACAGCGCCCGCCCGTGGGTTTTCTCGCTAGTGTAAAAGTGATTCGAGAGAGTTGGTCGGGTTACGCTTTTAACGGGCGCCCGCCTATGACCATAGGCGCCCGCCCGTGGCCCGAAAAGAGGTCCTTTAAGTGCCTTTTGAACTCTTTGGGTAGTTATAACCAAATGGCACCTTTCCACTTGGGTTGTAACTTATATATCCGAACTTACAACTAATTTTCAGGGGCTAAAAGTGCTTTTTACAGGCTTTTTACATTGTTGAATATACACACAACAAATGTATGCATCCTTGATCCTATCAAAATTATAAAACACTTACACATTATCTCCAAAGGTCATCTTCATCTTTTGTGCCTAAAGATCGAAGGGAAAACGTAGTCTTATCTCACAAAAGTATTTGTGTTACCCTAGGCATAAGATTCGGGGCAAATAACTTTTGTAGAAAAGTGTTTCACGATTCTACGTTCATATCAAGTTATTAAGTTTCTGCAAATTTTCTGCGTTTTGTTTTGTGTTCGACATTGTTGTTCCCTTAGCCACAAGTTTACAACAATCTACAAAAGTTATTAGTTTAACAATGTCAAGTGTCAAGGAGATGACTGCAAATTTTGGGAAATTGGAAAAGTTCGAGGGAGTGAACTTCAGAAGATGGCAGAGAAAGATGCATTTCTTGTTAACAACCTTGAAGGTTGTGTGTGTGCTCAGCACACCTATGCCAGAGGTGTTGGAGGATGGTCCCCTAGAAGAGTTAAGAAAGAAAAACAAATGGGAGAATGACGATTACATATGCCGAGGCCACATTCTGAACGGTATGTCTGATGCACTGTTCGATATTTACCAAAACGTTGAATCCGCCAAAGAACTTTGGATTCTTTAGAATCCAAATACATGGATGAAGATGCATCCAGTAAAAAGTTCTTGGTTGGAAACTTCATGAAATATAACATGGTGGATTCAAGGTCGGTAATGGAACAGTACAATGAATTACTTCGTATTTTGGGTCAATTTTCACAGCATAAAATGGAAATGGATGAGTCTATTTCTGTTTCTAGTATAATTGATAAATTGCCACCCTCTTGGAAATATTTTAAACATTTTCTGAAACATAAGAAAGAAGAGTTGTCTCTGGTACAACTTGGTAGTCATTTGCGCATAGAGGAATCTCTAAGGGCGCAAGAGAACGGTAAAGCCAAGGGTAAGGAGACAATGGATTCTTCTTCCATTAATATGGTGGAAACCGGGGAAAGTTCTCAAAACAACCAGAAGAAAAGAAAAGGGCAATCGTCTAAAAATAACGGCAAAGATGCCAACAAGAAACCGAAAGGTGCTTGTTGGGTTTGCGGGAAAGTTGGGCATTTTAAGGCTGATTGTCGATTTGGCAAAAATCAGAAAGGTCCAAACAATAGTTCGGGGCAAGGGTCTAAGGATGATGATGTTGCTTGGTGGATTGACTCGGGTGCGACAAAGCATGTCTGCAAGGATCAACGTTGGTTTAAAGATTATGAACCTGTTAACGATGGATCCATGTTGTTTATGGGAAACGAGTCAAAGGTCGCCATCCGTGGAAGAGGAACTGTTGTTTTACCTTTTAGTTCTGGCAAATTTGTAACTTTAAAACATGTTTTATTTGTTCCGGGGATCCGGAAAAACTTAGTTTCAGGAAGTTTATTATGTAAAGATGGTTTTAAACAAGTCTTTGAGTCTGACAAATACATTTTAAGTAAGTGTGGTGTATTTATAGGATTTGGTTATCTTTGTAATGGTATGTTCATGCTTAACATTCAGCATGATGTTGTGAATAATGTTTGTATGAATCATGATGTTGATGTTTCTGTTTTATGGCATGCTCGGTTAGGACATGTTCATTTCAAACGCATGTTATTAATGTCTAAGCATGATTTGATTCCATCTTTTGATATGAATATAAATAAATGTGATACATGTATGTTGAACAAAATTGTTAGACAACCTTTTCATAGTGTTGAAAGGTCGTCTTCAGTTTTGGATCTTGTCCATAGTGATCTATGTGACTTTTGTGCTACACCGTCTTTTGGCAACAAAAGATATGTAGTGACTTTTATAGATGATTGCACTCGGTTCTGTTATGTGTTTTTACTTCATTCTAAAGATGAGGCAATCGATAAATTCAAAATCTATAAAAGTGAAGTTGAGTTGCAATTAACCTCTAAAATTAAAAAGTTGCGTACTGATCGAGGTGGTGAATACTTTGATCCAACCTTTTTCGGGTCATGTGGGATTATACATGAGGTTACGGCGCCTTACACGCCGCAGCAAAACGGTATAGCGGAAAGGAAAAATCGTACTCTTAAAGAGATGGTTAATTCCATGCTATCTTACTCAGGTTTGAGTGAGGGATTTTGGGGAGAAGCCATGTTAACGGCTTGTTATTTCTTTGAATAGAGTTCCTAATAAAAGGAATCCTATTACCCCATATGAACTTTGGTTCAAAAAGAAGCCAAACTTAAGTTATCTACGAGTTTGGGGATGTAGGTCGTTGTAAGGCTCACCATGCCTAAGATTAAAACCTTGGGTGAAAGAGGCATTGATTGTATATTCATTGGATATGCTATGCATTCCAAGGCATATAGGTTCTATGTTATAGAGCCTAATGATTCCGTTGCCGTTCATTCTGTGATTGAATCAAGGGATGCTATCTTTGATGAAAATCGGTTTTCGTCTATACAAAGACCGAAGGATATAACTCCTATTAATATTGGAGTGGAGGACAATAATGATGTCGAGTTCTCAAGATGAGCCTTTGGAGCTTCGTAGAAGTAAAAGAGCTAGGAAAGCAAAATCTTTTGGATCCGACTATCAAACTTATTTGGTAGAAGGAACAAGAGATGAAGTAGGATTCCAATATTCATATTGTTATAATATTGATGAGGATCCTAAAACGTTTAAGGAGGCTATGGAGTCTCGAGACGTGTCATTGTGGAAAGAAGCCGTCAATGATGAGATGGATTCCATAATGGGAAACAACACGTGGATCCTTTCGGATCTTCCACGTGGTTGCAAACCTTTGGGTGCAAGTGGATCTTTAAAAGAAAGATGAAAGTTGACGGCAACGTCGACGGATATAAAGCCAGATTGGTAATTCAAGGCTTTAGGCAAAAAGAAGGTATTGATTATTTTGATACCTATGCACCGGTTGCAAGAATCTCCACAATAATATTGTTGATTGCATTGGCGAGCAATTAACAATCGGTAATCCATCAAATGGATGTTAAGACGGCATTCTTGAATGGAGATTTGGAAGAAGAAATTTATATGAAACAACCGGAAGGTTTTGTTTTGCACTGGAAATGAGCATAAGGTTTGTAAGCTTGTTAAATCATTGTATGGTCTTAAACAAGCACCTAAACAATGGCATCATAAATTTGATGAAGTTATCTTGTCTCATGGATTTATGATTAATCAATCGACAAGCGTATATATAGCAAATTTGACGATACCGGTAATGGTGTGATAATTTGCTTATATGTTGATGACATGTTGATCGTGGAACTAACCAAGATCAAGTTGACCTTTGCAAAGCATTTTTGTCATCAAGTTTTTCTATGAAAGACATGGGGGAGGCGGATGTGATTCTAGGAATCAAGATAAAAAGGAGTGACAAAGGGTTCTCTTTGACACAATCTCATTACATTGAGAAAGTGTTAAAGAAGTTCAATTGTGAAAACTCCACTCCGGCTAATACTCCCATGGATCCTAATGAGAAACTCATGCCGAATACGGGAAATCCGATATCACAACTAGAGTATTCTCGGGTAATAGGATGTTTGATGTATGCTATGACTAGCACACGTCCGGATATTGCTTATGCGGTTGGAAAGCTAAGCGAGGTTTACGAGTAATCCGAGTAGTCATCATTGGCGTGCGGTAACTCGTGTACTAAGGTACCTTAAGTTAACCAAGGATTTTGGTTTAACTTATGTTGGACATCCTTCAGTAATAGAAGGATATTCAGACGCTAGTTGGATATCTAATGTAGAGGATCATTCGTCTACAAGTGGTTGGGTGTTCTTGCTTGGAGGAGGTGCCATCTCTTGGGCTTCCAAAAAGCAAACATGTATTACTAGCTCGACTATGGAGTCGGAATTTGTTGCCTTAGCAAGTTTCGGTAAAGAGGCGGAGTGGCTTAGGAATTTGATATATGAAATTCCATTATGGCCAAAACCAATATCACCCATTTCTATCCATTTTGATAGTGCTTCTACCTTGTCTAAAGCTTATAGTCAAGTGTATAATGGCAAGTCGCGACACTTGGGCGTTAGACATAGCGCGGTTCGTGAGTTGATCACTCGTGGGGTGATTTCGGTTGTGTTTGTGAGATCTCAACATAACTTAGCGATCACTTGACAAAAGGATTGGCTAGAGACTTGGTACAAAAGTCTGTAATCGGGATGGGTTTACAACTCATTTGAATCTTGGTGATAGGATACCCAATTCCCTTCTAATACAATGTTAGAGGCAGAATTCAATGTGGAAGGCCTATTATCTAGATTTGTGCACATGATATTATCCCGAGGTATGTGCTATTACCTGTAAGTTAAGGATGATGGGATTCTTCATAATGAGTCTTTGACAAAGTGCTATTGCAGGTGCACGATTATATAAAGGCTCACCTATATGAGTATGAAGTTTGGCCGCTTCAAGAAAGTTTGAGAGTTGGCTTTCTATATGCTCATGAATGGATATGGACACAAGGCCTGATTAATTAGTGTCAAGAATAAGCTTTTGGAGTTATATTAACTCATGTGTATGTTATCTTCATGTATTCAAAACGTGTAGAGGGGTTCAATGCTTAGACACACCCCAATACTCGAATATTTGAAATGTGTAATAATACTAGATGGAAATTCAATCCTCGTGACATTTTCATTGAAGCATGAGTTGATTTGTTTTATGACAGTGTTGTTTTGCTAAACCAAGGATTACACTTAAATGGGGGAGGAATGTTGGTGATTTAAGTATAATCACAAGCCGTTGAGGTAATCGGGGTTTAGTACAAGGGTGGATATACTCGTAACACTTAATAATAAGTTTGGAGGTGCGGAGTGCACGCTTATACAAGTGTATATGAGTATACGGATGGAAAATAAGCAAGTATAGTTCGGAAAATCACTTAAAGGACCGAAAACCGGTTAAAGGACCAAAAATCAGATTTTGGGGAATCGAGTGACGGGCGCCCGCCCGTGGGTTTTCTCGCTAGTGTAAAAGTGATTCGAGAGTTGGTCGGGTTCTGGCTTTTAACAGGCGCCCGCCTATGACCATAGGCGCCCGCCTGTGGCCCGAAAAGAGGTCCTTTAAGTGCCTTTTGAACTCTTTGGGTAGTTATAACCAAATGGCACCTTTCCACTTGGGTTGTAACTTATATATCCGAACTTACAACTAATTTTCAGGGGCTAAAAGTGCTTTTTACAGGCTTTTTACATTGTTGAATATACACACAACAAATGTATGCATCCTTGATCCTATCAAAATTATAAAACATTTACACATTATCTCCAAAGGTCATCTTCATCTTTTGTGCCTAAAGATCGAAGGGAAAACATAGTCTTATCTCACAAAAGTATTTGTGTTACCCTAGGCATAAGATTCGGGGCAAATAACTTTTGTAGGAAAGTGTTTCACGATTCTACGTTCATATCAAGTTATTAAGTTTCTGCAAATTTTCTGCGTTTTGTTTTGTGTTCGACATTGTTGTTCCCTTAGCCACAAGTTTACAACACGTCTATGATTGGAGCATGAGAATATACTTAACCACCTAGGCTCCTAGCTACATCTCATAGGATAAGTGTATTTGCATTCATTTTTTTACAAAATATAAGTTGTTTTAATATTAGTATTATACTTTTCTTCTTCTTTCCATTCATTTATATCATACAGCCATTTTTCATCGTTATACAACTACCAAATTAATGATTGTTAAATAGTATTGAAGAACTTTTTTTAAAATCATGACATTTATACATTTTATTATTCTATTATAAAAAGATTACACAACAGAGGTAGTACCTATCATATATATACATATATATAACCATCACTTTAATTTAAACCTCCGACCTAGACTTAAGGCGTTTACTTTTGGCCACTTGAAGTTAAATAAAACTTTGGATTTTGGTCAATGAAGAGTTACCACTTAAATTTAAACAAAATTGAAACTTGCATCTTAGTCAATGCAGGGGTTGCTCTTGAAAAGATTGAATAATCAAGATCGATCAATTGTAAAACGATATCGTTTTGAATAATAAATAACGTCATTAAATTTGTTTATTTTACACGGTGTTATTTCATAACGGAGAAACGGAAATGGCTAAGGAGATAGCTAGGAACACATAACCCTTTTTCTCTGTTAAGTACCCCTTCAGTTCCTTAATATATATATATATATGATGACGTTTTGAAATGGGCGTTATAAAATGTGCGAGAAACTTGGAATACTTTAAAATTAAGCTCATATTCCAAGATTTTTAATATCATTCCACATATGGTTTATTTTTTGTACAAAATTAGTAACATAAGTTACTAGTTGGTTCATACTCTCCACTTTTAAGGGTGTATATATATCGATCACATCTTGGTGATGTTTAATTAAGAAATGAATAAGAATCGAGTTCTTAGTTTATCCTACTTTAGGTTCGTTGACTTTTATCATAGTTTGATGTATTGGTTTAATTTCATACAAATTATTTTATAACACGTTATTAACACGAGTCTTTATCCTTATAATTTGGAATGTTAGCGATAATCAATAAACACGGTTACGAAGAAATTCATTTTAATGTCAGTAGGATATATCAATTACATTGGTTTGATTGTTTTTTCTCTTTTAATATTGTTTTTGCTTCTTTTGTTTGCAGCAGTAATACATTACAAAACAAAACGAAACAAAACAAAAAAAATAATAATAATAAATAAAACCTTACTTTTAGTGACGATTT
Source organism: Gentiana straminea (assembly GCA_036785695.1). Classification (NCBI taxonomy): domain Eukaryota; kingdom Viridiplantae; phylum Streptophyta; class Magnoliopsida; order Gentianales; family Gentianaceae; genus Gentiana; species Gentiana straminea. Next base: position 892,951 of record JAVUPR010000019.1, read on the forward strand.
ATTTTCACCATTAAAGCTGCTTCTTTCCGGGCATCTGAAATCTGATGTGTTTACCTTCACCGCTAAAAGTTTTGGGCCTTTCGTGATAGATATTTGGATCATTGTTTGGCACTTTTGAGGCGGTTTTAATATGCTGGCAATTAATTAAAAATCCGTCATAAATAACATATTTTCCTCCATTTTGCCTGGTCGATTTCCTATTGAAACAGAAGCCCATTGCGTCCTCATATTCAATCGGGTCAAAAACAAAGACGGCATGGAATTGGTTCTAATGTATGTATATGGAAACAAAGAATCGGTGGATGAAGAGTTTGTAGAGATAAATTCGGATCCATCAAATGATGAAGAGGCCAATGATGGGTCCAAGAAATTATATTTGGGTGAGCTTGTGAATTATGAATGTATGTATGATGAGGTGGGTTGTATTAAGATAATTGATTGTGTCAGAAATCAGAATGAATTATATAGGAATTTTGTTATATATACCGAAAATAACCTCGGGTGGGGGCATGCCCCCCTAAGCCCTTCACTTTGCTATGTCCTTGGAAGGGGCACCTGATGCTTTTGTCACCATTGTTATAGAAGAACAAGGTCCGAATCCATTGCAGGAGAACTCATGATGGAGATCTGGCTCTGACACCGTCGTCGTCGTCGTCGTCGGTATGTGAGTGGATCAAATCCATAAATCGATACTCAACGTGAGAAGAAAGGGAGAAGAAAGTGAAATCTGAAGAAATTGGGTTTTCGTGTTAGCCAACATCAGCGTGTTAAAACATGAGGGTAATTTAGTCCACATGAAATTTTTTTGTCCTTATTGCAACTAAAAAATGAATGCGGATAACTATTTAATTAGATATTAAAAAAAGGAGTATTGTTATAAAACAACGGAGCTGAACCAATCATACAAGACTAATAACAAAGAGAAAAGATATAAGATAAACTTTCAATTGTATATTCATCTTTTACACCTCTTCTCTACCTTATTACTTCATACAAGGAGGAGATATATCTATTTATGTATATATACAATGCAAGAGAGAAGATGAGCCATCTTCCTATTAAATTTAAGCCAAGAGTTACAAAAAGTATAGGTAACTCATATGACACTAATGTAAGATGTAATATCGTCGGATGGATCAAGATCCACCCGATTACGCAGCGGAAAGTATAAGATCTAGATCTAACAACCAAAATACATAAATAAATAGATCTAAACCTACGAGGGGGTTTAGATTGCTTACCGATTTATTGTGAATAAACGTCTAGAACAATCCGAGATCCAATATCCAAAAATTGAGAAGCCACCGTATTCCGACGTGTATCTCCAAGGAACACCAATTGGATGGTGATTCAAGCCGCTTGACCTCCTCGATATGCTACCGGAATAATCCCGAGGATTATCCCAACTCAAAACCCTAGTATTATAGCCAAAAATTCTAAGCTATAATACTCACCAATATGCGTGTAATGTGATTGATAAAAATGTTTGAGAGAACTCTCTTTATATATGAGAGTAATCCTTGTCCTCCAAGGATTTAATAATTAACCAATAATTATTAAATTAATCCATTTCCTTAAAAAGATAAATCTAAAATATTCCTAAATTAATTACGATATACAAAAGATTTTATTTTCCTTAAATTATTTAACACATAAATAATTTAATCACATGTCTTATTATTTATTAAGAAAACTAATTTCCTAACAAATAACAACTACAAAATGCGCCACTTACAACCTAATTAATTAGGTTATGCGCATCTTACACCACAATGGGCCGAGTCCACGAAAAATTTCTTTTACGTGTATTTAATTATCTAATCCAACTAAACAGTTAATCCACATATCAATTAAATAGTCCAATCCAACTATTTAATTTTAATTGAGGTGAAACGACGAGAAAACCTATATGCTATATTAGGAGCCACGTCGGGGACCATGGACCCATATTCAGTAGCTACAATAAATTAAATAATATTATCCGTTAGACCGAACAATAATATTCAATCTATTAATTCCGGGATTACACCACCATAAACCCGAAACTGAACTCTTCCGAATATAGATAACTTGCACTCAACCATGAGTTGATAAGCGTCAACTGATATAATCATTACATACGGATAAATCCTCCATAGACTGTTAATTTCGAGTCGGGATATTTCCGTAAACCCTTCTCGAAACATCTTATCATTATTTACCATTAACCCCCTAGTGATCAATTAGTTCGCATACCGGACTAGTAGCTAATTAGTCTAACATGAACTCCCGGGATCGATCATTTTCTTAGGGCTAACAAATAAGGGAATTGTCTGTCTACTTCCCGAGGGAATGAATGGATTCCATATCTGGGATAGCACAGACTACTCACTCATTCCAGAATAGAGCCAACGAGAAGTGTTGGACCACATACTACGAAGTGATCCTTACTAACACATCAAACCCTACGTACCCTAGTCTAAGCAGTCGTTTGTGATCACCTCAGGATTGAGATTAATCCATATATGATCATCTTGTGATTCGATAAGACTTCTCGATTACGGAATTATATCGAGAACTCAAATCAAATCGGTCCAGCCCTATATGATTATCATCATATATAAATGCCCACTATGTACCCTATTACCGGCAGTCCGGATAAGACTGTCACACCGTAAAGTGTTCTGGGAGCATTATTAGCATATTAATCATGAGACCCGTACTCAGATTAATCAACGCTACGGACTAAGTTAATTTTAAGTACATCTCACAAACTCAATCCTCTTGTGTATAGCCATACAGTGAGTTATGTGATTATATAAACGGGGTACTTAGGGTTTTCAGTAGTGTCTTAATTATTAGCATACATGCATATAATAAGATGAATTATTAATTCTGTCCTAAAACAATTATATAATTGTCTTTCGGACACTACACCTAACAATCTCCCACTTGCACGAAAGGCAAGTGGATTAATTGTTTTAGAGCACACCCTTATTTATCTATATCTTCAACATTCTCCCACTTGCTCAAAACAAGTGAGACATATCCCCAAGATTCATACCCTCCAAGCGTATCTTAGTAATTCATCCTTCCAAGCACGACCGGAGTGTGCCGCCGTAGGGTAGCTTGGGGTCTTAAGGGTTGTTGCATTTCCCAAAATGCCCTTCATTAAACCCGCCCTTTTAATCTTTTATTTTAAGAGGAGAATATTATAATGTACCGTAAAGTCTTGAAATGACATTTATGCCCTTTCGTGAAAACATGGGATATCACATTGGAGATCCTTAATTAACCTTACACATTGAATTAGATTAAGTGGAGTTATATTGATTACCACATATATTACATACTTTATAACATTCTTCCGTGGATGTCCATTACACAATGAATGTGCCTCGTTAAAACCTCATTACGCCTCGTTAAAACCTTACTAGGAATATGATATTAATAAATCATGTGGGAAAAAATTCTAATGAAGGAAAAAGAGTATATATATTAATTTAATTTTTTTTTTAAGGAAGTACTATTCTTCTTTCCCTTAATTTATTCCGTCTAGCAATTTTTCAAGTGTTATACAACTATCAATTTAATGAATTTTAAATAGTATTGTAGGGATAATGATAGAGCTACTCTCTAACTCTCAATATCATATTGTGGTAATGAGTGTTCCTATTTTCTTATTTATTTTTTACGAAACAAAAACGTGTGGTAAAATGACGAGGGTGTATAAATGATGTAGAGTTTATGAGCAACTTCATTATCTGTATTTTATGACATTTATACATTTATTAAGGGGCTTTTAAGGGCACCACATTAAATCTACCAATGTCATTAAGGGTACCATGGTTCATGTATATTTTTAAACCATGATGTGACGCCCTAAATAGATTTGGTGATGTGCCATTAATGACTCCCTATATTAATCTATTATAAACCTCCAAAAAATCCACATTATAGAACCGAGGTAGTACCAATCATTGTACCTTTATATATATTCATATGTAATGTAACCATTATCACCTTAATTTTAAACCTCCGACCTGGACTTAAGGCGTTTACTTTTGGCCACTTGAAGTTAAATAAAACTTTGCATCTTGTTCAATGAAGAGTTGCCATTATGCTTTGTTCATATTCTCCACTTTTAAGGGTATTGACATGGGTTAGGTAGCTCGTCGTACACATGACACCCACCAGATAGGATGCGAGCAAAAGACCCCCTCCGAATGCGGTCCGAACTGATCATTGTATATATACACTCACCACTACAAAAAAACAAAAAATTCTTTTGCTACAACAAAAAAAAGGTGTGACTAATATGTACTTAGCTAGACTCATTTGTCACACTACTGTGGCTAAAAATAAATATATAGCAACACTTTGTTTTGTGAGTGACAAAAACTAGTACAGCAAAATAGTGTCTTTCTTATAGTGCACCCTTATTATTATCTAAGTATCCAGAGTTCGGCACCCACCGCCAGAGATTGGCAAACCTGGCTCCAGTTCGGCATTACACCCTTATAAAATCTTACGCAGGTCACCCATTGCACTCCTTGCAGCGTAAATATGACGCGAGTCGTTTTCTGCCACAAACGACCTATTGCTCTATATGTATTGGCATCAACTCACTTATGAGAGTCAACTTTGCTATAATTTTGTGTTCATTCCACCTCTTTTTTTGTAGCCTATTCGATGTAATTTTGGGGTAGTTAAGTGTTTTTATAGGCACATTTCACAACGGGTGAATCACGAGACGATAGGGCGTTTACGTCCGAAATCTCCATATTTTTGGATGAATTGTGTGCGTTTTATTGGTATTTGTCATGCTTGGGTTTTCTTGTTTTTGTTTGTACTGCGTGAGGAGGATCAGAACAGTACGAAAATCGTTCAAAACGTAATTCGTATGAGAAAATGACACGTGACTCAAATTCAAACATTCGGAAAAAAGATTATTATACAACTTTATCGGGATCCCTAGATTGGTGTCTAGTGGGGAAGGCGTTCTCTGTCCATTTAAAAAAAGGAGAAGATAATAAAATAAAAAGAGGGCAAAAGAAGCTGCAGTACTTATTCAAAAAGGGCCGCACACCCTATTGGCTGGAATATCAATTTGCATTAATAAAGGCCCTTTTTGCTAGACAATTTGATGCGTGAGATACAGGGGACGCGGGGTCAATTTGTTTTTTCCGAAAATTCCCGGAAATAGCTGTCGATGGGTTATACTCCCTCCGTTTTCTTTTATCTGTCACATTTCAGTTTTTGTCATTTTTTTATTTATCTGTCATTTTAAATTTTTAATGCAGCATTTATTATTTTTTCCTCCTTTACCAATAAAATATTTACATCTCCAATAAAAAAAAACACAATTCCAATACAAAAAACTCATTACCAACAAAACATTTACATCTCCAATAAAAAAATGCATTTCCAATACTCATATTAATTATTTTCTTAATTTGTGTGATTCTTCTCTCTGCGACATATATATAAAAACGGAGGGAGTATTTAAGAGTAGTAATACATCCACTACTCTTTCAACCACAACATCTTACACAACACAATCAACACCACATATTCTGTTGGGACCCACCTCAAAAAATAATTGATCACTTTAATCAAGGGCTACCACACATGTAGTGGTTTGTGCACTACACACAAGTGTAGTGCACATATCATTTTCCTATATTTAAAAAGCTGCTAAGGTTAAATAAAGTTACCAAAGAAACGTAGCAGTCCACCACTCGAATCGTTACTTCATTGTGTTAAAATCACGGAATAAAATCAATAAGTTGATGTTGCTGTTCTTTTGCCCTCTTTTTATTTTATTATCTCTCTTTTTTTAAGTGGACAGAGAACGCCTTCCCCACTAGACACCAATCTCAGGATCCCGACAAAGTTGTATAATAATCTTTTTTCCGAATGTTTGAATTTGAGTCACGTATCATTTTCTTATACGAATTCCGTTTTGAACGATTTTCGTACCGTTTTGATCCTCCTCACGCCCTCTATCACGCAGTACCTATAACAAACAAAAACAAGAAAACCCAAGCGTGACAAATGTCAATAAAACGCATACAATTCATCCAAAAATATGGAGATTTCGGACGTAAACGCCCTATCATCTCGTGAATCACCCGTGGTGAAATGTGCCTATAAAACACTCAACTATCCCAAAATTACATCGAATATGCTACAAAAAAAAGATAGAATGCACATGAAATTATAGCAAAATTGACTCTCATCACTCACTACAAACTAAATAAACTCCTATTCACGCAATAATCATCGATTGAACCGCCTACTCCACCAAAAGGTTCGCTATATAAAGTAGCTACTCTTTAGACTATAATAATTATATTATTGCTTTATGAGATATCAAATAGTATTGTAAGTGTTATTGTAACCATTGTGTTATAAATAAACTCTTATGTAAAGGAAAATAACATTTAGAAAATTTCAACTGATTGACATTTTATTGTATACACCATTACAAAAGCAGCCATAAGATTGAGTAAGTGGTACTTTTACATTAACTGTGTGGTTCAGATTCAACCACGTAAATTCACGATGTAAATAGAATAAGTATGGAAGAATTACCAGCCATAAAAGTAGCTTGTAGTACTTTTACACTAAATGAATTACATTATTGCACAGAATAAAGTAACATCGACGAAACTTCAAACCATAGACTTTTATCTGGCATACGTAAGTATTTATGGAATAATTGCAATTAAATAATTGAAGGGCAAAAACATATTTAAATACAGGGTCTACTATCGAGGGTAATTCAACTTTCTAGTATTAACTAGACTTCAAATCTCCATCCACTTCCCAATTTAATAAAACATCCTTTCACTTCTCCCCACCAAAAAAAAATTACAAAATATATATTCAAATAAAGACATTTCTTTTTTGACGCAAGGGGTCAAATGGACACAAAATATTAATAGGAAAGCTTAAACTTTTTATTATTTATAAGGATAAAAAATTAATGGATGAACAAAAATAACCTCAATTTAAGTTAAAAAATGAAAAAGGAAAAAAACAAAACAAAACAAAAAAAACGTGTGTTCAAGATTGAAAAAACTGCTACAATACAATACAAAATGTATTTTGTCTCTCATACTTAATTATTTAACCATCCGTAACTTTTGATCAACATATTCATTCGTCATAATTTTTTTACCATAATTCATATTTTTTTGTCATTTTTATTCTGATATCTCATTTGATATTTTTCCGACTCAATTTGTGAAATACAAATTTTTTCACATGTTAACAACGATTTATGCAGTGACACCTTATGCGGTGACAACAATATTTTATGCAGTGACACATTATGCAGTAACATCAGGTGTCACTGTATCTTATGAGTCACTATAAGAAGATTAAATCAGGTGTCACTGCATCTTCAGAGTCATTTTAAGAAGACCGAATCAAGTGTCATTGCATCTTCGGAATCATTTTAAGAAAACCAAATCAGATTCAGTGACACTTTATGAAGACCGAATCAAGTGTCACTACATCTTATGAGTCACTTTAAGAAGATTAATTCAGGTGTGACTGCATCTTCAATGACATTTTATGAAGACCGAATCATGCGTCGCTACATCGTCAAAGTCACTTTAAGAAGATTAAATCAGGTGTCACTGCATCTTAAGTAACATTTTATGAAGAGGAAATAATGTGTCACTGTATCTTGTGACATTTTACAAAGGAAAAATGTGGTGTCACTGCATCTTCATGACAATAACTAAGATCAAATCATGTGTCACTGCATATCAAAACATCTGTGTACTTATAGTCAGGTGTCACTGCACCTTTTGATTCAATTGAAGATACAATCATAAATGTCAAATGCAAATGTACTGTCAATGAAGTGACATTTGTTTATGCAGTGCCATCAATATTATCATATGTAGTGACACAGTCAATGAAGTAACAATTGTATATGCAGTAACATCAAGATTACACCAATAGCGAAACTACACAAAAAGTGACACAACGCCGAGAATGATACTACACCAAAAGTGGCTCAATGCAAATCAACTATCTTTCAGAAGCAAACAGCTCACTTAGTGCAAGCTTATACAGATTTCCAATACATTTCATTATTAGGCCAGAAAATCCATTGCCACTCAAATTCACGAAAGAAAGTTGCCTTAAATTCCTCTCGACTAGACAATCCTATATCGCCTTCAATAAGGGGCATTTGACTTCAGATTCACCGGCACACAACAGGAAGCATACAAAAACGTTAGGTCGAAAAAAATGAAGCAGTACTTGTACCATTGCAACATTAAAAGAAGTCTAAATTTTGATGCAATAAAGATGAATGTGAAGTGTAGAGTAGATAATGACAGAAACAAAGCATGAATAATATCAAGCCCTCATTTTACTAAGATGCAAAGAGTTAGGCTGATGATATATGTCATAAAGCAGTTTAATGCGTTATAAATTGTCTCTTGCGCTTGCTCAATTTTGTGGGATCTACAACCTTGAAAAACCTTGGTGCCAATTCAACTAGCCATTTAGGATCTACAAATCTCACCTCACGCGTATATTCTTTCCAATAATACTCAATAAATAATTATGCAACAGCCATTGATTCCGATTTCCTTTTTCCGCTGTTTTACATCGAGTTCGTTGGATCCAATTTCTTTTTCATCATTAGGAAGACGGATAATCGGATTGGCTTCAGAATCTAGAAGATCAGTTCGGATGGGAAGGAGAGAAGTATGTAGAAAGAAAAGAGATGAAGGAGAGTTGCCAGCTGACTGGTTTTGATCGAAAGAGTATGTCATGGTGGGAGAAAGGGTAATTTAGGAAACTTGGATAAAATGTGTCCTTATTAAAGATCATATTTTTTTGGAGTCCTAATTGCCTAATTAAGTCTCAAAGTGGTCCTTATAGACAAGTAACCATTTTTTTAACGGTAATGTTAATTCGATGCGACAACCATTCACAATCTAATGTGTATGTGACGGTAAGATAATTCATAATATGATAGTGAGACCAATCTATAAATAATAGTCCGCATCATGAAATTTCTCACTAGCAAATCAGGCTGTATATGTAACGCCCTCAAACCCCGGGTCTGGTAGCGCTAAGTAAGGCATAAAGAATCTGGTCAACTGTACTTGGTTTTAAAGGACTAACCCGAGTTGACAAGATTTAATGTCTCAAACTTATAAGGTGGTAATGCACTTCTCCCACATCCATTTTGGATATCACATTCTCCCCCTTAGATGCAACCGACGCCTTCGCCAGGATTTGTCACATACTCGTCCCTACCAGAGGAATCTAGATGTGACCCTTCTTCGTCTCTCACAGTGTGCCACTTAGTCACGTCCGCTAGTCGGCTTTGATCCGAATTGTGACGTCCTCATACCCCGAGTCTGATAGCTCTAAGTGAGTCATAAATGATTCGGTCAACGCTTACACTGTTGTCCACGCTTGGTTTAAAATGGCTAACCCGAGTTAACAAGACTTTATGTCTCACACTTATAAAGTGGTGATACACTTATCTCACATTCAATGCAAAATTATCACAACAGAGGACCTCAACCCGATTCAGATGATACCATTCTTCATAAATCATCAAATTATTAGTTGGCATGTCTTGCTAAAATGCAATAAGATGTTTTTACATTTTTTATTAAGATACATATCAAAATAATCAGAGCTGTAAAACTCTCAATTGTTTTCTCAATTTCTTCTGAACATTTTATTATTGCTTTCATTATCGAATTTATAGCTAACAATACGGGGTCTCGGTTTTATAGACCCGTCACCCCGTTAAAATCATAAAAAATAAAAATACAATCAATATTACATTGAAAAATCAATTTGTTCACTCGTTAAAAAAGAGCAATTAACGCAAAACACCCCTATGTTTACCTCAACTTTGGACTTGTCATGTATCTTTAAATTTAGCATTTTTATCATCTATCTTGCGTCCTAATTTGCAACAAACACCCTTTTTCGAATTTTACGTTAAATGAAACGGAAATTACGTGTTTGACATTCACTCGCCGTCAACATTTCACGCCTGAAAAAAATTTAAAAAAAATAAACAAACTTCCCCATTGTCATTCCCGATTTATAATTCCTCTTCCCCATCTACAAAAACCTAGCTTTCTAGTTCCATTCCCCATCGACATAAGCTTAATGAATCGTGGGTAGTTTTTGTCAACACCGTCAAGTGTTTACCGGCACCGACAAGAATTATGCTCAAGATGACACTTCGAAGAATGGGTGTTGAGCAATCTATTTATGGCGAGTAAATTTCTAATCGTGGGTAATTTTGTTAATGATTCTTTAGAACAAATTATTGCAATGATGTTTATTTTTGTACTCGTGTTAATGAATCTTCAAAAGGTTATTGATTTTGAAGTATGTAAAGTATTACTTTTGTGATAACTGATATCTGAACATGGAAATCCATCACAGTGTGAAGTAAGGCTGAGGAGATTCTGAAATCATTGCTTCAAACACCATTTGAAAGCTGAGGAAGAAAACGTCGAACAATTAAATATAAAAAGAAATAAAATAAAAAGTAAAAATGTGAAAGCGCGTGATATGTTGACGGCGAGTGAATGTCAAACGCGTAATTTCTAAAATTCGAAAAAGGATATTTGTTGTAAAATATGACACAAGATAAAGAGTAAAAATGCTAAATTTAAAGATAAGAGACAAGTCACAAAATTGATCCAAACATAAGGGTGTTTTGTGTTAATTACGCTTAACAAAAACAAAATTATTTCGAACCCCAACCTTCTTTTCTCGATCACAATGCATCACTCTCTTTAAATTTAAAGAAAAAAAAAACATTGACTTGGCATGAAATTAAAATTTAAACATTTGTGTCATGTCCAGAAGAAGAAGTATATTGAAGCAACTCTTCATCAGCTTCAAATTCAGCCATGTCTTCCGACTTCAAATTCACCCAGGCTTCGATCCCTTTTCCAGACAACGAGTCCAGCAAATAAATCACATTCCTATGAGGAAGATTTCCTGATCCAACCCACACCGGTTTTCCCCATCCGAAATCCGACTTATCTATCGGAAATCTACAAGTACTGGAGAACACAAGCGGAACAACAACCTCGTCCTTTTTATGCAACTCACTTTCTCCATTCTTGATTGATTTCATAGTTTCATTCAACTCGAGAAACGTAGTTTCTCGATCCCCTCCAATGTTCTGTATTGCCTGTCTTATCTTCTCTGTTAGGCCCTCACTCGATTCTTCGAGATTCTTGTAATCAGAGACAATAGTGTTGGATGCCCACATCACATTACCGAAAGAATTATCTGGCAAAGATGGAACGACCTTACCTCGAAGATTTATCGTATGCTTTATAACGTAGATCTTCTTATCTTTCTGCAAAGTTGAAGCCATGAAACGAGCCCAAACGAAAGCCGAAAGTGCTTCGATCCTTGTTGGTGGTCTTGCATTCGATTCGTTTGTGTTCTTAGTGTACTTGTCTCTCAGAGCAGAGAGATTTGTAGCGGAGAACACGAATCTTTTGGTAACGATGTTTTCTTCTTTAACATCCCAATAACTTGATTTGAAACTCACAGAATCATTCGGTGGAAAAAGGGTTGCGGAATCGAATCGAGGAGAGATAATCTGCGCATCCCCACGTGAAGTAGCTGCCCAGCTATTCACAAACATGAAAAACGACCACGCATCAGCAACTCGGTGAGAAATCCCGACTCCTAAAGCCAAGCCACCGCATTTAAATACGGTGGCTTGGATAACTAAAGGATGATCTTTCAGATCATCCTCATAAGGTAAAAATTTTGTGAATTCACTTGGGATTGGATTATTTATAACATCCCAAAGATTGCAATCAGCACTAGCTTCGATAAAGGCCGCGCCTTTGTCGTTGCAGTCGATGCTGGTATTGTTGTCTGTAAAACGTCCTGCAAGAGGATAATACAGAGTTAATACATTTGACAGAGATTTTTTGAGAAGGTTTAATTTGTCGGAATCGTTGATTCGGGTAGTGGATGATTCAGCTGGATAAAAGAGAACTCGAGCGATGAAAACGGGAAGATGCATTTGATCTAGAAATGAGAGCTTGTAGTTGTTTAGATTGTTAGGTGTTGGAGAAGATGGTGGAATTGTATTTCTTGAGTTGACATTGATTTGGAGCTTCATTTTTTTTTCAACAATTTGGAAAAGATGATGAATGAGGGGGCAATTGGTTGGTAATGACTACTAGAAAAGGGTTGTTTAAATAGCAGAAAAGAAATTGCTGATTGCACCACAGTCGATTTATGGTTGGCGGATCGAGAAAAATAAAGTCAAATTTTTTCCTCGATGTAATTTTTTCCTCGATGTAATATGCCGTGGACCCTATTTGAATAAGTGTGTGTCCACCTCTGCACAGTGGCGGACCTACATACAGCTAAGGGGCAACTGTCCCTCCTTAATCCGAAAAATCATACTAATATATGTAGTATTTATCTTGTTTGCCTTCCCCTTAAATTTTATTTGTCTTTTTAAATTTTTTATTCTCCTCCTTATCCGAGATCCTTCGTCCACCACCGCCTCTATCCATGCACCACATTTTGAGAGAATTTCGAGTTTGTAGAGGTTGAAATTTATTTTCATCCTCTACAGAATCGAATTTTATGTATTAACTTGATTATAGATTAGTCGAATTTCACAGCGATGTCCTCAAAAGTAGGCGAACCATGTGCTATATTAAAATTGAATATTCGCCAGGGTTAGCTTAGTGGAAAGAAGTAGTTCTTGTTAATGGAGTAATTTATTTATGAAAGATGCTACTGGAAGTTTAATTAATTTTTTAAATTTTGTTTTTCATATAATTCTTTTCTTCTAATGTTTCCAATGCATGGTATCTAACCATGAATGATATATAGATGCTTATTTTCATTGGTTTATGACTTTATCTATAGTATAAATATTATATACAATTGAATAAATCTATGTATATAATAATAAGTTATATACGTATATATATACGAAGAATTTCATGTATATTATCTTTGTATGCATTCGCTGTAAATAAACATTTCAAAACAAAGAAGAGTTGACTCGTTAGGTGTCATTGAATGGGAAGCACAACCCCCGAACAATGTAATTACCGTTGTTTTAACGGACTTGATTGATTAATAAAATTCGTTGGTTTATCAATATATATATATATATATAACAACACCCTTAAAACAATAATCTTTGTCTGAAACCCTAATACCATATCTTAAAGAAAGTGCAACAAAAAAAATAAAAGGGGGGAGGGGCCATAAGGACAAAAATTAACAGAAATGGGTCTGGAAGGACATTTTCCATTTTCAACGATTATAAAGGACAAAAACAAATCTTTTGGACAAAAATACCCATTCACAAGTAATATTCATCCGGATGCAACAACATTCAGCGAATCATCAAGTAACATTCACAAGTAACATTCATCCGGATGGAAGAACATTCGCGTTTTAGGTGTTTTGGAACCAAACTAAACCCTAATTGGGAAGGGGAACCCCAAAGGGGGATTTGAGGACCTTAAGATCGTGCACATTTGTGAAAAAAATGGGAGAAAATTCTATAAAAAAAAAAAAAAAAACAAAAAAACTGCTGCAAATAATCCGGCAGCCATTGAACTGCTGCAAATCCGCCCAAATCCCAAATGGGAGAAAATTCTCAAAAAAAAATGGGAGAAAATTCTCAAAAAAAACTGCTGCAAATCCCAAATCCCAAATCTTCACAGCCGTATGACCGGTGGACTCCAACCGTCGTCTTCTTCTTCTTCTCGTGGTCTTCTTCTTCAATTGTCTTCTTCTTCAATCTGCTTACCTGCTTCGTCTTCTTCTTCAATCGTTCAATCTTTAGGGTCTGTCGCCGCCGCTGTTGATGCCATCACTCCTCCCGCCGCCGCCGCTGTTGATGCCGCCGCCGCTGCCTCCCATGATTCATGATTTAGTTTTATGCGCATACAAACACGGAAAAAAAAAAACAATGCAGGCTTCTTAATTAGGTATATATAAAATAAAGGGTATTTCGGTAAGTTTGCATCTGATTTGTCCTAATTAATCTGTAGTGTACTTGGAGCCTGATATTTAAATAAATTTGTCCTTCTCAGCAAAAAACTAAAAAAAAAAAAAAAGAAAGAAACAGAGTAAAATTATTCACAACAAAAACATTTGAACATCAATTACATTACACAACAACTTTAACATAAAAAATCAGGGAGAAAAAAAAGTACATAAATTGAGAAAGTGTGCAAGAAAAAAAGAAAAGAAAAAAAATACAGCAAAGACTATATATATTTCTATCTCCCATAATCTTCATCAAGTATTAATTTGTGTTTAAGAACTGAGTAATTAAATAGAAACCCTAATCTTTGGCAGCACCGCTTTGAGAAGATCCTACTCCTACTTTGTCGCCGCCGCCTAAGAAACGAACGACAACGATTGTGATATTATCGCCGCTGCCCCTCTGGTATGCTTCCTGCATTAGCCTCTTTGCTCCCTCCTCTGGGTCTTGAATTGGCTTAACCATGGAGACTGCTTCCTATATATTGCCCCCCAAAAAAAAACGACGTTAAGAACATGATTTAGCAGTGCACCACACTAGAATCGACCACCTTGAGAAAGTCGGTTCTGGAGTAAAAAACCGACTTCCCATAGAATCGACCTTGTGAAAGTCGGTTTTTGGCTTCAGAACAGACTTTTCACAAGGTCACTTCTGTGTAAACGGTGTGGTACATCGGTAGGTGGGGTGCAACGCTAGAACGGGTTGGATGCAAAATCACCTTGTGCAAAAACACCCCATTAACTTAAAACTTCTTTCGAGTTGATGGTGCAGAAAAAGGTGCTAAGTTTTATAGGTCGTACGAGTAAACAGATAGAAGGTGTTTTGTCTGTTTACAGACATGACATCTATCCAACTTGTCTGATGCAATACGGAGTCCATCGCATGAATTACGTGTGGCATTCAAGGTTGAAAACAGTGTGGAACATAAAGAGGACAACAGTCAATTGGGGTTTGGGCTCTTTCTCCTCTGAGGCGCTATGTTGAAAGAGCTCTTGCCCGGGCCTTACCCCTGAGTAAAAGTCAGACTCTACAGGCACGACCCGGGCCGAACTCTGGATTAGTCGGACAAGTGGGTTCCGGATACCGGGGGCTTTAAGCAAAAAAAAAAAAAAAAAAAAAAAAAAAACCAGCAAACCTCATTCTTGACGACATCCCAAAGTCCATCACTTGCAAGGATAAGAAACTCGAGTGAACTGTCCACTTTTTCCTCCTGCAAATTCATTCAACCAATCTCAAAATTACTGACCGAGGTTGGAAAGGCGTCCCCTTCCTCGTATGAAAACGGTGTTATGATCCATCCAATGATTCTACTTCAATGTTAGAAACAAGTGTCTTAACGTGTGTGTTTTGGAATCAACGGATATACACATTAAGACACTCGTGTTTTTACTGAAAGGATCACAACACCATTAACACGGGATGTCATGCACTTCCTCATTGTTCAATCACAGTAATCCCAAAATGGCATTAATTGGGCAACACAATAAATGAAGCTGGTCTAAAAAGGAAACTGTTAAAAGAACCAGATATAAAAATCTTTATATGTCATCTAAACCGGCATTTTCTAAAATAAAAAAAAACTTGCCTGAATTTCAGGATCAGCAACAACATACTGCTTCAAATTCTTGTCACCAAACGCACGAGAAACAGCCAAAACCCCTCCAACTCTCCAGGTTCCTGAGAATGATAATGCCCCATAACCAGATTGAAAGAATATTCAATCAATGACATAAAATAGAAGTAAAATCTTTACACAAAAACCCAACTAAATTGAATTAATACCAGCCCACATCACGAAACCCCCTGCATCTTCAATGCGTTGACGTTCATCAGTCTGATCCGGTTTATGGTCACGAGAAACAGCAACAGCTGAAAATACAAGAAACGAGTTAAATCAAAAATAAAAATAAAAATAACAAGGATAGGGGAGGTGGGGCCCGCATCAATCAGTATTTGAAACTGCAAGAAGAAGAAGGAGACTTACCAACACCACCCTTGCAGATGACAGCCCTAGAATCACCAACATTAGCCACCAACAAACGGTCACCAACCAGAATCGCTGTAGATGCAGTAGATCCAGCATCTCTGTGCTGGTGATTTTCAGATTTCAGAAATTCCGAATCTGTATGGCTGAATGCGTCAGCTGCACAAAAGTCATTCACGAAACCGTAAAACTAAGTTAAGACTAGTTAATTTAGGAAGAACAAATCAATCTCGATAATATAAAGAGATATATATATATACCTATAGCTGACTTGGTATCAGATATGAAATTCGGATGACTGATGAGATTGCTGAAAAGATTATGCTTAACATACTCAGCAGCTCGTGCACCTCCATGGCCTGCAAAGGATTGGTGTGAAAATTAAAGGGTGTGTGTATGCGTGTGTTTATGCGGGGGGGAGGGAGAGAGATACACACCATCAAAGACTCCAAAGAGACCAACAATCTCGCCATCCACACCATCAATTCTTGTCTCATAGAAATCCTCCATTGAAGATCTTTTCCCCGGAGAACTTGCATATCCATAGCTGAACTTTCCATTCTGGCTGTCGGGTCAGAAAAAAAAATCATATAAAATGCTGGTCTGCAGTCTAGTAATGCATGCATTTAAGGTTATACGACATTATACGATGAGATAGAAAAGACACTTTCAACTCCATTCATTACTTCTGAGGCATTTCTCAGGCTATATTGAGAATCAGCCTAATTGAAGTTGGAACAATAATAAATGAGAAAACGCTACCTAAACTTTCCATGGAAGCAAAATAAGAAAGTAAAGACGAGTGCATGTCATAAATATCTCATTGGTTCAAGCAGAATCTATGGTTAAGTAAGTTACTGAAGCACTGTAATAAATTTAATTCACATAGGAACTAACCAAAAGAAATCTATAGATCGCGGGTTTCTTGACGTTCCGGGATGACGAGCTCTCCTAAAGTATACACAAGCATCTAAACACAATCCAACTAGAATTCTTCTTTAGTGTGTTCAAAATAGAAACACGACCAGATGCAACTTCTTTTGAAAACACTCCATTAAAACCTCATTCCATTCCGTAAAGGGAAAGAACATCATAACCAAAATAGGAAACTCAAGAGATACAAGATGTCTGAAACCACGTGTAAGAATCGCACTAGCATTCCCATTAAGTTGACCATTCAGAAAACCATCCATTTTCAAGTAATAACAAAACAAGAAAAAGACACAGATTATGATATTACCAAACCAACAATAAGATCACCTCGAGGAAACGGTTATAAACATGAGAACCCAACAAGCAGAAGATCAATTTCGATAAAGTTAACACTGCAATAATTCTATGGATATACAAACACAACTATTCTTCTGAAAGATATATATATATATATACACATAAACTTTATTGATAGCAAATTCACGGGAACAAACAAGAAGCATCATCCGATCCACATTTTAAAATCACAAAAATGAACCAAAATAATTGCAACCAACCTCAAAAATTGAACAAAAAAAAAGCTAGTAAAACTGAATTGGAATACATAATTCTAAATAATAAAAGGCGCAATCAATCACAGGATTAACATGAATGGATAGAAAGCAACAAAAAATAAGCTTCAATGTTACCAATACCTAACACCGCCGCCGCTAACAGGGGCATCATCAACAATGGCTTCGCCCGGATGAGATGACAACACAGAATTCAGATAACCCATAGCTCAAAAAAAAAACTCTATCTTTGAATGATTCCACAAGAGATAACCCAAGATTTTTAATGCTGTGGGGTAAATAAAAGAATCAATATGGAAGTATGAGTAACACAAAATCAATTTCCAAGAGATAATTCAATTAATTACGATGACTCATGCTCGATACGCAGAAAGATAAAATAGAAAATTGTCAATATCAGATTTCGAGAAGACTTAATATTGGAGGAAAGGAGAGAAGAGGACAGCTGGGCACCGGCAAAACAATGGCAGAAAATAAGGGAAAGTTGTTTGCTGGAAAGCATAAAGAGAAAGATTTGTGTGGGAAAGAATTATTACACTAAGAATCCTTAATCTGTCCTCCTTGAATACGGTAATAATTAGCTAATCCTAGTCATTCAACACGATTGCCAACACGATTGCTTGTAGAAAAAGAGATATGATCAACGGGAAATTCTTTTCTAATCACATCATTTGCATCGAAGACTTTTGTGGATGAATCAAGATCACACAGTTTAAAATTAATTTGAAATTATGTAGTCTACGGTCCAGATTCATTCATGTGGTAAAGTGTTTTTCTTATCAAAAGACTTTGTTTTTTTTTTTTTTTTACTATTTTATTATTTTTTCACATACTCATTTTTTAAGTTCGCACGAATCTAAAAGTCTGGTTTTGTGTATGCATATGTCGGGTATCTATGGAGCGAAAAGCCGATCCGGAGCTCCGACCAGGATGTTGTATCACATTGGAGGTGGTGCGGCTGATTTTTGTGATATGCTTTTTGTTCGATTTTGTGTATGAAGGTAGTTTATGTAATATCGGTAATTTTTTGGCAGAGTATCTGCGAAATTGTTCTATGTTGAGTATGTCAAGTAGTTGGAATTAGGGTTTGATTTTGGTGGTTATCATGGATTCGTTATGTGCTCGCTTAGGGTTAGAAGAATGAATTTGAACATGTATATATGTGATATTTTACGTGTGCGTCTTTGAGAACAGTTATTCATGTTTAGGTACCAAAAAACACTTATCCACATCGCGATATTGTCTTGTGTATTACCAAGAATAACATTGATGTTTAGTCTTTTATCTAAACAAGTATGTATATTATTAATTGTTAACTAGTCAGCTAAGTTATTTTAAGAAAAAGGCTCACTTACAACTCTACTCCCTCATCCTAAACAGCTAGACTCTAACCAAGTCCTATCACATACACATACAATGATGAATCCTAAAACATCATAGCACAAGGAAAATTCTAAACTTCCGACGGTCTCGTACTTCATCTCATCAAGAATCCATCCGGTACCGGAACTAAATGCATTACAAGCTTGATAATGGCTTTGTCAGGTTATTTTAGGTTAATTATATCATATAGAAAAAGTCCAAACCCAAACCAAGCCTTAAAACTCAAAACTGCACAAAAAGGTCTTTAGCCGGCACCAAAGCTCTATGGTGCGTGCTAGAACGCTACGGTAACTCTGAAAATGATTAGGTTCGGTCTTGGCATGCGCTAAACTATTTTAGCTTGCGCTAAGATTTACAAAACATTCTGTTTTAACTCTGCCCAGCTTTGGCGTGCGTCAAAATTGTAGTAGCATTCTATTTGGTCTATGTTCAACGTTGACGCGCGCTAAAGCCTTTCATCTGGCGCTAAAACACTTAAATACAATTTGCCTGCTCTCTGATCACCCTTGATGAGCGCTAAACCAATTTTGGCGGGCGCCAAATGGTCAAATCAGAACTGCAGATTTTCCTGCAACTCTTGATCCGAACCAAAACCAAGGTATTCACTTCGAATTCAACACAAAAGAAGCACCAAACACAACCAAAACACTTGACAAACATTATAAACAGAACTAGTTCAATAGGAAGACCCTCTTACTTGATTTCCAAGCCAAACGAAGCAAAAACTCTGAATCAAAAAACAACAAATCTTGAACTTCTTCAAACCAAACCTATATGATCACAATCTAAACTTAAATAACTATGATCACATATTTTTGAACATTCTAAACTACGAATTGATCAACTTAAATGGCTAAGACATGATCAGTTCTATGAGGTTCTGGATTTAGTGCGTTCTTCATACATTTTCGGAACTTCAACTTCTTGATGACAAAACGAAGCCCTCTTCACGTTGATTCCGATTGTCTACTTGAATCTGAAAATCGTGAAACGATCGATGAGATACTTGGAATTTCCTCTTTTCATGTATCTTGCTTGAAGGAATTTTAGAGTTCGAACTTTGTCTCTTTTCAGTTTTTTTGATTTATAAAACCCCCAACTTAACGAGAGGTTTTATTTCCTTTGTCAATAACAGCCAACCTTTTTTTTCCCAACAAATTTCTCTCTCTCTCCTCGATTGCCATAAAGATTTCGATTTTGTTTTGTTAAGTAAGGCAGTGACTATGTTGCTTAATGACACTACAAGACCTTTTAGTAACGAGTGATATTGTGATGATGTGTGATATTCTAAGATATATATATATATATATATATATATATATATATATATATATATATATATATATATATATATATATATATATATATATATATAAAGGTTCTCAACTGTCATTGAGAAAAACAAAAACAAGAAAACCCCAAGGGCGTGTTTGGAAGGAAGAAAATGGATGAGAAAAAAAGAATCTTTTTCTTTTCTCAATTCAGATACATTTGGTTACCGAAGAAAAGAAAAACATCTTTTCTCAACTTACTACCTTTTTCTCAAAATGAGATTCTCTTCTCTATTTATAATTCTCAGCCTTTCCTGGAGAAAAGTAAATGAAGAATAGAAAAGTCCTATTTCCCTTCAGATAATTGAGAATCAATTCTATTCTCAGCATCTTTGGCGGAGCTTGTTGGAGAGGATGGATTTGTTATTGTTAGGCACGCGTTGGCGCATTGGGGATGGTCGCTCGGTTTTTGTCTTCCATGATGCGTGGGTTTCTCGGCCTTCTTCTTTTCGTATTATGCATGCTTCCCATTCACTGCCGACAAATACTCTTGTGCATGATCTGTTGTTGGCTGATGGGCGGCAGTGGAATGTCCTACTACTCCAGCAGGCTTTTCATCCTTGGGGGGTGGATGCGATCCTCCAGACCCCTATCGCTGGGCCCTCTCATCAGGATAGACGTATATGGCATTATTATCGAAAGGGGTATTATACAGTTAAGTCATGGTACTTCTTAGCCTTGAGCTTGAAGGGAGGGGAGTATTCTGTAGCCAGCAGATCATCCTCAGTTGGGCCCGATAGGGTATGTCGTGGTGTTTGGCGAGTGATTGTCCCGCCGTGAGTGCAGCACTTCCCGTGGAGGTGTTTACAGGGGTGTTTGCCTATCGGGGAGAATCTCCTCAAGCGGCAGCTTGGAGATGGTGTTTGCCTGGCATGCAGCCGTGAGCAAGAAACTATGTGGCATGTCCTGTTTGATTGCGACGCTGCTAGGGCGGTCTGGAGAGCCTCGTCTATCGGGAATCGGTTAATCCAACAGTCCTCGGGGTTCCGAGAATTCTTTAGGGATATTCTTGAGCGTCTCACAGGGGAAGAAGTGTTTGAGTTTTGTATGACTCTGTGGAACCTTTGGAAGAACCGATGTAGTGCCGTTTTTGAGTACGCGCCTATATATGTTTCCCGAGTTGTTGTGGCTTCGACAGCATCTCCAGAAGATGAGTGGTGCTATAGATACATGGAAAGGGACCATCCTGCTGGATATATAGAAACCCGAATCCAGATTCGACCCAAAATTAGATCGTCATATCTGATTCACAGCACCGATCGAGACACTCGATCATGCACAGCGGAAGCAATGAATTAGATCCGTTTACGATTTTACCACGATAAGATTCACATGATTAATTAATCGACTACAAGAAGGTTTAAGATTTACCCAACCGGAGAGAAGTTGTGATCTTCCGAGTTGTATCTCCAAGCGACGACTGGTGGACGTCGATCCCGCATTCGAACCTCCTCGAATATGCCTTCCAGAAAAACCTAGTTTTTCTTCTTCCCAATGGCTAGGACGAGAAAACAAAATTTCTGTATATTTTCAAATAGGCGTCGCCTATTTTATTTAAAAAGTGACGTTGGTTTTCTGGGTCTATTTTTGTGTTAGGAGAAACTCCCTTTTTTTTTAATGGGAAAATAACTAATAATTTGAGAGTTTATCTTTTACACACAAATTTATCTTTTTCCTTTTAGGAAAATAAAAACATTTATCCAATAGGAAAACAAATTTCCTATTTATCCAATAAGAAAACTAATTTCTTATCTATAATTATTTAACACATAAATAATTACATTATCCACATTATAAATAAAAATGGCGCCATTTTGTGTCCCAATTGGTATAATAGAAAATATCTTTTCTATATTACATATTATTTACCGAATAAATAATATCCGCATATTCATTAAATAGACCAACTATTTAATTTATTCTCGTGGTTCCAAAATACGAGAATTCACTCACGTGTTAGGAGCCAACCCGGGGACCATGGACCTATAACCAGTAGCTACAATAAATTGAATAAAATATTCATCGAACAGAACATTTCTATTCAACTTATTAATTCCGGAATTACGCCACCATAAATCCAAAACTGAACTCTATCGATTATAGATATAACTTATTCTCAAAGTATCGAGTCAATAAGTGTCCATTGATATAATCATTACATATAAACTAACCCTCCATAGACTATCCGTAACGAAGCGGGAATGTTTCCGTAAATATTCTTCATTATATCTTATCCTTATTTACCATTAACCCACTAGTGATCAATTAGTTCATAACCAATATGAACTCCCGGGATCGATCAGTTTCTAGGTTTTTAACAAATAAGGGGATTGTCTTTCTACTTCCCGCAGGAAGGAATAGATTCCGTATTTGTGAGACATACACTCCTCGCTCATTCCAGAATAGTGCCAATATGAAAGTGATTCAGACTGCGCCTCTTAGCAATCCTTAACGAACACATCAAACCATATCTTGAAACAAGCATGAGTCTACAATCACTTCAAGATTAAGGTTAATCCATACATGATCATCTTGTGATTTAATAAGATTTATCAATCACGGAATTATATGAGAAATGCAGATTAAATCGGTCCAGTCCTATATGACCACATCATATAATAGCCTCACTTAGATAACCAATATCGACGGTCCGGATAAGACGGTCACACCATAAAGTGTTTTGGGCGCATTAATGGTGGTTTAATCAATAGACCCCATACTTTGATTAAATCACCACGGACTAACAGTTCAAGTGTATCACTATAAACTTAATCCTCGCGTGTGACACACACTAAGTTATATGGCTACATATGATACAACTTGGGGTTTTCAGTAGTGTATTACTTACGAGCACGAAGCACATAATAAGATGAGAATAAATCTGTCATTTATTAATTATAAAAACAATTACACAAATTGTCTTTCGGGCACTACTTCCAACAATCTCCCACTTGCCCGTAAGGACAAGCCACAATTGTCTTTCGGGCACTACATCTAACAATCTCTCACTTGCCCGTAAAGACAAGCAACAATTATTTTTAGAGCACCACACCCTTATTCTATATATCCACAACATTCTCCTAGTTACTCTAAAGCAGATGAGACATATCTCACAATTTCATACCCGCCAAGTGCTTATCAGTGACATTAGATGCCACACGACTTGGAAAACTGATCAGCTAGGTTGTCGGCTTGAGATGATCTTTAGGACCGAAATGTCGCCTCTCTGCACGATCTATCTGACCAGGTGGTACTCTCTCTCAATATGCTTTTGACCTCTTGTGACTGTGAAGATTCTTTGCGTAGACTATTTTCACAGTGATCTATCTACCTCTCAACTATTTTCACAGTGAAGTGATATCCATTGACTCAGACCTGGAATTACTCCCAGATCAGCAAGGAACTTTTCAAGCTATACTGCCTCTCTAGCTGCTTCAAAAGCTGCTATGTATTTGACTTATAGAGTCAAACTGGCAATGCTGGATTGCTCCATACTGTAGCTTCATCACAATGAGTAAACACTGAGCCCGAGATCGATTAACAATCATCCTTAATCTGACTGAAAGTCAGAATCAATGTAGTCAACAATATTCACCCGAATATACTAGCATATAATTCCTCGTTCTCTAAAGGTACTTGAGGATGCACTATACTGCTTACCAACGCTCGAATCCAAGATTCGACTGTAATAACCCGACTTTCTCTATCCAAAAGAGAATTTTTCCCTTTTTCTCTATATCCTAAGATTGAGAGAATTATTCCGTGAGGGTTAGGTAGGAAACCTCTCGTTGAATATAGCATGCAAAGAAATGCATTATCATCTTAACCAATAAGATGGAGGGGATACTGCCACAACTTGTTCTCATGAACTCGACCGAATCGATTTCTAAGAATACCACTTCTCTAATTCAGAGAAGCTTTGGCTCGTCAATTTTTGACTTCAGATAACACTCTCAAGTTGTTCCAACCGTCGCAGTGTCATCTTTATGAACGCTAATATTCACTACTTTAACCAATATTGATTCTCTGGTCTACAAAAGACTCATCAATATTCTGGTCAAGCCCACACATTTCAAAACATGTGACTTTTAATGACCTAAAGATTTGCTTTAATCCTCCAATGGATTTAAGCATTAGCAATCAATCTGCTATTGGCTTTAAGTTAAAACCCTTATGTTCCGAATGAGATCAGACTCCGTTGTTGGGCAAGAAAGTTTCAGGGCATCACCCCTGGTAATCTTTCTGCTTTCATGGAGTCAAACAAGGCTGAGTGGTGAGAAAGTTTCAGGGCATCACCCTTTTTGAACTATCTACTTCTCAGGAAATTAACCTTAGACCACTTGGCTTGCTCTGAAATTTAAACTTTCTCATTCATTCATCTCTTCTACACGTAGATCCAATTACTTGCACTAGGCGTGAGATACTTAGGTGGTTCTACAAGAGTGTGAACAGACATGGAGTACCAAAACTCCACTTACAGGTTTATGGTTTTAAGCCAACCTCTTATTATCAGAATCCTATACAGTCCTTTCAAAAAGACCATAGATTATCGATTACCCCCAGCAGACTGTTAAGTCTGCATAATCACGGCGGGTCAATGGTTAAACCATACTCCCATTGCATTTTGGTGGATTGATATTTTGATATAGTATAGTAGTATTTATCAGTGTAACCCCAATCAACCAATGTTGGATGTGGTCTGATTAAATCAGATAGTGAATCCTTGAGTATCTTTACTTCAAGGTCCAATGTTGTTATTTAAACATTCTTTCAGAAAGGGTGCGACAGTACAACCGTCATTATCCGATCTTCAGAATCTTATAACCAACCTTCACTCATTGTATTAAGACATTTCACGATCAGTCACCATCTAAATGTGTATGCAAAATCTCCAGTCCTACCTTCAAGCATAAAGGCTAAATGCCTCTATTTGCGGAAGTGGAGTAAATTTACTTCACTCCTTATCCACAAATTCATAACCATCTTCTAGGTAGACTTCTCGGTATTACATAACAATGTAAACCATTATTTTGCAATCAATATCTTAATTGAGTTAAGCAGTGTATCGTAACATATCAATAACTATACAAGGCAATACATGGTTTATCCTTTCAGTGAAATCGTTTCACTCGGAGGCAGGCTGAGCATCAGTGCCGAAACTATGCTACAGCCAATATCTGAGCATGGAATACTCTTTTCTCTGGTAATATCAAAGATTCCCCTAAATATTTAGATAAACTAATCGGTATTTCGGGTAGTCATTAGACAAAATGTCTATTACTCAAAAGCTCCCACTAGCTTGTATCCTTCATAAGACCCCGAAAGTCAATATGAACAAGTTGTGTTACTTCTTTAGCTCTATTACCCTTTCCTAATTGAAAGGCTACTTAGTCATTTTTCCTTTGAGGTAGTGTTCTTAGACTGGGAGATAGGAATCACCCTTAGCCAGTCTTCAGATCTTATCTTTAGGATATATGCTCTAATTAATAGATGTTGAAGAGTTGTTTATCTTAATACGGAAACCATTTGTCTTAATGGTTATTATGTGTTACATATACATTTTCAGCATTACTTAATGGTTCTGAGTTTATCAAACAAAAGTCCGAGTATCGGATTCGTACTACAAATGTCATATTCACTTTCTATAAGGCAAATATATATTCGATGTGAAAGTGAATCCATTTGTTCCAACGAATCTGAAACAAAAATTAAAGTTCTGCGATATTGAAGGATTAAAATCTGAAATTTCTTTCCTTATATCACTCCCACTATCTCAGCTGAAATAACTGCCCGTTGTCTACTCTTCATCATGAATGCCCAACTACCTTGTTCTTACAAAAGAACTTTAGCTTCCGAGTCAAAGTACATAGTTATGAAAGTCTCTAAGGATTCATAGGTTAGTAATCCTAAATCACTTTCCTTATCCTATGCTTTCTTTCATTAATGTTTCGGTTTAGCCTTTAACTTATTTAGTTTAGATGACTTACGCTTGTATACATTCACCTTCCCATTCTTGGCTTTCTTTAAAGGAAGTGAACTAGCAGTTCATTTGAGTAGGCACTACTCGTGAACTGTGGGATGTCCAGTGAGATCGATGCGAAACCATTTTTGTCATCTTTGAACTAATTTTAATTTGTCTCCCGTTCAACACAAGTGACAGAAGTGACATAGTTATCAATGTCACTTAAGTTTGTAGGCTCAAGAGGAACATCCTTTTCCGAAAAATTAATTTGCATTCTCGATTATTGAGTTCAACGTTCTTGTTACTTTTCCACTTTTACGAAGTCGTTACCAGTCAATATATCATGTTTAGCAGTTTAGATACCATGAGATGATATGTAGTTGTAAAAATAAATTATGACAGAAATATAAATCAAATCATACACCACAACTAATAATGATTTTAGGAATAATAAACGTGAACTCATGCATGCAGTTTATCCTACCATTCCAAGGATTTAATCTCACACCTCTGTGCCGCTGACGGGTAGGTCAAAGAGATGACGACTAAATTGAGACAATCTCTCTCAACAATAATTAAGAATCATACATATCTACTTAATTGTCGATTACCTTCCTTTTTCAGCCAAGATATTTCCAAAAATATCCTTAAGAGTGTGAAATACTATTTTAGATTTTTAAGTAGACCTCGAGTATGCCGCCGAAGGGTATGTCAGTGACCCGATGAGTACTCAAAATCCTATCCTTTCGGAGACCAAGCCTTGAATTTTGATAGCGGTGAAGGCCATCCGAAGGGGGCTGATGTCGGGTCAAGTAATAAAAATACTCGATACCTAAATAACACACTAGCAAGAGAACTAGGTTCAATCGTAGTATAGTTAGATAGAGTCGAGGTCGATCCCACAGAGACTCGGCTTAAACGAAATATAACTTATTAAACTAAAAGCAAATTAAAGGCGGTCTCCGACCAACAATTAACGTAGAATTAAAATTGACACAATAGAAACACAAAACCAACAAAAGACACAACGACACTAAGACGCTTATTTTTATAGGTTTTATAAATAATTAACAAACGGTATTGATAACGCTAGTAGTAATTACTCCCCCATGCTATGTAGATTGACGACGAGACAAAGTAATACATTTAAGATTAATTATTCTGACTACGGGAGTCATCCCCTAAAATACATCTAGTTCTGGGTAGGCCATCTAGATCATCGTGTCTCCGTTACGTGACTTCGCTTCGTAGGCCTTCATCTCATATAACTTCTGACACAATTACAAAGCTAGGGATGCCGGTATAAACCGTAACCTCATCTAAGCAACATTCCTCTGGTTAGGCGTACTTCTTAGACACCGATTCAATCTCTGTCCTAAGTAACAATCACTTTTTGAGTCTCATGTTTTTTTCAATTTTACTAAGATATAAAATAAGGGGTGAAATTCAATTGAATTCTTACGATGACAAATAATTAAGTTGATCAGGTTTAATTACTCGTTTTAATTACAAAGCAGAGAACCTGACGTGGTCGAAGCCGTTCACAGACAAATCAAGAACATCACAGATCTCGCTCCTAGCGAGACATAGGCTCGCTGCCAGCGAGCTCAGATCTGAACCAGATTTTCTCGTGAAACGTCTTTTACGTCTCAGATCTACATAAACATGGGTTCGTTAATTAACTACATCACGATATCAATACACAAAACGACTACTCCATCACGAAATAAATTAGATCTATGAATAAAGATTGCATAATTGAGTAGACATTACCCTCGAAGACGAGCCTGTTTCCCACTCCTCGATACGATCTCTAACCAGCGATTCTAACGACTCCGTAATGAAAGAACATAAAATAAAGAAAACTTGTATTGAAAATAGAACCAATGTTGTGGAATTGTATTTTTCTAAGGTGTGTCTAATAAAATTCGTGGCTACTCCTTTATATAGAGACTTAGGCCGACTTAAAGATATATTTGAAAACCCTAAAACGCGTAGAGATAACTCCTAGCCGATCCTCGAGATTCTGCCAGCGAGTCCTCTCTGCTCTGATTGGCTCGTTGGCTTTTCTTGTTCCTTACTCCACTTTTCATGCTGCTTCGGTATTTATCTTTAATGCAGTCCGATTCTGCCTTGATTTCTCTTGAGATTTACTTCCTCCGATAATAGATATCTTCCGATTCATCGCAATCCATAAAATCAATATTTATCGCACAGTAAATAATATTTAAATAATAAAAACAGATAAATACCAAATTATATCTTATAAATCACATAACATTAAATAATCATTATAAACATGTGATTTAATATAAAATATATATTATTAAACTCGATTTAAGGACAACGTTGATGACTTTTACGGGTAGAATTTGACCGTCATCAGGGGCCGAAATCAAAGCGGCACGAGGCGACACCATTCTCTCACGGTGCTTGTGTCAACAGTAGAGGCCATGGGGTCGGTTGTCATCTTCCCCGCTCCCACTCGTTATTTTGAAAAATAAGTAGTTTCATTAGGATTTTCAGAATTTCTTCACAATCTGGAAAACAATAAATCATGAATATTTAAATTTAATCCTCCCACTAGTTCATCGGTTCTAAATGCCGTCTAACTAGTGTCACTATATTCATAATTTTCCGATTTTATGGATTTATTAAGTTCGATGTGTAGACACTACACAATTTAAAATTCACAAAGAATTTTATAATAATGTAATACATTAGGACTTATGAATTTCCAATAATTTGAAAAACAATAAATCACGAAATTTAAAGTTCCCACCAGTTTATCGGTTTCAAATACCGTTTAACAATGGTTACCTCATTCATGATTATCCAATTTTTCTGACTATTTAGAAATCTCTTGTGTAGACACTACACAAATAAAATTCACAAAAGAATTTTATATTCCTGATTTTGTCATGATAAAAATTTTGGATCTCAGAAATTTTTTCAATAATCCGAAAACAATAAATCATGAAAAGCAATCACCAACTTATCGGTTCCAAATACCGTCTAGCTAGTGTCCAACTTTTCACGATTTTCCATTTTTTCGATCATTAAAGTCTTTTTACGAAGACACTACATAATTAAAATTCTCAAAGAATTTTAGATCCAAAATCAAATTTACCCAATAAATTTTATTTTTATCATGTGAATTTTATATCCAGATAAAATTCCGTTTGTTCAATTAATTTAATTAATTACCAGAGATTAATCTAAATTAATTACGTGTTCATACATGCCTAATTAATGCCAAAATTAATTATCTACATGTATGCATATGCTAGGAGTGGAATTCATGAATATGATGCATGACATGGTATGACATAACTATATCACATAAATAATCATGAAAGAAAATAAATGCGAAAAATAAACCACTGAGATGGACCGTTGGTACCTCCGTATCTAATCTATAAATTTAAAATTAAATAAATAAATAAACCTTACGTTTAAAGTATTTACTAATCTCAAATTACTTCTGCCGCCACTGTGTTTATTAATAAACTGCTCCGTTTCTTGAACAAATGAGTCCCAACTAAGTTGGTTTCATCTCCTTCCATGGCAGCGCGGGTTTGAATCCCCCCCAGCTGCATCTTTTTTATTCTCAAAATAAGGAACCATTTTTGGAAAACTCCAAAAATTCACATCCACGCCGGCTTATTCTTCAAAATAAGGAACCTTTTCTGGAAAACTCCAAAAATTCACATCCACACCGGCGTGCTTATTGTGATGATACTTTAAAAACAACAGTGCGGCCGAAATCTATTTAATTCTAATTACTAGGAAATTAAACAGTGCGGCCGAAAAAATTTGGGTTTACAATATCTAATGGTAAACAAGTACCAACCCCAATCCATCTCGTCAACCAAAAACATTCAACCACGCATGTATATAATAAATATATAAAAGATGCAATTTTATTCAATTCCACTCCTTATTAATTAATTATGCAATCAAAATCGCAAAATCGCTTTAACCTTGCTCGATACCACATGCTAGATATACAGAAACCCGAATCTGGATACGACCCGAAATTGGATCATCAGATCTGATTCACAGCACCGATCGAGACACTCGATCATGCACAGCGAAAGCAACGAATTAGATCCGTTTACGATTTTAGCACGATAAGATTCACATGATTAATTAATCGACTACAAGAAGGTTTAAGATTTACCCAAACTGAGAGAAGCCGTGATATTCCGAGTTGTATCTCTAAGCGACGACTGGTGGACGTCGATCCCGCATTCGAACCTCCTCGAATATGCCTTCAAGAAAAACCTAGTTTTTCTTCTTCCCAATGGCTAGGACGAGAACACAAAATTTCTCTATTTTTTCAAATAGGCGTCGCCTATTTTATTTAAAAAGTGGTGTTGGTTTTCTGGGTCTATTTTTGTGTTGGGAGAAACTTTCTTTTTTTAATAGGAAACTAACTAATAATTTGAGAGTTTATCTTTTGCACACAAATTTATCTTTTCCTTTTAGGAAAATAAAAGTCTTTATCCAATTGGAAAACAAATTTCCTATTTATCCAATAAGAAAACTAATTTTTTATTTATAATTATTTAACACATAAATAATTACATTATCCACATTAGGAGAAAATTTCTTTTCCCAAAACCAAATAAAAAGTGGAGCCATTTTGTGTGCCAATTGGGATAATAGAAAATGTCTTTTATATATTACATATTATTATTACCGAATAAATAATATCTGAATATTCATTAAATAGACCAACTATTTAATTTATTCTCGATGTTCCAAAATACTAGGATTCACTCACGTGTTAGGAGCCGACCCGGGGACCATGGATCTATAACCAGTAGCTACAATAAATTGAATAAAATATCCATCGAACAGAACATTTCTATTCAACTTATTAATTCCGGAATTACGCCACCATAAATCCGATACTGAACTCTATCGATTATAGATATAAATTATTCTCAAAGTATCAAGTCAATAAGTGTCCATTGATATAATCATTACATATAGACTAACCCTCCATAGACTATCCGTAACGAAGCGGGAATGTTTCCGTAAATATTCTACATTACATCTTATCCTTATTTACCATTAACCCACTAGTGATCAATTAGTTCATAACCAATACGAACTCCCGGGATCGATCAGTTTCTAGGCTTAACAAATAAGGGGATTGTCTTTCTACTTCCCGTAGGAAGGAATATATTCCGTATTTGTGAGACATACACTCCTCACTCATTCCAGAATAGTGCCAACGTGAAAGTGATTCGGACCGCGCCTCTTAGCAAACCTTAACGAACACATCAAACCCTATCTTGAAACAAGCATGAGTCTGCAATCACTTCATGATTAAGGTTAATCCATATATGATCATCTTGTGATTTAATAAGATTTCTCAATCACGAAATTATATGAGAAATGCAGATTAAATCGGTCCAGTTCTATATGACTACATCATATATAAATACCCTACTTAGATAACCAATATCGACGGGCCGGATAAGACGGTCACACCATAAAGTGTTCTGGGCGCATTAATGGTGGTTTAATAAATAGACCCCATACTTTGATTAAGTTCACCATGGACTAACAGTTCAAGTGTATCACTATAAACTTAATCATTGTGTGTGACACACACTAAGTTATATGGCTACATATGATACAACTTGGGGTTTTCAGTAGTGTATTACTTACGGGCACGAATCACATAATAAGATGAGAATAAATCTGTCATTTATTAACTATAAAAACAATTACACAAATTGTCTTTCGGGCGCCATTTCCAACATATCCATCCGGGTACGTGGAACCCACCTCCCGTGGGGTCCTGGAAATGGAATACGGATGCCTCGGTGACAGATGCTGGATCGGGGGTTGGTCTGGTTTGTAGAGATTCTATGGGATCTATTGTGGCGGCATTTTCCTTTCACTTTGACCCGGGCGATTCACCAGAACTTTTGGAGATGCGTGCGATTTTGCTGGCTATGATAGAGGCTGGTCGACTTGGCCTTTCGTCGATGATTTTTGAGAGTGACCGTCTATCTTGCGTTCAGGCCTTGTCTCGTCCATCGGAGGACTTTTCTGTCTTTGGCTGCTTTGCTCGTGACTGTCTTTCAGCTTCGGCTATTTTTGCTTCTTGTCAGTTTCTTTTTGTTAAGCGAGTTGGCAACATCCCGGCGACCTTCTAGCTAGGCATGGTGTCGCGGCTGTAGGGCCCGTGTCTTGGGGAGCTTTTCTCCCACCTGATGTAATCTCCGCCTCATTAGCGGATTTGATTTAATAAAATGAGTTGGTATTCCTCAAAAAAAATAATTTTTCTTTTCACATATCTATTCTCAACACTTTTCTTATATCTGTTTTTCTCTATACCAAACATACCCTAAAACTATTTGTCCTTTGGGTATAAGGGATACAATAGTCTCTCATTCATGAGAAAGAATAATAATAATAATAATAATAACAACAACAACAGAGACAAATATAGCAAAATTTGGTAAAGTCTTTTAAATTCTTCAACCCCTTTGCAGCAGCACCTTCAAAGGAGAAACCCCAGTTTCGAATCGGCTGAATAATTTAATTAAAATACATAAAAATGGCGATCCAACAGCATGTATCACATAAGCAAGGGGTACTCGATGCTGTACCCTTTATTGTGGTCCTCCTGATAGCTGCCCATGTCATCGCTTTGGTAAACCTCAAAACACCCAAAGTAGAAAAAGCGGAAGCGAATTTTGATATTTCTTTGCTTTTTGGTTGGTACTGATTTGAAATCGTATAGTCTCTTTAGCTTTTTCCTTTTCTTTTTTTTTTGCTGGTTTGTTTTGTCAGGTTTATTGGATTTATCGTCTGGCAACCGACAAGCAGTCTCAGAGGACCAAAAGACACTGATATCTGAGATGAGTTTATAGTAATGTAGCTGATTAGTGAAGATTTGGAGGTAGAGATCTGATAAATTGAAGTTAATTCTTTAGTACTTTTTGATATTTTCTTCTGTATTATTGGCTGCACTTTGTACCAAAGTTAAATTGATTTGGAGTGTGTGGGCTTCATTGCTGAGTTTTGGTGGAAGTGTAGTTTATTTTCTGTGGTATTTCTTAAATTCAAGGTGATGGAGTTGAATTTGATGTAGAAAACATGTGGTGTTTGATGATGGTTATTGTTTTATCAGTTTGAGCCTCTGTTATATCTTTAGATTGCGTACGGTAGTTGTAAATGTCCCGAAAATTTCCCAGATCCCACATATGCTAGATGTTTTCATACACCGGGTTACCCTTTATTTTAAACATAAAGATTCTTAGTGTTACTGCATATTCTGTGCTCTTAAAAGGTACACTATTTCCTCATGGATTTATGTGGTTACTGGTTAGAGCTTTTGTTGATGTAAATTTACTAGATCCAGATTAGGGTGGTTGTATCTTTATGCATATTGTGCAGTATGTTTATTGAAATTGAATAAAAAATTGTCATTGACTAGCTCCCTTTATTGCTAGATTTTCATGTTATACAATTCAATTTTAAGAAGATTTTATCTTTTTCCTTTTCTGTTTTCAATAATGAATCTATTCTTTTCAAGATCAATTAAAAATCATCTTTTTTTAGCTACTTTTAGCAACGTTGAAGCAACTTTGATCAGCTGTCATTTAAGTTGTTAAGTTTAGGTAGAGGAGCCAAGCCTAAAACAGAGTGGGTATAGGCAAGTTCATTTTTCAAGTAGTTGAGTTGAACTTAGTTGTGTTTGTCTAAAATCGTAAATCCCAGCTCAAACTGGTTTACAGTTGGTTAAGCTATTGAAACAAAGTATGCGTGAGTTTAAAGTGTCTTAGCTCGATACCAATGATCGAAAGAAGACATGAATTAGCCTGGATTCCGGAGATATTTAGACTTGTCTCCATGAGTCTTTTTAATCATAGAACATTCCGTCCCCCTCTTCCGTTTGAACTTCTGTGGGAGATATGAAGTTGAACTGCTACTTTTGGGGCAGATGGGGTACATAGTCTGTAAGAGTATTTTGCTCAGTTGGGCACTGCTAGGCCAACACTATTACTTATAAATCGTTTCTAAGACCTTAGGAAGCAGCAATTGGACTTTGGTACGTACCCTTAAATTCTCATTCCATTACTATGTACAAATCTTGTCATATTTCTATTTTGATGAAATGGATATTCTATCCTCAAGTTTCTCCGCAACATTTGTTGTTACTTTTCTGGGGTGTGAATGACTCGGTTCAAGGGGCTTATGTTTCTCTATAAATGCTATTATAATTGGATTAGTTGAATAAAGTAAATCTCCTTTTTGTTAAGCACTAATTATATCTTGCAGTTTGATTGAATGCCTTGCAGCCTTGGTATCTGTTATTTTGTGGCCTAGTTAAATGTTGAGTTGCCATTAGCACTTAACCTTCTTTAGTCTCTTGAGAAAAAATAGTGCTTACGGACATATCACATATGCCTTAGAGAATGTTCTCTTCTCATAGAAGTGTACTTGATTTTATCTATGTAGCATCTTCTATGAGTAGACCACCATTCATGGACCAGAAGAAATGAACCGATTAGTTACCGTATAAGCAAAGCGTCTTTTTTCTGGATCTTTTGACTCTTCTGGGATTTTCTCTTGTGTATTATATCCAGAATGTGCTGAAAAGTATGCAGTCCAAAACTCACATAGGGTCATGGTATCCCAAGATTTGGGCAATTCTCGTCTTAGTTGTGAGCAAGGATGGATCCTCTTAAGTGAATTTGGTGCATTGATCCTACAGTGATGTATTACAACATTAAACACGCTTGTTTATGCATTTACCACGTAAAACCACACGTGTGTCTCTGCCAAGTCTTAAAAACATTAAAAATAAACGTGTTTTGACGTTTTAATAGCTCACTGCACTGAATTCACAAGAGAGGATCCAGAGTCAGAGTGAACTTGGTGGTTGAAGCAAATGTTACTTCAGCTTTTGACACTGCTAGACTACATGCCTGCCCTTTTGCTTATTTTCAAACTACAGTATAAGTATCTTTTAAGTACAAGGCTTAGTTATTTATTTCTGGTCTGAAGTATTGACCTAGATTTAAACTTTTGCTGTTTCTTTTCAGGTGGTTACTCAAGTATGCAGTGATTTTGGTGCCATTCCATTTTGGTGGTTGGCTCAGTTTTACTGTGAAAATTATCGTGTCTACGTAAGTTTATGAGATAAAAGCTGCAATGATGTAAAGGTACTTTTAGTAGTAGTAGTATGGACATAGAAAATGGATGGAATTTTTAGAGATCATAGTGAGTGAGGAAATTCAACAGTTTTCTTTGTGTTTATTACATTAATTCTCTAATGCCTAAATGTTTAGTTGAATTCGTGTACTATAAACTCCGGCACAATATTTTCAAAATTCACTTGACTCGTTTAAGATATTACTCAGCTTGTTTACACCCCAAATATTCCAGATTCTGGATGTACAATACATGGTCTAAGAAACCTTGTACAACTGCATTTGGCGTTTTTGAACCCCCGTCCCCCTCCCCATCCCCCCACCCCCACCCCCACCCACACCCACCCACACCCCGTTTTACTAAAAACAAATCATTACTGTCTTCTGATCTATAATCATCCATTGATAGCTGAACACATCTGTCTGATCTCTCCTTCATCACCGGTCTTCACACCAATGCTAGAAAGCTTCAAGAACGACTGTCTCCAGCTTTCGAAAAAAAGCCCTTGATCATCCGCGAAATTCTCAACTTTTTGTCTAGTACTTTGATCAGATACAAGCACAGAATCAGACTGAAAGAGCCCTTTATGTAGTAAAAGATCCTTGTAGTATTGGTTATCGAACATGTTCGGTGTTTCTGGATCGTTATCGACAGTTATCAATGAACTTGCATTAGCAGGGCATTGTTGTGTCAGCTGAGCTGCATAGCTTTTGTCAAGAGACTTGTCAATGAGTGTGAGATTCCCTTTGAGTCGAGCTTGAATCGGTCGTTGAATGCACTGCAATGTGCTGTTCCTATCGTGTGTGCTCCTGCATAAAAAAAACCAGTCCCCGTCGGTTCTTAAGAAAACGCACGAATTATATTCAAACATTTTCATTAGTAATAATATGAATTGTGTTTTAATACCTGATAAAGTAACAAGGTCATCCAAAGACAAACCCTTTGCTGTGAAAATCTTGAGCATTTCATTCATAGTGAAACTTGTATCCACTATGTTTCGCCTCACATTCGAGGCCAAAGACTTCCTTCCGTCTCTTCTCCCAGTTGCAATCTCGATACTTGGACCTCCCGTCTGTACGTATTCGTACAAACATTAAATCTAAGAATAAATGAAATTTCGTAACACAATATAGTAATCGTATCATTTTTGCTTTTCGGAAAGAAAAAAAAAACAGAGAGAGAATTTGGGAATTACGATTTCAACAGCATCTCTGGCTGCTAAGGCAAGTATGTCGGCACAAGAAACTATGCCAGGACAGAAAAATTCCAGCACTCTTTTAGCTGAATCGATTACTGAAAAGGCTCCCAGTGATTTATTCGCCGGATCGCTTTTTTCTGTCCCTTCTCCTTGTATTAGTATGGATGCATCACAACCCTGTTTCTCAACAACAAACACATTCAATATTGTATGCTGTAATTTGCAGTACAAGCTGCTATTGTCTGCACTGTTTTACGGGTGGACCGCACCATTTTCACAGAATCGACCTTACGAAAGTCGGTTCTAGAGCAAAAAAAAAAAAAAAAAAAAAAACGACTTTACCAACGTCGATTTGACCACAATGCACCTATGGAAAGTCTGTTTTTAGCTTCAGAACCGACTTTCACGAGGTCAATTATACTGTGGTGTACATGTAAGCAGGGGCGACCGCAGGATCCCGGGCAACCGCAGGATCCCGGGCGACGGGGACGAGTGCCCCCTAGCATTGGGGTGCATCCGCCCCTACATGTAAGTTATGTAACGTTGTGCAAACCAGAACCAATTTTCACAAGATCGATTTTATTATGACGCATATGTAATGTGATGCATCGGTAGAAGTCGTGCGGTGCAAATAAAGACTCCTTATTTTGATTTCAATGGGCCAATAATCTGATTTCAAATTTTGATAACACGTGTTAAATTGAAACCAGGTGATTGGCCCATTGTCACACATACTCATTTTCCATTGAAAAGTTTGCAGCAAATTAAACGTAAAAAAATACATAGAGACTGACCTCCACAAAACAATCATGGAAAAGAAGGCGGAGAAGCTTTCCGGGAAGAGTCGGGTCGGAGGAAGAAGCTGTTTGGACCGCGCTTTTCACCATTAACTCCGCTCCGGGGCAAGAAACGGCGTAAAAGCCGAAGGAGAAACATGAAGAAGAAGAAACCAGCAATGCAAATGAAAATGCAGATACTATAATGAATTTGTGATGGTATGTTAATGGCTGAAAGCATAATAGTGGTGTTTTTGCTTTTGCCATAGCTCAAATGTGTTTTGCTCAATCGTACTCTTTTCATTATGCTATGGAATTATAAGCTCAAATGTTTTAATTTAATTTAATTTATTTATCCACAGCATTAAATCAGCATTTATTTAGTTTGGTAATGTCAGAAACACAGAGGAAATTTGCTAGGATTCGAATGGGTTGTATTGAATGTTGGGGAAGTGCAGTTATTTAAAAGTCAAAGACTGCACAGTATGTTCTGTAGAAGTTTATGGTTATAATTACTGTGAGAGCACTTGGAGTAGGGGTCCGGATCCCCTACGATACAAGGTGAGCGGTATAAAGTGCTGTGCACCGTTTCTGTCTGAATTTTGGACGGGAGCATCATTTCACTTTCTTCCCGTCCAAATTTGATTCACTCTCTTCCCGTTGAAATTTGGACGGATCCGTCCAAAATTCGGACGGAAACGGTGCACGGCACTTTGTATCGCTCATCTTGTACCGTAGGGGATCCGCTTCCCTTGGAGTAGTTACCGTAAAATGTTTAAGAGTAGTTGCAGTATGCCATCTACAGTAGATACCGTAAATCGTTTAATAACTCTATTTTAGACATTTCAACAAGAAAAATAAAATTCTAACCCTATTTTTTACGGTAAAATATAGATTCTGTAAAATTTCCTATACATCTAACGTATTCATATAAATTCTGTAAACTTTCCATTATATCTATCGTTTTATGTAAAATAGAGATGCTAATGTATTTCATCTTGAATAGAGATTCTGTAAACTAGGAAAACGTATATTTGAAATTGAAAAATAAAGAATTCGTTAAGAGTATCTGATGCGAGTGCTCTAAAAACTGTATTTTAGAGATTTCAACATTCAGATTTAGAAAAAATAACACTGTAACAGATAGTCTATTTTGATTATTCACGAAACTTTGGCTTACATTGCTTCTTGACATACATAACTATTTATACTAGTTTACGGAGAATTATAGTATTTCTCCATTCATGTATTTTTCACTTTTTAGAATGACCTTTACAATTCTTAACAAACCTTTATATATAAACTTTTATATTTTAAATTAGTAGCGCCACCAATCATCACGTATACTATCAGAAGCAACAACTTGGTATGTTCTTTAGCTGTTTTTTTTTTTTTTTTTTCTTTTCTGTTTGATCTAGCCCCATGTTTTCAGAATTTTGAATTTTTATCTTTTTTCATAGCCCCAAGCAACATGTTTTTTCTTAGATTCTAATTTTTCAACTGCAATGGTGATGCTAATTGACAGAAAATACTATTTTTCCAGAATCGACTGAAAAACAGCAGAGGTTGAGGGAGAACTAGGGATTACTACTTCTACTTATAAACAACCTCAACATTGTCTACCCTCTGCTTATCATTTAAGGTATTGGTTTTCCATATCATGTTTTTTTTTTTTTTTAATTTTAATTTTATTTTATATTTAAATTTTTTTTTATTTTATTTGTTATTTGATTTCTCTCTGTTTTCTTTAGCATGACATTTATTTAGAAATAAATGTTTTCATTAGCAGGAAGTGTTATACATTGTCTATGTATTTTCGTTGGGTTCTTATGCTGATAAAAATTTAACTTAATCCCGTGATGTCGATAGATTTTCAATATACATTTAATCTAGCATAATTTTTTTAACATTAAATGTTTGTCTCTAAGAAATCAGTATGTGAAGAAATGATGAATCACAGCTCGATTCATCAAGAATTCTAAACAGAAATTCGAAAAATAAAAGAAGCGGGAAAACTAGAATTGAAGGAAATGTAAACTGTGTTGAATTATCATTCAAATCGATGAGTACATTGTTCAATCTACTAGCTTATATAGACATCTCAACTATGACTAAGTACTCTTAACTTCTAGAATCGGTTATAACCGCCTAACCACTTCCAACTAACTTTCTATGCAAGTGTTCGACCAAATGACTGTGTGAGCCTTCTACTTGTATCTTGTGTGTGTTGCAGCTTTATCATCAACACCCCCCTCAAGATGGACTAGGGGAGCCTTCTACTTGTATCTTGTGTGTGTTGGTTGTAGGTTTATAGATGTGTGTTGCAAAGCATATCTTCTCGAAGAGAGTGAAACAAGTGGTGCATCCAATGGTTTTGTTAGTAAGTCTCGCTAACCGGTTCGTGTTGTTACTTGGTAGAAGCTTCACTAGGCCGCATTGAACTTTTTCCCTTGTGACATGACAATCAATTTCTATGTGCTTTGTCCTCTCATGAAATACGGGATTTTGTGCAATATATATGGCACTTTGACCGTCACAAAACATGGAAATGGGTACGTTGACCGAGACTCTAGATCATTCGGAATATAAGTCATCCATTGTAATTCACAAACTCCTAGTGCCATGGCTCGTATTCGCCTCGCCGAGCTTTAGAGACGGTAGCTTGTTTTTTAGACTTCCAAGACACTAGTAGCCGATCCTAGGAACATGCAATAACCAAGTGATAGACTTTCTTGTTTCATGGCACCCTCCCCAATCCGAGTCCGTGAAAGCGGTGAGGACTAAGTTGTTGTTTCTTTGGAAAGAACAGGCCTTGAGTTGGTTCCAATTTAATGTATCTAAGGACTCGTGTGCGCATGTAGGTGATTGATGGTTGGAGTATCAAGAAAGCGGCTCAACCGATGTACCGCATAAGACAGTCGAGTCTTGTTCTTGTAAGGTATAACGCCTTTCCAACGAGGCTTCGTACCGTGTTTTATCCGGGAGAATATCCGAATCACCATGCCGTAAATGTGTCTTGGATGGCATAGGTGTATGTACGGAGTTTGCATCCACTAAAACCAAACTCTTCCAAAGTAGACTAAGAGCATATTTCCTTTGTGATCGATATGCCGTAGATGATCCGGCCACTTCTAGTCCTAGAAAATATTTCGAGGACCAAGATCCTTGATTTGAAATAAATCATGTAAGTAGTTCTTAAGTTCGGATATGAGAGACATATCATTGTCGTCAAACACAATATCATCCACATAAACTAGAGCGAGATATGTACGATTTCCCTTTTGCCTTTGTAAATAGATCGTAATCATGCTTGGAGTGATTGTATCCAAGATTAAGTAGTGCGGATGTAAGTTTGGCATTCCATTGCCTACTAGCTTGCTTCGAGCCATATAGTGATTTAATGAGCCCGCATACTTGCCCTTTCTCGTGTTTGAAAACCAGGTGGAGGAACCATGTATACTTCTTCCGTGAGATCACCATGGAGAAAAGCATTATTCACATCCGATTGATGTAAGAACATGTTTTTAGCAAAGAAGAACGGCAAGTAATAGCCCGATAGTATTCATCTTTGCTACGGGTGAGAAAGTTTCTTCATAATCAATTCCATAGGTCTGTGTGTATCCCTTAGCAACTAGCCTTGCTTTGTATCTTTCTATAGAACCATCTGGATTATGTTTGATCTTATACACCCATTTGCAGCCTATAGGCTTCTTTCCTGGTGGTAAATCCACTACTTCCCATGTTTTTGTCTTGATAAGAGCATCTATCTCCTTTTTTCATAGCTTCCTGCCACTCTTTATGTATGACTGCTTGATTGTAAGTTGTTGGTTCTTTGGCTTTGTCAACATTCATCACAAAAGATCCGTAAGCACTAGAAAGG
This sequence comes from Gentiana straminea, assembly GCA_036785695.1. Lineage (NCBI taxonomy): Eukaryota > Viridiplantae > Streptophyta > Magnoliopsida > Gentianales > Gentianaceae > Gentiana > Gentiana straminea. Next base: position 934,203 of record JAVUPR010000019.1, read on the forward strand.
TTAGTATCTTGGACAACAGATTCCGAGAGGGTGTGGTGTGGTATGAGAAACTTGATTACGACATAATCCCGTAATCTTACGGGTTGTCTAGTCCGTCAGAAGTTCTTCTAGTGTTATTATGTGTTGTGTTTGTATGTGATGATGAACCATCGGATGTATTATCATTATTGGAGTGAGTACCACTTGAAGCATTAGGTATTTCGGTCCCCGGTGAAGGGACAAATGTGGATTGTGTAACAGAAATTCGGCGTGGGATGTATAAAAGATGGGACGGGGAAGAGAAACATTATTGACTTTTTGATGCCGCTGTGCATAGGGAAAAGTCAGTTCATGAAAAACAACATTTCTAGAAACAAAAACTTCCTGTGTTTGGATATCCAGTAAGGTATATCCTTTTGTGTTTGCTGGTTGACCCAAGTAAACACATTTTCTGGCCCTTGCATCAAACTTTGATCTGCCATGTGGTAAAGTAGAGGCAAAAGTTAAACAACCAAAAACCTTGAAACTAGCAAGTTCAGGATCTTTGTTATATAAGACTTGATATGGAGATTTTTCTTTAAGCACAGGTGTAGCAAGACAGTTAATGATATGGATCGCATGAAGCACACAATATCCCCGAAACTTAATGGTAAACTAGCACGAAATTTTAATGCTCTTGCTATATTGAGTATGTGTTGATGTTTTCTCTCTACAATCCCATTTTGTTGGGGTGTATCTACACAACTTGTCCGATGCAAAATGCCTTTTTCGGTATAAAATTTCGTGTAATCAAACTCCTGTCCATTATCGATCTAATGATCTTAATGGACTTGCCAAATTGATTGAAAACATAATTGTAGTAAAAAGTTGATGATAGGTCTGACTTCTGCTTTTGAATGAAGCAAGAAGATCCAAGTGTACCTACTATTATCATCAACAACAGTGAGAAAATAAGACTGACCATGGATAGTTTGCTGTCTGAAAGGACCCCAAATATCCATGTGTATCAGATCAAAAACAGAAGATGCAATGGAATCACTTAAAGCAAAAGGAAGCCTCTTTTGTTTAGCTAAAGGACAAACATAACAAATGGATTTCTTTGGTACTTGAATGTCATTACATGAAGTATGTAGCAATTGTAATCTACTATCAGATAAATGGCCTAGTCTATAGTGCCATAACAAATCTGCATCTATCTTATCAACAGAATCTTGAGAAGTACAAGCAACTACTCTATCTGTTTGAGCATGCAAGATGTATAAACCCTTGCTCTTTCTAGCTGAGCCAATCATCTGTCCACTGAACTTGTCCTGTATAACACAAGTCTCATTAGTAAACAAAACCTCATGAATCGAGAATTGTTAGTCAACTTATTCAAAGAAATCGATTATAATGAAACTTTGGAACACAAAGGACTTGTATTTAACTAAGTAGTTATTAATTTTTACTTTTCCTATAAAAGTAACGAACCGGCTCACCATTTGGAAGAGAAACGGTGACACCACAAACCTTATCTTTTGATATAAACAATCTGTCATAAAAAATGATGTGGTCCGTGGCACCGAATCTACAATCCAATGTGACACACTACCGAAGCCATACCCCGGATCTCATTAGGATCTCGCTTGGAAATTGGCGAAAGAGCCGTGACTTGATTCACCTGCAGATTGCCAAGGTCGTGGCCCTATTTGCCTCAAACAGACTTCATCAACTCGTGTTACTTGATTCTCAGAATCGAGCTAACTGGTCATGTGTACCATTTTGTCTGTTGCGCGGAGATCTCGTATCCGGACCATCCCATTTCGACTCTTGTTGCACCATGTTAACCCTTGATCTTGGTTTAAAACCTGGTGGAAAACCATGCTTCTTGTAACACTTATCCACTGTGTGACCATTGTAACCACAATAAGAACACCGAACTTTCTTAGAATTGTTCGTTGATTCGATTATAAGGAGCATACTGTCTATTTTGACCATTGCCATGTCCTTGATTGTGAGATGTGCCCTGTTCTTGGTTCTGATATCTAGATGGATACTGCCCTTGATTCTGGTTTCTTGACTGATACTGCCCTTGAACCGGTGGATTCTGAGTTCTAGCAAGCAAAGCAATACCATCTGAATTTTGAGGATGACCAAGGACATAATCTATCTGTCTTTCAAATTTAACAGCCATAGCAAATGCTTGTTTCAAGCTTGGTAAAGGAGTCAACGAGATAGACTCGAGATCTAACGAGGGCAAACTTATCATTGAGGCCTTTCATGAACCTTATTACATGATCTGCCTCTACAAAATCAACCATCTTCAAACTGATGTTACAGGCACAGGGATTTCCACACTCACAATGAGGCACATGCTTCAAAATTGCAATCTCATCCCATTTAGCCTTTAATTTTGTAAAATATGAAGTTACTGACATAGAACCTTGTTTGATCAGATTCACTTCTTCAACCAGATCTGACACTCTAAAGTAATCAACATTTGAAAACCTATCCTCTAATTCCAACCACATTTCTCTTGCACTTTTGATCCACATTACACTTTGTGCTATATCCGGTATTACTGATTTTATAATCCATGTAAGCACTGTGGTATTACATTGACTCCAAATTCTATACATTGGATCATTCAAATCAGGTTTCTGAATAGTACCATCAATGAAACCTAACTTATTCTTGGTTTCTAACATCATATTCATCGATCTTGCCCAAGAATGATAGTTTGTAGCATCAAGAGGAGGTGAAACTAAAGGAATTGCAGGATTTTCACTAGGATGCAAATAAAATTAGCTTATATATGACATCTCAACTATGACTAAGTTCTAGAATCGGTTATAACCGCCTAACCACTTCCAACTAACTTATGCAAGTGTTCACCACTTGATTCTTGTATCTTGTGTGTGTTGTGCTATGTTCCAATGGTTCGGCTTGCTTTCTTCACTTGATTCTAGAAGTCATTATCGGTGTTGCTGCATCTTCTACATAATGTCGGTTGGGTAATCTTAGCTCAATCGATATATATGTAGACATATATCCAAGGGCGGAACTATTATTAGACTTAGGAGGGTTAAGCCCACCCGAAAAAAAAAACAAGTATTACACTAAACAATCTTTGTAGTCCAATTCGATCCATAAAATATTGTTAATCCAGCCCACCCGACGAATTCGATATAGCCCATTAGCTCACCCCAAGTTTAAATCTTGCCTCCCGTCCTTGCATATATCTTAAGGTTTTCTTGATTTTGATGCATGCTTTGTTGATGATTTTTAGTTGCTCACATCTTGGCTATTACACTATCGATTTTTTTTTCTCTACAACATCATGCACTTTTGGTGGATGGTTACTCCTTCGGGGTTTTCATGTTGCTCCTGTTGGTTGATGCACCTTATTTTTCTTCCTGCAGATGGATGGTTTGAAATTTAAGAGGAAATACAAATTGTTTTCGTTTTAAGATTGTCATTTATGTTGGTAGCATGATTGATAAGGATATGTTGTTTTACTTTGCTCTTGGTTAGGGTGTATGATGTTCTCATTGCTACTTCATGCATTTGTGTTGTAAAATTTATAATGTCTTTAATCTGTGGTCGGATGCTAATTTGTTTATTGTGCTCCAATTGATGCTTGGATTCCTTTCTTTTGTTTGTTTGTTTGTTTAATGTTTCTAATCTATGCTTTGATTTCTATCACTAACTATGTTTGTTCAATGTTTTGTTTTCTTTTGAAGGACAATGTATTGTTTTCAAGAAGATGAAGTTTGTTCTTAGGATTGCTCTCTTCCCCCTCTTTTCCTGCTTAGGTGCCATGGAAAGCATTCTAAAAGAAGGCAAAAATGTTGTTGGCTATGAAGCTACGAAAATCACAGAAGGAATGTTGGCAAGTGAATTATTATCACACGGGGGAGGGTTGGGGAACCAGATTTGGAAAGCCGAGAGTTATGTAGAAGGAAAGTGTAGCGACTGTATGTAATTATTTTTAAGGTGGATCATACCGTACGTTATGTAAATTTACTTATATTCTATTTAGCATTTGATTTTCCCGTGCTTAGCACGTATTTTTTTTGGCATTTGGAAAGCCGAGAGTTATGTAAACAATCCGTTATTGGTGAAAGGAAAGTGATGATCAAATTGACACCCACTTATACCACCGTAAACTTTTTTATCCTACGATTGTTATAAGTATATCTTATACTAATTGACATGCATTCTATTCTCATATTATTAACCTCTTTCACTTTGTAAAGCTTTTATGGTGAAAGAAAGTAAAAATATGCGGTCATAATATATTACACTTCATATAACTGTTATTTCATTAAAATCTAACAGTGCGCTCCAAGTGGTAGAGATCTATAAACAAGTTTCGAAAGGAAGGTTTTGTGGTTTGTGGGGGATTTAAGACTCCAGATGCAGTTCCAATGCTTGGAATCCACCGTTGAATGTCACGTCTCCAGACAATTTTCATGCTATAGTTTTATCACATTGTGTGTGTGTGTTTTTTTTAATAGTATTTCATTGTGCTTTGTTATGCACGAGTTTTCATTCAGTATAAACTTTTTATTATTTATTTTCTGATAATACTTTTATTTTTATTGAGGCATTAGTTTCTTCATAAATTATGACACTGACATGTATAAAATAGAATTCTGCTTATTCTTCTATTGCATTTCTTGATTTAGAATTATCATATTTTGTGCAAGTGAACTTTTTTTGGTTAGATACCATGTGCATTATGCGTGGGTTTTTGAGTAGTATACAATTAATGAATGGAATACAATATACATGGTTCGCCTTCCACTAGTATATCTTTATATATAATAAAGGAGCAAGGGCGCTTTGAGGGAAGCTTTTGGTGCTGCCACGTGTCGGGCTCTGATTGGCCCGACATTTTTTGTTTTTTTTGTTTTTTGGCTGGTACATATTTCGACTTATAGCGACGGTTTTTTTCCCATGGTAGTACGCATTTCGACTTATAGCGACGTTTTTGAAATTTTTTTTTTATTTTTTCTCTCACTTCTCCTACCCACTAACTTTTCACCAACTTTTCACCTATACATACATATATATGTATCTATATATATATTGTCTTTTATTTTCTTCTCACCTCCTTCGATCTTTGCGACGCTTTCGGGTATTTTTATCCGATTTCTTTTCTTATTGTATTACATTATATCGTTTCGTATTTTGATTTTATTTCATTGTAGATTTTTATTATAAATATCGACTTCGTGACATTTTATTTTTTATTTCGTTCGTTACATTATACAAGGATATATTTATGCTTCTTTCCCCCTCAGATTCTAACGTATTCTTTTTTTTTCCGGTCGTTGCATTATACAAGGAGTACTTTGTTAGTATTTCGCGTCTTCGGTTTATAACGTGTTTTCATGGTGTTTTTTCTTTTCCTCGTACGTCGTTTGTTTTATATTGTTCCGAAAATGATTTCGTACATTGTATCGGATAATTTTTCTTTTCCTTTTCCGTTTATACCCGCTATTATTTACGAACAACGTTTATTAAAATGTTTCGGTTCTTATCAAAAAAAAAAATTGTTTCGGTTTATAACGCGTTCTTGTGAGATAGCGCTTTTTGAAATGTCTCGGTTTTTAACGTGTTCTCGTAAAAAAAATTTACAGGATGTTTTCACTCTTTACCGTATAGTATAATCAAATGTTTCCGTTTTTCGGTTTTTATTTTCTCTTTTTCTGAAATAATATTTTTATGGGAGTTTCATAAATAATTTAACCTTTCAAAAAAAGGTCATAAAAAAAATTAGTGTGTTGTTATTGTTGTTATAGTTTATCAAAACTTTATTATACTCTCATTGTATTTACCGATGATTTCTATTTTTTTAAATGTCGTTATCGATTCGTATAGTTTTTTTTAGAAAATCAATGTTCCGTGTAGTATGTCGTTTACTTCGGAGTGGCCTTTTCCTAATTGATTTGTTATCGACTCGTATAGTTTATTTTTAGAAAATCAATGTACCGTGTAGTATCCTTATATCCTTATTCAACAACTTAAAGAAGGATCGATTCTTTGGGATCCTTCCTTTCTTCAAACGGAAGGAACATGGATAGAATCGTTTTTCATGTACGTTTCGTTTCTTTATCACTTCATGTTTTACGTATTCGTTTCGTAGTTCTTTCAAATTTGGCCTTGTTTGTGTATGTTTCCGGTCATAATTATATTGTGCTTGAAAAATGTTATTTATAATTTTATATATGTATGTTTTTTAGTTGTGTTTTTATCGTTACTTTTAATTGTTGATTCTTATATTTTATGTGTCGTATTTTCCGCGTTTTTTTAAATGTCTTCGATATGTCGTATGTCGGTATATTATTTAACTATTTTTGTTGTTTTATATCGAACTTTCCATTATACTTTTTTAAATATTAAGTGTCTTCGAACTCTCGTTTGTCGGGTGTAACTCTATTAATCAATCGCTGTTGTATAGTTTTTTAAGGAAGTCGGTGGAAAAACTTCCCGGACGTTGTTTACGGGTACAAATCTAATTATTAAAACCGAAAGATTCGACTATAGTTTTTTTTTTTTATAGGTTATGCGACTGCGTACAAGTTTGACAAAAGTTAGTTTAATAACTACCGAAATAATTATTAAATTGTTTCTTATAGACTTTGTTAATGTTAATAGTAGTTATTATATATAGATACACCCCATACATAGAGCGACATGTACATAATTTTATTATAGTTACTACTACTTTTATATAAGATACTATATGTAATGTAATAATATAATTTACATAAACACGGTAAAAATAGGTGTTACTTAATTGGGAAGTGGTGTGTGAGGGGTGGACTTACAATATCAAACGTTGGATGAAGGGGGGTGGGGGGGGGGTGGGGGGGGTTGAATTCATATCATTGTATCTAGGCTAAATAAACACTACCCCTTCATTTAACCACCCACACAATACCCCTTCGATTTCCAACCCAATACCCACTCCACTTGAGAGATACCAATCGAAATGGGCATGATAGATACCCACAAAATGATAGATACCAACGGAATGGGTATGCACCGTGCATTATGCACGGTGTAACGAGACTAGTATATATATATATATATATATATATATATATATATATATATATATATATATATATATATATATATATATATATATACTAGTGGAAGGCGAACCATGTATATTGTATTCCATTCATTAATTGTGTATATTGTATTACCATAATTAGATGATTCTAGATTGATCTTTGAGGAGTATATATTGTAACCTTTTATTGATTAATACAATCAAGTCAACTTCCAAAAACCGGACTAATTGATTTAACCGGATCAAACCTGATTGAAAAATAACAAACTGCAGTTTTATACTTGGTTTTTATTGTAAAAAATCGAACCGTAAAATCAGTTTGGTTCTATTATTGTGTTATGATATGAGAGCCATTATGATCCACATTCTTCTTCAACCTCCAACCTTTCTTTCGGCCACCTTCTTCTTCTTTTTCCATGGCAGCCGAACTCCCCTCTTCCATCATAGCCATAAATTCCGGCATACAAACACCACTAAAGTTCACCTCCTATGAAGAATTCCTAACTCCATTGAAGAGTTGGATTCTAGTTTACAGAATTTAAACAAACAAGAAAACGGGAAAACTCAAGGAGGAAGAAGAGAAGAATGAGAAAAGACTTTATTCAATAATACTTCAATCATCTTTACATGAGCTGATTGCACACTATATATAGACTAATCTTGACTTCAATTAACTGCTAGACAGTTCTGCCGGCTCCAATTAGTTGCAACTGAAGGATGTAGGATCTTAGATCTAAACGAGTTAGATCTACGCGCAGCGGATGGATCACGACTTATACACCACAATACATAATTAAAGGACTTAAACTACTACAAGGGGGTTAAGATCATGTTACCAATATCGGGAAGAGACGCCTTGATCTTCCGATGTGTTCTCCAAACGGCGGTTGGTGGACACCCTTCTTGATACACGAACCTCCTTGATATGCAACACCAAGAAAAACTTAGAGTTTTTATTCTTCTAAAACCCTAGACAAGAAAACTAATTTTTTCTCTCTTTTTATGTGGTCAAGTCGAAATTTGCCAATCCTTAAGGCTTGGGAGAACTCTCTTTATATAGGAGAGTAATCCTTGTCCTCCAAGGACTTAATAATCAAGAGATAATTATTAAATTAATCCTTAATTCAAATAAAAGATAAGTAACATAATTATCCCAAACAAATTAGGATAAATCATATTATTATCTAATATTTCATGAATTATTTTTTAACAAATAAAAGATAAATCACATGTTAAATAATTATCCAAGAAAACTAATTTCTCTCTAATTAAATAACACTCACATTGGCGCCACATATTAGGGTTACTAAGCCCATAAAATGTCTTTTATGTGTATTATATTATTTAGCCCAACTAAATAATATCCATGCATATCAATTAATTAGCCCAGCCAATTAATTATCACTGAGGCCCAAATAACAAGAATATCATTCCGAATTATAGAAGCCACATCGGGGACCATGGACCTATAACCAGTAGCTCCAATAATTAATTATTCATTGAACAGAATAAGTACATTAATTATTAATTCCGGGATTACGCCACCATAAACCCGAAACTGAACTCTACCGATTATAGATGTATACTTATACTCAACCCATAGAGAGAATAAGCGTCCATTGATATAATCACTACATACGGATTAACCCTCCATAGACTGTCCATTCTGAGTGGGAAGTCTCCGTGAACCCGACTTAGAATATCTTATCCTTATTTACCATTAACCCCCTGATGATCAATTAGTACACATATCTGACTAGTAGCTAATTAGTCAAATGTGAACTCCCGGGATCGATCACTTTCTCGGGGCTAACAAATAAGGGGACTATCTCTCTACTTCCCGCAGGAAGGAATGGATTCCATGTCTGTGAAAATCAGAACTACTCACTCATCAGGAGATAGTGCCAACGAGAAGTGGCTTGGAACACATATTTAAGTGAACCGTAACTAACACATCAAACACTACCCCGAGACAAGCAGCACCCTGTGATCACCTCAGGATTAAGGTTGATCCATATATGATCATCTAATGATTTAATAAGATTCCTCGATTACGGAATTATATCGAGAAATTCGGATTAAATCGGTCCGATCTATATGAATGCCATCATATATAAATGCCCCACGTAGGTACCCTCTACCGACAAACGGTCCGGATAAGACTGTCACACCCTAAGGTGTTCGGGCGCATTATTGGTGTTTTAATCAAGAGACCCTAAACTCTGATTAAGTTCACCACGGACTAACAGTTTAAGCATATCTCCACTAACTCAATCCTCACTTGTAATCCATACACTGAGTTAAGTGGATACATACAGATATACTTAGGGTTTGCAGCAGTGTATTACTTTACAAGCGCAAAGCAAGTAATAACGTGAGATAAATTCTGTCATCCATTATTAAAAACAATTACACAAATTGTCTTTCAGGCACTACACCTAACAATCTCCCATTTGCACGAAATGACAAGCAACGATTGTTTTTAGAGCACACCCTTTCTCATATTATTCACAACACTCTTCCACTTGCTCTAAAAGCAGATGAGACATATCCATCAATGCCGTACCCTCCAAGCACTCGACTTGGTACACTGATTAGTTAGGTTGTCGACTCGAGACGATCTTTAGGATTGAAACGTTGCCGGTCCTTCCAATCAGGCGGTACTCTCTCTCAATATGCTTTTGACTTCTTATGACTGAGAAGATCCTTCTAAGCTATCTCTTCACTATTTTCATGATGAAGTGATATCGGCTTATCAGACCTGGAATTACTCCCAGACCAAAAAGGAAATTCTAAGCACTATGAGTAAACACTGAGCCCGAGATCAACTTAATGATCATCCTTAATCTGACTACAAGTCAGAATCAGTGTAGTCAACCATATTCAAGTTTGCACCTGAATATACAAGCATATGATTCCTCGTTCTCTAAAGATACTTGAGGACGTACTAAACCGCTACTTATTGCTCAAATCCAAGATTCGATTGCAATGGACTCGTGTTAAGCTGACTTGCCCTTATCCCAGAGAGACTCTATCCCATTTTCTCTTTATCCGAAGATTTGGAGAATCATTCCTGAGAGGTAGGGTATGACTACTCTCGATGAATGTTGCATACGTATATGCATTATCATCTTATTCAATAAGATGGATGGGATAGCCAATGACTCATTCTCGTGAATTTGACCGAATTAAATTCTTAGAATATAGTCCATTCTCTCATTTAGAGAATCTTGGCGTGTCAGTTTCTGACTTCAGATAACACACTCATGCTATTTCCAAATGTTTCAGTGTTACCTTTCGTGAACACTAATACTACTATTTTACCAATATTGATACCCAGTCTACAAAAGACTTATCAATATTATGGTCAAGTCCACATATTTTAAAACATGCGAATTTTAATGACCGAGAGGTTCTCTTACATCCACAAAGGACATAAGTCCCGGCAGGCAACCTGCCATTTGTTCTAACCAAGACCCTTCTGTTCCGAATGAATCCAGACTTCGTTTTACGGCAAGAAATTCTCAGGGAATCACCCCCATTTTCTGCTTTCTAACGAAATCTAGCAAGACTGAGTGGTGAGAGAGTTCAAGGTCTGGTTAACTCTCTACTTTTTAGGGAATCACCCCTAGACCACTCAGCTTTGTGATGAAAGTTAAACTTTCCTATTCATTCGACTCTTTTCGGCGTAGATCCAATTACTCCCACTGGGCCTGAGACACTCAGGTGGTTCCACAAGAGGCTGAACAGAACTGGAGTACCAAAACTCCATTCACAGGGATAAGGTTTTCGAACCAACCTCTCTCGATCGAGAATCTGTACATGACCCCACAAAGAGCCACATGTTATCAATCACCCCAGCAGACTATAGAGTCCACACAACCATAATGGGTCAATGGTTAAACCTTACTCCCACTGCGTTCTGGGTGGATTGACATTCTGATCTAGTAGTATTTATCAGTGTATTCACCAACATCCGATGTTGGACGTGGCCTGACTAAATCAGATAGTAACTTCCTAGAGTAACCGTACTCCAAGGTATAAGGTTGTTATCTATGTATTCTTTCAGAAAGGGTGTGACAGTCCAACCGTCACTTTCTGATCTCAAGAATCTTATAACCTTCACTCGTCACATTAAGATATTTCACGAATAGTTATATTCTGTGCGTGTGTGCAAAATATCCAGTCCTACCTTCAAGCATTAAATGCTAAATGCCTACATTTACGGAAGTGGTGTGAACCGAAGTCACTCCTTATCCATAAATTCACTAGCATCTTCTAGGTAGACTTCTCGGTTTACATAATAATGTTAACTGTTATTTTGCAACCAATTATCTTAATCGAGTTTAGCGTTGTATTGTAGTACATCAATAACTATATAGGGCAAGTCTATGGTTTCTTTCTCAGTGAGAAACATTCCACTAGGAGGCAGGCTGAGCATCAGTCCCAAGACTATGCTATAGCCTATTTATGAGCATGGAATACTCTATTCTCTGCTAAAACAGAGACTCCGCCTCGTATTCTTTTGATAAACTAAATTGCATTTCGAGAAGTTATCAGACAAAATGTCACCACTCAAAAACTCCCACTAGCTTGTGTCTCTCACTAGACCCCGAAGGTCATGATGAACAAGCTATGTTACCCCTTCAAATCTATTACCCTCTCCCGATTGAAAGGAAACTTAGTCATTGTTCCTTTGAGATAGTGTTCCTAGACTGGGAGATAGGAATCACCCTTAGCTAGTCGTCAGGTCTTATCTCTAGGATATATGCACCAATTAATAGATATTGAAAGGTCGTTTATCTTAATACGGAAACCTTTTACCTTTAATAGTTTTAGATGTGGTACACATACCTATTCATCTTTTCTTAGTGGTTCTGTCTTTATCAAACAAAAGTCCGAGTCTCAGATTCGTACTACAAATGTCATCTTCACTTTGTTTAAGGCAACTGTAGTATCGAGATGAAAGTGAATCCATTTGTTTCAACGAATCTGTAAACAGAAAAATAAATTTTTCTGTGATATTCAAGGATAGAATCCGAAATTCATTTCCTTATATCACTCCCACTATTCTAGCTGAAACAACTGCCCGTTGTCTACTCTATTAATTGTTAATGCACAGCTTCCTTGTTCTTCCAAAGAACTAAGCTACTGAGTCAAGTTACTCGGTTTAAAAAAGTCGCTAAGGATTCATTGGTTAAGTGATCCAAAGTCACTTTACTTATCCTATACTTTCTTTAATTAATGTTTCGGTTTAGCCTCAAACTTAGTTTAGATGATTAACACTTGCAGACATTCTTTCCCATTCTTGACTTTCCTTAAAAGGAAATAGTCTTGAACTAGCAGTTCGTTTGAGTAGACACTACTCATGAACTGTGGGATGTCTAATGAAAGTGTTACCCAGTGGGACTAATTTTCTAATAAATTAGAAAAACAACATAAGATTAAAGCTCCCACTAGTTTATCGGTTCCAAATACCGTCTAACTAGCTGATATATCCGGATCGGAATGGGGTCCTGTTCATCTAAATTGGGCCTATTATCTTAGCCCATCAGCATAGATATTGGGCCTCTGTCTCCTGTGTCCGCTGCTACACGCCATCTCCTACCCGCTAGCTACGAGCTGGGGCCTAGCCGCTAACAATGAAATGGAACCCGTCCGCTAGTCGTAAGCCGGACCCATCTTCTCCGTGTGATCTCTCGCCCATATGGACAAGCTGATTCCAAGACAAGGCACAAATGAGTCCGCTGTTCGCTGCTCGCCATACTTATCGATCCAGCTGGCCCTTCATGACAGCTGGCTAGGACACTTGTATTACATGCATACTTATCTTAGTCATGTACTCTTAATTGTATTGTCAGTGAACAGTAAGCCGACTTAGTTCTTAGCCTATAAATATGGGGTCACAATGTAATAGAAAGCTAATCTCTAATCTAAGATCTAATACAAGCAGATACACTCTGCCAATTTGCCGACACGTTCTATTGTTCATCATAAACACCTATCCGCCACCCTAATTCTTGTTTACCGCCACTATCTCACCGGAGAAATCACACATATCAGCCTCATATCCTCAAGATAAACACTGTTACCGCAAATCTGGTGTTCAGCGCAACATCAGTTGGCTCCGTTACCGGGAAAATTCATCATCATTCAGCTTTTGGAGATCACTTGCTCCACCACAAAGACGATTTCACGGTGTCTCAGGCGAGGTTACCATCACCTTCAGTCCATCGATCACCAAAGCTTTGATCTTCTGGGATAATACAGCCCATAAACCGCTACTCTCCTCATCTCAGCAACCTACACAGAGAAGATATCATCAAAATCATTGCAAACTCACACTTGAGTCCATCTTTAATACCCAGGTTGGTTTATACACCCTTTTATCGGTTTCAGATCTTCAAGTAATAAGAAAGTTTGGTCATTTAGTCGCAAACCGCCTGGAAAACACAAACGCCTTTCACCTTAACATTTTGAGCCAGAAATATCTAAAATCCATAGCCAAAACATCTCCAGAAAAATACCCACAAAATACCATAAACCATGGCTGGCGGGAAAAATTTGAACCCAACAACACCGACTAAGGCAGCCAATCAAGGCTCGCCACGTGGAGCGAGCACGCTGCGTGGAGAGGCTAGTAGGAGGGTTGTGTCTGATGGTGCAGATGCCGGACTTGCCCTCACAACCGACATGCGAGCATATATTCGGGAAAGAACCAGAGCACGCGAAATACATGAGGAAGCAATCAGAAAAAATAAAGGAAAGGGGATCGCTGGGACACCTAACCCAGATAATGAACAAGAGGCTGTTTCAGCAGGGGGAGCGTCCCCACAGCCAGACTCATACAAGATAGCACTACAAGCACACATGGAATATGTGGAGGAAATGCGGGTAGGAAATGCATTGCTAATTGCTGAGGGACTACCACCCCAACCTATCCGCAAATTCAACCCTCCTCAACCCGCGCATAGAGATACAACCAACCTTCATTCCTACAAAAACAGTTCAACCCCAGCGGTCAGAAACGGAAGGAAGCAGTCATGCAACCTCACATCCAAGGGGAGATAGAAAATCAGCACTTGGCCGGCTAGGGCCCGTGGTCGACGATCGCGGTGCCGCCCCAGGGCGACCAAGGAATCCTCGACAGGTCCGTACCCGCACAGAAGGACATGGGGACTCGCAAGATCAAGGAGGGCATCTTGCGTTCCCGCCTATTCCCCCGAATCAGGAGGAAATGGGCATAATGAAAAAACAGATAGAGGAGCTGCAGAAGAGTACAAAAGGTGTTAAAGTGGGGAACAAGTGTGCTTCATCCCAGTATACTAAAAGCGGCGCCAAGAGGGGGAACTCACTACCCTAATTTTATTAACTACCATGGAGCTACAGATCCTCTGGATTGGTTATCCGTTTTTCAGAGCAGAATCAGTTTGTGTACCTCTAGCGACGAGGCCTGGTGTATAGCATTTGTGGGGTCGATGCAAGACAGGGCAGCATCATGGATCCAGCTGTCTTCCTCCTGGTTCGATTTTATCATGGGATGATTTGATCAACAAGTTTATAGCAGAGTTCAAATCAGTGGGAGGACCTAAAAAGACACACATTGATCTGCATGAGGTCCGACAAGGCGACAACGAAGGTACTCACAGCTACTATGAACGATTTTACAAAGTGTATGAGCTAACGAGGGGTTTAGCGGACAACGTCGTCATGAGCAGCTTCGAAACATGGTTGAAACCAGGGTACTTGAAATCTTATTTTGCTCTATCCCCGCCAGCGAACCTACAAGAAATGTTGAGCTCGACTAGGAAATACATTGCCACAGCGGGAAACGAAGGAGCGTCTTCGTCCAACAAAGGCAAACAAAGGACTGAGCGTAGTCCGCCTAGAGATACCCGTAGAAATACAGATCGGGAGGTCAAGAAGCCCGAAAGATTCAAAGAGGTACATTTCACGCCGCTAAGAATTTTCTATACTCAGATGTTGAACGAAATAAGAGATGAAATACCTGAACCATACACAATGGTTCCGGACACGCGGCGCGATGCATCCAAATATTGTGGCTATCAGAGATAAGGGTCATACGACAGACGAATGTATTCAGTTCAAGCGAGCAATAGAGAAATCGCTAGCTCGCGGACACCACGATCACCTCAAATTAGATGCCGGTGGTCCAGACAGGAGGAATCAACAAGCTCGCCAGTTCAACAGAAACATTAGAATGATAACCAAACCTCCTCCCAGTAACAATCAGATCAAGAGCCGCATCGGCTCCATTAACAAACATGTGGAGAAGCCTGTAGTTCTGCGGGGGAACGAGCAACCTCTCGCTTTTACTCGAAGTGAGCTAGTAACTTCAATCAATACAGAAGATATGTGCTTATGCATTTCGGTAGTCATCAATCGGGCCTGCGTCAACAGGGTAATGGTCGACACGGGAGCATGCCGCGACATCTTATACTACAACTGCTTCAAAGAATTGGGGTTTAGCGACTCAAATTTAAGGCCGCATAATGGCACCCTTGAGGGCTTCACTAATCACAAAATACAAGTCAATGGGGCCATCGACTTAGATGTACAGATGGGGGATTATGCACCCTTTCGCACTGAAAATGTGATGTTTCTGGTAGTCGACCTACAGTCCAATTATAACATGATAATTGGGACGCCAGCTTTGAAACAGTTTCAGATGGTAACTTCCATTCCGCATCAGCGGGCAAAGTTTTATGTTGGAGACAGGATCGGAACGTCGATCATCGAGCCTGCGGATGTCCTAACATATATACATGAAATGAGGACATGAAACAAAAGAGCACGAATCGAACAGCCACATAACATGGAAAACATCGACATGATCAGGGTCGCGGTCGAGCCGGAACCAGTCCAAGTGGAGTGTGAGACAATGCAAGTCAGGGATGAGCCTGATTTTACAGCGGAAGATGAGTTAGTCGAGGTAATCATAAACGATGAATATCCCGAACAGAAAGTCAAGATAGGAGCTCGGCTGAGTCTGTCGAAAGGAAAAAATTGATACAAATACTCAAAGAAAATTTGAGTGCATTTGCCTGGACAGTCACAGACATGCGAGGAGTCGAAGCAGACGTCGCCCTACATCAACTTAACGTCGACTCCACCTTCAAGCCGATACAACAACGAGCATGCCAATTCTCAATCGAAAAGGAAGTGGCGGTAAAGGTAGAGGTCGGAAAACTTCTACAAGCGGGGATAATAAGAGAGCTAGCTTATCCTACTTGGCTGGCAAACGTTGTTATGGTAAAAAAGCACAACGGCAAGTGGAGAATGTGCGTCGATTTCACGGACATCAACAAAGCTTGTCCGAAATATCCTTATCAGCTTCCGCGAATTGATCGGTTAGTAGATTCCATTTCTGGTTTTGAAGTTTTAAGTTTTTTGGATGCATATTCTGGATATCATCAAGTGCGGATGGCTGAGTCCGACAAAGAGAAAACGGCTTTCAGAGCCGCCGGAGGTTTGTATTATTATGAAATGATGCCATTCGGGCTGAAGAATGCGGGTTTGACTTATCAGTGAATGGTCAACAAGGTCTTCAGTTCACAAATAGGCAGAAATATGGAAGCTTACATCGACGATATGGTTGTCAAATCCGCTGGGGACGGTCACACCGCTGACCTCCAAGAAACTTTCAACAATGTTCGAAAACACTCAATGAAGCTCAATCCGGCCAAATGTACTTTTGGTGTCCAGGCAGGAAAATTTCTTGGGTTTATGGTTAGTCGTTGTGGCATCGAGGCTAACCCGGAAAAAATTCAAGCTTTGATCGACATGCAAGAGCCTACGACTATCAAGGAGGTTCAGAGGATCAACGGCCGCATCATTGCACTAGGTCGTTTCATATCAAAATCAGCGGAGAAGTGTCTTCCCTTCTTCAAGATTCTCAAAGGCGACAAGACTTTCTCATGGAACGCAGAATGTTCATAGGCATTTCAAGCTCTGAAGGAGTATCTAGGGAAGCCACCTCTTTTGGTTAGCCTTGTAGAAGGGGATATTTTGTTTTTGTATCTGGCGGCTTCGGACCGGGCTATTGCCGCCGTTCTTGTCAAGGAGGCCGGAACCCTCCAAAATCCCGTCTACTATGTAAGCAAGGCTCTCAATCCGGTGGAGAGTCGCTATTTTAATGTTGAAAAATTAGCCTACTCGCTTGTTATTGCTGCCCGAAAACTCAGGGCTTACTTTACTTCACACACGATAATTGTTTTAACGGATAGTCCAATGCGCCAAATACTGCATAAACCGGATCTTTCAGGCCGACTCCTTAGGTGGGCTATCGAAATTACTGAGTTCGACATACAATATCAACCTAGAAAAGCTATCAAGGGTCAAACACTACCGGATTCTATTGTGGAGTCAAGTTTCACCTCGCCACAACCCAGTTCGCCTTTATCACAAAAGCCCACTGCGGCCAGGGGTAAACCCGATCAGTGTTGGCAATTATATGTCGACGGAGCATCCAATCGAAATGGTTATGGGGCCGGAGTAATTTTGATGGAGCCCGGAACAACGGAGGAAATCGAAAAAGCCTTGAGATTCGAGTTCCCGGCCACGAACAATCAAGCCGAGTACGAAGCGGTTATAGCTGGGCTCAAACTAGCCAAGGATTTAAACGTAGAAAATGTTGAAGTCTATTGTGATTCCCAACTCATCGTCAACCAAATCTCAGGGGACTATGACACGCACTGTGTTATTCTCGAGAAGTATGGTGAGATTGTTCGACGATTAAAAGCTGGCTTCAACTATTGCAAGTTCATCAGAATTCGGAGAGAAGACAATGAGCGAGCAGACTATCTCTCTAAGCTATCACTCAAAGAAGAGCTTGCAGACCCTTCAATAATGATAGAGTATCTTGCTGTACCCGCTATAGAGGAAACACAAATCATGGAAATATGGGGTCACAATCTCCAGCCTGCTCACCCGCTTCCTCAGCTGCCTCTCCCGCCTCTCTCGCCTCTCTCGCCTCGGTAGCCCGGCGCACACGCTCCTTAGGTTCGCCTCATCCACAGAGGGAACCACCCAATCTGGATCATACATTGGAACGTATCGTTGAAGCTCAATATCGGAAAAAGGGTATGCGCGGGTGAAAGTCCTTTAGATGATCGGAGAAGGGATGAGTGAGAATCCATTCTTCCAGGATATCGAGGTCAGGAGTGTTGATGAGAGATAAATTAACACTCATTATTATAACATTTCACCCCATTTCTGATACCGTTTTGAGCATTTTTGTATCAATTCAAGTCAAAATTACTAAGTTTTATTCAAATGTATAAGTAGTAGTTATTATATAAATTATCGTATTTTTATAAGTTTTTTATTAGTTTTTGTACCGGTTTAGTAACCGGAGTGTCGTGTCGGATTTACGTTTGGTATTTTGGTGGTTCATTGCAGGATTATATATTGACCAAGATTCCACGTAACGACATGTTTTGAAGCCTAAAATATGGATGTTGAGGGAAAGAAGAAAATGCCACAAGCTTACGAGTTCAACGGATCAAATTATTTTTCCTACGCGCTTCTACCGTAACCTGTTTTCGATGGAAATTTGAACCGAATTAGAGGCTTTTTCTGGAGAATATTTCTTGACTAAAGTTGTAGATATTTAAATGAGCTTTCCAACGCATTTTGAATCACGTCAATCGGAGGTCTACAACTCAAGTTATGAATTTTTTACCGAACAGTTGATATCTCGGGTCGAACCGGATATTTTTGGCTCAACTTGTTGCATGTTACTCCATGTGCTAACTAATGATGATGATGATGAGTCATAACAAACTCATCAATACCTCCCATATGCTTGTAACAAACTTGGCATATACTTAGCATATTCTCCAAAAATATCTCCCTCAAATATCACCTCCCTCATTACAACCTCCCTCAACTCCCCCTATAAATACCTCCCCATATCCATCAAAAAAGCCTTGCCCCATCTTGGCCACTCTTGGCCAAGATCTCTCTTCCCCACCTCCTCCCATTTCTTCCATTCCCCTCTTCTTCACCTCCGTTCTTCATCTCTTTTCTCGTTTTATTTTATTTTCGGGCCCGTATATACATATGTCTATGTATGTATATATGTTTTTATAAATAAATAGAGTAGTATCGTGATAATGCTCGGGAAATTATCAGAAGTCCGGTGTTGCTAAAGTTGTTGTTATGTCCAGAAGAATACGACTTCTGAATCAGCATCTGTAATCGGGTAACTTTTCGAAGTATTTATGTTTATGTTTGTTATTTTCTTCTTTTTACTTTTTATAATGTTATTAGGCTAGATCTAATAACTAGCCAAAGTTATGTAATCGTATTATTTCGATCTTTTCGTTAAAAGAATGATGTCTAAGTAAAAGTGATTAAAATTGAGTTAAAATGAATCTTTTCTATTTCACTACGTAACGATAATAAATTCGGAATGACGTAATCAATCATGATGAATACCACATATAACCTGGCGATGAACTGACCAGAGAAGTCAGGATATGAGTAAAAATAGAAAAACCGGAGGGTAAAAATGGCCGTCTGATTAACGGAATCCTATTTCCTACCCGGGGGCAGATTTGTCCTGGAAAGATGAATCTTATTGAAATTTGTACTCGAGATCTTAATAATGTTAAAATCACAGTTTAATTGAAACTACACCGTTTGTGTTAAATCGATCCGCTTGACAACCGGAGCCTCTTGAATAACATCGGCCGTCTGACGAACGGAATAACCTCTTTTATCCGGGGTAGATTTATACTCGGTACCTGTTTTGACTAACTAAGTTTAGCCTGGGGCAGTTGTGGACATTGGACTGATGACAATTTGACATATGACAATTTCATACGCTCGTGTGAGGAGGAATTGTTGACAATAGGAGTACACCATTTCATTTACTCAATTGGACCTAATAAAAAGGAAGATCGAGCACATTCTATTAATTGAAAAGATCGAATAAATTGATTATATATACTTTGGCTAGTTTAGTTTATAAACTATATATTGGTATATATATATATATATATATATATATATATATATATATATATATATATATATATATATATATATATATATTACTATTTATGTACATCTATATATATTTATATATCTATATATATTATATTAGAATAACTTTTAAATTACGCATTTATTTTATGTTGGTTAGAATAGTAGTAATATGTGTTATAAAATTGCGACTTAGATCGAGTTAATAATAGCTTTTTGGTGTTTAACCCCACTTAAAAGAATTACCATGTTTTCCCTGAGGAATACGACCTGACTCACCAGACTAGAGCTACAATTTGACCCGGTACACTGCCGGTTAGGATCTGTATAGCCTAGGTAATGTCCGTCAGCTTTCTGGCGCCGTTTCCAAGGTTAGGTTTAGGTCTGTCAAGTGTCGCCGTCATGCGCCAAGACACACCTTGCGATGTGATAGAACCCTTGGTCATATCCCATCATAAAGTTTTCGTCAGCAGCGACTTTGCTCGCGGCCTCAATCTGGCCTTGGACACTTGAGCTCAGATCCTCCAACTGTTTTCGTAGGTCCGTGCACACTGCTTGCTCGGCTTCCCAAGTAACTTTCTGCTTCATCTCCTTCATGGTTTGATCGACGGACCTACCCTGCTCCACGAGTTCAGAGTTAACCTTTTTGGCTTTAGCGAGCTGTGATCTTAACTTCTCATTTTCCGCCTCAGTTGCGCTCAGGCTACCACGAAGCCCAGCCGACACTTCATTTGCGGCGTCGAGAGCTTTCCGACAGCTCTTTTCCGACTTTGACGCTCTCAGATATGGTGCTTCTTTAATCATTGATGAACTGCGCCAAGCCGGTGCCAACCTAAAAAGAAGAAGAAGGATCAGCGAGGTCAATATTAACTTGAGAAAAATATAGATAAAGAAAATAATAAAGCAAAGGTAGGAAAGATGTTTACCATGCTCACCGTGGCACCATATAAACCCCCCAAAGCGTCGATATTCTCAAGAAAGGCACGGCGGGGATCAGTTTGGTCCGTCATGACGACTCTGTTTGCGATCCCGCGACCAATCTCTAGCTAGACATTGCTGGGCGGACTCCATCTTAAATGCCTTAGTGGGGGCACGTCAGCGATTCCCCTTGCGATTGTCCGTGCCATTGGCAGGTCGAGAGGTTGTTGCCGCATGAACTCTCTATCCAACCAGGCGGCGGGACATCCTCCAGGCCCAACAGGGACTCCAGCAAAAGGCACCACCGTCTTTGTGCCCGCCGAAACTGTCCCACCGGCCACAGATTTTCCTTTGTTAGCAACCTCTTTCCTCGGAGGATCATCAGTTCTGGACTTTTTAGGAGGAGGGACATCCTGCTCGCCGCTGCCATCTCCTGCTGGCTCAATCTCTTCAACAACAGCTCTTTTTTTCTTATCACCCGCAGGCGGCCTCGTGAGAGTGGACTGCTTCAGGGTTTTGCTCGCCGTGGTTTTTTCCCCTCCTTGCTTAACGGGCAGTTGGGTTGATTTCACAACCTTAGCTCCAGAGGCTCCGGCCACCCCGCCGTTAGGTCAACCATTGGGAGTGGGGTTTTGATCCCCTTTAGCTCAGCGGCTCTTTTTACTTCACCAGTGATCTTCCTTCTTGTCAGCTGGCTGCGTTGAGCTAACTTATCCATGGTACCTGCGAAGAATGAGGTTTATTAAGCGACCAAAAAAATGACATGAAAGGAAACAAGCTATAAAAAGTATCAAAACACAAGTGAAAATCCTACTCGGGGCTCGCATAGAAGGGTCGCCGCTACAAATAACTCATTGAGAGGGCATGCACTTGCCATGATGACACTCCCCATACCAATCTGGGTCAGTCGGCAATGGGTCCACTACCACTAAGGGTTCGCCAACGCCGGCTCTAGAAAGTCCGGCCTGTCTGAGGTAAGGCTGGCCGACATCTAGTAGCAACCTCCAATTAAATGCTCGGGCTTGAGGTTCACCTTTGCGGGTATAGCCCATGTCATCTTTCAATTCGGATATAAATTCATCATCGTCAAATTGGGTTTTTATTGCGGCCAGATGCTCTGTCTTAACCGAATTCACCGGCAGCTTCTCAAACGGCCATCCTATTCGGGACTCAACTTTCATACATCTCTTGTCCCATTTCGCCACTTTGTCAGGAAGATCGAATAAAATCCGGGGCCTACCACTGCTCGAGGACCGACTTCACGGCTGGATTTGGCCGGCACCGCCTTTCCGAGAGAAACCATAAAAATACAACAGCGCCGCCATCGACGGTTCGCGTCCGCTCAACCTGTTGATTATGATGAAGGACATAACCACGCGGACTACTCCCAGACTAAGGTCGCAGGGCATCACCTTCAGCTCCTCCATGAACTTAACGAAAAATGGATCAAAGGGAGGTCTGAGTCCGGCCACAAAATGGTCGTAGTGCAACCACAGATAGTCTTGTTGCTCCCGACCACAAGTCCACGACACATTGGTCGCGCCCATACTGACGAAACGATAATCCGCGGAGATATCATACGCGCCCAACGCCAAGGTATAATCTTCCCGGTCTCGAAACTCCCTCCATCGAGTAACAAGATCACTGTCTGCTCGCTTTTGCTCTGCGAGCTCTCTTTCAACAGCAGCGGATCTATTCTTAGGCGCCCTCTTCTTCTTTGCGGGCTCGTCAGAGGCAGTTTTCCTTTTTGACACAACGACCTTTGGAGACTTTTTGGGCCTATCCGATACCATAGCGGTTTCCACGGCTTCCTTGACCTTAGCGCTACGTTTAGCGGCTCCAGTATTTATAGCTTTCTCCATCCTGGTAAGTAGACCGCTTAGCGCCATCTGGTCGTCATCCTCGACCTCGCCCCCAGTAGCGCCCTCACCGATAACTGCGACCTCAGGATCAGTGTCTATATTAACAAATTCCTGGTCCTCCTCAACCATCACCTCTTCGGCGCCGCTCGAACTAGCCTCATCCATGCTCGCATCTTCTGAGCCATAGCCCGCAGCGGCCCTAACCTCCTCGTCGGATTCGGTATGCTCTGACGACATTTTGGAAAAGTGAGAAAGGGCAAGGTGGATTAGTTAAATCACCCAGGTATGGAAATCGGGCCGAGGTGAGAGCATTCACACCCCGACACCTCGCCCTTCCATCTTCCTTAAGCAAAAATTGAGCCCAGAAAAATCCCCAATTTACCCAGAAAAACCCCCAGCACAGCCCAGAAAAACCCTAAAGTCACCAAGAAAAACCCCAAATAATACACATTCAAACGCAAACCCAAAAACTTATGCACCGGCAAAACACAAAACAACAAGGCTTATGCCTACAAAGGAATTTCCGGAAAAAAAGAAAGAAATCGCAAAGAAGACAGGGGGGAATGGGCTCATGGCATTCATCAGTCGGAAACAAAAATTGCAGAGGCAAAATCACAGCGTTCATATTTCTAGCAAGAGGAGCAGGTAAAATAAGAGCATAATCGAATCAAAAAACAAATAAAGAAGTGAAATTTCGTACCTGATTGATAAGAGAAGAGGAAAAATGTAGATCTTTTGACTGAAATGAACGCTTGCCGGAGACCTATTTGCTATTGCCGGAACCTGCTTGCGAATCGCCGGAGTTTCCTTGCTTTATCGCCGGAGAAATTATCAGAAAGGAAAAAAGGGAAAAGTGGAAGAGTTGGGGGCAACGCCTCTATTTATAGAGGGAAATTTGAGGGGGAACGACGCTTGGAATTTCGAAATTTGAATGTAATGATGACTGGAACGGTTACCGATTTTTTCTCCGCCAATCAGAGCATATGACGGTTCAGTTCAACCGTTGTGTCAGTGCACGTGACTGACGTGACGTTTCGTGAACCGATACGTCTGTTACCATCTCCAACCGTTCAGCTCCCCTCTGGAGGCCATCGACCTGCCCGATCACACTGCCTCAAAATATCACAACAAACACGTACCTCTTCAAGCGGTCAACATCTATTAATACCCGCTGTGGCCTATTCAACAAAACACTTCTGATAGAACAATATCACTAATTTAAGTCCGACAGAGCGTTGTCGGCGATAAAGCCTGTCCGCTGCAATGCGCAGCACATAATCGGTAATTCGCTACGCGATACTAACACTGATTCAAGCCCGATAGAACGTTATCGGCGATCAAGCCTGTCCGCTACAAATGCACAACATATAGCTAGTGGTTTTCACCAACACTAGTTCAAGCCCGATAGAACATTATCGGCATACCTCTGTCACTAACGACAACACAAAGATACGGCTCCTAAAATTCTTCTTCATGTTCTACTCTCCGCCTTGGCGGACACGCCAGGCACAGAGTAGGGGGCCATTGATATATCCGGATCGGAATGGGGCCCTGTTCATCTAAATTGGGCCTATTATCTTAGCCCATCAGCATAGATATTGGGCCTCTGTCTCCTCTGTCCGCTGCTACACGCCATCTCCTACCCGCTAGCTACGAGCTGGGGCCTAGCCGCTAACAATGAAATGGAACCTGTCCGCTAGTCGTAAGCCGGACCCATCTTCTCCGTGTGATCTCTGCCCATATGGTCAAGATGATTCCAAGACAAGGCACAAATGAGTCTGCTGTTCGCTGCTCGCCATACTTATCGATCCAGCTGGCCAATCCAGCTGGCCCCTCATGACAGCTGGCTAGGACACTTGTATTACATGCATACTTATTTTAGTCATGTACTCTTAATTGTCTTGTCGGTGAACAGTAAGCCGACTTAGTTCTTAGCCTATAAATATGGGGTCACAATGTAATAGAAAGCTAATCTCTATTCTAAGATCTAATACAAGCAGATACACTCTGCCAATTTGTCGACACGTTCAATTGTTCATCATAAACACCTATCCGCCACCCTAATTCTTGTTTACCGCCACTATCTCACCGGAGAAATCACACATATCAGCCTCATATCCTCAAGATAAACACTGTTACCGCAAATCTAGTGTTCAGCGCAACATCACTAGCGACACTTTAATTTATGATTCTCCAATTTTTCTATTAGAAAATTTCTCGTGTAGACACTACACAATTAAAATTCACTAGAAGAATTTTATCGTCCCAATCATCTTTCAAACTGACTACGGTTGTCTCTCGTTCTGCACGAGTGACAGCAATGACATATTTATTTACGTCACTTAAGTTTTGAAGGCTCGAGAGAAATACCTCTTCCGAAAAATTAATCGCATGTGAGATTAATAAGTACAACGTTCTAGTTACTTACCACTTTTTAACGAAGTCATTACTAGTCAATTTTACACTAGCAGTCTAGCACCCTAGAGAGATATGTATAACAGTTGTAAATAAATTGACAGAATAAATCCAAATCATACACTACTAATAAATTTTAGGAACTATAAACTAAGTACTTATAGTCTATCCTACCGTTCCAAGGATTTAATCTAATACCTCAGTGCCGCCTTAGGGTAGGTCAAAGAGATTTCGATTAATATTGAAGATAAAATTGAGAATCAAACATCTCATTTGTGATCGTTAATCACCTTTCCTTTTTCAGCCAAGGTACTACCAAAAATACCCTTTATGAGTGTGACCTACTGTCTCAGATTTTTAGGTAGACCCCGAGTGTGCCGCCTTAGGGTCGGTCAGTGACCCGACGAGTACCCAAAATCCTATCCTTTCGGAGACCAAGCCTTGAATTTTGATAGCGGTGAAGGCCTTCCTTGGGGAGGCCGGTCCTAGGCCGGCACGAGGCGTCACCATTCTCTCACGTTGCTTGTGTCAACAGTAGAGGCCGTGGGGTCGGCTGTCGCCTCTCCCGCCCCCACTCAATATTTTGAAAAGTGGTGGGTTTACTGATCATATTTTTGGACTTGATGTTACATTAAGGAACAATAAATCACAGGCCCGATTGGTGTCGGTTATGTGGGCTAGCCCACCCGACCTAATCGTTGGAACATATGTGGCCGTCGGACGGGTCAAGACTAGGGGAGCTCCGTTGAGCCGTAGTGGCTCTTCGGATGGCTCAGCCTTGCCGGACACCCGTGCAAACGCCACACGTGGAGGGTGAAGTCGATCGAGCCGTAGCTACTGTTGACCACCCAACCGTGGTTAAACCACTTTCGAACCATGTTTGCCCGTGATTATCCAATCCTTAAACATCAAACTTTCACGTAGACACTATGGAACAAAAAACGGAATCTCGTCTAGGTAAGGTGGAATTCACCGAGAATCCAACACCTTAACCACGAGGTTTCAGGACTTTACTCCCTATGCTTTCATAGAGTGGGATTCACCGAGAATCCATCACCCAACCTCGACGATTGAAAAAACCCGTGTTCCTCGGTTTTTACCCTAATTAGTTTCTAATTAATATCAAACAATTAATTAAAAGTAATTGCATGTTTTATACATGCCTAACTAATTCCTCGAATTAATTTCTACATGTATGCATATGGAGTGGAATTCATGATATGATGCATGTCATGGCAATTTTCCGGTTCTACACATACAATCTAAACATGTATACTAGTGCGCAAAATAAACATCGAGATGGACCGTTGACACCTATGTTTTTTTAAAGAACCAATTATGAATTGTTATATGATAACGTCCTTAGTATTAAACTGTGGTAGAGAAACCATGATAAGCGATTATGGTTGATGAGGTCTCTAATCACTTTAATAAGTTTGATACTTAAATGTCTCTAGGCTGATGTACTATTAAACAGGGCATTGATAGTATAAACAGACTAGCCCGTATTAGATGTCTTCTGTCTTTAAGGGCATGGATAGATCTCGTCTATCAAAGTGTAGAGACACTTGGACTATACGTGGACGTGTATTAGAGAATGCGTACGTTAGACTGACCCACTTGCACTGTTAAGTGTCACACTATGTGGCGGTTGTGTAATTATCCTTAAGACCGGAGTCTACATGGCATCACGGTGTGGATTGTCATGCTGTTACACTATTGAGATTTCCCCTAGCCATGGGGCGATCATGCGGTAGTGATTGGGTGTGATACTGAAGCATGCAGAGTATACGTGGTTGGTCGTCTGAGAATCGCGTATCCTATGATTGGGATTGAATATCCGAAATGGCCTTCTTATAAGGAATGTCTAGTTCTCGTGAATCTTTGCAAAGTGGGAGTAAATGTGTTACTTCGAGAGAGCATGATATCCAGATTATAAGATACGGTCGTTGATGTTTTGACACTCGACTATCGACCGTATGGATATTATTACAACGATGGGATTGTAAGTTACACGGTAACTGTTTCACATGAAAGGTAGTAGTCATTGCATTTGACTTTTTCGATGATTGGGGGTCACGGTGTGTTGCTAGACGCTATCCCGTGATCGTTAGGCATGAAGGGCATTTTCGTAATTTGCATTTTGTGTCTACGGCCAACATATTATGAAGCCTATCGGTTCACACACATATGAACATCTAGCCGGATTAAAATGTGGTTATAGATGATAACCGAATAAGGAAAGTTTATCTCACTGCTATAAAGGTTATAATAGTAAATTAATATGGTAAACGGTATTTATTTATTGTGAATAAATATAATACAAGATATTAATTATGTTGATTAATTAAATATACATATGTTAGATATGTATGTCCCAAATTTATTGTGTATATTGATACACATGGAATTTACAAATTTTTTTTTTGAAAACCAACCACTTTTATTATTCAAATTAAATCCGCTTGAACAACGGTAGTAACAAGGTTCGGGGGATGTGCTCCCCAATCAATAACACCCAATGAATCAGCACCTAAACGTGCTAGAATATGCGCCGGGTCATTACCGGTACGCCTAACAAATGAAAAACAAACTGACGCAAAATGTGCTGCCTCTGCCCTGCAATCCTGCGATAAGCTTCCAAAGGAAGAGAAGTCGTCCCACCGATGTTGCAGCCGCTGAACACAGACAAGAAAATCACTCTCCACCACCAACTGTGCTAGTCCCAACCACCGTCCCTCCACTAGTGCCATAAGAATCGCCCTCAACTCCAACTCCACAACCGCTATGCCTGGATCTAATCGAAAAGAATAAGCTGCCAGAATAGAATCCTGATGATCACGGAAGATAAGACCTATCCCTGATGCATGCGGAGTGGCCGAGGCATCGAGATTTCACTTTATCACCCCATTAGGCGGCCGCTACCAACGATCCCGCAGCTCTTGTTGCTGCACTGCACGAGATACCTGAGTAGCTTGAAAGAACTCTCTTTCTGCACTAAGCGCCGAGGAACATACACGAGTTACATACCCCGGCTGACCGTCATAAACAGTACTACATTGCGCCTTCGAAATATGCCACATCACCCACACAAATTCCCTCACCTCCTCCCGCGACAGCTCTTCTTGAATGAGCGTGAATAGGCCCTTAAAATCCGACACCCTTCTCGGACGTGCCAGAGTCCCGAAAGCCGTTTGCTCCCATACTCTAACCGCCATCTCTCACTCGAAAAGAGCTTGCGCCAAGGTCTCATTTGCATCCCCACAAGCCAGACAACTACCATCTCCCACATTGTGCTTAGCCAAATTACGCGATATCGGCAAACAATCGTGTAAACACCTCCACAAGAAATGATGAATACGTGGCTGAACCGCAACGTCCCAACATTGCCTCCACACCTTGTCCAAGCCACCTGACCCAGACGCCACTCCCCCTACCAACCCTGGACTATAAAGAGACAATGCCAACCGATGGCCAGACTTAACCGTACAAATTCCCCGACTCTCATAGTGCCAAATACGTCTGTCTAAATGAATGCCCTGCGTGATCGGGGTACAGAGAATCGGGTCGCTCTCCCAAGCTTGAAACCGCTCCCGCACTAATGGAGCATTCCAATGCCGGGTCCTAGGAATGAGCAAATCCGCTACCTTACAGTTTGACGGGAGATCGTGTCCTGCATGCGGCACTCGAAATGAGCTAGGGAAGTCCACCCAGGCATCGTGAAATACAAAAACAGAGGAACCATCCCCGACCTGCCAATGAATTCCGCTCATCAATAAGTCCCGCCCCTCTAGCAAACATCGCCATAGAAAAGAAGGCCTCGATGTACGGGTAGCCGCTAAGAACGTGCTATTGCGGTAGTACTTCGCCCGGAGAACCTGACCCACTAATGAACCCGGATGCAGAAGGACGCGCCAAGCTTGCTTAGCCAAAAAGGCCAGATTAAAGCACTCTAAGTCTCGAAACCTCAATCCCCCCAAGTTCTTCGGCATACAACAGGTTTCCAAATTCTTCCAATGGATCTTACGCGTCTGCCCTGTATCTCCCCAGAAAAATCCCCGAATCTCCTTTTCCAGGTCATGCAAAATAGTGGCTAGGACTTTGAAACAATGCATAGGAAACGTAGGGATAACTTGAAGTACCGATTTAATCATAACCTCTTTCCCTCCCGGTGATAGAAGCTTATCTTTCTAACTAGACAACTTTTTCCAAATTTTCTCTCGTAAATAGGCAAACGCTTCCCGTTTACTACGCCCTATCATATATGGTAATCCCACATATTTACCGGAACCGTTGTCCAGCGGGACTTGTAACATCTGAGACACTTCCTCCCGCATATCCTCCGCAACATCCCGACTGAAATACAAACTTGACTTGTGGAAATTAATAGCCTGCCCAGACATATCCCCATACCGCTGAAAAAGCTCCAATAAGGTCTCGACCGCCCCATCAAACAACTCAAAGAATAACATACTGTCATCCACAAACAGGAGGTGAGAAACTGCAACCGTATTACTACCAAACGATATACCCCGCAACGCGCCCGAGCACAACAGCTGCTGATAAGCGCTGTCAAACCCTTCGCACAGATTATAAAGAGAAAGGGAGAGAGAGGGTCCCCTTGCCGAATACCCCGAGTCGGCCGAACAACATGACTTGGTTTACCATTTATCAAGACTCGATACGAAACTGAGGAAACACAGCGGCGTATCAACTCCACCAATGAAGAGGGAAACCCCATGCGAGCCATCACCCCCCACAAATATGCCCACTCTACCCGATCAAAATCCTTGGCCAAATCCAATTTGAGTACCGCATGATTATGACATCCGGCTGTTGCACCCTACATTGAATGAAAAGCTTCAAAAGCCACAAGAGCATTATCAGTGATCAGCCGGCCAGAAATGAATGCACTCTGATTTCCAGAGACAACAGTGTTCATAACAAGTTTGAGCCTGTTAACTATCACTCTCAAGATAAGCTTATAGACCAAACTACAATGAGCTATGGGGCGAAAGTCTGTCATAACCGTGGGGGATGAGACCTTTGGGATAAGGGTAATGAATGTCTCATTGATGCGCCCCAGATCCGCCCCATTATTTAGAATGTCAAGAACTACCCGCAAAATGTCAAATCCCAAAAGATGCCAATACTTCTGCATAAATAAAACATGCATACCATCCGGGCCAGGCGACTTCCGTGGTGGCAACTGTTTGAGGGCCACCATCACCTCCTGTGCTGTGAACGTCTGAGACAAAGCTTGTCCCTGATACTCATCCAGGGAAGCGAACTGCAACCTCTCCAAATCGAGTTGCGCACCATTAAATGCAAAAATATGCTGAAAGTAGTCAACTGCCACTCACTCCATATCCACTGGCTTAGTTAATGGGACTCCCTCACTATCATGCAGCAGAAATATAGTATTCCGCTTACGCCGGGAAGAGCCTTTGTGGTGGAAGTAGGAAGTGTTCCGATCATGTGCCATAAGCCAGTCCACTCGGCCTCTCTGCCGCCAATAATCCTCATCCAAAGTATACCAGTGATCAAGTTCTTGGAGCAAAACCCCTTTCTCTGCAACCGAATAATCCACCGACTCCTGCAGAGCTTTTAACTCAGCCTCCTTCGCAGCAATAGATGCTCGAATATGTCCGTGCTTGGCCCTACTCCACACCCTCAGATTCTGGCGGGCCATAACCACACGCGAGTAAATATCATCCGCACCCCCAGAAATACCACTATGCCAAGCAGTAGCAAACATACTCTCAAACTCCTCATCCCGGGTCCAGAATATGTTATAGCGGGGTACTGGCCTCCATCGAACCTCCCCAGTTCGAAAAGGATTACTGTCTGAGATAAGTATCGGAGCATGGTCGGATCGCGAGCTGGAAAGATGATAAACCGCATGCCGGGGGAAAAGACTTCGCCACTCCAAATTGGCGACTCCCCTGTCTAAACGAACCCGTGTGGGCAGCCCATCATGATGACGGTTACACCAAGTGAAGGGGGCCCCAGTGAATCCCTAATCAGCCAACTGGCAATCCGTTAATGCTCGCTGGAAGCCAAACATTTGCCGAAAAGGCCGTTCACGTGGCCCTTCCTGCTCCGTTTGCAAAAGTATATCATTGAAGTCACCCGCCACAAGCCAAGGCAATGCAAAAAGGGAGTGTAGCCTACGCAAAAGACTCCAAGAATGCTCCCGCTCCTCTACCACTGGATTCCCATAGAAGCCGGTAAACCGCCAATCATTACCATTCCCAACTTGAACAACTGCATCAATATGTCCATGGCCATAAGTCTTAATACGAACATCACAATCAGCCTGCCAGAGGAGAGCGAGGCCTCCACTAGCACCCTCACTACTAACAACCAAAGCATTAGGGAATTGCAAAAGACAGCGAACGTACTCAAATCTAGTTTTATTTAATTTATTTTTTGACAAAAACAAAAGAGACGGTGAATAAATATTTACAAGGCCTTTTAAAGCATTGACTGCACGGGGGTGGCCGAGCCCCCGACAGTTCCAGCATAGAATACTCATGGTGCCGGGTGGGCCTGCTCCTCCGCAGACTCCACCAGTGGCAAATTCATAGTAACTGTCTTCTTGGCTAGACAAATTTTCTTCATCTCGATCGCCCCATCCACTTCCATGGAAGCCTTACGCTTCCCTATAACCAACGGCCCCAAAGAAGAAGAACCGCCCTTGGCACGAGCAAGACGACGATATGTAGACACTCTCATACGATGAATCATCTGTTCCTCCCTCAACATTGGCATCTCTCCGCGGAAAGTTAACTCCGGCATCACCACCAATCTTCCAGTAAAGGAGTTAGCCGCCCCTGATACCCCCTCATCTCCACCACAGTTGCACCTTCCTCAAAATTATGGCTAACATGAGCTACAAAAGGAATGAGTGCCTGAGACGCCCCAACACCATCAGACGATTCAAGGAGCATGCCCCCCAATGTATCTCCATCTCCGTCCCTAGCACTCTCATATCGTTCAGCCCCAGCTCCACCCCCTATAACCACTAGCAGCTGTGATCGACCGGTAAAATTCATCCGATGCCCGTAAGGAAGCCTACGTTGATGCTCTACCGACAACTCGCGATCCAATTTAGGACAAGCTCAAATTGTATGGTCCAGCACACCAAAATTGTAACATAGGTAAGGCAATCGTTCATAAAGGACCCACCCTCGCATTTCAGCCCCCTGTTCATCGGACAAACACACACACCGGCGTAAAGGCCAATCAACCCACACCTCCACCCGAAAATGAAAGTTCCGCACGCCCGTTCTCTGAACCAAACGAAGTTGGCCCTCAGAACAGCCCTCAAAAAAATGCATGAGATGATCCTCAACCTCTTCCATGTAGTATTGAAACGGCAACCCCTACACATTCACCCAAAAACCTTGCCGCCGGGAAAGGGCCCTGTTTAACTCCCAGCCCTCAACCCATGGCTCCACCGCCAACAAATACCTACCGAAACTCCAAGGCCCTCCAGTCAAAGAAAAATCTCGATCCTGTCCGTGATCAAATACACACTGAAAGGTATTTCTGCGCAACCGAACCACCGTAAAAGCCGATGTCTTCCAAGATCGTGCCATGGCGGTCTGCAAATTCTGAGCGGCCACATCACGTGAGGAGTTTGACTTACAAAGAATACTACGTGCCTGAACCTCTTGTGATGGCCGGAGGGCCGTTGCAGGCAACAAACAGCGCGATGCCTTCCCCTCGGTTAAGATTAGGGTTTTCAATAACTCCTAGAGGCGTTTAAATCCATCGCGAAAGGACAACAGGTCTGCAATTGAAGGTAATTAACACAACTTACTTGAAGAAAGACTCCAACTTCAGCGGAGAGGGAGACGTCAACGACGGGGAAGAACTCTAGCAGAGAGCGGCGCTCAATGGTGGGAATAATCGAGGAATATATCTCTCATGGATTTTACAAATCAATTAATCATAGTATTATATTAATTGATTAAACATATATATATATATTTGATATGTATGTTAGGCGCCACTTTCCAAGTACATTAGATGTATTTGGATTGTGCACATTGATTGATAAAATAAATAATATTATCATATATATATATGGACATGCGTGAGTTGTACATGTATATAGGATATACATGTGCACAACTTTATTAGTTATATGTATTTGTATATAGATTTATATATGTGATAAATACAAATATGTAAATTGATTTATGGTAATAAGATAAATATAGTCAATATAAGATATTGGCATTATATTGGAAATATTTAATATAAGATATTGAATATTAATGAGATAAATCAATCAAATATATTTTCCTTATGTTACTAGTAAAAGGTTTTCTTACTCTCCACTCTTATAGATGACGCCACTTTCCCTATAAATAGGAAGTGAGTGTCAAGCTCTTTTGTACAAGACAACTCCAAGAACTAATAGTTCTTGTGATAAATAGAGAGACTTTTAGAGAGAGTTTTGAGAGAGAGAAAGGCCGGTCTAGCAGCGGGATTTTTCTAGTAGCAATCCAATGGTGGATTCCGGTGGGTTGTTCGTGTGGACTAGCGGTAGAGGCCGAACGCTTGGGCGGCTCCGTGCATCGCTACTCTCCTTAGACGGTCAAAGCGTCGATCTTTTAGATCAACCAAGGTAACCACCATCTTTAGCTTATCTGTTTATTGCTTAAACGAAGTCGATCCTGGTTAAAGGAAATAAAATTTTGAATTCCGCTGCATTCCCGCGTAGATTTCCTAACAGTGGTATCAGAGCGAGTTTCGAGCTTAAGCAATAAGCATGTTAATATGCGTAGTTAATTTTATCATATAAATCACGTAATTAAAAGATGAAAGATTTATGATTCGCAAAACGATACACGAAAAAAAAGAGGAGATTGGGTGGTGCTCGGCCGACTGACGGCGGCACCACCACCGGCGGCGGCTGGGCAACCGGTTGCCGGCGTCGGTTGACCGGTCAATGCTGGCGGATCTCCAAATTTTTGTTTTGTGTATTTTGTGATTCAATATGGTTCATAGTTGTGATTTGTAATTCCTCTTTTGTTTAGTTGTTTCATGTGGCTAACCAATGGTTTAAATAGTTTGGGTCCCACATGGCATTAAAATAATAATGGCATTTCCAAAATTTGTTTGGAATAGGCCTAGGCACTTTCCAAATATTTGATTTGGTAAAAGGCCTAGGCTAGGCCACTTTCAAAATTTTGATTTTGGAAAGTGGCCAGACATATTAACCAAAATATTGGCCTTCTCCAAATTAGTTTGGGATAGGCCTAGACCATTTTCAAAATATTTGATTTTGGAAAAGGCCTAGGCCTACGCCATTTTCAAAATATTTGATTTTGAAAAAGGCCTAGGCCTTGGCCCTTTCAAAAATTTTGATTTTGGAAAGGGCCAAGGGAGATGCCCTTTGGTTTAGGAAACCAAAGGCATCTATTTTGATTAAGAATCAAAAGGAAAGAAACAAAAGAGACTTAATTTTAATTTTGATTTATTTTAGAATAGTTTTAATTAATTAAAATTGAAATTAAAATCGTTTAAAATTAACCGTTAATTTTATTTCGATTAAAATCATTAATTAATTAAATGTTAATTAGTTAATTGATTGGATAAAATTATTTAATAGATTAAATGTTAATTGATTAATTAAGACGCGAGTAGTTAAATTTTAATTTTATCTTTTTCATAAGATGTTATTGTATGGATTAGATATAGTTGATATAATATGATTATATGGACCTCGATTGATCATGGACTCGACCGATAGGATATATGTGAATGATTTAATTTTATGTTGGTTTAAAAATTGTCCTAGGCCGTTATGAAGAACGTGACCTAGTTTATTTTCTGCATTTATCCCATTCCCGTTAGCTCCCCCCGTCTGCGGCGGGTGTATTTATTTTATTAGATAGAATTAAATGTAACAAGAATGGAGCAGAAGATGGAGACCAAAGAAAGACGAAAATAAAGATCCCATTGGAGAATGGAGCATTAAAGATCCTATTGGCGGTTGCAGTTACCCTTAGATTGTGACCCGCGGTTCCGTCAGTTTGTATTCGAAACCGCACCTAGGAAAAATCCATGATCATACCGGTTACTTTACGCATTTATTTATTTTGTGCTTGTATTTATTTTATATGATACGATAGATGCATAACTAGGCACGATCTAGATGAATGCATATGATGTATGTCTATAGAGATAGATGTATAATTGATGAGACCGTAATTAAAATTAATTAAGTGTACATAAATACTTCCACAAAAAAATCAAGTCGAAAAATTGTCTCCTAATATCATAGCGACGGTGAAGAACCTTTGTTCGGATCCAACTGATCGGCCCTCATCGGGAGTTGACCTACCACGGGTATATCGTCGTTATTGAGATATGATCATATGAGATCTCGCGAATATTGAGTTATGACTTGACTAGAGTATTGCGGTGATTGGCCCTCGTCAGGACCGTCTTATTCTAGAGGCAAGGGGTTGACTACCACATAAAGATGCGAATTGTCAAAGAGTTGACTAGTCAACCACCAAGAGTCACATAGAGATGTGATTGGTAAGTGTTACATACCTTTCGAATTATTCCGGTTGATCGGCCCTCGTCGGGAATCGGGGTAACCATATGGGATCTTGGCCACTAAAGAATTTTGGAAAATTCTTGAAAGTCAATTGGGAGTAGTTGACAAGTGGGAGCAAAATCATAAATCAAAAGACCATTTTTGATTTTGCGTGTATAAACAACAACACTCTTTTATCTTTATTTTATGTTGTAGTTTTTAGCAAACTTTATATTTATGTTTTATTCTCGATTAGTAAAACCAAATTAAGACTGTTAGAGGTTCTCAAAATGGTTAAGTAAATTTTAATCCTTTTAAAATAAGAAATGACGCTAGCAACCCCGTTTATAGTAGTTAGAGACAAGGAGACTACATATTCAATGCAGTGCGCCAAGACTTTAGTTATTAAAGAAAAGCGGAAGCTCATGATATTGGATACGATCCAATATGATCATTAGTCATACGATGAAAATTAATTCATAGGTTGGATAAGAATGACCAGACCGAATTTTGGAAAAGTTATTTTCAAAATTGTATGATTTAAGTATTGACTTAATTCTTTAATCATTGCTCAAAGGTTAATTAAATAGTTAATGTTTTGAATACGATTCAAAAGGTTAAGTAAACTGTTTAATAAAGTTTAGATTTTCTTTAAAAAAGGAAATTGAAGACATAGCTCTTGTGATCTTTCTTAAGTCTTATGAAGACTACACAAGAAATTATTTACTAGTGCTTGAAGGATTAAAAAGGAAAGTTAGGGCAAGTGCTTAAATAGAGGACTTATTGAAGCCTCTATCCTAAGAAAGCACATTGAGACAATCTATCTAAATTCAAGTCAACTCTCGGATATATGATATCCTACGAGTGTGATTAAGAAAGATTAAATACGGAATACACTAAGATTCGGAAAGTGAAGCAAACGTTGCGACTTTTTCAGTTTTGTGTTCTGAGTCTAGTAAACTGATAAGGGACTAAATAAATGTTATTGTGTTCTGGTTCTTATGAAGAACACAAGTTCAGTCATTTGTTAGGATTTAGTAGACATATTCAATTGTAAGGAATAAATGTTATTCGATAAAGTTGAAATGTCACTGAATCTGACATACTAGATTGATGTCACTATATAGTTGATATATGTGAAAAATCTCAACTAAATATTTGTATGGCTGTTATCCTTGATTTGTGGCTGTTCTAGGCACAATCTCTATGGAAAGAAAGTGTGTAACCAAACATCATTCTGATGATGCTGAACCATATGATTATGAATCATGTGGGTTATACGTATCTTATCCAAAGAGGACTAAAATACCTTTTTAAGAAAAGGTTATGAAAACTAGAAAATTGACTAGAGCCTTAACATACTGATGTTTGTTGGCTCATGATAATTAATATCACAAATAATTGCTTATTAATCTTTATGACTATCTTAGAAAT
This sequence comes from Gentiana straminea, assembly GCA_036785695.1. NCBI lineage: Eukaryota > Viridiplantae > Streptophyta > Magnoliopsida > Gentianales > Gentianaceae > Gentiana > Gentiana straminea. The sequence goes on from JAVUPR010000019.1 coordinate 971,455, forward strand.
AGTTGAGTGTACTTATTAAAGTACGACAATTCGGAAAGCCCGAAAAGTTCGAGCTAGTACGAATATGAGATTGATAAGTTACTTAGGAATTAATCTTCAACTGGATTGAAGTAATAAATACCTAAAGGGTGTTTCAGAAGTTGTCTGAAAATGAATTAGATTCTCCCTTGAAGGATATCATTTTTGGGATACGCAATTAGATTGTGCTACTAAAATGGGAACAACACTTTATATGATGAATGTGTGACGCAAGCCATGCGAAGTATCCCTTACCCGTTTCTGGATTGCCCCTATACTTAACCGAGTTCCAAAGAATAAAGGTTGAATAAATTCCATATTAGTTATGGAAGAGGATAATGTCGAATCTATCTTAACCGATGATTTGAAGTTGTCATAGGCAAAGTCAGAAAGGCTAGGAGCCTAGTACGACATATGCAACTTTGTGGAAAATCTTAGCAAAGTACGCTAGATAATATTTACTTGCCCGCGGAGCAAAAGGTGTTTGTCTCCAAACATGCTATCTTCTAGAGGAAGTATTTCTTCCAAAAGAGACAGTGGGAGTAAATAAGATCTCAAAAGAGTTTGAGAACTGCAAAGATATACTCAACCATTGGAACATGAGCAGACGCCGCATAGCGATGAGGTGTACTACACTGCTCAGTGTTAAGGGTGATTTTATACGTTTTATAAGGATATATTTTATATCACTTTCCCCCATATTCGTATGATTTATATAGAAATCGAGCTTTATATTGAAATATTGAGCAAATGATGTTTTTAATAGTTAAATCTCAAAACGTAACGATTTATGTTCGTAATTGATGATTTTATGATATTTTGGAAATACGTTACGCTTTGGTATGTTTTCCTATTCTTGTAGATACTCATTGATGGTGGAAAAGGTGATCCTAAAGAGCTAATTTCGAGATGAGGGAGGATCAATCAAAGTTATGGAAATTGGAAGGGATAAGGAAAGAAATCAAGAAGATAAATGTCGGAAAATCGTGATTCGGGTAGTGACGACCTTCCAACGCAGTTCTTGATATGATAACAACCGATTTGACTCTCGACCTCAAGAGAAGAGTTGTAGGGCTTGAAGAGAGGATTCTACAGGATTTTGAATCACTCCATTCCGACTTACGAGGCCCGAGATATGAGCGTTACAAGTTCAGAATCTGTTCCAGGAAAGCTGGACGGGCGTCCGACACTATGGACGGGCGTCCGCCACCGACTGAGCCGAAACCGCCTCTGATTTTCTATAAATAGCAGCGCGTTTTCAACCCTAAAACATATATTTTCGACTCCTATTGATCCCTAATCATAAGAGAGCAACCCTAGGTCGCCCCAGCCCCTTTTGGGAGGCTGGGGTGGCAAGTTAGATTAGGTTTTTATTTCTGCGTTTTCCTTCTTGTTCTTCCATGTTGGTGGTTTTAAAGCTGTAAACTGGAGCATCCATGGTTATTTTTCAGCAGCGTTTTGATTTCTCCTTTGGATAATTTTGTGAGTAATTTAATTTAAAGCTCGTTTCTTTCCTTTGATTATATGTTTATGCATGTATATCGGAAGATGATTGCGATTGATGTTTATTATATGATGGAAGTTGTGTAATTAAACCCAGATCACCATAGGAAAGAATAGATTTTTAACCTTGACATAACGGAAGTTGATAGGTTGATTATCTAGGTTGTTAGATTTAATAAATCTTGCACCTTGTTTTGTTTGCGTCAATTTTATACATTGGAAGATGATAGATTGATAGACGAATTGCTTACGGAAGTAAGGATTCATACTTTTGATAGGTGAATCACGACTTTGATTAAATCATCATAAGATAATCTAGGGAGGAAGTTAAGGGTTGCGGGATGGTGGATCATGTTTGTTCTATGTTTTATTGCTTTGGTCATTATCATGTTCGTTTTATTGTTTTCCGTTAGTTGCCGTTTAATTTAGTTTATCGCTTTCAATCTTTCCGGCTTTGGATTAACAATCCTCTGTCCGGCTTTATTCTCCGTTTTAGTTTAGGTTTAGGTTTAGTTAATAAAGAAGAATTAATTAGATTAGATTCAACGTCCCTTTTCCCTGAGGATCGATACCCGTACTTATCCAACTTTACTAGCAACTACCCGGTATTCGGCCGGTTAGGAGGTAGTTTTGCATGGTAGTATAGGTTTTATAAATTTTCTTTTGTTTTAATGATGCAAAATCTCCCCAACAAAAGTGGCGCCGTTGCCGGGGACTAGGTGTCATGTTGAATCTAGTTTTGTTAGTTCTCGATTTTGTTACGTTTTATTTTTGTTTTTAATAAAAGTAGCGTATACCAAGTTGAGAGTTTTTATTTTGCCGTGTTTCGATGACCGTTAGGTTAAGAATGTGCAAAAGTTTTTTACTCAACTTGTTTTACGTGAAGTTTGTGTTTTTTATGTAACCTAGTCTAACCCCGTGCTTAAATTTATCGCTGGTCGTTCTCGTGTTTGTGCTATGTGTTGATGTATGATGTTTAATTTAGTTTAGGGTTTTCTCGCATTTTTCCCGCTATTCCGCCGTGTGTTCGATGTATGGACGAGCGTTCGGTCTTTTGAACGCCCGTCCGCACTTAACGTGCGGTGTAAACGAGCGTTTGGAATTGTTGGACGTTCGTCCGTTCCGAATTTTCAATCCTCGCTCCGATTTGAAGGATCGACGGGCGTCCGAAATTCCGAACGCCCGTCCGGTCGGTTTTCAAGGCGACGAGCGTTTGTTTTGATGAACGCTCGTCCGGGGCCGAATTGCGGTGTGAACGCCCGTCCGTTTCGCTAAACGCCGTTCAAGGTCCAGGTTCTTCTTGATCTTGTTTTAATGCTTTTATTTAACTTGGATTGCTTTCATTCGAGCTTCTGTGGCTAAGTAATATTACATAGATGTCCCGAACCTACATATTTTATATTTTTTTCCATCTATGAATCCATGTTAGATAATTGATTCATTTCTTATACTTGATTCATGCATGCTATAGTAATCGTCGGTTCTCGTATGCTATAGTTGTTATGTTAATGTTAGTGTAGCTAATGTCGTTTACGTAGGCCGCATATCTTGTCATGAATCTTGTTAGACCTTAAGACTTACGTGCTTCCCGTGTTTTTATAGTTCATATGGGTAGCTACCGTCGGTTTTCCGTATGCTACGTCCTTTCTCCATATGAGTTATACCCGTTTAGATAGATGATCGTTGGTTTCCATAAGTCTATCACTTTAGATAAGTCTTAAGGCGCGTCGCATGTAGTGACAAAGACGTCGTTTATCGTAACCGTCATTATGTGGTAGACGTTTATATACATGTCATGTTGCTAATTAGTGGGCTAGTTTTTTTTTTTTTTTATTTTATTTTCTTTTATTTCTGCATATCACTTAAATGCATTTCATTTAGTTGCATTTCATATAGTTGCATTGTTTTTCTATTTTTCCTTTTATTTTTCTTAAGTGTGGTCACTGTCGGTTTTCGTAATACCACCTAGTTTATTTTTCTTTTTGAGTGTAGTTAACTGTCGGTTTCCGTAATACTACCTCGTTTTTATTTTATTTTTAGGATTTTTCACGTAGATTGCATTGTAGTATAATTTCATATAGTGCACCTAGCCCCGCTATGTTGTAATGTTCCATGTATCATTATTTCGTATGCACATGTTGGACTATATTTGTATTATAAGCTTCGTGGCTTATTTGACGCTTAGGTGTCCCGTACTTTCCATTGTTTGGTGATTTTTCCATCTAAGCCTTTATATCATGTGCTTACTTCTTGTTTTAGCAATTTGTTATTTCCCCCGTGTCCCCGAGATGCCGCCATGTTTCTTCAAGTGGTGCAGTACATTAGTAGTCGTTTTTGTCAAGCTAGCATTGGAAGTTGAAGCGGGAAGGACTCCATATGACATCACCATTGTTTTCTTCTTCACCACTCTTCGGATCATCACGAAATCGGCTAAGTTCTTTTATCTTTTCTTTAATTTCGCACAACATGAGGACATGTTGTAATTTAAGTGTGGGGGAGGGGAATAGCTTATGTGGTATCTACATTCATTTGCCATACTATTTTATTTCTATGAAAAAGTGTTTAATTTTTAAATTTTTGTTTTGTCCCGAGTGAACAAATGCATATCTTTATTCGAGTTATTATGTCATTGGTGCATTATTTTGCATATTTAGTAAATTTAGTTGTTTCACCCAACACTATTTTTCACGTGCCATAGTAGATGATGAGCTATGTTTTAAAGCTATGCCCATTTGATTAGAGATTTTTTTTTGATGATTATCGCATGATTCTTTGCTTCCATACGAATTTTGGAAATTTTAATAGTTTGTATTTAGAATTAAAGTATGACGTGCTGTGAATATCTGAAGGTTTGAATGTGATAGGAGGGATATAATTTAAGGTTTGCATACCAATCTAAGATGAATAATATGAATTATATATATATAAGTGTCGGAAGTAGCTGCCGATGATTTGAGTGCGGTAGGGCATTATCACGAAATGTCCTATACCACTATGAGGTTAATAGCTCCCGACTGCCTGATGATAGTAGTCCAGCTAGGGTGTTATCCCGAAACATCCTATTGTCGGGAATGAGGGCATATATGCTATATATGTGGAATTGATTGAACTTTAAGAAAAATTAGTGAATGGCAATGTGAAAAGATGGTTGGAAACCTTAGTTATCTTTCGACTATCCCCGTATAAACCGAAAGATATGTTGTAGGGATTATCCTCTAAGTATGTCGGAAATATTTTAAATGCTCCCTATTATCTTTTCGGAATGTGTATGTTTTTGTGAGGTGCATGTTATAATCATTTTTATATTTCTAATTTAAATGGGATGTTGGCTAGTTTTGCTTGAATCAATTTCAAGTGTGGATTTAGTGGAAGTTTATTATGGCTATGCACACACTCACTTGGGTGAACCTCTAAACTACTTGAATATGTTTTATATTTGCTAAGATGTTTATTTGTCTCGAGTGATGATTATGTTTTGTCTTGCTCGGGACGAGCAAGGTTTAAGTGTGGGGGAGTTGTTAAGGGTGATTTTATACGTTTTATAAGGATATATTTTATATCACTTTCCCCCATATTCGTATGATTTATATAGAAATCGAGCTTTATATTGAAATATTGAGCAAATGATGTTTTTAATAGTTAAATCTCAAAACGTAACGATTTATGTTCGTAATTGATGATTTTATGATATTTTGGAAATACGTTACGCTTTGGTATGTTTTCCTATTCTTGTAGATACTCATTGATGGTGGAAAAGGTGATCCTAAAGAGCTAATTTCGAGATGAGGGAGGATCAATCAAAGTTATGGAAGATTGGAAGGGATAAGGAAAGAAATCAAGCAAGATAAATGTCGGAAAATCAGGATTCCGGGTAGTGACGACCTTCCAACGCAGTTCTTGATATGATAACAACCGATTTGACTCTCGACCTCAAGAGAAGAGTTGTAGGGCTTGAAGAGAGGATTCTACAGGATTTTGAATCACTCCATTCCGACTTACGAGGCCCGAGATATGAGCGTTACAAGTTCAGAATCTGTTCCAGGAAAGCTGGACGGGCGTCCGACACTATGGACGGGCGTCCGCCACCGACTGAGCCGAAACCGCCTCTGATTTTCTATAAATAGCAGCGCGTTTTCAACCCTAAAACATATATTTTCGACTCCTATTGATCCCTAATCATAAGAGAGCAACCCTAGGTCGCCCACCCCTTTTGGGAGGTGGGGTGGCAAGTTAGATTAGGTTTTTATTTCTGCGTTTTCCTTCTTGTTCTTCCATGTTGGTGGTTTTAAAGTCGTAAACCGGAGCATCCATGATTATTTTTCAGCAGCGTTTTGATTTCTCCTTTGGATAATTTTGTGAGTAATTTAATTTAAAGCTCGTTTCTTTCCTTTGATTATATGTTTATGCATGTATATCGGAAGATGATTGAACACTCGGTGCACACAAAAGTTCTGTAAATAACCTTGAGCTTGAAAAGGCTGCTGGTATGTTCATCTTGAAGAATGAATATCTCACGACTTATGAGGGAATGTTTGAAAGGCAAGATTGAGAGATATGGCCTGAGGCCGTAATATCTGAAATAGATTCCATCAGTGACAACTAGGTTATGAACCTAGTCTGTCTTACCTAGAGGGAATGTCCCTGAAAGGCTAAAATGGATAGTAATATGATTACCATAAGGTAAGTTGATGGCTAAAGGGTTACGGGGCTAAAACCTTGTGATTACCTTTATGCTGCCAGCTATGCTTAATAATAGTCAGGTAGTGCTTGTTGTAGCTACATGTCATGGCTATATGATAGTGTTGAAAACGTTGGGCAAATAGCACGATGTTCATAGACGATAACATGATATGTGAGCCCACAAGATCCATTTATGGACTCGAACAAGTTTCTCTAGACATTTCTTTGTTTTATAATCAAAGGAGTTTGATTTAGTCAAAAGAAGGGATATGCCGATGTGCAAGAAGGATGGTGGAAGCGTGTTACGATTTTTGAGTAAGGTATTGGATATCTCTTTCGAGAATTATCATCCCATGTCACAGTCAATTAATGTTTGGTAGTTCAAGGTCTTTGCGAAAGCATTTGGATTAGCAGTTCTTATTTTAGAAGTAAGAATCTATAGTGATAGATTTAACTGCTGTTAGATTATAGTTTACCTATATAGATGTGATGCTAAAAGAGTTTAGCATAGATCACGACAGGGGATACTGCTGGCCGGTGTTCTCAAGATCTATGTAAGTTAGGACGTTAGTCCTAAAGATAAGGTGAAAGATGATGATGCTCACGATTTTGCTATTACGATAGGAATCATCATAAGAGTAATGTCAGATGTTCATAGTCCATGAATAGTCATGAGCAAGTATGAAAGTGAATCTGGTGAATGTCGAGAATATCCTTAAACAAGTTAAAGAAAAGGTTCCTAGTTTATTGAAACTTGGAATTAATTAAATGTAGATGTACAGACGTATATCCCGAGTCTTATAAAGGCGAGTGGGAGCTACAGTCTGGGTTCACAGTCACTTTGATTAAGTGATACAGTGAGCTGGAAGCTATGGGTCACTGTAAAATCTACAACTAGGCCAGAACACAGTAGTGCCTTGGAGGCGTAGCGGGAGCAGTACATGGATCTAGGAGGTTCATCCCTGAACCTTATATGGTTCTTCCACCTTTTCTATATAGCTGATATAGTAAGTGGATTCATGGCTTGAAGCAAGGATCAGGGTCTCGTCGGAGATTGGTGTGTGTGTTGAGGCGGTTCCTTTGACTTGGTCATTTGGAGCATGGTATGAAGATAGTCTGAGTCCCCACGGATAGCGATCCGTTTCATGGCTACGGCTGGTCGCGAGAATTGCATGAGATACTTGTGTTTCAACTTGGTCTTGTGTGTGCGAGTGATTGGTTTCTACTATTTCTTTATGTATTATATATATATATATATATTCTTTATGTTTATATATATATATATATATATATATATATTAAATGGCTTTTATGTTATCATATATATGTTCTTTTAAAGAACCAATTATGAATTGTTATATGATAACGTCCTTAGTATTAAATTGTCGTAGAGAAACCATGATAGGCGATTATGGTTGATGAGGTCTCTAATCACTTTAATAAGTTTGATACTTAAATGTCTCTAGGCTGATATACTATTAAACAGGGCATTGATAGTATAAACAGACTAGCACGTATTAGATGTCTTCTGTCTTTAAGGGTAGGGATAGATCTCGTCTATCAAGTGTAGAGACACTTGTACTGTACATGGACGTGTATTAGAGAATGCGTACGTTAGACTGACCCACTTACATTGTTAAGTGTCACACTATGTGGCGGTTGTGTAATTATCCTTAAGACCGGAGTCTACATGGCATCACGGTGTGGATTGTTATGCTTTAACACTATTGAGATTTCCCCTAGCCACGGGACGATCATGCGGTAGTGATTGGGTGTGATACTGAAGCATGCAGAGTATACGTGGTTGGTCGTCTGGGAATCACGTATCCTATGATTGGGATTGAATATCCGAAATGGCCTTCTTATAAGGAATGTCTAGCTCTCGTGAATCTTTGCAAAGTGGGAGTAAATGTGTTACTTCGAGAGAGCATGATATCCAGATTATAAGATACGGTCGTTGATGTTTTGACACTAGACTAACGACCGTATGGATATTATTACAGCGATGAGATTGTAAGTTACACGGTAACTGTTTCACATGAAAGGTAGTAGTCATTTCTTTTGACTCTTCCGATGATTGGGGGTCACGGTGTGTTGCTAGACGCTATCCCGTGATCGTTAGGCATGAAGGGCATTTTCGTAATTTGCACTTTGTGTCTACGACCAACATATTCGGAAGCCTATCGGGTCACACACATATGAACATCTAGCCGGATTAAAATGTAGTTGTAGATGATAACCGAATAAGGAAAGTTTATCTCACGACTATAAAAGTTATAGTGGTAAATTAATATGGTGGTATTTATTTATTATGAATAAATATAATGCAAGACATTAATTATGTTGATTAATCAAATATACATATGTTAGATATGTATGTCGAAATTTATTGTGTATATTGATACACAAGGATTTTACAAATTAATTAATCATAGTATTACATTAATTGATTAAACATATATATATTTGATATGTATGTTAGGCGCCACTTTCCAAGTACATTAGATGTATTTGGATTGTGCACATTGATTGATAAAATAAATAATATTATCATATATTAATATTAGATGTTAATATATATATATATATATATATATATATATATATATATATATATATATATATATATATATATATATGGACATACGTGAGTTGTACATGCATATAGGATATACATGTGCACAACTTTATTAGTTATATGTATTTGTATATAGATTTATATATGTGATATATACACATGTGTAAATTGATTTATGATAATAAGATAAATATAGTCAATATAAGATATTGACAATATATTGGAAATATTTAATATAAGATATTGAATATTAATGAGATAAATCAATCAAATATATTTTCCTTATTTTACTAGTTAAAGGTTTTCTTACTCTCCACTCTTATAGATGGCGCCACTTTCCCTATAAATAGGAAGTGGGTGTCAAGCTCTTTTGTACATGACAACTCCAAGAACTAATAGTTCTTGTGATAAATAGAGAGCCTCTTAGAGAGAGTATTGAGAGAGAGAAAAGGCCGGTCTAGCAGCCGGATTTTTCTAGTAGCAATCCAATGGTGGATTCCGATGGGTTGTTCGTGTGGACTAGCGGTAGAGGCCGAACGCTTGGGCGGCTCCGTACATCGCTACTCTCCTTAGACGGTCAAAGCGTCGATCTTTTAGATCAACTAAGGTAACCACCGTCCTTAGCTTATCTGTTTATTGCTTAAACGAAGTCGATCCTGGTTAAAGGAAATAAAATTTTGAATTCCGCTACACTCCCGCGTAGATTTCCTAACACTATATGAATGCCATCATATATGAATGCCCCACTTAGGTACCCTCTACCGACAGTCCGGATAAGACAAACACCCTAAGGTGTTCTGGACGCATTATTGGTGTTTTAATCATGAGACCCTAAACTCTTATTAAGCTCACCACAGACTAACAGTTAAGTATATCACCACTAACTCAATCCTCACGTGCATGCCATACACTGATTTAAGCGGTTACATACTGATATACTTTAGGGTTTGTAGCAGTGTATTACTTACAAGCACAAAGCAAGTAATAAGGTGAGATAAATTTTGTTATCCATTATCAAAAACAATTACACAAATTGTCTTTCGGGCACTACACCTAACATTTCCAGCATTCAAGAACCGCTATACAAGACTTGTTCTTGTCAGATAAATAGATAAGTAAGAATAAAGAGCAATATTTCCAAAACAAATGAATATTTAATAATGTTACATTTCACTAGACAATTATACCTTACTCTCGGGTCAGTAAGGAGAATTTAGACTTAGATTTTCAGTGCTATGAAATCTCGAGAATCCTAATATTAGACTCTGCTCATAGGCTACAAGTAATAAGGAGTGCAATTTATATACCGGATCCGGTCAGCAACCTCAAACAAACTTAGAGATGAACCATATCATTATTCCAGACTTCTAATAAAAGTTATCAGTAAAAAATATTAATACATTATATGTTCAACAATATATTACTTTAGTACAATTATTATTATTTCAGTTAAATTGCATGCATTATTTTCAGTTAGATATTTTCAGCACAGATAACATGCATTGTTCAGTACAATTATTTTCAACCAGTATGCATATTATTGTTTTAAGACTTACCCATGAGTAAACTTTGGAGATTTGCTCAGTGACTCCCTTATAGTTCTCTAGTAATGTTTAGACACTTCTTACGGAACATTCATTACCACAAACCAAACAACTCTTTTTCAATCCTCGTGTCCTCTCTCAATGATAGATTCGATGAAATAATTTATATACGTGTGTGTTCATATGTGTGTATGTATCTTTCATGCATAAGTGAGAAAAACTCCAATTTTCATGTTCATTTTAGTTAGAAGGATATGCGAGTTTTTATGGCAGTAAAGTCACGTGAAACTACGATTTCACTAAAAATGTCTACATTTTCATAAATTTAGCATTGATGAGATTGAAATCGCAGTGCACAAACACAAATGTCAAATAAATCTTTGCATACATAAAACCCACAGACAAATCCTTGTAAAAAAATAATAATAATAAAGTAACAAAGATAAGTAATAGGGATTGTCGGCGCACACTACACGGTCTGCAAGAGAAGTTTTCTGCAGATACTTTTTCGGTGATTTATCTCTCTATTTAGTGATTTATCTATGAGTTTCTGTATTGATTTTGAATGTTTCAACTACTTATTCAATATCATATTTAATTGTATTTTGAGTAATGATACGTGCACAACGGTTGTGCCACAACGAGTGACACAACGGTTATCTACACCTTTGATAATAATGTGTCTAATTTGAACAAGTTTAAATCTAGAATTATCAACGGTGCAGATCAATATTGTATCACTCGTTGTGCTCGTATCATTACTCATTTATTTCTCTTCAATTTCTTAGTTTTCCTTATGATACCGTTAATCCAAACATGGTATAAATATATCAAATGCGAAACTAATATCTATAAGAGTCTATTTTTTTTTACCTATATATATTATATTATTATTATTATAAGGAAGCACGACATAGTTCTCGTGACATTTTCTCGTATCCAAAAAAGAAGCAAAGGCAAGCAAGTTTCACTCCACAGCAAAGCACACCCTTTTCTTTTATTTTTTTATTGTGAAAAAGTGGACTTAAAATCGCACTCAACCAAAATGCCCTTTGCTTCATTTCGTGCCTAAATATGCACTTTCCTTCACTTTTCAACGTTGATTTTCTCATCAATATGCCACGGAATAAGAATAAACTATATAAACACGCAAAGTTGCATCTCATACTACTTAGAATTTTCTTCAAACAAAAAAAAAATGGCCTCAAACAAGCCTAAGCGGCCCCTTTTTGCTCTAAATCCTAGTCTTGTCACTACTTTTTTCTTCATAGTTGTCTTTACAATCCCTGCTCTTCTTCTCCTCCATAGTCCAAAGATTTCACTCTGTACTTATTCCTCTACTCAGATCAATTCGTTTTACGGCGATCTTCGAACCGCTGAATTCGCATGGAATATGCTAACATTTGAACACAGAACACCCCCTCCTGTTGTCCTTAGAATAGCTCTATTCTCAAGAAAATGGCCTACCAGTGGCACACCCGGTGGCATGGAAAGACATGCCCAAACATTACATACGGCTTTAGCCCTACGCGGACATCAAGTTCATGTCTTTACATCTCCATCAAAAGATATAAATCAGATACAAGAAAGCCCATTTAAACCAGTGATTCATTCGTATAACGGTGAGCCAAATAGATGGCGGTCCGAAAAAGCATGGGAGAAGTATGAACAAGAGAATAGCAAGGAACCATTTGATGTTATCCATTCAGAAAGCGTGTCACTCCCTCATTGGCTAGCACACGAAGCGTCTAATCTTGTAGTGTCATGGCATGGCATTGCTCTAGAGAGTGTGCAATCTAGTATCTATCAAGGTTTAGCCTTTGAGCCCAACGGGACGATGATTCTTCCGGTTACGGATAATCATAGCCAACAAGGTGTGATCCCTAAGGTTTTGAATGAGATAAGATTCTTTAGAAGCTATGCTCATCATGTTGCTATAAGTGATAGCTGTGGTGAAATGTTAAGAGATGTATACCAAATCCCGAATCAAAGGGTCCACGTCATTTTGAACGGTGTATCCGAGGATGATTTTCAAAAAGATACACAATCAGGGAAAGAATTTAGATCCAAAATCGGTGTCCCTGAAAACGCAAGCATAGTTCTTGGTGTTGCAGGAAGGCTAGTTAAAGACAAAGGACATCCATTACTTTACGACGCCTTTTCTAAGCTTAAGGACAAGCATCCCAATGTGTACCTAATAGTTGCAGGATCAGGGCCATGGCTATCAAGGTACAAAGATTTAGGGTCTCAAGTCATAACCCTGAAATCATTGAATCCAGCCGAATTACGTCGATTCTATAATGCCATCGACGTTTTCGTCAATCCAACATTAAGGCCACAAGGCCTTGATCTAACCTTAATGGAAGCAATGATGAGTGGGAAGCCTGTGATGGCCTCAAGATTCCCTAGCATTAAGGGGACTATTCTTGTAGATAAGGAGTTTGGTTTTATGTTTGCTCCAAATGTAGAGTCATTAATGGAGGCATTGGAATTGGTGGTAGCAGAAGGTTCTAGAAGGCTGTCACAGAGAGGAAAAGCTTGTAAAGAATATGCCGATTCTATGTTTACAGCAAGTAAGATGGCATTAGCATATGAGAGATTGTTTCTTTGCATCAAGAACCAAACTTTTTGCTCCTACCCCTAGTTAACCCTTGTCATTTTCTTTGTGGGTGTGGGGGGGGGGGGGGGTTGGGGTTTGGGGGGGACTTTTTACCATAGATTACTAGATTGTTGCAGAAAATATAGATTGTACTTCATCCTCTGTTATGTATCTTCTAATGAGTAAATGAGGTGACTTTTTATGAAGTACCAAACTGAACATAAAAGAGTCATATGAAATCATCATAGCATTAGCATCATTTGTGCAAAACAAATGTTATCTGGTTTTGATTAAACAAACCACAGTTTGAATCAAAGTTAAACCATTGTATTTCTGAAAGAAATTTTCGTTAATTTCTAAATGTGATAGTTTCAAATATGGAAAAAAGTTATTTGGTGCTTGTTTTGGATTTGTTCAATATATCTAGATTCAGGGCATAATTTCACAACAACAATATATCTATGCAATCAGAAGGTAGCCCACCAAGCATGTTGAATCACATAAATCCTCCATAAATCTATAGACAAGTTTTTTGAGGAACCCTTCCAGAGAAAATTCTTGTTTAACCTATCAAGATCCTCACAAGTTTTTTGAGGAAGCCAACAACTTTGCATCACATAGGAGGATAATAAGCGGTAACAGACTAAATAAGGGTAAGTCTCCCAGCATTATTTAGAAGTTTCTCTTTCCAACCTGAAAGCCTGTGTAGGACTTTTTCAATGAGGAGATTAAAATTCCTACCACTTTTTCAAGGAGGAAATCATAAGCATCATCTCTTCATATTTTTTTTAGCTCTTCCATAGCTGCAGCCTTCCATTCAATTTTAACCATGTAGTACAAGTGTTTTTGATTGATAGGTCTTTTTAGGGGGTTTTATTGACACATTTTCCTTCCGACATAACATTTTAACTATTATAATTTTTAGATATTGTTATTGATAACCCAACAAATCGGCTTTCGTGACACCACATTGATTTCGACGGTGCAGATCATCATTGTATCACTCGTGTGGCACAACCGTTGTGTCCGTATCATTACTAATTTATTTCTATTCAATTTCTTAGTTTTCCTTACGATACCGTTAATCCAAACATGGTATAAATATATCAAATGCGAAAATAATATCTTTAAGAGTCTTTTTTTTACCTATATATTATATTAGTATATAAGGAAGCACGAATATAATGAGGAAGGAATAGAGATAAAACATAGTTCTCGTGACATTTTCTCGTATCCAAAAAAGGAAGCAAACGCAAGCAAGTTTCACTCCACAGCAAAGCACATCCTTTTCTTTCATTTTATTATTGTGAAAAAGTGGACTTAAAATCGCACTCAACCAAAATGCCCTTTGCTTCATTTCGTGCCTAAATATGCACTTTCCTTCACTTTTCAACTTTGATTTTCTCATCAATATTTAACTCAAAGAAAGAAAAAAAAATCAACTTCCTATGGGGAAATTATATTAACACAACGAGCGATATAACACGTTTTTACACCAGTAATCAGATGTAGGTCCGTTGTAGTAAATGATGTAAAACAGTGTTGTGTCACTCGATATGGTACAACTATCGTAGAAGTAGCACCACCTAAAAATGAATAACACAACAGGCTTTTATATCATTAATTATGATGCATAACTAATTGATCATAATATAGGGCTCTCTGTAATCAAGACTGTAAAAATATGTTGTGTCATTTGTTATGACAGAAACCCAGTTGTGCCACTGGCATCACCCAAACCTAAATGCACACCATAAACCATCTCTATATGATCATCTCATACTACTTTGAATTTTCTCCAATAAAAAAAATGGCCTCAAACAAGCCTAAGCGGCCCCTTTTTGCTCTAAATCCTAGTCTTGTCACTACTTTTTTCTTCATAGTTGTCTTTACAATCCTTGCTCTTCTTCTCCTCCATAGTCCAAAGATTTCACTATTTACTTATTCCTCTACTCGGATCAATTCGTTTTACGGCGATCTTCGAACCGCTGAATTCGCATGGAATATTCTAACATTTGAACACAGAACACCCCCCTCCTGTTGTCCTTAGAATAGTTGTATTCTCAAGAAAATGGTCTACCAGTGGCACCCTTGGTGGCATGGAAAGACATGCCCAAACATTACATACGGCTTTATCCCTACGCGGACATCAAGTTCATGTCCTTACATCTCCATCAAAAGATATAAATCAAATACAAGAAAGCCCAATTAAACCAGTGATTCATTCATATAATGGTGAGCCAGACAGATGGCGGTCCGAAAAGGCACGGGAAAAGTATGATCAAGAGAATAGCAAGGAACCATTTGATGTTATTCATTCAGAAAGCGTGTCACTCCCTCATTGGCTAGCACGCGAAGTGTGTAATCTTGTAGTGTCATGGCATGGAATTGCTATAAAGAGTGTGCAATCATAGCCAACGGGACGATGATTCTTCCGGTTACGGATAATCATAGCCAACAAGATGTGATCCCTAAGGTTTGAATGAGATAAGATTCTTTAGAAGCTATGCTTATCATGTTGCTATAAGTGATATCTGTGGTGAAATGTTAAGAGATGTATACCAAATCCCGAATCGAAGGGTCCACGTCATTTTGAACGGTGTATCCGAGGATGATTTTCAAGAAGATACACAATCAGGCAAAGTATTCAGATCCAAAATCGGTGCCCCTATAAACGCAAGCATAGTTCTTGGTGTTGCAGGAAGGCTAGTTAAAGACAAAGGACATCCATTACTTTACGACGCCTTTTCTAAGCTTAAGGACAAGCATCCCAATGTGTACCTAATAGTTGTAGGATCAGGGCCATGGCTATCAAGATACAAAGATTTAGGGTCTCAAGTCATAACCCTGAAATCATTGAATCCAGCCGAATTATGTCGATTCTATAATGCCATAGACGTTTTCGTCAATCCAACATTAAGGCCACAAGGCCTTGATCTAACCTTAATGGAAGCAATGATGTGGGAAGTCTCTGATGGCCTCAAGATTCCCTAGCATTAAGGGAACTATTCTTGTAGATAAGGAGTTTGGTTTTATGTTTGCTCCAAATGTAAAGTCATTAATGAAGGCATTGGAATTGGTGGTAGAAGAAGTTTCTAGAAGGCTGTCACAGAGAGGAAAAGCGTGTAAAGAATATGCAGATTCTATGTTTGCAGCAAGTAAGATGGCATTAGCAAGAACCAAACGTTTTGCTCCTACCCCTAGTTAACCCTTGTCATTTTCTTTTTGGGTGGGTGGGTTGGGGTTGGGGGGACTTTATACCATAGATTACTAGATTGTTGCAGAAAATATAGATTGTACTTCATCCTCTGTTATGTATCTTCTAATGAGTAAATTAGGTGACTTTTTATGAAGGACCAAACTGAACATAAAAGAGTTATATGAAATCATCATAGCATAAGCATCATCTGTGCAAAACAAGTGTTATCTGGTTTTGATTAAACAAACCACAGTTTGAATCAAAGTTAAACCATTGTATTTCTGAAAGTTATTTTCGTTAATTTCTAAATGTGATAGTTTCAAATATGGGAAAAAGCTATTTGGTGCTTGTTTTGGATTTGTTCAATATATCTAGATTCAGGGCATAATTTCACATCAACAATATATCTATGCAATCAGAAGGTAGCCCTAACAAGCATGTTGAATCACTTCAACAAGCCTTCAGCTTTTGGTGTTAGATATCTCTTCATAATTTGCAATTTAGTGATCGTTTGTAATCGAGTTTTCATTTAATAAATTTGTTACAACGAAATGGAAATCGGCATGCGAAGAATGGTGTATGTTGTCTTAGCAACGTTTCACAAAGGTTCGTGTCTTTTTGAAAAGACACGTTTTTGTCTATAAAAATACCACATTGCAAACAAGAAACATCATCCTCCAAATGTCTTCAATGATGGCAGTATTTTCGGGCAAGCTACTTCTGGAATTAATAGCATGAACTGCAGCTTGGGAAATAGATTCCACCCATAAAGCAGAGACTCCAAAATCTTTAACCAGCATCATTGCCTCCTTAATGGCCATAAGCTCCCCAATGTAGATTGTATTTCTTCCCATGGCACCAACAAAGCCTTTCACCCATATGCCTTCAGAATCTCTGAACACTCCCTCAATTGCAATTTCTCCTCTCACATCCTCACCAACATCTATGACACTTGCATTTGTGTTCACTTTGAGCCATCCCATATGTGGTGAGTTCCAGTAAATCCACTGAGTTTCCTGAGGAAAGGGGAGACCATAATTACTCGTACATATAGATATATATTCATTAGCACAATGTAGAATAGATTTAACAGACTATCTTTCTATATCTGCCAAATGGTGAAAAGTTTCTAGGACCACTATAGTCCACATCTCCCATCTGCTTTTTATTACTGACATTACAATTGAACCAATCAGAAAATGTAGCTTGAAGTTAACAAAAGATCTAAAGCACTCCCTGGATTTCTAGATATTTCTAGCCCCAAGATCCCTTAGAAGATGATCCACATCTTCATGTCTGTCACATCTAGAGCAAGTATCAATATCTGTTAATCTTCTTCCAACCCTAATAGATTTAGTGAGAATTCTATTATGGCAAACAAGAAAGGCAAAAAAATTATTTTGTGTGGAGCCTTCCCCTTCCACAAACAATTCCAGTTGAAGGACTCCTCATTATGATACTTAACCAGAAAATCATAACCAGAGCCAACAGAGTACTTACCAGTAGCATTACCCATCCAAATCTAGCAATCAGACATATTAGAAATCCTAGGAAGAGGTTTACCATCGATTTCTTTCATATATCCATGAGGAATGGTAATAGATATATGAGAGAGAGATTCCAACGGCCTTCAAAAATAATACTATCAACATTAAGGTTCATATCAGGCAGGCAAATATTACTATCAAGTGCTTTCTCAAGAGTATAAGAACCTAACCACATATCAAACCACAAGGAGATATTTTCTCCATTGCCAATTTTCCAGTCATAAAACCTTTTTATGTCCTTTAAGGCCCTAAGAATGCCCTTCTAAGAAGGGGAATCTCCAGGTTTAGCTTCAACATTCATAATATTATTGCTCTTTAGTTATAACTTATCCAGAACCATAGACCAAAGGTTAGAGTTATTAGCTAACAACGTCAGCTCCTACTTTAGCAAGAAGAGCAATATTGTTTTCTTTGGCTTTCCTAATACCCAGGCCACCTTGAGTTTTACGTTTAGCCACTATATCCCAACTAAGAAGGTGAATCTATTACGATAAAGATGATTTACGGAAAAGATTTATGGAAAATATTGACGTATTTGTCTTTAGAGTAGTAAGGGTATTTTGGTAATCTTGTATTGATGTAAAAGTCCTACTAGTGGTTATAAATATTGTACTTGATTATTGATATGTTAAGATCAAGCGGTTACCGTTGTACTAAAATCAATTGGTGTTAATAAAGCGGTTACCGTTGTACTAAAACCAATTGGTGTTAATAAAGGTGCTACTTTATTTCCTTATCGTTTAAGAGTGTATGCAATCTGTCCCAACACCCCCCCCCCCCCCTCTCAAGTGTTGGAATTTGTCCAACACTTGCACAATATTTTTTTCAAGAGTGTGGGCAATCTCTCCCAACACCCCTCAAGTGTGGGCAATCTCTACTAACACTTGCACAATATTTTTTTTTTTTTTAAAATATTGTTCCACCCAGGTTCGATCTCATGACCTCTGGCTCCGATACCATGAAAAATTTCGGTCAATATCTTTCGTATCACATAATCAATCATCAACTACAATATTTATAGCCACTAGTAGGGATTTTACACCAATACAAGATTATCAAACTACCCTTACTACTCTAAAAACAAATACGCCAATATTTTCAATAAATCTTTTCCGTAAATCATCTCTATCGTAATAGAATCCCTTTCCCTTGGTTACTTTTCCAGAGAAAATTCTTGTTTAACCTATCAAGATCCTCACAAGTTTTTTTAGGAAGCCAACAACTCTGCATCACATAGGAGGATAAATAAGTGGTAACAGACTTAATAAGGGTAAGTCTCCCGGCATTATTTAGAAGTTTCTCTTTCCAACCTGAAAGCCTGTGTATGACTTTTTCAAGGAGGAATTAAAATTCCTAACACTTTTTCAAGGAGGAAATCATAAGCATCATCTCTTCATTTTTTTTAGCTCTTCCATAGCTGCAGCCTTCCATTCAATTTTAACCATGTAGTACAAGTGTTTTTGATTGATAGGTCTTTTTAGGGGGTTTTATTGACGCATTTTCGTTCCGACATAACATTTTATAACTATTATTATTTTTAGATATTGTTATTGACAACCCAACAAATCGGCTTTCGTGACACCACACTGATTGCGACGGTGCAGATCATCATTGTATCACTCGTTGTGGCATAACCGTTGTGCCCGTATCATTACTCATTTATTTCTCTTCAATTTCTTAGTTTTCCTTATGATACCGTTAATCCAAACATGGTATAAATATATCAAATGCGAAAATAATATCTATAAGTCTTTTTTTTACCTATATATTATTATATTATTATATAAGGAAGCACGAATATAATGAGGAAGGAATTGAGATAAAACATAGTTCTCGTGACATTTTCTCGTATCCAAAAAAGGAAGCAAACGCAAGCAAGTTTCACTCCACAGCAAAGCACATCCTTTTCTTTTATTTTATTATTGTGAAAAAGTGGACTTAAAATCGCACTCAACCAAAATGCCCTTTGCTTCATTTCGTGCCTAAATATGGACTTTCCTTCACTTTTCAACTTTGATTTTCTCATCAATATTTAACTCAACGAACGGAAAAAAAATCAACTTCCTAAGGGGAAATTATATTAACACAGTGATCAGATATAGGTCCGTTGTAGTAAATGATGTAAAAATGTGTTGTGTCATTCGTTATGATACAACTATTGTAGAAGTAGCACCACCTAAAAATGAATAACACAATAGGCTTTTATATCATTAATTATGATGCAAAACTAATTGATCATAATATGGGCTCTCTGTAATCAAGACTGTAAAAATATGTTGTGTAATTTATTGTGAAAGAAACCCAGTTGTGCCACTGGCATCACCCAAACCTAAATGCACACCATAAACCATCTCTATAATTACAGTGATCAATTTTGACCATAAAATATGCCACGGAATATGATTAAACTATATAAACACGCAAAGTTGCATCTCATACTACTTAGAATTTTCTTCGATCAAAAAAAATGGCCTCAAACAAGCCTAAGCGACCCTTTTTGCTCTAAATCCTAGTCTTGTCACTACTTTTTTCTTCATAGTTGTCTTTACAATCCCTGCTCTTCTTCTCCTCCATAGTCCAAAAATTTCACTCTGTACTTATTCCTCTACTCAGATCAATTCGTTTTACGGCGATCTTCGAACCGCTGAATTCGCATGGAATATGCTAGCACTTGAACTTGGAACACCCCCTCCTGTTGTCCTTAGAATAGCTCTATTCTCAAGAAAATGGCCTACCAGTGGCACCCTTGGTGGCATGGAAAGACATGCCCAAACATTACATACGGCTCTAGCCCTACGCGGACATCAAGTTCATGTATTTACATCTCCATCAAAATATATAAATCAGATACAAGAAAGCCCATTTAAACCAGTGATTCATTCGTATAACAGTGAGCCAGACAGATGGCGGTCCGAAAAAGCATGGGAGAAGTATGAACAAGAGAATAGCAAGGAACCATTTGATGTTATCCATTCACAAAGCGTGTCACTCCCTCATTGGCTAGCACGCGAAGTGTCTAATCTTGTAGTGTCATGGCATGGCATTACTCTAGAGAGTGTGCAATCTAGTATCTATCAAGGTTTAGCCTTTGAGACTAACGGGACGATGATTCTTCCGGTTACGGATAATCATACCCAACAAGGTGTGATCCCTAAGGTTTTGAATGAGATAATATTCTTTAGAAGCTATGCTCATCATGTTGCTATAAGTGATAGCTGTGGTGAAATGTTAAGAGATGCATACCAATTCACGAATCGAAGGGTCCACGTCATTTTGAACGGTGTATCTGAGGATGATTTTCAAAAAGATACACAATCAGGCAAAGAATTCAGATCCAAAATCGGTGTCCCTGAAGACGCAAGAATAGTTCTTGGTGTTGCAGGAAGGCTAGTTAAAGACAAAGGACATCCATTACTTTACGACGCCTTTTCTAAGCTTAAGGACAAGCATCCCAATGTGTACCTAATAGTTGCAGGATCAGGGCCATGGCTCTCAAGGTACAAAGATTTTGGGTCTCAAGTCATAACCCTGAAATCATTGAATCCAGCCGAATTACGTTGATTCTATAATGCCATCGACGTTTTCATCACTCCAACATTAACGCCACAAGGCCTTGATCTAACCTTAATGGAAGCAATGATGAGTGGGAAGCCTGTGATGGCCTCAAGATTCCCTAGCATTAAGGGGACTATTCTTGTAGATAAGGAGTTTGGTTTTATGTTTGCTACAAATGTAGAGTCATTAATGGAGGCATTGGAATTGGTGGTAGCAGAAGGTTCTAGAAGGCTGTCACAGAGAGGAAAAGCTTGTAAAGAATATGCAGATTCTATGTTTACAGGAATTAAGATGGCATTAGCATATGAGAGATTGTTTCTTTGCATCAAGAACCAAACTTTTTGCTCCTACCCCTAGTTAACCCTTGTCATTTTCTTTGTGGGTGGGGGGGGGGGGGGGGGGTTGGGGTTGGGGGGGACTTTTTACCATTGATTACTAGATTGTTGCAGAGAATATAGATTGTACTTCATCCTCTGTTGTGTATCTTCTAATGAGTAAATTAGGTGACTTTTTATGAAGTACCAAACTGAACATAAAAGAGTCATATGAAATCATCATAGCATAAGCATCATCCGTGCAAAACAAATGGTATCTGGTTTTGATTAAACAAACCACAGTTTGAATCAAAGTTAAACCATTGTATTTCTGAAAGAGATTTTCGTTAATTTCTAAATGTGATAGTTTCAAATATGGAAAAAAGCTATTTGGTGCTTGTTTTGGATTTGTTCAATATATCTAGATTTAGGGCATAATTTCACAACAACAATATATCTATGCAATCAGAATGTATCCCTAACAAGCATGTTGAATCACTTCAACAAGCCTTCAGCTTTTGGTGTTAGATATCTCTTCATAATTTGCATATTTAGTGATCGTTTGTAATCGAGTTTTCGTTTAATAAATGTTGTTGCAACGAAATGGAAATCGGCATGCGAAGAATGGTGTATGTTGTCTTAGCAACGTTTCACAAAGATTCGTGTCTTTTCGAAAAGATACGTTTTTGTCTATAAAATACCACATTGCAAACAAGAAACATCATCCATAAATCTTTTTTTTTTGTTACCAGACGAGGTCTAAGGTCTAAAGCCTAAGAGAGAGGGAGGGATGTTAATCCCCTAGGAGATAAACTCCCCTAAAGTCATCAGCAATGAATGGAAACAACCTCACTAGGAGGTTCTTCAAGCATAATCACTCCAATATTCATATTGTGCCCTTGTCTAGCCAAACAATCTACAGCTCTGTTGGCTTCTCTATGTTTAAAGGTGATTTTGGCCTCGCACTCAGCACCCATCATCCTCCAAATGTCTTCAATGATGACAGCATTTTCTGGCAAGCTACTTCTGAAATTAATAGAAGGTCCAGTAGTCTTACCCTTGGATTTACCCTTTTTGTTAGGTATTGTCGTCCTTTTGATTTCTGATTTTGCTTCTTTGAAGTCTTTTTAGTGGGATTTATTGCCTCAGGGAACCTTTTTAGGAGTTGGATCTTATACAGGTACAAACTTAGGACCAATTCTGGTACTAGGTTCAGTAACCTTACTGGATCCACCCTTGGGGGATTGTTGAGTTTCAAATCCAAGGCCTATTCTATCACTATAAGGTTTTCCAGATTTGAATGCAGTGGTGGAACTAGATTGTGCAGCAGATTCAGCAGCTACTGATGGTACAGCAGACTATGTTGAGTCTGTTCATAATCTTTTTCCTTACTTTTGAGAGATCTTAGTTCAGCATTTAATCTTTGAATTTTTGCTTGGAGAGCTTCTTTTACAGCCTGTACAATCTCATAACCAGATTGTATTTTCCTCAGTTGATTAAGGATTCCATCCAAAGTTTCTTCTCTGTCAGAAATTTTAGGATTTGAACCACGCATAGATTCACAATCACTATCAGTAGGAGTGTTTACAGATACAGAATTGTATACCTCCTCAGTTTCATCCTTATTTTCCATTAGAGCATAATCTTCCATTTGTACAATGAGTGCAGTATCATCAGATTCATTTCATTTTTCTGATTCAACTTCATAACCTGATTCATCATCAGCAACCAGGGCTTTCTTCCCAGATATTCTTTGCTGACTCTTGCTCTTCAGTAGGTCTGGACAATCTGGTCTAAAATGTCTAGGTTTCGTGCAGTTGAAGCACAAATAATCAGGTTCCTTCTTTTGTTTTAACTCAGGACAATCACGTTTGAAGTGTCCTGGTTTCTTGCAATGAAAGCATAAGAAGTCATTATCTTTTCTGGACTCTTTCTTTTTCTTTTCACGTGATTTCTTGGTGAAATTTCTTGAAACTCCTTTTCCATTTTTCATCATCCTGATTTTCTTGCTCAGTAAGGCTATTTGCTCTTGCATTTCATCCAGCAGATCATCTTGAGCACTTGTTGATTTTTCTTTAATTGTAGCAGCCAATGCAGTAGTCTTTGGTTCTTCTTGTTCAGTGTTAGGAACATGATGCTTACTGAATTCATAGGCCTTGAGATCTGAAAAATAATTTGAAGGTGTCTTCTTCATGTAGTCTCCTGGACTCTTCTATAGCAGTGTTCCCATACTTCCTTTACAGGCAGGGCTTCCAAGATTCTTGTATTGATCTCTTCTGTTGTATATACTACATTCAGTAGAGTGAGTTCATCCAAGATAGCATTGAACCTAGACTCCATTTGTTCAATGGTCTCATTTGATTTCATTTTGAAATCTTGGAACTTCTTTTTGGCCACACTGATTTTGTTTTTCTTTATGGCATCAGTGCCTTCACAGATTGATTGCAATTTTTCCCAAAGTTCCTTTGTAGTCTTGCAATCCTTCACTTTCATGTACATATTGCTATCCAAGGTTCTGTAAATGATATCAATAGCAATATTGTTGAGGTTTGCTCTTTTTCTATCTTCAGCATCCCACTCTCTTTTTGGATTTGGCACTATCTGATTTTGACCATCCACAGTTATGGACTTTGTGATTTCCAATGGTCCATCAATCAGTACATCCATCATCTCATCATGTGTTGCAGCTAGATAAGCCTGCATACGACGTTTAAACTCATCAAAACAATCTAGTGAGCACATCAGCATAGTCCTAGCATACTGGTTGTTATCCATGATGCAAAGCTTTGAAAACCAGAAACTTGAAAAAGTTTTCAAAGTATTTTTACAAGCACAACAAGTAGGATTACTTCAGAACAGAAACACTGCGCCGATACCAATCGTTGGTCCCTTAAGAAGGCTTTGGCTAAGTTTATAGGGGGGTGAATAAACTTAACACTTAAAAATTTTTTTGGAGTTTTGCGAACTCAGCAAGGTCAGTAGCCTGTTGACTATCAGTGGTCTGATGACCACTCAGTAGTCTGTTGGCTGAAGGTAGTCTGCTGACTAATAAGATTACTGAATTTGTTGCAGTGGAATATATTAATGTTAAGCCTTTATACTTGTTGTTAAAGTATGATACCAAGTATTAGATACTCAGTAGTGTATGTGTGTGATTCAGTTGCTAGTTTCACTAGGTTGATGTACTGATAAACTAATAAGCAGAATGTAAATGCAGCAAAGTAAGTAGGAAAGATTTATAGTGGTTCCAGGTGGTGTAATCATGTCAGTCCACTCTTCTCCTGTGATGTTGGAGGAAATTCACTAGAGATTCTTGAGGTTGCTGTTACAAAAATCCCTAAGTTGTTTTTCCTTCACCAATAACTATGGCTTCACAAACTGAACACTTGAAACAGGTAGGATTGCTGCTCCAAAGTATTCCACTGGCCCTTGAATGGTAGGATTGCCTCTTCACCAGTTCCACCACAAACAACAGTCTTTGACACCTGAAAGATGCTTCGCTGTCTTCAGTAGGTTTCTTGTAAAAGAAGGTTTGAATCAAGTAAGTGATTCAGCTTTCAGCAGCTTGATCAGGATGAGATGATCAGCAGCTTGTAGTCTTCAAGTGTGTATACTTGATGTAACTTGATAGCAGGTTACACTTGAAGATTTTACTTGATCAGTAGATTTAAGCTCAATATGTCAGCATGGTGTTTTCCTTGAATAAGAACTTGATAGCTTCGTATGGATTATTTTTTCAAGAATTCATCACACGTATCTGAATCAGGAGTCTTCTATTTATAGGTGAGAATCCTGTGACTTATGTTTGAATTTCAAACTAGCCGTTTCAGACTTTGTCTCCATCTTGACTTGCTTTTTATGACTGTTCATAGTATTGACATTGTCAGTTTGCTTTTTGTCAGTTTTCAGTTTGTCCACCCTTTGACATGTGTCCATTGGATAAAGCTCTGACTCTTTCCAACGTCCCTTTAATCTTGACCATTGATTTGTTGACAAAACCAAGGCTTGTAATCCATCCTTATCCATTTAATCTTCCAATGTAACCTTTGATTAAATCGAGAATCGTACTCAGCAGATATCTGAAGTAAATTAGTCTGCTGATATACTTGTATGTTGACTGATTTTAGTCTGCTGAGTAACACTTCAGTCAACTGCTTCTCTTCTAACTTTTGATTATAAAGTTAGAGTACACCATTTTGATCAAAACTAAGTTCCAATCACCACTTATCATATGGAACTTAGACCATGTACACAAGGTATATATAATCAGTTTAGGTCATCACAGACTTCTCTAAATTCTAATTTCATATCCTTGACTTTAAATACTAAGTTTGATCCCTTAGCCTTCAATAACTGAGTTTGAACCCTCAGCCTTTAGTCTTCAGCAGGTTCCTAGACACTCTACTGACCTAGTTATCCTACTGACCTGGACAGGTCTGCTGATAAGTCAGCTGACCTTTTTACAGTGCTTGTTTGATCAAACTAATACAAAGATCAAACTCTAATAAGCCTATACATTTTATCTAGACATCTTTTTGCCTTTGCTCTATAACAGCTAGTCTGGCACTCATCATTAAAACTTAAGATATGTTCAACTAATACATTCTTCGTTATTACGGTGGTCGGGATGGGGGATTTTGATGAAAATGTGGGGATTCCGATTAGAAACTTTGTTCCCTCTTTCTTGACTTGGATTTTGATTTCATAATCTTTGCTCCTAAGCTTCCATTTTTAATTCTATAATCACTCAAGAAATATGTTCAATTGACGCTGAAGCTGGAGCAATTCAATTTCTATGCTAGCTTTGTAACTAGGTGAAGCCATTACAACCAGCTCAATGCAAGGAGAAGCGTAAAAATTAGCACATAACAACCCCAGCAGTATAAACAAAACCCATTAACTGGTTGAATCGTTGGAGCATTTTTTAGAAATTTATTGGATACATCAAAGTAAGAAGAAAGTCCCCTAAAAAAAAGTAAGAAGAAAGAATAGCGGTAGCAAAGCAAAAT
Organism: Gentiana straminea; assembly: GCA_036785695.1. Classification (NCBI taxonomy): domain Eukaryota; kingdom Viridiplantae; phylum Streptophyta; class Magnoliopsida; order Gentianales; family Gentianaceae; genus Gentiana; species Gentiana straminea. Next base: position 998,001 of record JAVUPR010000019.1, read on the forward strand.
GGTGAAAAAAAGGCAAAAATCAAACCTTCTCTACGTGAGTAGTGAATTCTTGATGACAAAATGATTCTTTGTAAAATTCACAAAATAATGGGGGAATAGCACATTAATACTTTTCAAACGATTCAAGATGAAAAATGCAAAATTCGGTAGATTCATCTTCTGAAGCATATGATTCAGATTCCGTCGCCGGCGACTGGATTGAGGACTAACAATCATTTTTTTTTATGAGAAAGTGGAACCGGCGTGGGAGACGCATCAATTGCTGTGTAGGGTGACGATGCTGGAAATCATCTGTTGATTAATGCGGGTCAGTCGTCTATGTGATAAAGATCTAAAACCCTAAAAACCGTAATTTGTATGGGTTGCGACGTGTTTGATGATTTGATTAGACTGAGCTCTCGAGTTATTTCTCGGGAGTTGCCTACGTATGCAATAGTTGAATTGGAATCAAGTCTTCTGTAGTTCCTTAGGGTTGTTTATATAGGTGGCATCTCGCCCCTATAACTTGTCATGCAAGTATTATTATTTATTATTATTCCCTAAGGATATATACATATTAATCCCTATTATTGAGAGATAATTATGGACCTATTAAATGCCAAGATTGGATTATTTATGACTTAGGATTATTTCCTTATTTATCTTTAGTAATCCCGTATATGGAATAACAGAGGGGTAGGTCTGAGCGTCTTGCGTTCAGCCCCCAGGCCACCATGGCCGAACTGGGCACCTCCTCTTTGCCAAGCCTTATCCGACCTGCGGTGGTTGGAGGAGGAGTTTGGCCGATCTCCCATCTGGGATAAGGGACCTGCCCTTAGGTATGTCCCCGGGTTCCTGGCCCTTAAACCCCTATATTAGAGGTCTAATCATTTATTATACGTCCCACAAGGTTGACACGTGGCATAGCACGGGTCGGGTACCATCATAAGCCCTCTAGATCTGATCTTGCTCTTTTAGTTGGTCAGATCTGCATTATTTGGCGGTTCGGGCGGACATTATCTGATCTCGTGTTTTGAATTATCTAACTGCCAGCCGGCAGTCTATTTAAACTGGCCATCACGGCACTTGCGGGATACGAGGTGTTTTTCACTCCTTTTCATAACTGACGCCGTTTGCACGTCAGGGGGAGGTTATAAACTGTCCCTTCATATCAGACTTTACCTCTTCTCGACCTTTGCTATTAAATCAAAGATTTCTTTCAAGATCCCCTGCATTTCCAAGTAAGCATTTTCTCTTATTTTTCTGAGTTCTTTTCTATTTTACCTGTGTTCTTCCCAGTTAATGAGAGCAAATATTGCGTCTAGTGGTTCGATTGAAAAGGAGTTTGAGTCTCATTCCGTGTTTGAAAATGAAGTTAATCAACCATTTATCCAACCTGGTGGTCCAATAGATGTTCCATCCTTTAACACAATTGTTGCTCGCAGTAGTTTAGAGTAGATCGTTGTAGATCCACCCCTTGTTAACCCAGTTAGGCCTCGCTCTTATTTTGGTTTTACTTCTCCGAATAAAAGCCTTAGAGCTCATATGACTGCTAGGACAGCCGTAGGTTGTTTCGGTATTAGATCTAAACTCACCCAGGAGGGTGTTTTGCAAATCTGTAATAGGTATGGAATAGACATGGACCAATACGCTCCCAGCTACCTAGGGGTGCACACTTGTATGCCCATCAGCCCCCAGAGGGGTATTGCACTATATATAGGGAGCAGTTCGTCTGCGGCCTTAGTGTCCCGTTCTGCCCGCCCTTCCTGGCTGTACTGAGACATTACCAGTTGGGCTCTGGCCAGGTCGCCCTAAATGGGGTTAAGGCGATCATCGGTTTTGCGATCTACTGCAGGCTGATGGATACGGAGTTTGATATAAACCTGTTTAGTTACTTCTATCAGCACAAAAAGATCAGGAATTACAGCAGGTGGTACTATTTTCCAAGCCGTACAAACCATCGAAGGGAGATCCCCATACTCTCCACTGGGAAGTCCTCTATTCATGAATGGAAGAATCACTTCTTCTTTATCCGCCATGGTGGACACCCTGAGCTGAGCGTCTGGAATTACTTCCAGCTCCCAGCCGATGTGTGCCCCATTGGGGTTGATGAGGATCTGCTGGAGAACATTGCCACCATGGGCATTTCCTTAGATCACGAACAGTGGCCTGCTGCACTGATCGAATCAGCTAGCCTATCTGATGCTAGACCTGAGCCTTATTTGAGGCTCACGTAAGAGGAATATGACACATGTAGGAGCTTTTTTTTTTTTCTTTAACTTTGTGTAGTTCAGTTACTTTTGCATTTTTGTTTGCCGGTAATGATGCTACTTTTTCTTTTCAGTGGCCGATTTTGCTGGTATATTTAAGCAGGCGTTGGGGGAGGAGGAGGTTGTGCCCGAGCCTAACGAGCCACTTCGAACCCTAGAGGCTCCTAGGGATGGTGCTAAGCCGGAGCCTACTTAGGCTAATCCTGAGATCAACCCTGAAGATCCTACTGAGGGTCTTCAGTAGGACGACCTGGCTGCTAGCATGCAGTCCACTGGACAGCGGGTTGATATCCTGATCATCCTTGACGTCTCCGATCCTGGAGAACATGCCCGACAACGTTATCGATCTGGGCGAAAGAGGAACAGGTCTGGTCAGGATGCCTCTGAAGAGGCTTCTTCTTCATCAGCTGAGTTCCTAGCCGATCTGCCGGACAAGGATCTAGCTTCCATTGGGAGTTTCTTTATTGTATAGCTCATCCTTTATTATCTCAAGTTCGAACTGACCCTGTTCGTTTGATACCTTGGCTATCTTCAGGTGTTAAGGCTGGAAATGAGGTATTACACCGACTCAACGACTTCTCCTCCCAAAAGGCTTCTCTGGAGAAGCGGATTGCCGACCTTTCTGCCAGCCGTAACAAGCACAAGGAGGACTCTTTGGCCAAGGATGCACAGATCCCTGATCTGGAAAAGGTTGTGTAGGCTCAGCAAGCTAAGTTGAAGGAGCGGCACACTGCTAGCGTTGTACAGGATGAGGCCCTGGCCAAACTCCGTGCTGATCATTATGGACTTGAAGCTGAAATTCCTGCTCGGATCACCCAAGCCATTCATGAGTACAAGAGCTCAGCTCACTTTACTGGAGCTTTGAAGGTTTTTCTTGGTCCCATCTTAAGCCAGGGGTACACTCCAGGGGTGAACCAGGCTAAGGAGCAATGCCCTGAGCTGGTCATCGAGAACCTTCAACACGGCCGGCTCTGCAAGGCAGGATGCAGCCAAGTCTATGAGGATAGGCTTAAGAAGTTTCAAGCTGGTGAAGATCTCGCTGTGAAATATGGTCGCAGACCAACTGCCCAGCATGCCAGTGCGTCTTCAGACCAGCAGCAAGATGCCACAGCCAATCCTTAGGAACAGTTTTTATTGTTTTGTTGAACTTTTTGAAAAATATTGTAGTAATTTTTAAATTTTATCATTTTCTGTTCTTGACAATTTGTGCCTTTTTGGCACTTGTTCTGTAATATTTTATTCTTAGGCGTTCAGCCATTAGCCCTTCATTGCTATTGTTTTGGCTTTTGGTTTTGCCTTGCTTTTATTTTGAGCATAGCTTAGGGCCCTTATTTTGGTTTTGCCCATAGCTTAGGGCCCTTTACCCCCCCCCCCCTTGAAGTACATATTTAAAGACTTGCTTTTTGAGTGGTGTACTTCAGTGTATTTGATGATCTCCTGTCCGGCAGACTTGGAGAGTTTGGTTGTTTCCAACTGTCCAAGTGTCTCAGCTCGGATCGTCTACCTTGCAGACTTGGATCAGTTCCTCAAGTCTGTCCTGCAGACGGATTGAGTTTGTCCTTTGCAACTGAGTCCACCTACGGATCAGTTCGTTGAGACTGTCCTGCAGACTTTTTCTGAGACCGACCTGTTGTTCAGCTCGCTTGGTCTGTCATTTGTAAACTTTTACTGATTCCGACCTGCGGATCAGTTCGTTGAGTCTGTCCTGCAGACTTTTTCTGAGACCGACCTGCGGTTCAGCTCGCATGGTCTGTCCTGCAGACTTTTTGAGTTTGTCATTTGCAAACTTTTACTGAGTCCGACCTGCGGATCAGTTCATTGAGTCTGTCCTACAGACGATTTCTGAGACCGACCTGCGGTTCAGCTCGCTTGGTCTGTCCTGCAGACTTTTTGAGTTTGTCCTTTGCAAACTTTTACTGAGTCCGACATGCGCATCAGTTCATTGAGTCTGTCCTGCAGACTTTTTCTGAGACCGACTGCGGTTCAGCTCGCTTAGTCCGTCCTGCAGACTTTTTGAGTTTGTCCTTTGTAAAACTTTTACTGGATCCGACATGCGGCTTAGTTATAATCAATCGAATATAATAAACAGAGCACATGTGCAAAAGAAGTATTTATTTAATATCTGATGTTTGAATACATCTTATTTAAACATAAAAGGTAAACAACATTTAAATAAAGTCTGGAACCTGTCCTAGACATAAAATTTCCTTAGATTTGAGGCATTCCAGCTGCGGGGTACTGTTCGCCCATTTGCATCAGCCAATTGATAGGATTCTTAACCATGTACCTTGACCACTTTGTATGGCACCTCCCAGTTCGGATCAAGTTTCCCTCGAGGTCCTTGTTGGCTAACCTCATTTTTTCTGAGTACCAGATCTCCTTCTTTAAAGTATGAGTGTTTAACTCAGGAGTTGTAGTACTGGGAGATGCGCTGCTTATATTTTGCCATTCTTATGAAAGCCACATTCCGAGTTTCTTCCAACTCATTTTTGGAGTGCCTAAGCTCAGTTAGCCGTTGTTCTTCCGAGTAGAGCGATGTTCGTGGAGATGATAAACCGATCTCAGGCGGGATCACGGCTTCGCAGCCATAGGCTAGGCTGAATGGAGTCTCTTCAGTGGCCGAGTTGGGTGTTGTTCTATCTGCCCATAAGATGTTGGGCAAATGCTCGGTCCAACTCTCACCTTCTTTCTCTAACCGTTTCTTCAGCCCTGTTTTGATCTGCCTGTTGGTCTGTTCGACCTGCCCATTAGCTTGGGGATAACCAACTGAGGTGAAATGTTGAGTTAAGTGCAAGTCGGCGCACCATTCTCTGACAATTCTATCTTCCAATTGAGTTCCATTGTCCAATATTAGAGTCTTAGGTATTCCATACCTGCACACTATGTTCTTCCACAAGAAATTTTGTATCTTTTTCCCTGTTATGGTAGTCAGTGGTTCGGCTTCAACCCACTTGGTGAAATAGTCTTCTGCTACGATCAGAAACTGGACATTACCTAGAGCTCTTGGGAGTGGCCCCACTAAATCCACTCCCCGTTGATCAAAAGGCCAAGGAGATACTACTGGGACCATGTCCTGGGATGGCTGATGCGACAGATTTCATGCACCTGGCATGCTTGGCATTTTTCTACCAACTCCTTGGCGTCTTCCAACATTGTTGGCCAATAGTTGCCGAACAGTCTGCATTTCCTAGCCAAGGTCCGAGCTCCAGGGTGGTTCCCACAAATTCCCAGATGTATCTCTCTGAGAAGGTAGTTTCCATCTTCGCTTGTTACACATCAGAGCCATGGTGCAATAGACAACCTGAGATATAGCACATCTTTGGACATCGAGTATTTGGTCGCTAAGAGTTTTATCTTCCTATCCTGAATCTTTTCTTGAGGTAAAATGCTATCTCTAAGATAGCACACGATAGGTTCCATCCATGTTCTGGCCTGACTGATTGGTTGAACCACTTGTTGATCATAACTTCTCTCCCTTAAGAGTTCTACCAGCACTTTCTTCTCTGACACAAAGTTTGATGCCAACTTTGACAAGGCATCAGCTCTTTTGTTCTCAGTTCGGGGTATTTGGTCTTCTAGACCTGCTGAAACTTTCTTAACAGAGTTTTCGCTGTTGTCAAGTACTTCTTCATGGGCTCCTCCTTTGCTTCATAATCCCCATTTATATGGTTTATCACGAGCTGTGAGTCGCTGTGCACTTGCAGATTGTCTGCCCCAAGCTTGCTTGCCAACTTGAGCCCCGTAATCAAGGCTTCATACTCAGCCTCGTTATTAGTTGTCTTGAAATCAAACCTTAACGCGTAGGGAAACTCCTCCCCTTTTGGACTAACGAGAAAAAGACATGCCCCTGCTCCATCTTTTCTTGTTGCACCGTCAACATACAAGTTCCACTTATTTTCCTTTTGTTTCAGCTGATCTTCATCTAGACGAACAGCTATTCCTTCGGCCAAGAAGTCCGCTAAAGCTTGTGCTTTGATCGCAGTTCGAGGATGAAAGTCGATATCATATTCTGCCTGTTCGACGACCCACTTTGCTAACCTGCCTGAGGTTTCTGGTCGTCCCAGGATTTGCCGTAGCGGCTGATCAGTGATCACAATTATTGGATGTGCTTGGAAGTATGGTCTCAACTTCCATAAGGCATGCACCAATGCCAATTCTAACTTTTCCGCATTAGAATATCTGACCTCAGGTCCACGGAGTGCTTTGGGATTTTCTGGTCAATTTCATTGACTTGACCCTTGCCTCCCATAACTTGAGTCCAAGGAAGGAATCTAGTCCTTCCTAAAAAGTCATACCATGGTAAGGCTTCTTCCTTGCATTGTAAAGAGCCCTAAACTCCTTCAGCAGATCATCAGTAACCTGTATCCTGCCAGGTGCAGGCTTTCTAAATTCACTGATTTCTGCTTCCCATCTTTTCCTGTGGAATATCCTAGCTGCTTCTTTTGCTTCTGATGTACCTTATTCCCCCTTATTGACATCATCAATAAAACGGTTCAAAAGTGTAAAGACACTCTCCTGTGTGTTTACCAAGTTATTCAGTTGCCCTTCCATAATTTCAGTACGTGTATCAACTGCAGTAAATCGGCCTTCTAATGTTTGTTCCAGCAGATTTAACCTCTCAGTCTGCTTAGGATCAATGACAGCAGGGTGAGGTGCCACAGCAGGCTTGGGTCCCTCAGCAAGCTTGTCAACTTTCTTGTGCAAAGATTCAATCTGCTCAATCATGTTTTTATCTCTTCTAACCACATCTTGCTTGACAAGGGTAATCTCTCAGAGCAAATCATTGGTTCTAAATTGAAGATGTGTGATATTTGATGCAGTTGTCTCAGAAGTCCTCCATCTATTTTCCATAAAATTCACCAAATCTTCAAATCTCCTTTCACTTCTAGATAGTTGAGTCCTCAGTTGAGTGATATCATCCCTGACTACTCTCAACTCATTCAAAATCTCCACTGGAATTGCATTTATTTCAGTCATACCACCAGCAGGTTGTTCAATATTATCATCAGCCCTAGGTTTCCTGAAAACTATTGCTCTTCTCCTATCCCATTCATGGGGTTCAGGATCCTCCTCAATTTCATCTCCAAAAATTTCCTCCATGATAGGATCATGTTCAGGTTGAGGTTCTTGAACTACCTCCACACCATGTATCTCCTCAAAAAGTGGTACATGTAAATGTTGGGGTTCATCAGCAACTGCTTCTTCCTATGGCATTTGAAATTCCTCATCACTAAAGTCATAGTCCAGTAGCTGCTCAACATCAACAGCAGTCTGCTGACGAACCTTGCCTTCAGCAACTTTCTCTTCAACAACCACTTGTGCAATAAAAAATTGTGCAACATGAGACTGTACTACATCATTTTGTTCAACAGGGCCCTATTCCACCTCAATTTCCATGTCATGCACAGGGGATTCCTTCAATCCCATCAATAGTTCCAACCTTTGTCCTAATACTGTCTGTTCCTCAGTATTTAGGACCCTCTGTTCTGACCTGTATTCAGGTGCTGTTTGTAACTCAGCAGCCGGAACCACCTCTTCAACAAAAACTTGAGGAAATAAAACCATGTTGTCCTCTAAAACTCCTCTGACATCAGCAATCTTTTGTAAGATATCAGCAGCTTGTGACAATGTGTCTTGAGTGTCAAACCACTCCTGATAGCTGAATCCTCTGAGCTGATATCAGCTTCCTCAATCATAACAACATCCGAGATAATATTCAATCTTGCATCTTCCAGTGATGTTGTTGTGGCAAGCTGTGTCTCCAAATCTTCATTGTATACGGCTTCCAACATTTCATTCAGACTGTCAATCTGTTGTCCCTCAGTGGACTTCTCACCTTCAGCAGACTGTCCTCCAGTAGATGCATGTTCAGTTTCCTCAACTGATATTTCTTTAATGATTCCACTGGATTCCCCCGGATTTATAGGATGGTCATCATCTGAATCAGATGAGGATAATGAGTCATCACTATTAGGTGTGTACTTTGGATCTCTAAACATGATTTTGGCACTTTTCTTCCCTTCTTCAAAAAGATCCATCAACCTGATCTTCAACATGGTTGTGTCAACCATTTCTAGGAGGCTATCTACTCCCATCTGATCAAAAGCCCATTCCTCAAATCCTGTCATTGGGTCAGCAGCAGGCTTTTGTCTCTTATAGAACCCAAACTCCACTGAAATTACTTCTCTACCATCCTGAAGTTTGGATCCACCCTCTCTTTCTTTGATTTCTTTTATTTTCTTTTGTAGGGAATTGTAGGCTTTCTTGGCATAGATTGTTCAACTTGTTGTCCTCCAAAGGTCTCAACAAATAGACTTAGTGTAGCTTCAGCAGATGCTACCAGGTCAGTAGGTTCTTCATGTTGTACATTTGTACTTACCACCTCCATATGTTCTACGCTTGGTTCCCCCTGACTTATATGCTCATCAGTAGGGTCAGCAACAGATTGCTCTTCCCCCTGAATTCCTGTAGTATCAGCAGGGATATCAGCATGTGGACCTTCCCCCTGAGCTGTAACATCCACAGCAGGGTTTTCCACAGATACATTAGACTCCACGGCGGGTTCAGACTCTGCAATCTGTTGTGGTGCTTCAGTAGGTTGCTCAACAACAACCTCAGCAGCCTTAATAGGCTCATCAACCTGTACATGTGTTTCCACATCAACACCTTCTTCAGCATCTTTTTGGGCCTTCAGAACCCTCAGTTCTTTGCCCTTCCCATGACCTTTCTTTTTAACAATCTGCTTCCTCCTTTTTGCAGGTTGCTCTTCTTTCTCAAAAAGCTCTTTTTCCAACTGCTCTTTGCTAGCAGCTTTCCTTTTTCTAGAATATTCTTTTAACTGCTCCTTCACAACATCTGCAGCAAATTTCTTTGTAGTTGCAGTAGGCTCAGCAACCTCAAATTCAGCTAGACCTTCAGTAGACTCAGCAATGTATGCTGATTGCTGTTTTGTTTTCTTAGGTTTTAACAGCTCAGTAATTTTTATTGTATCAGTAGTCTTCCTCTTCTCTACTGATTTCTTGGGTGCAGCAGGTTGCACATCTTGTTTGGCCTTTGTTCTTTGTTCCTGCCCACCATCATTATCATCACCACCATCATCACTCTTTGTCTACTCATCATCTACATCATCATCATCCAAGCCATCAATAGGATAGCTGATTTCTGGCTCATACCTAGACTTGTTGATTTTTGCAGGTGCAACATCAGGAATTTTCAAGTGAATCAGTAGAGACTGTATCATTAAGCCCAATGGTTTTGTCCTGGACTTCCTTATACCATCTCTATCTTCTATTACAACCTTTTTCATGTAGTGGACGAAAAATCCAGCCCAATCAAACTTCATACTTCTGCAGATGATGATTAGCAGGTCTACTTTTGGTCCATAAAGAGTATCAAGACTTCCACTAAACCCCAAGATATTTTTGGCAATAATCTTGCTCAGCAGGTTATACTTCAAGCCTATATGCTTCACATTGATACTCAAGGCTGCTAGAATGGATGCATTTGTTCTTATACATCTAACAAATTCCAATCTAGTCAACTCCATTGACTTAGGATTTGTAGGAGCTCCATTTCCAGGTCCAAAACCAAATGCCTCCCTCAGCAGATTTGGAGTGATTTGTATCGTCTGGCAGTTTACTGTAGTAGTAAATCCTTCTCTATCAGCCTTGATCACCATGTTTCTCCAGAAATTTGAGACATTGATGTAAGATATACTTTCCAATCTGAGGTTAAGAATATCCTCCAAACCTTCATATCTTCATATCCTTCTTCCAATGTTGATGGCTAACTCTGACCTGTTAGCATCCACAACAAAGCCTCTAACACTTTGGCTTGTTCCAATGTGTATTTCCTAATCCGTCATTGTGGAGATTTGAAAGAGATGAAGAAGAAAATGCTTTGAATCTGTGTTTACACTTGTATATTTTCAGAGAAGATTGATCGGAGAGTTATATGCATCGTCTGTGTATATGTCTGTATATATAGGGACGGGTAGTGGGCTAGTGGTTGATAACTGTCAGTAACGTACTGTAGCATTTAACCACGATTAACCATGTAGTGACTGAGATGTTGCCACGTGTCCCACTAACTTGACCATAAAGAGTTGTAACCGTTGAATATTGTAACAGTGGTTATAAAGAAAGAATAATAACCCGGTTATTTGCTTTTGACATTCATTAAAGTTTGACTGTGTAACGTATGTATCAGTAGACTTCCCCCTCAGTAGGGTTGGACTTCAGCAGGGTTGCTTCACCTTGACTTTGCTGATCTTGCTCTGGCTCTGCAGCCTACTGACAATGATAGTCTGCTGATTATTGTTATCCATAGTTTTGTTCAATTGACAATACAATATGAAGTTTAATACCAATGACTGATCTGTCAAGTGAGCTCAGCCAACAGGACAAAGACCAATCCCCTTGGGAACTTTATTTGCTCAATTTTTACAAAATATATAAAAGTACTTAGGAATTGTAGATACCAATGACTAATCTACTAAGTGAGCGCACCCAAACATAGCAAAGACTAATCCCCTTGGTGAATTCCAGCATTCTGCAGATTGTTAATATATCAGTCAACTTTAATAAGGCCAAGTTCAGTCCTTAACTTAGCAAATATTTCACTATCCAAAGGTTTTGTGAAGATGTCAGCAAGTTGATCTTCAGTAGGGATATAAAGAACCACCACATCTTTCTTTTCCACATGATCTCTTATAAAGTGATGTCTCACATCAATGTGTTTGGTTCTTGAGTGCAAAACAGGATTTTCTGTGATTGCTATTGCACTTGTATTGTCACACATTATAGGAATTTATTTTTCTTCAATCCCATAATCCCTTAATCGTTGTCTTAACCATAGTACTTGTGCACAGCAGCTTCTAGCAGCAATGTATTCAGCTTAACCAGTGGAAGTGGATATTGAATTCTGTTTCTTGCTAAACCAGGAAACAAGTCTATTTCCCATCAACTAACAAGTTCCTGTGGTGCTTTTTCTATCAATCTTGCATCCAGCATAATCAGAATCTGAGTAGGATATAACTTTGAAACCTCCATCAAAAAAGACCATATACCTACTCCCAAAGTCTCTTTTAGATACTTGAGAATTCTCTTGTCTGCAGCTAAATGACTTTCTTTAGGTTTAGATTGAAATCTTGCACAAACACCTACAGCAAAGGATATATCGAGTCTTGTTTGTAAGGTATGCGTTGATCGCCTATCATCCTTCTGTATAAAGTCTGATCAACATCTTTGCCTTCTTTGTCTTCATCCAATCTGATGCTTGTACTCATAGGTGTTGATACCTTGGTGTTATATTCCATACCAAACTTCTTTAGCAGCTCCTTGGTGTACTTGGTCTGATGAATGAAGATTCCATCTTTCAATTGTTTAACTTGTAATCCCAAAAAGTAGTTCATCTCTCCCATCATACTCATTTGGAACGTGCTTTTCATGAGATTAGCAAACTTTTCACATAGCAAATCATTTTCAGAGCCAAATATTATGTCATCCACATAAATTTGTACCAGCAGTGTATTGTTCCCTTCATTGATTCTGAAAAGAGTCTTGTCAATGGTACCTTTGGTAAAACCATTGTCCACTAAGAATTGAGATAAGGTTTCATACCAAGCTCTTGGTTCTTGTTTTAGACCATAAAGTGCCTTGTTGAGTCTATACACTTTATCTTCTTGATCTTTAACTTCAAAACCAGGAGGTTGCTGAACATAGACTTCCTCCTCTAGAACGCCATTTAAGAAGGCACTTTTGACATCCATCTGATATACTTTGAAGTTTTTGTATGCAGCATATACCAAAAATAATCTTAGAGCTTCCAGTCTTGCAACTCGGGCATGTGTTTCATCAAGATCTATTCCTTATGCTTGAGAATAGTCTTTTGCCACTAGTCTGGCCTTATTTCTACCAATGGTACCATATTCATCCAATTTGTTTCTATATACCCATTTAGTGCCAATTATGTTTGCATGACTAGGCATCTCTACTAGTGTCTAAACTTGATTTCTTTCAAATTCATTCAATTCCTCTTGCATAGAAATTATCCAATCTGGATCAGAAATTGCTTCTTCAACAACTTTAGGTTCTATTTGAGATAGGAAACAAGTGAACATTGCTTCTAATTGTCTTCTTGTCCTTACACCTTGTTGTATATCACCAATCACTTGTTCAGCAGGGTGACCTCTTAACCACTGTAAATCTTGGTTTCCTTGATTTACAGGAACTTCATCTTTAGTGGATTCTGCTATTGTTTCAGTAAGTGGATTAGCAGATCCTTGAACTGCATTTGTTGTTGCATCAGTAGTGTTGCCAGTAGGTTCCTCAGCAGGTGCATCTTTACTTCCAGAATCAAAATCATTTAGGTCACTTATCTTCTTCAAAATATCAACATATTCTTGATCAGTGGCCTCCTGATTCACAGCAGGTTCTGAAATTTCATCATCTTCCATTCCAGTAAACTTAGGTTCATCAAATACAACATGTATAGACTCTTCATGTTTTAATGTCCTTTTGTTCAGTACCCTGAATGCCTTGCTAACTAAAGAATATCCCACAAAGATTCCTTCATCTGATTTTGGTTGGAAAGTCTTCAATTGTTCCTTATTATTTAAGATAAAGCAGTTACTTCCAAATGCATAGAAATATGATATATTTAGTTTCCTTCCATTCCATATCTCATAAGGTGTCTTCAGCAGCTTCTTGTTTACTGAGGTTTTGTTTTGTCTGTAGCATGCTGTGTTTATTGCTTCAGCCCAATATCTTTCAGGTAATAATGCTTCACAAATCATAGTCCTCCCTGGTTCCTTTAAGGTCATGTTTCTTCACTCAGCAACCCCATTTTTCTATGGTGTACCAGCAGCTGATAATTGATGCAACACACCATTTTGTTCACAGAACTCCCTTATGACTTTGTTAAGGAATTCAGAACCTTTGTCTGATCTGATCTTTACTACTATCAAACTTTTCTCATTTTGCAGTCTCTTCAAAAGTTTAGGCATCTTTTGAAGTGTTTTACTTTTCTTGTTCATGAATATTACCCAAGTGTATCTTGAATAATCATCCACAACTACCAGAGTGTACTTCTTTCCTGTCACACTTGTTGATGTTACTGGACCAAATAAATCCATATGCATCAGCTCCAAAACTCTTTTTGTTGATTTTGGGTCTTTGACTTGAAGCTTGACTTTGTTTGTTTACCTTAATGACAAGCATCACATATGGCATCCTTTTTGAATGTGGCCTCAGGAAAACCAATCACTAACTTCTTTTTCACCAACTGATTGATATCATCAAAATAAAGATGATTCAAATTCTTATGACATAACCAATTTAGTTCTGATTTGGTATGAACTATCAGGCACGTTTCTGGAACTGCAGTGGACCAATCCACAATATACATGTTTTGTTGTCTCCTTCCAGCCCACACAACTTGTTCACCTCTTTCACTGATGACAATGCAGCAACCTTTGTCATAGGTGACCTTGTATCCCATCTCACAGAATTGTCTAGTGCTCAGTAGGTTGTAGTCCAGTCCTTCCACATACGCAACATTCTTGATTGTTAATCCATTCCTCACCAGTGTTCCATATCCTCTTGTGTATCCTGGTGTGTTCTTGTTGCCAAAATTTACTCTTGGACCATCATTTGCCACAAAATCTGATAAACAGTGCTTATTCTTTGTCAGATGCCTGGAACATCCCTTGTCAAAGTACCAGACACCCTACAAAATAGGTTTAGTTTGTTTTAGGTACCCAAAACTGTTTGGGTCCATAGTGGTCAGTGGTAAGCACAACCCTTGGAAAATTTCCATATGGTCTTCTTTGGAAAGTGTTGCACTTTTGTTCATATATGTATCCCACATTTCCATAAAATCTAACCTTTGGTTGTGTAGGATTCACATATGATTTCTGGCCTTTTGGTATATAGTGTTGTTTGAAGTAATTTCTATTGTTAGAAGCACAAGTATAACCATAGGTTTGTGGTCTATTAAAGACAGTCCTGTAGTATGGAGTCTGCTGAGGTCTCTGTTGAGGTCTTAGATAAGTCCTCTGCTAAATCCTTTGCCGATTCCATTGCTGAGGTTTTACCTTAGCATTATGGTTATTCCTGTTGTTTCTAGCAATAGGGGCAGGAATATTCCAATATTCATCAGTAGGGAACAATCTACCTTTCCCCCTAAGATAAGTATCCCTAGAATGATTAACATTTTTGGGTTTAGGATTCTTATCCTTGGAATATTTCTGTTTATTGCCTTGTTGTGGTCCAGCAGACTTTACAGCAGGTCTGCTTTCAGCAGGTCTAGAAAGTCCAGTGATTGACGTGATCAGTCAAGCGATAATAAAATACTCGATCACCATAAACCAATACTAGCAAGAGGATTAGGTCCATCGTAGTATAGCCATAGCGAATCAAGGTCGATCCCACAGGGAACCAATTGTGAATCATTTTATATATAAACAATCAATTAATCATGTCAAGCACACAGAGGCGGTCTAAGACCAACAAAAGACAAGGTAAGGTAAAAACTGACTCGACACAACACAAACAAAGACAACATAATTAACCTCCCCAATCATTGTGTTATCATTTAGATCTAGAGATTCTATATAATTAAACTTGACTCAATAACTATTAATCCGATTCATATTTCTTTTATATTGGTTGCGGGAGTCATCCCCTAAACTTAACTTAGTTCAGGGTAGGACACTAGATCATTGTGCTGTATTATGTGACTTCACCTTTTGTGTCTCCATCTCATATAACTTGCATGCTTACAATACTAGGGATGCCGATATTGACCGTATTCCTCACCTAGGCAACATTCCTGTGGTTAGGCGTACTTCCTAAGTGATCGCATCAGTCTCCGTCCCATTAACACTAACTTTGTAGGTATCATGTTAATCTACGACTTACATATAATTAGGTGCGCGCAATTCCCAAATACAACACAGATCTAGATCTCGCTGAAAGTCCCGATAGATCAATTCATGAGCTGACCTAGAAGTACTATATTAGTATTTCCTAACTACACGTTTTAATTAAACGGATGAGCAACGTAGCCGTAGCCATACCTACTAAGACAAAAAATTCTAGGTGGACAATCACACCATAAAGACGTGGCTAGATTGACGCGGCGAAAACCTAAATCTTAGCGTTTCTATATACGTAACGGATAAAATAGAGATTCATAAAGCAATTATATAGATCTACTAAAAACACGATTGTCGATCATACCAAAGTCATCTATAGATCACCGGATAACAGCTCTGGGCGTGTGGATCCTTATAGACAAGGAATCCCCACTGCCTCATATCGTAGCCTTAAATCTACATCGTTTGGATAAGAACGAACAACCTCAAACGATAAACAATAATTGGGGGGGACTTAATTACAAAGAACAAAGAACAAATTAATACAAGAAACTCATATAATTGCTGCTGACTTGTATAAAAACTGCTCTGAAAAACTGAGGATTTGTGCTATGAAAAGTTGTATTAAAATTATATTGTGTTGTCTGATGTTTTGCTATGAAACAATGTATTTATAAGCTGTAGAAACCGACTTAAAATCGTATTTCCTAAACCCTAATGGAATCTAAAACGCGTCGAGATAACTCCGAGCCGATCCGCTCGATTTCGCCCAGCGAGCTCCCCATTCGCTGCCAGCGAGTCCCCCAGCCTCTGATTGGCTCGCTGGCTTTTCTTGTTTGTTACTCTACTCCTCGTGCTGATTTGATATTTATCTTTAATACGATCCGATTCTGCTCCAATTTATCTTGAGATTTACTTCCTTATGTCGGTAGATATCCTCCTGATTTACCGTAATCTATAAAATCGATAATTATCACACAGTAAATCATATTTTAATAATAAAAATAGATAAATACCAAATTATATTCTATAAATCACATAACATTAAATAAACATTATAAACATGTGATTTAATATAAAATATATATTATTAAGCTCGATTTAAGGATAATGTTGATGACTTTTACGGGTATAATTTGACCGTCACCATCCAGCAGTCCTACCCTTGGATTTACCCTTTTTGTTAGGTATTGTTGTCCTTTTAGATTTCTGATTTTGCTTCTTTGAAGTCTTTTCAGTACGTTTTACTGCCTCAGCAACCTTTTTAGGAGTTGGATCTTGTGCAGGCACAAACAGGACCAATTCTGGTACTAGGTTCAGTAGTCTTACTGGATCCACCCTTGGAGGATTGTTGAGTTTCAAATCCAAGGCCTGTTCTATCACCATAAGGCTTTCCAGATTTGAATGCAGTGGTGGAACTAGATTGTGCATCAGATTCAGCAGCTATTGAAGGTACATCAGACTTATGTTGAGTGTGTTCATAATCTTTTTCCTTACCTTTGAGAGTTCTAAGTTCAGCATTTAATCTTTGAATTTCTGCTTGGAGATCTTCTTTTTCAGCCTTTACAATCTCATAACCAGATTGTATTTTCCTCAGTTGATTAAGGATGGCATCCAAAGTTTCTTCTCTAACAGAAATTTTAGGATTTGAACCACACGCTGATTCACAATCACTATCAGCAGGAGTGTTTACAGATACAGAATTGTATACTTCCTCAGTTTCATCCATATTTGTCATTAGAGCATAATCTTCCATTTGTACAATGAGTGTAGTATCATCAGATTCATTTCCTTTTTCTGATTCAACTTCATAACCTGATTCATCATCAGCAACCAGGGCTTTCTTCCCAGATCTTCTTTGCTGACTCTTGCTCTTCAGTAGGTCTGGACAATCTGGTCTAAAATGTCCAGGTTTCTTGCAGTTGAAGCACAAATAATCAGGTTCCTTCTTTTGTTTTAACTCAGGACATTCAGGTTTGAAGTGTCCTGGTTTCTTGCAATGAAAGCATAAGAAGTCGTTATCTTTTCTAGACTCTTCCTTTTTCTTTTCACTTGATTTCTTGGTGAAATTTCTTGAAACTCCTTTTCCATTTTTCATCATCCTGATTTTCTTGCTCAGTAGGGCTATTTGCTCTTGCATTTCATCCAGCAGATCATCTTGAGCACTTGTTGAATCTTCTTTACTTGTAGCAGTCAATGCAGTAGTCTTTGGTTCTTCTTGTTCAGTGTTAGGAACAAGATGCTTACTGAATTCATAGGCCTTGAGATCTGAAAATAATTTGAAGGTGTCTTCTTCATGTAGTCTCCTGGACTCTTCTATAGCAGTAACCTTCATTTCCCATACTTCCTTTGCAGGTAGGGCTTCCAAGATTCTTGTATTGATCTCTTCTTTTGTATATACTACATTCAGTAGAGTGAGTTCATCCAAGATAGAATTGAACCCAGACTTCATTTGTTCAATGGTCTCATTTGATTTCATTTTGAAATCTTGGAACTTCTTTTTGGCCATACTGATTTTGTTTTTCTTTATGGCATCAGTGTCTTCACAGATTAATTGCAATTTTTCCCAAAGTTCTTTTGCAGTCTTGCAATCCTTCACTTTCATGTACATATTGCTATCCAAGGTTCTGTAAATGATATCAATTACAATATTGTTGAGGTTTGCTCTTTTTCTATCTTCAGCACCCCACTCTCTTTTTGGCTTTGGCACTATCCGATTTTGACCATCCACAGTTATGGACTTTGTGATTTCAAGTGGTCCATCAGTCAGTACATCCATCATCTCATCATGTGTTGCAGCTAGATAAGCCTTCATACGAAGTTTATACTCATCAAAATGATCTAGTGAGCACATCAGCATAGTCCGAGCATACTGGTTGTTATCCATGATGCAAAGCTTTGAAAATCAGAAACTTGAAAAAGTTTTCAAAGTATTTTCACAAGCACAACATGTATGATTACTTCAGAACAGAAGCACTGCTCCGATACCAATTGTTGGTCCCTTAAGAAGGCTTTGGTTAAGTTTAGAGGGGGGGTGAATAAACTTAATACTTAAAAACTTTTTCGGAGTTTTGCAAACTCAGCAAGGTCAGTAGCCTGTTGACTATCAGTAGTCTGCTGACTGAAGGTAGTCTGCAGACTAATAAGATTACCGAATTTGTTGCAGCGGAATATATTAATGTTAAGCATTTATACTTGTTGTTAAAGTATGATACCAAGTATTAGATACTCAGTAGTGTATGTGTGTGATTCAATTGCTAGTTTCACTAGGTTGATGTACTGATAAACTAATAAGCAGAATGTAAATGCAGAAAAGTAAGTAGGCGAGATTTATAATGGTTCTAGGTGGTGTAATCCTGTCAGTCCACTCTTCTCCTGTGATGTTGGAGGAAAATCACTAGAGATTCTTGAGGTTGCTGTTACAAAAATCACTAAGTTGTTTGTCCTTCACCAATAACTATGGCTTCACAAACTGAACACTTGAAACAGGTAGGATTGCTGCTCCAAAGTATTCCACTGGTCCTTGAAGGGTAGGATTGCCTCTTCACCATTTCCACCACAAACAACAGTCCTTGACACCTGAAAGATTCTTCACTATCTTCAGTAGGCTTCTTGTAAAAGAAGGTTTGAATCAAGTAAGTGATTCAGCTTTCAACAGCTTGATCAGGATGAGATGATCAGCAGCTTGTAGTCTTCAAGTGTGTATACTTGATGTAACTTGATAGCAGGTTACACTTGAAGATTTTACTTGATCAGTAGATTTAAGCTCAATAAGTCAGTAGGGTGTTTTCCTTGAATAAGAACTTGATAGCTTCGTATGGATTATTTTTTCATGAATTCATCACACGTATCTGAATTAGGAGTCTTCTATTTATAGGTGAGAATCTTGTGACTTATGTTTGAATTTCAAACTAGCCATTTCAGACTTTGTCTCCATCTTGACTTGCTTTTTGTGACTATTCATAGTACTGACACTGTCAGTTTGCTTTTTGTCAGTTTTCAGTCTGTCCACCCTTTGACTTGTGTCCATTGGATAAAGCTCTAACTCTTTCCAACATCCCTTTAATCTTGACCATTTATTTGTTGACAAAACCAAGGCTTGTAATCCATCCTTATCCATTTAATTTTCCAATATAACCTTTGATTAAATCGAGAATTGTACTCAGCAGATATCTGAAGTAAATTAGTTTGTTGATATACTTGTATGTTGACTGATTTTAGTCTGCTGTGTTTTAGTAACACTTCAGTCAACTGCTTCTCTTCTAACTTTTGATTATGAAGTTAGAGTACATCATTTTGATCATATGGAACTTAGACCTTGTACACAAGGTATATGTAATCAGTTTAGGTCATCACAGACTTCCCTAAATTCTGATTCTATATCCTTGACTTTAAATACTAAGTTTGATCCCTTAGCCTCCAATAACTGAGTTTGAACCCTCAGCCTTCAGTCTTCAGCAGGTTCCTAGAAACTCTACAGACCTAGTTACCCTACTGACCTGGACATGTCTGCTGATAAGTCAGCTAACCTTTTTACAGTGCTTGTTTGATCAAACCTATACAAAGATCAAACTCTAATAAGCCTATACATTTGATCTAGACATCTTTTTGCCTTTGCTCTATAACAGCTAGTCTGGCACTCATCATTAAAACTTAAGATATGTTCAACAAATACATTCTTCGTTATTACGGTGGTCGGGATGGGGGATTTTGATGAAAATGTGGGGATTTCGATTAGAAACTATGTTCCCTCTTTCTTGACTTGGATTTTGATTTCATCATCTTTGCTCCTAAGCTTCCATTTTTAATTCTATAATCAATCAAGAAATATGTTCAATTGACGCTGGAGCTGGAGCAATTCAATTTCTATGCTAACTTTGCAACTAGGTGAAGCCATTACAACCAGCTCAATGCAAGGAGAAGCGTAAAAATTCGCACATAACAACCCCAGCAGTATAAAAAAAAACCCATTAACTAGTTGAATCGTTGGAGCATTTTTTAGAAAATTATTGGATACATCAAAGTAAGAAGAAAGTCCCCTAAAAAAAAGTAAGAAGAAAGAATAGCGGTAGCAAAGCAAAATGGTGAAAAAAAAGAGGCAAAAATCAAACCTTCTCTACGTGAGTAGTGAATTCTTGATGGCAAAATGATTCTTTGTAAAATTCACAAAATAATGGGGGAGATTCACTTAGCACATTAGTACTTTTCAAACGATTCAAGAAGAAAAATGCAAAATTCGGTAGATTCATCTTCTAAAGCATATGATTCAGATTCCGTCGCCGGCGACTGGTGAGGACTAACAATCAATTTTTTCCGTTGAGAAAGTGGAACCGGCGTGGGAGACACATCAATGGCTGTGTAGGGTGACGTGTTAGTAATACCATCCGCAGCGGAAACGATTTATGGATCTAGATCTATAATTACACGTAATAAAACAACTAGATCTATTCTACAAGGGGGTTGTAGATCATACCTCTTGGATCTCAAAATCCAAGTTGAAGAACCGCAAAGGATGAATGTGAAGATGTGAAGAGCACCACGATCTTCCGTACGTGTGATCCAAGCAATTCCCGGTGGAAGGAATTCTCGACTCGAACCCCTCCGATATGCTACCCGGAAAAATCTCCAAGATTTCTCCCTAATACCCCTTGGCCGAAAAAATATTTTCTTCTCCTCTCTAAGAGGTGAAGTCGAAAATTGTAGTGTGTTATTTGGCTTGGGAGAACTCTCTTTATATAGGAGAGTAAAACTTAAGCCCCAAGGATTTTATAATTAATACAAAATCAATTATGATAATCCTATTAAATAAAAGATAATCCCAAAATATTCTAGAACAAATCTAGAATAATCTTTATCTTTATTTCTTACCATAAATATTTATCCAATAAATATTTTATGCACATGTCTTATTAATCACAAGAAAACTAATTTCTTGTAGACTAATATATGCTTGGGTCGAAATTATCATTCTTGTGACCTAGTCACAAAATTCGACCAACACACTAATTTTGGGCCAAGATTATGAAAAATGTCTTTTCCACATATTTAATTATTTAGCCCAACTAATTTAATAGTCCACTAAACAATTAATTCACATATCGTTTTAATAAAGTCCAACGAGAACTAAATTAATATTATTAGGATTCGACGTCCGAGAATAGCTATGCTATATTAGGAGGCACGTCGGGGACCATGGACTAATAATCAGCGGCTCCGATAAATCAAATAAATAATTATAGAATAATTATATTCGATAAATCAATCACGGGAATATGCCACCATAATCCCGTGAGCCTTGCACTCCTCCGATTATGAGATTATATTTATCTCTTCATGAGAATGATAATAAGCGTCCATTGATATAATCATTACATATGGATTAATCCTCCATAGGTTGTTCATTCTAAATCGGGAAGTTACCGTTAACCCTTTTTAGAACCTCTTATCCTTATTTACCATTAACCCCCTAGTGATCAATTAATTCATACAACTCATTTTGGTGATCAATCGGTGTGATATGAACTCGCGCGATCGATCGGTTCTAGGATTAACAAATAAGGGAAGCTGTCTATCTACTTCCATAAATGGAAGGAATGGATTCCGTATACGTGATAACACGGACTATTCACTCAATCCGGTATAATGCCAAGATGGGGTAATTCGGACCACGGACTCGGTGTAATCCTTAACCGTCAAGTCAAACCTCATGCGATTCAAGCGGTTATTTGTGATCACCTCGGGATTAAGATATATCCATAAATATGATCATCCATTGATTCGATAAGACTTCTCGATTACGGAATTATATCGTGAACTCACAATCAAATCGGTCCATACTATATGATATATCTATCATATATAAATGCCCCATTAGGTTCTCTTAACCGAAAGTCCGGATAGGACTATCACACCTTTTGTGTTACGGGCGCATTAATAGCACGTTAAAGGAGAGACCCGATACTCTCGATTAACTTCACTACGGGCTAATTGTATTTTAAGTACATCTTCACTAACTCGATCCTCCCGTGTATATACCATACAACGAGTTAAGTGATTACATAAACGATATACTTAGGGTTTTACGTAGTGTAAATACTATTGTCACATCGGTGATTATGAGAATAATAAATATGAATAATAACGTCAATTCATTTATTAAATAAAACAATTACAAAAATTGTCTTTCGGGCATCACACCTAACAATCTCCCACTTGCACGAAAGCATGTGATTAATTGTTTTAGAGCACACCCTATTATTTAAAATACAACAAACTACATCTCCCACTTGCTCTAAAGCAATGGAGACTCATCCCGTATTCTAGTACCCACTAAGCATGTCATAACCATTTCGATTCCAAAATACACTCCGAGTATGCCGTCGTAGGATAGGTCGGTGACTCGGGGAGTACCTACATCTAAATGTCATGGGTCTTAATGATTAGTCGGGTTGTCGGCTCGAGACGTTCCGTAGAATCGAAACGTTACCGGTCCATCAAATCATGTGGTGCGAGTAAACACCGAGCCCGAGATCGACTTAACGATCATCCTCAATCGACTTAAAGTCAAAATCGGTGTATCACACATATCCAAGTTCACACATGAATATGTCCGCATATTGTTCCTCGTTCTCTCAAGATACTAAAGTACATACTAAACTTGCTTTGTTAACCGCCGAATCTAAGATTCGATCAAAGTTGACGTTCAATAACACGACCATCTCTTACTAGAAAGAGAATCTATCCCATTTCTCGATCCGAAGATTTAGAGAGTCATTCACGAGGCATAGGGTAGAACTTCCTCGTTGAATGTTGCATACACGGATGCATCATCTTAACCAATAAGATGGATGGGAAACCGGTGAGCGGATTCTAATGAATTCGACCGAGTCAAACTCTAAAGAATGTTGTCCAAAACTCGTTGCGAGAGAATTGTGGTATTGTCGGATTCGACTTCGGATAACACACCCATGTTGATTCCAAGGCGGGTGCGGTGTTATCCTTCACAAACACTAATTTATATATTCACTCTTTGTACTAAAATTGATATCCAGTCTACAAAAGACTTATCAATATTCTGGGTCAAATCCACATATTGTAGAAATATATGACTTCCAATGACCGAGAGGTTTGCTTTTTATCCACAAAGGACATAAGCCTTGACAGTCATCCTGTCATAAGTTCATAAGTCAATACCCTTCTGTTTCGAATGAATCCAGACTCCGTTTGTTTGGCAAGAAAGTCTCAGGGAATCACCCCTTCTTTCTGCTTTTGAACGAAATCATGCAATAATAAGTGGTAAGAGAGTTCAAGGTCTGATTAACTCTCTACTTCTTAGGGAATTACCCCTAGACCACTCAAGCTTTGCTCTGAAAGATAAACTTTCCTATTCATTCTACTCTTTTCCTTGTAGATCCAATTACTCCCACTGGGCACTGAGACACTCGGGTGGTTCTACAAGAGTATGAGAATTGGAGTACCGAACTCCATTCACGGGGTTATGGCTATTAAACCAACCTCTATTATCAGAATCCTATACTGCTCACAAAAGAGCCATAGGTCATCAATCGATCCTCAGACTACAAAGTCCGCCGAACCCGTAATGGGTAATGGGTAAACCATACTCCCACTACAATCTCGGTGGATCGAAATTCTGATCTAGTTTAGTAGTATTTAGTGTTATCACCAACAACCGATGTTGGATGTGGTCGATTTTAATCGGTTAGTAACTACCTTGAGTAAACGTACTTCAAGGTTTAAGGTTTTCTTGTTCATAGACTCTATCGAAAGGACGCAACGGTATAAGCGTCCTTCCCGATTTCAAGAATCTTATAACAAACCTTTTTCTCAATGCTACAAGATATAGAACGATTGGTCACTGACCGAACGTGGTCGCGAAATTTCCAGACCTACCTTCAAGCACCGTGTGCTAAATGCTTATATTTATGGAAGTGGGGTGAACCGAATCCACACCTTATCCGTAAATTCCAAAGCATATTCTAGGTAGACTTCTCGGTCTTACATTTCAACGTAAACCGTTATTTCGCTTCCAATATCTTTATTGAGTTAAGCAGTGTATTGTAGCACATCTAAAAACATATATAAGGCAATTTTACGGTTTCTCACTTAGTGAGAACATGTCACAATGAGGCGGTGAGCATCGGTCTCGAGGACTATGAATGGCCTATTCCGAGTATAGAATACTCTATCTCTGTTGAAAACGAGAGAAACCTCAAAATATTTTGGATAAACTTACCGGAGTGTTTGAATAGTTATCGGACAAGAAGTCACTACTCGGAAGCTCCTACTAGCGCGTATCTTTCATCAGACCCCGAAGGTCGTCATGAACAAGCTATGTTACTTCTTTATATCCATTATCCTTTCCCGATTGAAAGGAAACTTAGTCATTGAACCTTTGAGACAATATAACCAGACTGGGAGAAAGGAATCACCCTGAGCCAGTCTTCAGGTCTTGTCTTTTAAGGACAATGCACTAACTATGGAATATGAAGAAGCGTTTATCTAAATATAGAAACCAATTGCTTTTAATAGTTCTTAAGATGTTTTTTTTATACATATTTCAGCGGTTGTAAGTGGTTTTGACTTTATCAAACAAAAGTCCGAGTCTTGGATTCGTACTACAAATGGTATATTCACTTTCTATACGACAAA
This sequence comes from Gentiana straminea, assembly GCA_036785695.1. Taxonomy (NCBI): domain Eukaryota; kingdom Viridiplantae; phylum Streptophyta; class Magnoliopsida; order Gentianales; family Gentianaceae; genus Gentiana; species Gentiana straminea. Next base: position 1,022,796 of record JAVUPR010000019.1, read on the forward strand.
CAAATTATCGAATAGAAGGTAAATCCATTCGTTCCAACGAGTCTTAAACAGAAAATAAATTTTCCGCGATATCCAAGGATTGAACCCGAGATTCATTTCCTTATATCACTCCCACTATTCTAGCTAAAATTAACTGCTCGTTGTTTACTCTTTTAATCGTTAAATGCACTGCTACCTTGTTCTTCCAAAGAACTTAGCTCGAGAAAATCACCAAGGATTCATAGGTTGGTGATCCAAAATCACTGTCCTTATCCTATGATTTTCAGTTAATTAATTTTCGGTTTAGCCTTAAAATCAACTCAGTTTAGGTGACTAACACTTTTAGACATATTCTCCCATTCTTGACTTTCCGTAAATGGAAACAGTTTTGAACTAGCGAGTTCGTGTGAGTAGACACTACTCTTGAACCGTGGGATGTCTATTTCGAGTGTTACTTGTCGGGACTTCTCGGATTTTCTAATATATCAGAAAAAACAACAAATCATAGCATTAAAGCTCCCACTAGTTTATCGGTTCCAAATACCGTCTAACAAAACAATGCTTTATTTTATGATTTTCCAATTTTTCAATTTGAAAATCTCTCGTGTAAACACTTACACGGTTCTAATGTTTCCGAGAAAAATACAAATCATAAAACACCCACTAGTTCATCGATTCCAAATATCGTCTAACTAGCAACATTTCATGACTTTCCGGTTTTTCAATTAGAACGGTTACGTGTGTAGTCGATTATACTTTTCTAATGTTCTAGAAAAACAACAAATCATAAAGCTCCCACTAGTTCATCGATTCCAAATATCGTCCAACTAGTAACACTTCATGATTTTCCGATTTTTCAATTAGAAAATTGCACGTGTATTTCCTACACACTCAAAATTCACTAAAAGAATTTCAAAGTCCGAAATCACCTTTGTTCAAACTAAGTTTGTCTTCCGTTTGACACGAATGACACTAGTGACATACCTATATGTCACTCTGGTTTTAAAAGGCTTAAGAGAAAATATCTCTTTCGAAAAATAATTGCATTATCGATTAACTAGTTCAACGTCCTAGTTACTTTCCACTTTTTAACGAAGTCAATACTAGTCAATTATAAATTTTAAGCAATTTAGTAAGGGATATAATGTTGTAAATAAAATGACATATATTAATTCAAGTTTAACACTACTATATTTTATTTTAGGAATTGTAAACTAAAATTAAGTCTACTCTACCATTCCAAGGTTTTAACCTCGCATCTCAGTGCCGCCTTAGGGTAGGTCAAAGAGATGACGGTTAAATCGAGACAATCTCATCAATGAATAACTTGTGAGAATCGAACATCCCACGAGAATCGAACATCCCTTTATTCATTGACTACCTTCCTTTTTCAGCCTAGATATTTCCAAAAATACCCATGATGAGTGTGACCTACTATATCGGATCTCTTAGATACGCCCCGAGTATGCCGTCTTAGGATAGGTCAGTGACCCGACGAGTACCCAGAAATCCTATCCTTTCGGAGACCAAGCCATGAATGTTGATAGGGGTGAACACCATCCTTAGGGGGACGAAATCAAAGCGCCTCGAGGCGTCACCCTTCTCTCACTTACTTGTATCTATAGTAGAGGCCGTGGGGTTGGCTGTCGCCTCCCCCGCTCCCACTCAATATTTTGGAAGTGGTTGTGGGTTAACTAACCACGTCTTTTTGATGTTAACATAAAAGTACATCAAATCAAGGATTCCGAATGGTGTCGGTAACGTAGGCAAACCTACCCGTCCTATTCGTTGGAACATATGTGACAGTCGGACGAAATCGGGTCAAGACAGCCCCATCGAGATAAGAAGGAATCACCCCTCCGTTCTCCGGTGTAGCTTAGTCTTGCCGGACCCCCGTGCATACATCACACTAGGAGGGTTAAGTCGGTCGAGCCTAGCTCAGTTGACCACCCAACCTATAGGCGAACCGTTTTTATCCAAGATTTATTGTTCTTTTACCATCATTCAATCTCGTAGACACTATGAATCGAAAACGTGATCTCGTTTGTGCTTTAAGGCGGTTCACCGAGAACACACACCGAAAGGCTTAACGATTTCATAACCCGTCCTCGGATCTTTAATTAGTTACTAAATTAATTAATTACCACGTATTAATTAAATTTCAACTAATTACGCGAGTTTGTATACATGTCTATTTTAATTACCAAAATTAAAATTCTACATGTATGCATGGAGTGGATTTATGATATGATGCATGTCATGGCAATTCCGGTTTTATATCTATTTTATGATCAAACACATAAAAAATAAATGCGGAAAATTTAAACACCGAGATGGACCGTTGGCACCCCCGAATCTAACCTATTAGAAAATAAATAACCAAAACCCTAACTAGGGTTTACGACTTTCTAACTAAATCTGCAGCTGTTCGAACTCTTCGACGATCGGCATACAAACGAACTCGGATCGGGACGAAACTTTCCAGATCTTATCTTCACTCCTTGAACTTCAATATGGACGGTTGGATCGGTGCTTTGACTTACCAATTTTCTCCAGTAAACCGCCAAACTTGCTGCTGAATCTGACTTTAACTGCACTGCATCAAGGACTTCCTGAGGCAGATCAGGAATCGAGATGAATCCCGATCGATCTGAAATTTTTATGGTACGTCCAAAACTCAAATTTGATCAATCTGAACGGTCGGATTTGCTTTTCAACGGTCCAAACTCTCCCAGAAAATCGAGGAAGTCACAGATAGTGTTTCTGTGAATCCTGCGTTTTTCTGTTACAAACGGATATCGAAACGGACTCTGATCGACGCCAAAATTTGTGGAGTTGATCATCATCTTCTAATATTGATTCTGACCGGAGGGATCTTCGTTTCAACGGTTCGATCAACGGGAAAAGAAAAAATACTAAACAGCTACTAACTAGATCTATTTGCTGGAAATTAAACTTGCAATAAAGATAAATTACATAATTTCCTATCTTTCATATGAACGAATTTTCATCGTTTATATGAGTTTACAATAGATCTAACGGGTAAACAGTGCCAACCCCAATCCATCTCTTCAACCACGACATTCATAAGCATAAAAAATTAAACATATGCATCGGCCCCCAAAAAATTGGGACAAAAAACTCTACATGTTTACCACTCCTAGATCTAATATTTTATACGTATAAATATAGATCACCTTGGCGACTGATACCACTGTTAGTAATACCATCCGCAGCGGAAACGATTTATGGATCTAGATCTATAATTACACGTAATAAAACAACTAGATCTATTCTACAAGGGGGTTGTAGATCATACCTCTTGGATCTCAAAATCCAAGTTGAAGAACCGCAAAGGATGAATGTGAAGATGTGAAGAGCACCACGATCTTCCGTACGTGTGATCCAAGCAATTCCCGGTGGAAGGAATTCTCGACTCGAACCCCTCCGATATGCTACCCGGAAAAATCTCCAAGATTTCTCCCTAATACCCCTTGGCCGAAAAAATATTTTCTTCTCCTCTCTAAGAGGTGAAGTCGAAAATTGTAGTGTGTTATTTGGCTTGGGAGAACTCTCTTTATATAGGAGAGTAAAACTTAAGCCCCAAGGATTTTATAATTAATACAAAATCAATTATGATAATCCTATTAAATAAAAGATAATCCCAAAATATTCTAGAACAAATCTAGAATAATCTTTATCTTTATTTCTTACCATAAATATTTATCCAATAAATATTTTATGCACATGTCTTATTAATCACAAGAAAACTAATTTCTTGTAGACTAATATATGCTTGGGTCGAAATTATCATTCTTGTGACCTAGTCACAAAATTCGACCAACACACTAATTTTGGGCCAAGATTATGAAAAATGTCTTTTCCACATATTTAATTATTTAGCCCAACTAATTTAATAGTCCACTAAACAATTAATTCACATATCGTTTTAATAAAGTCCAACGAGAACTAAATTAATATTATTAGGATTCGACGTCCGAGAATAGCTATGCTATATTAGGAGGCACGTCGGGGACCATGGACTAATAATCAGCGGCTCCGATAAATCAAATAAATAATTATAGAATAATTATATTCGATAAATCAATCACGGGAATATGCCACCATAATCCCGTGATCGCACTCCTCCGATTATGAGATTATATTTATCTCTTCATGAGAATGATAATAAGCGTCCATTGATATAATCATTACATATGGATTAATCCTCCATAGGATTGTTCATTCTAAATCGGGAAGTTACCGTTAACCCTTTTTAGAACCTCTTATCCTTATTTACCATTAACCCCCTAGTGATCAATTAATTCATACAACTCTTTGGTGATCAATCGGTGTGATATGAACTCGCGCGATCGATCGGTTTCTAGGATTAACAAATAAGGGAAGCTGTCTATCTACTTCCATAAATGGAAGGAATGGATTCCGTATCCGTGATAACACGGACTATTCACTCAATCCAAGTATAATGCCAAGATGGGGTAATTCGGACCACGGACTCGGTGTAATCCTTAACCGTCAAGTCAAACCTCATACCGATTCAAGCGGTTGAGCGTGATCACCTCGGGATTAAGATATATCCATAAATATGATCATCCATTGATTCGATAAGACTTCTCGATTACGGAATTATATCGTGAACTCTAATCAAATCGGTCCACCCTATATGATATATCTATCATATATAAATGCCCCATTAGGTTCTCTTAACCGAAAGTCCGGATAGGACTATCACACCTTTTGTGTTCGGGCGCATTAATAGCACGTTAAAGGAGAGACCCGATACTCTCGATTAACTTCACTACGGGCTAATTGTATTTTAAGTACATCTTCACTAACTCAATCCTCCCGTGTATATACCATACACCGAGTTAAGTGATTACATAAACGATATACTTAGGGTTTTCTGTAGTGTAAATACTATTGTCACATCGGTGATTATGAGAATAATAAATATGAATAATAACGTCAATTCATTTATTAAATAAAACAATTACAAAAATTGTCTTTCGGGCATCACACCTAACATGACGATGCTGGAAATCGTCTGTTGATTAATGCGGGTCAGTCTTCTATGTGATAAAGATCTAAAACCCTAAAAACCGTAATTTGTATGGGATGGGACGTGTTTGATGATTTGATTAGACTGAGCTCTCGAGTTATTTCTTGGGAGTTGCCTACGTATCCAATAGTTGACTTGGAATCAAGTCTTCTGTAGTTCCTTAGGGTTGTTTATATAGGTGGCATCTCGCCCCTATAACTTGTCATGCAAGTATTATTATTTATTATTATTCCCTAAGGATATATACGTATTAATCCCTATTATTCAGAGATAATTATGGACATATTAAATGCCGAGATTGTTGTCTTTATGATTTAGGATTCATTCCTTATTTATCTTTAGTAATCCCGTATATGTAATAACAGAGGGGTAGGTCTGAGCGTCTTGCGTTCAGCCCCCAAGCCACCATGGCCGAACTGGGCACCTCCTCTTTTCCAAGCCTTATCCGACCTGCGGTGGTTGGAGGAGGAGTTTGTGCCGATCTCCCATCTGGGATAAGGGACCTGCCCTTAGGTATGTCCCCGGATTCCTGGAACTTAAACCCCTATATTAGAGGGCTAATCATTTATTATATGTCTAACAAGGTTGACACGTGGCATAGCACGGGTCGGGTACCATCATAAGCCCCCCAGATCTGATCTTGCTCTTTTAGTTGGTTAGATCTGCATTATTTGGCGGATTGGCCGGACATTATCCGATCTTTCATTTTGAATTATTTAACTGCCAGCCGGCAGTCTATTTAAACTGGCCATCATTGCACTTGCGGGATACGAGGCATTTTTCACTTCTTTTCATAACTGACGCCGTTTTCACGTCAGGGGGGAGGTTATAAACTGTCGCTTCATATCAGACTTTCCCTCTCAACCTTTGCTATTCCATCGAAGATTTCTTTCAAGATCCCCTGCATTTCCAAGTAAGCATTTTCTCTGATTTTTCCGAGCTCTTTTCTATTTTACCTTTGTTCTTCCCAATTAATGAGAGCAAATACTACGTCTAGTGGTTTGATTGAAAAGGAGTTTGAGTCTCATTCCGAGTCTGAAAACGAAGTTAATCAACCATTTATCCAACCTGGTGGTCCAATGGACTTGAAGCTGAAATTCCGGCTCGGATCACACAAGACATTCATGAGTACAAGAGCTCTGCTCACTTTACTGGAGCTTTGAAGGTTTTCTTGGTCCCATCTTAAGCCAGGGGTACACTCTAGGGGTGAACCAGGCTAAGGAGCAATGCCCTGAGCTGGTCATCGAGAACCTTCAAAACGGCAGGCTCTGCAAGGCAAGATGCAGCTAAGTCTATGAGGATACGTTTAAGGAGTTTCAAGATGGTGAAGATCTGGCCATGAAATATGGTCACAGACCTGCTGCCCAGCATGCTAGTGCGTCTTCAGACCAGCAGCAAGATGTCACAGCCAATCCTTAGGATCAGTTTTTATTGTTTTGCTGAACTTTTTGTAAAATATTGTAGTAATTTCTAAATTTTATCATTTTTCTGTTCTTGATAATTTGTGCCTTTTTGGCACTTGTTCTATAATATTTTCTTCTTTGGCGTTCAGCCCTTAGCCCTTCATTGCTATTGTTTTGGCTTTTGGTTTTGCCTTGCTTTTATTTTGAGCATAGCTTAGGGCCCTTCTTTTGGTTTTGCCTTGTTTTATTTTGAGCATAGCTTAAGGCCCTTTACCCCCTTAAAGTACATACTTAAAGCCTTGCTTTTTGAGTGGTGTACTTCAGTGTATTTGCTGATCGTCTGTCCTGCATACTTGGAGAGTTTGGTTGTTTCCAACTGTCCAAGTTTCTCAGCTCTGATCTTCTGCCTTGAAGACTTGGATTAGTGATGGGAGTCAACTTTACGTGATTCCGGTGCATTTTCCACCCCCGTTTATCCCATTTTAGCACATTCTCGGTGTTTTTAGACCGTTTTTGGGTAATATCGTGAGTTTATAGCACGGGGAGTAAATCCGTCGCTTTGATGGTTTACTACCTCTTTTTAGTGATATTAACCTCATTCCGAGCACATTTACCCTCCGGAATGGTTTGTGTGTCTTGTTCGTTTATGATGTTGTAGGGCCTAGGTGACTCGAGGACCCGGAAGGCGATGTTTTGGACAAAGGGACATGTTCGTAGCACAAGAGTGGAGTGAAGAATCATCGACGAAACCGGAACCAGTCACTTAATGGGCTTTTTATCCACACTTGGAGGTATTTTATGGACTTGTGGTCTTCATAAAAGTTGTAGAGGATTGAAATATATTTCCAACGCATGTTGAATCACCTCATTTGGAGCCCTAGAAGTGAAGTTATGAGCAAAAGACTGGAGCTGGGTTCGGAGCGCGTCCGAAATATGAAGCGGCGTCCGGGGTGCCTTTTTTGATGCGAGAGAGTTGAGACTTCAAGTGGACGAGCGTCCGGAAAAGTGGACGAGCGTCCGGGGATGTGGACGGGCGTCCGGGATGTGCAAACGGGCGTCCGAGAATGCCAAATTTGATTCGAGAGAGTTGAGATCTTCAGTGGACGGGCGTCCAAGCGATTCAAAGCAGAACCAGTCACTTCATGGGCATTTTGGTCACACTTTGAGGCATTTTCAGGGAAAGTTGTCTTGATGAAAGTTGTATAGGAGTGAATCAGCTTTCCAATTCATCTTGAATCATCTCATTTGGATCCCTAGAAGTGAAGTTATGGTGGAAATACTGAAGGCCATTCTGGACGAGCGTCCACTCAAGAACAAGCTTCCATTTCTTGCATTTCTCAGGTGGAGTGGCGTCCAGAGGGCGTCCAACTGGCGTCCAGGGCCAAATTCTGCGATTTTTTCTGCTGCACTATAAATACCCCTCACTTCCATTTCAAGGAAACTTCTCCTCTTCTCAAAACCCTAGCCCCCTTCTTGCTCGATTTTTGTAGTAGTTTGTAACACATTCTCTTAACATAAATTAGCATAAACATAACTCGATTATTCTATTTTTTAGCTTAGATTTCAATTCCAAACAACAAGTCACCTCCTTTTTGGTGAATCTCCATTGTTGTACTTTTTGGAGCTCAACTCAAATTTCTGCAATTAATGGTGAATTTCTTCTCTCTTATGCTTGTTATGTCTCTTATTTACTACTTCCATTGCATTTTAACTAGTATAATGAGTAGCTAAATCCTCTTCATAGCCGGGTCATGTGAAATTTGGTGAAATCACCCTTTGGGTGATGAAATTGGGAGTGGGTAGTGCTTTTTATTGTTGTTTCTTGCATTTTTCACGTCTTAGAACTTGTTATAACGGATTTGGACTAGATTGATCACCTAGGTCAAAAATCACACACATCACTCTTGAGAGTTGTTCACAGAGAGGGGTGTGGGAAAAGGGTTCTAAGATTGCGGTGTAGTCTCGTTTTAGTTGTTAAATCGAGCTCAACGTGAGGTTACTCGTTTTTACGTTTAAGCGGCTCTAGTGCAAGACATGCCTTGTTAGTGAATTTTCCTTAGGAAAGGGTAGTTAACATAACATAAGGTGTTAGGAGAGAGTTGTTCAGACACTAACACCGGGTTTAGGAGTTTGCACCCGTGAAATTGAATGCAAGAGTTCGTTTGTTATATTGCACACTCCCGATTTTGTCTATCCTTGGGGTTGAGATTAGCCATATTGATCGTGGTTCGGCTATGTCCCTCTCCCTTTAGTTAAACTTTGTTAGTATTTGTTTTATTAGTCGTTGTAGTAATTAACCTCTTGAACATTGGTTTGCCTAGACTAAGTTTTAAGTTCACTTTGGTACTCACATACACTTGTCCTTTGGGTTCGACCTCGGACTCCTATAGCTTTACTCGCAATCGACCCGGTCCACTGCCGGTTAGAGAGCTTGTTTAGTCACCGTTGTCTTGAGTATTTAATAAATTTGTTTGGTGAAAACAACGCTCATCAAAATGGCGCCGTTGCCGGGGAATTGTGTGCTATTTGTGATATCTTGCAAGTGAACCGAAAGCTTAGGCCTAGGTTGTTTTTTATTTTTATTTTTTTTTTCTTTTTTTTCTTGATGATGGTTTTTTGTTGAAAGTCACTCCACCTATTGCGGTGGTGGTGGTGACTAGATACTGATGAGCGAAAAATTCACCCACTAAAAATACATTTATAAAGACTCGCAACTGTGGGTAAACTAACTCTCTAACTGGCAGAGTACCAGGTCGATTGCTAGGATAGCTACAGGAGTACGAGGTCGTCCCAAGAGAAATGTGGTTGTGAGTACCAAAATGAACATCGAACTTAGTCTAGGCGATCAAAGTTTAGGTGGAGTGTTTTTACTAATGCGAAAAATAAATTTTAACTAACGAGATTAACTAGGTGATTAAAAAGCATAGCCGAGCCATGATCCAACAGGTTATCTCCCCACAGGAAAAACTTGATAAGGAGTGTGTTTTATCTGATTCAGTTCATATGATATTCACGGGAGTCAACTCTTTATTCTTACGTTAAGATGCGAACGGCTCTCACTTAACCCCCACACTAGGTTTATTAACCCTCCCTTTAGAGAGCTAACTCGCCTAACATGGTTGACCGGAATAAAAAGCCGTTGAAAAACCTCACAAAAACATAATTTTAACGTATCACTTAGGTTGCCAATCTAACGATTAAGACTATGGTTTAGTGATTTTAAAACATGTTTCGCACATCTCGTAAAAATAAGAATTTCACTTAGGCATAGTCCGGATACGTCACTTAGATTGTCAATCTAACAATCCGGACTATGATTAGTGATATCCATATCTCACATCTCACCGCAAAATACATTTATAAGCTCGATGTAACCGTGAACAAAGTTGTCAATTTTATTCAAAGCTATTAAAATGATCGAAACAACTTTAAAACATGATTTTATCATAAAAACGTTAATTTAAGCGCACACAACTCCCATCTCATCTCCCGAGGGTCAATTTTACCCGTTTTCACATAATTCGGCTATGTTTAGTTTAACTACTCATATTAACGAAAATAACAACGAAAATAACAAAACGAAAGAAAACAAAACGAAAAAGATAACTACAGCTATATAGATATACGTATAGATATATATATATATATAGATATAGATATATATATAATATACGTATATATATATATATATATTTATACTAATTGCATAAAATAAAAGAAAGCAATAAAAAGCGGAAACGAAATTATATTAAAACTATAACTAGTCGGGTTATTACACCGACATTATAACGACATATATTACTACATATAGGCCCCCCCAAGACAAATAAAAAAATTAGACGGAAGAAAGATGAGAAGAAGAGGAGAAGAGGGCAACGATCTACTCGCCGAAGCTCTCATATATATAGGCAATGAATCACAGCCGGACCAGGCCGGGTAAGAGCCGGACCGGTCCGGGTACCATTATTGCATATGACTCAGCATGATTCTCGAAGGATCGATTGATCAGATTTATGTAATTAAAACTTGTAAAATTCGTATCTTGAGTTGTAGACTTCCAAAAATTGCAAACGAAATGCCAAAATTAAGGTCTCGAGAAACTCTACAACTTTCATGAAGGACTCTTCTTCAGAAAACGCCTTTTTGATGGGCCATTCCCATTACGCGTCGTTTTACGACATTTTCCTTAATACAAATCAATTAGCCACTTGACCACCATTTGAGTTGTAGAAATCCGATTGACTTGATTCAAAATCCATTGGAAAGCTTTCTTGAAGATATACAACTTTTATTAAGGAAACTTCTTCAGAAAATGTCGTTTTGATTGAGCCATTTCCATTACGTGTCGTTTTACGACATTTTACTGATACGAATCGATTAGCCACTTGACCATAACTTGAGTTGTAGAACTCCAATTTACGTGATTCAAAGTGCGTTGGAAAGCTTATGTGAAGATCTACAACTTTCATTAAGAAGTCATCCCCTGAAAATGCCTCTAAGCTGGGTCAAATCTCCGTCGAAAATATGTAACGATTCAAGTACTTAGGAAAAACGACCCTTTTTAACTCGTAAGCTTGTGGCACCTTCTTCTAACCCTCTAAACACCTCTTTAAGGGCTCAAAACATGTCGTTACGTAGGATCTTGGTCTACTTATGATTACGCAATAAATCACCAAAATACCAAACGTAAATCCGACACGACATTCCGGTTACTAAACCGGTACAAAAACTACAAAAACATGATAAAAATACGATATTTTATAAAATAACTACTACTTATATATTTTTATGAAACTAAGGAATTAAAGACTCAAAACGATATAAAAATACTCAAAATGATATCAGAAATGGGGTAAATTGTTATCAAAATAACAGTGAATTTTTCCGTTATCACAACCCCCCACTTAGCTTTTGGTCGTCCTCGAGCAAAACAAGCGATAAAATAAAATGAATGAGGAAAAATTCATGAAGATATAAGATATAAAGGACGTCGAGGTGATACAACCAATTGAATCATAATCACACGTTAACCGCAATATAAATGTATAACAGAGTGTGTGTGTGACAAGCCTTTTCAATTTCCACTATCCTCTCTTGAATAAATCAAGCAAACGCACTAGTATCCATTCAGACAATCCTAACAACTTTCCTAGGTATAGGCAGTAACAGTTCCACACAAAGTCCTCCTGTGTACTTATTAGGATACTCCCTAAAGCATATCATTTAGTTTATACTAGAGATAGTCAGAAGATAACTAAGTTTTCAACCAACTTTTTCTTTTCTTTTCTATTTTTTTTCTTTTTTCTTTTCATAGAATACTAACATATCCGAACTCATTGCCAAAATCGACTATCTTGCAAGCGTCATGAGGTGAGATCGAATACATTAATACCTATCTAACTTTTTTTTTTATTCCACATGTATAGTATATGCCCTCATTCCTAGCAATAGGATGTTTCGTGATAACACCCTAGCTAGACTACAATCATCAGGCAATCGGGAGCTTTTAAACCTCATAGTGATATAGGACGTTTCGGGATAACGCCCTACTGCACTCAAATCATTGGCAGCTACAACCGACATATAGTTTATCTTATTTTGATATTCTTCCTATCACATTCAAACCTTCAGATATTCACAGTACACGTTCAGAAATTAGGTACTAAGTTACTACTATTTCTAGGATAAACCACTAGGATACTGAATGGGTACAGTTTAAAATTTCCGTTTCAATATCAAAGGCTTACGTGAACAAGGAATTCATGTTACACAAATATATTTGGAATTACAATGCACTTACGGTTCACGTTGGTTATACATATCCAATTTGATCATTACATCTTTAAATCCATGAAATATATACCTTATAAAAATTATTTTAATCAACTAAATAATGCTCGAAAAAGATCAACAACTAAGGGTTTAAACACTTACTGCCATTTCTAGACCATCCTCGACTCTACCCCCCACTTACGATTTTGCATTATCCTTAAACATATTGAGTGAGATAGAGAGGAGAACTTAGCTTATAAACTTGGCAGAAAGATGCTATCAAATCCCGTAACAGCCATGAGAAAGCACATCCCGAATCCCTATACAAAAATAACCAAAACAAAGCAAACACGGGACATGGTCCTCGTGCCAAAGTATGCAATAGAGATATGGGAATAATAAGATAATGGCACTGTCACGTCAGAAAATTCGATAGGCTATATAATAGCTTTAGATGGAAAAATAACCATACTGGTAAAGCACAAAACATCTAAGCATATACGTATCACATATATCATAGTCAAGTAAATTATTCCTAGATTCATTTTTATTACACACGAGTTTTATTAAAGCGGGAATACTTACCACTATACTACAACGACCGAAATTTGAAACGAGACTAGATCATAAAATGAAATGTGTGAAAGAGTATTGAGTCTTTTATACCCAGATCCTCAAGGGTTCAACAACCTAAGTCCAAGAAATGATGCATTTGAATGTTTTCTTTGTATTCTACCTCGAGATTTTCGGATAACCACCTAATCGTTCCCTTTTAATGACATTCAAACATTCATCCTGAGACTTGGTTGTGATTTGTGTTTATATTTCATACAGATTCTACATTTCATTAATACTAGTCGTATCCAAATTACTATTATTATTATTATTTCACACAATTTTATTAAGGCGGGGTTGCCTCCCCCCAAGCGCCTTTGTTTTACGTCTTTGGCTCGACTAATTACAAATTATCAACCAAAATCTGAACTTAAGAAGATCAATAGCTTAAGAAAAATTAACAAAGCGAGAACCAAAGAACTTGAATTGTCTAATAACGTACCTCGTTTAGCCCTCGATGCTACCTTCTCCCAGCCAGAGAATCTTCTTTTATCAGACTGTCGAACCATCTTCTTTGCTATTCTATATAGTTCATCCATCGGGGAGCACACAAACTGGACCGCAGAAAATTTATCCTCACAGAGTGGATAGTAATCCGGGACTGATATATCAACTTTTACCAACTCTCCCAGTGGCTTTACCAAAGATGGCCAATCAATCTCCCGATCCTCTAACTCTGAAATCTCATTATTGCAAACTGAATCCTCAACCTGAACTTCTTCAGTGATAACATCATCATCCTTAACCACCTCACATGTCTCTGCCTCTTTCACATACCTCACTAATTCAATCAATTGCCCCACCTTGTCTTGAAGATTTCTTATAGCGGAGTCAGTACTTACCTTGAACTCCTGCATGTCCAACAGTCGCTCTTGCAAGATCTGATCCAATCGCTCTAGTTGCTCTATTTGACTGTCGGTGAAGTCTTCTTGTGGCATGGGGAAAAGCGATCATATTGACTTTGATTCATCGGAGGTGAGTAGCGGTCTTCTTGCCATTCCGGACAACGATCGGGTGGTCGAACGGTTGAAGCTATCAACGTGTTGAGTATGAACACTGTAATCCTGATAAGCATTAGGGTTCGGGTAACCCTCGTAATAGGGTGGCTCATTACTCGAATAACCATAATTCTGGTCCTGGTATGCACTAGGGCAATTATAGGACCAAGAATCCTGGTCACTCTGCTGTTGATACTGAGGCTCAGACACGAACTGTTGTTGATAAGGTTGGTAGGGGTATTGTTGTTCAGCTGAGTAGTTTTGATTGAAAAATCCATCCATTTAAGCTCAATCTGCAAGATCTCAGAAAACAACAATAAAACAATAAAATTTTTCTTTTTTTTTTTTTTTTTGTTTTTTCGTTTTTTTTTTTTTCCGTAAACACACGATATTTAGACTCCTCAAAAAGTTATGGTTGCCGAAGGCCCTAATCCCCAGTTTTAGCCAGACTTACAAGATATCACCCTCCGAAGAGGCTAAGTACCAAAGTCGTATTCAAACCGAGTTCAGGACAATATCACTTCAGCATCCATAGCTCTTTGTCGACATCTAAATAAAACAAGAAAATAAAAACCTAGGCCCAAGCCTTCGGTTCACTTACAAGATATCACAACAATATCACACATTTCCCCGGCAACGGCGCCAATTTTTTGATGAGAGAAAAATACACCCACTAAAATATTGGTCCCCGGCAACGGCGCCAATTTTTTTGATGAGCGAAAAATTCACCCACTAAAAATACATTTATAAAGACTCGCAAGCTTGTGGGTAAACTAACTCTCTGGCGGCGAGTACCGGGTCGATTGCTAGGATAGCTACGGGAGTACGAGGTCGTCCCAAGAGAAATGTGGTTGTGAGTACCAAAATGAACATCGAACTTAGTCTAGGCGATCAAAGTTTAGGTGGAGTGTTTTTACTAATGCGAAAAATAAATTTTAACTAACGAGATTAACTAGGTGATTAAAAAGCATAGCCGAGCCATGATCCAACAAAGTTATCTCCCCACGGGAAAAACTTGATAAGGAGTGTGTTTTATCGATTCGGTTCATATGATATTCACGGGAGTCAACTCTTTATTCTTACGTTAAGATCGAACGGCTCTCACTTAACCCCCACACTAGGTTTATTAACCCTCCCTTTAGAGAGCTAACTCGCCTAACATGGTTGACCGGAATAAAAAGCCGTTGAAAAACCTCACAAAAACATAATTTTAACGTATCACTTAGGTTGCCAATCTAACGATTAAGACTATGGTTTAGTGATTTTAAAACATGTTTCGCACATCTCGTAAAAATAAGAATTTCACTTAGGCATAGTCCAGATCTGTCACTTAGATTGTCAATCTAACAATCCGGACTATGATTAGTGATATCCATATCTCACATCTCACCGCAAAATACATTTATAAGCTCGATGTAACCGTGAACAAAGTTGTCAATTTTATTCAAAGCTATTAAAATGATCGAAACAACTTTAAAACATGATTTTATCATAAAAACGTTAATTTAAGCGCACACAACTCCCATCTCATCTCCCGAGGGTCAATTTTACCCGTTTTCACATAATTCGGCTATGTTTAGTTTAACTACTCATATTAACGAAAATAACAAAACGAAAGAAAACAAAACGAAAAAGATAACTACAGCTATATAGATATACGTATAGATATATATATAGATATATATATAGATATAGATATATATATATAATATACGTATATATATATATATATATTTATACTAATTGCATAAAATAAAAGAAAGCAATAAAAAGCGGAAACGAAATTATATTAAAACTATAACTAGTCGGGTTATTACACCGACATTATAACGACATATATTACTACATATAGGCCCCCCCAAGACAAATAAAAAAATTAGACGGAAGAAAGATGAGAAGAAGAGGAGAAGAGGGGCAACGATCTACTCTGCTGAAGCTCTCATATATATAGGCAATGAATCACAGCCGGACCAGGCCGGGTAAGAGCCGGACCGGTCCGGGTACCATTATTGCATATGACTCAGCATGATTCTCGAAGGATCGATTGATCAGATTTATGTAATTAAAACTTGTAAAATTCGTATCTTGAGTTGTAGACCTCCAAAAATTGCAAACGAAATGCCAAAATTAAGGTCTCGAGAAACTCTACAACTTTCATGAAGGACTCTTCTTCAGAAAACGCCTTTTTGATGGGCCATTCCCATTACGCGTCGTTTTACGACATTTTCCTTAATACAAATCAATTAGCCAGTTGACCACCATTTGAGTTGTAGAAATCCGATTGACTTGATTCAAAATCCATTGGAAAGCTTTCTTGAAGATATACAACTTTTATTAAGGAAACTTCTTCAGAAAATGTCGTTTTGATTGAGCCATTTCCATTACGTGTCGTTTTACGACATTTTACTGATACGAATCGATTAGCCACTTGACCATAACTTGAGTTGTAGAACTCCAATTTACGTGATTCAAAGTGCGTTGGAAAGCTTATGTGAAGATCTACAACTTTCATTAAGAAGTCATCCCCTGAAAATGCCTCTAAGCTGGGTCAAATCTCCGTCGAAAATATGTAACGATTCAAGTACTTAGGAAAAAGACCCTTTTTAACTCGTAAGCTTGTGGCACCTTCTTCTAACCCTCTAAACACCTCTTTAAGGGCTCAAAACATGTCGTTACGTAGGATCTTGGTCTACTTATGATTCTGCAATAAATCACCAAAATACCAAACGTAAATCCGACACGACATTCCGGTTACTAAACCGGTACAAAAACTACAAAAACATGATAAAAATACGATATTTTATAAAATAACTACTACTTATATATTTTTATAAAACTAAGGAATTAAAGACTCAAAACGATATAAAAATACTCAAAATGATATCAGAAATGGGGTAAATTGTTATCAAAATAACAGTGAATGTTTCCGTTATCAGATACCGTGATTTTGTTCTTGTTGTTTTCTGAGATCTTGCAGCTTGAGCTTAAATGGATGGATTTTTCGATCAATACTACTCACATGAACAACAATACCCCTACCAACCTCAGGCACCTGAACAAAGTTATCAACAACAGTTCTTGCCTCAGCCTCAATATCAACAGCAGCGTAACCAAGGTTCATGGGCTTATCAGTGCCCTAGTGCATGCCAAAGTCAAAATTATGGTTATTCAGTTATGAGCCACAACATTATGAGGGTTGTCCGAACCCTAGTGCTTATCAGGATTACGGTGTTCATACTCAACGCGTTGATAGCTTCACCCAGATTCAGCCACTTGATCAGAGTTTGGCATGGCAAGAGGCCTACTACTCACCTCCAATGAATCAAAGTCAGTATGATCAGTTTCACCCCATTCCACAAGAAGACTTCACCGACATTCAAATAGAGCGGATTAATTTTTTATTGAACGAGAGTTTGATTCTAATGAAGAAGGAGATGCAAGAGTTCGATAGAAGATTTGACTCCGACGTAAGAAATCTTGAAGACATGATGGGGCAATTGATTGAAAAGAGGAGGCATGAGAAAGAGGAAGAGACATGTGCACTAGAGGTGGTCCGGGATGATGATGTTATCACTGAAGAAGTTCAGGTTGAGAGTGAGGTTGATGATTCCGTTTGCCATGATGAGATTTCTGAGCCAGATAGTGAGTTAGGATTGCTCATAGTGCCACCTCCTATTGCGATATTTGATTATGGCAAGTTTCACGTTCTACCTATTGCACCTTCACCCCTTGAGATGAAAATTGATGATACCTTGGTGGAATGTGTGGTGGAACCGACCATTGTTATGACTGAGCAAGAATTTTTTGGTGATGAAGATAGCTCGTTTTGGGATGAAGAGGAGTTGCAAGACTTGGAAATGGAGGAGGTGCAACTTTTATCTATTACACTGTCTCCCGATGAAATACGAGATGATGACTTGGAGGGGTGTACGATAGATTTGAGCACACTGTTTGATGAGACACACAATTAGAGTCGAAAGAGAAACTGGGATCGCCCATTTCACCCTCACTCCCAATTGAAGTAAATAAAGATGTCATTATGAAGAGTGTGGTGAAATCGTATGAGACTGAAGAGCCATCTATGGTAGAGCTACCGGGAAACGTGGAGATTATTAGCATGCCGGTCCCGGATTATTACACTCTTCCACCTTGTGTTGATGAGTATTATGCGATCGATTTTGTGTACTCACCGGTAGATGGAACTCATAGAATTTGTAAAAGGGGACAACTACCATGGAATGGCAATTACAAGAAGAAGGTGATGAGAGATTTTGACAAAAGAGGATTCCCGAGTTGGGAAGAGGTAACATCGAGGGCCATGAGAGGTAAGTTTCTAGTGAACTCGGTTTCCGTGATGCTTGTTATTTTTAGTCTTCTTGAGTTGTTGATCTTTTTGAGCTCGGATTTTGGTTGATGTCTTTGGTGATACTTGTTTGAAATAAAATATTTGAATTGTTGTTTTGAGTCTTTTGAGGTACGAGTCCGTTTAGTGCCACTACGTCGATGCTAACGACGTTAAACAAAGCACTTCTACCTTTTCTCGCCTGTGCCAATAGTATAACTTTGAAAAAATTGGCACTGTATAATCCATCTTGTCGAGCCAACGACGTAAAACAAAGGCGCTTGGGGGAGGCAACCCACCTTTTTGGTAGTAATAATGTGTTTGGAGTGGTCTTTGGGTGCAAGGGGGGAGAGTTTTGACTTAAAAGAGAGTTTGGGGTGAGAATTTCCTTTTGGTTCCGGCTCTTGTACGTAGACGGGGATGTTTTTATGTGAGCCTCTGTGGCCTTATTTTATGCATGGATGCTCTGTGTTTCTTTTGATTATCTTTACATCCAGTGCGATTCCCGTCTAGTATGGTTGATGTGCTTTGATACTTTGTTTGTGGCATGGCTTCTATTTTTATATATCTCGTATCTATCACCATCTTTTGGCACGTGGATTTTTCTCGTGCATGTGTTTGCCTTGGTTTTTGTTTCTATGGTTTTAGATACTCGAGATGGAGCTTACTAGAAGATGTCACGTGGGCTACGAGTGCGCCTTTTTGCCGGGTTTTTGGTCAAACAGCTAAGTCTTTTACTCTTTTTATCTCTCACACACTGAGGACAGTGTTTCGTTTAAGTGTGGGGTGGGAGACTTAGCCGCTTTCTTGCTTTAGCTTTTATTTGTGCTAAATGTGTGGTATGCTTAGCCTATGACCGGGCTTGAGTTGATTTTTGGGCAATTTTTAAAAATTTTCAAGGGTTTTAGCACCGTGTTGTGTGTGTTATTTTCACATTCGAGTGGTGATCACCTTAGTAGGGACCCCAAACGTGTACACTTCGGTTTGATTTTATCTTGAGAATAGAGTCTATTAATTTCACGTGATGCTACACTTTGTGCACAATTTGATTACTACCACATCTCATATCACTGGTCTCGAGACGAAATAGAAAGGTTTACCTAAGTAGGACACGGGATGACGGTCATGGCGTCTCTTTGACCAACTAGAGCCAAATAAGCCTTATCCCGAAACATTAGACCGTCGTAGCCCCTCTCAGCCTTGATAGAATGGTCTGACCACCATTCATCTTATAGCCGTTTTGTTACTTAGTCAGAAACCTACCTTGAGCCTTAATTATGGTCACATTTCCTTCATTTACACCTTACGAGTGGACTTAGTCTTTTGTTAGGCCACACTTGCCAAGGCAAGTGTGGGGTGGGGGAAAATGATATTGTGATGGGTTGGTGTTTTCTTGGTTTTGAGCTATAAGGAGAAGAGGAGCTAAGTTGGCCCTAGTGTTTGGGTTGGCCCAAAAAGAAAAGAAAAATCTGTGTAATTCCTTCTTTTCTTTCAAAAAGAGGAAAAAAAAAAAAGAGAACTCAATCAATCAAAGTTCAAATTAAAATTATAAAGTTCTCAATGAATAAGAGTTTGGAGTTTATAAAATAAAGGGTTGGAATCAAAGTGATGAGCTCAAAAGTGATTTTTATGATGTTGGAGTTGAGATAGTGAGATAGGTGCTAATGTATTCGATCTCACCTCATAACACTTGAAATATAGTTGAGTGTGGCAATGAGTTCGGGTATGTTAGTATCCTATGGTTCCCAAAGTGTTTAATTAAATCAAAAAGGAGTTTGGGTGGTTTGTATGGTAGAGATAAGATGGTGCACTTGTTGATTAGGTTCACTCGTACTTCTTTTTCTCCAGTTCCCAAAATATCCTTTTCGATTAACCAGAATTACCCTAGCCTAACGTTATAACCCTTCAAGTCCTACCCGATCGTGTCCAAACTTAGTGACCTTGATTAGTGGAGAGGCTAGTGGGTATGAAACGGTTGGTAGACTTTTGGTCGGGATTCAAGCCCCGACAATCATTTTGAGCACTTGGTTTTTAGCTTGGCACCACACACACTCCATCTTCTTGATAATGTTATAACCGGTGTGTATATGTTCGTGTTTCATACTTTTTGGTTACCTCGAAGGTGTGAATAGTAGCATCTACATCACAAAGTTGAATCCCTTGGTTGGTTTTAAAACGCCTAATTTACTCGAGGGCGAGCAAAGGCTAAGTGTGGGGTGGTTGACGGGAGTCAACTTTACGTGATTCCGGTGCATTTTCCACCCCCGTTTATCCCACTTTTAGCACATTCTCGGTGTTTTTAGACCGTTTTTGGGTAATATCGTGAGTTTATAGCACGGGGAGTAAATCCGTCGCTTTGATGGTTTACTACCTCTTTTTAGTGATATTAACCTCATTCCGAGCACCTTTACCCTCCGGAATGGTTTGTGTGTCTTGTTCGTTTATGATGTTGTAGGGCCTAGGTGACTCGAGGACCTAGAAGGCGATGTTTTGGACAAAGGGACATGTTCGTAGCACAAGAGTGGAGTGAAGAATCATCGATGAAACCGGAACCAGTCACTTCATGGGAATTTTAGCCACACTTGGAGGCATTTTCTGGACTTGTGGTCTTCATAAAAGTTGTAGAGGATTGAAAGATCTTTCCAATGCATGTTGAATCACCTCATTTGGAGACCTAGAAGTGAAGTTATGAGCAAAAGACTGAGTGGGTTCGGATCGGCGCGAAATATGAAGCGTCCGGGGTGCCTTTTTTGATGCAGAGAGTTGAGACTTCAAGTGGACGAGCGTCCAGAAAAGTGGACGAGCGTCCGGGGATGTGGACGGGCGTCCAGGATGTGCAAACGGGCGTCCAGAATGCCAAATTTGATTCAGAGAGTTGAGATCTTCAGTGGATGGGCGTCCAAGCGATTCAAAGCAGAACCAGTCACTTCATGGGCATTTTGGTCACACTTGGAGGCATTTTCAGGGAAAGTTATCTTTATGAAAGTTGTAGAGGAGTGAATCAGCTTTCCAATGCATCTTGAATCATCTCATTTGGATCCCTAGAACTGAAGTTATGGTGGGAATACTGAAGGCCATTCTGGACGAACGTCCACTCAAGAACAAGCTTCCATTTCTTGCATTTCTCAGGTGGACTGGCGTCCAGAAGCCCTGGACTGGCGTCCAGAGGGCGTCCAACTGGCGTCCAGGGCCAAATTCTGCGATTTTTTCTGCTGCACTATAAATACCCCTCACTTCCATTTCAAGGAAACTTCTCCTCTTCTCAAAACCCTAGCCCCCTTCTTGCTCGATTTTTGTAGTAGTTTGTAACACATTCTCTTAGCATAAATTAGCATAAACATAACTCGATTATTCCATTTCTTAGCTTAGATTTCAATTCCAAACAACAAGTCACCTCCTTTTTGGTGAATCTCCATTGTTGTACTTTTTGGAGCTCAACTCGAATTTCTGCAATTAATGGTGAATTTCTTCTCTCTTATGCTTGTTATGTCTCTTATTTACTACTTCCATTGCATTTTAACTAGTATAATGAGTAGCTAAATCCTCTTCATAGCCGGGTCATGTGAAATTTGGTGAAATCACCCTTTGGGTGATGAAAATGGGAGTGGGTAGTGCTTTTTATTGTTGTTTCTTGCATTTTTCACGTCTTAGAACTTGTTATAACGGATTTGGACTAGATTGATCACCTAGGTCAAAAATCACACACATCACTCTTGAGAGTTGTTCAGAGAGAGGGGTGTGGGAAAAGGGTTCTAAGATTGCGGTGTAGTCTCGTTTTAGTTGTTAAATCGAGCTCAACGTGAGGTTACTCGTTTTTAAGTTTAAGCAGCTCTAGTGCAAGACATGCCTTGTTAGTGAATTTTCCTTAGGAAATGGTAGTTAACATAACATAAGGTGTTAGGAGAGAGTTGTTCAGACACTAACACCGGGTTTAGGAGTTTGCACCCGTGAAATTGAATGCAAGAGTTCGTTTGTTATATTGCACACTCCCGATTTTGTCTATCCTTGGGGTTGAGATTAGCCATATTGATCGTGGTTCGGCTATGTCCCTCTCCCTTTAGTTAAACTTTGTTAGTATTTGTTTTATTAGTCGTTGTAGTAATTAACCTCTTGAACATTGGTTTGCCTAGACTAAGTTTTAAGTTCACTTTGGTACTCACATACACTTGTCCTTTGGGTTCGACCTCGGACTCCTGTAGCTTTACTCGCAATCGACCCGGTCCACTGCCGGTTAGAGAGCTTGTTTAGTCACCGTTGTCTTGAGTATTTAATAAATTTGTTTGGTGAAAACAACGCTCATCAATCAGTTCGTCGAGTCTGTCCTGCAGACTGATTGAGTTTGTCCTTTGCAAACTTTTGTTGAGTCCGACATGTGGATCAGTTCGTTGAGTCTGTCCTGTAGACTTTTTCTGAGATCGACCTGTGGTTCAGCTTGCTTGGTCTGTCCTGTATACTTTTTGAGTTTGTCCTTTGTAAAATTTTACTGAGTCTGACCTGCGGTTCAGCTCGCTTGGTCTGTCCTGTAGACTTTTTGAGTTTGACCTTTGAAAACTTTTACTGAGTCCTACCTGCGGATCAGTTCGTTGAGTCTGTCCTCCTGAGACTTTTCTGAGACCGACCTACGGTTCTGCTCGCTTGGTCTGTCCTGCAGACTTTTTGAGTTTGTCCTTTGCAAACTTTTACTGAGTCCGACCTGCGGATCAGTTCATTGAGTCTGCCCTGTAGACTTATTTTGAGACCGACCTGCGGTTCAGCTAGCTTGGTCCATCCTCCAGACTTTTTGAGTTTGTCCTTTGTAAACTTTTACTGGATCCGACCTGCGGCTTAGTTATAATCAATCGAATATAATAAACAGTGCACATGTGCAAAAGAAGTATTTATTTAATATCTGATGTTTGAATACATCTTATTTAAATATAAAAGGTAAACAACATTTAAATAAAGTCTGGAACCTGTCCTAGACATAGAATTTCCTTAGATTTGAGGCATTCCAGCTGCGGGGTACTGTTCGTCCATTTGCATCAGCCAATGGATAGGCTCCTTTACCATGTACCTTGACCACTTTGTATGGCCCCTCCCAGTTCGGATCAAGTTTCCCTCGAGGTCCTTGTCGGCTAACCTCATTTTTTCTGAGTACCAAATATCCTTCTTTAAAGTATGAGTGTTTAACTCGGGAGTTGTAGTACTGGGAGATGCGCTGCTTATATTTTGCCATTCTTATGAAAGCCACATTCCGAGTTTCTTCCAACTCATCTTTGGAGTGCCTAAGCTCAGTTAGCCGCTGTTCGTGGAGATGATAAACCGATCTCAGCCGGGATCACGGCTTCGTAGCCATAGGCTAGGCTGAATGGAGTCTCTGCAGTGGCCGAGTTGGGTGTTGTTCTGTATGCCTATAAGATGTTGGGCAAATGCTCGGTCCAACTCTCACCTTCTTTCTTTAACCGTTTCTTCAGCCCTGTTTTGATCTGCATGTTGGTCTGTTCGACCTGCCCATTAGCTTGAGGATAACCAACTGAGGTGAAATGTTGAGTTATGTGCACGTCGGCGCACCATTCTCTGACAATTCTATCTTCAAATTGAAATCCATTGTCCGATATTATAGTCTTAGGTATTCTATACCAGCACATTGTGTTCTTCCACAAGAATTTTTGTATATGTCTGTTATGGTAGTCAATGGTTCGGCTTCAACCCACTTGGTGAAATAGTCTACTGCTACGATTAGAAACTGGACATTACCCAGAGCTCTTGGGAGTGGCCCTACTAAATCCACTCCCCATTCATCAAAATGCCAAGGAGACACTACTGGGACCATGTCCTGGGATGGCTGATGCGACAGATTATCGTGCACCTAGCATGATTTGCATTTTTCTACCAACTCCTTGGCGTCTTCCAACATTGTTGGCCAATAGTAGCCGAACAGTCTGTATTTCCTAGCCAAGGTCCGAGCTCCAGGGTGGTTCACACAAATTCCCAGATGTATCTCTCTGAGAAGGCAGTTTCCATCTTCGTTTGTTACACATCTGAGCCATGGTGCAATATACGACCTGCGATATAGCACATCTTTGAACATTGAGTATTTGGTCGCTTAGAGTTTTATCTTCCTAGCTTGAATCTTGTCTTGAGGTAAGATGATATCTCTAAGATAGGACACGATGGGGTCCATCCACGTTCTGGCCTGACTGATCGGTTGAACCACTTGTTGATCGTAACTTCTCTCCCTTAAGAGTTCTACCTGCACTTTCTTCTCTAACACAAAGTTTGATGCCAACTTTGACAAGGCATCAGCTCTTTTGTTCTCAATTCGGGGTATTTGGTCGATCTAGACCTGCTGAAACTTTCTTAACAGAGTTTTCGCTATTGTAAAGTACTTCTTCATGGGCTCCTCCTTATCTTCATATTCCCCGTTTATATGGTTTACCATGAGCTGTGAGTCGTTGTGCACTTGCAGATTGTCTGCCCCAAGATTGCTTGCCAACTTGAGCCCTGTTGGTCGCTTGGAAAGGCTAACACAAGTTTAGAAGGGGGTGAATAAACTTGTCCCTTAAAACTGAATCTTAATCCAGATTGAGTTCAACTAAAACTTGTGTGGAGTTGAGCTAGCTAAGCTTAGTATAAATCAAAACTGACTTATCCTAAACTGAGTTAACTTGCAGCGGATTAATTAAAGCCTTCGTCAAATATGAGTTATTAGATAAAGTGTTGACTCAGTTTCAGATGTTTTCTTAGGGTGATATAACTAAATATAATATGCAATGCAATAAGTAAATGCGTAAGGTAAATAAACAATATTTATAGAGGTTGCAGGTGGTGTAATCCTCTCAGTCCTCTCTTCTCCTATGATGTAGGAGGTTAAATCCACTATGCTCTTGAGGTTTACAGTTACAAGACACAGAGTAAATCTAAGCACTGATTGTCCTTCACTAATCCCTAGTTTCACAATCTTCCAGCTTCAGTCTTCAACAGGTAGGATTGCTGTTTGAACTAAGCTATCTCCGCTGGTCCTTGAAGGGTATGAATGCCTCATCACCAGCTCATCACAAACACAGTCTTCCTGACTGTATCTCAACTGTCCTTCACACCTTCTTGGTGTTTCACAGTCAAAAACCTTTGATAGAATCAAAGTTGAGATTTGAATCAATAACTATGATTCAACTTTTGATTTGAGCTTTTCCTTCTTAATGTATATGATATTCAAGCTCTATTTTCTTCAAGAGTGTTACTTGATGTTTCTTTGAATGCTTATGAACACTTGAAGAAATTTCTTGATCTTGCAATTTGGCACACGGCAGGAATTCTTTCTTGAATTACTTCCCCCTTAATTTGATCTTTTCTTGACTAGATAATATCTTAGAATTCTGTTTCCTGCTTGTTCACCCACGTTTTTTCTTTGTGAGAGAAGTGATCTATTTATAGGGGTTTTTCTAACGGTTAGTCAATTTGAATTTGAATCCTTATAGCCGTTAGAGGTCCTTCTTGTCCTAGTGTATGTCAGTGTCAGAACGGATAGTTTACCCTCCAATCAAATCCCTTGATACGTAATGCTTAGATTCTTCTTCAGTTTTGCTTAACTATCAAATCCAATACTGTCTTACTGAGAACATTGTGAGTTCTTAGTTTATGAGAGCACTAACTGAGTTTTACTCTTCTTCAAAATCTCAGTACTTTGTTTTTTATCTGATTATAATTGATTTAATCAGAGTACGCCATTTCAAATAAATTAGCAAAGGCATCATTGTCCTTATGTGTCTTAGCTCTCCATACAAGATCTACATAGTCAGTTCAGGTCATCACAGACTTGCCTGAAGTCTAACTTATATAGTCTCGACTTAGTCTTCATAAATTAAGTTTGAACCCTCAATTCTTTTATCTTCAATAACTGAGTTTGAACCCTCAGTTCTTCTATCTTCAATAACTGAGTTTGTTCCCTCAGTGAACTTACATTCTTCAGCTTCTTCTTGACATCCAGTGTCTTATAGAATCTCAGTTTTATACTGTTGGTTGTCAGTTTCTCGTTTTCTCAGTTCACAATCTAGAACTATTACAGTGCTTATCTGATTTAACTTATACAAATATCAGACTCTAATAAATCCTATACAATGATATCTAGACATCTTTTTGCTTTGCACTATAACAGCTAGTTATGACACTTCATCAATGGGGTCTAAAAAACAATAACTGAATAAGTGATGAATCATCATCAAAACATAAATTTTATTTCCAACAAGTTCCCCCTTTTTGATGATGTCAATACCCTCCTTAAAAGCAATGCAAAAAGATAAGGACAAAAATAATAAACAACACAACGAACTGACAAACTGAGCATTTATTGATAACTGAGTTACAGAGCTGGGTAATAATATACAACATAATAAAAAGAGCTAAAAGACAGCTTCTTTTTATACAACAGTTAAACGAAATTGATTGTCATAAGCTTCAGCAATTTTCTTCACAGCATCATTTGTTTTAGTACTTTCAATTCCATGGATGCTTGCCCAAATGTTCCATGAATCAAATAAATTGTGGTTGCTAAAAAATTTGCTCTTGAATAGAATTGCGAAGGTAAAAACAGAACTTCTCAGTCTTTCACTAGTGGCTGTTTTTAACAGATTCTGAATAAATTCAGATTCAGTCTTTTCAGTCTTGTCAGATGCTTTGTCTATAATACCATCCTTTCCCATTTCTTAAGATTGTTCCAGTAATGCATGAGAATCTTTTGCATACTTAGGAATGTTTCTAGAGATTGTTGTCTTGATTCTCCTTCTCTGGCTGGTAGAGCTTTGAATAAGTTGTAGAGACGATAATCCAAGCCAAGTCTTTTCTCAGTTGGCTCTGAGTATTTAGCAATCAGCTCCATCTCCTCATCAGTGAATTCTCCTCTAGCTTTCTTTAATTCTGTCAGTTTATCATTGATACTTCCAAGCACTTATGGTATCTCAGTTGCATGGGCTTTTAAGATATCCAAACTTTCCCTCTTATTGACATCATCTTTGTCAATCAGGCTCTTGATGTAAGCGTTCAGATTCTGTTGAGTTGATGCCAATATGGTTTGAGCGATAACTGAGTCCTTCATGCCATTCTCCATCAGGGTCATTCTATCAACCAGATTATTGAGAATCTTTTCCCATCTTTCTTGGGTTTCATCTCTCCTTGCATCATTCTCAATGGTTGTTTTCGCAGCTCAATCAGAGTATTTTGACAGTTGCTAGTGACAATATTCATTTTCTTCTCCAGTTCGCTTATTTCATTCTTGGTAGCCTCTAAGGATTTTAGAACTTTTCCAAACAAACTATTATCATCTCTCTGAATTCTGATTATCTCATTAGGATAAGAAAAACTTAATGAGATCAACTTGAGTTGGTATATCTTTTGAAGTTTCAGTTTGTTGAGCACTAACTTTGCTATTCCCAGCCTCAGTTGACTTTGCTTGCTTAAGAGGAGAGAGAACAACCTGCTTCAATTTTTCTTTGTATTCCGCAGATCTCCTCCTTTCTTCAGACTGTTTTCTAATTTCTTCCAGTTCTGATTGATCAATATTTTTTGCTGGTGACACTTGCACTTTGAATTCATCATCTAATCCTTCACCATTCTTGTCAGCTTCAGTTCTTGCTATTTCTAGCACAGATTTATCATTAGGAGACTGATAACCTTCTTTCTCCACTTCATGTACATCAGATACAGTTCTAGAGCTAGAACTTTCACTGCTTTCCTTAGAATCACTTGAATCATCATCAGTATTCTGATCAGTTCTAGTTTTCTTTTCTTGCAATGAGGCGAGAATCCCTTTTTGCAAGTTGGGATCTTCCTGTGAATCATTATATCATCATCATCATCATCATTATTTTTGGAACTTTCACCTGCTTCAGTTACCTTCCAGTAACTGTTTCTAATCAATGTGTATCCATGAGTTAAAAAATCATCGGTGTTGATCAGTTCAGATAGGTTGGTAATGTTATAGAGATTAAATACCCATCTCTCAATTACTTCCCTTTCCTCTAGCTGTCTTCATTGATTTGCAATAGAACTGAATTTCTAGGTTTGATAGTTACGCAATCTTTCGTAATCAGCTGTCATCAGTTCTTCAAGATCAGGAAAGGATTTGGATTGAGTGATAATTTCCTCAATTCCTCTTGAAATCTCCTGAGTAACCAGAGTATCCTCAGTTCTCACAACATCTTCAATTTACATGGGGTCAGTTTTGCTGGCTTCTTCCTCAGCAATAACTGGAATGACTGATGATTCTTTTTCAATAGCTGAAACTGAGATTATTGGCACAGTTCCCAAATCTTTGTTACTAACAAGTTCTTCAGCAACTTGTTCTTGAGCTGGCTAAGTTCCAGTTCAATAACTGGTACTTCTTCTGGTGTGGATTCAGTGACTCCTTCTTTATTGACAAGTTCATCCAAAATGATGACTTCAGTCGATCTTGATTGTACTTCAGTTTCTTTTTCTCCCAGCTGATAATCTTCAAAGTCTTTGATTGATTCCTCAAACTCTCGTCTGGAAACAAATTTTTGAGGTGTGGATCTGGTCTTTGATAGTAACCTCAGCATACCCATTGTTGCTGCGTCAACCAATCTTTCTTCACTTTCAGATTCTTCATCATCAAGCCCATCTCTCAGGGTCTGTTCCCCTTTAGGATTAGCTTCCATTTGTATATCAGCTTCTACAGCTTGTTCTCTGCTGACAACTTCAGTTTCCTTAGACATAACAACTTCTTGTGATTGTGTAACTGGTTCTTGAGTTGGTAAAGCTTCAGTTACAGATGCTGAAACAGGTTCGGTGGGAGTGACTTTAGTTCTGACTTTTTGTACTGATCCTTCAGCAACTGAAGTAATGATCCTTGTTGGTGAAGCTTCTATTGATTTCTCAGTAACAAGAATAGATTTACCTTTTCCCAATTCTTCTATCTTTTTCCTTCTTTCTCTTAGTTCTTCAACCTCTGGCAATACTTCAGCGCCAGTTAAAACTTTCTTCGACTTCCTGGTTTTCTTCTTTTTAGGTTCAATCTCGGAACCTTCATCTTTCTTTTTTCCAGATCTTTCTTCCTTGACAAAAATCTTTCCATCAGTAATCGGAATTTCTTTTCTCTTTGCAATTCCAAAGTGATCGAGAATTCTTTGGACCAATAATGCAAGAGTCTTTTTATGATAAAATCGTCCTTTCTTGACGTCAGACTTCTTTTTGGGTGTATCAATCGATTGTGCAACCAGTTGATCGAAAATATATCTTTTCCAGTTGAAATTTTCTCCAAACCAAATCACATATAACAAGTCCAATTTTGCTTCGAAAGATTGCTAAAATTTCCTGCATTTCCAATTATGCAATTTGCTAACATTTTGGTGAGAAAATTGAATTCTGGTTTGAGTAGACTTGTGCTTCCGGTCTGTGATACTGTAGAATCTGCAATAATTGATATAAATTTCCATAATTTCTCTTTCTATTCTTTAGTCAACTTGATGGCTGACGTTTCTCCAGATTTGTCGAAGCCAAAAATTTCCTCAATTAGATCTTCAGTGACTTTAATTTCTTTACAGTTAACAGTGGTGGTATAAGCATGTACATCCTCTCCTTCTAGAGCCGTATTTCCGAATCCATAGAAATCACCAATGCTCTCCAGACAGACATTTTTCATATTGGTGTTAAACACAGCTTCCAAACCTTTGATTTTCTGTATTTTTGTTGCAATTTCTTTGGCTAGTGTTTGATCAGCATACTTGGCAATAAATTGATCAAGTGAGATGATCATTCCAGGTTCAACACGGGTAAGAGCCATTGTTTCTGGGTATAATTGAAATTTGGAAAACTTGAGGATTATAGAAAGTAAAGAAGCAGATTCAAAGTTTCTAGAGTAAAGGATTGTAGAGGAAAATTCGAGGTTATTTATAAATGATAGAAAAAGGTGGTTGAGGATTGAGTGGGACTTAAAACGTCTTGTCATAAATATTGAGATTGCGAAAAAAAAATATTAGTGGAAAAGATGGATGGTTGAGATTAGAATAGGTCACGTCTTTTCCTGACATCCGTAACTTGCAACAGTAAATGTATTGGATGCAGCGTATCTCCAGCTGTAAACAATTAGCTTTTGATCTTATCAGCAAATGTCCTCATTTTTCAGTTTTCAAAACTTAGTTTAGAGTATAACTTAGTTTTGAAAATGACAAGATCTCAGTTGATTTTCTCCTGTAAAATAGAGTGAAAAGTCTATGGTACCCATATCTGTTTGGGTCCAAGCTGATTAGATTTAGATGACAACTTTTTGTTCTTGGTCTTATACCTCTCTTGATATTTTGACTGTGTAAGGTCAGTTTTCACAAACTTCTGCTGTTTTGTTCTAACAGTTTTTGGTTTGTTCAGAATGTGAAAATGATGAGATGGTACATTCCAGTCTTCGTCAGTGGGAAACAACCTTCCTTTCCCTCTGAGTCTATTATTCCATGAATAATCTTCATTCTTACATGAATATGTTTTTCTAACTGGTCTCTGATCAGTTTTGCCTTTTTCAGCCTTCAAATGTTTTCTGTAAAATCTGTCAGCTTGGTGTGTTTTACCAATTGATTTTACAGTTTTGTCAGTTTGTGTATTTGGCTGTGCTGAGTTTTTGTCAGTTCTAATAATTTTATCAGTTTTCTGAGTTCCTGACTTTTGTGTAGTCACAAATTTCATTGCAACTGTACTTGGTCTGAACTTAGAGTTTTGTTGATTATCAAACCCTAAAACCGATCTGACTCCCAATAGTTTTCTAGGTTTGAACTGAATGCTGGGAATTGGATCAACTGATGATTATATGATGTTTGTTACCTCTGTCAGTTCATCAGTTGAGAAAATTTCCTTAGTTCCATTATTAGTCTTGATAAGATTGATCTAAGCAGTCAATCTTAGAACCTCAGTTTTCAATAAATCTTTTTCCTTTTTGACATTCTAGTAATTCTTTTGAATTACCTCTAATTCCTTTATGAGTATGTGTTTAAGGTATATTTTACTATATTTTCGGGCTTAATCCCTAAACAATTTACCTTATTTTTAAGGGAAATAAATGAGAAAAGCGTGTTTTTCACCGTTAAATTCCTATAATGGTTATTGAGAGGTTACAATTTAATTATGAGGAAATATTGGGATTAAATGTTATTTTGTTACACATTTTATTATTATTATTATTCGATGACTTGGTGTAACAATAATTTTGCAGGAAATAAAGAAATGCAAGGGGATATTATTTATTGAGAAGATTTATGTCATTCAATCAAGGATTTCAAAATAAAGAAGAAAATCGGATCAGCATTTGAAGGATAAATCAGATCAGAGCGAAAGAGTGGAGTGGGGAACACGTTTTACGAAGCACAGTGTGAACGCAGAGAAGTGGCACACTCGGTCGACCGAGCCGTTCTATTCGGTCGACCGAGCCAAGAGGTTCGGTCTACCGAGGCTGCAGAAATTAATCCGACGCGTTTTCTAGATCCTTCCCTATGTCGGCCACAAACTCCTATATAAGCAGCATCCATTCGAGCAGAAACGGACATCCAGAAACATCAGAAAATTAGTATAGCAATTAGCAATAAATTAGATTCATAGATAGTCTTTCTTTTATTTTTCTTTCAATTTCAATTCAGCAAATAAGGATATTTTTGAAGAAGATGAGTGGCTAAAGGCCCGAGGCTAGAACCACCAATGTGAAGCCACCATCGCCGGAATAAACAAGTATTTTTGCATTTATTCGTTCTAGTAAGTTTCTTGTTCTTCCTTCATGTTTTGAATTGTTTATGTGCAATGTGTATGACTACACTTGTGTTGCATGCTGATTGAATTTAGACATACGATAGTTGATAAATTCATAGATTGCCGTGAAGGAGAGTGATAATATTTCTTCTAACAAACGAAAGTTGAGGGAGAATATTGTTAGATTAGGATTTTATATCCATATCTTTGTTCCGTAAATTCGTTAGTTGCATCGAGAGGTGGACTAGTTAACGGTGTTAAATCGAGAGAGGAAACGCCTTTTTAGTAGATAATAATCCAAGGCTTGCAAACGAATGTGCGTCTTTCTTGTTAATTTCGGTGGGGTGGTGGATCAACGGTGCTTCTAGTTGTTTAATTATAATTGTTACGGAAAGATTTGTTACGTGCTAGTTTTTATTTTCAATTTTCAAACTCTTTGTTTTATTGTTTTTTTAATCCAAGATCGTAGTCATCAACCTTACAAAAGAAAATCGAAAGCAAAAACACTATTTTCGTTCAAGTCCCTGCGGATACGACCCGGTTTCATCACTATAGCTGCGAACCTTCGCACTTGGGGTTGACATCGGTTTTATTTATTATTTTATCACTGCTTTGCATAAAACCGGAAACAAGTTTTTGGCGCCGTTGCCGGGGACTTGGCACGGAAAGTTTTCGTTTTCAGTCTCTGTAATTTCTGGACGGTCGCTAATTCCGGTGCGTACTAATCTTTCATAAAATAAAATTTTAAAAAAAAAAAAATTCAGTTCGGTCGACCGAACATGACCTCTCGGTCGACCGAGAGTTATTTTATTTTTTTTTTTCTTTTCTCTGTTTCTGTTCTGTGATAGTCTTACAGTATTCTGTTCTGTTATATTTGCGTTCTTCGAACCTGTTTCGAGTCTGTTTTAGTTTAGTTTTTAGTTGTTGAGTCTAATTAAAGGATTATACTTAATTTTAAAAAAAATATTTAAAAAAAATAAAAATTTATTTTGACCCGAACATTTGGTTCGAACGTGGTTTATGCAAACTCGAACTCACGGGGGACCACTTTTATATAACCCGGAGCTAGAGTGAACCATCGTTCGACCGAATAGACGTTTGGCTCGACTTGCCGGATCGACGGACGAGGCAAACGATCCTGAAGAATACGTTGAGGAAGAGGCCCAAGTTGAGGAAATGGCAGATCAAAGGACATTGGCAGACTATGCCATGCCGTCTACTGTGAAAGTAAATCCTGCAGTCGTGATTCCTGAAATCACGGCTGATAATTTCGAACTCAAAACTTCTTTAATCAACTTGGTGAGAGGTTCCACATTCCATGGCTTCTCCACTGAGGACCCACACGATCACATTCACTCATTTCTAGAATCGTGCGGGACTACTTTAATCAAAGGGGTCACTGAGGACGCCCTGAGGATAAAACTTTTTCCCTTCTCACTGAAGGGAGAAGCGAAAGAATGGTATAAATCTTTACCAGTCGACTCCATTACTTCGTGGGAGGAGTTGGAGAAAGAATTTCTGAGCCAGTGCTTTCCACCTGCAAAGACGGCTCATCTTCTAAATCAGATATTCACTTTTGTGCAAACTGAGAGGGAATCATTTTGCGATGCATGGAAACGATTTAAGTCTCTCTTGAGAAAGTGCCCCCACCATAGGTTTGGATAAACAAAGATTGGTCAACACTTTCTATAGTGGTTTGACCGAATTGACTAAGGGAATGGTGAATAGTTCGCTTTGGAGGTGCATTTCGAGAAAGACACCGAAGAGGGATGGACGTTGTTTGAAGATATTGCAAAGTATAATTATGCCCCTACCTATAAGGGTGCATCCAGTCAGAAGAGCTCGACTCCAGGGAAGTATGAGGTAGATGAGACCACACTTCTAAAGGCTCAGTTAGCCGCACTACAGAAGCAAGTGGCGGCAA
This sequence comes from Gentiana straminea, assembly GCA_036785695.1. NCBI lineage: Eukaryota > Viridiplantae > Streptophyta > Magnoliopsida > Gentianales > Gentianaceae > Gentiana > Gentiana straminea. The sequence continues at coordinate 1,056,622 of JAVUPR010000019.1, forward strand.
TGAGTGTTCAAAGTCTTGTATGTGACAACTGCCATGGCCAAGGCCATCGCAGTAATCAGTGCCAGCTTGACCCGAAATTGAAAATTTTATTCCGGTTGAGGAAATTGAAGAGACCGTGATACTAAAATCATGTGGCAGCTATGTTGATTTTTCTTTGCAGGAACATGACCATTACCCTGTTGAGGAAAGTTTATTAGATATGAGGGTTTTTGAACGAGAACACCTCAGTGGAAAACCGGCACACATCTATATTGATTCTTTTGCTAAATGTTTTGATGATTATCCGACACGGAGTTTATATGAATATGTTTCTACTATTCCAAAGTCCATCAACGTCTATAACAAACCAAGATACGCTTCTCGCATTGATTTTGTGAAGTGGGGATCTCGACATCGGCTTACAATTTTGAAGTTATGTATTCGAAAAATATTTGATCCCGGTGTTTGTTTGTTGATAATGTGGATTCATTCAAGATTCATGCATGATTCGAGCTATATGACATCCTTTTGATTCGAGGAGGACGAATCATTTCGCAACCGGGAGGGAATGATATGAATCTCAATCCAAGTATTCGTCACATTTTGAAGTTTTGGAAGACCGTCATTTATTTGACAGGAATCTCGGATTAATTAAATAATTAGTAAGTAAATTCACTATGTTATTACCATATTTAAATCAAGTATTAATTCTGAAAATCATGGAACAAGAATGGCGTCACTTTTAGAAGATCATCCAATTCGGAAATCGAAGACTAGCTACTGTTTTGTCCCGTTTTGACCATTATAACCTTTCCGGATGAATTTATGTCCTTGACCAAAGTTGTAGATCTTTTTGAGTAATATAAAATCCATATATAGCTCGCATTTATTGGACAACCGAATCTCTGTATATGACCAGAATGCGATGGGTCTTTGAAACAGATACATTGCACTTGGATGAAGAAGATTCGATGAATCTAGCTAGTCTTGTTCATGAACGAAAATTGGAGATACATTGCATTATTTTGGAAGCATGGAATGAACTCACCTTGGACTCTCCAAACATCACAAATGGCGCCACCTTTTGAGGATTTTTAGAAGTCTTTTAGCTTACCAATACTAGTCTTATTCATGTACTTATCTTTTTCAAGTAGCCTATAAATACTCAAACTATCAATTGTATTTTGAATCATCTTTGACATCAATATAAATTTTCTCTTTTATACACTTGGATTAGTGTGTGTTTTGAATTCTCTGGATAGAGGTTCTGTCGGATTATCAAAGGCTTGAGCAACCTTTGTGGGTGTCCTATACCAAGGTGCTTAGAAACAAGTTTTCTAGGTGTCAAGGTTATTCCAAGGTGCTTCCTCACAAAGTTGACGTTGTGTCGAGGAGCTCTCGAGAAATATTCCAAGGTGCTTATACGCATTGTTGTAGTTGTGTCGAGGAGGATTCACCAACTTCCAAATACCTTCATTTCTAGACTTCAACAAAGTCCGAAAACCACCTAAAGTTCAAGTACCGCTTTTCCTAGATCTTGTGGAAATATTACATATCAAATAGTATGTAATATTTATTTATTTTCGTGTATACATTATTTGTACACTTTAGTTGTAAAAGGACATATTAATTGTGGTACATATAAACAATTAATATGTCAAACTCTAGTTGCTTTATGTCATAGACATACTTTTACTTTTTACATGCATGCTTGCCGCCCATCTAGTGGCCGCCCAAGCTAGCTAGTATCTCCCATCAATTGTAACTATTTATACTTCTTCCATTTGATGAATAAACTAAGTTGAAGTTTACTCAAGTATTATTTACTTTCTCAAACTCTCTTCGTGGTATCGAGACTGCGAGTTACGAAATCCATTGCAAACTCGGTTGTTATTCCAAAATGTCTCTTGTAAGCGACATTTCTTCTTCTTCGATAGACTCCCATTTGCCTCGGCGGGCCGGGGTCCGAATCTTCCTCATATACAAATCATAGACTTGATGGCAACAACTACTTGCTTGTGGTCAAGGTCTATGAAAATGTACATCTCTGGACAAGGTAAGATGGGATACTGTCCGGCTCTAAACACCTGCCCTGCTTGAAGATGACCCGGGATTTGAAGCATGGGATACTACTAATAATCAAGTCATGACCATTCTCACAAGATCAATGACAAAAGAGATTAGTGAGAACTTTATGATGTATGATACGCAAAGGAGATGCGGGATAATGCCGGGGATCTTTACTCCAAGAAAGACAATACATCGAAGTTTATGAACTTGAAGCTCGGATTCAAAGCTGAGACAAGGGGATATGTACGTAACTCAATACTTCAACCAAGTTGTCTAGGGCATGGCAACACACTAGATATGTTGGAAACTCACCCTTGGAATGATGTCAAGGATCTTTGCCCTTTATAAGGACATTATTGAGAAAAAGAGAGTATTCAAGTTTCTTCTTGGTGAATCCTACTCTTGATGATGTTAGGGGAAGAATCCTTGCCACAAAACCTCTCCCCAATCTCAAATCCATGTTTCTTGAAGTCAAACATGAGGAAAAAACGAGGAGAAAAGTGATCTTTCTTGAACTCCCCTGCGACAACCTGTTTGAAAGTGCTACCTGGCGGCGTCGGGAAGCTGCGAGGTTGCGGAGGCGTCGGGAAGCATGCGATCGAGCCGGAAAGTTGTTCGTGAGCACGCAAACGCACAAATCACACCAAGGACACTTCTTTGGAAGCTACATGGCATGCCAAAATCCTCCAAACCTACCGGGGAAAGTCGGGGCGAGGCATGTAAATGAAGAGGAGCATGATAACAAGTTGAATGCTCGGTTCTTGCATTCAAAGCTTTCCTCACTCAACAAAAAGAAGGTAGTCCCTCTGCGACACGGCTACTCGGGCTAGTACGGGTAAATTCTACTCTTCTATTAGTAATGAAACATGGATTGTTGATTACGGGGCCTCTCTCATATATTTGGAAATAAAAACCTCATAACTCACCTTATGCCATGTCATCAAATTCACAAAGTTAAGGCTGGCGATGGATCTATCTCTCATGCAAAAGGTTTTGGAAATGTTAAAATCACTAATAAGATAAGCCTAAAGGATGTCTATTTGTTCCAAAATTAATTTGCAATCTCATATACGTCGGTAGACTTGCAAAAGATTTAAATTGAATTTGTTGTGTTTAATAAGAATCAATGCACCTTCCGGGACCCTTCTTCACGGGAAGTGATTGGGAGGGCTAAACCACCTGCTCTGGATTGTATGTGGTCAACCTGCTTTGAAGAGGAGAAGGCGAAGGCGAATCTGCCTCGGCGGCTTGCACTCAAACCATAGACAATATCATGTTATGGCATTATAGACTAGGGCATCCAAGTTTTGGTTATTTAAAGTCGTAATTCTGAATTATTTAAAGGATGTAATATCAATGAGCTTCAATGTGATATTTGTCAATTTGCCAAACTTACCAAATCTGTGTATACCAAACTTCCTTATTTACCATCCACACCTTTCACTTTAATTCATAGTGATGTATGGGGACCTTCAAGAGTAAAAAGTATAACAGGAAAAAGGTGGTTTGTCACTTTCATTGATGATCATACAAGGAACACATGGCTGTTTTTAATGAAGGATAAATCTGAAGTTGGAACAGTTTTTCAGGAATTTTACAACATGATCTCTACTCAATTTGACACTAAGATCAAGATCTTAAAGGCGATAATGCCCTTGAATACTATGAGTCTAACCTCGGTAATTTCTTGATGAATAAGGGGATTGTCCATATCGGTAGTTGTGTGGAAACACCTCGACAAAATGGGGTTCTTTGAGAGAAAGAACGAGGCACCTACTTGGAGATGGCTAGATCAATCATGTTCACCACCCATGTTCCAAAGTATATGTGGGGTGAAGCTATATTAGCGCCACATACTTAATCAACGGACTTCCCGGCGAGTGTTAGGCTTCAAAACTCCTATCCAACCCTGCGACCACTCACTCTGTCCTCGTCTTATTTCTCGGTTACCTCCAAAAATCTTTGGTTGTCTTGTGTTTGTCTATATCCATGCCCAACACGAAGCAAACTTGATCCCAAAGCTCACAAGTGCATTTTCCTAGGATATGCAAAGGACGGGAAAGGTTACAAGTGTTACTCTCCTACGAAAAAAGATTTTACAATTCTATGGATGTAAATTTTTTTGAAAGGACTCCCTACTGACAAGTCCGAGGCGATCAACGATGGAAACTTGATTGAAATTGACCTAAATCCTTTCCCTCGGCAAACTCTTGACCCTCGGCAACCTCGCTTCTCGGCGGGCGAACCTCGGCACCCTGCGACTCTCGGCGGCCCGCGATCCTCGGCAACCTCCGAACCGAGTCTGCGACCTAGAGCCTGGCGACCCGAGCCTGCGACACTCAACAACCTACGGACTCTCGGCGGCCTGGCGACATTGATGATAGACCTATTGCTATCGGGAAGGGAAAGAGATCTTGCACTGCGATCATTCTATTCATAATTATCTATCTTATGATCGGTTATCACTGCCTTTGCCATGTTTACACGGGACTTGGATTCTCACTCTATTCTAAGAATATACGGGAAGCTCTCCAACATGACAAGTGGAAGGCGGTATTAAAGCGAAATGACGGCTCTCCTTGACAACCATACTTGGGATCTCACCACTCTCCCACATGGAAAGAAGACGATCGGTTTGTAAATGGTACATTCACTATCAAGTACAATGCGATGGTACTATTGACAAATACAAAGCTAGGCCGGTTGCAAGGGGATTCACTCAAACATATGGTCTTGACTACAAGGAGACCTTTGCACTGTGGCAAAACTAAACCTTGTCGGGATGCGATCTCACTTCTTGTCCAACTTGGTGGCCTCTCCACCAATTGGATATCAAGAATGCCTTTCTAAATGGTGACCTTGCGAGGAAGTCTATATGAATGTGCCTCCTGGTTTTGCCAACACTCACACTCAAGGGAAAGTTTGCAAATTGAGGAAATCTCTATATGGCCTAAAGCGGTCCCAGAGCCTGGTTTGGCAAACTTACTCTTGTGGTTAAAGCTGCTTTGGATATCATCAATGCAACTCGGATCACACCATGTTTCTCAAAACAACAAACCGAGAAAAGATCCATTCTTATTGTCTATGTGGATGATATCATCCTTCTTGGTGATGACTCTGCGAGATCCGAGAATTTGAAAACTCTCTTGGCAAAGGTTTTTCAAGTCAAGGATTTGGGCTATCTTAAATACTTCCTTGGTATGGAGATTGCAAGAAACAACCGGGGTATCTCATCTCTCAAAGGAAATATGTCTTGGACTCTTTGAAGGAAAGCGGCATCTTTGGGATGCAAACTGCTTGTATCCCGAGTAGACCCAGGTAATACCTGTTTGCATGGTGACATTGCTATCAGGAAGGATCAATATCAAAGGCTTGTAGGGAAACTCATTTATCTGTCCCATACAAGACCTGATATTGCATATGGGGTCAATCTGGTTAGCCAGTTCATGCATTGCCCCCTGCGAGCAACATTGGGATGCGTGAACGGGATGCGAGGTACTTGAAATCCACTCTGGCCAAGGCCTACATTTCACCAAGTCTGCGAGAGATCTATCAAGGTCTACACCGATGCTTGATTGGGTGGGCATCACGTAGACGGAAGGTCTACTACGACTCTTGTTCTTATGTATGGGGAAATCTTGTCACCTGGAGGAGCAAGAAACAACCTTGTCTCGAAGCGATCTTGAATGAACTCGGGGCACTAGTTTTGGGTATTTGTGAAGCTCTATGGATAAAAAGGGTCCGGCGAACTTCGGCGGCCTATTCGGCACCACTTATCACACTCTGCTTTGTGACAATAATTCGAGCATTATGCATGGCGAGAGGATCCGGTCCATCATGATAAAACCAAACATGTGGACATTGACGGACACTTCTGAAGGAGAAGATTGATGCCAAGATTATTCAACTCCGGTATGTTCCCTCGGCGGACGAGAATGCGATATTCTCACCAAGGCCATTCCACCACTTATGTTTCGGAGGATTGAGTAGCAAACTTGGTTTGTATAAACATATACAACCCGAGTTTGAGGGGGGTGTGGAAATATTACATATCAAATAGTATGTAATATTTATTTATTTTCGTGTATACATTATTTGTACACTTTAGTTGTAAAAGGACATATTAATTGTGGTACATATAAACAATTAATATGTCAAACTCTAGTTGCTTTATGTCATAGACATACTTTTACTTTTTACATGCATGCTTGCCGCCCATCTAGTGGCCGCCCAAGCTAGCTAGTATCTCCCATCAATTGTAACTATTTATACTTCTTCCATTTGATGAATAAACTAAGTTGAAGTTTACTCAAGTATTATTTACTTTCTCAAACTCTCTTCTAATTCTTGACGATGACGTTCAAATTACCGAAATAATTGAAGACGAGCAAGGTTCGAAATTGTGATTATAGAAGAAGGGATGTTGGAGGAATGTATGGTAAAAGAAGATATTAAAAATTTTATTCCGGTTGAGGAAATTGAAGAGACCGTGATACTAAAATCATGTGGCAGCTATGTTGATTTTTCTTTGCAGGAACATGACCATTACCCTGTTGAGGAAAGTTTATTAGATATGAGGGTTTTTGAACGAGAACACCTCAGTGGAAAACCGGCACACATCTATATTGATTCTTTTGCTAAATGTTTTGATGATTATCCGACACGGAGTTTATATGAATATGTTTCTACTATTCCAAAGTCCATCAACGTCTATAACAAACCAAGATACGCTTCTCGCATTGATTTTGTGAAGTGGGGATCTCGACATCGGCTTACAATTTTGAAGTTATGTATTCGAAAAATATTTGATCCCGGTGTTTGTTTGTTGATAATGTGGATTCATTCAAGACTCATGCATGATTCTGAGCTATATGACATCCTTTTGATTCGAGGACGAATCATTTCGCAACCGGGAGGGAATGATATGAATCTCAATCCAAGTATTCGTCACATTTTGAAGTTTTGGAAGACCGTCATTTATTTGACAGGAATCTCGGATTAATTAAATAATTAGTAAGTAAATTCACTATGTTATTACCATATTTAAATCAAGTATTAATTCGAAAATCATGGAACAAGAATGGCGTCACTTTTAGAAGATCATCCAATTCTGGAAATCGAAGACTAGCTATTTGTTTTGTCCCGTTTTGACCATTATAACCTTTCCGGATGAATTTATGTCCTTGACCAAAGTTGTAGATCTTTTTGAGTAATATAAAATCCATATATAGCTCACATTTATTGGACAACCGAATCTCGTATATGACCAGAATGCGATGGGTGCTTGAAACGGATACATTGCACTTGGATGAAGAAGATTCGATGAATCTAGCTAGTCTTGTTCATGAACGAAAATTGGAGATACATTGCATTATTTTGGAAGCATGGAATGAACTCACCTTGGACTCTCCAAACATCACAAATGGCGCCACCTTTTGAGGATTTTTAGAAGTCTTTTAGCTTACCAATACTAGTCTTATTCATGTACTTATCTTTTTCAAGTAGCCTATAAATACTCAAACTATCAATTGTATTTTGAATCATCTTTGACATCAATATAAATTTTCTCTTTCATACACTTGGATTAGTGTGTGTTTTGAATTCTCTGGATAGAGGTTCTGTCGGATTATCAAAGGCTTGAGCAACCTTTGTGGGTGTCCTATACCAAGGTGCTTAGAAACAAGTTTTCTAGGTGTCAAGGTTATTCCAAGGTGCTTCCTCACAAAGTTGAGGTTGTGTCGAGGAGCTCTCGAGAAATATTCCAAGGTGCTTCTACGCATTGTTGTAGTTGTGTCGAGGAGGATTCACCAACTTCCAAATACCTTCATTTCTAGACTTCAACAAAGTCCGAAAACCACCTAAAGTTCAAGTACCGCTTTTCCTAGATCCGCGCAATTTCATATCAGAAGACAAAGCAATCAATCATAAGACAGCAAAAAAGAACTTCACTGAGGAGGACTTTGCTGATCTCCCTTACCCACCTAGCAAGAACAAGCTGTCATTAACAGTCGATAAGGAGTATAAGAAGGTTATCGATTTGCTCAAGAATACTGAGGCAAACTTTCTATTAGTTGATCTTTTGGTAGGGATGCCAAAGTATACAAAGTTTATAAAGGACGCAGTGAGTTCGAAGAAGAAGCTTCAAGAGCTCGAGCACATAGTGTTGAATGAAGAATGCTCCGCAATCGGCCAGACTAAACTTCCTGTGAAGTGTCCTGACCCTGGTAAATTCACGATTTCTTGTACTATCGGGAACAGGGACTTCCACAATGTTTTATGCGATTCGGGAGCATCAGTCAATCTGATGTCTACTTCAATCTTCCAATCTCTTGGATTGGATCAATCTATTACTCTTAGACCTATTTCTCTTCAACTTGCAGATAGAAGTGTGAAGTATGCAAGGGGAATTGTAGAAAATGTGTTGGTCAAGGTTGAGAACTTCATATACCCAGCTGATTGGGTAATCATGGACATGACCAATGATGAGAAACCCCCCTTGATCCTTGGAAGACCTTTTCTTGCAACTGCCCGTGCCTTACTAGATTCCTACAGTGGCGAGATAACCCTACATTTGGAGGATGAGAGTGTAAAGTTCAATGTGGGCAATGCAGTGAAGCACGCATCCAGTGACACTTGTTTAGCTATTGAGGACGATTTCACTGATGAGTATGATGAACAAGTGTTCATGGGTAGTTGGGATAAGGAAGAATTCAATAAACAATCTACAACTTGGACTGATGAGGAGTGGAAGAAATTTTTAGAAGAGATTGAGAAGGAGGAAAAGGAAAGTTCTGATTACCAGGAGACGGTAAGAAAGAAAATGAGGAAGAGGCATGGTGACATGGCCGCGATTTGAAAAAGGGGATGAAACCCCGTCTCCGCCGGGAGGCCATGATGCTTCGAGCCCTTATGATAAGCTTGGAGATCCGGAGCTTAAGGGCGATAAATTAAGACCAAGTGTGGAGGAGCCACCGTCGATTTAGTGTTGAAACCCTTGCCTCAACACTTGAAATACATTTTTTCGAGGGACGGTGATAAGCTCCCTTTGATCATTTCATCTAAGTTAGAACCAAAGGAGGAAGAAAAGCTTATCAAAGTGTCGCAAGATAATATCCTCGCCTTTGGTTGGCAAGTGGGAGATATCAAGGGGATAAGCCCTGATATCTGTATGCACAAGATCAGGACTGTTGAGGGAGCGAAGAAGGTGCGACAGCCTCAAAGAAGGCTAAACCCTCACATGCAGGAGGTCGTTAAGAAGGAAATCATCAAATTGCTTGACATGGGTATCATCTACCCAATAGCCGATAGTGAATGGGTGAGCCCCACTCAGGTGGTGCCAAAGAAAGGAGGGATTACTATCGAGAAGAATGAAAAGGGGGAAGAGATTGCCCTACGGCAAGTCACTGGGTACAGAGTTTGCATCGACTACAGAAGACTAAATGAGGTAACTCTAAAAGACCACTTCCCCTTGCCATTCATTGACCAGCTCCTTGAGAGGCTTAGTGGCAAGCAATTTTATTGTTTTCTGGATGGCTATTCAGGATACTTTCAGATAGCTATCGACCCCACTGATCAAGAAAAGACTACCTTCACCTGTCCCTCCGGCAATTTCGCTTACCGAAGAATGCCATTTGGTCTCTGCAACGCACCGGCTACATTTCAAAGATGTATGCTGGCTATCTTTGATGGTTTAGTGGAGAAGGTGATGGAGATTTTTATGGATGACTTCTCTGTGTTCGGGGACAGTTTCGACCACTGTTTACACAATCTTGATAAAGTTTTGTCCCGATGCATAGAGAAGGACATAGTCTTAAATTGGGAGAAGTGCCACCTGATGGTGGAAGAAGGAATTGTTCTGGGACACAAGGTGTCCAAAGAAGGTATTGAGGTCGACAAAGCGAAGGTAGAAGCTATTGAAAAAATGACATACCCCAAAAATGCAAGAGAAGTAAGAGGATTCTTGGGTCATGTCGGCTTCTATAGGCGATTCATCAAAGACTTTTCTAAAATAGCCAAGCCTTTGTCATCTCTCTTAAGAGAAGATGTGAAGTTTATTTTCACCCATGAGTGTGAAAGAGCGTTTAAAGAATTAAAAGACAAGTTGGTTACCTCGCCAATTCTTATAGCACCCGACTGGAAAGCTCCCTTCGAGCTTATGTGTGATGCTTCTAATTATGCAGTCGGCGTGGTGCTAGGTCAGAGAGTGGACGGAAGGTTCCGACCCATCTACTACGCTAGTCACACTTTAAACCAAAGCAAGTAAATTATGCAACAGGCGAGAAGGAGTTGTTGGCGTAGTTTTTGCCATGGATAAATTTAGAAGCTACTTGCTTGGGTCGGAGGTCACGGTCGGACGGACCATTACGCATTGAAGTATCCGTTGAACAAGGCCGATGCCAAGCCTCGTTTGTTGAGAAGGATCTTGATTTTACAAGAGTTTGATGTTCATATCCGGGACAAGAAGGGTAGCGAGAATGTGGTAGCTGACCACATGTCTCGGCTGCCCGACGATCCTCAGGTAGAGTCGGATGAGATTGGAATTGATTTTCCAACCGAGCAACTCATGACCATTGATGTGTGCGAGGTTGCTCCCGCCCGTGCCGGAAAAGGTTCTCCTTGGTTTGCACCTTTTGCAAACTTCTTGAGCGGCGATGTCCGGACCCCGACACGACATATCGCAAAAGAAGAAATTCTTTTCGGATTTGAACTATTATGTGTGGGACGATCCCATTCTCTTCAAGCGTTGCAAGGATGGATTGCTCCGTAGGTGTGTCCCCGAGTTCGAGCGAGAGGGACATTATGGAGCAATGCCATGGTGGACCCTGTGGGAGGTCATTATGGAGCCGGGAAGGCGTTGCGAAGATTTTTCGGTCCGGTTTCTACCGGCCAACAATTTTTAAGGATACGAGAGAACTTTGTAAAAGGGTGTGACCGGTGCCAACACACCGGTAAACTTTCTCGGCGAATAGACATGCCCCTCCACCCCATCCAAGAATGCGAGGTTTTCGACGTATGGGGTATTGATTTCATGGGACCGTTTCCATCCTCGTATGGGAACAAGTACATTCTGGTCTGCGTCGACTACGTATCAAAGTGGGTAGAGGCGATAGCAACGCCGCGGAACGACCACAAGGTGGTCAAGAACTTCCCGAAGAAAAATATTTTCACGCGGTTTGGTGTCCACGAGCCCTCATCGGTGACGAGGGAACTCACTTCGCAATACTCCACTAGAAAAGATCTTAGAACGATATGGGGTAAAACACAAACCGCTACCCCCTATCACCCTCGACGAGTGGACAAGTTGAAGTGAGTAACCGAAGCCTGAAGAACATTCTTGAGAAGACTGTGAATTCTAATAGGACGGATTGGAGTCAGAAACTCGATGATGTGCTCTGGGCCTACAGGACAGCTTTCAAGACTCCTATTGGCACGTCTCCGTTTCAGATGGGTTATGGCAAGGCCTGCCACCTGCCAATCGAGCTTGAGCACAGAGCGTTCTGGGCTATTAAATTCTTGAATTTCGATAGCCAGTTATGCAGAGAAAAGCGATTATTGCAGTTGCATGAGCTTGATGAATTCAGACTCCAGGCCTACGAGAGCTCGAGAATCAGTAAGGAGAGGACTAAACTGCTTCACGACAAGAAAATCAAGATTAGGGAATTCAAAGCGGGCGAGTGGGTTTTATCGTATAATACCAGGTTACATCCGTTTCTGGTAAGCTATGCACCGTTGGTCCGGCCCCTTTGAAATCTTTCGGGTATTCCCTAGTGGAGCGATCGATCCGAAAGATAAGCGAGGGTGGGTTGTTCGAGTAAATGGTCATCGGTTAAAACACTATATTGGTCAACAAAAGGAACGACCGGTGGTTTTCTATCTGAACGACGTCCCTAGTCAAACCAGCTCCGATCCTTCGGCATCCGATGATTTACATCTCTGTGAGTTCTTTGATGATGTTGTGCTCCCTGATGTTGCACCTCGGCTTGTGAAACAGAAACCTAAAAAGAAGAAGAGAAGAATCATAGGTACGAAGTGGATACAGAAGTTCGATGATATGGCCAAGACGTTGGCGAGACTTTGTTCCTGTGGATTCTAGCCTGTTGACCCCGAGAAGGTCGAGAATAATTCCGGGATGAGGCTTCACTGGCCTGACCCCGGTTGAGTTTTTATTGGTTAGTCGAGCTCCCGACTATAATTAAGCCCTACTAGGACGGTAACCTAGATATCTTTTTCTTTTTGTTTGTAGTTTATTTTTGCTTTGTTTCTCTTGTTGGTTGCTAATGTTTTCCACCTAGCAGTTTCTGACTATGGATCTGTACTTGGACGAGTGCCAACATCATGACCCCTGTTTGTTTCTTTTTTCTTTCCTCATGTACCCCAGTATCTCTCGATATTACATTTGTGCACCACATTTCACATAGATTCGGTTATTATCAATTTTTGCATTGCTTCTGCTTTGTTCCATGATATTGCCTTGTCTATCATCTTTTGTGCCCCTAGCCCCGAGGTACGTCGTGTTTCCCCATGTGTGCAGGATATTTGCGATAGCGATTGTGAGCTTTCAGATGATATCAATTTACCGGTGGATGGTCCACAGTCTACCGATTTCTTCAAGCATTTATGGATCTGACTCGCGACCACTTCCAGAATTGCAACTTTCGAATTACAACCAACTAAGTTTTTCTTATTTTGCACATGCTGAGGACATCATGTAACTTAAGTGTGGGGGAGGGTTTATTGGTTTGTTTTACTGGTTTGTTTTACATGCTATCTAGTTTTGCTCTTTTGAAACATTTGATAAAATTTTTGAAAATTTGTGAGTCCCGAGTAACTTCAATGACATGCTAGTTTTGTAATTTGGCACCTTTAATTGTTATCAGTAGTCATATCATGTTCTAAGAATAGGTTTGGTAGATCAGATACTCACTTGAACCTCCGTACACGAACCCTGTTAGATGAGGAACCAAAAATATAAAATAGTCTCCGGTTAGTTAAGGGATAGCCAATTCTCGCTGCAGATAACCACTTACTTAGTGCTGATGAAAGTTGGGAACTCGTACTCTACTCACAGTTAGAATCTAAGTACCTTAGTGTTCTTGAGAACCTTAAAAGTCTTGAATGTGTTAGAAATGATACCTGACCGGGAGTTTCCAAAGAGTTTGAAAAAAAGAAGAAAAATTTTGAAAAATTAAATTGCGGAAGTTGTTTGCGACTATCACCTCGAGTCCATTTGGATACTGCCCCAATTGGGGAGTGTGGTTTACCTTGGACAGTATAGGTTTGAGTGATCTCAGGGTGACTGCCTCTAAAGTTTAGGGGAGAGTGTTATACTTTTGAGACGCGACGATAGAGAAAAAAATTATATGCTTTTTGGAACTCTAAGTCAAGTTGATCTAAACCTAGTAGAGACCTGAAAGGTATTTTCTTGGCACCAAGTAAAGGAATTTAAATGTGAGTTGGTTACTTTGTTCTTGATAAATAGTTTTTGTAGGGTAAGTGCTGTAGACAGAACGAACTTCGTTTATTTAACCGGATGACTGTTAGTGCTTGATTTAATACATCAAGAGAAGATCGGTGGAAGTTTAGCGGGTTCAACACACACAATCACTGAGTGAGTTCGATTTTCTAAATACTAGCTTGATGTGAGCATGACTACATCTCGTGTCAAATTATGTGGGTTTTTGATAGTTTGTCGTTGTTTGTTTTGCTCGGGGACAAGCAAAAAGCTAAGTGTGGGGGAGTTGTTTAGGGTATATTTTACTATATTTTTAAGGGAAATAAATGAGAAAAGCGTGTTTTTAACCGTTAAATTCCTATAATGGTTATTGAGAGGTTACAATTTAATTATGATGAAATATTGAGATTAAATGTTATTTTGTTACACATTTTATTATTATTATTATTATTATTCGATGACTTGAAATAACAATAATTTTGCAGGAAATAAAGAAATGCAAGGGGATATTATTTATTGAGAAGATTTATGTCATTCAATCAAGGATTTCAAAATAAAGAAGAAAATCGGATCAGCATTTGAAGGATAAATCAGATCAGAGCGAAAGAGTGGAGTGGGGAACACGTTTTACGAAGCACAGTGTGAACGCAGAGAAGTGGCACGCTCGGTCGACCGAGCCGTTCTATTCGGTCGACCGAGCCAAGAGGTTCGGTCTACCGAGGCTGTAGAAATTAATCCGACGCGTTTTCTAGATCCTTCCCTATGTCGGCCACAAACTCCAATATAAGCAGCATCCATTCGAGCAGAAACAGACATCCAGAAACATCAGAAAATTAGTATAGCAATTAGCAATAAATTAGATTCATAGATAGTCTTTCTTTTATTTTTCTTTCAATTTCAATTCAGCAAATAAGGATGTTTTTGAAGAAGATGAGTGGCTAAAGGCCCGAGGCTAGAACCACCAATGTGAAGCCACCATCGCCGGAATAAACAAGGATTTTTGCATTTATTCGTTCTAGTAAGTTTCTTGTTCTTCCTTCATGTTTTGAATTGTTTATGTGCAATGTGTATGACTATACTTGTGTTGCATGCTGATTGAATTTAGACATACGATAGTTGATAAATTCATAGATTGCCGTGAAGGAGAGTGATAATATTTCTTCTAACAAACGAAAGTTGAGGGAGAATATTGTTAGATTAGGATTTTATATCCATATCTTTGTTCCGTAAATTCGTTAGTTGCATCGAGAGGTGGACTAGTTAACGGTGTTAAATCGAGAGAGGAAACGCCTTTTAGTAGATAATAATCCAAGGCTTGCAAACGAATGTGCGTCTTTCTTGTTAATTTCGGTGGGGTGGTGGATCAACGGTGCTTCTAGTTGTTTAATTATAATTGTTACGGAAAGATTTGTTACGTGCTAGTTTTTATTTTCAATTTTCAAACTCTTTGTTTTATTGTTTTTTTAATCCAAGATCGTAGTCATCAACGTCACAAAAGAAAATCGAAAGCAAAAACACTATTTTCGTACAAGTCCCTGCGGATACGACCCGGTTTCATCACTATAGCTGCGAACCTTCGCACTTGGGGTTGACATCGGTTTTATTTATTATATTTTATCACTGCTTTGCATAAAACCGCAAACAAGTTTTTGATCCAAGGTTTCATTGAAATCTTCATTTCTATGATTGTTCATGGCAGTGTGAGTATGAAAAATGGAAGTACATGCCTCATGATGCTTGACTGATAAATTCTCAGTTCCATCTTCTTCATATTCCAAAATATGTTTGCCTTTATTTGATCTATCCTTTTCTTCTGCTGGTTTGGTTATTTCTTCATCACTCTCAACATAATCGTTTTCTCCAAAGCTTATGGGTAGAATCTCATCATTTTCTTTATTTGATGGATCTTCGATGAATGTTTCATTCAGTTTTTCTTCTATGCAATCAGCTACTTGCAGCAACTCATTTTCTACTTTCGAGAGATCACTTAGTGATGGAATTCTTCTGGATTCATCATCATACGTGTTGAACTCAATATACACGTCATCACTAAAATGAGGTTCTGGATTTGTATGTGAGCTAGTAGTACTGAACCTCTCAAATACTTGATCCTGAAAATCAGATACAACGTTCTGCAAATAATCAGTCAGAGGATTATTAAGCAAACTTCTAATTCTAGATGTATCCATTACGATACAGTATTTATGCTTTTACAACTGATACAGTGAGGGGTATTCAACAATTAGTATATAAAAGAAATGTGTATGTTGGATCACTTCTAAAAAGGAAGAACTGCTCCGATACCAATTGTTGGTCCCTTGGAAAGGCTAACACAAGTTTAGAGGGGGGTGAATAAACTTGACCCTTAAAACTGAATCTTAAACCAGATTGACTTCAACTAAAACTTGTGTGGAGTTGAGATAGCTAAGCTTAGTATAAGTCAAAACTGACTTATCCTAAACTGAGTTAACTTGCAGCGGATTAATTAAAGCCTTTGTAAAATATGAGTTATTAGATAAAGTGCTGACTCGGTTTCAGATGTTTGCTTAGGGTGATATAACTAAATATAATATGCAATGCAATAAGTAAATGCGTAAGGTAAATAAACAATATTTATAGAGGTTCCAGGTGGTGTAATCCTGTCAGTCCTCTCTTCTCCAGTGATGTATGAGGTTAAATCTACTATGCTCTTGAGGTTTACAGTTACAAGACATAGAGTAAATCTAAGCACTGATTGTCCTTCACTAATCCCTAGTTTCACAATCTTCCAGCTTCAGTCTTCAACGGTAGGATTGCTGTTTGAACTAAGCTATCTCCACTGGTCCTTGAAGGGTATGGATGCCTCTTCACCAGCTCATCACAAACACAGTCTTCCTGACTGTATCTCAACTGTCCTTCACACCTTCTTGGTGTTTCACAGTCTAAAACCTTTTATAGATTCAAAGTTGAGACTTGAATCAATAACTATGATTCAACTTGTGATTTGAGCTTTTTCTTCTTGATGTATATGATATATTCAAGCTCTGTTTTCTTCAAGAGTGTTACTTGATGTTTCTTTGAATGCTTATGAACACTTGAGAAATTTCTTGATCTTGCAATTTGGTACACGGCAGGAATTCTTTCTTGAATTACTTCCCCCTTAATTTGTTCTTTTCTTGACTAGATAATATCTTAGAATTTTGTTTCCTGCTTGTTCACCCTCTTTTTTTCTTTGTGAGAGAAGTGATCTATTTATAGAGGTTTTTCTAATGGTTAGTCCATTTGAATTTGAATCCTTATAGCCGTTAGTGGTCCTTCTTATCCTAGTGTATGTCAGTGTCAGAACGGATAGTTTGTCCTCCATTCAAATCCCTTGATACGTAACGGTTAGATTCTTCTTCAGTTTTGCTTAACTATCAGTTCCAATACTGTCTTCCGAGAACATTGTCAGTTCTTAGTTTATGAGAGCACTAACTGAGTTTTACTCTTCTTCAAAATCGCAGTACTCTGTTTTTCATCTAATTATAATTGATTTAATCAGAGTACACCATTTCAAATAAATTAGCAAAGACATCATTGTCCTTATGTGTCTTAGATCTCTATAAAATATCTACATTGTCAGTTCAGGTCATCACAGACTTGCCTGAAGTCTAACTTATATAGTCTCGACTTAGTCTTCATAAATTGAGTTTGAACCCTCAATTCTTTTATCTTTAATAACTGAGTTTGAACCCTCAGTTCTTCTATCTTCAATAACTGAGTTTGAACCCTTAGTTCTTCTGTCTATTGAGTAAGTTAACTGAGTTTGTTCCCTCAGTGAACTTACTTTCTTCAGTTTCTTCCTGACATCCAGTGTCTTATAGAATCTCAGTTTTATACTGTTGGTTGTCAGTTTCTCGTTTTCTCAGTTCACAACCTAGATTACAGTGCTTGTTTGATTTAACTTATACAAATATCAGACTCTAATAAATCCTATACAATGATATCTAGACATCTTTTTTCTTTGCACTATAACAGCTAGTTTTGACACTTCATCAATGGGGTCTAAATAACAATAACTGAATAAGTGATTAATCATCATCAAAACATAAATTTTATTTCCAACAAGCCCCGTAATCAAGGCTTCATACTCAGCCTCGTTATTAGTTGCCTTGAAATTGAACCTTAACGCGTAGGGAAACTCCTCCCCTTTTGGACTAGCGAGCAGGAGACCTGCCCTTGCTCCATCTTTGCTTGCTGCACCGTCAACATACAAGTTCCACTTATTTTCCTTTTGTTTCAGCTGATCTTCATAGGCGAACAGCTATTCCTTCGGCCAAGAATTCCGTTAAAGCCTGTGCTTTGATCGCAGTTCGAGGACGAAAGTCGATATCATATTCTGCCAGTTCGACGACCCACTTCACTAACCCGCCTGAGGTTTCTGGTCGTCCCAAGATTTGCCGTAGTGGCTTATCAGTGATCACAGTTATTGGATGTGCCTGGAAGTATGGTCTCAACTTCCTTGAGGCATGCACCAATGCCAATGCTAACTTTTCCGCATTTGAATATCTGACCTCGGGTCCATGGAGTGCTTTGATGACAAAGAAAACTGGTACTTGATGTCCGCCTTGTTCTGTAATCAGCACTGCAGTGAGTGCTTCTTCACATACTGCCAAGTAAACGAACAACGGTTCTCCAACCTGAGGAGCCGTTAAGATGGGTAGTTCGGCCAAATACATTTTCAGTTCGTCGAAGGCCTTCTGACTTTCTTCATCCCACTGAAAAGGACTAGCTCGTCTCAAAATTTTGAAAAAGGGCAAGGCACGCTGTGCTGATCTCAATAAAAACCTGTTCAAAGCTGCTATTCGCCCCGTCAAACGCTGTACCACTTTGATATTTTTGGGTGGAGACATAGTCTTCAATGCGTCAATCTTATCTGGGTTTGCTCTAATTACATCTCTGGATATCATGTATCCAAGGAAGTTCCCTGATCTAACCCCAAATGTGCACTTCTTTGGGTTAAGTTTCATCTGAGTCTTCCGTAGAACTCCAAATACTTCTCTAACATCATTCAGGTATTGACCAAGAGACCTGCTCTTGATTAGGAGGTCCTCCACGTACACCTCCATACATCTCCCGATCTGATCGACAAAGATTGTGTTGATAGCCCTCTGATAGGTAGCTCTTGCGTTCTTCAGGCCAAAGGGCATAGTGACGTAGCAGTACGTCCCAAATTCTGTTACAAAAGCAGTCTTTTCTGCATCTTCAGGATCCATTACGATCTGATGGTAACCTCTGTACGGATCTAAGAATGCGAACACTTCATATCCCACTGTTGAGTCCACCAGACGTTCAATCTTGGGCAGCGTATAACAATCTTTTGGACATGCCTTGTTAAGATCTGTGAAATCCACGCACATTCTCTAGCTCCCATCTGGTTTCTTGACCAGTACAGGGTTTGCTAACCATTCAGGGTATATCACTTCTTTGATTATGTTGGCCTGCTACAGCTTCGTTACTTCTTGTTTAATTTCCGAGATGCGCTCAGAGGCGAAATACCTTTTCTTTTGGCGAACAGGCTTCCTACTCGGGTCTATGTTCAACCTATGAACTACCAGGTCTGGAGATAACCCTGGCATATCTTCTGCCTTCTAGACGAACACATCTCTGAATTCTCTTAAAATGTTTATAAAAGATTCTTTGTGCGGGGCTGGGATCCATGCTCCCATGCTAACTGTTGAATCTTCCTGCTCGTCCTATAGGCGAACAGCCTCTGTCTGATCTTCAGATGACCAGTTCTCTTCATCTTTGGGGAGTAGTTCTTCAACACTCACCTGCCGAACCATCACTTTCCCATTTATCGTTTCCGTGTAACAGCTCCTGGCTGTTTCGCCATCCCCTTTAATTTCTATCGAACCGTCTCCCGTTGGGATTTTCATGCTGACATGAGCTGGTGAGATTACAGCTCGGAGATCGATAAGTGCCGGTCGTCCCATAATTACGTTGTACGCTGATGGTGCCTTCACCACTACATTATCCACCATTAGGGTCCTGCCCTTTGTTCCTTCCCCAAGAGTTGTAAGGAGCTTGATCACCCCCAGCGGATGTACCGGGGGTCCAACAAAGCCGAACAGAGGAGCTGAAACAGGGGTCAGGTCGGCATCCTTTAACTTCATCGCTCTAAACACATTGTAATAGAGGACGTTCACGGCACTGCCTGTGTCCATGGTTATCCGTTTTATCCGATTCTTACTGATCACGGCTTCTATTACAAGCCCTTCATTGTTAGTCACTAATGGCAGTGAATCCCTTGGACCATAAACCACTTCCCCCGACATTCTTTTCCTTTTACCTGAAGAGGTGGGAGCAGTAGACCTGCTACTGCCTGTGTATTCAGTTCTGCCAGCATTGTTCGGCCCCCCAAAGATGGTGTTGATCGTGTTCACGGGGCGGTTATCCACATGACCATCAGGATCTGGGGAACGATCCCTTCTTCTCCGATATTCCTCTCGGTTATCTCTATCATTGTTGTTCCGATGCTTAAATTCACGTCGTCCCCTGGGTTCGGCCTGTTGTGACCGATCTACGACCTCGTCAAGCTTTCCTTCCATTACTACCGCATCGATATCTCAAATTAAATCTTTACAGTTTTCCGATTCGTGCCCAATGTCCTGGTGATATTTAAAATATTTGTTGGAGTCTCTCCTTTCTCTGGGCCTCCTCATTATAGGCGGAGTTCTGGCTATGCCTTTTCTCTGCATAATTGCGAGGACCTACTCGCGAGATCTGTTCAAAGGGATGAAGTCTCTGTCCTGTAGAGCCCCCTTCTTCCTTAGCCGATCAGAGATGGGTGTAGTTACCCGATCCCAAACTGACTTTCTTTTCTTTTCGGACTTATCCTCAGACTTGTTCTTCTTACCTTCACCCTCTCCATCTCTCTTTTCAGTCGATTCGCTTCTTCTCCCTCGCAATGTTTGTAGGCCACATCTAGATATTCCTCCATTGTCTGAGGGAGTTTGCTATTAAGCTTGGCGTGTAACCGACCCTCTCGTAGACCTGCCATGAAAGAAGTGACCAGAAACCGATCATCTACATCCCGCACTTGTACGGACTCCTCGTTGAGCGCTTTATGAAGTGCAGTACGGACTCATTAGATTTTAGTTTCAACGTCAAAATGTGAGTCTAATTCCTCTGGAATGGTCGAGCTGTGATGAAGGCATGGACGAACTTCCTAGTTAGGGCTCCAAAGTCGGAGATCGATCTGGGAGGGATTTTGTTGAACCATGCTCTGGCTCTTCCTGTCAGGAGTGCAGGGAAGGCTTGGCACTTCATCTCATCTGAGGCATTGTACAGGTTCATATGTGAGATGTACTGATGCATGTGATGATAGGGTCGTTAGATCCATCATATGCATCGATCTTAGGAATTTTGAATCCCGCTGGTCGGGGATAGTTATCGATGTGCGCTGTAAAAGGTGATGCACAGAGTAGCTCGTCCGATCGTCTTCCGAGCAGAGTATTCAGTTCGGCCCTAGCCGTATCGTTAGGTTGACGTGTGTTCTCGTACTCCATGTGGGCACTTGACTCTACGACCTCCGGCTTTTTAAGAGCTTGTTGCTAGAGATTTGTCTCCGAGACCTCCGAGGGTCCCTTCCCTTAAGCGTTTCATCCAAAATCGCCTTAATAGTGGGATTGTCCAAATTCTTTAAGGCTTCAACCAATGCCTGATTGGCTGGATCTTGAAGAACTGGGTTAGGCTGATTTGAGCAATATTTGCCCTTTTCTGGGCTTCTCCCTGGGCGGTTGAAGTTGTCCCACCCTGTTGGGTTGGATCCTTTGGATCTACTGTCTTCTTACCAGTGTTTTTTGGTGGTGCCATGATTGTTCGCAAGGATTCTGGGGTTGTTTTGACCAATTACCAGTAGAAGGCCCTCATTCTAGCACC
The DNA here is from genome assembly GCA_036785695.1 of Gentiana straminea. NCBI lineage: Eukaryota > Viridiplantae > Streptophyta > Magnoliopsida > Gentianales > Gentianaceae > Gentiana > Gentiana straminea. The sequence goes on from JAVUPR010000019.1 coordinate 1,078,025, forward strand.
AATTGACGATGCTGGAAATCGTCTGTTGATTAATGTGGGTCAATCTTCTATGTGATAAAGATCTAAAACCCTAAAACCGTAATTTGTATGGGATGGGACGTGTTTGATGATTTGATTTGGACTGAGCTCTCGAGTTATTTCTCGGGAGTTGCCTACGTATCCAATAGTTGAATTGGAATCAAGTCTTCCGTAGTTCCTTAAGGTTGTTTATATAGGTGGCATCTCGCCCCTATAACTTTTCATGCAAGTATTATTATTTATTATTATTCCCTAAGGATATATACGTATTAATCCTTATTATTTAGAGATAATTATGGACATATTAAATGCCAAGATTGGAGTCTTTATGACTTAGGATTCTTTCCTTATTTATCTTTAGTAATCCCGCATATGGAATAACAGAGGGGTAAGTTTGAGCGTCTTGCGTTCAGCCCCCAGGCCACCATGGCCGAACTGGGTACCTCCTCTTCGCCAAGCCTTATCCGACCTGCGGTGGTTGGATGAGGAGTTTGTGCCGATCTCCCATCTGGGATAAGGGACCTGCCATTAGGTATGTCCCCGGGTTCCTGGCCCTTAAACCCCTATCTTTAGAGGGCTAATCATTTATTATATGTCCCACAAGGTTGACATGTGGCATAGCGCGGGTCGGGTATCATCAGAGGGCGTGACTTTCAAAAATGTCTGGCACAACTTCATTTATCAGACAGTAAATACATTTTAGGGCGAAATTGGAAACATAAATGAATTGTGTCCTTATAACTAGTGATCTTTTAAGTGTGTTCTAATTGCCAATTAAGTCTCAAAATCAGTCCTTATAAACAAATAACTCAAAAAAATATAAGAAACTATAAATAAAAAAACTATAAAGAACTATAAAAACCTATAGAAAACCATAATAAACTATACAAACCTAAAAAAACTATAAAAACCTATTAAAAAAACAATAAAAGACTAAAAAAAAACTATAGAATATCTCACGTAATTTTTAATAAAACAACATTTATAATCAACTTATACTTAAAACCGAATAAAAAAAACTATAAGGAACTATAAAAAAACTATAAAAACCTATTAAAAAAACTGTAAAAACTTATTATAAAAAAAAACTTTAAAAAAAACTATTAAAAACTATAAAAACCTATAAAAAAAAACCATAAAAAACTATACAAACCTAATAAAAAACTATAAAAACCTATTAAAAAAAACTATAAAAGACTAACAAAAACAATAGAACTACGTCCGCTTTGATTTTTTGATATGTGTCGTGTCTCCGACACGATTACGTATAAAAGATACGTAGGCAACCGATTTTTCGGTACAAGCGTTAAAACATAACATAATTCATAAAATTAACATAATTTACATTTTAAAAAATAACACAATTAATATCACGTAATTTTTAATAAAACAACATTTATAATCAACTTATACTTAAAACCTATAAATAAAAAAAACTATTAGGAACTATAAAAAAAACTATAAAAATCTATAAAAAAAAACCATAAAAAAACTATACAAACCTATAAAAAAAACAATAAAATACTAAAAAAAAACAATATAACTACGTTCGTTTTGATTTTTTTATACGTGTCGTGTCTCCGACATGATTAGATATAAAATTACATATAAAAGATACGTATGCAACCGATTTTTTGGTACAAGCGAAAAAAAATAACATAATTCATAAAATTAACATAATTTACTTATAAAAAAATAACACAATGTATGTCACGTAATTTTTAATAAAACATTATTTATAATCAACTTATACATTTATAATCAACGTATCTTTTTTTTTTTTTTTTTGAGGAAATAATCAACTTATACTTAAAACCTACAAAAAAAAACTATAAGTAGGCATAAAAATGCAATTTACCCCCTTAAACTTTGTCACATGCAATATTTACAACCTCAAACTATTATTTGATCGATTTAAAACCTTAACTTATAACATTTTGTAAATTTATGACCTCAAACTATTTTTTGATTATTTTACGACCTTAAACAATTATTTTGCTCGATTTACCCCCCTAATTCAAAAACAATATAAGGCCACTCTTAAATTAAGGGCATATTTGTCTTTTACATTTTTTTGTTGCAAGGGCAAATTTGTCTATACATATATCATCCATCATCTTTTATTAACTTTTCTCCACCACACCACTAACACAGCAGAATCCGTCATTTCCTTGCAACATAATAAAAGGCGATGAAAGCTTTTTATGAAAAGAAATTCTATATATTTTTTTCCTTCTTTTAGGATCATGTACCATTGCCAATAAATCTATTGCAATTGCTTTGAGATCGAAATCATTAGGGGTTCTATCTTAAAAAAAAATTATCTGTTGTTAAACAGACGGGACCTTTGCCGAAATACCACTATTGAAGCAAGGCAATTTCTGGACTACCATTCCGTTGTCGAAATACCATTCCGTTTTTCGCGTTTTAAGTGTTTTTAACCAAACTAAACCCTAATTGGGAAGGAGAACCCCAAATAGGGGATTTTTGTACCTTAAGATCGTGCAATTTGTGGAAAAAAAATGGGAGAAAATCGCGAACCAAAATCGTGAAAATTATTTCCATATTTACACCATAGAATGGGTGGCGTTCCAGAAAAAAAAACCCTAAACGGAGACGGGTCAAGACAAACATGGGGATTTGGGACTAAGGGTTTTCTAGAAACTATATTTATATATATGTTCTTGTATACACTCCATCGTCATCTTTTGAGCAGATCTCGCATTCCATCTTTCTTCTTCATCCTAAAGAAAATTGCTATTACGTCTTTAGTATTGGGGAAGTCATAACAATGGTAGTGATGCTTTGTAGTGCTGTGATGGTACAGGGGCGCAGGAGGTAATGGAGAAGAAGACAAGTGAAAAGACAACTTTGTCCTTGATTTAAGTGTTTTTTTAGATTGGATATAAACAATGGGTGTAAATTGAACAAACTAGTTTTTTAGGGTTGTAATTTGAACACATATTAGTTTGAGGTTATGAATTTTACAAAAATTATAATTTAAGGGTGTAAATTGATCAAATAATAGATTAAGGTTGTAAAAATTGCATGAGTCAAAGTTTAAGGGGGTAAAATGATGTTTTCCCGGTAAAAAAATAACATAATGTATGTCACGTAATTTTTAATAAAACAATATTTATAATCAACTTATACATTTATAATCAACTTATACATTTATAATCAACGTATCTTTTTTTTTTGAGGAAATAATCAACTTATACTTAAAACGTATAAAAAAAAACTATAAGAAACTATAAAAAACTATTTTAAAAAAAACTATAAAAATATATTAAAAAAAAAAATAAAAAAAAAACTATACAAACCTAAAAAAAAACTATAAAAGACTAACAAAAACTGTAGAACTACGTTCGTTTTGATTTTTTTATAAGTGTCGTGTCTCCGACACGATTACATATAAAAGATACGTAGGCAAACCGATTTTTCGGTACAAGCGTTAAAAAAATTACATAATTTATAAAAATAACATAATTTGTAAATAAAAACACTATATATTAAATCTCACATAAATTTTAATAAAACAACATTTATAATCAACTTACACTTAAAATCGAATAAAAAACTATTTATAAAAAACTATATATTACATTCGCTTTGGTTATTTTAAATTACATTCAAATTTAATTAATAGTAATTTGTTATTATAATTGATAAGAATAAGTAATTTCAGAAAAATATTATATATATATATATATATATATATATATATATATATATATATATATATATATATATATATATATATATATATATATATTATTATTAATTTTTATAACCATGATCCGAACCGAAAAGGAACCATGTGAACTGGTGAACCGCCGGTTTGTACCCTTTAACCGCCGGTTCACTTGAACCGCCGGTTACAAAACCGGCATGAACCGGAAGAAAAAAAAACCGGCGGGCCGGTTCCGGTTCACTCAAATGGCCACGCCTACTCCAACCTAGCTATGGCTCATCGGTCCGGGTAATTTTTTGCTTCAACCCCGGCCGGTGGGTCGTAAGACCATTTGTCGTAGATACTTTAAAACTGTATTTTAGATATTTTAATATTCAGATTTAGGAAAAATGATGTTGCTAAATACTCCCTCCGTTTTTTTTATCTGTCTCATAGAGAAGAATCACACAGATTAAGAAAGTAATTAATATGTCTAAAATATAGTATTGAAAATGTATTTTTTTTTATTGGAGATGTAAATACTTTGTTGGTAAAGGAGTTTTTAGTATTGTAAATGTATTTTTTTTTTTTGAAGATGTAAATAATTTATTGGTGAAGGAGGAAAAATAATAATAAATGACGCGTTGAAAATATAAAATGACAGATAAATAAAAACAGATCAAGTTATGAAATGTGACAATTAAAAAAAAAGGAGGGAGTATATTCTATTTTCTACTGTAAATTTCCTTCACATGTAGCGCATTCATCCAGATTCTTTAAAAGGTTCATTTATATCTACAATATTATGTAAAATAGAAAATTTGATGTATTTCAGAGATTCTATAATTAAAACTGTAAAATAGAGAATTTGTTAAAAGGATCTGATGCAACGACCGTAAAGCGGAACCGATTACTGTAATCGGAAGGAAGGCTAAGAGCAACCATAGTGACGGATGAAACGATCGAACCCACACAGTTTAAAGACATAATGAAACTGTGTGGTTCATATTAAACCACACGATGTCTCCACACGTATTCCCTTTTACCACTCATGAAAAAGTCAAGCCAGTAGTAAATTGTGAGAAATTGTATTTTCAGGTCACTGTACACCCCAATATTTCATGTCAGGTCGGGTCAGATCTGACATTTTTTTAAGTCCCGCATTAATATTTCAACCGGCGCGTTCAATATTGAACGGACTCGCGTTGAATTTCAATAGACAAAATTTGAATAGCCAAGTTGGAATTGTAACGGATCCGTTCAAATTTGAACGAGTGGAATGCCAGGGATGAATTAGTTTTTATTGCATAGATAGATATGTTTTTATAGCGTTCAAATTTGAACGGATCCGTTACAATTCCAACGTGGCTATTCAAATTTTGTTTATTGAAATCCAACGCGAGTCCGTACTATATTGAACGCGCCCGTTGAAATTTTAACGCGGGACTTAAAAAGAAATATCAGGTCTGACCCGATCTGACATGAAATATTATGGTGTATAGTGTCCTGAAAATACAATTTCTCTTAAATTGTCCTGTATCAAAAATTATCATAGAATAGATCAATTTCTTTTATGAGAGAGCAAAAAATTGGCTTGGTTACATTATTGGGGTGTGTTAACAAATTGAACACTTGTGTGGACGTAAGAGAAGCCCCCAAAACATAAGCAAACTAGCCTTAAAAACCCAGAGAAAATCTTAAAACACCAGCTCTTATTCTATGACAAATCTTGGTTATTAGCCCGTGCACTCAACAACAACAACAACAACAACAAACATTTCCACAATCTTCTCCTGCTGCTCAAATGAGAATGGCTATGGTGCAACCATTTTTATCAGACACTCTGCTCTCCAAATCAATAGGCTTTTCTTCTTCTTCTTACCCCACTCCAAAAGTTTGGCCAACAACACAAATCAAATCAAGAACCCTTTTTGCTGTTCTTCATCAACCACCAGAAAAACCTTATCTTTTCCATAATCACTGTTCACAAGTGAAGAAATCAGGGTTGAACTGCAGGGCTACTGCAGAACAGCTAGAGGGAGGGATCTCATCAACAGAAGCTGCAAATGATCAAGATTCTATTGTGGGTTCTTCTGTAATTGATGAAGAAACTAAGGGTGAAAGTGAAAAAGTGCAGTATGATTGGAGTGAAGAGTGGTATCCTCTGTATTTGACTGAAAATGTACCTGAGGATGCTCCTTTGGGCCTCACCGTCTTTGATAAGCAGCTTGTGCTTTATAAAGATGGCAATGGAGATCTTAAGTGTTTTGAAGATCGTTGTCCCCATAGGTATCTTGAAACCCCCCCCCCCCCCCCCCCCCCCCCCACACACACACACACACACCCACACCAAAGAATAAATATATTTAGTTTCCTGGATAAGTTCAATTCTTTCTAGTTCTGCAGCATTTTAATTCATTGAAAAGCTTCCCCACCCACCACCACCACCACCCAAAAAAAAAGAAAAATGAAAAAAAAACTGCTTTAATTCATTGAAATGTATGAAACAACATCTAAAGGCATTCACAAAAGAAGAGAGGACATTTGAAGGCTTAAACAAAAGCTTGCACTTGTCATAAAGCTTATACTCATGCCAAGTAAATAATTTTCTTTGCCCACAATGCCATTTCAGGTTGGCAAAACTTTCAGAAGGTCAACTGATTGATGGGAGGTTGGAATGTTTATACCATGGTTGGCAATTCGAAGGTGACGGTAAATGTGTGAAGATACCCCAAGTTAGCATGAATGATGTCTTTTTTCATTATGTCAAACAAACTATATAACAACTAATTAGATCACTAATTATTGGAGTACATCTTTTGACAGCTTTCAACTGGTGCTATAATTCCTCGATCAGCTTGTCTGAAAACGTACGAGGTAAAAGATTCACAAGGAGTTATATGGGTATGGATGTCTCATAAGTCCACACCAAAACCCGAAAAGATACCTTGGTTCGAGACATTCGCGAAACCCGGATGTAGAGATGTTTCAACAACTCATGAGCTTCCTTATGATCATTCCATTCTTCTTGAGAATCTTATGGATCCTGCCCATGTCCCAATATCACACGACCGGACTGATTTCACTGCAAAAAGAGAAGATGCTACATCACTGTTTTTCAAGGTGACTGAAAGAACTGATCGAGGGTTTGCAGGTTGGTGGGGAAAAGAAAAGGATCAAGAAACACCTAATTACATACCGAACTTCTTACGCTTTCAGGCACCGTGTGTTCTTGAGAATAGCCGAGAAATCATTGATGAAAATGGGGAGAAAATATATTTTAGTGGGCTTTTCTTATGTAGACCTTCTGGACAAGGGAAATCAATGCTAATTGTAAGGTTTGGAAACACAAGGAAATCAGCCGGGGTATTGAAATATATTCCGGTATGGTATTTTCATCAGAATGCAAGTAAAGTTTTTGAGCAAGATATGGGATTTCTTTCTTCACAGAATGAAATTCTAATCAAAGAAAATGTGCCCACAAAAGAACTGTACATTAACCTCAAGTCTTCAGACACTTGGGTAGCTGAATACAGAAAATGGATGGATAAAGTTGGACATGGGATGCCTTATTATTTTGGACACAAAACGATTTCGCCACCTAAAGTACCTGCTGTAGTTGAACATGCTCCAGCTGGTTTTGCTGCAAACTTTTCAGCTTCTCAGCCAGCTAAAGGAGGGATCGGTTCGATACACGCCCCGAATCTGGCAAACCGGTATTTTCGTCATGTAGTCCATTGCAAGAGATGTAGGACTGTTTTCAAGGCTTTAAATGCATGGAAAACTGCATTCTCTGCTGTGGCTTTGATATCAACTGCTTTGGCTATTCTTGCGTCTACACGCCAGTGGAAAGCTTTGTTTTTGTTTTCTACATCTTTATGTCTTGCTGGGATTTATGCCTGCTCAACTGCAAATGCATTGAACACTACAAACTTCATCAGGACACATAGAAGACTTTGAAATGTAGCAGTTCCTGTTTTTGGATCCATACTTTAAATAGGAATTGAACCCTGTTTTTGGATCCAATTCTTGTATGCTACAAGTAACATATAATTTAAAGATTCTACATTTTACATACCTGAGATTCAGTAAATATCATACTCCAAATGGTTTGCATACACCTGCAACCTTGGATTAATTACTGCAAAAGAAAGTAAGGGTGGAAAGATGTGAAAGTACAAATATAGATACACCAAAAGACAAAAAGGTGAATCTGTATTAGAAATTCACCATGCAAATTTAAAGATAACAAATTTTAGCCAATATTTTTTTCACAAGCATATGACTAAAAAGAACCAGAAATTGATTGAAAACAATACATAAAAGTTGAGAATGATCTCTGACAGGAGATCACAGGAGCCTAAATCAAGATTTTCATAAAAAATTTATAAGTAATCTCTTCTCTATGGTTTTACATCGTACATATTTTTCTGTATCCAGGTTTTCTTCAAAATTTAAGCCATCTCTTTTCTTTCTCTTTGTTGACAACAGCATTTGATGCAGACGTCTGAGCAGCCTCGGCGTCTGCTAAAGCTTTTCGTGTCTCGTTCAGCTTCTTCAAAGCAGCCTCATAAACCACTTTCTCTTTCTTGTTACGATTCACCATTTCTTCCAGTTTCTCGACTCGTACCTTTAGATCCTTAATCTCATCATCATAAGCGACTAAAGCACGTCTACCTCCTTCCTTCCTCCCACTACTAGTACTAACCTTATTATTCTGCTTTTTTTGAGATAAAATAGCAGAATTGGGTGTCTCACCATGCTTTGAAAGCTGAGAAATCAGGGAAAAGACGTCACGTTCTGCATCTTCCTCTTCCCTTTTAGCAGCTCGGGCTGCTTCCGCGAATTTCTTCTCACGCTTCCTTTTCCCACCTCTACTCCGTTTCTTTCCATGAATCTTCACTTTGTTATCGTAAGTTTCACGGGTTTCAACAGCATGATCAAGGGATTGTTTTGGTGGAAGAACTTTAACTGAGATAGGATCAAGGATTCCCTGTCCAGATGCACCTAATCCCATGCCTTCTCGATAACCCATATTTGCCATCATCTTCGAAGCTATTCCCCGCGTATGATTCTCCCATTTGGCAAAAAAAGTTGTTTCAGTTTGAATACCACTTTGCATGGAAGCTTCTAGAAACCCCAAACCTTGAGGGCTACCTTCTTCTTCTTCTTCATCTGAACCGGAATCATATTCATCAGAGCTAGTGTTGCTCTCATCTTCATCACTACTTTGCGCGTATTTAGACAATGAAATCGAGTCTGCACCGAGCTCTACAGAACTTCCATCATCTCTAAAGACAACATGTGCTAGTTGCTTCTTCTCATCCCAGGATTCAAGTTCTGCTTCTCTCCAAATCCCGGCTTTCGTATTGGAGGCCGCCCAGATACTGGATCCAACAAGCGATTGATCCCAAAGCGTGGGAAGGTACATTTTCAAGGAAGTCATAGGCACATCAGCTCCTAGCAAAGCACAAAACAAAAGGAGATAAAATTAAAGACTTTATTAAAAACTCTTTTATGGTGAGCAAGAGTCCATAACCAGAAACATTAACAAATTTCGATGTTTGATTAATATGAACACTAATGTACAAATGATAAAGAGGCAGCCCACGGGAAAAATAAGGACAACTTGTAAGGATTTGAACTTTGAAGAACCATGCGTAAAAACCTCAAAGCTAAATTTAAAAGCTATGCCAGAGCGTAATTTTTAACGCTACTTATTATGAAACGACAGGTTTTCTTTCCTTGATATACACAGGGAAGGGCTTTCTACCCATCTAGTAATCAATAAAAAAAATTAGGCTTATAGAAGTCAATCCCAGGGTCTGTTAGTCTGGATCAATTGTGGTCACATACCATGGGATAAACGGCAATTACTGCCAAACCGACACCGTTGCTGCAGAAAGAACTTGCACATCTGCACTTTGGTGTTCTAACGTTAGTATGATGATATGACTAAACAAGTCCATGCAATGTAAATCTCTATAGAAAGGAAAAAGATAGAAGTGCACTGCAAACAAAACAAAGCATTGGACAAAAAAAACATCATCATGACATTCCTAATATGTCAACCAAGCATGCACTAAAGTCAATAAGACGACTTTTTCGGTTATTGAAAAACACAGATGGTAGCAACCAGGGAAATGAAAATGAAGTTGGATAACAAAAAAGACCAGCCTTTCAAAAGAATTACGACAAGAAATACGTTATGATGCAACAGCATGGAAAGACATAATCACGCTTTCACTATTCTCCAAGTTATCGAGATGCAAGACCATTAGAACCACCACAAGAAGCTGGAAAAGTAAAAACAGTAAAATCAGTATAAAGCCGGCTGAAAGTAAAAAAAAATACGTCGTGAAATTTGAATTATTTCAACCATATTAATAGGTTTGAGCATGCATGGATAATTTATAAATCTGACACTACAACACCTAAAGTAGCCATTACCTAGACTAAAAATCTACTAAAATAATATTATAACATGAAAGAATAATAAAAGGCAGTAGAATTCTTAAAAACTGTTTAAAAAATAAAAATGTAACTCTTAGAAGTTCAGAAAACTAAGAATAAAGGCGACATTCAATTAAAATCTATCCTGTAACGATAAAAACCATAAATTAAATGACAGACATGAAACGAATCACTTTAGTAATGGACATTAAGCATATCATACCCCCAATTCTTACCAGTCAACTTTTCCTGGCCCCTGAGGTCCTTACACGTCTGTTTCCTCAACTCTTAAACAGAGGTTTGTAAAAGAACAGACTTTATGGAGATAGAGATAAAGAACCACAGAAAATTCTTCCTGTAGAGTAACCCATAAGTAACACTGCTTTACACCGTCGATCAATTTTAAGCCTCTAAAGTTTAAGTTTTCCATGGACGTTACTAAGCATTAAGGAGAATGTGAATCCCGTATCCAATTAGAATTTGGCAAATATGTTTCAGGACACTACATTGCACAGCTTCCATAAACACAAATCCACCATGCTTCTTAAATCTTATTTCCATCTAATTCAAACTTCAAGTCATGAGAAGATAAAGACTTATATCCAATGAAAAAAAAAAATCACATTCCCATCATGTTTCTCCAGAACAACACAAAGAAGACACCAAAGTTTTCACATTTGGCAAGTGACAAAGAAGGAGCCCAGGGAGTCAGGGACAGGAGAGGGAAATAGGGGTGCGCCGGAGCGGTGAGGGTGAGAGAGGTGTGAGTTAGAAGAAAATAAATAAATCAAAAATGAACTTGGCACCCACCAGCATGCCATCAGTAGTGGGAGTGAGGAAGGAAACTTTTGCCAAATGACCTTCGAACCCAATAATGAAACCATTGTACCATCTTCCATCATTATAGCGGAATCTGCATTTTGACCCAACAACATAACTTTGATCTGCAAGTGGTTCTGCATCAACATCGGCCAGTGGCTTTGCCTCAACATCGGCCAGTGGCTCTGCCTCAGTATCAGCCCCTTCAACAGATTCCAAATCCTCAACTTCAACAGAATTCCTGGAACCTTGAAGAATACTTTCACACTCCTGCAGCAATCTGGCTCGTTTCAGGTGCAGAAGTCCTTCTTCAGCATCTTTAATAGACTGAACTAGCTCAGCATGGACCTACCACACAATGCCAAATTCAGAACGCTAGTTAACAAATAGCCTTAAGCATATTTGTGAAAAATTGGTACAGAACAGCATCCAGAAGTTTCATATATATATATTGCAAAACATGCTTCAAGAAAAAACACATTCTTTTGAAGATCTTGAACACAATTTGGCAAATCTAACTGTTTTGTCATCTAAGAACAATACCCAGAGTAAATTACAGCTTCTACATAAAACCAGCATCAACCCAATCACATTTTTCTAATGCATGCGACATACATAATAGCCATTATAACCTGTATAAAATATAGCAGCTTGGATTTCAGCAGCTTGCAAAGGAAGTCCTGAATTGCATCAGGATGTGCATGAGGCTGTGTGTCAATTGTATCTTCAATCAAAGGCTGCTTAGTAGGTTAGCTATCAATAATGGAGCTAGATATAGTTGGTGTACTCAAACTATGTGTATTCTCTAATGCTGATTATCAATAAAATGGTGCTATAGGTTATAAAAAACAACATGATAGCATGAGATGACCCTTGTGGAAAAAGCTTCATAATTTAAACACTAAAAACGAATATGATTGTTTGTTAGAACACATTCATTTCCTTGTGTTGTGTTTCCTCCACACCAAATGTTTCATAAGTTTACATAAACCGGTTTTCAAGACTAAAACCAATATTTATGATTCATAATCACAAACTCCAAAATCTAATAGCTTTTGTCGTATAACAAACATATCACCCGCGAAAACAACCAATGAAATTAAGTTATAAGCAGGTGCTTCAAAACATATAAACCAAACGGGACACAACATGAGCTTCAAGATTACTACCTCCAAACTTCCAAAGAAGAAGCAACCAATTAATACGCCATTCAAGTTACTTTCTTAAGGCATTATCCAGTTATAGAAGGAAAAACAATATCATCTTTACTGATTTTTAAGAATGCATATCATTTTTCCGTATCATAAATCAGAAAGCCTACTAGACATAAATTATAGGGATTAACAAAACGAAAACAGAATTGGGCACTAACGGCGAGGAGCTCGGCATTTGAAGAATCGCAGGCTAGAGCATCATCGACGGCGATGAGAGAATCTTTTTGATCTTTTAACTGAAACTCCAACTGCTCTTCTAGGGCTCTCTCTTCGTTGTCCGCCATTGCCCACACCCGTGTCAGTTTACAGAAGGGGAAAAAGAGGGTGTCAGCGCCGGAGTGACGGAATCAACTTCAGCTTTGACACACCCTCGCCGCAAGGACTCACCTCTCCGGCGTTCACACTTAATGGCTCCGGTTCGCGGATATCAATCCTTCGGGTGATTAGAAAATTATTTAAAACACCTCTCATTTGATGCAGGTTGTGTTTTTTTTTTTTTTTTTTTTATATCTTCTCTTTAATTCTCGAGTTTATCTTTAATTTTCCGCTTCGACCTCTGGTGTTAATGATGTTAAGAAAGCACTTGCATCAGTGTCTCTGAATAGAGTCTCTACCTTACAGATTCTAACATCATTTACGAATCTCTACACATAGGTCGCGCATGCGGGAATCCTACCGTACTACAATAATAAAGAATCGTAAACCAAAATAATTATGACATATTTACAAAAACAAATACACATATAAATAATTTATTTTCTATTATTATAGTGATAAATATTACTTGTATGGATATTCAAAATATGTATAGAAGATCTTATTAATGAAATATTTTAAAACATTTTTGTGACTCGAAAAATATATATATATATATATATATATATATATATATATATATATATATATATTTGATGTTAGAAATAAAAAAACTTGAATACGTAAAAAAATTCAGATTGCGGTAGATATAGAGTATGATGTCCAATTTTATCAGAATCTGTTGAATAGAGATCGTATACGATTCGATGCGACATTTTAGTTGGATCTGGAGCTGTATATACAGATTTACCACTTTTTACAGATTCTAATGCGAGTGCTTTAAACTGACGTATATAAAGAGACTATTTTTAAAGACATTATTTTTTTAGATAATTACTTATTGAGGTGAAAAAAAATTAGAAAATCAAACCAACCGGTCAAACTAAATCGAATCAAACCGAAAGGGTAGAAATCATGATTTTTTTTGTCGGTTTTTCATATAACTAAAAACCAAACCGTTTAATACAATTCGCTTTCGATTTTAAAAATAAAAACCGTTTAAAACCGGACCAAACCGGATTATTTGTGTGTGCATATACCTAAATCTATCAATATTTTAAAACATTTGTATGATGGATTTTGAGACTTATTTATGTTATTCAATAATATAATAGTTACTTATTATTAGTATTTTTAAATATATGAAATGAGTAAGAGATGACTCTTTTATTCACTTGTTTGTCCCAAACTTGGGAATTTAATAGTAAGTGTCGAGTTTGTTGTGTTGGATGGTGTTGAATGATGGTTTGTTTTTTGAACTTTAAGATTTGATTGGGCAGATGTTAGTTAAATATAAAAAATTTGTTAAATCATCTAATTGGATTTAATGACATACTAGTACTAATGTATTACATATATTATCATTTGTTGTTACCAGACAATTTTTGTGATTTTTTCTATCAATAATTTTAATTGTTAAAGAAAACCTTAAGAAACCGAAACCAAGCCGAACCAAACCGGGTCGTACAAATGGTTTACGTCTTAAAACCGTTCTAGTTTGATTTTCAAAAACGAAAACCGTATAAAATGATTTGGTTTTAGAAATGAGAAAAATCGGCTGAACCGGACCATGTTCACCCCCAATTACTCGGTATCCTGAAACGATACGTCACAATATTGAATGTGTGTGATGTCATGTGTCACATTAAATGACGAAGGCCGGAGGAGAATAATATCATTATACGTTTGCCGTAACGCCCCGTTCCCGGACACCGAGTCCTTATCCGGAAAAGGAACGTTCGGCACGTATAAAATAAAAGTAAATTCATTTTATACGTAAGCCTCTATTACGTCGTATCAAATAAAAGGCAAAACGGAAGCAAAACTCAGGTATATAAATTTTTTTTCAAACATAAAGAGTAGAAAAGAATTCTAAAGGGTAGAAATGTAAATTATTACACTTGGAAAAAGTACGATCATCCCAAAAAGATAGAATACGATAACTAGCAAGACCAATGGTCTACCTCAACAGTAGTGAAAGAACAACCAATGAAAAGCGAGAATAGAAACATCTTGATTCTCCAACCAAACGTCGTCGTCAAACTCTTCCTCGAAAACTCGTTCGTCTTCTCGTCCCCAAACACATAGAAAAAGTATGCATTCGAGGTAAGTACAACGTACTTAGAAAGAAAGAGAAGCTATGAAGACAATCATAGTTATAACGAAAAGATAATTATTTAATTAGTTGATTAAATGAGACCAACTCCATCTAGGGTTCACTTCATGCTCATCAAGCACGTTGTGACTAACTCGTTTCTAACTTAGCCTATCTATGTTACAACCGCACTCAAGGGCACTACGCGCATCCGCCTCGCGATTCCTCCGTACTTAGGGTCTTTGACCTACGAGTTCTTCTACCTCGGGGACACTCTTTTGCAACATATTAGTGGATCACACCAATACCCACGAAGTCTAGAAAAGGTAGACTCCGATAGCACGCACACCTCGGCGAGTCCCTCCGTACTTAGGGTCTTTTGACCTACGAAGTTCCTCCACCTTCGAGAGGTAGCACATGCATCGCGATTTAGCCCCGGTGCCAGCCAAGAGAGACATGTTGCTTAATCTTTTACTAGTCACATACGTTGTTTATTAAATTATTAACTAGCCAGCCTAAGTGTTTTCAAATAATCTCCCTCACACATACTACTCTCTTCCTAGACCACTAGACACGGACAAGTCCTAGCACATACACAGACATTGATGAATCCTAATTCATCAAAGCACAAGCCTATCATGCTCTTCCGACGGATCCGAACTTCAACTCCTTAAAAGAGTACATTCGGTGTTTTAACTGAACGAATCAGAAGCTCAATTCAGGCTTGTCTATGTTTAAACCATTTTAACATATCATGTATAAGGGTTCATAAAGATAAATCATGTTTATAAGGCTGAACAACAACCCACAAAGAAAGAAGGGCAAAACAAGCTAGACGCCCGTTTAAGACCCTGGACGCCCGTCTGAACCCTACTGGACGCCCGTCCAAAGATGGACGCCCGTCCATTAAACTCAGACGCCCGTCCACTGAAGACCATTTCAATCCTGAATGTAAAATTACCCCTCAGACGCCCGTCCGGATAAGCCAGACGCCCGTCTGAGAAATGACCAAGGCTGGACGCCCGTCCAGAATACCGGACGCCCGTCCACCTGGGTTCGACTGGAACCCTAACATCATCATCATTCGATTTCCAGGTCGTATTTCAACCAAAAACCAGCAAATAACCAACACAACAACACAAGAATCCACATCTAGACGTACTATAACAACTATAGTCATTAACCAAAACAAAGATTCATATTTCTAACACCAAGAAGCCTTAAAACATGATCAATTCCTTATAACTAATGATGGAATTCATAGGATCGTTTCTCTTACCTATTTGCAGCCCCAAACCGATCAAAAATGCTCGAAAATCTGCGCAATCCCACGTAACCGATGCCAAAAATGCCGTGCTCTTTACACCGAGTCCAATTCTTGAATCCGTTCGAAAACGATCAACTTTCCCTTAGCAAAAGTGAAGAACTTTCAAACCTCTCTTCTCTCTTTCTCTCAATCGCATAAGGGAAGGGGAAAAGGCCGAATGGCGAAAATCCCCACGACTTAAGTTAGGTCTTAAAGAGGGTTAATTCTTTTCCTTAATTGCCCTTGACCACAAAAGCGATTTTCCCTTTTAATTATACATATAAAACTCGAAATTATATATATAAGACGTCCAAAATAATTAACTCCGAATAAAAAGGAACCGAACCCAATATTTCGTTTTCGCAAAAAGACACGTCTGCCCTTTCCCGAAAATCGGAATATCACATTTGCACTCAAATATCTATGCTCAGCATCATCTTGCCGCTCCACATTAAGAAAAAAATAGAAACACTTATAATCTTAAAATGATGTTGCTCGTAGACAGAATCCAAACATTTAGCCTATGCAACATGTTTTTTTAGGGGTAGTTCTTATATGTGAATTTGAGTTGAAAACTGTGCGGTCCAGATTTATTCGAAAGAATTACCCGAAAAACTATACCAAATGACTTTCATCATGAGGATGCAAGATCCCCTCCTATTTTTCCCACTCATGATTCCTTTGGTGAGTAAGTTTACTTTGTGTGCGTGTACAAAGTAAACTTACTTACGTTTACGCATATAAAACACAAAATAAATTTATTTTATTTCTTATTTCACATATACAATATCTGGACTGATATATGTGAACGTTATAGACTCTCTCTCTCATTCTTGTAGCAGCGCCCATAGCTCAGCCTCCGGCCCCGGTGGCGTGATGCTGCCGGCGTCAGCCATATGTATATATTCCCGTTTAGATTTTCCATTTCGCTCCTGATCTGTGAAGTTTCAAGGTTCGTGGTGGCTCTCGATTTGTTTGTTCTTCGTTTGATTGGGTTGATGGGTTGCGGATCGGTGGCCGCCTCTTTTGCTCTTGCCTTTTGCCTCACAGATCCATGACTTTATGTTGTTTTTGGCGGCCGATCTGGGCTGCAGTCTGGTGCTCCGACGGCGGCTCAACCTCAGCTTCGGGTGGCGCTCCTTGCCGGCGTTTTCAACCTGGTGGTGTCTTATGCCGCTGTATTTCCCGTGTCTTCTTAGCCGGTGCTTGGTGGTGATGCCGCAGCTTCTCCGCTGGTGGCGCTGTGTTGTCGTCCTATTCGGGAAGGGATGTCTTTCTTTCGGGCCTCTCTTTTCCGTACGGCGACGGCGTGTGGTTGAGTTGGTCATCGGTGCCCATGGGACATTTAGTCAAAATTTTATTTTCCTTTAGTTTGTGTTGTATTTTTAAGTTTGTGTAGTTTTGTGACCCCCGTACGGTCTTTCTCCCTGTCAAAGCTTGTATGTTGGCTCCTCTGCCGGCTTCCCGTAGCCAGTAGCTGTTGGTTGCTCTCTTTGGATCAGGTCTGCTTTCGTGTCACTATGGTGCTGCTCCTTGTGGTGGTCAGCGGTGTCTTGCTTCTCCGGTGGCGGTGTTTAACAGCGTTGGTGTAGGGAGATAGGTTTTGTTTGTTGTTGTTGCTCCTGTCTTTGTTTTTTTGTGTGTTTAGTTTTGTTGTCAATTGATGGATGGACCCGGGGAATCCGTGTCTGTTGGCCAGATTATCGGAATTTTTCGGAGATTTTTTCTCTTTTGGCTCAGCACTCCCTGGCTTTCTATCTATTTGTTGACGTTGTTGTTTGTTTTGTGTTTGTAGTTCCGGCCCGGTGCCGGAGGTTTTAGTACTGGGTTGGTCCGGTTGTTGTAAGTACCGGGTAGCGCCGGTTTTTGTTAGTCGGGCTTACCGGGCTTACCCGGGTTATTGGAAAAAAAAATAAAAAAAAAAAAATATGTAACTTATTCTTACACATCCCACCCGTGCAAAAGAAAATGACTTACAAGCCCGTACAAGTAGTTCAATTGGTTTTTGGATAACAGATTATATCAAATGATCAATAAGCGTAGAATCGAATACTGATAAACACAAAATAAGAATTAGCTCCGTAAATGGTGACTTCTTATGAGCATACAGTCATGGTCTATGTTGCACCGACACTCCAATATGGGTAACGTGCGCCGTATCCGACACGCGTCCGACACGACACGCGTCCGACACGCGCCGACACGGTGTCGGACACGTGTCGGTTGATTTAAAATAATGTTAAATAAAATTTTAAAACCGACACGCCAGGGACACGTCCGCGACACGCCAGGGACACGGCAAGGACACGTCCCGGACACGGGGGGACACGTTCCGACACGGCTATTTATATTTTTTTTATATTTTTTTGTATTTTATATATATATATATATATATATATATATATATATATATATATATATATATATATATATATAAATACAAATATATATATATACTACGGTTCCCCGGCGTGTCGTGTCCTATATTTTTGAAAGTTGCCGTGTCGCCGTGTCCGTGTCGTGTCACGCGCCGTGTCCGTGTCGGTGTCCGTGCAACGTAGGTCATGGTCCTCCACCTATGAGGCTTGAATCACCGCGATTAACCTTCTTACCACACCATGAGGCAAAAATATAAGAACATGTGATCAAGAAATATATATATATATATATATATATATATATATATATATATATATATATATATATATATATATATATATATTTATATATATACTAGTATCCGTACACCGTGCAAAATGCACGGTGCATGCTCATTCCAGATCGGTGGATGTAATTAAGGTCTTTTTTTGTGTGGTATATGTTGCGATTGTACGAAATGAGTAAAGACTATAAGGAATCATAAAAGCTTTGAAACATTAACTATGCATTATCATAAGGTGTTTTTCAGCACATAAATAGGAGCTGGGGACATGACATGGCATGTGTTGTGTTATACCGAATGTGATAAATATATTCGTATAATATACTTAATACGTTGTATTATAACGTAGCATGAAGTATATTACGTTGTACTACACCGGAAGCAATATTAAACGGACACGACGAATGTGGAACACCGAATTTAAAAAACAAGTATAACACGAAACGTCATTGTATAACAAAATAATTAAATGGCCGACGGGAAAAAAATTAACTAAAATCTACCACACGTCGTAATAAAATTGATGTAAATTTCTTACTATTGTCCCAACTAATAACAACAACCATTATTGTATCTTAAACATCTAAATAGACAAACCGCTTTTAATAACAATGTAACGAACTAAAGTAAGATAACATAAAATATCATTAAATTGTTTAAAAATATATTAAACTATAATAACGTGTATACGTAAGTACGCAACGAGCCATACTACTAAAAAACCGAAATAATACTAAAATTTATGTAAATTTGTGAGTATTGTCCGAATTAATACAACGAAAATAAATCCATAGAAATATGTCGTCCATCGGTAGACAAAGACTAATGAATCGGAGAATCCGGAAGGAAAAGAGGAATGAATACACTATATAGAAAAATTTCGCGTATAGCCGTAGACATCAACGGAAAAGTGATAGGAAACATCTACTAATAACAATAAACTCATTTTAACGTGTATACTAAAGTCCGACACTCCTAAAAAAATCGATATCATAATAAAATTGATGTGAATTTGTTACTATTGGCCGAACTAATAACAATAACCACTATCGTATCTTAAATATCTAAATAGACAAATCGTTTTTAATAACAATCTAACGAACTAAACTAAGATAACATAAAATATCATTAATCGTTTAAAATATATATTAACTATAATAACGTGTATACGTAACGACTCACACTCCTAGAAAACCGAATAATAATAATTAGAATCGAAGGGAAAGAAGCATAAATATATCATTGTATAATGCAAGGAACGGAAAAAAAAAATAACACGTCACGAAGTCGATATTTATAATAATAAAAGTCTACAATGAAATAAAATCGAAATACGAAACGATACAATGTAATACAATAAGATAAGAAATCAGATAAAAAAACTCGAAAGCGTCGCAAAAAAAAAGATTGGAGGAGGTGAATAAAAAGAAAAGACAATATATATATATATATATAGATACATATATATGCATGTATAGGTGAAAAGGGAAAAGTTAGAGAAAAAAAAAAAAATCGTAAATGTGGAAAAGTGTACCAGGAAAGAGAGGAAAAAACGTTGCTAGAAGTCTTAAAAGAGAGGGAAAAGCGTCGCTATAAGTCTTAAGAGAGAGGGGAAAAATATAGATACATATATATGCATGTATAGGTGAAAAGGGAAAAGTTAGAGGAAAAAAAAAAAAAAAAAATCGTAATGGGAAAGTGTACCGGAAAGAGAGGAAAAAGCGTCGCTAGAAGTCTTAAAAGAGAGGCAAAAGCGTCGGTATAAGTCTTAAGAGAGAGGAAAAAAAAAAACAGAAAATTTCGGGCCAATCAGGGCCCGACACGTGGCAGCACCACAAGGAGTAGAAGAAGCGCCCTTGCTCCTTTATTACATTTAAAGAAAAGATAAATATATATATATATATATATATATATATATATATATATATATATATATATATATATATTGCATCAAATAAAATGAATAGGAAAAGGTCGTTAAGGACGAGTTTAGATCTTATTTGGGTAAATAGGACAAGAAATAAAAGCAGTGGTTGAAAAGGACAAAAAAAATGTGTCTATCCAAGAATACCCTTCATTTTTAATTTGTTACAATTATCTTTTAAACATATTTTATTTTTTTGGCGGTTTTTTTTTTTTTTTTTTTAATTTGTAAATGCGGTTTTTGTAATGGCAATTAGAAATGTGGCATATTTTCATGCCATTATCCCCTCCACATATTTGAATACAAAAGGAAGATCTTAATGAACAGATTCAGTTATGCACATAATCAAAGATAGGAATGGCAGATAGAAACAAATTATTTTGCTCAAAGCAAGATCGCAATTTTTTTTGTCAGATTTGATGGTGAACAGATTCATCCTTGGGTTTACATAATTAATGCGTTGTTGTGGAGCGCTACTTTTTTATGAATTGCATCCACGGAGCACTATAGCTTGCTGTGAACTATGGTCCTCACTTTCAAATACGTTGTAAAGTTGTGAAAGTGGAGATATTATCAGACTAGTATGAACCCATGATATGAAGTGTCTCCTAGTGACTTTGGCTTGATAGTTGGGCCTCGTTCATTTTTCTTTGCCGCATTTTTGGATATTTTTGTATCAATTGTCAGTCTGCCTATAATCTACCAAGGTATTCATCTTTATTGGCATGTACGATCTATTACGGGTGTTATGGAATTATCTGTCATTAAATTCGTGATAGCATATTTGGTATGATTCGGTTTAAGCTTTTATCCGAATTGTTGTCTTCATCCTTTACAAGCTGTTTGATGATTTTGGTAATTGATTTGCAGGCATTTTGGTTGCAGTGATGTTTATCAGCACTCTCATGTGGTTTCCATTATGTTACAGGTCAAAACATCGTAGTAACATGTAAACAACAACGTACTAACATGTGAACAACGAAGTAGTAACATTCTACATAATGTAGAATACGGTCCAAACAATCATAGTTATCATGTACAATGTTATATGCATATGAACTGTATTAATGAAGTCAATGTAATAATAGCAACGACTTTGTAGTAACATTGCAAATCCACGTAAAAACAGCTCAAAACAACAAACTAACAACCTTAAAATTGTAGTAACATACCCAAAAAACTATGTTCAATTTCACGAAAAATGTACTGACATATGTAAAAATGAACTCGCCACTAAAAAAATTTGAACATTTCCAAGAAGAATGTAGTAATGTTTCGGCATTTTTTTTCAGGAATGTGCACGATCTTAAGGTACATAAATTCCCTATTAGGGTTCCCTTCCCAAGTAGGGTATAGAAAGCTACCAGAAACAATGGGGGAAATAGGTTGCGCAATTTCCGGTGCCGGTTCAGAGACCTTCCAATTCCCAATTGCAAACTGCCCATAATTCTAAGAACGAAAAAATAGGAATTAAATTTTGTGAGAAAATTGAACCGAAAATGAGTTAAAAAAAAAATTATATATATATACACCTTACATTATAATTAAGGGTGTTTTTGTACATGTCTATCTTTTTTGTCCTTTTCAAACGTACTCTTTTTTTTCTGTCCTATTTACCCATTTCTAATCTTTTTTTTTGTCCTTTAGGCCCCCGAAAAATGAATTACAATAAAATTTTCTTCGAAGGCTCATTCCAACACACACATTTGCAACAGGAAATGGAGTACAAAGTACCACGTAGCTTACCGGAAAATGTTAATCTAGAAGACCAAACCACCACGTGCCATGAGTTGCAATTTCTGGCAATAATATACTTCATTTGCACTCTGCACTTGAAATTCTTTAACAAAAACTTCAAATTGATTGAAAATTGCTAGTATCAAGCAGCTAATGTATTCCATGGCATATTCTTCAGTGTTCCCACAACCTCTACAGATTTCTCTACAAGCTAGAAAACTTGAAATTTTCTCAAATGCATCATTTCCTTTGATAGCTTCTGTTGGTTCATCTATTAAGAGCGCAATTGGATCGTCAAAATCTGCACTTTTCCAAAATGGGTTCTCTTTTCCATCCCCAAAATTAGCTGGAATGGTCGTCAAGTCTCGGCCTTTTGCTACTGTTCAAGCTGGAGCTGCCACCGGAAAGTCTATTCATGATTTCACAGTAAAGGTAATCTGTTGTTCAAATTTGATTGTAATTTCTGGACTGTAATATTGCTGTTGGTCGTATTTAGTACTACTGGGAGTTAGGTTTCCATGGAGATTTGCTTTTTATGGCTTTCATTTCATGAGGTGTAAATTTTGCTAGATGAACAATATTTCCTGTCTCTGTGCGTTGCCAATTTTAATCAAGATTTTTTTTTTTTGGGATTGCCTGTGCTCTCTGGACCTTTAATTTTGGCTAATTATTAACTTCTATTTCAACATGAATTGTCATTTTCATGGTTGATTTTGCTAAACAGGACATTGATAGGAAGGATGTTCCACTCAGCAATTTCAAAGGGAAAGTTCTTCTCATTGTCAATGTTGCTTCAAAATGGTATTCTTGCTGGTTTTTATTTCATGTATATATGATCCTATTGTCTAGGGGATTATTAGCAATGTAGTATGTCTAACACTTAGCTTCTGATGCAGTGGTTTGACATCATCTAACTATACCGAGCTTTCCCAAATTTACGAAAAGTACAAAACTCAAGGTGAGTTTATCTGCAAAAGAAATTTCAGCTACAGTTTCCATGTTTCTTGGAGTATTTCCTTACTGGAAAAAATGGCATAACTGTGTGTGATCTATCAAAATTGTGAATGATTTGTTATTCATTCATTTGCATGTATTTGTTGGAATTACCATTCTCTCGAAGGCGTGTATTTTACAAATGAAACACGATGCACACCAACACGTCCCTCAAATGTTGGCCTATGACAAAGAGTTTATGTCAATGTAGGGCACAAAAAGCCCAACACTTTGGCAATATAAATGTGGTGGAAGTGAAGACCGAAAAGGTAGTTCACATGAACTACTACTCTCTGATATCTTGTTGAATTACCATCACAATTACAAGCTTAGTCTTTTGGGAAGATGGCGATCTTTTGAAGTCATTTGCATTTAATATGCAGATGACATTACCTTCCTAACAACTTAAGCTTCTGGGTGAAATGGTAATTCAACATGGTATCAAAGCATGGAGTAATGAGTTCAAACTTCTGTGCCAACATTTCCTTCCCATTCATATTGTTCAAGTGTTGGGCCTTGATGTGGACTTTTAATGCCTTTATGTGTCCTATGTTAGCCCAAGCTCTTCGTTATAAGCCCACACTTAAGGAGACTTGTTCAAGTCAGTTGTGTTTAATATGTAAATTACTTATTTCCTCAAAAACTGGCATGCAAGATCTCTTTGTGCATTTTTATATATCTGTGAATCTTTGATCTGTTTTTCATGAATTTCAGCGTTTTCTTTAACTTTAAACGATTCTGGTTGCAGGGTTTGAAATTTTAGCCTTCCCTAGCAATCAGTTTGGTGGGCAAGAACCTGGCTCCAATCAAGAGATCAAACAGTTTGCGTGCACACGTTACAAAGCAGAATTCCCAATTTTCGACAAGGTTAATGATCTTTGTCCGCTTTTTGCATACCTTATAAAACTCATTCAATGATCCTATGCAATACAGACCAAAGAATCTTGTCATGTTAGCATGGCTAAAAATGTTCAATACAGGTTGATGTCAATGGACCTTTTACAGCTCCAGTGTACCAGTTTTTGAAGTCAAGTTCTGGAGGATTTTTGGGTGATCTGATAAAGTGGAATTTCGAGAAGTTTTTAGTCGACAAAAACGGGAAAGTAGTCGAAAGATATGCACCGACCACGTCGCCTCTACAGATCGAGGTACGTTTACATTTCGATTGGGAATTTTTTGTATGGAGAATATGTATTTTAACATAATGTTGGATGACTGAAATGTGTATACAAACAGACAAAACAATATATGCTATCTTTTTGTACAAACAACACTTATCTGACGGTCTCGAGAAATAGAGACTCTCTATAGAGCACTTGCATCGATACTCTTCAAAGACTACGATTTTGAGTTTACAGAATCTCTATCCAAGATGAAATGCATTAGATTCTCTATTTTCCATCTATGCATCTTTTACATTCCATCTATGCATTAGAGAATAGTATAGATGAGGGGTAAAAGCGTCATGAAACACCGAGGTTGATAGAAAATAGAAATACGAAAATCGTAAAATAAAATGGACCAAAAGTGTCTTTTTATCTCTCTCTATATGTGTGTGTATTAATATATAGGTATGTATGTATGTATACATGCAGTTGCAAGTGATTGTTGTGTAGCTAACGTCTCCCTCCTTTGTTGTGCAGAAAGACATACAGAAGCTTCTGGCAGCTGCATAAACAATTGAGAACATAACTGTATGGAGTGTATCGGGGGTGGACCCACTCAAATTTTCGGGCGGATTGACTAATATACTCCTCTAATAATATTAAAATTGTGTATGTATATTATTTCAGACAATTCTTAATATAATAATCTATTTAGTTCAACTGATTAGAAATTTTATCACTTATCCTAAGGCCATGGGTCTGCCACCGGAGTGTATCATTCACAAGTAGTCAACTGTTATATATTACTATTACTTTAAAGTTTAACCCGTTGAAAATAAAGGAAAAAAAAACCACTCTCAAAAATAAAAAAAGGAGTACATCAACGGATCTTCTGGACGTGATTTTGTTTATTCTGCATGTTTTTTTTTCCACGAAAACGAAAGACCTAATAATCTACGGGAGAGGGGATTCGAACCCGGATCTTCTCACACTGGAGTCTGGGTAGACTTTAGAGGCGACCACTAGGGTATATACCTTGGTACTTTATTCTGCATGTAATGAATAAAAGTGAAATAATCATATTCTAGTGTCCTTATTTATATAAAGCTTGTGCATTTTCACTTCAAACGCTACACGTCGACGGCTTTGTTGAATTAATTCGTGTGTGGGCTTCGGCATTAGATTTACACGGCCCAGAAGATTATATCGGTCCAGCAAAAAAAACCCTTTAGTTCCATTTCTATTCTTAGGGTGATATATATACTTTCTTAGGGTTTTCAGTCATTAGAAAATCGAGTATTTCTCTACCCGGCGGCTGCAGTGTCCTCTCTCTTTCATCTCAAACGCTGCTAGGTTAGTATTGCAGATTTTGCCATTCATATAATCTAATTTGCTCACCCCGTCTCTATTGTTTAGTCGAGAGCAGTCTGTCTTGTGTTCACAGCTGCTCTAATCTTTCGTTCTGATCCAAGAATTCAATGGCGGTTGTTGCTGAGGATAAGGTTTGCAGTGAAGTTTTGCTTTTCAATCGGTGGATGTATGACGATGTTAAGGTTTTCCATTGCTTTATCATTCTTAATCAGCCTTCGAAATTCCAGTTCGTTTCTTTTTCTCATGATCTACATTTGATTTGAATCTTGCTGTCATTCCTTTGTAGATTTGAATCTTGAATTTTGCTCAGTGTCTTATAGTTTTGTCTTCATTTGCTTGCATATTAGACTCAATGATATTCTGTAACATAATAGTGCGCTTCAGAGTTTTGAATGGATGCAGAATTTAACATTATAATTTGAGCAGGTTGTTGACAAATCTGTACCTGTGCAGGTCTCTTCATTTTTGTCTGCTAGGCATCTTTCTCAAAGGCGGGTTAGATTATCCACAAGGAAATACAGTCCAAATGTTGATGATCCTAAGGTGATAAAATTCTTTTCCCAAGTTTTGCTAATGCTTACATCCTTTTGCCTGGACTTCTGTTGCAATTTCCTGTAATGATATTTCTTTTGGACAGTAGAAAACTGATCCCTAGGTTGTGATGTAATTGTGCTGCAAAATCAGGTTCCATTCTTCAGAGACGATGAAGAGACATCTGCTACACTAAAGACATATGCCTTTTTTTATTCCTCGAGAGAATCCAAGGGCTTTAGTTATTCATCCATTGAAGCAACAGCTACCCTGCATATGCCAGCTGAAAACAATCTTATCTAAGCACAATGTTGCTCAGAATGGTAAGCTTGTCTTTGACAGGCCTTATTGGTATTTCAACTTCAAAATTTCTATCTTGGGATGGGGGTAGAGCGTGCTTCCTCTTGTGCAGTACACTTAAGTTGCATACTAGAATTATCTGGTTCTTTTTTGGTTACTTTAATTTCCCTAACTTCTTCGCTTAGTTATTCTTCGTGTAGGCAACACTGAGGAAAAAGTCTCATGCCCTCCTGAGAATGGTTATACGACAGCGAATTAAGGTAATACTAGTTAAAATTAGAACTATATGACGCTGTTATCTTTTATTGCTGACTGCATCAATACTGGATCATCCCTATTCTGTATAGGTCATTTACTGAATGTTAGCTGTCAAAGTCAAATTTTAAGTCTATGTAAAGTATCTGAGGTAAATAAGCTAAAGTAAATGATTCACGCCATGTGAAAGAAGTAAAGCAAAGTTTTCATATTAAGAAGTGGTTGAGAGATAGTTGTGTGCAAGCCTTGGATTATTTATTGCTCATGTACTTGAACGTCTTGATATAACTAGATGTTGCCCATGTACTCCAACCTTCACATCTTCACTTTCATTCTCATTGTTGTTGTTGTTGTTGTGTTCATTACAGCTGTTTTCTTGCAATCTCCTTAGTCTATTGAACTTTTAACATACATATCCAAAAAACAATACATGATAGCTAGCTAAAAACACTACATATAAGTAGCAAGCTGGATTTTTTTTCTCGGCTCAAGCTTTGACCCACGACTAAACACAGATTCAAGCAATTTCACTTGTTCATCACTAAATCTTTTCTGGGAACGACTGCATATTACATACCCATGACTAAACACCTAATTTGTTTCACAATAGAAGGATTACTAGCTGTGAAGATTTTTAGCATCTTTTTTAGCTTGGATTTTGAAAAGGATGTAACAATCACAACATGGGAGGTATTTTTTTAGAAGTCTGAATTATATTTTAGATTTGCAAACTCTGACCTAGAACCATCGGCCTCTTTTTGTTGTTTTCATGGCAATTCAATAGACGATCAAAGGTGGTCTGTGAAGAAGCAATCATCTTGATGTATTAAATTGGCAACTTACCTGGACACAGATTTTGCTGCTGCTACTGCTGTACGAGCAGAAATGGTAGGAGATTTTGTTCAATTTTATTTTTGATAGTGAAAGATCGAGATTGCACGAGCAGAAATGGCATAAAGTTTCTTTTGATTTTTGTGACCGTTTCGTTCTTTTTTTTACTTTATGTAAGGGCGATGTTAATGCTGCTGCTCGAAGACTGTTAACGTTTTTTTGTTGAGGGTAAGGTCGATTTTTCCATATAGACTCGGTCTTTCGCATTGTAGATTTTTTCCGTACATTGTTATTTGTAGGCGCTTAGTTTATTTAATCTTGTAGACTTATCCTTGCATTATGATGAAGTATCACTTGGGAACTTCATATGACCGGCCAACTAGAGGTGGAAGGAGAATTCATTTATCACTGGTAGCAAATCCCAGTCATTTGTGATTTAGTTTGCAAATCCCAGTCATTGGCCCTGGTACTGATTTAGCTCCTTTTAGAGGATTCCTTTAGGTTTGTTTTCGTAGATTTTAACGCTATTACCATGCTTTTGTTACGTGTTTGAAGCATAATATTAACAGAATTGGCTTTGGTAGCAGCGTGCATTTTTAATAAGCAGGAGTTTTGTCATCGTTTTTTTACTTTCATTTGCATGGATGTGTATGTACAATTATATAAGTGAAAAAGATAGTACCAAAGGTAATGTGATAAGAATTCAATTGAAACTTCTGTAACTCATTCAGTAACTGAGAGATTTCACATTCTGTAAACTTCTGTAACCTCTTTCCAGGGCCGTATAGCCTTGCATTGCACGGCATAAGCCACTAGTATTATAGATATATAACTCTTCTGGAGTTCCATTATAGATCGAAATTCTTGTGGATGAAACAAATTATTTATCCCGGTTATGGAATTTTTTTTTTTGAGCGGAACCATCAACATTATTATTAAGATGAATCAAAAGTACAAGCAGCAAGAACGCGTTCAGGTGGCGAAGTGCCCCTATCCACAAAGCCTAAATAAGTTAAGTCGGCTTGGCCTAAGAGATGAGCCGGTCGTTTGCCAGATCTCTTGACAAAGGAAAACGAGAGAGAATAAAAAAAACTAGCTAAATGCAAGCAATCCTGAACCAGACAACCTAGAGAAGATAGGTCGCCAGCTACCGACTGAAGACGTTGTATGCACGAAAGGGAGTCGGACTCCATACATGTCGAATGATACCCCCACTCACGCATCACAAGGAGGCCCCTATAAATAGCACTAAGCTCCGCAACATCAACCTCAGTAATTCTGCCCAATCAGCCCGAGCAAGCAAGAAATAATTGGCCATCCGAACCTCTAACCACGGCCCCGTAAGCACACGTGTCCACAGAGAGCGCCGTATCCACATTTATATTGACATGGCCTTCAGCAGGCGGTTGCCATATGGTAGGTCACGATATACTAGCCGGCTCACGGAGGGGGGAACGTGTTAGATCTGCATATTCCCGAGCATCAAACTCCGCAGTCGCAACAAATTTGCCAATATCTACAGCCTGACCGCCAAACAGCCACACACACATCGCCTTCCAGATATACCACAAAGTAGTAACCAGGGTTGCCAGTTGAGCCTCATCACATGCGGAGGAAAGGTACTCTAGCAGCGATCGGAAATCCGTGCTCCGCCGAAGACCCTCTGTAAAGGCTCTATTCCCCACCCTATCCCACACAGCTCGAGGGATTGCGCAGTGGAACAGTGAATGCATAAGATCCTCCAAAACATGCCCACACAATTCGCAAACACCACTACTCATGTCTCGTCTCCTCAGTGACTCCCTAACCGATAAGAAGTCGTGCAGACATCTTCACAGAAAGTGTGCTATGCGCGGACGAACCGGCAAGGACCAAATCTGGCGCCAGTCTCCATCCGGTGGACCCGCTGTCGACGGCCGAGACTGTAGCAACAAGCCATGGTGAGGCTGGGTAGCCAGCCGATAGCCCGACTTCACCGAATAATGCCCACGTGGGTCATGGTGCCAAATGATATCATCCGAGTGCGGCCCTGCAGTCAAATGGATGTTAAGTATAGCCTGAGCTTCGTAGGATAAAAAGAAGTCTGGACCAAGTCCCTATCCCAAGAACACGTGTTGGGGATAAAAAGTGACTTAACCTTGGCATCCAGAGGGAGAGCAGCCGAACCTACCCTAAAGGAGTGTGGAAGGGGAAGCCATGCATCTGCATAGATATTTATCGTAGCGCCATCCCCTACCCGCCAACGCAGACCGCATGCCAGGCGATCCCGACCTTGAAGCATACTACGCCATAAGAAAGACGGCCGAGACCCAACCGGCGCATGTAGCACATTGCTCTGGTTGAAATCTTTTCCTGGAGGACCCAACTCGCCAAAGTGTGCGGGAACTTGAGCACCCGCCACACCTGCTTAGCCAGAAGTGCTAGATTAAAACATTTGAGATCGCGGAAGCCAAGCCCCCTATATCCTTGGGCATAGTACACACTTCCCACATTTTTCAATGAATCTTGCGCTTATCCTCAGTGCCTCCCCAAAAGAACCGCCTAATCAAAGACTCAATCGTATCAATCAAGCCCTGAGGAATAAGGAAGCATTACATCACATATGTTGTAATTGCCTGCAACACACTCTTGATAAGGGTCTCCCGAGGCGCCGTCAAAAGAAATTTATCCTTCCAACCACTGAGCTTTTTCCGCACTCGATCTTCAATATAATGAAATACTTACCGCTTAGACCTCCCAATCATAAAAGGCAGCCCTAAATATTTCCCAGTGCCTATGCCAAGCGGCACACCCAAGACCCGAATAACATCCTCCTTGTCTCCATCCGACACCAGCTTGCTGAAGAATAAGCTTGGTTTGTGCGTGTTAATACATTGACCTAACAACAGCTCATAACGAGCCAAAATGGCCCTGACCACCTCAGCCCCGGCCTCAGAAGCATTGAAAAAGAGGAGACTGTCATACGCAAACAATAGATGTGACACTGACACCTCCCCATGACTGCGAAAAGAAATCCCCTCCAAGTCCCCTTCCAAAACTGCCTTATGAATAAGTGCAGAAAGACCCTCAACACAAAGGATGAAAAGGAAAGGTGATAAGGGATCACCCTGCCGGATGCCACGAGTAGGTATAATCCATCGCGTATGACGCCCATGAAGCATAGCCTGAAAAGACACAAGTGTAACCATACGCCGAATCAATCCCACAAACCGAGCGGGGAAATTCATCGCACCCATGACCGTAAATAGATAATCTCAGTCCACTCTGTCAAAAGCCTTGGCCATATCGAGCTTCAAAGCCGTATGGCGCTCACTCCCCCCGGAGACCTGCTGTGAGAGAATAGAAAGCCTCAAAATTATCAGTAATAAGTCGCCCAGATATAAAAACACTATGATTTCCCCGAGATTATCGAATCTATAACCGGCTTGAGACGATTAACCACTGTTCGCGACATAAGCTTGTAAATAGAGTTGCAGAGGCTGATAGGCCGGAAATCTTGCACCACCATGGCTTCTTGATCTTTGGTATAAGTGAGATATACGTTTCATTTAGCGCCGAGATATCCAAACCCCCATTCAAAACATCGAAGACAAGTGGTAACACTGTGGGCCCAATAGTATCCCAACATTTCTGCAAAAAGTTCATGTGCATACCGTTGGGTCCTGGTGATTTATGCCCAAGGAGCTGAGATAAAGCCGTTAGTACCTCCGACTGTAAAATCCATGGACAGGCGGTGGGCATCGCCCTGGCTAATTTGCCGAAATGTAAGGTCCCCCAGCTCCGGCTCACCTGTGTTCGAGCTAGAAAAAATGGAATCAAAGTAAGACGTGATAAGAGACGCCATACCTGCCACATCCGCGATCATGTTATCATCAGCATCGTTCAGTGATTGAACCAAATTCCTCTCACGTCGCGAAGATGCGTGATGATGAAAGTAAGACGTGTTCATGTCCATGCATGTAAGCCACTCAGTCCGGCTGCGTTGCCGCCAAAATTCCTCTTTTAGGGATTCAACCTGTTCAATCTCCGAATTCAACATTCTCTCATTGTGTCCATCAAAATGGTCACCCTGTTGCAAGGCCTCTAACTCATGTTTCAACTGCCGCAACCGTACATCAAAATTACCATAACACCCTTCCCTAGCTTCTCAAAGCAGTACGGACATCTACAACCTGCTGCTGCAGCTTAGCAAGTGTTCCAACAAGAGGGACTCGACCAGCAAGAGGCAAAGGGATCCAAAAACTCACCATCCCTTAGCCAATAAGGTTCGTAGCGCGGAATGGAAAACCATTTCTTCTTTAGCCCTAAGTGCGCAGTGACATCCGCTAGCAAGAGTGGTGCATGATTGATCGAGTATGTGAGAGCTGGAAAATATTTAGGTTGTGGAAAAGCGCAATCCACCCTGGGCTGGCCACTATCCGGTCCAAGCGAAGCCGCAATGGAGCCGAGTCCCTGCCGTTATACCAAGTAAAAAAGAGCCGTGGAAAGGAATATCCATCAGTCCACAATCCGACAAAACATCACGGAAAGCACACATGGTTATGGAATATTTGAAACAATAAAATTTTTAACAATATTTTACGTAACATCCTCTTTGTAATAGTATACACGAGGAAGTATTTTTTTGTCATCCTCTTTTCAAAATTTTTTTTTTATAGCTTAAATAAGGGCTTCTTTGCCTTTAATAAGGTTTTGTGCGGATTATAGTTCTGCGCAACAGTAGTGTCTCCAAAGTCAATTGGTTTTGTTATACCTCTTACACTCGGTTTAATATTTTTCTATCTAATTCAATTCGAATTTAAACCATATTTTACAAATTTATAATATTTATTTTGAGCTAAAACATAACTTCAGATTCGGTATCGAATCAAACTTGGGTTGGAATTAAGATTGACACCTTCAATTTGGAGTATTACTGGCTGTTTCTTCCCCACACGTACTCCATTCATTCTAACTTGCATTAATTCTTATGGTTAAAACCTAATTACAAGGGTCCCTACTCTTCATGTTTTTCACGGGATGAGTAGATATATTAATCAAGTAATCTAGTGGTTTAGAATCATGGACTTGCTATTATATCACCAAGGAATTAAAAGAAGTCCTTTATTTACTAGGTTTTACGGGTTTCGAATCTCCACACTTCGGTTTAATGTCCAATTGCCCTTTAAAACACCCAAATCCTTAACATTGCATTAATTCTTAATATATAGTTCACCGGTGAGAATTTTGTGATTACAAGACAAGTTCTTATATGGTATAAATAGTTTCAAATCATTTTTGCATTAAGACGAGCAATATTAAATTGAAGCTTTTAGGTTATCTTCAGCCATACCCCCATAATTCCTTGACCTTATCTTTGATAATTATAATCAATTTATTCCATTAAAGCATGTCCCATTGTAACGTCCACAGACCTCAGGACGGTAGCGATAAATGAATCATAAATGGTCCAGACTGCTTAGACTGCCCTTCTCGCTTGGTCTAAAATGAATAATTCGAGTTGACAAGATATTTATGTCTTATATTAAGGTAAACATTCTACTACTTTACTGATGTGGAACTACTTTACCCCATAATCAATCAAACCTAATGGATTTCCTCAAATCTTGCCATTTGTCATTTTGGTTGTACTTCCATTGTCATTTGTCATAATCAATCAAACTTAATTAATGATTCCCTCTACCTAATTGATTGTATCACACATATCAATTAATATATAAACCTTTGATTAATCAATGATGCTGATTTATGACCAACTTTTTAACATTGCTTAGCAGAATGAATTGGCTAAATACTATTTTTTTTGTTAATAATAATAATAATAATAATAATAATAATAATAATAATAAAAACATTGATTAATCAATGATTCTGAAATGGATTTTGATATTTCCTTAATTAAATAAATAAACGTATCTATGGGAAATTGGAAAATCAGGCTTTGTCCCACCCCCTCTCGGAATTAAAGTTGTAAATTGGACCAACTTCGTTTTTAGGTAACATGCCGTTAATAGCGGCGTAAAATCAATTTTTACGCTGATAATAGTGGCGTAAAACCACCCCTAACCTTGATATGCATATCCACTCATGATTGGCGTAACGAGACCCATTTTACGCCATTAATAGTGGCGTCAAATGGCATTAACAATGTTAATAATAGTGTAAATGTTTGAAACTAAGAAGTGATTATTGGCGTAACGAGACTTATTTTACGCCAATATTATTAGCGTAAAATAAGCCTCGTTACGCCAATAATATTGGCGTTACAAATTCCTTTCATCGTCTTTCCCAAATTCATTTCAGTCTGATTTCCAAAACCTCCCCAAATCATTTTAACCCTTTTTGCCCAAACTCCCCAAAAAATTCCCCAGCACGGTTGATTTTGAAATGGATCCTATCGAAGCTGAACAAATCGAACAAATGGATCATTCGGACACACAACCAAAGATACACGATGAGGTGTTTCTTCATGTTTCTCATAAATTTTTTTTATTTTTTATTATTGTTGTGCAAAAGTAGGTGATTATTCATGTTTTTTTTTAACATGAGTATTATTGTTGTGTAAGTTGTTTTGAATTTCATGTTGAAAAATGATGAAGACGATGAAATTGTTGTTATTGGTGTTGAACCAGTTTTAACGCCAATATTATTGGCGTAAAGCGTGTTTTAACGCCACTATTATTAGCGTTAAGACTGGTATAACGCCAATAATACTGGCGTTAATTTTTTATTATTATTTTGTTTAGAAAATCAATTTTTTTGTATCATATAATGTTTACTATGATTTCATAATCATTTTCACATAATTAGCATATAATATATTATACTAAGTGTAATATAATATATACTAATTATGTGAAAATTATGTTTTTTCTCTTGTAATTAATAGCATTGTATCGTCGTAGTATAATTTGATATTTAATAGCCTTGTATCATATTTAATATAATAATTGCCTTTAGCCTTTTTATCATTTAATATCTTTAGTATATGTATAAATGCCTTAGCCTTTTTTTTATAATTTACAAGGGAATAGTATATGCATATGCCTAATATTACTGACAATGTAACCTATCAAAATATGACGGTGACGAAATAACTAATAACATAACATATAACACAAATAAGAACGAACAACGACAATAACATCGACGACTTCCGTTCTGCCTTACGGTGAAAGCCTCCACCCGAAAGCGAGGTTCTTATAGGTTTAGGTTGTTTTCGATTCCACTCCCTCCTTCTCACCAGTTATGGCCTTCCTCATGCCTGCAAGAAATGAGGTCCTATATAGGACAGCTCGTAGAGGATTTGTAGGTTCTCTTGTTCATCTCTCCACTTAGCAACTTGGTAAAGCCTCAGCCGGAAGTGAGGCATCCTGTAGATTATGTATTTTAATGCTATTTCGCCGGACGCGTCCGGCATCTCCATCACTCGTCCCATCGTGACAGCGGTTGTGTCACCGCCGTACCTTAAACATCTAACAACCAAAAATTCAACAAAATCACATTAGTATCCAAACAAACAAAATATCACCGTAACTTGGATAATGAATGACTACACTAATTTCCAATCTTATGTATATGTATACTGTCACAAACGGATATGCACATGTATTCGGACTTTGTGTGTGTTTGTTTATGTCATGTATATATGTAATATATATAAATAAATAATATATATATATATTGTTACAACTTCGGATATCATAATAGTTCGGATTTCGTATGTGTTTGTTTGTGTCAAGTATGTATATGTATACTGTCACCAACGGACATCATAAGGGTTCGGACTTTGTGTGTTTTTGTTTGTGTCATGTATATATATATATCTTACTTACTTATACAAAGACAAGGGGCAAGGCCCCATAGGCCAACACGTGGCATTTTTTTTGTGTTTTTTTTTTCATTTTAGTTTTTTTAAGGTTTTTTTTTCCATAGGCTACTTTTTATATTTTTTTTTTAATTTTTTTTTTTCCCATTTTGGTATTTTTTAGTATTTTTTTCCCCTAATATCCTACTATCTAATACAAAGACAAGGGGTTGATTGTATCCTCCGATATTTTAGTGTGTCTGAACGACGTCCTCCAAATTGGGTTCTCCGAACAAAGAATCCGAGTGTCCGAAACGATGTCCTCCTATCTGAATGAGGACGTCTGCAGCGTGCCCGAAAGAAGCCTAGAGCAATGAGCAGCTCACCTTGAAAACATGTCCAGACGGCCTCATCACCTCCCCCACATATAGGCTTATTAAGCTAGAACCCAAATTGCAGCACTAGACAATGGATTTTTGAGGAGTGGAGAACTTTTTTCTACGGAAGACAACCTCCGAACAACATCTGAACGAAGACGTCCTCCGAATGTCCGAACGATGTCTTCCGATCCGAATAAGGACGTCCTCCGTGTGTCCGAACGGTGTCCTCCGTGGGTCCAAACGATGTCCTCCGATCCGAAAGACGTCCTCCGACTCAATATAAACCCAATGAATGGGAACCCCCCATATAGGCTTATTGAGCGATAACCCAACTTGCAGCACTAGACATAAAGATTTCTGAGGATTGGATCTACGATATGTTTGTGTGTCCGAACGAGCCGTCCTCCGAACGAGGATGTCCTCCGATATGTTGGTGTGTCCGAACGACATCATCCGAACGAGAACGTCCTAGGTGTGTCCGAACGATGTCCTCCGATCCGAACGAGGACATCCTTCGTGTGTCCGAACGAGGACGTCCACCGATCCAAACGAGGACGACCTCCGTGTGTCCGAACGATGTCCTCCGATCCGAACGAGGACTTCCTCCGTATGTCCGAACGATCGATGTCGTATGATGCGAACGAGGACATCCTCCGTGTGTCCGAACGATGTCCTCCGTGTGTCCCAACGACGTCCTCCGATCCGAACGATGTCCGATCCGAACGAGGACGTCCTCAGTGTGTCCGAACGATGTCCTCCGATCCGAACGAGGACTTCCTCCGTATGTCCGAACGATCGATGTCCTCTGATGCGAACGAGGACATCCTCCGTGTGTCCGAACGATGTCCTCCGTGTGTCCCACCGACGTCCTCCGATCCGAACTTGGTCCGATCCGAACGAGGCCGTCCTCCGTGTGTCCGAACGTCCTCTGATCCGAAAGATGACGTCCTCTGATCCGAACGATGTCCTCCGATCTGAACTTGCTCGTCCTCCGTGTGTCCGAACCATGTCCTCCGATCTGAACAAGGACGTCCTCCGTGAGTCCGAACGATACCGATGTCCTCCGATCCGAACGAGGACGTCCACCGATCCGAACGAGGACGTCCTCCGTGTCCTGCGATCCGAACGAGGACGTCCTCCGTGTGTCCGAACGATCGATGTCCTCCGATGCGAACGAGGACATTCTCCGTGTGTCCGAAAGAGGCCGTCCTCCGATCCGAACGAAGACATCCTCCGATCTCCGAACGAGGACGGCCTCCGTGTGTCCGAGCGATGTCCTCCGATCCCGAACGAGGACGTCCCCCGTGTGTCCGAACATCCTTCGATCCGAAAGATGGCGTCCTCCGATCCGAACGAGGACGTCCTCCGTGTGTCCGAACGATGTTCTCCGTGTGTCCGAACCATGTCCGCCGATCTGAACCTGGGTCCTCCGTGTGTCCGAACGATACCGATGTCCTCCGATCCGAACGAGGACGTCCTCCGATCCGAACGAGGACGTCATCCGTGGGTCCGAACGATCGATATCCTCCGATGCGAACGAGAACGTTCTCCGTGTGTCCGAAAGAGGCCGTCCTCCGATCCGAACGCTGTCCTCCGATCTCCGAACGAGGACATCCTCCGTGTGTCCGAACGTCTTCCGATCCGAACGAGGCCGTCGTCCGTGTGTCCGAACGATGTCCTCCGATCCGAACGAGCCCGTCCTCCGTGTGTCCGAACGATGTCCTCCGATCTGAACGAGGACATCTTCCGATCCGATCGACGTCCTCCGTGTGTCCCATCGACGTCCTCCGTGTGTCCCAACGATGTCCTCCGATCCGAACGACGTCCTCCGACTCAATATGAACCCGATGAATTGAAACCCCACCTATATGCTTATTGAGCGAAAACCCAGCTTGCAGCACTAGACATAGGATTTTCTGAGGAAGGGTATTTTTTCCTTTTTTTTTTCTTTTTCTCAAAATCAAATATATATATCATGCCATATATCTTCTACGATATGTTTGTGTGTCCGAACGACCTCCGAAACCGCCTCCGATTTTTTTTTCTCCGATCCGAACAAGGTCCTCCGACTCAATATGAACCCAATGAATCGGAACCCCCCATATATGCTTATTGAGCGATAACCCAACTTGCAGCACAGGACATAGTATTTTCTGAGGAGGGGTGTTTTTTTTTTTCCCCTCTAGATCACACACACACATATATATATATATATGTTGTGTGTCCGAACGACCTCATCAACCGCCTCTAAACGACCTCTTCCGAACGACCTCAAAAACCGCCTCCGGTTTTTTTTATTTTTTTCCTAGATCGAAGGGGAGAGGAAGGAAGAGAGGACACGTAGCACTTTTTGTTTTTTTTATGATGATTAAATGTCATTAATTATATTTCATTAATTATGATGATAAAAGTCTAGAATCTTTTTTACGTGAAAACATCGGTGTGTATTGCCGTGATTTTGAACTTTTTCGATTTCCCAGTGTACGTTTCCTTACGATATGGTACTATTGTGGGTCTGACACGTGGCACCTTTTTTATTTTTTATTTTTTTATTTTTGTTTATTTTTTTTTGTGTTGTGTTGTGTTATTTTTTCGTTATTGTATATTTTTGTGTTTTCTTTTCTTTCTTCGTAGCTTTTTTACATAATCTAATATCGTTTGTATTACGCTTTCTTCTCCGGGATCCTTTACGCTTCTTACGTTTTTTTA
The DNA here is from genome assembly GCA_036785695.1 of Gentiana straminea. Lineage (NCBI taxonomy): Eukaryota > Viridiplantae > Streptophyta > Magnoliopsida > Gentianales > Gentianaceae > Gentiana > Gentiana straminea. The sequence continues at coordinate 1,116,524 of JAVUPR010000019.1, forward strand.
AAATTTTTGATTGCCATGGCTTTCAATTTTTTCGATTCCCGGTGTAAAATGGGATGTTCATGGATATCCATTACGTTACAAACTCTTGAAATCGTGACAAAACACATTAAATATCAAGACAACACAAACTTAATACACCCGCAATACTGGAAACTTATGTACCATTTCTTCCATAGTAATGCTTTAGTTAGTGATCGGTGAATTAAAGCATGATGCTCATCTCCTTTTGAATTATCCTTAACTATAGCTATCTATTGCTATCCATTCCAATGCAGGTCTATCCCTTGAAATAAAGACCAATGCACTTCATGAACAACACACTATTGAAAGAGGACATGTCATTTAAAGAATTGTAGAGAACTCATTCCCAACTTTATTTTTCCACTTTAGAGCCATTCAATGGAGATCGCCATGCTGCTTAAGGCTTGTAGGGATATCTTTTGTTTAATATTGCATACAATAGGGCATTGGATGCCTAATATACATTATCAACTCCTGTGTATTAAAGGGCTGTGATGATGTATAAATCGTCACAGGTGTCCTTGCGGTGTATAGACGGTGGATATCTGGCTGTATTAAGGTGGTGTGATACTCCGGCGGGTGGCGGTATGGAGGAATAAAAATGGACAGAGCTTTGGCTTGCAAGTGTAGTGTATATCTTCTTCCCTTCTAGTTTACAATGACCACACCTTTTATAGAGGTGGGTAACTTAGGGAATAAGTAATCTATTAGACATTTTACTAACAAATTAGGTTTAAATTAGATATTTAAGTAAGACGAAATATCTAAGATACAAGTGGGGAAAAGATCCGGATCAACCGGCGGCCATCTCTCCGAGGTCGCAAGGAGCAAGCCTTTTCCCCGCCTCGTCCCCTTGGCGCCCCTTCTTGACTTGCCTCGGATGAGATCCACGGGATCCGTTGCACTTGCCACGGGGCCGCAAATGCTTTGGTCGCGGCGAGGTGAGACACGGTGGCCGCCCTCTTTGCGATCTATTCGTCATGCCGGAGGATGGCCGCAAAGTGGGTTGTCTCCCACCGTTGTGGTGGTGGAATTATTTATACCCATCAATGGCCCCCTACTCCGTGCTTTAATGATATTCCCTGAGGATATGAAGGATGGAGTAATTATCAACACCTTTTATGACCTCGTCGCCGGATGCGACTTGTACACTTAGGGCCGTGCTTTTAAAGCAAGCGACCTCAAAGTAACTTTGTGTCAGTTTTTGCGACCTTGTCGTCTGATGCGACTTGTTCACTAAGGGCCGTGCTTTCAAAGCATGCGGCCTTCGAAGCAACTCCGGGCCTGTCTTTGCGGCCTTGTCGTCTGATGCGACTTGTTCACTAAGGGCCGTGCTTTAAAAAGCATGCGGCCTTCGAAGCAACTCCGGGCCTGTTTTTGCGACCTTGTCGTCTGATGCGACTTGTTCACTAAGGGCCGTGATTTCAAAGCAAGCGACCTTAAAGCAACTTTGGGTCAGTTTGGTGGGGCGAGATCGTCAATCGTGGCTGACGTCAGTCCTCCAGGTACCATTCTGTTGAGTAATGCGGCCGCCTTTGCAACTGCCTAGGCAGTTGCACGTGAGCATTGATGGGACGCCCCTTCGAATTTCGAAACTGATAACTGCCGCCCCAATCTGAACCGTCGGATGAAGGGTTCCCAACCGTTCGATCGTGGCCCCCTTGCCTATATAAGGCTTTCACCCCTCAACCTCCTGACACTTTTAGCATTCCTTATTTCCTTCGCTGTTTATCGATCGGAATTCTTAAGGTTTTGCGGCGGAGCTTTGAAGGTTCAGCGGCGTTTCTCTGGTGGTTTTAGGATTTCAAGGTGGTTCTTTTGAAGATTCCGGCCACTTTCTTGAGCATTTCCCGTCTTCACGCGGATTTCCTCTTTTCCTCGGCAAATTAGGTAAGAATTCCTCTCTTTTAACTCTTTTATTCATCCATCCCCGCGTTATTTTTCCATAGGCATCATTTTCATCTTTCTTTCGCAACGGGGATGCAACCTCGATTTGTTTCGATTAATAATGGGGGTTTTTCCCGGGGATAGATTATAGCTTTCCCGGGAAAATTGGGGTTTCACCCGCTCCCCCGCTTTCCTCTCGTAATTTTATTTGCGATCTCTCTTGCAAAAACGGAGGAGGCGGCATTGAAGTGGGTGCGATCACCTTCCCGGGCTAATTTATTATTATACCAGTCCGAAAGCTCCACCTTTTTCCTCCCTTGTTTTTGCGGGATGTCGGGGAATGATTATTCGGCGATGATTCGCGGAAAGGAGATTTATGATTATGCCGAGGATGACCCCATATTATCCGCGGCCTCGCCGGCGATCTACCGGACGAGGTGGAAGTGGAAAGTACTCGCGCGGTGTTGGCGAGATTACCGCCGATGAGGTCGCTACTATGGATGCCGACCCTTTTGAGTTGGAGGCCTTTATCTCTGCCAGAAATCCGCCGCGTAGAGAGAGCCTTAAAGAGAAAGCGCGGGCTCAAAAATCTCCAACTGTTCACGGTGCTGAAAAAATCGCGTCCCCGGGCCGAAGGACAACCGCGGTCCCAAGTACTAGCGGCGCTCCCGACCACGACGAAGCTTATGTTCGTGACGCTGCAGGTTCATGAGTTAATGGGGTCCAAAGTGAGGATGAAAATGCTGAATTGCCTCGGAAGGATATCTGGGTGCCCGCAAAAAAGCAGAAGAAGAAGAAAATTGCGAGCCAAACCATGACAGTCGGTGAAGCCGCCGCGGCCGCCACCCAGCCGAAGAGCTCTCGACCTAACAATCCTGAAGCTATGCGGGAGTTTGGGACCATGACGGCGTATGAGAAGGATGTTGAGAAGAAATGGTCCCGACTGTGTAAGGGCAGCGATCTCAATAGGACCATAAATCGTATATTTGGAATCGACACCGGGGTGTATCGGTTTTCTTTTTTCGATTATGAGAAGGAGGCCGACAAATTTAAGCCCGGGGATCACAAGGATTATGTATGTGCGCGCCGCTCCGAGGACACCCTTATCCTCCACTTCCATCATTTGCATGCGGGTCTGAGACCGCCTTTCGATCCTTTCTTTGTGAAGATCTGCAAGGAGATGCAGGCGCTTCCTTCCGATTTTGCCGTCGGGGCTATTATCCAGTTGATGGCATTCACAGTTATGTGCCGGATTCTGAAGATTGAGCCGACGTTAACTTTACTGGGGCAATTTTATCTCTTCGTGGGACGACCGTTTCCGGACAAATCTCCCTGAGGACGAAGACTCCCCGCCTACTATTCCCGCTTCCCAATAAGTTTCACAAATGGGGGAAGCGGGTACTGAAAGTCGAGTCGAAGGTAGGTTGGCCTTTTCCCATGGCAGGAGTCCGCGGAGGCAAATCCACGCTTTTAATCCTTGACCCCCCTGTGAGTGAGCGGCGCTATGTAAAGGGGCCGATGACGTTAATTCGGTCGGATGGGGCGGCGCCATCTCGGAGAAATGTCGCCCGGGTTGAACTTCTTGACTCGGCCGAGCCTTTTGTATGTATGGCGGGCCTAGTAGGTAGGGGGAATGCCGTGCCCTTGGTACGAATGGGTCCTGAGTGTTGCGATCCGGACTGGATTGGGGATTGCCATATCAACAAATGTTTTCTCTCCGAGTGTCCAGAATGTGGGGGCGATCCTTTACTTAGGCCGCTTTGTAACTTTCTTTGTCCACTTGTATTTATTTGTATATGCTCATTTTGTTTTGTTGGGCTCTAAACCGCTTTCCTTTTGTAGGTATGGATCCAAATGCTCGCAGGGCTCAAAGAAACAAGATTAACGCGGAGGCAGCCAATGCTCGACAGGAGGCTCTGAAGAAAGCTCTAGGGAAAGTGCCCCGGACTGTGGATGCCTCGGTTGTCGCCGAGACATATAACCCGGAAGCTGCGACCTCTTCTGGCCCTTGTTGCGACTTCCTCGCCCTTGTTGCGAGCCCAGTCGCCGGTGCCTCAAAAAAGACTCATCCCCCGCTAAAGAGTCGCACGGCGTAAAGCGACCTCAACCGCAGAAGGCGAAGAATGATCGCCCACCCAAACGGCCCGCTCACGGCCCGGTGCATCTTGAAGAGGTTGAAGCTCCGGTGGAGAAGAGCGCGCCCACTGAGACACTGCCACAAAAAACCTTGCCTCGAGGTTACTCTGGGAAAGAGGCCCTTTGGTTGGATCCGAGCTTTACCCAGGATCTTGACCTATCCAAAGCTCGCCGGGTTGGTGAAGCAATTGCTGATGTGATTCCCCTTGGGCCGATTCCCTTTGACTATCCTGATCATGTTCAAGTGGAGATTGGTCGGGGCATACTAGCCCGCTTTGCGGCTCAAGATAATACTCCGCCTCAAGATGAGATCGCCGAAATCAGAGATTTGAGCGGCCCGTTTGGGATTGCTGCTTCTATGGTAGGACCACCTCTTTCTTCTCTTCTTCAATTTTTCTTTTTCTTTTTTTTTTTTAATTTTTTTTTGTTTTTTGGCCAACTCCCCCTTGCTTTTCCCAGCTCGGCGCTCGTTTGAATAGGGTGCTCGAGGCCGCTGAGAGGCGCGAGGCAGAGATGATAAAGGTGACGGCGCAGCTAGGGGCGACCGACCGGTGCAAGAGTTACCGCCGAAAAGAAAGCTAGGCACGCGGCTGGCGAGGTGGAAAAGATGAGATCAATCTTGGAGGAGCACTCTAAATTGGATGCTGAAATCAATGAGAAAGTTTCCACTTTGACCAAGGATTTTGCTGGGGCGCAGGAGGAGATCGCTAAGTTGAGGGGTAAGCTTGCTGAGGCGGATACAGTTGCTAAAGAGGCTGCTGAGAAAGCTGCTGAAGAAGCTGCGAAGAGAGCTGCAGAGGAAGCTGTGAAGAAAACTGCCGAGGCCGTTGAGGAGGCCAAGTCTGGGGCCGTCGCCGCCTACAAGAATTCAGATGACTTCCTTGACCTCATGGAGCATAGCTTTGATCAGGGTTTTAGTCACTTAGCTCGCTGCATCTGGGCTGACCGAGGCAGAGAGCACATTACTCTGGAAGATATGCTGCGGTGGGTGAATACGCACCAAGGTCATCCTGATTTAGTGGTTTTTCACCCGGAGATTCCCTATGCCAATGAGCTTATTACCTCGATACAGACTGAACAGCTTAGTCGTGGCGAGCCTGTTTGGGATCCTGCTCCTGTTAATCCTGTGAACTTTGAGGCGTTGAAGAAGCCGCCGTCCTCTGAGCAAGGCGATGAGTTCATCAGCACCCCTCCTACCCCTCATGATCTCTAGATTTTTGGATTTTCCTGCGAGCCCTTTAAAAATTTGACTTGTAACCTTGACTATTTATCTTTGTGATTTGCCTGAATTTTGAGTTGTAATATCTTGACAATTTACTCTCTGCATTTTCTATTTATAAGATTTGATTTTTCCCGTCCCTGATTTGTGTTGACTATCTGGCGGTCTTTAGCGAGGCTGTGATAGGCATTACTTTATCCTCTGTATGCGGTCCTCTTGATTTGTGCGAGGTCTTTTACATAATTTGTTGGAGTACGCGGTCACGAAACGTCGTCGTCTTGTCCTAACCATGGTCGATATGCGGTGTCAATTGTCAAGATTTCCGCGGCCCTATGAGCAGTGTTGTCAGAAATTTAGCCTCTCAGAGCAGCCTTTGACCGTGTCATTAACGCAGAGTTATGACCCCTAATAAATAGGTGTCAGGTGTAACTGTAGCCATAAATTTCGGTCTCTTTATGGTCTGGCGTTCCTGCTGCCTTGGTTATATCCTCCTTTTAGTATAAAAAAGGGGAGTACCTTGGAACTCATTCTGCCTCTTGCCTTATACTGAATTTGCTTTCTTTCTTCTTTAATTTGTTCATTATCCTCTTTATTGTTTTATCCCCCCTTTACTTTATGCTATGTCTCACCCAGGGAAAAGCAGCCGGGTTCGGATATGGAAAGCTCGTCCTATTCGTGATGTATCCCCTTTCTTCTTTACCGCTCTCGACGTTGCTAAAGATCATTTCGGCGCTATTTTGAGTGGGTTGAGCCTCGCGAAGGAGAGGGGTTTAAATCGAGCAAGATCGAGGGTGACGGTTCTCTTCTCGCGCGTACGTTTTTCCGGGTGGGCGATTTTGTTGCACCACCTTCGTCAATACTTCCCAATCTTTCAATAGTGAGGGAGTTCTATTCCATCTTGTCCGAAGTTGCTTCGAGGGACCGCCACCGCATTACCCTTCGTGGCGTCGCGGTCATTTTTACTCCGGAATCCATCAATGGTGCCCGGGTATACCCGCTATCGACCCCTTATCCCATTATGAGCTCGCTTGGAACCTTGCCGATGAGTCAAGTAGACAATCTTGCTTGCGACGAGCCCTTCGCGAGCTCTTTCCCCGATTATGAACGACCTCGTGTACCGGGACCGCGTCGATCTTTCTCGCAGCAATCGTGAGTGGAAAAGGTTCATCAACTCGCGCGCCCTCTTGTCCACGGATAACGAGGCTGTTAGTGAAGCCGAAGCTTTGCTTTTGCACGCTATTCACGATCATCGCGTTGATATTCGGGAAGCGGTTAATTTTGCGGTTTCTATGGACCGACATTGTCGCTTCCCTTTTGCTTCATTAATAACGAAGCTATGCAGCTTAGCGAGGGTGCCGAAGCATTCACTGGATCGTTATAGGTACACTCATTAGATAGAGCGTAACCCGTTTTTTTTTTTTTTTTTTTTTTTGAGATCGCAAAGCATGGTAGGCCGCAGATTTGCTGGAAACAATTGTATTTCTTAATAAACGAAGATGGCTCTTTTATTTCGATTTCCCTTTCCATATGCCCCGTTCGTACGCGGGCATACATACGCTTTACATATAATATTTTTTCGATTGTCCGCATGCCGGGGTCGGTTGTACTCGCGACCTTGGTTGTCACTTAGTACGTAAGTTCCTTTTTTTGACTATCCGAGCGATCCTCTCTGGTCCTTCCCAGTTTTCCGATAGTTTTCCCTTCTTGGCCTCGTGGCCGGTGGCTTGTCTCTTTCGCAAAACATAATCTCCCACGGCGAAGTGATGCCCGCGAATACGTTTGTCGTGATGACGCTTCGCCTTTGTTTATAATTGACTAAACGGCTGTATGCCTGGATGCGCCGCTCCTCTACTAGATCAAGCTCGAGGTTACGTGTCGCGGTATTATTGACCTCGTTATAAAAAACGACCTTAGGGCTTGGTAAGGCCATTTCCACTGGCGCCATAGCCTCAGATCCATAAGTTAAGGCAAAAGGAGTTTCCCTCGTTGTGATTTTTCGCGACGTCCTGAGTGCCCATAGAGCCGCCGGAAGGTGATCCGGCCAGTGACCTGCTTTCTCACCCAGGCTCTTCTTTAGTACACTTAGGACCTGTTTGTTGGCATTTTCAGCTTGCCCATTTCCTTGTGGGTAACACACGGATGATTGCCAATGTTTAACATTGTTTTCTTCACAAAATTTGTCGAATTCGTCTCTGAATTGAGGTCCGTGATCGGAAACCACAACTCTCGGAACTCCGAATCTTGTCCATATTTGATCGAGCAAAAAGTATGTTATATCCTTGGTGTTGGTTTTTACCAAGGCCTTAGCCTCGACCCATTTAGTAAAATAATCCACTGCGACGACCACATACTCGCATCCCGAGCGACCCTTCTTCAAAGGTCCGATGAGGTCAATTGCCCACATGTCGAAGGGGCTGGCCGCTACCACTATGCTTTGTTCGACCGAGGGTAGCCGGGGATACCGGCGAACCTCTCGGCAAACATCACATGCCCGGGTATATGCTTTGGCGTCTTCTCGCTAATTTCGGCCAATAGTATCCGGCTAGGAGTACTTTTCGTGCTAGCGTTCGATTGGCGGGATGGCCGCCGCACATTCCCTCGTGTAGTTCGTTAGAATGCCCGTTACCTCCTCGTGTCGCACGCATCGCGAAGGGGTTTTGAGAATGAATGACGGTAAAGCACATCGTCCATAATCATATATCTTGCAGCCCTTTCTACCAAGGCCTTAGCTTCGCACGGATCACTGGGAAGCTCCCCTAGCTCAATGTAAGATTTCATGATGTCGACCCAACAAGTATTCCTGGGTTGGAAGTCCATGACCTCGACTTGAGAAATGGCGGGCTCAAAGAGATGCTCGACCATGATGCTAGGATCGCACGACGCATCTTCATTGGTCAATTTGGATAAATAGTCTGCCCTATGATTATCCTCTCGGGGGATGTTTTTGAACTGGCAATACGCGAAGCTGCTTTCGAGTTTTTTGACGAGGTTGATATACCTTCGTAATATTTCGCAATGAATGCCGAAAGAGCCATTGATTTGATTCACAACCAACTGTGAGTCGCAAAATACCTGTATATTTTCGACTTTCATGGCTTTGGCGAGCTTTAAACCAGCGATGTCGGCCTCATACTCTGCCTGGTTATTAGAGGCGGTGAAATCAAATCTCAGAGCCTGCTCGATTTCCTCTGATGTGCCCGGCTCTAACAGGATTATCCCTGCGCCGCACCCTTTGTGACCGGCGGCTCCATCGACGTAGAGTTGCCAACAGTGACTTGGCCTAAAAGGCTCGTCCTCTGTGGCTACCTTATCCTGGTTGCATTTGGGGCAAACCTGCTCCGTTGTTTCTTCATTGAAGCTTGTTTCTACTATGAAATCTGGGAGAGCCTGGGCTTTTATAGCCTTCCGAGGCTCATAACGGATGTCGAATTCTGTAAGTTCGATAGCCCACCGGAGCAGTCGACCGGACAAGTCTGGTTTATGAAGAACCTGTCTTAGCGATGCATTCGATAGGACTACGATGGTGTACGATGAGAAGTAAGCCCTTAATTTGCGGGCGACTATAACAACACAATAAGCTAACTTTTCAATATTAAAATAACGACTTTCTACGGGGCTTAGAGCCTTGGAAACATAAAAAAGCGGCTTCGCGAGCCCTCCTCTTCTTTTACAAGTCGCGGCTACGGCCCTATCTGAGGCTGCCAAATACAAAAACAAAATATCCCCTAGTTTTGGGCTGGTTAACAACGGCGGGCTTGACAAGTATTCTTTAAGGTCTTTAAAAGCCTGAGAGCATTCCGCTGTCCAAGAGAAGGTACCCGCCCCTTTCAAAATTTTGAAGAAAGGCAGACTTCTTTCTGCAGATTTTGAGACAAACCTACCCAAGGCTGTGATTCTGCCGTTTAGCCGTTGTACTTCCTTGACACTGGTGGGCTCGCTCATGTTGATTAGGGCTTCGATTTTTTCGGGATTTGCCTCGATCCCCCTTTGACTCACCATGAAGCCCAGAAATTTTCCTGCCTGGACTCCAAAAATACATTTCGCAGGGTTTAGTTTCATTGAGTGGTCTCTTATATTGGCGAAGGTTTCGCGAAGGTCCACCAGGTGATCCTGGCGACTTGATTTTACGACCATATCATCAATGTAGGCCTCCATGTTCTTGCCTATTTGTGTGCTAAAAACTCTGTTCACCATTCTCTGATAGGTCGAACTGCGTTCTTCGGAGCCGAAAGGCATCATCTCGTAGTAATAGAGTCCACCCGTCGCCCTAAAGGCCGTCATCTCTTTGTCTTCATCTGCCATTTTGACTTGGTGATAACCGGAATATGCATCCAGAAAACTCAGCGTTTCGAATCCGGCGATCCCGTCGACCATTTTGTCAATTCGAGGCAGCGCGTAAGGGTCTTTGGGGCAAGCTTTGTTCAAGTCTGTGAAGTCGACACACATCCGCCACTTGCCATTATGTTTCTTTACCATTACTACGTTTGCCAACCAGGTGGGATACTGAAGCTCTTTGATTATGCCTGCTGCCAGAAGTTTTTTGATCTCGCCTTTTATTGCGATCTCTTTTTCCATAGAGAACTGTCGCGCTCTTTGCTGTATCGGCCTGAAGTTGGGGTCGGCACTTAGATAGTGCAAAGCGACCTCTGACTCTACGCCCCTCATATCTGTTACCTCCCACGCGAAGGCGCTCATGTTGGCTTTCAGAAGCCCGATCAATTCTTCCCTTTCTCCCTCGGTGGTACGCGATCCTATTTTTATCCTTTGATCGGGATATTTGTCGTTTATTATGACCTCGACCAACTCGTCCTCAGCAGTGAAGTCGGGCTAGTCTCGAACTTGCAATGTTTCAACCTCCACTGCTTTTTCCGGCATTTCATTCGACGTGGCGACCTGATCCCGAACCAGGCAAAAACCGTCCACTCTGGGTCGCTTGGAGTCGACCCTGTTCTTTGTCATATAATCGAGGAAAGATCCGGGTCGGCTGATGGCGACCCCAATCTCCTCCCCTATGTGAAATTTGACCCTTTGATGGGGAACGGACGCCACCATTTGAAATTTTTTCATGGCTGGGATCCCCAAGATAATGTTGTAGTATGAGGGGAGATCAATGACTAGAAAGGTGATCATCTCGGTTCGCATGGCTCGTAGTCACCCAAAGTGATGCCGAGGTCGACCGTTCCTTTAACCCGCACAAAGTGTCGTTGGTAAAACCCTCGAGCACCCCGAGGTAGGGTTTCAACTTAGCCTCTCCAAATCCGATCCGTTTTAAACGGTCGAAATAGATGACGTCGCGACCAGCCCCCGTGTCGATCATTACTCTGTTGACACCATGCTTGTCGTTTATTCCGACTTTGAGAATAAGAGGTACTTCCATGGGGCCCTCGCTTGTGGCCAATTCGCTTTTAGTGAACATGATTCCCTTCTCGTTCTCCCCCAATACTACTACCGCTTTTCAAAGCCGCGCGTATTAATCGGGGTGCATCCGAGATTTCGTTGATTGTTGCCGGGATATCCCCATGGATAACCTGGACCTCCTTCTGATAGACGCGGGGGTGGCGACCTTGTCCGGTACCAGTGTTCCCGTCTCGCTTATACTTGGTCGCTGGTCCTTCGCGAATTAACCTTTCTATCTCTCACCTTAACGTGAAACATTCGTCTGTGATGTGACCGTGGTCCTTGTGATAGTCGCAGTATTTGGATTTGTCGCGACTATCGGGATCACCCCTCATAGGTTTGGGCTTGTCAAAATGTTCGCGGATTTTGAACAATATTTGAGATGCTTTAGTGTTGAGCGGGGTAAAATTGTCCTCGCTGAATTTATAAGGCTTTTTTGTCTCGCGGTCGTGGTTAGCATCTCGCCCTTTTTCCTTCTTACGCTCCTCTCGCGCGATCCTCTTCTCGCGAAGGTCGTTTCGCTTTGGGCTTCGCCCTCCCCGAGGACGGCGCTTCGCCGACTCCCATCATTCGAGCCCTTTCCAACATTTCCCGAGACCCGCTTTAGGGGCCGCAGGTTGAACTCGATTTTCATTGGACCCTTGGCGATCCCCGTGAGGAAACATGTGACAACTGCATCATCCGGAATGTTTCTTGTCTGATCGTATATTCTGATGAAACGTTCATAATATTCTTTTCCGGACTCATATCCTCCCATGCGAACTTCGTATAGGTCCTCTATAGTTTTCATTGGTCTACTCGCCGATTCAAACTCTCTGACGAATTTCTCGGAGAGATCCTCCCAGCTTTTTACTGAGCCACGGGGAAGCCCACGTATCCAAGAGGCGGCCCTATCCTGCATGCTTCCGACTAAGGCGATGCACCAGGCAGATTTATTTTGGGTCGCTAGGGTGATGCGACCTTGGAAAGCGGTGAGCCAGTCGTTTGGGCAAGAATTTCCATTGTAGTAATTATAGCTGGGATAGCTAACCTTTTCGTGACCGGTAGGCAATGTTTCTGTAATTCTCTTGGCGAGCACGTCGATTCCGAGATTGGGGCGGCTCTCTCGGCGGCCTTGACTTTTTCAAATCGGCGAGCTCATTTTTCATTATCTCCATCTGTTCTGCCCAAACAGGGTCGAAACTGGGTCGCAACAGCGCCTGTGTATTAGCCTTCTCTGGCCTGCGCTCTGACTCCCCACAGTCTTCCGACTCCTCCCGACGAGCTCTTTTTTCACGGATAATTATGCGGGCGTCCGGTGCGTCCCTATCTCGTCGGGGAAGAAATCCTCCCTCGGGAAGGCTGAGACGACTTGGGGCCGAGGCCTTGTCCTTCTCACCCAACCTTTTGAAAGCCGAACCTTTTTCGTGTGATTTTTCCTCCTGATGGTCGCGATCTGGGAGAACCGAAGTCTGCACAACGTTTTTCCTGGGTCCTTTGCGGCCTGATGAGCGCACACTTTCTTCTATCTCGATCCCGTGAATCTGGCTCTGCCGACCCTTATTCACCGCCGCGGGAGCGATTTCATCTCTGGGGGGATTTGGGGGTCGTATCGACATTGGAGCTTGGCCCTTTGCTACCAGACGGGAATTGGCTAGGTACATAGTTTCCGCATACCTCGCGTATTCCCTTATTTCCGCAATCTCCGGATCTTCTTGGAGATCTGGCTCTGCCCTAGGGGTTGATCTCTGGCTTTGCTGCGATCGAAATGATCCTCTGATTTTCCCATCCAATGCTGCTACGACCTCTCTTGACTTAGCCTTCTGATTTATCAAATTTCGGGCATCGCTAGGGGCCAGAACTCCTCTTTGTGATCCTTCCCCACCCGCTTGCGTAATCTCTTGTGTCTCTACCGCGACATCAGCTTGTATATGCGCTTGTACAACGCCTCTCGCAGGAGTTTAGGGGTTCAGTTGCCCTTTGCTTCCAGTCATAGGTTATGACTATACTTGTGATTAGGACTCGCCTTGAGTCGGACTTCCTGGCAATCTGATATGTGATTTCTATATGATGGAGCCGGTCAGGTGAAATGCCGTTTTTTGATTTTGTGTGGAGTTATGAGCTGATGAAGCTTTCGTTTCCCGATAACGGAGCCAACTGATGATGTATAAATCGTCACAGGTGTCCTTGCGGTGTATAGACGGTGGATATCTGGCTGTATTAAGGTGGTGTGATACTCCGGCGGGTGGCGGTATGGAGGAATAAAAATGGACAGAGCTTTGGCTTGCAAGTGTAGTGTATATCTTCTTCCCTTCTAGTTTACAATGACCACACCTTTTATAGAGATGGGTAACTTAGGGAATAAGTAATCTATTAGACATTTTACTAACAGCTAGGTTTAAATTAGATATTTAAGTAAGACGAAATATCTAAGATACAAGTGGGGAAAAGATCTGGATCAACCGGCGGCCATCTCTCTGAGGTCGCAAGGAGCAAGCCTTTTCCTGCCTCGTCCCCTTGGCGCCCCTTCTTGACTTGCCTGGATGAGATCCACAGGATCTGTTGCACTTGCCTGGGGCCGCAAATGCTTTGGTCGCGGCGAGATGAGACATAGTGGCCGCCCTCTTTGCGATCTATTCTGTCATGCCGGAGGATGGCCGCAGTGGGTTGTCTCCCACTGTTGTGGTGGTGGAATTATTTATACCCATCAGGCTGGTTGTTTCCCGTTTCTCAAATATTTACAATGATCTCTTATGTAGCAAATATCTCCCTTATTATATCATGTTACGCTTCACCATCAACACTACATAACCAGACGGCCACAATCATCCATACCTGCAGTGGGCATACACCGTGCATTGCACGGTGTGAAAATACTAGTATATATATATGCACACTGTCATAAACGAATATCATAAGGGTTCAGATTTCGTGTGTGTTTGTTTGTGTCGGGTATGTATAAATATATACAGTCACAAACGGATATTATAAGGGTTGGACTTTGAATGGGTTTGTTTGTGTCATGTATATTTATATGCACACTATCATAAACACGATTTTTACATATATTTATAATTAGCCGTAACAACTTATATGAAAAAAGAGACGACATGACATGAATGTTGCGGATATTGTGTGTTAGGATTGTGTAATGTCATCTCTATTTTCATAGAAATTGTTAGGACTAATAATAGATATACGTAGAAGTTGTCATTATATTTATATGTGTGTGTGTACAATTTCCCTATATATATACACACACACATTTATAAATATATATATATACAAACACATATGCATACACGGACCTTTATACATGTCAAGTTTTACGTAATAGTCGTGTCGTGTTCATTTTCATATAAAATGTGTATACATATGTATATGTGTGTGTGTGTGTGTGTATATATATATATATATATATATATCAACTTTACATGTCTATACATATTTATATACATGTCAAGTTAGGACTTAATAGTCGTGTCGTGTTTATTTTCATATAAAGTGTGTGTATATATGTATATACAATTTATATGAAAATGAACACGACACGACTATTAAGTCCTAATTTGACATGTATATACATATGTATAGACATGTAAAGTTGACATATATATATATACACATTTTTTAATATGATGAAATATTTATGCATGCTCGTTATACTGTGAATTGCAGCTTGTAGGCCCACACGGAGCGTATATAATTGATCATGAGCGTCATTTCAAGGGACAGTGGAATTATAAAGGGGAGAGCGCTAAGATGACAGCTGTTTTAAATCATTTTAGTGCGGTCTCGGTTGATGTAGATTTTGTAGACAGATTTAAAAGTCCATATTCAAGGACTTTGTAATGGCGCATAAAGATCGGAAGTTCTCAGGAGTGCTTGTGCGATATCTTGGATTCAACATGATATACCCCGACAGGCCCGATGAGCTACATTTTAGGTTTGGAAACTCGGGAGAGACATCCGTGTCTGGCAGGAGAGAATTCGCAATGATTTCTGGCTTAAAGTTTGGCGGTATTTATGATGTGGATGTTGGTAGCACTTCTATGTCCTTTGGAAGGGGATGTTACTTGGAAAATTATCAAAATGGAGCAGTTACCATAAAAGACTTGGAGCGTGCATTTGGTCATCCTGTTGGAGACGGTCATCATAATGGTGAGGTTGTATACCGGTTAGGCTAGTGTATTTCAATTATGGATATCTTTTATGTTGGAACGACAATCTTGGAATCCCGAAACATATATTCTACCTCGTTGAAGATTTGGAACGTGTAGAAGATTTGCATGGGAGAGGGGGGGGGGTACTTGTGGCAAATTACTTACGACAAGATAACACATCTCATGGTGATTGTTAAACGCTTTAGTCAACAACCGGAGGATAAAAATAATCACAAGCCAGCAGTTGAGTGGTGAGCACCTGGGTTTACGTACTGGGGTTATGAACTTTTCCTATGTTTGCAAAAGACCGAGCCTCCGTTTTGTAAACGTATAAGCCACGGAAACATTCCTCAGATGTTGAGATGGGACCCCACAAATAGTACACCGCGTGGACCCACGATGGGAACTAAAGTTATGCCTGAGGTAATATTCATGTATTCCATTTAATAACATGCATTTAAGGTTATGTCAATAGCATGATTAAAGATTCTTTTAAATGTGTTGATTGTTTTTTTTTTCTACAGGTCGGAATGAATATGGGTATGGTGGCCCAGAACGGAGAAGTAGTATTACTACGTCGGCTCGGGCTATCTGAAGACCAAATTTCACCTCCCCCACATGTATTTCCAAACCTCCCCAACAGCCGCCCAAAGAACTCCCCTCACAGCCTGAGGCTTCGGCCGCTCGTGGGAAGCGTAAAGGGGATAAATCTTCTCAGATTGCCATGAATGCAGGTACTAGTCGATCCAATGTTCCTGGTGTTGACCATAATGATGCACTTACCACTCTTAGACATGGATTGACATTCGGGAGTGGAGTCTTACGGGATGACGAGACCCGTGACGAAAAAGATCGTCACGTTTTATGGGATGAGGGTTTTGATATTGACAATGACGAACGAGATCTTGTTGTTGATGGAGGGAACATTATTCGAGGAGACTCGATAATTGATGCGGTTGGTAAGATGATCGATGAGGAAATAAGGAAAATCCAAGAGGGAATGAATGCAGAATTCACTATCATTAAAGCAAGGCTCGACGCTCAGGACAAGGTGTTAAATAATCACAGCATCATTCTGAATCAATTTTATCTTGCATCGAGGGTTAGGCAGGTATGATTTTATTGGGATTTTTAATACTTTTTTAACAAGTTCATAACGAAATACTTATTCGGTCGTTTGAATGATAGGTCGGGGCCTTTCGGTGGCGCCGGACAAGGCAGCACTGAACGTGGAGCGGCCAACCAGCCACAGTCTACTTCGACACATCCCACACAATCAAATCTGCAACAGCCGCCTCAGCCTAATCAAACACCTACATCCCGTCAGAGGCCTGATCAACACACACCTCGCATGCAGACCCCCGAGGTTGTTGGATTCACCACACCCATGCCTGTTCGTTTGGATCGAGAAGTTGCCTCCGATGATAGTTTACATAAGACTTTCAACCCCGACGATTATCTAGTCACAGAAGAAGAAGCCGCTCTTTAAGCGCATGGCGTAGTCCTTCCTGAAGCCCCATCAAATTTTCCATCCAGCAGCAATCAGGTATCAGATGTCATTGTGCCGGATAACAGCAATCAAGTATCCACACTCAGTCATCCGATGGTCGCTGCAGAAAATAGACGTGAGTTGATTTATATTGAATTTTGTATTATTAACATAGATATTGTTTGTTATCGTTAATTGATGAGAGTGCCTATTTTGATGTAGATACTCACGAGGCTACTACCCCTGCACCGGTTAATGTCGAGGCTACCGTCCAAGAATCTTCAAATGTGGAGTTCCATACTGTTAAGAGTAAGTTAATTTATATTGAATTTTGTATTATTAACATAGGTATTTTATTGTTTGTTATCGTTAATTGGTGATCTCGATTATATTTGGTATAGATACTCCCGAGGCTACGACAGGGGCAGGTACTGCCACCAGCCAGGCATCGGTTGTGGAGCCTGGGATTGATTATAGTAAGTTATTTGATTTTTAATTTTGAAACTAGAAATTATATTGTGAAAAACTATCTAACTCGATCATGTATTGAGTATTGTTTAGCTGCTGGTCCAAGTGTTATTCAATAGAGTAAACGAAAGGCGGATGATGCAAATAACAGAAGATTGACAACCCGTCAGACTACTAAACAACCACGATATTTAACTGATGGGTCGCACGTAGTCAGTCTTCCAGGTGCTAATTTTCTGAGATGGACACCGTTGAAAAAATTTCCAGTAGAGTTGGAAAACAATTTCAGTAAGTGGTATGAAAAAGCACATCCACCCCCAATTACGATTCCAATGGGATACGCAGTTGGAGTACATTTTGTAGAACAGGCGGACAAGGAGTGGTTCACACGTCTCCATGAGCAGTATAAAGAGTTAGACCGAGATGTATATTCTTGTGACTTCATTTTCATATTTCTGAAATTATCATATTTCTGATTTCATTATCTCTAACTTCTTTTTGCATGCTTATAGCATGTCGAGGCGTGTCTGGACCTTATACAACGGCAAATGTAAGCATATCCAGAATGCTATATACTGAATACGACCATTGCCTACTCTGATTTATCCTCATTTTGCGGTCAGGGTCATATAGATCAGAAAAAGACGCCAGACACAATGGAAATTCCAAATCATGTGATTGAGTGCGTCAAGAAATGGGATGAAAACACAGTGGCACACATTCCCTGGGCCATTACTCATGGTCACTGGGCAGCTGTCCAAGTGTCTATTCCCTAGTGGAGGATTAGGGTGTTTGATTGTCTAGCGGGGATGGGATATAAGGATGAAGTAAAGGGTTGTATTAGAGCATGGGGTGTTTCGTTGAGGAGAGTGTTGGAGATGGATGCTCGTTTACGTGTCCCACAAATGCTTGATCCAAAGAAGCCTCATTTTCAGGTCAAAGTAGTATCAGCTGATTATGTACCACAAATGCCAATCCCGTAAGTGTTATAAACTTCAAACTATTTATCATATTATACAGTTTACACTATTCTTATCCTTTGATAGAAAAAAATTACATATTGTACAGGGGTGACTGTGGGGTATACACGGTCAAGCACATTGAGCATTTGCTGCATAAAGAAAACTTTACTCAGATCAAAGCTGATAATATGCCTTTAATAAGACATAAACTTTGTGTGCAGGTATTTAATCAGTCCTTAGATCCTTAGATATGTAGGTATTTTTGGTGAATGTTGTTAGCTACTACTATTTTGGTATATGTTGTTAGTGTTGTGTTTTGATGAGTATTTAATCTAAAACCATTTTGTTGAATTTACTTACGTCGTTTACTATATAACACTAATTACACACACTAATTTCATAAGTGTTCTTAACGGAGGATCTTGACATTTTTCTAGTGCTTCTCTCTAAAGAGTTTCTACGGAGAATAATGGTTTCGGAAGGAGATCTTAAACATATGTGAAAAAATGTATAAAAAAAGATTGATTCCGATTAATAAGTAGTAAAAGCAAACATAGTTTAAAACATAAAAAGAAAGAGAGTAATGATACATTGGCTTACATACGGGGATTACAAACATAAAAAGAAAGAGTAATGATACATTGAGATAACAATAAGATGACGCATAAATAAACCAAGGGTGATCATTAAATACGATAGGTGGTGTTTGCCAAACAATTTCATCTGTGTCAAGATCCGGTACCCCAAAGCTTCTGACCATTGCCGTGATAAGAAAGGGGAAAAAGATATAACCATCACCATGTCTCCCCCTCGCTATCCTGTTAACCCTATCCATGATGTATCTTCCCACATTAACTCGATGATATAAAACTGCGTATGAAAGGATGTACATATCCAAGTTTGGTTGAACGTGATGTATGGTACCGTGGACGCGATTTGCAAGAAACATAAGCATGACACGTACCCACTCGGCATTTAATCTTGCAAGAATATATTCAACCAAATCATCATTTGTCCTTTCATTAAGACCCCAAAGATGAGTCCCACCAAATGCATCAGCCAGTTCATACATCAAATCCCTCCCATTGTCCAGCACAATCATAGGATGATGCGTGAAAAATTCTTCACTGTCTGGGACTTCTGGAATGCCATAGTAGCGGTTGATCTACCCCGCATCCAAACTGACGGTAATGCCTCGGAGGCTTCACGGTGTGCTTGCGGTCCTCATCCAAAGTATCCCACTCTCAACAATTGCATAGTACTCACGAACGATAGACCGATTCATACTCACCATTCCATCAGGGGGTGTTTGCGAAACCAGACCACCCAATTCTTAGTAATCTGTCTCTCAAAAGTGTAGGCAGACTATCCCACGATAACCTCCTCTCTGCAGCTATAGCTCTACCAATCCAGTTTGTCTCGAAATAATGTCTATCCCCATCATCAGGGAACCTACTGTTGGTATAGTGTCCTAACCCAATTGGTTCGGATCATTTCTACTATTTCTTTATGTTTATACATATATTAAATGGCTTTTCTGTTGTCATATATCTGTTCTTCTAAAGAACCAATTCTGAATTGTTATATGATAACGTCCTTAGTATTAAACTGTGATAGAGAAACCATGATAGGCGATTATGGTTGATGAGATCTCTAATCACTTTAATAATTTTAATACTTAAATGTCTCTAGGTTGATGTACTATTAAACATGACATTGATAGTACAAACAGACTAGCATGTATTAGATGTCTTCTGTCTTTAAAGACAGGGATAGATCTCTTTTATCGAAGTGTAGAGACACATGGACTGTACGTGGATGTGTATTAGAGAATGCGTACGTTATACTGACCCACTTACACGGTTAAGTGTCACACTCTGTGGCGGTTGTGTAATTATCCTTTAGACCGGAGTCTTCATGGCATCACGATGTGGATTGTCATGCTTTGACACAATTGAGGTTTCCCCTAGCCACGGGGCGATCATGCGGTAGTGATTGAGAATGATACTGAAGCATGCGGAGTATACATGTTTGGTCGTTTGGAAATCGTGTACCCTAGCAGTAGGGGTGAATATCCGAAAGGGCCTTCTTATAAGGAATGTCTTACTCTCGTGAATCTTTGCAAAGTGCAAGTAAATTAGTTACTTCGAGAGAGCTTGATATCCAGATTATAAGATACGGTCGTTAATGTTTGACACTCGACGTACAACCGTATGGATATTATTACAACGATAGGATTGTAAGTTACACGGTAACTGTTTCATATGAAAGGTAGTAGTCATTGCATTTGACTCTTCCGATGATTGGGGGTCACGGTGTGTTGCTAGACGATATCCCGTGATCGTTAGGCATGAAGGGCATTTTTATAATTTGCACTTTGTGTCTACGGCCAACATATTCGGAAGCCTATCGGGTCACACACACCGGATTAAAATGTGGTTATAGATGATAACCAAATAAGGAAAGTTTATCTCGAGACTATAAAGGTTATAGTGGTAAATTAATATGGTGGTATTTATTTATTATGAATAAATATAATACAAGATATTAATTATATTAATATATATATATATATATATATATATATATATATGTGTGTGTGTGTGTGTGTGTGTGTGTGTGTGTGTGTGTGTGTGTGTGTGTGTGTGTGTGTGGCCAATACGTGAATTGGCAAATAATGTGGCCAACATGTGAATTGACAATGGATTTTGCGCAATTTATTGTGTATAGGATACATTTGGATTGTGCAATTTAATTAATAAGATTATCATATATTAATATTAGATATTAATGACTATAGATTTGCACACATGTGTAAATTGATTTATGGTAATAAGATAAATATAATCAATATAAGATATTGACAATATCTTGGAAATATTTAATATAAGATATTAAATTAAATGAGATAAATGAATCAATTATATTTTCCTTATTTTATTAGGAAAAAGTTTTCTTCTTCTCCACTCTAGGTTGGGGCGCCCCATACACTATAAATAAAAGGTGGGTGTCAAGCTCTTTTGTACATCACAATTCCAAGAGCTAATAGTTCTTGTGTAAAATAGAGAGCATCCTTAGAGAATTGGAGAGAGGGGAAAAAGGCCGGTCTAGCAACCGGAGTTTTCCAATAGCAATCCATGATGGGATTCCGGCGGGCTGTTCGTGTGGACTAGTGGTAGAGGCCGAACACTTGGGCGGCTCTATGCAGAACTACTCTCCTTAGACGGTCAAAACGTCGATCTTTTAGATTAAACAAAGTAACCACCGTCTTTAGCTTATTTGTTTATTGCTTAAACGAAGTCGATCTTGGGTAAAAGGAAATCAAATTTTGAATTCCGCTGCTTTCCCGCGTAGATTTCCTAACAGTGGTATCGGAGCGAGTTTCGAGCTTAAGCAATAAGCATGTTAATTTGCTTAGTTAATTTTATCGTTCTAATCACGTAATTAAAAGATGAAAGTTTTTTTATTCGCAAAAACGAAACACGAAAAGGAAAAAAACGAGATCTGGTGGTCCTCGGCCGACGGCGGCGGCGGCGGCGAAAGGGCACCCTGCTGCCGGCGTCGGTTGACCGGTCAATGCTGGCGGATCTCCTAAATTTTGTTTTGTGTATTTTATGATTCAATATGGTTCCTAGTTGTGATTGGTAATTACTCTTTTGTTTAGTTGTGTTATGTGGCTAACCAATGGTTCAAATAGTTTGGGCCATTGGGATGCCACATAGCATTAAAATAATTATTTGGCATTTCCAAATATTTGATTTGGAATAGGCCTAGGCCCTTTTCAAATATTTGATTTGTAAAAGGCCTAGGCCTAGATCTAGGCCACTTCCAAAATTTTGATTTTGGAAAGTGGCAAGGCCTAAACCAAAATTATTTGGCCTTTCCAAATATTTGATTTGGAATAGGCCTAAGCCCTTTTCAAATATTTGATTTGTAAAAGGCCTGGCCACTTCCAAAATTTTGATTTTGGAAAGTTGTCAAGCCTAAACCAAACTTGGTTTAGGAAGATGCCTTTTGGTTTAGGAAACCAAAGGCATCCCTTTTGATTAGGAATCAAAAGGAAAGAAACAAAAGAGACTTAATTTTAATATTGATTTATTTTTAGAATAGTTCTAATTAATTAAATTAAAATTAAAATCGTATAAAATTAATCGTTAATTTTATTTCGATTAAAATCATTTAATTAATTAAATGTTAATTAGTTAATTGATTGGATAAAATTATTTAATAGATTAAATGTTAATTGATTAATTAAGACGCAAGTAATTAAATTTTAATTTTATCTTTTTCATAAGATGTTATTGTTTCGATTATATATAGTAGATATAATATGATTATATGGAACCCGATTGATCATGGACTCGACCGATAGGATAGATGTGAATGATTTAATTTTTCCAATGGTTTTAAAAATTGTCCTAGGCCGTTATGAAGAACGTGACCTAGTTTATTTTCTGCATTTATCCCATTCCCGTTAGCTCCCCTCGTGTGCGGCGGGTGTATTTATTTTATTAGATAGAATTAAATGTAACAAGAATGGAGCCGAAGATGGAGACCAAAGAAAGAAGAATAAAGATCCCATTAGAGATGACGTATTAAAGATCCTATTGGCGGTCGCAGCTACCCTTTGATTGTGATCCGTGGTTTCGTCAGTTTGTATTCGAAACCGCACCTAGGAAAAGTTGATCGGCCTTTTCTAAGTGTCCAATCTCACCGGCAGTGTACCAAGTCAACTGTAGCCTAGAATTGGTGAGTCAAGGTCGTATCCCACAGGGAATCTGGTCGAGTACCAAAGTCGGTCTCGTCCCTAGTTTAGGCCAACACAAATTTGAACATGGTGATTTGTCAGATCACCGGTTCTAACAAACTAAATATACACAACAAAATAAAGATCTAAAACTATATAAAAGTGATAGCCGAGCTATGATCCAATCTAAAACTCACAAACCCTAGCTAAGTCCCGAGGTGATTCACCTAAACGTTCTCGAAATCAAGTGTGTCGTTTCCTGGCTCTGAGAATAGACATTATTTCAATAATCTACCCTCCTATGTCAGGTTCAACAGTCCGCTCAATGGATTTAACTAACCTCACATGGTCTACGATTCATGAAATGCTCGACAAGTCGATACAAAACTCACAATGAAACTAAGTCTGAACAACTCAGTCGGTTTTACACAGTGATCCTAGAACCCCGGCTCCCGTATCCTCTCACAAAATACATCTATAAAGACGATACATGTGATACGTTTATTAAGTAGCTAATTCAACAAACGTGATAAGAATAAGTTCTAGAACTATGGTAACATCGAGAATCAACAGATAAACATCAAGAACACCACATGAACATGCTAAGGTTCGATTTCATAGACTATCACATAACTCGACTATCGGACAATTAGCTACTCATTATATTAACAAAAACAACAAGAATCAACAATAAACCTAACGAAAATAAAGATCAAAAGCAAGAACAAGAAATAAAAAAGAAATACCAAATATATTATGCCGTAGAAAATCGGTTCACCGAATGAAATCCCGTCAATAACGCATCAAGCTATCACCGAGATCCTCTGGATTACAACAATCAACAACTAATCTAAGCTAATATACCTATAAACTAATCTAAGCTAAGAAAAACGCAGAAAAATGATGAAAAACGAGTTGGGGAAGAAGAAGATGTGGATCTAGATCCAAAATGGGGGTATTTATAGTGTTTTATGAGTTCTGGACGCTAGGCGTGTGCCTAGGAAAGTGTAGGCACACGCCTAGGATGTTGAAATCACGTACTGAAACTTCTGGCCAAAATTCACTGCTAGGCGTGCGCCTACACCTTCAGAAAAACAGCCATAAATTTGTCTGTAGACCTCCGATTTGAGTGATTCAAGATGCATTGGAAATCTCATTCAATTGTCTACAACTTTCATCAAGATGTCCAGCCCAGAAAATGCCTCTAAGGTGGATAAAAATGCAGATCAATGGAAGGTATGGTTGTAGTACCACCGCGTTTTGATCCGTTTGAACGTTTAATCTTCGGGCACACGTTCCAATCCTCGTATCTCGCATTCCGGACTTCTCGAACACCTAATACCTGTACAAGATCACAACAAATACCACACGTAATCCCTACAGGACACTAGGGTGACCGAGAATGTATTAAAACACCGAAAAATAATGAGATTTCCGGACTTTTCGTCCTAGGTCTCGAAATGATAACCAAGGTGTAAAATACATCAAAATACAATCAAATGTCTCCGGAAACATATAAAACGAGGTATAAACGGGGTATAATTACATAGTAAATGATAGTCAATTTGACTCTCATCAACTACCCCTACTTAGCTTTTGCTCGCCCTCGAGCAAAGATGAGCAATTCAAAAATAATGATGGAGTCAACATTGAAATAATACATTTAGTCTATAATAATTGAAATGGTAAAACACAAGTAAATGACACAAATGCATATGATTTAAGTTCTACCTTGCATTGAGAAAAGAATGTGTGTGTGTGTGTGAATAGCTTCTTCAACATTTATCACCAATGACCGGTTTAGATTATAGACGTATAATGTACCGAGGCTACACCATAGGCTAATACGTCGTAAATGTCTCCACTAATCGAGGTCAATCAAAGTCTAGTACGGTCGAGCAGGACTTGAAGGGTTATAATGTTAAGCTAGGGTCGGGGCTAACGAAAGGATATTTACGATAAAATAGAAAAAGAAGATGCAAAAGAGCTTTAACCAAGTCAAATATAAACACGAAACTCGGTATCAACTTTGTCTTCAATTTTCCGAGTATTTACAACTTCGGAATCCAAACCTTAACTTCAACTTCACACACATTTTTTTTTTCATTATACAAAACTTCAGTCCCTTTTTGGACTTATAACACTATATATATATATACAAATACTGCTTCTCTTTCTTTTCTTTTCTTTTCTCTCTCTTTTTTTTTCTTATAATTTTTTTCAAACTATATACCTGCATGTATATAACTATACACAGGAAAATTCTGAACAAAGTCGAACCAACACACTATCACACTCTCATACCGGATAACTCGAATAATACAATGTCACAACAGCACTCCCATACCACAACACCTCGCAACATCGTATAAATGTGCAGAAATAAAAGCTCAATTGCAAGGTAGTCAAGGATACGTAGACCGAAATAAGGCTAGGGACATCGATTATACGGGTTAGTAACAAAATGGTCAGTTCGGGCGGCGGTCTAACCACCCTACAAAAGGCTTAGAGGGGTAACAGTGGATATATGTATAAGGATGGCCTTTGGCTCTGATCGGGTCAAAATAAATGCCAAAACCGTCATCCCGTACCTAACAACGACGACCTTTCTATTTCACCTCGAAGTTACTAATATAAGTTCTAGGTAACCGGGTCATTAATAACTACTATAATCGTTCACTAGTCAAGGTGATTCATGAAGTCGAAGCTAACGTGATAGAACTACTTCATTCCTCAAAACAAGATCCCAACTCAAATGAAATGCATTCAAATAATCACTATATGTTTAACAAAACAATACTAAAGGCTCAATGAATCACAAACAATGTCAAAGGCATCAGAATTTCTAAAAACGACTCATTTACACCCAAGGGATAACAATCTCTAAGTATAATTCATTTGACATGAAAATGAAACATTGAAGCTAAACCAACCACCCCTACTTTAAAACGAAACATGAATGATAAGGGTAGAAAAGTAAGCTTACAACCGGAAAAATGCACGAGTACGATCTCGTGGCATCCATAAAATAAACTCCCTGGGTACCTGTACTTAAAAAATATACACAACCAACACCAAAGGTGTACAAGTATGGAGTATAACACAATGAAACTACCCGGATTACCACAACTCATCAAAACCAAAATCACCACACTAACCCCCCCCCCCCCAAAACACACTTCTTCAGGTTATATAACAACAAAACTTACCCGAAGTATCATACTACAAACTAAAGAAATACAGTGAAACACGAGGGGAAAGGAAAAGCAATAAAAACACATTCTGAGTTTATAGTCCTTAGCTCGACTTTTTACCCCCAACTATGTCAAGGATAGTTATACCAAAGGAGAGCAAATCTCTGCATCTCCCTACCAAAATCGTAGGAATTGAGCATCCCCAGAAAATGAAATACTAAAAACATGGGGCTCAATCCCCACCACCAAGATTGGTTCGATGAGCCCATTGCACAAAACAACGAACTCACTTTCCCCGAACTAAAACATATACCAACCAATAAAGACTCTAGCACCAATTAATAACAATAAGGCTCAATATCAACAACAAACTCAATAGGGTGCGCCCCCGTAGGTATAACAGTAATGCTAGACGAAAAAGGAATAGATGATTCAATAATAACATGATTCATACCCTCTTCGTAGCATTCCTCATGGGTGACTTC
The DNA here is from genome assembly GCA_036785695.1 of Gentiana straminea. NCBI lineage: Eukaryota > Viridiplantae > Streptophyta > Magnoliopsida > Gentianales > Gentianaceae > Gentiana > Gentiana straminea. The sequence goes on from JAVUPR010000019.1 coordinate 1,142,671, forward strand.
AAGCAAAGTCTCACGTTCTCTCCTCTCAAACTCCTCAAACAGTTGTTGCACTTTAAGCTCCAGGTTCCGTATGGCTGTTTGCGTCGTTGCCATGTCATTTCGAAACTCTCGGGGGTGCTCTTGGACCACTTTACTTAACTCTTCAAGTGCCAACTGTTCCTCCATTGAGGTCTCTGATTCTGAAGGTGGAGAAGTTCGAGTTGTTGATCATAGTAACTCGGGGCATTATCCCACTCATTTCCATAAGATGCGGCGTATGGGTTGAACTGGTAAAATGGTTGTGTTTGGTAACCCATAGCACCATAGCTGTAATATCCGAATGGGTAAGGATAGAAGCCGTAATTGTAGTATGGATTCAATATCTGCAAACAGGGAAATAACACGAACACAATCACGGTATCTAGTCACTACCACTACCGAAGTAAATGGTGTGACACTTCAACAAAAACAAATAAAAGAAACTATACATAAAAAAAGCAAATAAGAAAAACAACCTAATCCTAAAAACTCAACTAACTTACAAGATATCAACCCGATTCCCCGGCAACGGCGCCAGAAAGCTTGATCGGCCTTTTCTAAGTGTCCAATCTCACCGGCAGTGTACCGGGTCAACTGTAGCCTAGAATTGGTGAGTCAAGGTCGTATCCCAATCTGGTCGAGTACCAAAGTCGGTCTCGTCCCTAGTTTAGGCCAACACAAATTTGAACATGGTGATTTGTCAGATCACCGGTTCTAACAAACTAAATATACACAACAAAATAAAGATCTAAAACTATATAAAAGTGATAGCCGAGCTATGATCCAATCTAAAACTCACAAACCCTAGCTAAGTCCCGAGGTATTCTTGATTCACCTAAACGTTCTCGAAGTCAAGTAGGGTGTCGTTTCCTGGCTCTGAGAATAGATATTATTTCAATAATCTACCCTCCTATGTCAGGTTCAACAGTCAGCTCAACGGATTTAACTGACCTCACACGGTCTACGATTCATGAAACTCTCGACAAGTCGATACAAAACCTCACAACAAAACCGAGTCTGAACAACTCAGTCGGTTTTACACAGTGATCCTAGAACCCCGGCTCCCGTATCCTCTCCCAAAATACATCTATAAAGACGATACGTGTGATACGTTTATTAAGTAGCTAATTCAACAAACGTGATAAGAATAAGTTCTAGAACTATGGTAACATCGAGAATCAACAGATAAACATCAAGAACACCACATGAACATGCTAAGGTTCGATTTCATAGACTATCATATAACTTGACTATCGGACAATTAGCTACTCATTATATTAACAAAAACAACAAGAAATCAACAATAAACATAACGAAAATAAAGATCGAAAGCAAGAACAAGAAATGAAAAATAAATACCAAATATATTATGCCATAGAAAATCGGTTCACCGAATGAAATCCCGTCAATAACGCGTCAAGCTATCACCGAGATCCTCCGGATTACAACAATCTACAACTAATCTAAGCTAATATACCTATAAACTAATCTAAGCTAAGAAAAACGCAGAAAAATGATGAAAAACGAGTTGGGGAAGAAGATGATGTGGATCTAGATCCAAAATGTGGGGTATTTATAGTGTTTTATGAGTTCTGGACGCTAGGCGTGTGCCTAGGAAAGTGTAGGCGCGCGCCTAGGATGTTGAAATCACGTACTGAAACTTCTGGCCAAAATTCACTGCTAGGCGTGCGCCTAGTTGACACACCTTCAAAACAATAGCCATAACTTTGTCTGTAGACCTCCGATTTAAGTGATTCAAGATGCGTTGGAAAGCTCATTCAATTTTATACAACTTTAATGAAGATGTACCTCCCAGAAAATGCCTCTAAGGTGGATCAAAATGCAGATAAATGGAAGGTATGGTGGTAGTACCACCGCGTTTTGATCCGTTTGAACCTTTAAGCTTCGGGCACACGTTCCAATCCTCGTATCTCGCATTCCGGCCTTCTCGAACACCTAATACCTGTACAAGATCACAAAAAATACCACACGTAATCCTTACAGGACACTAGGGTGACCGAGAATGTATTAAAACGCTGAAAAATAATGAGATTTCCGGACTTTTCGTCCTAGGTCTCAAAATGATAACCAAGGTGTAAAATACATCAAAATACAATCAAATATCTCCGGAAACATATAAAACAAGGTATAAACGGGGTATAATTACATAGTAAATGATAGCCAATTTGACTCTCATCAAAAGTCCATGATCATACCGGTTACTTTACGCATTTATTTATTTTGTGCTTGTATTTATTTTATATGATACGATAGATGCATGACTAGGCACGATCTAGTTAAATGTGGAGGATATATATCTATAGAGATAGATATAATTGACGAGACCGAAATTAAAATTAATTAAGTGAATTAATTTATGAAAATTACTTCCACAACAAAATCAAGTCGAAATATTGTCTCCCAATATTATAACGACGGTGAAGAGCTTGTGTTCGGATCCAAATGATCGACCACCGCCGGGAGTTGACCTACCTCGGGTATATCGTCGTTATTGAGATATGATCGTATGAGATCTCGTGAATATTGGGTTATGACTTGACTAGAGTCTTTCGGTGATTGGCCACCGTTAGGGCCGTCTGGCTTTAGAGACAAGGGGTTGACTAACACATAATGATGTGTATCGTCAAAGAGTTTACAAGTCAACCACTGAGAATCATATAGAGATGTGAATGGTAAAGAGTTACCTACCTTTCGAAATTATCTTGGTTGATCGACCACCGCCGGGAATCGAGGTAACTAGATTGGATCTCAGCCACTAAAGAATTTTTGAAATATTCTTGAAAGTCAATTGGGAGTAGTTGACTAGTGGGAGCAAAATCATAAACCAAAAGACACTTTTGATTTTGCGTGTTTAAACAACAACACTCTTTTATTTTCATTTTAGGTTGTAGTTTTAGCAAACTTTATATTTATGTTTTTAATTCTCGATTAGTAAAACCAAATTATGACTGTTACCTTTTGAGAAACGTTCTCAAATATGGTTAAGAAATTTTAATCCTTTAGAAATAAGCAATGACACGAGAAATCTCGTTATAGTAGTTAGAGACAAGGAGACTACATATTTGATGCAGTACTCCAAGGCTTTAATTATTAATGAAAGCGGAAGCTCATGATTGAATCATTTGAAATAAGTTTCAAACGAATTAATCAAATATTGGATACGATCCAAGATGATCATTCAGTCATACGATGACAATTAATTCAAACGTTGGATAAGAATGGCCATATCTAATTTTGGAAAGGTTGTTTTCAAAGTTATAAGATTTAAGTATCGACTTAATTCTATCATTGCTTAAAGGTTAATTAAATAGTCAATGTTTTGAATACGATTCAAAAGGTTAAATAAACTTTAGATTTTCTTTATGAAAGGAAATTAAAGACATGGCTCTTGTGATATTTCTTAAGTCTTATGAAGACTACAATAAGAAATATTTTCAAGTGCTTAAAGGATTAAAAATGAAAGTTAGGGCATGTGCTTAAATAGAGAAATTATTGAAGTTTCTATTCTAGGCAAGTGAGTTGAGATAAATCTATCTAAGTTCAAGTCAACTCTTAGATATATGATATCTTGCGAGTGTGATTAAATTAGAAAGATTAAATACAGATATGGAAGGTGAAGCAAACGTTGTAACACTTACCATACTCTGGATCTAGTAAACTGATAAGGGAACTAAATAAATGTTATTATGTTCCGGTTCTTATGAAGAACATACTTTCAGTTATTTGTTAGGATTTAGTAGACATATTCAATTGTAAAGAATAAATGTTATTCCGATAAAGTTGGAAGGTCACTGAATCTAACATACTAGATTGATGTCACTATATAGTTGATATATGTGATGAGATCTCAACTAAATATTTGTATGGTTGTTATCCTTGATATTTGTAGTTGTTCTAGATGTCGACTCTCTGGAAGAGAAACGTATAATCAAATGTCATTCAGATGATGTCTGAACCATGTGATTATGAATCATGTGGGTAATACGTATCTTATCTAAAGATGACTAACATACCCTTTTAATAAAAGGTTATAAATTCTAGAAAAATTGTCTAAAGCCTAAACATACCGATGTTTGTTGGCTTATGACAATTAATGCCACAAATAATTGTTTATTACTCTCTATGACTATTTTTAGAAATAGTTGAATGTACTTATTGAAGTACAACAATTCGGAAAGCCTGAAAATTTCGAGCTAGTACGAATATGAGATTGATGAGCTACTTAGGAATTAACCTTCAATTAGATTGAAGTAAATTAATACCTGAAGGGTGTTTCAGAAGTCGTCTGAAAAGGAATAAGATTCTCCTTTGAAGGATACCATTTTTGGGATACACAATTGGATTGTGTTCTTGAAATGGAAACAACACTTTATATGATAAAGGTGTGATGCAAGCCATGCGAAGTATCCCTTACCCGTTTCGGGATAGTGCCCTTATACTTAACCGAGTTCCAAAGAATAAAGGTTGGATAAATTCCATATTAGATATGGAAGAGGATAATGTCGAATCTATCTTAACCGATGATTTGAAGTTGTCATAGGCAAAGTCAGAAAGGCTTGGAGCCTAGTACGACATATGCAACTTTATGGAATATCTTAGCAAGTACGCTAGATAACATTTACTTGTCCACGGAGCAAAATGTTTGTCTCCAAACATGTTGTCTTCTGAAGGAAGTGTTTCTTCCAAAAGAAACAGTGGGAGTACATTTAGATCTCAAATGTAGTTTGAGAACCACAAAGATATATTCAACCAATGGGACATGAGCAGACACCGCATAGCGATGAGGTGTAGAACACTGCTCAGTGCACACAAAAGTTTTGTAAGTCTGTAGGTAACCTCAAGCCTAAAAGGGCTGCTGGTATGTTCATCTTAAAGAATGAATATCTCACGACTTATGAAAGAATGTTTAAAACGCAAGATTGAGAGATATGGCCAGGAGCCATAATATCTGAATTAGATTCCATCAGTGACAAACCAGGTTATGAACCTAGTCTGTCATACCTAAGGGGAATGTCCCTGAAAGGCTGACATGGATAGTAATATGATTACCATAAGGCTATAGTGATGGGGAAGGGTACGGGGTGTAAACCTTGTAATTATCTTTATGCTGCCAGTTGAGCCTAGTTCTATTCAGATGATGCTTGTTATAACTTCGTATCATGGGTATATGATAGTGTTGAAGACGTTGGGCAAACAGCTCGATGTTCATAGACGATAACATGATATGTGAGCCCACGAGATCCATTTATGGACTCAAACAAGTATCTCTAGACGATTTCTTTGTTTGATAATCAAAGGAGTTTGATTTAGTCAAAAGAAGAATATGCCCCATGTGCAATATGGATAGTGGGAGTGTGTTACGATTTTTGAGTAAGTATTAGATATCTCTCTCAAGAATCATCACCCCATATCACAGTCAATTAATGTTTGGTAGTTCAAGGTCTTTACGAAAGCACTTGGATTAGCAGTTCTTATTTGGAAATAAGAATCCATAGTGATAGATTTAACTGATGTTAGATTATAGTTTACCTATATAGATGTGATTCAAAAAGAGTTTAGCATAGAACGTGAAAGGAGATATTGCTAGCCGGTGTTCGCAAGATCTATCTATGTTAGGACGTTAGTCCTAAAGATGAGGTGAAAGATGATGCTTATGGAAGGTTTCCTTTGCTACTGCGATAGGAACCATCATAAAAGTAATGCCAGATGTTCATACTTCATGAAGAGTCATGAGCAAGTATGAAGTAAATCTGGTGAATGTCGAGAACATTCTTAGACAAGTTAAGGAAGAGATCCTAGTTTATTGAAACTTGGAAATAAATAAACGTAGATATATAGATGTGTATCCTGAGTCTTATGAAGGAGAGTGGGAGCTACTGTCTGGGTTTGCAGTCACTTTGATTAAGTGATACAGTGAGCTGGAAATGTTCTAGCCTATGGGTCACTGTAAAGTGTACAACTTAGCCAAAACACAGTAGTGCCTTGGAGGCGTAGCGGGAGCAGTACATGGATCTAGAAGGTTCATTCCTGAACCTTGTACGGTTCTTCCACCTTTTCTATATAGCTAATATAGTAAGTGGATTCATTGCTTAAAGCAAGGACCAGGGTCTCGTCAGAGATCCGTGTGTGTGTTGAGGCGGTTCCTTTGACTTGGTCATTTGGAACATGATATGAAGATAGTCTGAGTCCCCATGGATAGCGATCCATTTACGGCTAGGGCTGGTCGCGAGTATTGCACGAGATTCTTGTGTTTTAACTTGGTCTCGTGTGTACGAGTGATTGGTCTTAGGCCAAGTGGGAGATTGTTGGAATAGTGTCCTAAACCCAATCAGGTTGGACCGGATCTGACCGGGTCGGATCATTTCTACTATTTCTTTATGTTTATACATATATTAAATGGCTTTTCGTTGTCATATATCTCGTTCTTCTAAAGAACCAATTATGAATTGTTATATGATAACGTCCTTAGTATTAAACTGTGATAGAGAAACCATGATAGGCGATTATGGTTGATGAGATCTCTAATCACTTTAAAAAGTTTAATACTTAAATGTCTCTAGGCTGATGTACTATTAAACAGGACATTGATAGTACAAACAGACTAGCACGTATTAGATGTCTTCTGTCTTTAAAGGAAGGGATAGATCTCTTCTGTCGAAGTGTAGAGGCACTTGGACTGTACGTGGACGTGTATTAGAGAATGCGTACATTAGACTGACCCACTTACACGGTTAAGTGTCACATTATGTGGCGGTCGTGTAATTATCCTTTATACCGGAGTCTTCATGGTATCAGGTGTGGATTGTCATGCTTTGACACTATTGAGGTTTCCCATAGCCACGGGGCGATCATGCGGTAGTGACTGGGTATGATACTGAAGCATGCGGAGTATACATGTTTGGTCGTCTGGAAATCGCGTACCCTAGCAGTAGGGGTGAATATCCGAAAGGGCCTTCGTATAAGGAATGTCTTACTCTCGTGAATCTTTGCAAAGTGGAAGCTTGATATCCATATTATAAGATACGGTCATTAATGTTTGACACTCGACGTACGACCGTATGGATATTATTATAGCGATAGGATTGTAAGTTACACGGTAACTGTTTCATATGAAAGGTAGTAGTCATTGAATTTGACTATTCCGATGATTGGGGGTCACGGTGTGTTGCTAGACGCTATCCCGTGATCGTTAGGCATGAAGGGCATTTTAGTAATTTGCACTTTGTGTCTACGGCCAACATATTCGGAAGCCTATCGGGTCACACACATATGAACATCTAGTCGGATTAAAATGTGGTTATAGATGATAACCAAATAAGGAAAGTTTATCTCGAAACTATGAAGGTTATAGTGGTAAATTAATATGGTGGTATTTATTTATTATGAATAAATATAATACAAGATATTAATTATATTAATATATATATATATATATATATATATATATATATATATATATATATATATATATATATATATATATTATATGTGGCCAACACGTGAATCGGCAATGGATTTGGCGTAATTTATTGTGTATAGGATACATTTGGATTGTGCAATTTAATTAATAATATTACAATATATTAATATTAGATATTAATGACTATAGATTTGCACACATGTGTAAATTGATTTATGGTAATAAGATAAATATAATCAATATAAGATATTGACAATATCTTGGAAATATTTAATATAAGATATTAAATTAAATGTGATAAATCAATCAATTATATTTTCCTTATTTTCTTAGAAAAAAGTTTTCTTCTCCTCCACTCTAGGTTGGGGCGCCCCCTACACTATAAATAAGAGGTGGTTGTCAAGCTCTTTTGTACATCACAATTCCAAGAGCTAATAGTTCTTGTGTAAAATAGAGAGCATCCCATAGAGAATTGGAGAGAGGGAAAAAAGGCCGGTCTAGCAACCGGAGTTTTCCAATAGCAATTCATGATGGGATTCCGGCCAGCTGTTCGTGTGGACTAGCGGTAGAGGACGAACACTTGGGCGGCTCTATGCAGAACTACTCTCATTAGACGGTCAAAGCGTCGATCTTTTAGATCAAGCAAGGTAACCACCGTCTTTAGCTTATTTGTTTATTGCTTAAACGAATTCGATCTTGGGTAAAAGGAAATCAAATTTTGATTCCGCTGCGTTCCCGCGTAGATTTCCTAACACCTACTTAAGAGTGTCTCCTCGTCATAGGACGCATCTTCCCTACCCTCGTTACCAAACACAGGGCATGCGGGTACCCAAAGAGGGAATAAATAATCCGAGTTAAACATGAGGCGGGATGCTCTTAATCAAATGTATTTGTAGGGAGATTTTGAGTGAACAATTTGTTCGTTCTTAAGAATGGGGCGGGACTGAACATGGTGGTGAGTTATGACCGTAGGCAGGACACATGAGTACAGTGTCAAGTCTTGTCAGCAGTGTGCATAGGGTCTAGGGATTTTACGACGATAATATTGTTGTCAAATGGCCTATTACGACGATAATATTGTCGTGAAATGAGATTCCCTACCATGTGTGGTCGCTATCGGGGGGTCCCACACGTCAAGTGGTGGTGATTTTGACGGTAGACAGGACACATGGGTACAGTGTCAAGTCTTGTCACCAGTCGTGCATCGGGTCTAGGGATTTTACGATGATAATATTGTCATCAAATGGCCTCTTACGACGATAATTTTGTCACGAAATGAGATTCCCTGCCATGTGTGGTCGTTGTCGGGGGGTCCCACACGTCAGTGGTGGTGAGTTATGACCTTAGGCAAGACACATGGGTACAATGTCAAGTCTTGTCACCAGTCGTGCACGGGGTTTAGGGATTTTACGACGATAATATTGTCGTCAAATGGCCTCTTACGACGATAATATTGTCGTCAAATGAGATTCCCTGCCATGTGTGGTCACTATCGGCGTGTCCGACACGTCAAGTGGTGGTGAGTTATGACCATAGGCAGGACACATGGGTATAGTGTCAATGCTTATCACCAGTCGTGCATGGGGTCTAGGGATTTTACGATGATAATATTGTCGTCAAATGGTCTTTTACGACGATAATATTGTCGTCAAATGAGATTCCCTACCATGTGTGGTCGCTGTCGGCGGGTCCCACACATCAAGTGGTGGTGAGTTATGACCGTAGGCAGGACACATGGGTACAGTGTCAAGTCTTGTCACCAGTCGTGCATAGGGTCTAGGGATTTTACTACGATAATATTGTCGTCAAATGGCCTCTTACGACGATAATATTGTTGTAAAATGAGATTCACTGCCATGTGTGGTCATTGTCGGGGGGTCCCACACGTCAAGTGGTGTTGAGTTATGACAGTAGGCAGGACACATGGGTACAGTGTCTAGTCTTGTCACCAGTCGTGCATGGGGTCTAAGGATTTTACGACGCGTCAAATGGCCTCTTACGACTATAATATTGTCTTCAAATGAGATTCCCTGCCATGTGGTCGCTGTCAGCGGGTCCCACACGTTAAGTGGTGGTGAGTTATGACCATAGGCAGGACATATGAGTACAGTGTCAAGTCTTGTCACCAGTCGTGCATGGGGTCTAGGGATTTTACGACGATAATATTATCGTCAAATGGCCTCTTACGATGATAATATTGTCGTCAAATAAGATTCCTTGCCATGTGTGGTCAGTTATGACTTCCCATAAGAAAAAGTCTATATATTGACCGATCCTTGATGACGGTCAAATTATACCCGTAAAAGTCATCAACGTTGACCTTAAATCGAGATTAATAATGTATATTTCATATTAAATCACTCGTTTATATTTATTATTTAATGTTAAGTGATTATTAATATGATATTTGGTATTTAGTCGTTTTTATTATTTAAAGCCGATTTATTGTGCGATAATTATTGATTTTGCGATCACAACAAATCGAGAGGATTAATGTCATTCAGTCAATTATCTCAAGATAAGGAAGGAAGAAAATCGGAGCATTAAGTGGAAGATTAATCGGATCAACATGCAAGCCACAGTGGGGAGCAAGATAGACGAGAAAAACGATTAACGTGTGCAAAAGTAGGTTCGGTCGACCGAGCCTATAGCTTCGGTCGACCGAGTGTCACCTCTCGGTTGACCGAGTGTCAGCTTCGGGGCGGTTTCCGGCTTATATCGTGCTTATCTTCTAGAACCACCCTAAGTCAGCAAAAACCTCTATATAAGCAAGCAGCTACGAGAATTGTAATATACACCAACAGATACCTTAGAATATCATTCAATAAAATCACTCTATTTATATCTTGATACAATGTAGAATAATTTGAGGGTTTCCAGAGTTTAAGGGCTGCAAATTATGTAAGCCTTTATTTTCTGTTTCTTTTATTTTAAGTAATTAATCCCTCCCAATTATGCTTTATCGTTTGAATTAGTTAATCGTAGCTAGATGATGTAGATCTAGGCTATGACGTTAGGGATGTGGCGACGCCTTGTCTATGAGGATCCCATAACCTACGTCATATACTTAGTATTTATTCATGAATCGCTTAGTTTAATTAATGCGTATCTATGTTAATTTATATGATTGCTTTACGAATTCTTGTTTAAATCGTTCGTATGATGAAACACCGAGAGATATATTCTAGGATGTAATGCGGGGATGAAATCGTTTGGGTGACCGAATGGAATCATTCGGTCGACCGAGTGTCTATGCTCGGTCGACCGAGCCCCTATTTGTCCGTTAGTTAGTCCGCCACGTCTTTATGGTAGGTTTAGCTTAGTAGATTTATTATCTCGTAGGTATGGCCACGGCTACGTTGCTCGTCGGTTTTAATTAGCGTACGATTAGGAAATACCAATATAGGGCTCTAGGTCGGCTCATGAATGATCTTCCGGGGCTTTTACAACGAGATCTAGGTAGGTTTTGTATCAGGGAATTGACGTCACCTAGTTATACGTAGTTCGTAAACTAAATGAGACCTAAAAGGCAATTGTTAGTTGGACGAGGGCTTGAGCGATCGTTTAGAAGTACGCCTAACCAGGAATGTTGCCCGGACGAGGTGTAGATTTATCGGCATCCTTAGTGTCGTAAGCGTGCAAGTTATATGAGATGGATACCCAAAAGGTGAAGTCACGTAATGTAGCACGGTGATCTAGCAACCTAACCGGTGCTAAGTCAAGTTTAAGGGATGACTCCCGTAGCCAATCTAAGATAGATACAAATGGATTGACAATTAATAAGTTCAGTTTATTATATAAATTATCTAGGTCCAAACGATAAAGACTATAATTGGGGAGGTTAATTACGTTGTGTCGAGTCGTGTCTTTACTTTTCTTGTCTTATGTTGGTCGTAGACCGCCTTTATGTCCTTGACATGTATAATTAATTGTTTATATATGGAATGACCCACAATTGGTTCCCTGTGGGATCGACCTTGATTCACTATAGCTATACTACGATGGGCCTAGTCCTCTTGCTAGTATTGGTTTATGGTGGTCGAGTATATTATAACATGATTGACCACGTCATCAATCCTTTATGAAATGATTCATCCCTCTCATTTCTCGTCTAGTATATTCAATGTCTAACCCGCATGCTCTTGTGTTCATTGATCGGCCTTTTCTAAATGTCCAATATTTCCGGTAGTGTACTAGGTCAATTGTAGCCTAGAATTGGTGAGTCAATGTCGTATCCCACAGGGAATCTGGTCGAGTACGAAAGTCGGTCTCGTTCCTAGTTTAGGTCAACAAAGTCTTTGAAAAGGGTGATTTGTCAGATCACCGGTTCTACAAACTAATATGCACAAAAGAAAAGGGTTTAAACTATGAAAAACAAGATAGCCGAGCTATGATCCAACCCACTACTTTCTAGCCCTAACTCATTTCCGGAAGTGTTTCGATCTACTCTAATGTTCTCGGTTTCACTCGAATGGTGTCGTCTCATATTTCCGAGAATAGACATTATTTCAATAATCTACCCTCCTATGTCAGGTTCAACAGTCCGATGACCGGATTTAACTGACCTAACATGATCTACGATCGATGAGACGCTCATTAACAATGATATAAACCTCACACACAAAACCGAACAAAACAACTCAATCGGTTTTACAGGGTGATCCTAGAACCTCTTGTCCCGTATCCTCTCGCAAAATACATATGTAAAGAAGACACGTGTAATACGATTACCGAATCATGAATTCAACAACCGTGATCAAGCACAAGCTCTAGAACAACAATAACACCAAGAATTTAACAATCAACTCATCAAAACACTTCAATCAACAAGCTAGGATTCGATTTCGAAGATTTTCACATAACTCGACTGAAAATGGATTAGCTACTCATTATAACAAGAAAAATAACAAGAAATCAAACATTCAACAAAATTGAAAGCAAGGACAAGATGTAAATTGAAATAACGAATATATATAGCTGTAGAAAATCGAATCTCCGAGCGAAATCCCGTCAATAACACGTCAAGCTATCACCGAGATCCTACGGATTACAACGATCTACAACTAAACTAAGCTAATCTAATCTAATAGAAGATGAAGAAAAACGCTATATATATATATATATATATATATATATATATATATATATATATATATATATATATATGTACTATATGGATGAAGATAGGGGGTATTTAGTGTTTATAGTATATATGAAATCGTATATATATATATATGTATAGGCGTTCACCTAGGAAAGTAGGCGTTCACCTAGGAAAGTGCAGGCGCACGCCTAGCATGTAGAAAGTAGAAATTTGGACTGAAACTTTGGCCATTTTCAGCCCCGTAGGCGTGCGCCTAGCATTTATCAAGCGCGCGCCTAGCATTTATCAGGCGCGCGCCTAGCTGACACACCTTAAGTAAATTAGCCATAACTTTGTTTTTAGTCCTCAAAATCAAGTGATTAAAAATGCGTTGGAAAGCTGATTCAATTGTCTACAACTTTCATGAAGATGTCCAGTCCATAGAATGTCTCTAAGGTGGATCAAAACGCAGATCAATGGAAGGTATGGTTGTAGTACCAACGAGTTTTGATCCGTTTGAACGTTTAAGCTTCGGGCACACGCTCCTACCTTCGTAACTCGCATTCCGGCCTTCTCAAACACCTAATACCTGTACAAAATCACAACAAATACCACACGTAACCCCTACAGGACACTAGGGTGACCGAGAATGTATTAAAGCACCGGAAAAAAAGAGATTTCCGGACTTTTCGTCCTATGTCTCGAAATGATAACCACGGTGTAAAATACATCAAAATACAAACAAATGTCTCTGGAAACATATAAAACAAGGTATAAACGGGGTATAATCACATAGTAAATGATAGCCAATTTGACTCTCATCAACTACCCCCTACTTAGTGTTTGCTCGCACTCGAGCAAAGATGAGCGATTCAAAAATAAAGATGGAGTCTACATTGCTATCATACATCAAGTCTATAAGAATTGAAATGGTAAAATAGAAGTAATTGACACAAATGCAAAGGATTTAAGTTCAACCTTGTATTGAGAAAAGAATGTTTGTGTGTGTATAACTTCTTCATCATTCGTCACCTATGACCGGTTTATATTATAGACGTATAATGCACCGAGGCTACACCATGGGCTTATACTTCATAAACATCTCCACTTATCAAGGGCTATCGTCGTCTAGTATGGTCAAGCAGGACGTGAAGGGTTATAATGTTAAGCTAGGGTCGGGGCTAATGAAATGGATATTTATGATAAAAATAGAAAGAGAGGAAGTGCAAGTGAGCTTTACTGAACATCGAACATTAAAACCGAAGCTCTTCCATTCGTAGCAGCAGAAGACTCAACTCCGGACTAGATTAGGAAATGTACCCCTTTGATGTGAGTCAACTAGTTGATGCATTACACGATGTTTTATCCCCATTTCTCATGCATTTATTGATGGTCTTGTATCAATTTGAGTCATTAGTTTCTTAGTTTCACGCAAATGTGTAGATACTAATTATTATATAAAGTATCATGTTTTGATTAGTTTTGCACCGGTTATAGTAACCTGAGCGTCGTGTCGGGTTTACGCTTGGTATTGTTGTGTTGTATTGCAGGATTATAGGTTAACCAAGACCCCGAGTGATGCCATGTGTTGAGCTAAACATGTCTTTTGATGGCTAGAAGAGTATGTCAGAAGCTTACGAGTCCAAACGGATCATTTCTCGTTAGCGTTTCTACCGTAATCTATCTTCCAGCGACATTTAACCCACCTTCAAACGAGATTTCCAACGCATCTTGAATCACATCAAGCGAAGCTCTACAACTCAAGTTATGGCGATTTTGCTGAGCTGCTGTGAAATCGGCGCACGCCAACGTATTGTGGTTCACGCCGAACGTCATTGTAGCTATTCAGAGAGTTTCAGACCTTTTAGTGGAGCACGCCAGACCTTTAGCGGCATACGCCGAAATGCCACAGAAGCAGTTTTCAGCCATATAAACCCAATTTGGATCGAATTTTTACCGAACTTTTCATTCCCATCTTCTTCCCCAACACCCTAAAACTTGAAGACACCCTTCAAGGGCTCTTATAGCCCAATCTTAGCATTAGTTTAGTCAATTAGTCTACTTGTAAACATTGAAACATCCAATCTAGATCTTTTAGAGTCAATTTTGTGGAAGAATTTCATCTCCTTGGAGTGGGTTTCTCCATTGAAGAAGCTTTTGAAGTTAATGCAACTATTCTTCCTTGAGGTGTTTTCTATCTTGTTGGATACTTATTTTATTTACTTTTAGTGCTAATTTCATAGTTAGGAAACCCCTAAGTGACATTTGTGGTTTTATAGCCATGGGAGGCGAAGCTTTTGCTAGCCAAGATTATGTTTTTGTGATAGTTTTATCTCTATTAGTTGATTGCAATGTTAGTTTGTATTTCATAGCTTCATGTGTGTTGTTTATCTTTTCCTATTTTCATTGAATTGCTTGTTGGTGTTAGATTGATCACCTAGCACTAGCACACACACACACACTTAGTTGAGACCGAAAGGAGATGCTTGGTGTGGGAGAAGGAATAGGAAAACCGGAAGGTAAAATTGACCTTAATTGGAATTCGATTTCTTATCCGGGGAGTATTGACATTGTCTTTGCATTCAAGTTCATATCATGTTGAATCACTAGGTCTAGGGTTCTTAGACCAAGGAGGAGACATAGAGTAGTTTCATTCACTCGTATGTGGGGAAACTACTAGCTTAGGAATGCACCAGTAACACACACTTGAACACCAAGGGAAGGTTGGTAGGTAGTTCATTCCCATGATGCTAGTAGATATACTTGATCATTGCATTGTCTTGGCTTGGCTTTTTATCAGTTTATCACCCTTTGTAGTAGTAGATTTTTAGATACAATTACCTTCTTGTATTATTGCGACTTAGATCAAGATAATAATAGTTTTTCGGTGTTCAACCTCACAATCCTCGTGGATACGACCTTGACTCACCAACTAGGCTACAGTTGACCCGGTACACTACCGGTTAGACTGAACACCAGTAGGGACACGTCACCCTCACCAATATCAACACAACAAAACTCAATCCCCAAAAATTGGCATTCCATGAACTCTTATATATATATATATATATACAACTTCTTTTTTCTATTTTCTTTTCTTCTTCTTTTTTCCTTTCATTCTTTTCAAAACCACAAAAACGATCAAAGGCCGAAAATCCATATAATTCCACCTCATCCGGGATATCCTTATCTTTTACCATCACCACCGAGAGATACGTCACTCCACCACCCCACACCATATTAGAAAATGTGAAAACAATAAGCTCAATCTTGCAAGGTGGTCAAGGAAACGTAGACCGTAATAAAAGCTAAGGGCATTGGTAATTATGAGTTAGTAGCACAAAAAAGGTAAGTTTGGGTGGCGGTCTAACCACCCTACATAGGCTTAGAGGGGGAAATGAGGATATACAAATTAGGGATGGCATTTGGCTCTGATCGGGTCAAAGAAATGCCATAACCGTAATCTTGTACCTAACAATGACGACCTTTCTATTTCGCCTCGAAGTTAATAATATAAGTTCTAGGTAACCGGGTCATTAATAACTACCATAATCGTTCACTTGTCAAGGTGAGTCGTGAAGTTGAAGCTAACGTGATAGAACTATTCCGTTCTCAATAAAGATCCTTACTCAAATGAAATGCATTCGTATAATCACTATATGTTTATCAAAACAATACTGAAGGCACAATGTATCATCAACAATGCTAAAGCCATCAAAATTCTTGCAAAAATGACTCATTTACACTAAAGGGATAACAATCTCTAAGTATAACTCGTTCGACATGAAAAGAAAACATTGAAGCTAAACCAACCACCCCTACTTTAAAACGAAACACGAATGATAAGGGTAGAAAAGTTACCTTACAACCGGAAAAATGTGTGAGTACGATCATGTGGCATCCGTAAAAGTCCTCTCAGGGTACCTGTGCTAATATTTACAAGCAACCCCAAATATACGAGATACACAGGTATGGAGACAAAGAATCGAAACTAGACGGATCACCACAACTTATCAAAAATCAAAACACCATAAATGCCCCCCAAAACACACTTCTTCGGGTTATATTACAACAAAACTCACCCGATGTATTATACTACTAACTAAAGAAAGATGGGGAAACACAAGAGGAAATAAAAACAAAAAGAAAACACATTCTGAGTTTAGAGTCCTCAGCTCGACTTTCTACCCCAAACTATGTCAATGATAGCTATACCAAAGGAGAGCAAGCCGTTGCTTCTCCCTAGCAAAATCGTAGGAATTGAGCACCCCCTGAAAGTGAAATACAAAAAACATGGGGCTCAATCCACACCACCACGATTTGTTTGATGAGTCCATTGCACTGAACAACGAACTCACTTTCCCCGAACTAAAACATACTCCAAATAACAATGACTCAAACACCAAGTATGAACATTTAGGCTCAACATCAACAACAAACTCAATAGGATGCACCCCCGTAGGTATAACAGTAGGGTTTGACGAAGACGAAATAGGAATAGATGATTCAATAATAACAGGATTCATACCCTCTTCGTAGCATTTCTCCAGAGTGACTTCAAGCATACCTTCTTGTTCTCTCCTCTCAGCCTCCTTTCTCTCGATCAGTTGATCTACTTGAAGATCCAAGTTCCGTATGGCTAGCTCCAAGTTCCGTATGGCTAGCTCCAAGTTCTGTATGGCTACTTGCATCGTAGTCTGGCCATTACGAAACTCTCGAATCTCATCTTGGATCATTTCCTCCGTGTCAGTCTCTGATTCTTGAGGCGGAGGTGGAAGAGTATCGAGTTGTTGATCAAAGTAACTTGTGGCATTATCCCACGTATTCCCGTATGATGCGGTGTATGGGTTGAACTGATAAAATGGTTGTCTTTGGTAACCCATAGCACCGTAATTGTAATATCCGAATGGGTAAGGATAGGAGCCGTAATTGTAGTATGGATTCATTATCTGCAAATCAAGGAAACAACACAAACACAATCATGGTATCTTGTCACTACCACAACCGGAGTGTCTGGTGTGATCACAACAACAACAACAAATAAAAAAACTATACAAAGAAAACAAATAAGAAAAATGACCTAATCCTAAGAACTTAACTAACTTACAAGATATCAACCCGATTCCCCGGAAACGGTGCCAGAAAGCTTGATCGGCCTTTTCAAAGTGTCCAATCTTACCGGCAATGTACCGGGTCAATTGTAACCTAGAATTGGTGAGTCAAGGTCGTATCCCACAGGGAATCTGGTCGAGTACCAAAGTCGGTCTCGTTCCTAGTTTAGGTCAACACAGTCTTTGAAAATGATGATTTGTCAGATCATCGGTTCTACAAACTAATATGCACAAAAGAAAAATGTTTAAACTATGAAAAACAAGATAGCCGAGCTATGATCCAACCCACTACTTTCTAGCCCTAACTCATTTCCTGAAGTGTTTCGATGTTCTCGGTGTCACTCGAATGGTGTCGACTCCTATTTCAGAGAATAGACATTATTTCAATAATCTACCCTCTTATGTCAGGTTCAACAGTGCGCTGACCGGATTTAACTGGCCTAACACGGTCTAAGATCGGTGAGACGCTCATTAACAATGATATAAACATCACACACGAAACTGAATCTGAACAACTCTGTCGGTTTTACAGGATGATCCTAGAACCCCTTTTCCCGTATCCTCTCGCAAAATACATATGTAAAGAAGATACGTGTAATACAATTATCGAATCGCGAATTCAACAACCGTGATCAAGCACAAGCTCTAGAACAACAATAACACCAAGAATTTAACAACCAACTCATCAAAGCACTTCAATCAACAAGCTAGGATTCGATTTCGAAGATTTTCACATAACTCGACTAAAAACGGATTAGCTACTCATTATAACAAGAAAATAACAAGAAAAAAATTCTGAAAATTGAAATACTGAATATATATATAGCTGTAGAAAATCGAAACTCCGAGCGAAATCCCATCAATAACACGTCAAGCTATCACCGAGATCCTCCGAATTACAATGATCTACAACTAAACTAAGCTAATCTACCTACAAACTAATCAAATCTAATAAAAGATGAAGAAAAACACGGAAAATCGATCTATATATATATATATATATATATATATATATATATATATATATATATATATATCTTCATCCATATAGACATATATATATATATATATATATATATATGATCTATATGGATGAATATATATATATATATATATATATATATATATATATATATATATATATATATATATATATATATATATATATATATATGGATGAAGATGGGGGGTATTTATAGTGTTTAGTGAAATGTGACTGTTAGGCGTGCACCTAGGAAAGTGCAGGCACACGCCAAGCATGTAGAAAGCAGAAATTCGGACTGAAACTTTGGCCATTTTCAGCCCCGTAGGCGTGCGCCTAGCATTTCTCAGGCGCGGCCTAGCTGACACACCTTCAGTAAATTGGTCATTAACTTTGTGTGTAAACCTTCAAATCAAGTGATTCAAAATGCATTGGAAAGATGATTCAATTGTATACAACTTTCATGAAGATGTACAGCCCAGAAAATGCATCTAAGGTGGATCAAAATGCAGATCAATGGAAGGTATGGTTCTAGTACCAACGAGTTTTGATCCGTTTGAACGTTTAAGCTTCGGGCACACGCTCCTACCTTCGTAACTCACATTCCGGGCTTCTCGAACACCTAATACCTGTACAAAATCACAACAAATACCACACGTAACCCCTACAGGACACTAGGGTGACCGAGAATGTATTAAGACACCGAAAAAAATGAGATTTCCGGACTTTTCGTCCTATGTCCCGAAATGATAACCAAGGTGTAAAATACATCAAAATACAAACAAATGTCTCCGGAAACATATAAAAAGAGGTATGGGTATAATCACATAGTAAATGATAGCCAATTTGACTCTCATCCTTCATTCCCAATGACGAAATGGATCTATCGTTGGACGAGCAGTCTCTCATAAGCCGTTTCACAACCGAAGAGGAGAGGCGTGAGTACGTGGCTAACTGGATGGAAAGAGCTGTTGTTCCAGAGAGGTTATTAAATATGGAGAGTCTACCTAGTTTGATCAACAACTTGTTCCGAGATAATGGATGGCATGGTGTCCCCCAAATCCCATTAAGCTTTCATCACGTGAATCGGTCTATTGTGCGTGAATTATACGCCTGTGTAGCTACGATAGGGCTCAATGAACGGTGTATCATAGTGCGATGCGTTCCCATCATTTTGGATAATACATGGATCAACGACGAGTATGCCATTACAGAATATCCTCAAGGTTTGGATTTCTTTCTTTTCCAGATGTTCTGGAACTACTACAGTGTGACATGGTTGCCTTATTTGGGGAGACCCATCTGTGGGAACGCGTGAGGCTTCGGAGGCCTACCCGCCCTTCACCATGGTCGTGGTATGGTCCATTCCTTCCTTTCCCGATTACATTTCTTGCCAGCAATATGTATGGTACCGTCAACTACACGGCACCGAAATTTGATTTGTACGCGCTTGCATACGCATCTATTACTTCTTACTTTGACGTCGGATAGTATATTCTGTCTAGGATTCGTCAGATAGCAATGGGAAATGTAGGCAATGGATATATATTGTTGGTCCCTTGGGAAGGCTAACACAAGTTTAGGGGGGTGAATAAACTTGTCACCAAAAACTTTTCCTGAACTGGAATTGCCCCTGGAACTGAGTTTCTCCGAAACTCAAACTGATGCTTAGTTCAGTTTTGTTCCTGTCCCTTAATTTGTGCGGAGTTCAGTTAACTCAACTGAGTATAAGTCAATACTGACTTATATTTAGTCTTGTTAACTGGCAGCGGATATATTTTAGCCTTTAACAACTAGTTAACTTTGTTTCAGAGTGAAAACCAGATACATATAACTACAATAAAGTAAATGAATGCGTAAAGTAAATAAACAAGAATTATAGAGGTTCCAGGTGGTGTAATCTTGTACGTCCTCTCTTCCCCTATGATGCGGAGCAAAATTCCACTAGAACTTCTTTGAGATGGCCCGGTTACAAAAAGCTCTAAACTGATAGTCCTTGACTAATCCCTAGCTTCACTATCTAAACACTTGTAGAACATGTAGGATTGCTGCTCTTCAATTGTTTGAAACACTGGTCCTTGAAGGGTAGAATTGACTCTTCACCAGCTCATCACAAACACAATCTTCCTGACTGCACTCAACTGTCCTTCACACCTTCTTGGTGTTTCACAGTCTAAACCTTTGATAAAATCAAAGTTGAGACTTGAATCAATAACTATGATTCAATTGTGATTAGAGCTTTTCTTCTGGATAAATAAATTATGCACGGCTCTGAGTTTCTTCAAATGATAGATCTTGATTTTGCTTGAATGTTCTTGAAGAAATTTTGATATGTAATTAAGTACTTAGCAGGAATTCTTTTGAAATTGGCTTTCCCCCTTAATTAGATATTTCTTGACTAGATAGATTCTTTTTAATTCCTCCTGCTCCCTCCTTGTTGTTGTTGTAGAAGTAGTCTATTTATAGGGGTTTATTCAACTTTCATCATGCTTGAATCTTGTAACGGCTATATTTTCAAACCGTTCTGCTGTGTCAGTATTTCATTCAATAAAATCGCTTCCTTTATAAAGTTCAACTATACGATCAGTTTATTAAATGATTGCCACATAAAACTGAGTTTCCTTATCAGTTTTATGCTGATTTTATCACTTGTCAGTTCTTTGACTGACTTGGAGCGTTAACTGAGATTTTACTCTTCTTCAAATATCAGTACTCCAGTTTTCATCTGATTATAATTGACTTAATCAGAGTACACCATGACTCATTATCATCTAAGAACTCATTGTCCTTATGATTCTTAGGTCTTCATACAAGATCCATAAAGTCAGTTCAGGTCACCACAATCTTGCCTGAAGTCTAACTTTACAGTCTCGACTTGTAATCTTCATAACCGAGTTTGAACTCTCAGTTCTTCAATCTTCTACAACTGAGTCTGTGACCCTCAGTTCTTCATCTATTGAGTTTGATACCTCAGTTCTTCAGTCTTCTGGATAAGCCAACTGAGTCTGTAACCCTCAGCGAACTTACCTTCTTCAGTTTTCATGTTGGTGTGCTCTGTTTTTCAGTTCCTTATCGAATCTCAGTTTAACTAAATCTCAGTTCTCGGCCTAGAACTATTACAGTGCTTGTCTGATTTAACCTATACAAATATCAGACTCCATGAAATCCTATACATTGATATCTAGACATCTTTTTGCTTTGCACTATAACAGCTAGTTATGACACTTCATCAATGGGGTTTAGAACAATAACTGATTAAGCGATGAATCATCATCAAAACATAAATTTTATTTCCAACAATTTCCCCTTTTTTGATGATGTCAATACCCTCCTTAAAAGCAATGCAAAAAGATAAAACACAATACAGTAAATAACGCAATGAACAGAAAAACTGAGAATTTATTTGATAACTGAGTTACAAGATAGAGTAATAAAATACAACATAATAAAAAGAACTAGAAGATAGTTTCTTTTTACTTGGCAGATAGAGAAAATAGATTATCATAAGTTTCTGCAACAGATCTCATAGCATCATTTGTAGCTGTGCTTTCAATTCCATGGATGCTTGCCCAAATGTTCCATGATTCAGATAGATTGTGCTTCCTGAAAAATTTGTTTTTGAAAAGAACTGCGAAAGTGAAGACAGTTGCCCTTAGTCTTTCATTGGTGGCTGTTCTCAGTAGATTTTGAACAAATTCAGGTTCAGCCTTTTCAATTTTCTCTGTTTGTTTATCTATAATACCATCTGCTTCCCATTTCATCAGTTTATTCCAAATAGTGCATGAGCACCTTCTGCATGTGTAGGAACGATTCTAGAGATTCTTCTCTTGATACTCCTTCCTTTTCTGGTAAGTTTCTAAATAAACTGTATAGTCGAGAATCCAAACCAACTCTCTTGTCAGTCGGTTCTGAGTATTTAACAATCAGCTTCATTTCTTCATCAGTGAAATCTCCTCTTGCTTTCTTCAGTTCATTCAATTTATCATCAACATTTGTAAGGACTTGTGGCATCTCAGCTGCATGGACTTTTAAGATATCCAAACTTTCCCCCTTATTGACATCATCTTTATGAATCAGGCTCTTGATGTAAGCGTTCAATGTTTGTTGAGTTGATGCCAAAATGGTTTGAGCCACAACTGAGTCCTTCATGCCCTGTTCCATTAAGATCATTCTATCTACCAGATTGTTAAGAATAATTTCCCATATATCTTGAGTTTCATCTCTTCTTGTATCATGCTCGATGGTTGTTTTCCGAAGCTCAAGCGTGGTGTTTTGACAAGTTATCGTTGACGATATCCATTTTCTTTTCAAGATTGCTTCTTTCATCTTTGCTGGCTTCTAAGGCATGTAGAACCTTTCCAAATAAGTTGTTATCGTCTTTCTGAATTCTGATTATCTTATTATGATAAAACTTAATGAGATCAACCTGAGTGGGTAAATCTTTTGAACTTCCTGCTTGTTGTTCTTTTCCTTTGTTTGTCTCATCCTCAGTTGGTTTAGCTTGCTTTAGAGGTGAGAGAACAACTTGCTTTAGTTTTTCTCTATATTCAGCCGATTGTCTTCTTTCTTCAGATTGTTTCTTAGCTTCTTCCAAGCTTGATGGGTCAATGACTTTTGCAGGTGACAGATGTACGTTGAGTTCATCATCTGACTCTTCTCCAGGCATGTTTGCCACAGTTCTTGCTATTTCAAGTGTAGACTTGTCAGTGGGAGATTGGTAACCTCCTTCTTGTTCTTTATCTTGCTGTGTTTCAGATACACTTTCATAACTTGAACTTCCACTGCTTTCACCAGAACTACTAGAATCATCAGCAGTGTTATGTTCTGTTGCAGTTTCCTTTTCTTGTAGAGAGGCAAGAATCTCTTTTTGTAAGTTAGGATCTTCCTGAAAATCATCATCATCATCATCGTTCTTTTTGGAACTTCCCCCAGCTATGGCTTCCTTCCAATAACTGTTTCTGATCAGCGCATACCCTTGATTTAAGAACTCATCGGTATTGATTATCTCCGATAGATTTGTAATGTTGTATAAATCAAATACCCATTTCTCGGTAATTTCCATTTCTGCCTGCTGACTTCTTTGATTGTCAATGGAACTGAGTTTCCAAGTTCGATATCTGCTCAATCGCTCATAATCAGCTGTCATTAGTTCACCATGATCAGTTGTGGATTTAAATGGTGTGAGAGTGTCCTCTGATTCTCTTGTGATCTCTTGCTCTTTTCTTGGAATAGAATCTTCAATTTGCATGGGATCAGTCTGCATAAGATCGGTTCTGCTGGTTCCTCCCTCAGCAGTGTCTGGGACGACTGATGTCTCTTTTTCGATAACAGAAACTGAGATTATCGGCTCAGTTTCCAAAATTTTCTCACTTACAAGTTCTTCAACAACTTGTTTTTCACTAGGTTCAAGTTCCAATTCAGTAACATGAACTTCATTCATTGTATGCTCAGTGGGTTCTTCTTCAATGATTTGCTCATCCAAGTGAATAACTTTGGTTGATTCTTTTTTTGCTTCAGCCTCTTTTTCCTCAGGGTGAGGAGCTGAAAATTCTTGTATTGTTTCCTCGTGTTCCAATCTGGGGGCCGATTCTTGAGAAGTAGACTTGGATCTTGAAAGCAACATGAGCATATTCGGTCTTTGTTTCGTCAATCGCCTCTTTCATCACGGTCGATTCTTCATCAACATGCTCGGTTCTCGTGGTCCGTTCCCCCGAGTTTCGGCTTCTTCCTTCTGTATGACAGTTTCAACAACTTGTTCTTTGTTGACAACTTCAGTTTCCATTGTCACTTCTTTTTCTTGTGACTGTGTAGATGGTTCTTGAATTGGTAATACTTCAGTTACCAAAACTGGAGTAGGCTCGGTGAGAGTAGCTTCAGTTCTTACTACTGGTGTTGGTGACACTTCTGTTGGTTTCTTAGTAACTTGATCAGTTATGCCTTTTTCTGTATCTTCCAACTGTTTTCTTCTTTTCCTTAAATCTTCAATCTGTTCCAAAACTTCATCTCCAGTTGCAGGTTTCTTCGATTTCCTGCTTTTCTTCTTTTTAGGTTCATTTACAGATTTCTCAGCTTTCCTTTTTCCAGCTTTTTCTTCCTTAACAACAATCTTCCCATCAGCAACTGGTGTTTCTTTTCTCTTTGCGATTCCAAAATGGTCTAGTATTCTTTGGACTACTAATGCAAGAGTTTTCTTGTGATAAAATCGACCCTTTTTTACATCAGTTTTCTTCTTGGGTAAGTCAATTGATTGTGCCGTCAATCGATCAAACAGATACCTTGGCCAATTGAAACTTTCTTCAAACCAAATCGCATATAGCAAATCTAATTTTGCTCCAGATAGATTGCTAAAGTTTCCTGCATTTCCAATTATGCAATTTGCTAACATCTTTGAGAGAAAATTAAATTCTGGCTTGAGTAAGCTTGTGCTCCCGGTCTGTGAGACAACAGATTCTCCATTAATCGCTATATCTTTCCATAGCTTCTCCTTTTGTTCCTTAGTTAGCTTGATGGCTGCTGATCCTCCGGATTTGTCAAATCCAAAGATGTCTGCAATTAGATCTTCAGTGACCTTGATCTCCTTACCATTGACAGTGGTGGTGTAGGTGTGTGTGTCTTCTCATTCTATAGTTGTCTTCCCAAATTCATAGAAGTCTCAATGCTTTCTAGACAAACACTTTTCAGATCGATGTTGAAGGCAGCCTCCAATCCTTTAATTTTTCGGATTTTTGTTGCAATTGAATTGACTAGAGTTTGATCAATATACTTTGCAATATACTGGTCAAGAGATACGATCATTCCGGGTTCAACAAGAGTGAAAGTCATTCTTCTGGATTTGAATGAGAGTTTTGAAAATTTGAGATTCAGAGAGTAGATTCAAAATTTAAGAGTAGGTACGGTATATCAACAGCTGTATGCGTTCAGTTTTGCTCTTGTGCTGAATTCAAAAACTCAGTTGTAAATACAACTCAGTTTTGTGAATTAAGCTCCTTAGTTCTCAGCTAGCGATATTTCTCCTGCAAAACAAAATAATAAATTTTTGGTACCCATATCTGTTTGGGTCCTAACTGATTAGCTTTCGATGATACAACTGTATTTTTAACTTTATACCTTTCTTGATATTTTGACTGAGTAAAGTCAGCTTTCACAAACTTTTCCTGTTTTGTCTTAACATCTTTAGGTTTGTTCAGTTTGTGAAACTGATGTGATGGTTCATTCCAATCTTCATCAGTGGGAAATAATCTTCCTTTCCCTCTGAGTTTATTATTCCATGAATGATCTTCATTCTTAGATGGATATGATTTGAAGATTTTTCTTACTGATCTCGGATCGCTTTTCGTTTTCGGCCTTTCCGAGTCTTCCTGTAAAATCTGTTGACTTGGTGAATTTTACCAACTGATTTTTCAGTTTTATCAGTTTGTGCGTTTGGCTATGCTGAGTTTTTGTCGGTTCTAATAATTTTATCAGTTTTCTGAGTTTCTGACTTTTGAGTAGTCACAAATTTTATTGCAACTGATCTTGGTCTGAACTTAGAATTATACTGATTATCAAACCCTAAACCAGATCTATCTCCAAATGGTTTTCCTGGTTTGAATTGAACTCTGGAAATTGGATCAACTGATGATTCTGTGATGTTTATTGCTTTTGTTGGTATATTGGTTGGTCGAATTACCCTGGTTCCATTATTAGCCTTGATTTGATTGATTTCGGCATTCAATCTCGAAATTTCAGTTTTCAATAACTTTTTCTCCTTTTTGATATTCTCATAATTCTTTTGAATTACCACTAATTCCTTTTTGAGTATGTCCAAGGTTTTATTGAAATCATCATTTCTTTGATTGTTTATGGTAGTGTGAGTGCTGGATGTAGATGCGATTACCTCCTGATTTTTGATAGGTAGATCTTCTGTCGAGGAATCATCATCAATTAGAACTTGTTTTCCTTTATCAGTAGCATTTGCCTGTGTAGCTCCTAGCAGTATGATTTCTTCATCACTTTCACCTCCATGACTTGTAGGTAGAGTCTCATCAATATCTTTGGCTTTTGCACTGGATGGATCTTTGGTCAGTTTTTCTTTTATATAATTAGCTACTCGTAGTAACTCTCTTTCTGCTTCTTCTGAAAGATCTCTTAGGGATGGAAATCCTCAGGATTCATCATCAACTTTCGCATTAAACTCAATGTCATCATCATAACTGAAATGAGGTTTTGGATTTGTGTGAGAGCTTGTAGTACCGAATCTTTCAAATATTTGATCCCGGATATCATAGACAACATTCTGCAATTAGTCAGTCAGGGGGTTATTAAGCCAGCTTCTAATTCTAGATGTATCCATTTAATTTTGCTAAGGTATTTCAGTAAGGGGTCTTCAACAACTGGTTTATAAGATATCTTATGATACTGAGGTTCAGTAATGGATCTCTTCAAAATAGAAGCACCGCTCCGATACCAATTGTTGGTTTCAAAAATAACTGATGCACAATTATCTCCTTGAGCAGTAACAACTCGGATCTCCTCCAAAAGGAAGAACTTGCTCCGATACCAATTGTTGGTCCCTTGGAAAGGCTAACACAAGTTTAGAGGGGGGGTGAATAAACTTGTCACCAAAAACTTTTCCTGAACTGGAATTGCCCCTGGAACTGAGTTTCTCTGAAACTCAAACTGATGCTTAGTTCAGTTTTGTTCCTGTCCCTTAACTTGTGCGGAGTTCAGTTAACTCAACTAAGTATAAGTCAATACTGACTTATATTTAGTCTTGTTAACTGGCAGCAGATATATTTTAGCCTTTAACAACTAGTTAACTTAGTTTCAGAGTGAAAACCAGATACATATAACTACAATAAAGTAAATGAATGCGTAAAGTAAATAAACAAGAATTATAGAGGTTCCAGGTGGTGTAATCCTGTACGTCCTCTCTTCCCCTGTGATGCGGAGGAAAATTCCACTAGAACTTCTTTGAAATGGCCCGGTTACAAAAAGTTCTAAACTGATAGTCCTTGACTAATCCATAGCTTCACTAGCTAAACACTTGTAGAACAGGTAGGATTGTTGCTCTTCAATTGTTTGAAACACTGGTCCTTGAAGGGTAGAATTGCCTCTTCACCAGCTCATCACAAACACAGTCTTACTGATTGCACTCAACTGTCCTTCACACCTTCTTGGTGTTTCACAGTCTAAACCTTTGATAAAATCAAAGTTGAGACTTGAATCAATAACTATGATTCAATTGTGATTAGAGCTTTTCTTCTGGATAAATAAATTATGCACGGCTCTGAGTTTCTTCAAATGATAGATCTTGATTTTGCTTGAATGTGCTTGAAGAAATTTTCTTGATCTGTAATTAAGTACTTAGCAGGAATTCTTTCGAAATTGGCTTTCCCCCTTAATTAGATCTTTCTTGACTAGATAGATTCTTTTTAATTCCTCCTGCTCCCTCCTTCTTGTTGTTTTAGAAGTAGTCTATTTATAGGGGTTTATTCAACTTTCATCCTGCTTGAATCTTGTAACGGCTATATTTTCAAACCGTTCTGCTGTGTCAGTATTTCATCCAATAAAATCGCTTCCTTTATAACGTTCGACTGTACGATCAATTTATTGAATGATTGCCACATAAAACTGAGTTTCCTTATCAGTTTTATGCTGAGTTTATCACTTGTCAGTTTCTTGACTGACTTGGAGCGTTAACTGAGATTTTACTCTTCTTCAAATATCAGTACTCCAGTTTTCATCTGATTATAATTGACTTAATCAGAGTACACCATGACTCATTATCATCTAAGAACTCATTGTCCTTATGATTCTTAGGTCTTCATACAAGATCCATAAAGTCAGTTCAGGTCACCACAATCTTGCCTGAAGTCTAACTTTACAGTCTCGACTTGTAATCTTCATAACCGAGTTTGAACCCTCGTTCTTCAATCTTCTACAACTGAGTCTGTGACCCTCAGTTCTTCATCTACTGAGTTTGATCCCTCAGTTCTTCAGTCTTCTGGATAAGCCAACTGAGTCTGTAACCCTCAGCGAACTTACCTTCTTCAATTTTCATGTTGATGTGCTCGTTTTTCGTTCCTTATCGAATCTCGGTTTAACTAAATCTCAGTTTCTTATATTCTCAGTTCTCGGCCTAGAACTATTACAGTGCTTGTCTGATTTAACCTATACAAATATCAGACTCTATAAAATCCTATACATTGATATCTAGACATCTTTTTGCTTTGCACTATAACAGCTAGTTATGACACTTCATCAATGGGGTTTAGAACAATAACTGATTAAGCAATGAATCATCATCAAAACATAAATTTTATTTCCAACATATATTTTCCCCGTATCTGATCACAGCTATGTGCATGAGGTCAGCCCGGGTGCCCGAATATGATGATGATGACGTTACATATGGTCATGATGACGTTATCACCTACGAAAATTTTAATGATGAATGAAGCAAACATAGATGAGTTCAATATGACATTGCTTGACAATCGGTCGATGTCATCTTCAATAATCCGGTTAAGGGTTTATTTAAGTAACATTGTCTACTAATTTGATGTTGTCTTATTTACTTTGATGTTTACAACTTTAAAAAACCAAGTTTGTCTTGTATTACACTACCTCTGTAAAACGAACAGTTGTTGTGTAACTGTCGAAGCAAAAATAGTCGATAGGAAATGATAAGTAGTAAAAGCATACGGGGCTTACAAACATAAAAAGAAAGAGTAATGATACATTGGCTTACATACGAGGCTTACAAACATAAAAAGAAAAGAAAGAGTAATGATACATTGTCTTACATACGGGGCTTACAAACATAAAAATAAAGAGTAATGATACATTGAGATAACAATAAGATGACGCTTAAATAAACCAAGGGTGATCATTAAATACGATAGGATGACGCCTAAATAAATGCTCTTCAATGTTTAGTAATCACCACATTAAACACGACGTGATTTTCTCTAGGTTGATCAACGACTTCAAAGCTGCATTCATCTCCAACATTTAGGTCATTGCCTGTAATGAAATCATTCAACCCGCTTAAACAAACTTGTTGATAGTTTGCGATAGAAGCTACAATTCTAGCACGCCATGATTCCCTTGTGGCAATTCGCAATTCCACGGTCTTGTTTCGCAACATGTCGTTTGTTTTAGCAAATAGAATTGGAATATTCTACAAATCACAAACAAATTTAAATACTGTTACAAAGTACAATGAGGAAAAAAGATAAAACAAGAAAACAACAAAAATATTTTAACATATCTCACCATATAACCATGTGAAAATGCCCAGTTTGCCAGCGTCATCTGAAAATGGGGATTTTGGTTACCTACACATGCATCATCATCTGCATCATCTTCTTCACTCTCGGACTTAGAAAAAGTCTTCCATAATAAGTGTGATCCAGCACAATAGTGTCGAAAGTGAAATCCCTTATGTGTTCAAACACTATAAACTCCCCCTCATTCAAGTCATGAGCGGCCACATACTCCTCCCAACCTTCCCCAAAGAAACAAAGAATTCCATTTCTTGCGGCTCCAACCCTCACTTCCCATGTCCTTAATCGGCTTTTGAGAACGGCTCTATCTAGGTTCCTCAGCGTGTCGTTCAATCTATTAACGTATGCCGAAGGTTTTATGAAAAAAGAAACATATCACGTTTGTTCAATCATAATATAAGTCATATAAATGTAAGTTAATTAATAATGACATACCAAACTTGTTGCGAAACCGCCACCAAGAACTTTAAAGAAACGATCAATATCCATTTGCTTCACTGTAGATTAAAAATGAATGAGTAATCAGAATTGGAATCACAATTTAAAAACTTCAGGTTGTTTTAATACCTGAAGTTCTTTTAATTGATCGTTCTTGCATAATTATTTAGGATGTCTCATAGTATATATAGGGATAATGGGGCGGGACTGAATATGGGATCTAGGGATTTTACGACGATAATATTGTCGTCAAATGGCCTCTTACGTCGATAATATTATCGTCAAATGGCCTCTTACGTCGATAATATTGTCGTCAAATGAGAATCCTTGCCTTGTGTGGTCGCTGTCGGTGGGTCCCACACGTCAAGTGGTGGTGATTTATGACCGTAGGCAGGACACATGGGTATAGTGTCAAGTCTTGTCATCAGTCGTGCATGATTTTACGACGATAATATTTTCGTCAAATGGCCTCTTACATCGATAATATTGTCATCAAATGAGATTCCCTGCCATGTGTGGTCGCTGTCGGCGGGTCCTACACGTCAAGTGGTGGTGATTTATGACCGTAGGAAGGACACATGGGTACAGTGTCAAGTCTTGTCATCAGTCGTGCATGATTTTACGTCGATAATATTGTTGTCAAATGGCCTCTTACGATGATAATATTATCGTCAAATGAGATTCCCTGCCATGTGTGGTCGCTATCGGCGGGTCCCACATGTCAAGTGGTGAGTTATGACCGTAGGCAGGACACATGGGTACAGTGTCAAGTCTTGTCACCAGTCGTGCATTATTTTATGATGATAATATTATCATCAAATGGCCTCTTACGTCGATAATATTGTCTAGAGTAATTGTACTTCATACTATGCAAATTTGTCACGGCTTGCACTTTTACACACTTGACAACTCTATATATACCATGAGCTTTTACACTACCTCTGTATAACCCTCTATTTTACTTCGCCTTAATCACAATGTCTGAACCGATTTCCCTCCTCTAGAATGGCATGAACCAAATTCCCCGAGTATGATGATCCTCCATGGAATCCTCATCAACCTTTGTTGGTTAATGACGGGTTGTATTGATCACCATTACGACCTTCAGACACTGAGGTTGAGGTTAAGAACATAAGAAGAGCGTCAAAATTGGATTTGGATATTTCAAGATAGAGTTATTATCGGAGAGATGAGAATTGCATGGGAGAGTCTACCTATCAAGATGAAGAGTCTCTTACGCAGACTTTCGTTGGAGCGCCTCGCAAGTACTCCCGCACCGATATCGACTATGAATAGATCAATTGTTCGTGATTTCTATGCAGTTGTCAGGCCAAACATAGCTGAGGAGTACCGCCCCATAGCATCAGGGGTGCACAAATTACATGGAGAGATGTTGCCTTCGAGGTGGACTGGATCAATAACTACTATGGTGTACGTGGAGTTGAAGCATCTAGTGACTTCTTCAATGGGGCTTCGAACGTTCGTGAATTGCAACGTCTAATTGCTCGCTGTCAACTGCCTACCGAATGGGAGCGTGTTATGATCAAATGGTTTGCCAATAGCGTCTATGGTACTATACACACTCTTGAACCGCCATTTGATTTGTACGTTTTGGTGTACGAGTTTCTCCATTACGAAGTTGACATTGGACGTTACATCATTAGTAGGATTTGTGACATATCGCTTGGCAGTAGTGGTGATGGTTATATCTATTATCCATTTCTTATCACGGCTATCGCAAGAGATTTTAACGTACCGGAGTATGACACGGATGACATTTCTTCGGAAACCTCCCCTGTCATCTATAGTGACCACCATTGGTTTGTTTAAGTATTTTATCGTATTTATTGTTTGCCAAATTTGTGTGTGAGGTCATCGAGTTATGTTTCCCTACATGTACAATGAAGAAAGTTACCTCGTTGTAATTTTCATCGAGTTGCATATATGTCTATGTTTCCTTTCAATAAAAATGTTGTCGTTTAATAAAAGTTGTTTATGTTTACATACGGTTCCTTGTCGTTTAATAAAAGTCGTTGTATTATCTTCAATTGAATAGCATTTCTTATTAATTGGTTGATTGGTTGAGAGAGTTAAAGCAAACGCTATCTGCCTCTTTTGATTTCAATTTGCATTGTGAAACTAAATAATTAACATAGGACAATGTAGTTGGAGCTTTGATCGATGCAATCAATTACTCTAATGCTATAAAGTTGGCTCATTTTTCGCTACTCTGTAGCTGGTGGTGTCCTAATCACATGTGAGGAGAAAGAGGATGTATTCCACCATTAATGCACTTACTGTGTTAAAGTTGCAAATTTTTGTTGTATGATTTCTTGTTTTTTCTTTCTTTTTCTCGCAATTGTAATGGATGATCTTCGACGATCATATGAGGTGGTTCTTCCATCTCTAGTAGAGAGGACTATCACATTGATTTGCAAAGAAAGAAATCAAGAACCTCCAAATCAAGAAGTACGGCAAATGCTAGTTGTGACTAGTCTCTAGTGTATGAAACGGACCCGATTTAACAAAACGAAACGAAAGCAGTAAAAAGAAATTACTTGTATTACTGTTCAATTTTTCGATTTGTTGTTTCTAATTATTTCATTACTCTTTCTTTTTAAGTTTGTAAGCCCAGTTGGATACTTGTTGACTAACCACCTGTAGAATGACGGAACTCCTATTTTCACTCTCAGAATCTCTCCTCTTTCTCTATGGATTTTCTCAGACTTTGCTCTTGATCAGTAATCGTACTGTTTTGTGATCTTGTGCTACATCAATTCCTACTTTCCCACACACTTTCTGCTTCACTTCATCCAAAGTCATATCGGTTTTTACACGAATCAAATAAAATTTTCCTTTTCTATAGGTTATGTAGAAGGGTTGGGGTAGAAGTATGAGCTCAATATGACATTGCTTGGCAATCGGTCGATGTCATCTTCAATAATCCGGTTAAGGGTTTATTTAAGTAACATTGTCTACTAATTTGATGTTGTCTTATTTACTTTGATGTTTACAACTTTAAAAAACCAAGTTTGTCTAGTATTAATGGCTCCAAATTGTTAAGTATTCGGTCCGATGAAGGAAGTTATAGACTTTGTTGAAGTTGCGGATTTTGGCGGATGATTTCAGTTTTTCTCTCTTCTCATAATTAGTATAACCGATACAACGCATTAAAGATAACGGTAAATAGCATATGAAATGGTTGCAAGAATTCTAAATAGCCATGTATTTCACTATTTTAGAATAACGAACCATTGTTGAGCAAAAATTCTAAATAACCATGCAAGCAATCCAATAGGCAAGTGAGAATTCTAAATAGCCATGCAAGCACTCAAAAAGTTGAGTAAAACATAAACGATTACAGACCATTGTTCTCGAAAAGACAAAACAAAAGTCGTCAGTCTTTCATACATCAAGTTAACAATCTAAATTATACTATACATTGAGTGGGCCAGCCAAATTAGGTGGTGTAGGACATTGGTATTTTCTGTGTCCAGGAAGACCGCAAGTTGAACAATTTTTTATACGCCGGCCTACCGAAAGTATCCTCCTAATCCTGGAAGCTTTACGTTCTCCGTTTGAACGTATCCTCTTCGTTCTACGTCGGCCTCATTTTCGTCCATGCCGTATCCAGTCTCCCGACACATTATCCCTCTCAATAGGTGAAAGAATAACGTCTGTTCGAACATTATATGGGAGTTTCCAATGTTCTTCAATAGGAACAGGAAACACGTGGCCTTCATAAATACGTTTGAAGCACACCGCTTTGAAATAAGGATGACAACCGTCATAAATGCTCAAAAGACGTTCTGCGACTGCTGCAGTGGCATGTACACATGGTAGCCTATATGATTTCCACTCTCCACAATAGCACTTCTGCTCATAGAGATTAACTCTGCTGCTGCTATCAAGGTTCGACACATGAAACTGAATGTCGTCGATGGGATAGAGCGTGAAGTATATTCTACGATGAACGGATCCATCACATTCGTTTCAACTTCTGGTGCTAATACACTACTACAGCCGTATGCTAACTCTCTCTGCTCATTATACCAACATTGTAACGTCTTCCTAACGAACTCGAGCATATTCGTTATAGTCATGTTCCGTGCCTCGAGAAGTACAGCATTGAAGCTCTCAACATAGTTGCTTGTTATGATAGCGTATCGCGTTCCAGGAAAACATGCCTATGCCCAATATTTCACTCCGACATTCTCCAAATAAGTATGAACCTCCTCATCTTTCTGATTAATCTCCTCAAACAATATTTTGAACTCCCGTTCTGAACAAGTGTAAGCTGCTTTCTTCAATGTCACCTAAAAATATCTTTTCTTACCGTAAGTGTCATTGACGTTCATGTCAAGGTGGTGGTAGCAATATCCATGGTAAGCATCTGGAAACACTCTTTCAAGGGAAGACTTGATTGCCTGATTTCTATCGGAGATAAATGACAAATCTCCAAGATCCTCACGTTCTCCGATTGCCTTATTCAAGTGGTTAAAGAAATACGTCCATGAATCATTACTCTCACCATCGGCTACGCCAACGGCCAATGGAAACAAGTGATCACCCGCATCTACTCCGACGGAAAATAATAAAGTCCCCCATACTTATTCTTCAAATGAGTACCATTTACGCATAGTATAAGATGACAAAATTTGAATCCAACAATACTAGGTCCCAACGCCATAAAACAATACTTGAACCTACCCATGCTATCCCTTTCTATGTGTGTCAATGTATTGGCATTTGCTTCCTCAACCATGTGAAAGTAGCCAGCCAACTTACTGTAAGACTGTTCTGGAGTTCCATCAATCAGACGTAAAGACTCTTGTATACATCTATAAGCTTGGCCATAACTAAGGGATAAGCCGAATTCTTTATTCACCGCAACTTGGACATTCTTTGCTTTAAATTTTCCCTTAAGTTCAATAATGTCATTCCTTACCAAACGGCCTATAGAAGAAGGTGTGGCTTGAGCATGCTGATTAGTTATGTTTTCCAGTCCACATGTATGTTTTGCCTCATACTCGGTTATCTTGAAATAGTAGACATCGTCACACTCAACCTTCCTACCATTCAACATCCATTCACATTTCTTCGATCTCTTACATTCCAAATACAGTTTATCCTTATCAAACATTTTGAGTTTGAACTGATACCTATTCTTCATTGCGTGATATCGTAATATGTCACACATCTCATCTTTATTTTTGAACAACCTTCCAACATAAAAACCATCTTCGTCTTCAATGGTAATCGTCCCTGTGCTAGGGCACAACGGTATTTAAATTGGCGGAAGACTGTCTCCAAAATCACCTAAACACTCCTTCCGTCATGACTGCTATTGCCATATGTGTGTTGGGATTCAACATGGTGTGCAACACTGTGGTTTAAAAACGAACCGCCTAGGCCAAAACTTGGTTGAACTAGAATAGTCGCAACACTACAAATCATTGTAGGTGGAGCGTTATGACTTGTATTCAGAATTTGGTGTCCACCACGTAATCGACGACTTGTATTCACAACTAGTATATTCGGAGCTGTTGTAGCGTCGTTAAAAGGTTGACTAGAGCTACCAAATAGTAGTTCAGTGAATGATGTATTCGGTACCTCATTGAGTATATGATCAGACAAGTATGGTGTATCAAAAGCCCGTAATCTGGCATATGATCCGATCGTTCTCTTCCATTATCAAGAGTATAAATTTCAGGAACCCTTGCTGAGAAAATCTCTGGTTGAGCACAACGAACAAGATTGTCATCGTTACTGGGAAAATCTTCACCGTAGTTTTATTCATTTAAATCAATCGTGCACTCATTTAAATCAATCATGGTCTCATTCATATCTCTCAGAGGATCATAACTAACCACTTTTTTCGGCATCAACACATAGTTTCACAGGAATATTTGCTAATTTTGCACAAATGGAGGTGTTTGGTGTGTTCCACCGGTCGTGTACAAGGCTTTAATGTTCAACTTATACCCAAGAGGATCAATGCCGGCTCTCTTGTAAATTTTCTCCTTCATTTCGTCAAATGAAATATTCATGTTCACGCAAGTGATATAAACAGTTCCATTCGAATAAGACCATTCTTTACCGGATTTGTGATTCCACTTCCCATTCAAAGTAAATGAAATACCCAACATGTTGTCACCTGAGAAAAAAATCAATAATCACTCGTCAATATCTATAAGTAATTTGAAACTTTGAAATAGGTCTGTGTATGCATATATGTGTGTGTGTATATATATATATATATATATATATATATATATATATATATATATATATATAAGGGTGTGTGTATGTATAAGGGTGTGTGTGTGTGTATATATATATAGGGAAATTGTACACACACATATAAATATAATGACAACTTCTACGTATATCTATTATTAGTCCTAACAATTTCTATGAAAATAGAGATGACATTACACAATCCTAACACACATAATGCCCGCAACATTCATATCGAGTCGTCTCTCTTTTCATGTAAGTTGTTACAACTAATTATAAATATATGTAAAGTCGTGTTTATGAGATTGTGCATATAAATATACATGACACAAACAAACACATACAAAGTCCAAACCCTTATGATATCCGTTTGTGACTGTATATATTTATACATACCCGGACACAAACAAACACACACGAAATCCGAACCCTTATGATATTCGTTTATGACAGTGTTCCACCGGTCGTGTACAAGGCTTTAATGTTCAACTTATACCCAAGAGGATCAGTGCCAGCTCTCTTGTAAATTTTCTCCTTCATTTCGTCAAATGAAATATTCATGTTCACGCAAGTGATATAAATAGTTCCATTCGAATAAGACCATTCTTTACCGGATTTGTGATTCCACTTCCCATTCAAAATAAATGAAATACCCAACATGTTGTCACCTGAGAAAAAATCAATAACCACTCGTCAATATCTATAAGTAATTTGAAACTTTGAAATAGGTCCGTGTATGCATATGTGTGTGTGTATATATATATATATATATATATATATATTTATTTATTTATTTATTTATAAGTGTGTGTGTATGTATAAGGGTGTGTGTGTGTATATAATATATAGGGAAATTGTACACACACATATAAATATAATGATAACTTCTACGTATATCTATTATTAGTCCTAACAATTTCTATGAAAATAGAGATGACATTACACAATCCTAGCACACATAATGCCCGCAACATTCATATCGAGTCGTCTCTCTTTTCATGTAAGTTGTTACGACTAATTATAAATATATGTAAAGTCGTGTTTATGAGAGTGTGAATATAAATATACATGACACAAACAAACACATACAAAGTCCAAACTCTTATGATATCCGTTTGTGACCGTATATATTTATACATACCCGACACAAACAAACACACACGAAATCCGAACCCTTATGATATTCGTTTATGACGGTGTGCATATATATATATATATATATATATATATATATATATATATATATATATATATATATATATATATATATATATATATTATATTGTGGCACAAACAAACAAACACAAAGTCCAAACCCTTATGATATTCGTTGGTGACAGTATACATATACATACCTAACACAAACAAACACATACGAAATCCGAACCCTTATGATATCCGAAGTTGTATATATATATATATATATATATATATATATATATATATATATATATATATACATGACACAAACAAACACACACAAAGTCCGAATACATGTGCATATCCGTTTGTGACAGTATACATATACATATACATAAGATTGAAAATTAGTGTAGTCATTCATTATCCAAGTTACGGTGATGTTTTGTTTGTTTGGATATTAGTGTGATTTTGTTGAATTTTTGGTTGTTAGATGTTTAAGGTACGGCGGTGACACAACCGCTGTCACGACGGGAGGAGTGATGGAGATGCCGGACGAGTCCGGCGAAACAGCACTAAAATACATAATCTACAGGATGCCTCACTTCCGGCTGAGGCTTTACCAAGCTGCTGAGTGGAGAGATAAACAAGAGAACCTACAAATCATCTACGAGCTGTCCTATAGGACCTCATTTCTTGCAGGCATGAGGAAGGTCATAACTGGTGAGAAGGAGGGAGTGGAATCGAAAACAACCTAGACCTACAAGAACCTCGATTTCCGGTGGAGCCGGAAGTCGTTGATGTTATTGTCGTTGTTCGTTCTTATTTGTGTTATTAGTTATTTCGTCACCGTCGTATTTTGATAGGTTACATTGTCAGTAATATTAGACATATGCATATACTAAGCCATTAAATTATAAAAATCACACTAAGGCAATCATATACATTTACTAAAGATCTCAGATGATAAAAAGGTTAAACGCAATTATTAGATATCAAATTATACAAAAGACGATACAAGGGAAAAACATAATTTTCACATAATTAGTATATAATATATTATACTTAGTATAATGTGAAAATTATGAAATTATGTGAAAATGCTTAGTATACTTAGTATATATTATACTTAATATATTATATACTAATTATGTGCAAAATGAGTATGAAATTATAGTAACCAATACATGATACAAAAAAATTTGCTTTTCACAAAAAAAATTAAAACAAATTAACGTCAATATTATTGTCGTAAAACCATTTTTAAAGCCAATATTATTGGCGTAAAACAATCTTTACGCCTATAATATTGGCGTTAAAAATAATAGTAAACTATATCTTAACACTCTTTACGTCAATAACAAACAATCTATCGTAAAAACAGACAGATATTGGCATAAATATCGTCTTCATCATTTTCTTCATGAAATTCAAAACAATATGAAGTTATTGCAACAAAAAAAAAATTCCCCTGGATATGGCCTAGTGGTAGGGTGGTGTAATGCCACGGTGGATCGAAAGCCGGAGTGTGGGGGTTCGAGTCCTGCAAAGGGCCGGCCCCTTTCGGTAAGCGGAAAAAACAGCAAGCCTCTTCCCCGAGCTGCTAGGTCCCTGATTAACCTCTCATCGCACTCTTGTGGGATCGGGGGCGAGGAGACCGTTCCGGTTAGGGTTAACCGTTTTTAAGTTATTGCAAAAAAAAAAAAAATAGTTACCCATGCCGAACTTTCTTGATGGAGCAACATCTTTGTTTGATGATACCCAACTTCAAGATTAAACACAGGATTTTGGGGATTTTGTGTATGGTTTTTTGAAGGTAAGATTTTTTTGTAGTAAGTGGTGATATGGGGGGAATTCATAGATAAATAACATTGAAATGACGGGGAATTGACAACGTCATTATTATTGGCGTAACAAGGCTTATTTTACGTTAATACTATTGGCGTAAAATGTATTTTACGTCACTGTTAATGGCGTAAAAT
Source organism: Gentiana straminea (assembly GCA_036785695.1). NCBI lineage: Eukaryota > Viridiplantae > Streptophyta > Magnoliopsida > Gentianales > Gentianaceae > Gentiana > Gentiana straminea. The sequence continues at coordinate 1,182,376 of JAVUPR010000019.1, forward strand.
AAGTCTCATTACGCCAATAATCACTTCTTAGTAAATTCAAACATTTACGCTATTATTAACATCGTAAATGCTATTTGACACCACTATTAATAGTGTAAAATGGGTCTCGTTACGCCAATAATGAGTGGATATGCAAATCAAGGTTATGGGTGATTTTACGCCAGTATTATTGACGTAAAAATTGATTTTACGCCTCTATTAACAGTAGTGTTACCTAAAAACGAAGTTGGTTCAGTTTACAACTTTAATTATAGGGGAGACAAACCTGATTTTCCAAAATCTCGGTATGTATCACTATCATCACTAATTAAATAAAGGACTTGACAGCTATCTCCAAGAATCTTTTGGTACTACATCATTTAATAAAATTTATGTCAAGAGTGACAAATGTTTACAAAAGCTTTCATCTCCACATCTCCCCCTCACCCCCACCCCCACGTCATCCCCTCATCCCCACCTATCCTTCCCCCTCCCATTTCCCCTCTGATGGCATCTTTAATTTCTATGTTGATCAACATCATATGCAAGGGTTTTTGAGAAATTTTTGGGCAGTTAGTGTATTTAATGTGAAGTGACCCGTAAGTTGATCGGAACAATACAGATTACTTTCAGGATGTAAACGTTAGGACTCCGATCGACTTACGGATCACTTCATTGAGTAAGCATTCAAAAATTTCCCATGGTTTTTGCTTGTTCGTTTGCTATTGGTACGTATTGTTTTGAACATAATTAATACTACACTTTTACTCCGTCGCCTTTTTTTTTTTTGAATTGGGAAAAAATGGAAAGTGAAATTATTAAATGGTACGTAACGATTATATGATCTATGACAAATTTTATAGTGATCAATTATTATCGCATCGCATGATAAAATACCAGGGATAACGTATATTTATCAATGTGACAGTGTTATTGAGGGTGCGTAAATCTTTTTAAGGTAAATAATTTTTTTTTCACGGGGTCTAAAATATTTTTCTATAGGTAAAATGTAGCGTTTTCTTATTTTTAATGGAGTCCGTGGACCCCCTTATGTATAGTGTGGATCCGCCTATGGTTATTGACACCATAATAAACCTAACGTGATACTATATTTCGAGCTATGCTTGATTTTATAAAGATTGAAAAATGATAATTAACATCTATAAAATCAAATCTTGAGTTTATATTTGATTTTCCAGATGTGGAATGGTATAATTAAGAACCCCTTATCAATATCTTATTTATTGTTGAATACTCCTAATAGACCCTAGAGCTTATTAAAACCTTAATGGGTTAAAAACTTACTCAATTTCTATTAACAACATGCAATAAAACAAAACAAATACTTAGCCTTCAGTAAGCTTTTTACTTCTCCAGCTGGATATTATATTATGATGTAATGTAATGTGTGTTTCATCGTTTACTATGACATATGAATGATATATCATGTAAATTAATTGTATGCTTAGATTATACTAATTTATTTAAATTTATAAGCACATGATAAATATAAATATGTTACCCCAAATGATGAAATTGACTCCCCTCTTCTTAAAGTAATTTTACTCGTTAAGTTGTTATTGATATTTTCCCAAACACATTTCAAGAAAAACTTGCATAACAGACGGTAGAAAGCCCGATCTCTAAGACATAGTTCAGTGACGAAAGAACTTATGTGTTGTTGTGACAATCCAGCTTACCTGGAATGTGGAAATTCAAATCTTGTATGGATCAATTTGTTACAGCTAAAAAGAAAAACGCATAAAACATCCGTAGATACATTAAATCATTAAGTCATCTCTCGATTTACATATCGAATATACAGATTTTACATACAAATTATACTTTTTATAGTTTCTGATTTACATTTTTGAATATACACTGAATCATTTAGTCATCCCTCGATATACATCTTGAATATACATATTTTCTATATAAATTACACCTTTTAGAATTTATGATTTACATCTTGAATATTCAGATTATCTATGCAAATTATACTCCCTCCGTTTTTTTTATTTGTCGCAGAGTAAAGATTTACAGAGATTAAGAAAATAATTAATATGTCTAAAATATAATACTGAAAATGTATTTTTTTATTCGAGACGTAAATACTTTATTGATAAATGAGTTTTTAGTATTGAAAATATATTTTTTATTGGAGATGTAAATATTTTATTGATAAAAGAGGAAAAAAAATGATGTATTAAAAATGTAAAATTACAGATAAATAAAAACGGAACAAATCCTAAAATGCGACAGATAAAAAAAACGAAAAGAAGTTAGAGTTTCTCATGCATTTATTATGAATAAAGATTAACACCCTAAAATATAGAATATTTTTAAAATAACTGATGAAAGTATTAGTTGGTAGATACCCAAATTTAATCCATCCCCCATTTTATGGAATTGAACAACAGCATTCACAAAGTCACTTTGATACGCTTTTTTTCGTCGACATCATTCTGTTCATCTTTATACCTCTCTCTCTCACACTTATCTTAATGTTTTCCTTTTTCTTAGTGAAAAGTTGACACTTCTGATTCTGTATATTTCGGGTAAAGATCCATATTTGTTTCTCTTCCCCTGACTCGAGTCTCAAATTTAGTTGGGTATGTAAGTTTTAAGTGAAGCGTTTTTTTTTTTCTTTTTTTGGGGGTTTGGATTTCAGTGTACGAAATAGTTGTTCTGTATCAATTCTTGGGCAATCTATGTAATTGATTGTCGGTGTGTTTGATCAACTCTTTTTGTTTGTTTGTGTATTATGTTTATCTGTGTTTATACTTGAGAAATAATTATTAACCGGCGGTAGTTATTATGATGCTTGATTTTGAAATATTTTGATTTTCAGCAAATGGGATTTCGTTAATTATAGCATTGAACTAATTTGGGGTGATGATCGGGTTGAGTAGTGATTAATATCGTCCTTTTCCTTTACATGATGAAAATGGGATCGTCTGGTGTTCCTTATTGTGATTCTGTTAAACTAAAATTTATAATAAATGCATTATTGCTTAGAGAAATTGTGGTTTGAATTCCGTTTTATTACTAGTTCTACTGGATTCACTTTCTTGTGATGTTTCAAGTCATGTAGGAGACTTTTCGGTGATTTGGATTCATAGAATTGTAAATTTTCCTTTTCAATTTGATGTTTGGTATGGATGATTTCGGGCAATGTTGCATTATTAGAGAGTTAAAAGAATGAGCATATTCGAGGAAAAAAAAAAGTTGGTGCAGTTTATAGGGAAAAGAAGAAGAAGAGAGTTGCGACTGAGATGATATGGTCATGTGTGTATAAATGTGGTCATGTGGATGTGTTGATTATGTACTTGTTTTGGATAGCGAGATACTTAAGTCACATGTCAGTGTGGGAGAGGTAGATCGTAAAGAACACAGAGGGAGACAATTAAAAAGGAAATGGCGTATATGAGTATTAGGCAGGATATGGTTTAGTGATAGAGGACAACGGAGATATGCGATCCTTATAGACGATCCCACCTGGTGGGAATACGGCTTTGCTTATGTGTTGTTGTAGATGCTGCTGTCATGATCTGGGATCCTTTGATGTATTGTTACGTCTTCTTAATTCTGGGGATTATGCTTTCGGGTTCCTCGGGTTCCTCGGGTTCCTCACTTCTTGATGAGACCTTTTTGCTCTGTCTGTGATGTTTCAGCTAAAAGATATGGGTATATACTTAAGTACCCCCAAAACCGAAAAGTTCTCTGAAGATGCCGAGAATGATAAACTGAGGTATGGTTTGTCATCTATGCAAGGATGGCGTGCAACAATGGAAGATGCAGTGAGTATTCAATCTATAATCATGTACTTTGCTTTGGAATACTGAAATCGGTGCCAATCAATGAATAATAATCTTATCTACAATTTTGAAATCAATTACAAGAACATACTTAAAAAGAAGAGTCTCCTGCTGTATTGTTTCCATATAAACAGCCCTTTTGATCAACATTCCTGTAAGAGGCTCTATGAGAGTTTTGTTGTCCTGCCTAAGCGGTGTTCCCTTTTACTATATTTTGCCAGGAGGGACAATGGGACATATACACTTTCGAGCTTATCATCTAATTTGAATTAATATATTTTGTTTTGTATTTGATTATCATGCTTGTTGACTCCAGCGGTACTTGTTTAAAGGTGTCGGGTCTTAGGACATTTATGGTATTGATTGGGTGTTGAATGATATACGACTGACTTATTCTTCTCGTTTGCATATTTTAGCATGCAGCACTTCTTGACTTGGATACTTCAACATCCTTTTTCGGTGTTTACGATGGTCACGGAGGTCAGTTTATGACTGTGATTTGCTTTGTCTTGATTTTGGTGGTTGAGGGTGACGCTTTTCTTGATGTGAAAAATATATAAGATTTCTCTGATTATTTTCTAAAACAGTAAAGGAAGTTGTCAATACTACCATGAAATTAATCTGGCACTCGTCTACTCGTATATGATGGCTCTTTTTTTGCCCTCCTTTTCTTCTTTTAAGTTAATACAGTTCTGTTTGTTTGTTGCGATTTTGGATGATAACATCACGGACGATGTCATACGGAAAGTCGTGGGCATTTAAAACTCTTTTTTGCTTGCTGGGAAATTATCTCCTCCTTGATTCTCTATCTTTTGGTTATTCATTCCTTTCTTGAGGGGGTAGACTGGATGTAATATTTAGGATTGCGTTTGGACTTTGGATGAGATAACTTTTGAATTTACAGTGCTCGTCATGAGATATTATCCCTGCTAGGGTGTTTGCAGTCATATGTTATCCTGAGAACAGTGGGTAGTGTGATTGTTTGAAGCACGTAGGAGACTTGGCAGACAATCTAAAATGGCATTTTCTATTATTTTCAAGATCCTAACCTATTTACAACTTTGGGGTTTTTAATGAAGTTGAACTCATACCTCTATTATATCCATTAGGTCTTCCTTTTTACGGTGGTGAATATCTAGCTGGATACACCCTAGTAATTTAGTAAAAAAATCTGCAGGTAAGGTTGTTGCCAAGTTCTGTGCAAAGTATCTTCATCAGCAAGTTCTCAAGCATGAAGCTTATGCTTCTGGTGACATAGGAACTTCTGTACACAAAGCATTCTTCAGGTGACCTCTAAGCTCTGATTTCTTAAAGGTAGTTGTTTTATCGGTCGATACTCTTCTTTCTTCAGTGTTTTCGGCTACTAGTCCTTTGCTTAGATAAGATATTGTGAATGGCACTTCAAATGAGGAACTTTTATTTGGAAGGATCCACCAACTACGTGCTTCCATGATTAGGATGGCTCAAATTGGTTGGACTTGTATTAGAGGCTTTGGGACCTGGACAAAGAATCCTTTGTCCCCAGAGGAAGTTTCTTTGTAACTGGCTTTTCAACCCCTATAGTTTTTTTGTGTAAACAATCGAAGCATGAAGCGTAATTCGCTCATTTAGCATCGTAGCAGAAACTTGCATGGAATAGGGTCATTTTACCGGCTGAAGCAGTCCCTTATTCATTTAAAGCATTATATTTCCCAATGCTTGCTTCTCGTGTATTAGTCTACTGGTTCTTTTGAGATTGGTACTGTGCTGATGAAGTTTCTGAGAAATACGTTTGTGATTACCGTACTACATTTGTAACATAACCGCTTAGGATTCTTTTTTTTCTTTTCTTCTTCTTAAGTTTACCATTCTTGGAGTTTTGCATTTGTCTATGTTGGCTTGTCTTACTCTGTCTTGTTTCTTAACCGGGTGCAGAATGGATGAAATGATGCGTGGACAGCGAGGTTGGAGGGAATTGGCAGTTTTGGGGGACAAAATAAACAGATTATCTGGTATGATAGAAGGTTTGATATGGTCTCCAAGGAATGGTGATTCCAGTTCTCAGGCTGATGATTGGCCATTTGAGGAGGTAATTTTATGAAGAATGTTCTAGTATCTCTGATAACTTTCTAAATGTACTTAAAGAAGACTGATTATAATAAGTCCTGGTCTTCCTTTCTTGGTTAATGCACTACATTTCTTGCCGTGTACTTGTCTTTGTTTTTGTTGGGGCTCGATGTTATGGTGCATGATAATTTTCAGGGACCTCACTCTGATTTCCCTGGGCCTACGTCTGGTTGTACTGCCTGCGTTGCGATAATTCGAGAAAACCAACTTGTGGTGGCAAATGCAGGTGATTCACGCTGTGTCATCTCTCGGAAGGGTCAGGTAACATATCACACATAACGACTTATTAATATTATTCTCTATATATTTATATTTATATTTTGTATTAGTAAAGCAGTGGTTTGAATTAATAATCAAAATATGTACAATCCGAGCCAGGAGGTACGAAAGATCCTATGATCCAAGCAGCAGTTTACAACAAAATTCCATTATGTTCTATTTCTCCTAATTCCTAAGACATGAGTTTTATGTTTTTTTGTTCCTAAGGCATATCTGTACTCCTACATGCAATGTCTTCACATCGTTTAATGGGTGTATTATGCCCCAGGCATACAACCTTTCAAGGGACCACAAGCCTGATCTTGAGGTGGAGAGAGAGAGAATATTGAAAGCGGGAGGTTTTATTCACGCAGGACGTGTCAATGGCAGTCTTAATCTTGCAAGAGCTATAGGTATCTTATGGCAATTGTTAGTGCCACTACAATATACTTACTCTGACACCGCACCAATCGATCTTTTCAAAGTCGTTTCCCAGACCATACATAATCAACTTATAAAAGGTCAATTGTAATACTCGACCTTTTAAAAGTCGGTTCTAGAGCATATAATCGGCTTTTGAAAGGTTGAATGTGTGTGGTGCCACCGTAAGTTTTGCAGGGTGCCATTAAAAGCTCCTGTATTCTTTTCTGCATTTCTAAACAGTTATCTGTTTTGGTTTGATGTTATCATTAGTTACTGTTAAGTAACGGTCTAAGAAGAAAAGTCAAGGTAAAGACACATGGCTTCTGCCTTTAAGGCAATAACCTTAGGGTGTAATTTATTACCTTATATTCATCGCTGGCGTTGTATTTGATGTATTAACCTCAGGTGACATGGAATTCAAGCAAAATAAGTTTTTACCTGCTGAAAAGCAAATTGTAACAGCAAATCCAGATATAAACACTGTATGTTCCTGTTCCTTTTATTAGAAATAAATATTCTTCTGGAATTTTAGTTTTTTCAAGTGCCATGCATATGATGTAAACGGCGTTAATTGTAGACTTCTCTTTGTTTGTTTGGATTGTAAATTTTTTTTTTTTTTTTTTTCTAGTTTGGTTAATAACAGTATATAATCTTCTACTGCTAGTCGAAAACAATCAATTGGCAGAAAAGTTCATCATACCACGAATACATAATTGCTAAACACTAATGAGAAAATAGAAAAAGCAAAATAGTTCTTTGGTCATGAAATGCCATTCTACTATACTTCTTGAAATTTTGATGGCTGATCTTTTTAGTACTTGTTTGGTCATTGCAATTTTTTGTTTCTAATGTCGAACTTGTTTGCGTTTTGTTAATAAATATTACGCCTTTTATTCACAGGTCGAGCTTTGTGAAGACGACGAGTTTGTTGTGCTAGCTTGTGATGGTGTTTGGTATGGCCATCTAAACTTGTCTTTTTTGGTGTTGCAACTTTTGCATGCCCTCTTTCTAGTACATTGTTGTTCTTGAAAAAGTGCGAGAACCCGTAAATGTCAATGATCTTAGGTTCTAGTTTAGTTCATAAAAGTAACTAAATGACACGGTGGGGTGCGTCCATCCACTGGATTTCCTTCTTTTTTACTAACAAAATAAAGCTGTTGACCTTTTTTTTTAGAGGTTAGTTTGTTGGAACACACATTGTCATCATAGTACCATGTTCCTTTAGAGTGCTTATGATAATAATACCATTTTTGTATACAAAAACAGAAGTGTGATGTTGATTTTCTGTTTCTTGAATTTTTTTAGGGATTGCATGTCAAACCAGCAGTTGGTTGATTTCATACACGAGCAGTTGAAATCTGTAAGTACAATGTCATCTTCTTCTTTTGAAAAGCGATTATACAGTATCGTTTCCAGTTTGTTGGATATTTCATGGTTTTGATATTGAAGTGCATCTCGGATTCCCTATTACTCGAGCACTTGCATTCTTGTGTCAGATAAACTTGTAAAATTAAGATTCTTAACTATTCAGATCCACCGAAAGCCATCTGTACCAGATTCTTTACTAAGTTGTGTAACATATAGAATCGTTAAAACGTGCCTGAAGTATATAGATATATCGAATTAGAGTGCTTTGCTAGATCGGTTTGATGACAGTGAACGTGTATAATAAACGCAGGAGACTAAACTTTCAGCGGTATGTGAAAGAGTGCTCGATCGATGTTTAGCTCCATCAACAATAACCGGTGAAGGATGTGACAACATGACCATGATATTGGTACAGATCAAGAAAACAAATGAATCCCATTCCCATGTTCATGTGGTGGACAATGAATCATCATCATCATCTAGCATTAGTCCGGACGCGGTGGTTCCATCCAAATCGAAACCGGGAGATTCTGGATCAACCTAGTTGAATAATAAATGGACTCTCTAACTTTCTTTGATCATCTGCAGTTGTACATTGTATTTCTTAATTTCGTTTGTTATGAGTTTGTGTGTGTTTTTTTGTTACTTAGTGTAATGGAATTCTAATCTTTGCACCACTCTTCTTTGCAAGATGACTATATATGACTTTAACAATAAGAGAAATAGAAGAAGGGATATTATGGAAATTAAAACATCTTATAATCTTTTCGGGCAATTATTTGCACTATACTGATTTTACCGGTGCAACATACCGATTACATAGAATCGATCTAGTGAGAGTCGGTTCTAGAGCCAAAAACAGACTTTTCTAAGGTCGATTGCACCGACGGAAAATCGGTTTTTGGTTCTTGAATCGATTTTCACAAGGCCGATTCTACTGTATTGCACAACAAGTAATGTTGTCCTACAGTAGATCAATGTTGTACAAATAAACGGCCCTTCGTTTTTCATGGTTCCTTGCATAAAATCAATGGACTAATGTGAAGCAAGTTTTACTACTTTATGTTTATTATTTAAGGGACCAATAAATTTGATGCAACACTACACTATTGTTGTATCGATCTTTTAAAATGGTCGATTTTCAAGGGCGGATGTGATTATATTCGGATGAGTGGGTGGACTAGACGAGGATTATATAAGATTTTCGGTTAACTAATCAATAAGTATTTGGTTAATGGTAAATTAGGATAAGATGTTTTTATGTATACTCTGAAGGATTTCGTTTCCCTCTTCTTCCGACACACATTTTTGTAACGGCGCGGTGAAGGATCCGCAGTACAGTACATCATTATATAATATGTAGCGAGCTACACGAGCTCTCACTTTTCTAGCCTCTTTGAAGTTTGTTGGCAATATTCCGCTCTACGGAAATTAACTGCACCTTGGGATCCATCCAGGTCGGTCTCTGACCCATTGGCAGGACGTGAGAGCCTTTGTAACTCTCTTCTCCGGTACTTCTACTAGCACATTTCTCTTTGTCAAGAATAAGGATGCCAATTTGGACAAGGCATTCACTTTTTTGTTGCGTGGTATATGCTCGATATCAAGAATAACTGCACCTTTTTTTATTGCTTTAATTTTGACAATTATTTTATCATTGGTTCCTCTTTCGCTTCATATTCTATCTTGAAGTGGTTTACTACCAACTGAGAATCATTATACGCCTTGAGACATCTTGCTCCCAGTTTGTTTGCTATACTCTCATCCATGTTATGAGGGCTTCGTTATTAGTCGCTGAAAATATGAACCTGAGAGCATAAGAGAATTTTTCGCCTTTTGGGCTGATGAGTAGAAGTCCTGCTCCAGATGCTTCTTTAAATAACACCCCATCTACGTATTCTGGTAGTTTCCCTTTGCTCAGATGATCTGACAAGATCGATATTAACCAAAAACACTTTATATCATAACACGGAAGGATTATTATATAGATGCAAAGAGGTTAAAATCCATTTTTAATACATAATAAAGAAATATGACACAAAACTTGAAAAGTTTGCAAAAAGACAAAATTATATGTGTTGGACAAATATACCCTTATGTAAAAAAAATCATGCTCATTCCTAGTTTCCTCTATTTTTAAGACCATCGTAACTTTTTATTTAGACCTCCGATCATCAATTCTTTCACTATAATTCAAATTTTTTTTCGTCAACTTTATTTTGATATCCCATATGATGTCCTTTCAACGTAATATTTGAAATGTGAAAAAATATTTTCGTCAATTACGATTGTCACAACGTTTTCATTAACACCCCCAAAGTGACTCATACTAACACCTATTATTAACAATACACGGTAACACCATCACATTGGCACATTATGTATTTCACTGACTCTTTGTAGTAACACCTTATAATTTTGCGAGAACACCTTATATTAACACCTCACAATAACACCTTATGTACTCACAGTAACACCATCAAGTCCTCACAGTGATACCCCCAAAAAACTTGTGTATTTTACAGTAAAACCTTCAGTCACAATGACACCCCAAAAAAACCAGTGTCCTCACAGTGACACCCCCAATCCTCACAGTTGTTGGATGTAATATCGCCGGACGGATCTAGATCCGCCCGATTACGCAGCGGAATAACAAGGATCACGATCAATATAACATTAAAGCACATAATTTAAGATCTACCTACAAGAATGTTAGATCTACTTACCAATCAAAAGATAAGCCGAGATCCAAAGAATAAGCCGAGATCCGAGAATCGAGAAGCCATAGTCTTCCGATGTGTATCTCCAAGCAACAACCGGTGGAAGCCGATTCTTGATGCTTGACCTCCTTGATATGCTACCCGGAAAATCCCGAAGATTTTTCCAACTCAAACCCTAAGCTTTGGCCGAATTCCTTAGCTTATTTTGTGTGTATGTATGCGCATTATGTTCATAGAAAATGCTTAGGAGAACTCTCTTTATATAGGAGAGAAATCATTGTCCTCCAAGGATTTAATAATTAATACAAAATCAATTATAATAATCTTTTTTCATAAAAGATACTCCTAGAATAATCTAGAATAAATCTAGAATATTTAAGGATCAATCTAATATATTTTCCTTAATTAATTATTTAACAAATAAACAATTAATCACATGTCTTATAATTATCAAGAAAACTAATTCCTTAATAATTACCAAGACACAAAACACGCCCCCAATACTAGAAAATTAAGGTTCACACGAAATTTCACATAATGGGCCGAGTCCACGAAAAATGTATTTTCCATGTATTTTATTATTTAGTCCAATAAATCGCACATCAATTAAATAGTCCAACTACTTAATTATTATTGAGACCCAACGTCAAGAAACATATGCATGTTAGGAGTCACATCGGGGACCATGGACCTATAACCAGTAGCTACAATAAATTAAATAAAATTATTCATCGAACAGAACAATTCTTATTCAATCTATTAATTCCGGGATTACGCCACCATAAACCCGAAACTGAACTCTATCGATTATAGATATATACTTACACTCTAATCATTGAGTAAAAGCGTCCATTGATATAATCATTACATACGATAAATCCTCCATAGATTGTTCGTTTTGATTCGGGATATTTCAGTAAAAACCTTCTCAAAACATCTTATCCTTATTTACCATTAACCCCCTAGTGATCAATTAGTTCATAACTATACTATGAACTGGGCCCATCGATCAGTTTCTAGGATTAACAAATAAGGGAACTGTCTGTCTACTTCCCGCAAGAAGGAATGGATTCCATATCTGTGAAGTCACAGACTACTTACTCATTCCAGAATAGAGCCAACGAGAAGTGTTCGGATCACATGTATCCAAGTGATCCTTAACTAACACATCAAACCCTACTTTGAACCAAGCAAGAGATCGTGATCACATCGGGATTGAGATTAATCCATATATGATCATCTTGTGATTCGATAAGATTTCTCGATCACGGAATTATATCGAGAATTCAAATCAAATCGGTCCAAATTCTATATGATAGACATCATATATAAATGCCCCACTAGGTACCCTATACCGACGGTCCGGATAAGACGGTCACACCGTTAAGTGTTCTGGGCGCATTATTGGTATATTAATCATCGAGACCCATACTCTGATTAAATTCACCACGGACTAACTAGTTTTAAGCATATCATCACTAACTCAATCCTCGTGTGTATGCCATACACTGAGTTATGTGATTACATACCGATATACTTAGGGTTTTCAGCAGTGTATAATATAAGCATAAATGCAAATATTAAGATGAATTATAAATCCTATCAAAAACAATTATAGAAATTGTCTTTCGGGCACTACACTAACAACAGTAACACCCCAAAAAACTTGTGTTCTCACAGTGACACCCCAAAAAACACATCACAATAACATATCACAGTAACATCTTATAATTTTGTAGTAACACCCCAAGAAACTTGTGTATTTTACAGTAACACCTTCAGTCACAATGACACCCCAAAAACTAGTGTCCTCATAGTGACACCCCCAATCCTCACAGTAACACCCCAAAAAACTTGCGTCCTCATAGTGACACCCCAAAAAACACATCACAATAACATCTCACGGTAAAATCTTATAATTTTGCAGTAATACCCCAGGAAACTTGTATATTTTACAGTAACACCTTCAGTCATAGTAACACCCCAAAAAACTAGTGTCCTCACAGTGACATCCCAAAAAATTGTGTCCTCACAGTGACACCCCAAAAAAACCTCCAATAACACCTTATAATTTTGCATAAACACCTTCAGTCATAGTAACACCCCAAAAAACTAGTGTCCTCACAACGACAACTTGAATCCTCACAGTAACACCCCAAAAGACTTGTGTCCTCACAGTGACACCAAAAAAAAACACCTCACAGTAACACCCTCAATCCTCACAGTGACACCCCCAAAAACTTTTGTCCTCACAATAACACCCAAAAAACACCAAACAGTAACACTTTCAATCCTCATGACTAAGTATCACCACAACACTTTAGTTGTGGCCGGGTAAGTGCAAATGATTCCCATATAAACCTCGAAGCGACCAACTTGAAATTGCAAGCATCTCATCACCAAATATATATATATATATATATATATATATATATATATATATATATATATATATATATATATATATATATATATATATATAGTGATAACAAAGTAAGCAGCAAAAGAAATCTATTGTTTTTGTCTAGCAACCTCTCTTTTAACATCAAAACCCAATTTACCATACAAAGCTACATTATTGCAACCATGGATGATCATGAAATAAACATCTTTATTCATTTTCCCAAGTTAAAAATCAAGAAATCAACAAGTTCTTGAACCTTTTCAATTCCTACCATCACACCAGTGTAATATGAACAATGACAAATATTACAGTAATATCTTTAACCCAAATAATATTAGAGCCACGGTGATCGCCGGAGATAAACAGGCCGCTTACATATAATTTCAAGTAAACCAACTCAAAAAGAAACAAATAGAATATCAAACTTGCAACCACTGCTTGTAGCAATATGAAGGAGCTAGTATCTTCTTAGAGGACTGGCAACAAAATCAAATTTCTAAAGCTGAGACAGTTAATTGGGGGTGAACACAGGGCTAAATTAAGTCCCGTAAGTGGTCTTTCCGGTGACAATTTTAGTCCGTAAGTGGTCTTTCCGGCGTTCGGGGACTATTTTTGCAAAAAAAAAAGTCCACACGGACTAAAATTGTTGCCGGAGAAAAATCATGACTAAAATTTCGATCAACAAAAGCACACAGGCATGAATTTCGATCAAATCAAGGAGGATGAATTCCATTTGCAAGTGAACTAATCTAAGTATCAATTGAACGTCCAAGGCAATATAACATGCAGAGAATCGATGTGCTTCTCATACCTTTGTGAGTTACAGAGATTTTGAATAACAATTTACAAAATAAAAAGCTTAAAGAAAATCAAAGGATTTCATGCCCCTCGATTACGTGTTTTCCTTACTCATATCTTGCAACATTTAGGAATCGAAAAGTGAATGTCTTTTCACACAACAAAAATATCTTAACACACATATTTATTTTTCCATTTTTATCTTTCAAATTCCTCATATATGTATTCTGACCCAAATTTAGGCAGAATGTTGAATTTTTTCAGTCCGGATTTTGGTTAGAATGTATGAAATAGTTTTTCTGACTATATTGGGTCCAGAAAACACTTAAGTTCTAACTGAAATTAAGCTAGAATAATCAACAACATTCTGACTTATGTTGAGTCAGAATAGCGTGGACTTGCAGTGAATGGATGCTTCAGGATAAAATAAGTTCAAGTTGCCATGAAGTCGTAATCCCAACCTATTGGAGAGACAAGCAGGATAGATATTTTTATAAGGGACACCTCAAGCCACAAACACAAATTCAAGCGCACTTTACTTTTCACGTACGTAGATGGATGAGAAAAAGATCATTTTCAAGTTGCCAGAACTTTTTTGTTTTATTTTGACTGATTTCTTGTATTTCGGGGCTTTAGTTCTTGAGAGCATATAGTGTGTTGTACTATTTCCTACTATGACGGATTTTCCCACACTGGGTTTGTCACTAGTAAGATTTTGAGGAGATAGGGTTATGCTCTGACACACAATTGATATAAGGGAAGGGCCATGATATGTCATGTTTGGAAATTTTCTTTCATTTTTTTTTAATAAAATACAAATATTTGTTCCAAAAAAAAATGTTTCCATAAAAAACGCATCTTACAACAAAGGAAAATTCCGTTACATATTGAATGAAATAATGGTGGAACAGAACACGTTTGTTTGTTTGTTATTTTTTTTTTTTTTTTTTTTTTTTTTTTTTTTTTTTAAAACAGTAACACGATGGGAGCAACGAAGAGTGGTTCAGAATAATGTGGAAAAAAAAGAATAATGTGTAAAAATAAGGACAAAATAGACCATGACTATTAATTTTGTCTTTTTTTTTTTACCCCGAAAACGAAATCATTTATTAATAAAAGAAAATTTACACCACGGACAGCCCACACTACAACACGGCCTAGCCGCACTACAAACAACAATACAATACGGCCAAAAGCCGCACAACAACACGGCCTAGCCGCACAACAAACAACAATACAATACAACCAAGGTCAAACAATAGATCGGGTCGAGGGTGCTGAACCGAAGGAAATTTGCCGATAAGGCGTTCAGACACATGGATCCTCTAGGTAATCTATTATTCGACCAACAACAAATTAACACAGAACTAAACACGTACATAGAACACGCACATAGAACTAAAACAACAATAACAAAGAGAAAGGACTTTCTTCCAGAATATCATCGCCGGAGGAAATGCCACGCAACCCACGCGCCGCCGTAAGCCACCTCCAAATCAGAAAGAGCCCGCAAGCCTGGCTTACCTTCCCAACCGGAAAAGCAACTGACGGAAGGAGACGCGGACCAACCAGCCACGGCAACCCAACCACCGGCCGGTGATACCGAGCTGACACCAATGATCCACTTCAGATCCAAGCAAGACAACCGAGATCTAACCACCATAATCACAAACAAGCATGGCTTGTGAAGAAAAGACAGTCGGTGGTTAAGCTTCTTGATGGGTTGAAGCAAAACCACGATTCAACCCCAAAATTGGAAGAAAGGAGGCCATAGAAAGACTAATACCCATATTTACAGGACAAAAGAGAAAGGACGAGCCACCTCCGGCGGGCCGCCGGAGGGGCGGAGGCTGCCTGAGATTTTCTTTTTTTAAGTGAGAGAGAGAAGGAACGAGAGAGAGGAAAAGAAAAACCTAATAAATGCCCAAAACTTTGATTAAAAATTATTGTCCTGATTATATTATAATATTGGATGTACAATAATATTGGATATTAATAACATATCTTTGATATATATTTAGTATCACAAAATAAAATCCTTATTCCTTATAATCTTGCAGTCGTAGATTAAGCCAATCAAACCTGGCACCCGGATGAACGATCAACTTCAGATGGTCGAATCTATCCATTAAGTTATATCACTCAGCTTAAAGATAATCCTATTACTTAGGAGTTAGGATTTACACAATATATATATATACACACACACACTAATGAGAAAGAGGGATTTTGGCTAAAGCCCATAATCACGGGAGGTTTTTGTGTGGTATATCCACATATATCGAACTGGCTGCTAAACAAATGTGGATCACACAGTTTGAATTCGGATTAAAAATAAAATGTTTAAAATTTACCATATGGGTGCAATCAGCAAATGACGGGTGCACCCAATAATTTCTCCATAATCATCTCATGTGAATCAAATGACTTCACGTGGTAACGGCTAAGATAGTCGCCCGATAATTATCTAATAAAGACATAATATATTACACGTGACTTATAATGTAATATCAACCGTCGATCATATCCAATAAAGACATAATATACTACACGTGACTTTATAATGTAAAATCACCAAGTAAGTAGCGTCTTTTCTTTTCTAGCCAGGCATAAATCGTGATGTGTGTTGTTTAATTCATTCGATTATTATAGAGCATTTTTCGATTGGATTTGTATTAAGAAATTGCTTGAATTGGGGTGAATTTTGAACCGATTTATGGTTGTATAAGATATTCCTACTGATATCAATGATGGGATTTTCGATTGGGAAATAGTAAGATATTGATTGTGTCTCTTGGTAATATGTTTGATTTCATGATGGTGTAATTGCATTCGGTGTTATTACGTTTATGAACGTGTTATTGTGTATTAGCCCAAATCGATAATGCTTGAAATTGTATGAATGTGTTACTACGTGTATGATTGTGTAACTACGTCTCATTGTAGGTGTATTGTGTGTAACTACGTCTCAGGGTATTCGGTGTATGAATGTGTTACTGTGTGTATTGTGTCATGTGTTCGGTGTATGAATGTGTTACTACGTGTCAATGTTTTAAAACGATTAAAGAAGTCTGCGTTGGACGATAAAAAATGCCCATGGCTAGCCATGCTTCCAAACAAATTTGAACAAAAGAGCTAAACATGTTTTCTTGTTGTTGCTACATGATGGAACGATTCTTGTTACTACTAGTGTTGCTACAAGATGGCAAAGACGTGTTACTATATGACACAATACACGTACATGACAAGATGTGGTGGAGTAATGAAAGTGAAGAATTTGCCACTGCAACATGAAGAATCATAAGTACACAATATCGTGCTTATCTGATACACTACTATTGAAGATGTCTCAAGGATCGATCGTGCATTTTATCTAATACACTACTAATGAAGATGTCTAAAGGCAAGAGCATTCCTCAATACTGGACAGATGAAGAATTGCAATGGTTAGAAGGGATGGTTGTGAACTCAATTATGCTAGACAGCTTGCCCACATTACTCTGCAAGTATTGAAGTTTTTCTGAATAAAGTAAAGACAAGTGTTGTGAATTTTTTAGGAGTGCAACAAGCGTTTATGGACCATTATTCATTTTGGGAATTTGGATTGTGTTGCTTCTGTTACAAATACTATTACTGGACTTAGTATTATGTCTTGCAATTGTTAATAAATTGGATTTGGTTGCTTTTTCTTTCATCGTGTTTTAATGTGTAGGTAGTAACCCCATTATTCAAACATCCTCAGTCGTATTAACACGTAATGCAGTGCTCGTAGGATAACGCAGTAACCCAATTATGCGTCCATAAGAGCGACGTTGTAACAAAATAATGCAGCGATGCACGATGCTATAACAGCTGGACGTAGTAAGACATAATGTAGTAACACAGTCACGTTTAATGGAAAATGAAGATTTATTAAGCTACACTATAATTTGGTGAGGAAACACCATTGGAAAAATACTAACATTTGTTCTGTATGAAATGGGGAATAAATTGTTAACGTACTTTGAATATAGTAAGCATATTCAGTAACCCTCGTGCGTAGTAACACAAATGTAAGGACACATTCACGTGTAATGGGTAATGAAAAATAAGTACAATTTACGCAAAATGCACAAAGAAACAAGGGCTAGAAAATGGATAATGAATACCGAACAAAACTCTTGTTACTTTAACAGTTACTGCATGATAGGAAAGATCTGTTTTTACAACTGTTACTATATTATGGAAAAGAAGTGCCACTACAAGTGTTACTACATTCTGCTAAGTTGATCATACAAGACTGGGTGATACTCGAAAGCGAAGGTAACACATCATCTACACCGTCACTATTCATAGGCTCACCAACAACGGTATTACCTGACACGTATGAAGATGATGAACCAATAACCCTGTAACCCCTAAACCTTAAACTTGAACCCCAAACCCTAAACTTGAACCCTAAACCCTAAACCTGAACCCTAAACCCTAAACAAGAACCCTAAACTTGAACCCCAAACCCTAAAATTGAACCCTAAACCCTGAACCCTAAACATAAACCCTGAACCCTAAACCTGAACCCTAAACCCAAAACCCCTAAACCTGAACCCTAAACCCTAAACCCATAAACCCCTAAACCCAAACCCTAAACCCAAAATTTGAACCCTAAACCCTAAACCTGAACCCTAACCCTAATCCCTAAAGATGAACACTAAACCTGAACCCTGAACCTTAAAACCTAAAACCCTAAACCTTAAACCTTAAACCCTAAACCCTGAACCTTGAACCCTAAACTTGAACCTCAAACCCTAAACCCGAACCCTAAACCCTAAACCCGAACCCTAAACTTAAACCTTAAACCCTGAACCTTAAACCTAAACCCTAAACCCTAAACAAGAACCCTAAACCCCTAACCCTAAAATTGAACCATATACCCTGAACCCTAAACATGAACCCTGAACCCTAAACCCCTAAACATGAACCCTAAACCCTAAACCCCTAAACCCTAAACCCTTAAACCCAAACCCTAAACCCAAAATTTGAACCCTAAACCCTAAACCTGGACCCTAAACCCTAACCCTAAACCCTAAAGATGAACACTAAACCTGAACCCTGAACCTTAAACCCTAAAACCCTAAACCTTAAACCCTAAACCCTGAACCTTGAACCCTAAACTTGAACCTCAAACCCTAAACCTGAACTCTAAACCTGAACCCTAAACTTAAACCCTAAACCCTGAACCTTAAACTTGAACCCTAAACCCTAAACATGAACCCTAAACCTGAATCCTAAACCCTGGACCTTAAACGCTAGGTTAGGGTTCAAGTTTAGGGTTTAGGGTTCATGTTTAGGGTTCAAGTGTAAGGTTTAAGGTTTAGGTTTAGGGTTTATTTTTAAGGTTCAGGGTTAGGGTTTTGGGTTTAGGGTTCAAGGTTTTGGTTTAGGGTTTATGGTTCAGGGTTAGTGTTTAGGGTTTAGGGTTTAGGATTCAGGTTTAGGGTTTTGTGTTTAAGGTTTAATGTTCAGGGTTTAGGATGTACATTATGTGTTACTATGTTTGAGGGTGTTTGCATAGTGGTGTTACTACGTCGGATAGTGTTCACGGAACCAACGTGAAATACGTGTTATTTCATATGTGGACTTTCACTGTGATACTACATTATGCGTAACTACATTCTTTGTATGGAGTGTGCTTAGTGATGTTACTATATGATGAAAAGAGCATGTGTTACAACGGGTGTTACTACATGATGTTGATGTTACTACATGACTATTATTATATGTCAATAATATTGATCGGTGTGTGAGTGATGGTGTTACTACATTTACATCCAATGACAATGAAAGAAAAACCAAGAAAATTGAATATTTTAAGCATTGCAGTACATAACAACTTCTGAAGTAATAGTATTCATAACAGAAGTAACACAATCCAAAATATTCATGAATAATAGTCCATAAAGGCCTGTCTCATTTCTTAGAAAAATAACAACAATTGTCTTTACTTTATTATAGAATATTCAGAAGGTCCAACAACATATCCATATCTATATCCACTATTACTACAGATATATTCAGAAGGTCCAACAACATATCCATATCTATATCCACTATTACTACAAGAAACTAAGATTGAGGTTTGAAAGTGTAAGGCTGCGGAAGTGACAAGGGACCTCTCCTTCCTTCATTGTCATCCAAAAGCCTCAAAACTTTTTTCTTGGAGGCTGCCTATCAAAATGCTTCACCTAAAAACCAAAAATCAATAAATTCACAACCCAATTCTTAAGTAGCATAATCAGGCTTAAAATGGGGAAAATATGTATATCTTGAATAAAGAAACTAACCCAAGTGGGTCGGCAACCATGTGTTTGAAATCCTATCGTGAATTGAACGTAAAGAATCGTCGGGGTTGACTCTAAGAACACATGTCTCCTCCTTGAATGAGCACATAAGCATCAACATCGCTGCAACCAAAATGCCTATGAACAAGATTACAATTTCATCAATAACCATGTAAGAAATGAATGCAATAATTCAAAAAAGACCGAAAACGAATCCTACCAAAAACAATATGGCTAACATTTCGTGCATTGTGGATTGTCACTACAATTCGTGTACTGCCACTACAGTTTGTAAAATTGTTACTCCATTTTCCTGAAATGTCACTACATTTGTTTGCATTGTTACTACATTATTCTGAATAATAGCTACAGGTTTTTCAAGTAATTGATCTAAGCAGAATTTTGGGTTTTACTGCATTTTGAAATCTCCGGAACAAAAATACATGATACAATTGTCTAAGTTAATACTTCACCATGTACATACTCCACATGTTGATTTGTTGAAGAACAATTCATGAAGTATGCAATTCCAAAAAAAATAAATAAAACTGAAGATAGAAACTTGAACATATCCCAGTACTTAATTGTTGACTGAAACCCCATATCAAGAATAAGACCCCCAAACAATCCACTCAAACTGAAGAATAAAAAAGCAGAGACACAGATTGAGCATAGATCTGCAATCCAACAAAAACGACAATCGATCCCTATAAGAAATGTGATAATCGAACGAAACAAACGCCAAACAAATCCAATACAGCAATAAACAAGAAGCAGAAGAAAAAATTTACGATTGAAATAAACAATGAAATCAACCGTTGATCATATCATGAACGATGTATTAATAACAAGCAAGAAAAATTTAAAACATTAAGGGTATTTTTGGATTGGACAATCCTACAAAATCGTTTTTTTCGTCCTTTTTTCCAAATAAGATAAATTTTTACTTTTCCTCCGTAAAATCAACCGTTGATCATATCATGAATATGTATTAATAAAATTATATATAAAATATGATCCATTTTTCGATACCACATATATAAAAATTAAATTTAAAATATGATATCGAAATAATTACGGGGTGTCTTTAGAATCGTCCTTTAACAAAATCTCGACATAAAACCGGACCCCAAACTTTAATAAACATTTTTTCAAAAAAAAAAAAAAAAAAAACCTTTAATAAACAAAATGAATTCAACCGCATAGGTGTCGGTCTAAGAATTTCTTCACGTTGCAGCAAACCCATATGACACATGTCAACAGCCAACGTTTGCATGAGATGCCACACGTCAATCCTTTACCTCTTATAAATTATAATTATAATTATAATTATTATACCCCAACCCAAAAAAACGCAAAAAAAAAAGTAAGGATACAACCGTAGAGAGATTAACAAAATAGTACAACCAAAAAAAATGGCCGGAAACGAAGAGTGGGGAAAGAACGCCGGCGCTGCGGGTACTGTAGATTCTTCATCAAAGAGGCCTCCTCCGTCCGCCGGCGGAACATTGCACCAGACACGTAAGTTGCCTTACAGCCTATGGAAAATGGCAGTTGGAGGGATGGCTGTTGTGGGTGGAATCTATTACATGACTTTGTATATCAAGAAAAAGCCTGAAGCCGATGTCGCCGATGTTCTTAAAGTCGCTACCAACACCGCTCGTCCTGAAGATACTCGTCCTAGGAAGTAGCTAGGTTCGGCTGTAGTAGTGCGCGCGGTGGAACGGGGATTTATGAGTTATACCAAATAAAAGACTGTGATTAATTCTAATTTATCGACGTTAGTTGGATGCATTCAATTGTTATAACTCGTAAATACCTTTTTGCACCATAACTTTTCTCAGTTTTTAATATGTGTTTTGTTCTGGATCCTTTTGGGAAATTAGTTTATAAGAACATGTGTTAATTAGTGAAGGGAGCTATCTTAAATATGGATCATATTTCATGTATGATGATCTAATTAATAATGGTTATTGATATCATATGTTGTGGAAAATCTGAACTGGTTTATGTGAAATTTTGTCGATTTTACTTTACATAGTAAACACAATTTTAAGAAGTAAGAGTGATAAAAAATCGCAACAAAATATATACAACAGCGTGTCACAAAACAATTACCATTGATTTTTATTTGATGACCAAAAATCTGACCAAAACAAAGATTTCTAATTTACACCACCAAAATAATATAAAATAATACATATTTCTATTATACAACATCTCAATTCAAAATCCACACCAAAGATTTCTATCCATTTATCTATAACATTAAAATATTTATTTTAGATATAAAACACCTAAAAAACATCTACTATTAGTGTTCTTAGCTGTTCTATATCTAAAATAAAAGAAAACAAAAAAGCAGTACAAATGATGATGTAGCCTATCAAATATGAGGTCATAACCGCTTTTTTGTTTTCTATTTCTATTTTAGATATAGGACACCTAATAGAACACCTGCTACAAGTGCCCTAACTCAATTAGCTGGCTGTCATATAATTGATCAAATTGAGAATAAATGTATCATACATCATGATAAATCACAAAAATTTGTTTTGTCATTTATTGTATAAGTGGATTGTAAAGGAAAAATGTTTTTAGATCAAGTATGATTTGATGTTAATAGTTTTTTTTTGAACCCGATGTTAATGGTTTTTGTATTTTATCGTTTCTCAAAATATTTAATTGATGATGTTTTTTTTTTTCTAATTTATTGGTCATCTATAAATATAACAACGTGATGGTAGGGATTGAGATCCTATTTATTTTTTATTAAATGATTTAGATTTGTTGATAAAAACATTTTAAAAATACTATTAATGCCTTCATTGTATCTTCGAATTTGTTACGTATCAACTATCAACTGAGAAATTTTCTTAGTGTCCGCCGGTGAAAGTGTTCAATGACACGACAAAACTAGGAATTGAGATTTTATTATCTTTGATTTCAGATTGTTTGCTGTGAAGCCATCCACGGCATGGTACAAAGTGTTAAATATCAATGCTATACAAGTGTTAAATATCGAAACGATGCCATTTGTGTTTTAATTATTAAATAAAGAAATACTGGCAAAACGAAGTTATGCTTTTTTAACATATCACAATATATGCACCAGAATGTCACAAGAGATGGTCTATCCTAGGTGAATGAATGTCACAAGAGAGGGTCTATCCTTATAAAACTGGTTAACCTAACGAGTTGAGATCCAATATATGTTGGAATCGGGATCCTCTAATGTAATATTGTAATACCTATCTCACCGCCCTAACGTGCTAGTGTAAACACAAACGGCGTCGTTTTGGTTATTTTACACTAGCACATTATATTTCACAGCAAATTGTTACAACAGAGAATCTGCACTCATATATTGTAATATTCCGATGTTCGGAAAAGGACAGACGTGTCATTTTACGAAAATAAAATATTAGATTCATTGTATTTATGGAATAAAAAAAAATATATATATATATATATATATATATATATATATATATATATATATATATATATATATATATATATATATATAGTAGTAGTATATTACAAGTTATATATATAAAGTTTATGGGGGCTGATATTGTAATTAAGAGAAAGTAAAGCATTTAATTGTTAATAGGTTAGTGGGAGGTTTTATTTGAAAAAAAAAAAAAGCCTTCCCACTAAGTCACAAGTTTTAGATTTTGTTGGAAAAGAGTTGCCTACAAGTTTGAGAGCAATAGTGAGAGACAAAAACTTCTTCTTCAAGTTCTAAGTGATTTCTTGACGGTTTTCAGATCAAAGTAGATCACCGGATTCGTGAGGAGACAATGGTCGTGTTGATACTAAGTTCATCAAGTTTTACCATGGTATGAAAGTCGGCCTGAGGGCAGTTTGTGATCAAGTTTGATGCCTTCTTGGTGCAATTCATAGTTATCGATGTTTAGAAACCTTGATCCTAACTAGTTTTGAATTGATTGTGGATCAAATAGGGTTTTTTTTGAGTTGAAGGTGTTGCTGCAGTCTTTCCTTCAAGTTTGCTGTGTTTTGTGCTTGAGAAAGGTAAGAGATCTTCCTATTGTGTTAATTTAAGCATCATAAGGTTTGGTTATGAGTTTGAAGTTGTTTTGGTGTAAGAATTATGTGTTTTGATGCTTGGATCAATGTACTATGTGATGGTATGTTAAAGTGCCTTGTTTTGTTGCTGTTTTGATGTTATAATTGATGAAGAACATGTTGGATGAGTTATAGAATCGGGAGAAGTGTTGAAAATCATGGTTAAGGCTTGCACATGAAGAATGCGTACACATTCTGTCTCAATGCGCACGCATTGTTGGTTTATAGTTGAACAAGATGGTCACAACATGTCGAATGCGCACGCATTCCTGCTTCAGGATGATTCAAACTACTTTCAGCACAGGCAATGCGTACGCATTGCAGACAATGTGCACGCATTGTTTGATTAGGATGCAACATGATGTTTCTGAACCAGTGAATGCGCACGCATTGACCTTGTTTTTGGGAAATATGATGTTTTGAGCTATGTGTTGAGTTTTAAGTGTTGATTCTTGATTTAATAACACTAAATAAAGACAAACAAGCCTTGAATGAGTTTCTGATGCGTTTAGTTCCGGCACCGAATGTACTCTTAAAGGGAGTTGAAGTTCTGGACCGTTGGAAGAGCGTGATGGGCTTGTGCTTTGGTGGATTAGTATCCTCCAATGTCTGTGTATGTGATAGGATGTTGTGTCTAGATGATTTAAGTGAGGGAGTAGAGTTGATTATGGTGAGTTTTGCCTGGAAAACACATAGGTGGTTAGTTAACGGTTAATAAATACATAATTGTGTAGTAAAAGAATAAATACCATGTCATTCTCGGTTAGGCACAAGGCTATATAGCGACGTGTGGGCGGTCAGTAAAAGTGAATATCTCTACTGGCCTATAAACAGTTGAATGGTAGAGGGGCTTCGCCGAACGCGTGCACTATTGGGTTAAACCCGTGGCTAACAGTGTGATCCATTGTTAGGTTGCAAACGATATCTCGTGGTGGATATACACCATGCGTAGTGCTCTCGAATGTGGGTATAACAAAGATAAGTTAAGTTAGAAACGTTTAGTCATGACATGTTGATGAGCATGAAATGAACCCTAGATTGAGTTGGCTTTATAAAGAAGATCTTTTAATCATAATGTATACTTTATATACTTGTTTAATACAATAGCTTCTATCTTTTACAAAGTACCTTTGTACTTACCTCGAATGCATATTGTTTGTGTGTTTGGGGATGAGAAGATGAACATATGTAGCAAGAAATCGATGAGGATTTCGAGGACGATCTTTGAGGATGTTATCATGATGCTTTTATTATCTACTTTGAGTTGTGAGAAACTATGTTCTAAACTTGTTGTATTTTGTTTAAGGACATGTTGTACTTTTAATTTTGGAGCCTTTGTAAGATAACTATGTTGTTTATCTTTAGACTTCGTGCGGTTGTAACCTTTTGTATCGTTGGTTTGTAATCTTTCTATCTTTAGAATGTTGCGTTTCTATTCTTGTTTCGAAAGAAAAAATTTACCCGAGTCTTTTAGCTTCCGCTAAGGCTAAACTCGATACAACGTAGTAGAGACTTACATATAATATTGAATTATTTAATATTATATGTGTCGAACGGTCCTTTTCCGGATATGGACTCGGTGTCCGGAAATGGGGCGTTACATATATGTTGTGAACATATATCACAACATGTGAATATGTGATGTGATAGGACGAGGTAAATTCCTTTCACAACATAAATTATTTTTCAGGCCAAAAACGACGGCGTTTTGGCCATTTTACACTACCATAATAAAATTTCACAGCAGATTGTTAAAGCAGGGGATCTGCACTCATATATGTTGTGAACATATATCACAACATGTGATGTGATAGGACGAGGAAGGACAAATTTAACGCCCGATCCGAAAAACCAAATATTTTATGAAAACGGTCGTTCGGTTGTGCTTTGAGATAGAAACTTGTAATACGAAGCCTTTCTAACTTTTACATTTCTCAATAATTAATTGTGAAAGCTAAATCATCACAACTCGGATCTGACAACATCATGGATTAATATACCAATTAACTAAACTATTACATCATTAATTGCTAACACCCATCGATAGGAGTTACAATATTTTAATCACAAATAATTTATTATAACATACAATCAATATTATATAGTCAAATGTACTGCTTTAAGTAAATGACTTCATATAAGCTAATCAGTAATTACTTTCATTGATGTTAAGCAACACGTACATTCTAGATCATCATCATCTACCGAACCCTGTATTTTTATCTAAAAACATAATAAAATAAAAGGGGAGAACGGATGCCCGTAAGGAGATTCGTATAAAAATGAACATGAACTGAGACAACCATTAGACATGCTAACTAAAGTTCCTTTTTAGGTTAGTAACAACATGATGCAATATATAAAATAATGACTAGTTTTAAAATAGATAAATATATGTTATCAATGTAAATAAACATATAAGGAAATTTAATTAAGGTCATATAAATGTTGAAACTTGAAACCATATTCTTTTCATTTTTTTCTCTTCTTTAACATGAAATAGCATACTAG
The DNA here is from genome assembly GCA_036785695.1 of Gentiana straminea. Classification (NCBI taxonomy): domain Eukaryota; kingdom Viridiplantae; phylum Streptophyta; class Magnoliopsida; order Gentianales; family Gentianaceae; genus Gentiana; species Gentiana straminea. The sequence continues at coordinate 1,209,170 of JAVUPR010000019.1, forward strand.
GAGATGCTTATAACTTATTTTATCTATGTTCTAGTTCAAAAATATTATGTCGCCATGAAAAGAGAAACTAACATAAATGATGTAGACTAGATATTCATTACTATTGTATATAAAAGGGGAAATAAAATTAATCTAAAATGTCATTTTTACAACTACCATTAGCAATTGTCCTAAAACAATTGAAGTAACCTAATTGTTATGGTAAATTTTTACTTACAATTATTTTGTATTAATATTGTATCAAGTGATACATATATCGTAATGTTTATTTCTAATTTATATGTAGTGGATATTAGTTATAAGGCCGTCGTTAGAGACTTAATAATCATTTAGGACACTCAAAAAACTTATTATGTTATAAGGACGTTCTAATTTATTCTATTGATTAGAACTGTATATATATAGTCTGCGCAACGCAGAGTTTTCATTCAAGTTATACAGCATTTCTCTTCCAAACTCTCTCCTTCACCTCAAATTCTTGTTTTCGAAAAATAAATTAATTTTAATTCCAGATCCAATGAGCAATTTTTTTCCAAATAGAGCATGTTCGTACACAAAAATTGGAAAAGAAGATCCAGATGAAATTAGCCATCGAAAAGCTCAATTTTTGATCTATAAGTCTCTCGAAGAAATCGAGATTCAATTAGGAGGAGGCCATCGTGGTTGAGAGTTAAAACAACAAAGGCGAGAATGAAGATTGGGAAAGATTGAAGAAGTTAAGGAAGTGCATTTTGTCAAGCAATTTCTAAGGCCGAAAATCGAGTCGGCAAGCAATTAATCACCCAAAGTTGAAAATTTGGAAGAAATTATTTCCAAGCAGAGGAGAGCCTTTTGCTGTACTTGCTTGAAGTTGAATTGCTTTCGTCTCTATTCTTCTTCATGGTGAATTTATTTGGAATTTTGGTTATATTCGATTATTTCGGAGTTGTTGATAATCAATGGTTTACGTAAGTAACTTCATTTGAAGTGTTTTTGAAATATATATCTATATAAAAAAAAAAGTTTTCTTTTTAGTCCACTTGTGATTTCATCTTTTATGAGTAGTATATGTATAATTGTCCATGTTTGTTAGAGCCAATATTTCTTTTCGTTAATTATTTGTGAAATGGTTCTGCTATTTTATTTGATCTGCTATTTCAGTTTCTGAATCAAAGAAGATCATGTTTTTCTTTGTTAATGGTGATGAAAGACAGAAACAGAGTGTATGATAAGATATTTCTATTTTTATTTTTTGATCGTTCTGGACAATCACAATTAAAATGTCCATGGTTTATTTTTTTATGAGTTATGCAGTGACATTGTTGTTTGATGCAGTGATATTGACGACTTATGCAGTGACATTGATGTCTGAAGCATTGGCATTGACGACCTATGCAGTGACATTGATGTCTGATGCAGGGACATTGACGACTGTAAACCAAGCTTTAGGAATGTTTCACGGGGTTCTTCGATTGTTTCATCTCCTAGATCTCCGGAAGCTACCGGTAGATTTTTCTAGGAGCTTCATCGATCTCATTTATTGGATTCTTATTTTCTCTACAAGTAGCCTCTTGGTAAAAACTAAGACATCATTATGTACGGTGTTTGTATACGCTTTCTTCATCATTTTTCCCTGTTTTATTCCTCTAAAAAATTAAGAAATTTTTTTTTCGATTTACATGCTACTTGATGGAGTGACATTGATGATCGATGCGAGACATTGCTAACTTATGCGGTGACATTGATGTCGATGCGTTGACATTGATGACTTATGCGGTGACATTGATGTCGAAGCAATGACATTGATGACTTATGCAGTGACATTGATGTCTGAAGCAGTGACACAATAACACGTCTAGGAGAAACATTCAGTGCATTCATAGATTGTGTTTTACTAATTAGTTGACAGTGTATTTGGGTGCTTATATAGATGATATAGTCCCTTTTGCTTTCGTAGCACAAGTACGATCTAAGAGGCTCTTTATTACCATCTTATGGGTTTCACTCACCATGGTGGCTTACAATTATGTTTTTTTTGGGTTTCTGGTGCTGCTTATAATAGCTGTGGATACTCATAGTTTGGGATTGTTTTTCTTTTCTCTTATGGTTGTCTTTGTCCTTCTTCTTTAGGTTGCGGGTTGATATAAGTGCTTTGTGGCATTTGGCTAGCGTGGTTTTTGTATTGGATCCGGTTTATGGGCTTGCAACTATGAAAAAAAGCTATCGGTTGTTAAAGGCGGGACCATGATAGCTTTCGACCTTGTTTTTGGGTATATGGCTATTTGTGGACCGATCACACTATATTCTCATCGGTTGTGGTTAATGGTGGGGATAATCATGGTGTGCTTACAACAATTATGGTTGGTGGATTCTTGGTTGGGTTCTTGGTGATAGTTAATCGACCGGCCTATTAGTGTAGAGTGTGTTTTACTATGTGTGCAAGAGTTACCATCGTCAAGAGATTGACAAGAGTGCCCTCTATGATCATCTTGGTGGTCCGGGCTTATGCGAGTGACATTGCCGATTATGCGGTGACATTGATGACCGATGCATGACATTGATGTCACGATGCGGTGACATTGATGAGTTATGCGGTGACATTGATGTCGGATGCGGCCGACATTGATGACTTATACAATGAGATGTCAATGATCGAGGTTGTCAATGGATCATGGCGGTCAATACATCATGGTATTCAATGAATCGCTGCGGTCATTGCATTGGGGTGGTTAATGGATCCCGGTGGTCAATGCATCGGGGTAGGTGGTCAATGTATGACGGTGATCAATACGCCACGTCGATTTTTATGAAGAAAAAAATTGATTTATGAAATGTATTCGGAAAAATATAAAATTTGATTTTAGAATAAAGAAGACGAAAAAATATGAATTTTAGTGAAAAAATTATGATGATCCGAGTTTTAGATCAAAATATGACGTTTTTATTACGTATGATGAATTTAAAAAAAAAATTAAATAAATAAAACCTGCTGTGAACGTTTTTTTTTTGTTTTTTTTTTCTTTCCTTTGAGACCTTCTTTTTTTTCCCTTCCTTCCTTTTTTTTTTCCCTTCTTCCTCTTTATCCACTTGAAATTAGAATCGTCCTTATAACTAAATAAGTTTCCTTCTAAAAATTAGAACGTCCTTATAACTAAATAAGATTTCGGAGTGTCCTATTACCCCTAATAAGTTGAAAATCAGTCCTTTTAAATAATTAGCCCATATATGTATTATGTTAGGGAAAATTATGAAAAAAGACAAAAAACTTTATGAAATTATCAAAAAGGACAATAACATTTGTATCTTAGTAAAAAAGACAAAATATTTTGTATTAAGACAACTTTTGCTTCTCTATTAAAAAAAATTTACAAACAACAACACACCACGTGTATTTATAAGGGTATTTTTATATACTTTATATGTGTAGTGTTTTTTTGTGCTAATTTTAATAATTTTTTTGTCTTTTCAACAAGTCTCCAATTATGTTAAAAGAAAAAAATGTAAGAGTTTTAAAAAATAAAACGCTTTAGTTACAGACAGTACGACGCCGTTATCCCTGCTTTCTGTGTCGATTCACCGTCTACCGAGCCTTCGAATGACGCAGCAAACGTTTGACTCGAAAAAGCTTGTTATTGCTTCAATGGAGTCTGAGGATTTGGGCAGGAAGACACTGGGAAAGCCATGGCGTGTCTTAGAATTTTACAGTGGAATTGGCGGCATGGTGATTAATATAATCTTGTTGCGTGACAAAAGCGTTGGGGTTTAGGTTTCTTTAATTTTTATTCTTGTTGGTTTTTTCTTTTTTGCAGAGGTATTCGTTGATGAAGGCCGCTGTAAATGCCGTGGTCGTCGAAGCATTCGACATAAACGACCTAGCAAATGACGTTTATGAGCACAATTTCGGCCACCGTCCTTGCCAGGTTTGCTTGCTTTCCTCAATTTCATAGTTGAGCATTCAATTTGTGTTTTCAGTTCTAATCTCTATATTTGTTCTTGAAAGAATAATAAGTAATAAGAAGCAAGAGTCTCAAATTCAGATATTTAACATGTACATATAAATTTAAGCGGGAGAGGGGATTTCTGATGTATTTTGCCATTGTCTTTTGAAAAAACATGTATTTCAACAAAAATGTAGGGTGGGAAAGGTTGCACATTGCTTCAACTAAGCGGTCAGAATGAATTGTTAATGATTGGCGTGGACATTTTCTTTATGGAAGAGCTTTCACAGCATTCCATGGTTTATGAGTGAAAGGACAAACGGTAGTTTAAGACGCCACATTTTACCTTGTACCATGTCGAAGTAAACGTTAAGAAAAAAATGGAGCGGCTTTTGTCAAATGCTGTTGTTCTTTTGAATTCATTTTGTAAGCTTAAGTTTGAATTTTCAAATACTTTTGTGCAAGTTATAGGGTAACATTCAAACCTTGAGTCCTGCTGATCTTGACAGTTACAAGGCTGATGTGTGGCTCTTGTCTCCACCCTGTCAACCGTATACTAGGCAAGGTAAACCTTTTTTTTTTTTGGTTTTATTTTGATAGTGATGCCTTAGTTATCGAATTGGTGGGGGTGTGTTTCTGAGTTGATCTATGTAGGTCTCCAAAAAGGCTCAGCTGATGCTCGGGCGTCTTCTTTTCTCAAAATATTAGAGTTGGTACCACAAACATTACGGCCTCCACGCATGCTGTTTGTGGAGAATGTTGTTGGATTTGAGGTTTGTTCTATAAGTGTGAGAGTAAACAATAGAAGCAACATGACGCTTGTTATTCACATGGTTGTTTTTCTATTTTTATGCTATTTAGTTTTTTTGAAGATGGCTTTATTATTTGATTTTTCTGGTACAGGCATCCGATACACATCAGAGGATGGTCTCCATGTTGCAAGAAAATGATTTCGTTTTGCAAGAGTTCATTTTGAGCCCGTTGCACTTTGGGGTTCCATATTCTCGACCTCGTTATTTTTGCCTGGTATCTCACTCTCTGCCTCTCTGCCTCTCTGGGTGTGTGTTAGTATCTCCACCTATCTATGTATCTGTTTTGTTTTGATCCCTCACCAACCTCTTTCCTCTTCTGTTTTTTCTCTTTTACTGTCCACACAAAGAAAGTTATAAGCTTTGCAAAGATCATATGCATTTTATCTGCTGAACTAAACCCAAGGGTAGTTTTGTCATTTACCATTTGGATGTATGAAGTTCATGAGTAAAGCGTTTTTGTTTTACTCATAAAAGAAAATTGACAGACTGATTGAGAATTGTCAAGCATGCATAGGAATTAGGTGTCCTAGATGCTAACTACTGATCTTGTTAAAGAAAATCCTCCACATGGAGTACACTTACAGCATGTCTTTTAAAAAGGTGTAATTATAAATACTTGAGTTTAATAAAATTTCATCTAAAAATGATGGAATTATGAAAATTTTAAGAGAACTTTGAAGGATGAAGCAGATTTGTCAGTTCCGAAAACCATGCGGAATAATCTGAAAATAAACACTTTTGTTAGTTTTTTTTGAACAGTTTCTTGTATAGATTAAGCTATCCTCTGTTCTTAGCTTTTTCTTCTCTGTAATTTTCACAGTGAGCTATTATCTTTTGTTCCTTTTTGTGCTAATGTTAGCCTGTGCTTACACAGTGAGTTTCTGACTTTCATCTAACAAGAATTTCTGATGGTGGATGTTTTCTGCTTGTACATTTGTTACCTAGCTAGTTACTAGTTCTGATTAATGCATATTACAAATTCACTCCAGGCGTGTATTCTAAGTATCGGGCATGTTTCCGTGTCGGATATGGGACATGCTATCGAACGCAAGTATCTGTGCATAATACTATAATAGAATACATATATATATTTTTATTCCTTCTTCTTTGTTGTTGTTAAGGAATTAGTTTTTGGATGAGCAGATCATGTAATTTAGTGCAATCTTGTGTTCTGGTCATATTAAATATATGCAGTCTTTTACTAAATTGCTGTCCAATATTGATGATTCTTCAGGCAAAAAGCAAACTTTTATCCTTTCACAATCCAAACTTCAACAACAAACTTGTTCGGGGTCCAGGTCCTTTATGTGGCAATGACAACATAGTTAGCTGTGAACCAGAGGAAGATTCGGGTAGGTTGCTTCAAGATTGTCAACCTGTAGCAGATTTCCTTGAGTTTAACGATTCTGTGGATAAGACGCATCCAGATTCAAATCCCGGGGCTGCTAAAATCGTTCAATTGTCTGAAAAAGCTGATGATGAGATAAAAGATTTTCATCATAGCTCCTTGACTCAGTACTTTGTTCCATCAAGTCTGGTAGAGAGATGGGGAAATGCTATGGGTATCCATATATGATTGTTGAATATATATATATGAAGGTTTATCATGGGAATCTGACAATACGTTATTTTGTTCTTACTTTTTTTAGCCATTCATGATTTTAAGGTTTCCTTAAGAGACTGCAGATATTGTTTTTCCAGATTCTAAGCGATGCTGTTGTTTCACAAAAAGTTACTACCGCTTTGTGAAGGGGACTGGATCTCTCTTGGCTACTGAACAGGTGTGGTTTTGTTCGATATTGTGATCGTCTTATTTATTCTTATCGCGAATTATTTCTGAAAATAGAAATTCAAATTGAGGGGTTTTTCTACCTCATACCTAATGTACATGTACATATACATACCCATACATTTGCACATAAACATACATTTATATACATTTGTGCATAGTCATACATTCAGTTTAAGCTTCAGGATGCTCGAGTTCAGCTCAAGTTCGATAGATTCCTATATGTACGAGCCGAACACCAAACTGCTTAAGCAGATCGTCTCATTTACACCCTTGTATCTGTGGTTCGTTGCGCCTAAGAACTGAAGGATGATTCGACTTATATTGGTTTGTTTACTGATGTAGTATGAGGAGGGAATGCAGAAAAACGACGTGTTGTCACTTGAAGAACTTCATCTCAGATACTTCACTCCAAGAGAGGTAAGATTTTACATGTCAATTTTGTTCACACGAATAACTCTTTTTCGTTTTTTTGGTTTCATCTCTTAACAATTCTTCTCTCTGGCTAGGTTGCAAATTTGCATTCTTTTCCATCGGATTTCCAATTTCCACACCACGTCAGTCTTCGACAACGGTATCGTTTGCCTAATCTATATTCACAAAGAATATTAATGTTGACCTGTCCTTTTTATATTACCATCTGAAATAAAAGCTTAAATTTTGGCTCAGCCCTTTATATGCCTTAGTGCACACACAAGATATGTATGTCCTTGTTAAATCACCTTCTCAACAATTTTGGAATCCATACATTTTTGTCACTGTTTGTGTGTGCATGTTTTGCATTCTGGACTATGATTTTGTTTGATTTTGATTTCTGATTCCGGTAGGTTAAAACATTTTCGGTTCATGTTTTTGTGCAGTTACGCGTTGCTGGGAAACAGTTTAAGCATAGCAGTGGTTGCTCCACTTCTCACTTATCTATTTACTACTTCGCCCTTACCATGCAATCAAAATCCCTAGCTCGAATATATACTGACAGCTACCCTAACCCCGATTGGATAGATTCTATCGAAGGCCTAGGTTATGGAACTAGTAGTGTGTTGCTGTGCTGTTTGTGTCGAAAATGATATGTCGATTACATTGTATCATAACGTTATGTTATTATATACTATTTGTAGACTTGAGTTGAAAATTTGTGACTACACATGTTTTGAGAATCCTGCCCACAATCATATGTACGTTTTGGGAATGATAATATGGAAAAATGCTCTGGCATTTGCTGTTTTTTGTGGTGAAAATGGTTTGAAATTGCACAGGAATGGCCTCTTCCTGTTGCAAATTTTTTTTTTTTTGAGGAACTTCCTGTTGCAATTTAAAGACCAATTGATCTTCAAGTTAAGATTCATGCATATCATGTGGTTTTGATATTTTAGAGGATTATTAAGACACGGACATGTCCCCTTCGATTCCTATAGAGGCTCTATCACGATACTTATGTCACTTTATGGTCCAGATTCTATCGGTCACAAGACTCACAACCTCATACAGAGTCGGTCTTGGGGTCTTGGAATATATGTTTCCAAGACTCACAACCTCATACAGAGTCGGTCTTGGGGTCTTGGAATATATGTTTCCAGACCTATCTTCAGGTACACTAGATTCACTGCGGTGCCTATAACAACCATAACCGTAAAAGCTTAATTTCTCAAAAGTTGTACGTTGTTGCTGAAAAAGTCCATGGCTTGCACAAAGTCCATGATCCTACGTGCATATGACAGCTACCTATTGTATTCAGTCTTATCCTTTATTTATTTATTTATTTATATTTTTTTTTTAAGATTTAAGTCTTATCTTTTTTTTTTTTTTTGGAGGGACAGTCTTATCTGTGATGATTTAATTATTTATTCTCAATTATTATATGTACATCTTTGTTAATGTCCTCACGCATCTCTCAATTATTAGAATTCTACTGCTTAAAAATAATTCCTCGTTCGTTATTCCCCTGCAACGACCCTTTGCTCCGGAAAATACTTGTGTGGTGTCTCCATATGTGTGGAGATAACGTGTGGTTTAATATGAACAACACAGTCCTATTCTGTATTTAAACTATATGATTTTGATCGTTTCATCTGCCATTTCACCTCAAAATTCACTCTCCAAACAAGTATTTCATCTTTGCTTCTATTCTAAAGTCATCAAACCCTCCTTTTCTGTTGACTTTTTCTACATTAAAAAAATAGGTACTCACTATATTTTTATTTCACATGTAATATTTTTTTTTATAATAATTCTGTTGACTTTAAAAGGAATCTTTGGTTGTTTTCAAATCCCACCTCCTTGGCGACTTGGCGTAATTAAGATGGAATAATCTTGTTAATTACCACAACTGAGTGTGACACAATATTCACATGATGTGGCACTGACTTAAACCTCATGAAGTCACAAATTTTTTTCGTTGAGGAAAGTCACAAACTTAAACCACATAAAAAATCACATAAATTTAATTCAATGATTAGTATTAATTGTATATTTTGGATCTGTTATAACATGATAAGGAATCCAGATGCAAGATAGATAATTTAACAGAAGAAATTTAACAGTAATAATCAACAGAAATAACAGAAACAAGAAGAACACAAGATTTAACGTGGTTTCCGGCGTTGTTGCTACTACTCCACGGACAGAAAAAAGATATTTTATTATGCACTAAATTTTAGATGAATTACCCACTTTACAATGATCGATACAATTGGTATTTATAGGCACAGAACCCTAAAACCCTAGCCGTCAAGAATCTTTGTCGGATTGCCATAAATGCCCCAGATGTGGGTCCCTCTGCTGACCCCACTCAGCTGATCATTGCCCAGACGTAGAACTCAGTTGCATCCAAAACCTCAGCAGGCTGCTGACACCAGTAGAAACTCAGCATACTTTCACAGAAAGCTGACCATCACTCAGCTGACTACCAGATGTAGAGTTTAAGTCACTTTGCTGACAAATCTCCACCTTGACTTGAACTCTCATTCACAGTCAACCAGATTGCACAAACAGATGTACTTGTACCAGATGCATTCATCAATGCCAGATGTACTTGTACCAGATTACTCCACAGAATCCACTAAGCTGACCTGCCCTCAGTTGAGTTTCCAGATTTCCAGATTATAAGCTTTGGATATTCAGCAAGTCCAGACACAACTGAAACTTGCTCTGCTGAACCGGTTTAGTGAACATATCAGCATGATTATCCTTGGTGCCATTCTTCTTCACTACAACCCTCTTCTCATTTCTCATAAAATGATACCTCACATCAATATGATTGGTTCTCTCATGATGAACCTGATCCTTAGCTAGCCCCAAATCACTGACTAGTCCTTTCAACCAGATACCCTCCTTGGCTGCTTCAGTAAGAGCCATATATTCTGCCTCAGTAGTTTATAAAGCCAATGGAAAGCAACTCTTCAGTAAGAGCCATATATTCTGCCTCAGTAGTTTATAAAGCCAATGTGTCCTGAAGAGTTGCTTTCCAGCTGATAACTGAATTCCCCAATATGAAAACATATCTAGTCATTGATTTCCTACTGTCCACATCACCTGCATAATCAGCATCACAGTACCCTGTGATCAGGCATTGAGTATCACCTCCATAAACGACACCAACATCATCTGTACCCTTAAGGTACCTGAACATTCTTTTCACAGCTTTCCAGTGTTCTTTTCTAGGTTGAGCCATGAACTTGCTGACAACACTGACTGCCTGAGCTAGATCACGCCTAGTGCACACCATGGCATACATCAGACTACCAACTGCACTAGCATAGGGAGCTTTTGACATATACTCCTTCTCCTCTGCTGATTGTGAAGCATAAACAGACAAATGAATATTAGATGCCATAGGAGGATCTATTAGCTTTGCAGCAGACATGCCAAATCTAGACAATATCTTCTGCACATAACCCTGCCGAGACAAGAATAGCTTATTCCGACTTATATCTCTCCAGATCTCCATCCCTAAAATCTTCTTGGCAGCACCCAAATCTTTCATTTCAAACTCAGCACTGAGAAGGGTCTTCAGATTTTGAACATCAGACTTCTTTTCAGCAGCTATCAACATATCATCCACATACAGGACAATATAGATATGTGAGCTGACTATGATACACACAACAGTCATATGGACTTCTGTTATAACCCAGCTGGATCATATAACTGTCAAACCTTTTATACCACTGCCTAGGAGCCTGCTACAGTCCATACAAGGACCTCTTTAACTTGCACACAAAATCTCCCTTTCCAGGAACTTGAAATCCCTCTGGCTGAGTCATGTATATCTCTTTATCTACCTTACCATGTAGAAAAGCTATTTTCACATCTAACTGCTCAAGTTCATGATCCTGCTATGCCACCATTGCTAGTAACACTCTGATTGAAGTATGTCTGACCAATGGTGAGAATATCTCATCAAAGTCTATCCCTTCTTTCTAACCGAACCAAACGTGCCTTATACTGGACCCCTTCCGCCTCAGTCATTCATTCCTTCTTCTTGAAGATCCATTTGCAAGTAACAACTCTCCTATCAGCTGGATGTTTAACTAGATCCCAATTCTGATTCTTCAGTAATGACTCCATTTCATCTCCCATGGCAGCAAGCCATTGAAATGCTTCAGAACATGTCACTGCTTCCCTGTAAGTAGAAGGTTCAAAACCATCCACTTCTTCTGCAACTTGAAGTGCATATCCATCCATATCATCAAAACCATACCTCTTGGGAGGTACCCAACATTTGATCTTCTAGCTCTGCTGAAAGCTATACCCTGTTGACCAATGTTCCATGTTTGATCCTCAGCTGACCCTTGTTCAGCTGACTGGCTTGGATCAGACTCTGGTTCAGCAACCAGATCGATGAGTCCTGACTTGGATCAACTAAGTGTTGCATCTCAACTGACTCCACTTGAAGCTCCACCTGTTTCTCAGCCCTCTCAGATTCAGCAGACCTCGCCACTGATGAGCTGATCATAGAATTTTCATCAAAGACTACATCTCTACTGAGTATAACTCTGTTATCTGCTAATGACCAAATTCTATAACCTTTCACCCCATCTCCAAAACCTACAAACACTCCCTTCTTAGCCCTTGGTTCCAGTTTCCCTTCACTCACATGATAGTAAACCGTGCTTCCAAAAACCCTTAGAACTGAGTAGTCAGGAGGCTTGCCTGACCACATATCAAGTGGTGTCTTGAGATTGATTCTTGTGTGAGGACTCCTGTTGATTAAGTAGCATGCTGTACTTAAAGCCTCTGCCTAAAATCCCCTTGATAAACCAGCATTAGAGAGCATACATCTTGTCCTCTCTAGAAGAGTTTGATTCATCTCCTCAGCTACACCAATCCGATTAGGTGTATTCCTGACTGTATGATGTCTGGCAATACCCTCATCCTTACAGAATGTATCAAACTCTGACCAGCAGAATTTCATACCATTATATGTTCTGAGCCTTTGATTTTCTTGCCTGTTTGATTCTCCACTAGAGCCTTCCACTGCTTGAAACTATTGAATGCCTCACTTTTGTGTTTCATCATCACCACCCAAGTCATTCTTGAATACTCATCTATGAATAGCACAAAATATCTGTGACCACCCAATGATTCCACCTTTGATGGATCCCAACAATCAGAATGGATATAATCAAGTGATGCATTTGTACTTTGTATCCTTCCCAACTATGAAGGACTGCACAAAGTTTTCATATGAGGCTGGTAATGACACAAACATGATTAGGGCTGCATCTTCATCTTCAAATTTAAGATCAATATTCATGAGATCAAGTAATATTATGTTCATCTGATCAAGATGTTCCCTCAGCTGACCTCGTTCATGCATCCTCAGACTAAACAGTCTCCGCAACTTGTTGGTTAATGACTTAGTCATATACAGGCTTTCAAGCTTTGCCCACAACTTGGAAGCTGTGTCTTCCTCATCAACTTCAGTGATAACATCATCAGATAAGCACAACATGATGGTTGAATGTGCTTTCTCTTCCAGACTGGCATTATCTGCTGATCTGACATCTCCTTTACCAGATAAATGAGTCCATAACCCTTGTTGTTTTAACAAGGCCCGCATCTTGATTTGCCACAGACTGAAACTGTTTCGTCTTGTAAATTTATTGATTTTTACGTTAACTGCAGACCTCTTTCTTGCCAAAGAACAGAACTTTTATCACAGAAACCTAGCACCAGTGAAGGTCTTGGTGAAGATAAAATTTGTTCGTACTGATGATTCCCAGAACCTGGCTCTGATACCAATTTGTTATAACAAGATATGGAATCCACATGCAAGATAATTAATTTAACAGAAGCAATCTAACAGTAATAATCAACAGAAATAACAGAAACAAGAACACAAGATTTAACGTGGTTTCCGGCGTTGTCCCGACTACTCCACGGACAAAAAAGAGATATTTTATTATGCACTAAATTTCAGACGGATTACACATTGTTGAAATATTAGCAATTCTAGCACTCTTTGTGTAACACTTGTGCACATTATTTATTCTTTGTACACATGACATATTAATTATATTATATAAATAATTAATATGTCACTTGTCATAACTTTTCTACTTTATTGGGTTCTAAGTTCTAGCCGCCCATATAGATACTCAAGTTGGCCGCCATAATTGCTATCCATAGCATAGCTAGTTTACTTTATTAAAGTTGTATCTATTTATACTCTTGTTCAATCAATGAATAAACTAATTTGAAGTTTACTCAAGTATTAGTTACTTTCTCAAACTCTCTTCATGGTATCAGAGCCAAGTTACTGAAACCAAAAAACCGCTGCAACTCAGTGTTTTGTTATTCCAAAAATGTCTCTTGAATCGACGGTTCATCTTCATCGGTAGACTCCCACCGCCTCGGCGCAGTGGGGTCACCGAATCTTCTTCTTATACAAATCATAGACTTGATGGCAACAACTACTTGCTGTGGTCAAGATCTATGAAAATGTACATCTCAGGACAAGGTAAGATGGGATACCTGTCCGGCTCTAAACCCGCCCCTGCTGATGATGACCCAGGATTTGAAGCATGGGACACTAATAATAATCAAGTCATGACCATTCTCACAAGATCAATGACAAAAGAGATCAGTGAGAACTTTATGATGTATGATACTGCAAAAGAAATCTGGGACAATGCCGAGATCTTTACTCCAAGAAAGACAATACATCGAAGTGTACGAACTTGAAGCTCAAATTCAAAAGCTGAGACAAGGGGATATGTACGTAACTCAATACTTCAATCAACTATCTAAGGCATGGCAACACTTAGATATGCCGGAAACTCACCCCCGGAATGATGTTAAGGATGTCGCCTCTATAAGGACATCATAGAAAAGAAAAGAGTCTTCAAGTTCCTCACCGGACCGAACCCTACTCTTGATGATGTTAGAGGGAGAATTCTTGCCACAAAACCTCTCCCAAATCTCAAATCCATGTTTGCCGAGGTCAAACATGAAGAAAGCAAGGAGGAAAGTCATGCCGCTTAACACCCCGCCGATAACCCTGCGAAGGTACCGCCCGTTGAATGTCGGGAAGGCCGCCGAGGTTATCGGGACTTACGGGAAACCCGCCGAGAAAAGCGGAAGGTTGTTCGTGATCACCGCAAACGCACAAATCACACCAAGGACAATTCTTTGGAAGCTTCATGGCAAGCCTAATCCCTCTAAAACCTCAAAACCAACCAGGGAAAATCAAGGCGGGCTTGTCGGTGACGAGGAGAATGACGACGCACCGAATGCTCGGTTCTTTCGCATTTAAAGCCTTTGTTGCTCAGCATCAGGAGGGTAGCTCCTCTACTGAAATGGCCACTCATGCTAAAACAGGTATATTCCGCTCACCTCTTAGTAATGAGACATGGATTGTTGACTCTGGGGCTTCTTCCCACATGACTGGCAATAAAAACCTCATTACCCACTATATGCCTTGCACCCAAATTCACGAATTAAGCTCGCGATGGTTCCGTGTCTTATGCAAAAGGTGTTGGGAAAGTTAAACTTACTAATCGGATATATCTACAAGGTGTCTTATTTGTTCCAAAGTTAGATTGTAACCTTATATACGTCGTAAACTCACTAAAGATACGAATTGATTTGTTGTTTTTGATAAGGATCGGTGCACATTCCGGGATCTTTCTTCACGGAAGTGATTGGTCAAGCTAAACCACCTCGCTCAGATCGTTTGTGATCAACCCCGTCGAAGACAAGACCGAATCGCCTCGGCCACCGCACTCGAACCTAGACAATATCATGTTATGGCATTATAGACTAGGACATCCAAGTTTTGGTTATTTGAAGTCTTTAATTCCAGAATTGTTTAAAGGATGTAATCTTAATGATCTTCAATGTGATATTTGTCAATTTGCCAAACTCACCAAATCTGTGTATACTAAATTACCTCACCTCCCATCCACACCTTTCACCTTAATTCACAGTGATGTATGGGGACCCTCAAGAGTAAAAAGTATAACAGGCAAGAGGTGGTTTGTCACCTTCATAGATGACCACACCAGAACCACTTGGTTATTTTTAATGAAGGATAAATCTGAAGTTGGATCCATCTTTCAAGAATTTTACAACATGGTCTCTACTCAGTTTGACACTAAGATTAAAATTTTGAAGCGGCAATGCTCTTGAATATTATGAGTCTAATCTCGGTAATTTCTTGATGAATAAGGGAATTGTCCATATCGGTAGTTGTGTTGAGACACCTCAAAGCAAAATGGAGTTGCCGAGAGAAAGAACAGCACTGCTTGGAAATGGCCGATCAATCATGTTCACTACAAATATTCCAAAATATATGTGGGGTGAAGCTATAATGACCGCCACATACTTAATCAACGGGCTTCCCACAGAGTGTTAGGTTTCAAGACTCCTATCCAAACCCCGCCGACCACACACTCCCGCCCTCATCTTATTGCCCAATTGCCTCCAAAAATCTTTGGTTGTACTTGTGTTTGTTTATATCCATGCCCAACACGAAGCAAACTTGATCCCAAAGCTCACAAGTGCATCTTCCTAGGGTATGCTAAGGACGGGAAAGGTTACAAATGCTATTCACCTATCGAAAAGAAATTTTACAACTCTATGGATGTAAAATTCTTTGAAAGGACTCCCTACTACAAAGCAAGTCTACCGCGCGGACAACGATGGAAATCTAATTGAAATTGATCTAAATCCGTTCCCTCAACAAACTCTTAACCCTCGGCAACCTACTGCGAGACTCGGCAGACCGAACCTCGGCACCCTGCGACCCGAGCCGCTGGACCTCGGCACCCTACCGACCCGAGCCCGCCGAACCCGAGCTCGCCGAGCCTCAACACCCTACCGACTCGAGACCGCCGAACCACAAGACCCTACCGACATTGATGACGGACCTATTGCTCTAAGGAAAGGGAAAAGATCATGCACTGATCATTCTATTCATACTTATTTATCTTATGACCGTTGTCTCCCGTATTTGCTATGTTTACACAGGACCTGGACTCTCACTCTATTCCTAAAAATATTCAGGAGGCCCTTCAAAATGATAAGTGGAAGGCTTGTTAAAACAGAGATGACTGCACTCCTGGATAATCATACTTGGGACCTCACATCTCTCCCCAAAGGCAAGAAGACAGTTAGCTGTAGATGGTTATTCACCATAAAATACAATGCTGATGGTACTATTGACAAGTATAAAGCCAGATTGGTGGCTAGAGGGTTCACTCAAACTTATGGCATTGACTATACGAAACTTTTGCACCGGTAGCAAAGCTTAACACCGTCGTGAGTGCGATTTCTCTAGTTGTCCAACTTGTCGGCCTCTTTACCAATTGGATATCAAAAATGATTTTCTCAATGGTGACCTTGCGAGAAGTCTACATGAATGTACCTCTTGGTTTTGTCAATCCCCACACTCAAGGCAAGGTATGCAAGCTCAGGAAATCTCTATATGGCCTGAAGCAATCCCCCAGAGCCTGGTTTGGAAAACTCACTACTGTGGTTAAAGCTGCTGGATATCATCAATGCAACTCTGATCACACTATGTTTATCAAGACAACCAACCAGAGAAGGTCTATTCTTATTGTATATGTGGATGATATCATCCTTACTGGAGATGACTCTACTGAGATCCAACATTTGAAGACTCTACTGGCAAAGGTATTCCAAGTTAAAGATCTGGGCTCCCTAAAATACTTTCTTGGTATGGAAATAGCTAGAAACAGTAAAGGCATTTCAGTCTCTCAAAGGAAGTATGTCTTGGATCGTGAAGGAAAGCGGCATCTTTGGGATGCAAACCCTCGTATCCCAGTAGACCCCAGTAATACCCTGCTGCATGGTGACATTTCTGTCAGGAAGGATCAATATCAGAGACTTGTAGGGAAACTCATTTATCTTTCCCATACAAGACCTGATATTGCATATGGAGTCAGTCCGGTGAGCCAATTCATGCATTGCCCTACCGAGCAACATTGGGATGCGTGAACAGAATCGAGATACTTGAAATCCACTCCGGCCAAGGCTTGCACTTCATCAAGCCTCGCCGAGAGATCTATCAAGGTTTACACCGATCCGATTGGGTGGTTGTCATATAGACGGAAGGTCTACCACGGACTCTTGTTCTTATGTATGGGGCAATCTTGTCACCTGGAGGAGCAAGAAACAACCTATCGTCTCAGAAGCGATCTTGTTCGAACTCATGGCACTTGTTTTGGGCATTTGTGAAGCTCTTTGGCTCAAAAGAGTACTTGCGAACTTCGGCACCTACTCAAAGCAACCTATCACACTCGCTTTGTGATAATAATTCAAAGCATTATGCATGGCGAGAGGATCCCGTTCATCATGACAAAACCAAACATGTGGACATTGACAGACACTTCTGAAGGAGAAGATTGATGCAAAGATCATTCAACTCCAAGTATGTTCCCTCGACGGACTGAATGCGACATTCTCACCAAGGCTATTCCACCTCTTATGTTCAGCAAACTAAGTCACAAACTTGGCTGTATCAACATATACAACCCAGTTTGAGGGGGGGTGTTGAAATATTAGCAATTCTAGCACTCTTTGTGTAACACTTGTGCACATTATTTATTCTTTGTACACATGACATATTAATTATATTATATAAATAATTAATATGTCACTTGTCATAACTTTTCTACTTTATTGGGTTCTAAGTTCTAGCCGCCCATATAGATACTCAAGTTGGCCGCCATAATTGCTATCCATAGCATAGCTAGTTTACTTTATTAAAGTTGTATCTATTTATACTCTTGTTCAATCAATGAATAAACTAAGTTGAAGTTTACTCAAGTATTAGTTACTTTCTCAAACTCTCTTCACACATTTTACAATGATCAATACAATTGGTATTTATAGGCACAGATCTCTAAACCCTACCCGTCAAGAATCTTTGTTGGATTTCCATAAATGCCCCAGATGTGGGTCCCTCTGGTGGCCCCACTCAGATGATCATTGCCCAAACGTAGAACTCAGCTGCATCCAAGACCTCAGCAGACTACTGACACCAGTAGAAACTCAGCAGACTTCCTAGCTGACTTTCACAGACTTGGATACACCTTTCGGCTGACCATCACTCAGCTGACTACCAGATGTAGAGTTTAAGTCACTTTGCTGACATGATCATTTGTATGTACACTTTGTGTAAACATATTATGTGTACAAATACTTTTCCATATTTCAAACCCCGCTGCAAGAATGTTAATTATCAGCATGTTGAGATATATAAAATGTTAATTATCTACATTTCATGGCCATCGTCTTATGATATTATGCCACATTATATTATGATATTTGTTGTGTTAGAATAACTGTGATCGTAGAAATTCAGGAATTCCGTGCCTGGGAGGTGGATGCAATTCTCCAGACTTCAATTGCAGGTAGTTTGCACCCTGATAAATTGATTTGGCATTATGACCGCAGAGGCAGATACACAGTAAAGTCCGGTTACTTCCTGGCATTGAGCTTGCGTGGCGGTCTGCCTGATTCTGTGCTTGTGTCATCGTCTTTTAGGACCGGATAGGGTGTGGCAGGATGTTTGGAAAGTTATTGTGCCTACACGATTGTTTGTCGATTGGGGAGCAGCTTGCCAAACACAACATGGGTTCGGGTCATTGTTTAGCATGTGGTAGAGAGATGGAGTCCTTGCGACATGTACTTTTTGATTTTGACTATGCTAGGGAGATATGGATAGTTTCGCCTTTTGGTAGTCAACAAGTGCATTATGGATCGAGCTTCAAGGAGTTTTTTGGTACGGTGATAGCACGTTATACATCGGATGAGGTTTCTGCCCAATTTCTGCTACTCGGCGCGGTGCTTACACTGCGATGTGTTGAAGTAGGAGGCATGGCGCCGAAGATGTTGCATGATCTATAATAATGAGGAGCATTATCTGCTTGGCTTATTACTTATTAGATAACCAATGCCCCACCAGATTAGTTCTACCAGATGTAGAGTTTAAGTCACTTTGCTGACATGATAATTTGTTTGTACACCTGTGTAGACATATTATGTGTACAAATACTTTTCCATATTTCAAACCCCGCTGCAAGAATGTTAATTATCAATGTGTTGAGATATATAAAATGTTAAATATCTACCTCCCATGGCCATCATCTTATGATATTATGCGATTCTTCAGACTTCAATTGCAGGCAGTTTGTACCCTGATAAATTGATTTGGCATTATGACCGCAGAGGCAGATACACAGCAAAGTCCGGTTACTTCATTGCATTGAGCTTGCTTGGCGGTCTGCCTGATTATGTGCATGCGTCATTGTCTTTTGGGACCGGATAGGGTGTGGTGGGATGTTTGGAAAGTTAGTGTGCCTACAGAATTGTTTGTCGATTGGGGAGCAGCTTGCCAAACGCAACATGGGTTCAGATCATTGTTTGGCATATGGCAGATAGATGGAGTCCTTGCGACATGTACTTTTTGATTCTGACTACGCTAGGAAGATATGGGCAGTTTCACCTTTTGGTAGTCAACGTGCATTATGGATCGAGCTTCAAGGAGTTTTTTGGTACGGTGATAGCACGTTATACGTTGGATGAGGTTTCTACCCTATGTCTGCTACTCTGGAACCTTTGGGAGGCATAAAACAATGCGGTTTTTGATGATGTGCCTATTTATGTGTCACGGGTGGTTTCTGCTTCCTTATCTGGAGCAGTGGAGTTTCGGCAGGCCATGGACTCTGCTCACATCCGGTCATCTGGAGTGTGCCTCCCGCGGGTAGATGGAAATGTAACTCCGATGCCTCTGTCACGGATTCGGGATCTGGAGTTGGTTTGATCCTCAAGGATGCTCTCGGCTTGATTGTAGCTACTTTTTCTTTTAATTTTGACCCTTCTGGTATTAACCTTGAGACTCTGGAGATACAGGCGGTTCTGATGGCGATGAAAGAGGCTATTCGGCTGGGTCTGTCTACGGTTACCTTTGAGATTGAGTGTCTGCCATGTGTTCAGGCACTTTCACGGCCTTCGGATGGATTGTGTGTCTTCAGTTGCCTAGCGCGCGATTTTATTGCGCTCTCATCTTCTTTTGTTTCTGCGTCCTTTTCATTCGTCAAGCGAACGAGTAATTTCCCGACGCATTTATTGGTGGGCTAGGTCATATTGGTCGTGTTGATTGGGGTATAGTCCCTCCTCAAGATGTAATCTCTGCTGCTATTGCGAATTTGGTTTAATATAATTCTTGTTTCTTCAAAAAAAGAATAACTGTGATCGTAGTATTATTCAATTAAGATATATATATATATATATATATATATATATATATATATATATATATATATATATGCTGTTGAAGTCCACCTTTCATTATCTGTCACATTATAAGAGTAGTCCTGATCATGTGAACACAGATTTAAAAAATTTCAGCAAAATGAAAGCAAAAGCATCCCATCTGAAGAGGCTACTAAAAATAATAGCTTTACCATTGAGGGCATTAGGAAAAGCTAGAGATCTTTATGTGAAAAGTCTAATAATTCAAGCAGATAATTCTCCTCATTATTATGGATCATGCAACATCTTCGGCGCCATGCCTGCAGCAACAACACATTCCGGTGTAATCACCTTGCCGAGGAGTCTTAGTGTCGGTTCTTCTTCTTCTTCTTCTTCGACGAAGTCTTATAGTAAGAGAGATGAAGATCGAAAAGAGCTCGTTAGGTCGGCTTCAACACCGACCCTGAGATCGTCGTCGTCGTCGGTGCTGCAAGAACATACGATGATGATGCGATCACGACATCAGAAAACGCCACCAAGAAGCTTTGGTGTGGGCATGGGGAGGATTGAGGAAGACAAGCCATGTTTATTTTCTTGAAGAAAATGTGTGAATGTGAAGGAGTACAACTCTATATACCATGTAGTACAAGACTTATTTAAATTAAGGTTAGTGTGAATTAAAACACTTATGTAAATATTGGTCTCATTTACAAAAAATAAAAATAAAAAATACATTAGAGAATCATTTATTATCAAATTTTTCATAGTGAATTTGTCTTCTCTATATATTCCGAAAGGGTTTGAATTTAATTTCTATGTGTTCTCTACTTTTGAATTGTTGATTTTTGGTATAATGAAGATATATAAGCTTCAGCTTGTATATAGATCCTTTTCTTCTCAAAATCCATCAAATTAAAAGTACAGATCCTTAACATAACCCAAACGCAATTTTTTCTAGAATCTCAAAAAAAAAAAAAAAAAAAAAAAAAAAAAAAAAATGCAAATTTAAATCCGGTCGGTTCTATAGTTATCATGACCGTTGTATCATTGAATGTTGCAGGTTTCATTACATTGATACTCACATCAAACAACTACCATTTACGGAGAGAACAAGCTTTAGCCTTGGCTGAAAGCCAAGATCTTGTTGGGCATCTCACCAACGAGACATAAACACCAATAATATATGCAACTTCAAAGTCAAGCACCACTACCATAGCAGATTCCACGCCACAAACCGTAATTCTAGAGTTCCAAGCATAGAAGAAACCCGATAGACTCTTGAGAGGTAGGATCATTGGATCTTTTCCTGAAGAATCTCTAGCTAGGCATGGTTATAGGCTGAGCCACTGCGTTTGGTGTATGGGAGGAAACTCTAAAAAAACCTCCTGACATAGGCGAGATCGGTCACCATACACGTAACACTCATCAGACCAAACTATGATCATAAGTTCACTTCGGCGTATAGGCCGAGCTGGTCCTCACTAGTCATCAGGCTTTAATATTCGCCGAGTGTTCGGAGATCGACTCTAGCATTGAGGCCGACCTAGCCTCAGCTCTCTATTCGGATGTATTCTTTAGAAGACAAGGCTTTTCTCCCAGGAGGATATTATCATCACCAAAAGAGCACATGTAGCTCACATATAAGCGAGGGCCAACATGGTGATGGACGCTACCGGTCTCAAGCATCAGACGTGGCGCAGTGGTCCACTGTCTCTCGTAACTGGCATGGTGTTGGGAGAGATTGCCCACACTATTGAATAAAAATTGTGCAAGTTTAGGGAGAGATTGCCCACACTTGAGGGGGGTGTTGAGAGAGATTCCCACACTCTTGAATGTATAAAGAAATATAGTAGCGCCTTTACTAACACCAATTGGTTTTAGTACAAAGGTAAGCGTTTGATCTTAACCCATGGCGAATGTCGTCAACCATCACCATCATGGTACACTATATAAGGGGATCAACTCCTCCACATGCATTGTATGCTATCTCAATTGACCATTACTATATGAAAATTACTTTATGCTCCATTCTACTGTCAAATCATTGACTTGAGTGTCAGAGGGCTTTGCCCGAGAAAAAACTCCAGGACCCCTAACACCTTGAAGTGTCAGAGGGTACTTGAAGGTCACTTTTCGTCCGTGAAAAGCACTTAGCATCTTGAATGGTCGGATTTTACATGGACGATTTCGACCATCTTCAGTTGGCGCTAAAGGAGGGAATAAAAGAGCACATTCTCTAAAAGGCAAGTACCAACAACTTTTATGGCTCCTCCAGGACGCAAAAATAACACTACGTACAAATACAAACACACAGGATGACGGCCCTACCCAAAAATGCATCTTCATGCAGGTAAATAATGTGGCGAATGAGAAGGATGCGAACCCGCTTCCTCGAAAAAATGCAGAGGCACCCCTCGGTGCAAGGGAATGAGAACAAACTTCCAAGCTCAGGTAGGAGGATGGGCTGTCGGATATTTCTCATCAAATGATAAAGTCGGCTAAAAAATTGGTGAGCAACTAACCAAAGCTCGATCTCTGCTTCACTCTTAGAGCGGGTTGAGAGGAGAGTGCCTAATGCAGTTTGATACCCAAGGGATTCATGTACCATATGTCGTAGTTCAACAAGGATTCTGGCAAGAGGTGGCTGCCTCAACTATGCCAGACAGCCGGAATGTCAAGATATGATAAAGCTTATTTGATCATGAGCCGGGTGATGCACCCATCAATGAGATGAACTGACTCTTAGGGAAAGAGAGGAAATAAATTAAAGTCCATGTCTTGTCTCATTTCATAGAGGAGATCGAACACTTCCCTAGGCATGAGGGGTTCTAAATGCCCAAAATAGATCCTTATGATGGGACGAAGGATCCAGAGGACCATTTGCCCCAATACATGCAACACATGGTCTGGTATTGTGCACTCGATCAAATGAAGTGCAAGGCTTTTCTAGGATTTGTAAAAGGGAAGGAAAAAGAGTGGTTCAAGACTTCTTCCGCGTTCCATTCATAGTTTTTCTGAGCTGGCCTAGCAGTGCACCATTAATTCATCTCAACTTGGCTATTCCAGAGGAATGTCACTTACCACCTTACAATCAAACATGAGAGAGAGAATCAGCGCTGGATTATATAAGAAGATTTACTGATGAATCCCATTAGTTTCTAGATGGTTAAAAGTACATGGTGGTGACCTCGTTTTTAGGAGATCTTAGAGAGGAGAGGTTATATGCAAAGCAGAATAGGAAACTCCCCACGTCCTTGGCAGAATGCATACATGTCATCTTTAAATATTACTAGGGAGAATAAGCAAACCTAATGAAAAGAGAAGCCGATAGAGGAGAAATGAGAGATATGATCGGGTCAGATAGAAAAGAAAATTTGTTTGAGACCGTATGAACGCCCGTGTTACAGATCGGCTAGGGAAGAGGGGAGCTATGCCGGACAAAGACCTCATTCCTCTGAATTAGTCCATGGCCCAAATCCTTGCGAGAATGGAGAACAAAGGTCTGTTGAGGCCTCCACCCCTCATAAACGGTCCTAGAGAGAAAATGAATGGGATTTTGTATTGCTGGTATCACCGAGATATCGGTCACAGTATCGAAGACTGTTGGCGCGCAGCTCAAGATAGAAATTGATGGCCTAATTAATCGAAGCTGGGGTTCTCGGCCAGTTTGATAATTAACGAAGCTGATCGAAGGCAATCGTCAGCACGGTCGCAAGCGTCCAAGAGATGTTACACCATAATCGTCAAGTAGAAAGAAAAGGACTAGACTCCTCAGCCAGTTCGGACCTCGGTCCTTAAGTATATTTTTGGTTTCTTGCGTTACTGGACGAGTTGAGCAGATCACAGTTTCAATCTTTTGTATATAATCCTATGAAAGTGTACTAATTAATATTGTTATTATGCAACTGAAAGATTCTCTAAACAAATTATTGTCAGCTATATGCATGGGCTGCTGTTATTATTATTACAAGCAAACGTGCAACTCGTCACCTCAACAGCTTTCTATTAATTATATGAACAAGGTGAACCCAACCTCAACCTTTTTTTTTTGAGCAATTAATACCTCAACCTTATATTACATAACATGGAAAAATCTGGCGTTTCAGATATCTGTACAACATAGCACCGGGTCATCATACTATTAATATCAATAAACGACAAACCTAACCGCCTCTTATACCAGTATAGCCAACCTATGATTTGATGCACGGATACTTCATCCTGCAAGCGCATCCCGTATCCGCTACGTATCAGACACCGATACTCGACGGATACTCTGGATATATACTTAGCTTATATGCCAAGCCAAACTCGTATCTCAAATCTCCGTTTCATGCAAACCAAGTAGAGCTCGGTCCAACATATATGCCAGCAAAACGTTGTCACTACAATTACTCTGGCAGGACTACTGGACAAGTGCATGTCTAAAAATGTTTGATTAGCCACCTCAAGCCAGAAAGACTTTACACGATAAGGCACTAAAAGGTCTAGACCCATTTATGGGGAAAATAACTCGCCAAGAAAATGAGAACTCACAGGTCGGGATCCGCATGACGGATATATCTCACACAATCCGTATCAACTCGCAGGACGAACCTATGAAAAGAATTTAGGAAAAACAAACCCGACCTTATAGATGAGACCAATCACTATGTTCACAAGACAGAATACATCCAATACGCGCTCGTCTAGCCGTATTAATAATGTCTCATTTATTAATACATACGATTGAATCAAGATCTTATCAATCATAATCTTACATGATTTCCCTATCGCGATGTAACGCCCCGCTCCCGGATACCGAATCCTTATCCGGAAACGAAACGCTCGGCACGTATAATATTAAATAAATCTAATATTACATATAAGCCTCTATTACGTCGTATATATCGAGATTAGCAAAACAGAAGCTAGAAAGACTCGGAAAACACCATAAATGTTACTATGAACAGAATTCAACATACTAAAGATAGAAATGCATCCTTACATCAATGAAAAAACTAAAACAATGTACGAACAAACTTGTCTTATAAAGAAGTACAAACTTCCTTACAAACGTCTAGAAAAAAAGAGAACAACATTTGTCTAATGAAGGGAAAACAACAAAGTCTAGTGCAACAAGAAATAAAGGAAACTGGACGCATCCTCAAGCATCATCTTCATCACATACCCTCGTCATCGAACTCATGGACAACCTGTTCATCTTCTCACCCCACAATGCATACAAAAGAAACATGCAAGGGAGGTAAGTACATAGGTACTTAGATAAAAGTGAGAATCTAATGAATAATTAAACTTTTCAACTAAAAGGTTCATATAATTAATTAATTTATCTTTATGTGACCGACACAACTCTAAGGTTCACTTCATGCTCATCAACATATTGTGACTATTGGTTTCTAACTTATCTTATCTTTGTTACATCAGCATTCAATGGCACTACGCATGGTGTAACTCACCACGGAGTAGGTGCAACATATTGGTGGATCACACCAATAACCACGGAGGTCTATTGGTGCAACATATTCCGGAATTCCACGTGGTTATTGGTGTGATCCACCAATATGTTGCACCTACTCCGTGGTGAGTTACACCATGCGTAGTGCCCTTGAATGCTGATGTAACAAAGATAAGCTAAGTTAGAAACCAATAACCACGGAGTAGATTTAGACCACTGGACACGGACAAGCCCTAGCACATACACAGACATTGATAAAGTCTAATTCATCAAATCACACTCTTCCGACAGTCCCGAACTTCAACTCTTAGGAAGAGTACATTCGGTGTTGGAACTAAACGCATCAGAAACTCAATCATGGCTTGTTCATGTTCATTTAATGTTATTAGATTAAGAAACGACATTTATAACTCATCTCATAGCTTAAAACAACATTTGTTCCCAAAACTAGGGCCAATGCGTGCGCATTGAACGAACAAAAAACATTCAGAATGCCTCTGTCTGGCCAATGCGTGCGTATTCCTCTGAATGCGTGCGCATTGCTCCTGCACAAAATAGAAACAGACCATCCTGCATCAACAATGCATGCGCATTGCTAACCAATGCGTACGCATTGAGCGCAGTAAAGGCCCTAAACACGTTTTCTGCACTTTTACGATTCCTACTTGATTCCAAACGTATTCAACATCAATTATAATTAGAAAATAGCAGAAAACTCAACCTATACAAAACCAAATCATCCCATACTCCTTTAACAACGAAACGACATGATTTCTAACATCTAAAACACATCAAACAACAACCTTAGCATCATAAAACCTAATTACGCAATATGAAGAGCCTCTTACCTTTTAGCAAGAAAATCCAACCCAAAACCTTTAGAAAATCTGCAGCACTTTCCAAGGTTTCACTCAAAACCTAATTGATCACAATCAAACTTATATTAATTGATGATCACAAACTTCTAAACCAAAGGGACTACGATTTAACCCTTTTCATCACATCAAACTTGATCAAACCATGATAGATCCAAAAGTTAGGGCTAAATCTCTTACCTTCGTAAAACTCCAAGCTTTTGCTATCAAGACGATCCTCTTTTCCCGCTGATTCCGAATCTTCAATCCGTTTTGAAAACCGTTAAGAATTTGATGATGGAAATTGGAAGAACTCTCTTTGGCTTTTCCTTTTGCTCTCAATGTTTCTCCAGAGAACGTAAAAACCAAATTCTGATTTTGCTAATAAGTTATAAGAATAATGGGGATTTATTTTCCTTAAATAACAAATCCCAAAATAATAATAACCCAAATTTTCTTTTTTCCCTAATTTGTCCTTTAATTAAAATTGAGTCCACAATCCCAAAATATATATATATATATATATATATATATATATATATATATATATATATATATATATATATATATATATATATACACTTTAATCTAAAATAAATGAATATGTTATTTCGTTTTCGCAAGAATGACACGTCTGTCCTTTTCCCGAAAATCGGAATATTACACGCTATTTTAATTAATCTAGGGATGTTATTATATACACTATTAAAATTGGTTTATCGGATAAACAAATACTCCATCCACTCCAATTTAACTGATATAGTTGCTCAAAAAAATTTGTTCATGTTTATCTTATGTAGTCCCACTTCTAAAGCAATATTATTGTATTTTCGTACACTTACCTTCATATATAAATGGATGAGAGAATAAACATAACATTGCGTTAATTATAGTAAAGGTTATATATATATATATATAATATTATTATTTTCTGAATAAAAGGAAATTGGGTAGGGTGGGCTTAACACCCAGCCCAATTAATGCATAGGTCCGTCCTTGTGTTCAAACACTTGTTGATGCGACCGGTTTTTTTAGAAATTTCGGAACCCTATCGCACTATTCCTATGGCCGCTCCTATATATAAGTTTTTCTAGAAATTCCGGAACCCTACCGTACCATTCATGTAGCCGCTCCTATATATAATGTGAATACCGGTACCCAATGATTTGTAGTAATTGTTTATTGTTCCAAAGGTTTTGCAAGCAAAATGAAAACAATGCTTTTTATTTTGAAGATTCCGATCCAGACGTTATCCTTCAAATTTTCATTTTTGTATCGGAGAGATCGTTGATCATGGCATATCAAAGAAAAGAGCAAGTAACTACCGAGGATAGGTATGCTAACGTTTGTTTTTTTTTTCTTTACTTCTTATTAATGCATAAATTGTTGCCTTTTTTTAGATCTCTTTTGAGATGGATGAAGATTCAGTTATCTATTTTAGTCAATAAGACCTGTAATTTCCATTTATGAAGAAAACATATTCTTGTCCAGATATGGGCTGAATTTGGTGTTTTTTGGTTTACTTTTAGGCTGAATTTGGTGTCGTCCAAATCTGAATTTGGAGTTTTTTAAATCTGACCCTTCTGAGGCTTTGCTTTCTCAGAAAAATGAAATTAGGGCTTTTCCTAGGTGATAAAAAAGCAATAATTTTTTTTTTCCTTTTTCAAAACCCACCGGGCCAATTAATAACCGTCCGGGTCGTAGTTCATCTATTGGACCGTTGGTTTTTACAGATCTGAGCGGTTGGCTTCCTTGAACGGTCAGATTCTTGACCAGGACCGGTTCACTGGTTCGAACGCCAAGCCGGGCGGGGTCTGATAACTATGGTTCCAAGATTTCATTTACTTTCAAATTAATAATAAATGTGTTATATGCAAATTGATTTTAAACGTGTTCACTTTCACTCAGACACAACATCACTCAAGAAGTTCTTGATTCCAGCGACCTGCACGGATGGGGAATATCGAGTGTGCGTTTCTACTTCCTTGGAAGGTTAAAGAAGAAAACAAGGATAAGAATAAGGATACACCAGACCAAAATTACGACATAGGGTTGCTGGTTCAACTCACTCCCCCGATCGAACCACAATCTATATATTAATATCCCAGCTGGGGGAGTTGTACTGGGCGAACCAATCGAGATTCCGGTGGTGGACCATAAGTTTTTCAAAGAATTCACATTTATTGTCAAGGGATGCAACAACAGTTGAGAGGCCTGTAGATAAAAAACAGAGAAGTGTAATGTATAATCAAATTGTAACAAACATCTTTTTTGTAATGGTTGCTTCTTGGTAGAGACTTAAATGTTTTAGTCATAAAATATTCAACACCTACTGTATTCTTCTTCTCCTCCAATCCATTGATGGAGGAGGAGCCAATCTAGAGATCGATAAAGACAGGGCCGTTTCTGTGTAATTGGAGGCCCTAGGCCAAAAAAATTTAGGACCCTCGACGCTGTGAAAAAAATAATATTTCACAACTATTTTTGAGGTATACTATGTTGATAAGCGATATAAAAAATGTAGCGGAATTTGATTAAACGTTCTTTCACTGAATTCAGATATAAATTAGGGTCTTACCGGTTTTTTAGTTTGAGTAGAAAAAGATTGCCCTAAAATATACTTCTATTACGTGAAAACGAGAGACGCAATATTATAAGTTTTGGCGGGGGCCCCTAGGTCGCGACCTTGTTGGCGGGTTATTCGATGCGGGGAACAGATAGAGCAGCTGCATACGCGCAACATCCCGACCACACGGTTTCATCCTCAATAGGGAATTGCATACGTGGCGTGAAAGCGCGTGGTCCGGATGTTGCATGCGCACGTATGCAAAACTCTAAAAATCTCCATGCATCGAATAACCCCTTTACAACTTGTCCCATGGACGGCCCAAGATATATATACTACATCCATCCCACAACCCGTTAAAATTTTCAAATTTTTTGCCCTAAAAACCCATTTAAAAAATTATACATGTACTTTTTTTATGTAAATGTAATGTTTATAAAAATTTGTATTCTAAAATATCATTTATTATATTATATGGGTATATATGTCCCGCTATATAATAACACATTAACACTAATCTATATGCACCACAAACATTGGTAAACCAAAAAAAAGCAACAAAACATATTGTGGGTGGCCTACACAACATGTGTTTACCAGTATCCGATTCATCTTTTGACACTTATTCTATATTTAAACTGCCATCATGTTTAATACTAAATACTTTATCTTAATTTAGTTGCACCCTTCGAGGCTTTCATGTAAAAAAAATTATAAAACACGATTGCCTAATGATAGAGTTATTCCTTTATTTCTATATTATTTTTACATCCAATATAATCTTGTGGTTGTGATTTTTTTTTTTTTTTTTTTAAATTTTTTTTTTCAATTGAAAAAATGTGGTGAGATGATTATAGTTTTAAAAGGATGTGTATTTGAGATAGTAACTTTATCATTCCCCTGATCTTTAGCCCCAACTAATTTACTAACAATCTTGACATGGAAAGAATTGAACCTAACACATTCCCCAAACCAATAGGCAAATGTAGAAAAAGGTAGGGATTGATTCTTTCCGATACAAAATTAAAAACGTACTTTTATGTGACTTTTTTCTAAAAGTTTATACTCCCTCCGTTTTTTTAATTATCGGAAAGCGAATAATCATACAAATAAAGAAAGTGATTAATGTGTCTAAAATAGAGTATAAAATAATAAAATTATCCTTCATTCCTTGTGCATGGAAAATTGTATAAAAAAATTGGGTTATTGAAATGAAAGGTAAATGCTGCATTGGTAATGTAAAATAACAAATAAATAAAATCAAAGTAAATTCCGAAAAATGACAGTTAAAAAAAATGGAGGAGTAGTGTAGAAAAAGAAAAAAAATCACTTGATACTCGTAAAAACATGAGCATTGAAAATAGGGTTTCCAATTTTTTTTTTTTCTACTTAACTATACAAAATTGCTTAATGGGTTGAACTAAGTAAAATTTGTTAATAGATCGTGGGCTTATATTCTCAATAAAAAGACATTGGGCGGGGTGGGCTTAGCACCCAACCCAATTATTGTCCTTGTATACAAACCCTAGCTTGTGGATGAGACATTTTTTCTAGTAATTCCGGAACCCTATCGCGCAATTGATATAGCCGCTCCTATATATATAAGTTTTTCTAGAAATTCTGGAACGCTATCACATAATTTATATAGCCGCTCCAATATATAAGGCATATATACGAATACCTAATTTCTTATGATTTGCAATGATTGGCTATTGTTCAAAAGTTTTTGCAAGCAAAATGAAAACAACGCCTATTATTTTGAAGATTTTGATCGAAGTGTTATCCTTCAACTTTTTTATATCAGAGAGATCGTCG
Organism: Gentiana straminea; assembly: GCA_036785695.1. Lineage (NCBI taxonomy): Eukaryota > Viridiplantae > Streptophyta > Magnoliopsida > Gentianales > Gentianaceae > Gentiana > Gentiana straminea. The sequence goes on from JAVUPR010000019.1 coordinate 1,240,103, forward strand.
ATCATGGCATATCAAAGAAAAGAGAAAATAACTCTTGTGCATATATATACCCTAATGAATGTTTTTTTTTCTTTACTTCTTATTGTTGTCCTTTTATATCTCTTTTGAAATAGATGAAGATTCAGTTATCTATTTTTAGGCAATATGACCTGCAATTTCCATTTATCATTCTCCATTAGAAGAAAACGTATTTTTGTCCAGATATGAGGCTGAATGTGGTGTTTTTTTGTTTACATTTAGGCCGAATTTGGTGTTTTTTTTTTGTTTTTTTTTATTTTTAATTTGGGTGAAACAATGATTCCGGCGGACCATGTACATGCCCAGATTACAATTTTGGCCTTTTATTCTTTACCACCCAGAAAAACAAGGAGGCTAAACAAACCCCCCAAAAAAAAAAAACTACCCTTCCTTTTTGACTATTACCTTTTTATTCCTTCTTCTAGATACTCCTCCACTTGGGACTCGGCAAAGGGACTGTCGGTGACATCGGAAGCTGCTGAAACCCCAATTGACCGCTCGGAGACAGCGGTGAGTAAGGGGACCTAGGTGACGGGATACAACCGAACGGCAGAGGCGATGCCGGAAAAGTAGGAATATGAGGAAAACCGCTATGCATGCATGGTCCAATCCAATGGAAGTCACGTTATTTTCGAGGGATGCAACAGTTGAGAGACCTGTGGATCAAATAAAACAGAGAATTTCAAGAATTTTGTGTCCTCTAGACCAAATGGGCAGAATAAAATTCACTCGCCACCTCTGGTCAGTGGTCACAAATTGGGTGTACCCATTTTGCAGTGGCGGTTATTGTTTGAATTAGTCTTTTGCTGTTAAAATAAGTCCTATTTTGTAGGATGATAGACTAAGTAGACTTAGTCCAGTTTGTTTCTATTTTTATCGCACTACTCCTACAATGGTGCATAGTTGATAATTTCATTTTCTCTGTATTATCACAGCTGTATATAGCTGTTTGCTTAATCAATAAAACACATTCCTTCAATTTACTGCTATGATATTCAACATTTGGTATCAGAGCCACCCTTTATTGTGCAAGTGTTGAGCCTCGTTGTTGGCCTTGAGAGTGTCCAGGCCCACACTTGAGGGGGCGTGTTAAAGTATTGCTATTGTATCACCCACCATATTAAGAGATGGACTTCCCTCACCTCATAACCTAGGTTTTGGGGATGACTTGTCCATGACCATGGAAAATTTCTTGAGGAGCAGAGAAATATGGAGTCTGGTGGAACAAGGCATCCCAATAGGAGCAATTGGGACAGGAACCGCAAGTGAAGCACAAAGGAAGAAGAAGCCAAACTCAAGGATTTAAAGGTGAAGAATTTCCTGTTTCAATCAATTGATAGGGAAATTCTGAAGACAATCCTAGACAAAGAGACATCCAAAGGGATCTGGGAATCCATGAAAAGGAAGTATCAGGGATCCACTAGAGTGAAAAGGTCTCAACTTCAGGCATTACGCAAGGAATTTGAACTGCTGTCCATGAAGGATGGTGAGAAGGTAGTCAGTTATGTAGGGAGAACACTCATTGTGATCAACAAAATGAAAGCCAATGGGGAGAAGGTGGAGCAAAACACAGTGGTGTCAAAGATTCTCAGATCTTTGACTCCAAAATATGCCTACGTTGTCTGCTCCATTGAAGAAGCAAATGATCTGGACATCTTGAGCATTGATGAACTCCATGGGGATCCAATAGAGGAAGGGGTAGAAACTCCTACAAAGGAGGTCGTGGCAGAGGCAGAGGGAGACAACCACTCAACAAATCCACTGTTGAATGCTACAAATGCCACAAGTTAGGGTACTTTCAGTATGAGTGCCCAGAATGGGCAAATTACACCGAAGTGGATGAAGGAGAAGAACTTCTGTTAATGGCATATGAAGAAACACAAGAGTCGAAAAAATGAGCTATGGTTCCTTGATTCAGGATGCAGTAATCACATGACAGGTAACAAGCTGTGGTTCTGTGAAATATCAGAGGATGTCCTTACAAAAACAGTGAAACTTGGGAACAATGCTAAGATGGCTGTGACTGCAAAAGGAAACATAAGGATGAAGCTAAATGGGACAAGTCAGGTAATTTCCAATGTCTACTATGTTCCTGAATTGAAAAGTAACTTGCTGAGTGTAGGACAACTTCAAGAAAAAGGGTTGTCTGTCCTATTTCAAGATGGAGGGTGCAAGGTGTTTCACAAACAGAGAGGTCTCATTATGGAGACACATATGAGCAAAAACAGAATGTTTTGCCTGTCAGTTCCAATGGTGTCTAATGGTATTATGTGTTTACAAAGTGAGGTCACCACAGACAAGGAATTTCATAAATGGCACTGCAGATTTGGCCACCTAAATTACAAAGGGCTACAGACTCTTTCTTCAAAAGGCATGATGGTTGGCTTGCCTGTTCTAAAGACTACATAAAAGATCTGTCCTACATGTTTGATAGGCAAGCAACACAGAGATTCCATACCTAAAAGGAGTGTATGGAAAGCATCTCACAAACTGCAACTTGTGCATTCAGACATCTGTGGTCCAATCACACCAATTTCAAGCAGCAACAAAAGGTACTTTTTAACCATAATTGATGATCTGACAAGGAAAACCTGGGTGTATTTCTTACATGAGAAGTCAGAAGCTTTAAATATGTTTAAAAGATTCAAAGCTCTTGTTGAAAAGGAGACAGGTGAACACATAGCAGGTTTGAGAACTGATAGAGGTGGGGAATTCAACTCAAATGAATTCATAGAGTTCTGTCAGTCTCATGGCATCAACAAGCAATTGACAGCTGCTTTTACCCCTCAGCAGAATGGCATAGCTGAGAGGAAAAACTGGACAATTATGAATGCAGTGAGGTCTATGTTGGCAGAGAAACAAGTTCCTAGGGTTTTCTGGCCTGAAGCTGTGAAATGGTGTGTTCATATTCAGAATAGAAGCCCCACTGCAGCATTGGAAAATCAAACACCACAAGGAGCATGGACTGGGAGGACACCAATGGTAGACTATTTTCGTATTTTTGGTTGTATTGCTCATGTGCATGTTCCTGACCAAAAAAGAAGCAAGCTGGACAACAAGAGCAAGAAATGTGTATTTCTTGGGGTTAGTGATGAGTCAAAAGCATGGAGACTGTATGATCCTTCTACACAAACCATCATAATCAGTAGAGATGTGGTGTTTGAAGAAGATATTGGCTGGGATTGGGGCATAACAGAAGAAGAAAACATGCAAGATGTTCTGGTCTGGCCTGATGAAGATATTGAGGATGACTCCAATGAAGAACCTCCAGTCACACCAGATGAGCCAACTCCTCAGTGTCCTACTCCACCTGGTAGTTTGGCTCAAGGGAGGGAAATTAGACAGAAAAGAGCACCAGCATGGATGAGTGATTTTGAGACAGGAAATGAACAAGATAAGGAACAGGAACTCTTAAGTGCCATGATGGTGACTGAACAAGATCCAGTGACTTTTGTTGAAGCCATACAAGATAACAAATGGAGAGAAGCTATGAAAGCAGAAATGGATGCAATTGAGAAAAATCAGACTTGGGAACTTACAAGTCCACCTGAAGGAGCACAAGTTATTGGGGTTAAGTGGATATTTAAAACAAAGCTGAATGAAGCAGGAGAAGTGGACAAGTTAAAGGCGGATTTGGTGGCCAAAGGATATGCTCAAAAACATGGAGTTGATTACACCGAGGTCTTTGCTCTTGTGGCCGGACTTGATACAATCGGGGTTCTTATTGCATCTGCTGCCCAATTTGGTTGGGAAATCTTTCAGCTCGATGTAAAGAGTGCTTTCCTTCATGGAGAGCTTAAAGAGGAAGTATTTGTACAACAACCAGAAGGTTTTGTGCAACAAGGGGAAGAAAACAAAGTGTACAAACTAAGAAAGGCTTTGTATGGACTCAAGCAGGCACCAAGGGCTTGGTTCAGTAGAATTGAGGCTTACTTCATCAGAGAAAAGTTTGAAAGATGCCCTCATGAGCATACCTTATTCACAAAGTCCAAAGGAGGTAAGATTCTACTAGTAAGTCTGTATGTTGATGATCTCATTTACACTGGAAATGATGTAGATATGTGTGAAGAGTTTAAACACTCAATGATGATGGAATTTGAGATGTCTGACTTGGGGAAAATGAGGCATTTTCTGGGGATTGAAGTCAAACACTGCTTGGAAGGGATCTTTGTATGCCAAAAGAGATATGCACAAGAAGTTTTAGCAAGATTTGGGATGTTGGAGAGCAATGCTGTGAAGAATCCTGTGGTCTTAGGAACCAAACTGACCAAAGATGAAGGAGGAACTAAGGTTGATGAAACCTTGTTCAAACAGGTGGTTGGGAGTTTGATGTACCTAACTGTCACTAGACCTGATCTGGTGTATTCTGTAAGTCTAATCAGTAGGTTTATGGCCAATCCAACTATGATGCATTGGCTAGCAGCAAAGAGAATGCTCAGATATCTAAAAGGCACATCTGAGCTTGGTATTTTGTACAAAAGGGGAGAAGCAAACTACAGACTTGTTGGCTATACAGATAGTGATTATGCTGAAGACCTAAATGATAGGAAAAGCACCTCAGGGTATGTGTTTTTCATGGGGTCAGGAGCTGTGTCATAGGCTTCAAAGAAACAACCGGTGGTTGCACTATCTACTACAGAGGCTGAATATATAGCTGCAGCCTTATGTGCTTGCCAATGTGTGTTGTTTAAGGGAATTCTGGAGAAACTCGGAATAGAAAAGAAGACAAATACAGTGATCATGTGTGACAACAGCTCAACCATCAAATTAGCAAGAAATCCTATGTTTCATGGAAAAAGCAAGCACATTGATGTAAGGTTTCACTTTCTGAGGGTCCTGGTGAATGATGGAGTTATTGAACTCAACTATTGCAATACTCATGATCAGATTGCTGATATCATGACAAAGCCTTTGAAATTGGATCAGTTTGAGAGACTCAAGAGCATGCTTGGGATGATTGAAGCTGGGAGTGTAAGCTAAAGGAAGATTTTTTTTAGCTTAAGGGAGGGAATGTTATTGTTTGAATTAGTCTTTTGCTGTTAAAATAAGTCCTATTTTGTAGGATGATAGACTAAGTAGACTTAGTCCAGTTTGTTTCTATTTTTATGCTGCACTACTCCTACAATGGTGCATAGTTGTTAATTTCATTTTCTCTGTATTATCATGGCTATATATAGCTGTTTGCTTAATCAATAAAACACATTCCTTCAATTTACTGCTCTGATATTCAACAGTGGCGGACGCAGGATCTCGGGTAAGGAGGGGCTTTAAAAAATTTAAAGAGACAAATAAAACATTTATGGGGAACAAACAAAATACATACTACATATATTAGTAGGATTTTTTCGGATTAAGGGAGGGCAGTTGCCCTCTTTAGTTGTATGTAGGTCCGCCACTGTCATTTTGGCTTGAGAGCTTAAATCACCAAATCTACGAAAATCCCAAAGGCACTTATATAGCATGGGAACTGTGAAGAAGGTTAAAATGATTTCTTTTGAGATGGCCAGAAGTAAAAAAGTGTAATGTGTACTGATATTGTAACAAACTCTTTTTGTAATGGCTCCCTGGTAGAGTTAAGGAAGGACGAGTTCATGTGGTTTGTATATGTTTTAGTCATAAAATCTTCAACCCCACTGTTGCCAATCTAGAGATAAACACATTTGAAACATGAAACGTCTGTGTTGTTAATTACGTGTTGGAGATATAAGTCAAACCCATGAAATGAGGGCTTGAAACATGTGTTGATACAATCAACTTTAGCGTGAATTTCGGATACGGTTCGGTGTGATTCACCGGGCATCTAAAAATACTACTCACAGAGTAGATGATGTTTGACTTTAAAATCACTCGATTTGGATATTGGGTGAATAAGAAATTAATACGTAAAGTTGGTATAAAACATTTGTGGGAGTGGAGTTGAAGGTGTGATCAACTCAACTCTCCCGCATTTGAAAAATGGGAGACTTGACCCCCATATTTAAGAATGTGTGAGACTCTTAGAGTGACCACATCGACACTTTTTTCTTCCCCCTAAATCTTATATAGGGAGGACACCCAAACTTTATCTTCACAATGGCACCCTATTTATTTCCCTATCCCTAAATAAAATTATGTTTCCTTTCAAGCATAAAGACTATGCTATTGTGAATAGTTCTCCCATTTGTCTATCCACTTGCTGCAAAAGTGTCCATTGTGTAGTGACATTTGCCCATCTTTAAAATGTTTGTTCCACAATAAAGTGTCACAACACATTTTTACACCATTGAAAATTATGAGAATCATAGAGATCAATATATCACACATCATAATCAATGATGTAAAAGTATGTTATGTATTTTGATATGACACTATCACTACTCAAAACTAAGATGTGAGGGTTGGTAAAATATGTGGGGGAACAAACACTTTCACAAAATTGTTGTTACACATTCAATAGGATAGGTCGTATCTATAATTACCGGAGACCAAAAAAACCCAAAGTTATCCATATTTTATCTCTCAGATTGATATAGTTTTAGATAAAACTACCCAAAATTACAAAAGATACTATTTTTTATTACAAAAATAACATACAACGTTCTTTTTGTAAACTTATACGATATTTTTTTAACAAGAATACGACATTTTTTAAAAGGTCATACGACATGTTAAAATCTCACTTTATAAACATATAATATTTCATTTCGATTTTCGTAAACAAGTAAAAAAAAGAGGAAAAATGTGCAAGTAGTTAAACTAGTTAGTTGTGATGTGAGAGAAAAATAATTATAAGGAATGATTCTAGTGTTATTGGAGTTGGTTGTTTTATAGGGTGTTGAAAAAGTGAATCTGAAATAGAAAATAAGGTAAATGGAGAGAGTTAGATTATCCACCATTGTGGTCACTCTGATGGATGTACCCCAGGTGGCAAAGCACTTTTGTGCAAGAGGGAAGACTTAGGTAATTCCACACGGAAAATGATATGTGCACTACACAAATGTGTAGTGCACAAACCACTACCTCCTTGATATCCATAGATTAAAGTGATTAATTAATTATTTTGTGATGGGTCCCAACAAAATATGTGGTGTTGATTGTGTTGTGTAAGATGTTGTGATAGAAGAAGTAGTGGATGTATCACTACTCAATTCCACACACATGCGCTCTACCGTCGCCGTCCGGCCGGCTCGGCTCGAGTGCTACTATTAATTTTTTAGACAAAATTTCTTTATGAAATTAACAAAAAATTAATTTTTGGCATTTGATCGTGTCATCCGACCGATCAGAATTCATTAAGTCATCCGACCAATCAGAATTCAAAGATGCATCATCCGGCTAATCACATCGAAGGATGAAGTCGGCCTAATGCAACGTGTGGAATAGGGCATTACTTTTCCAAGGGGGAAATTTTACCGACTCTGATGATGTGTTTCGGCCAATCAGATTCAAGTATTGGTTCATCTTCTCCACTATATAAAGAACCCCAATGATAAATGCTAGATCATCTGTTTTTTTCTTGTATCTTCCACTAAAAAAAGTCTCTCATATAGTTCTAGATCTTGAGTCGAAGAGAAAGTCGGAGCACTTTGTAAGTTCGCCGGAGCTTGGATTGATAAAGTGTCTCTAAATCCAAGACGTAAGCCGTTGTATCTTGGGAGGCAGTTGCTACTACCGTGGGCACCATACCGAAGCAATCTTTCTTAAGGAAAGAGTAACATACTCGCCTCAGTTTGATCTCTAATCTTTTATTTATGCATTGTACTTTATTTTCTTATTGTTTCAAGTCAGATCTGTACTGTAATAGTTCTTTTATTAGATCTATTTAATAAAAGGAATTTTTCTTTTATGTTATTTAATTTTTGATTTTATTTTCCGTAGTTTCTTCTGTAAATTACGGATCTGTTCCGTAAATCACTCCATACACGATGCACCTTTTCCAACATTAAGAACTCAACTCACTTGAGGTTGAAATCCTTCCGGCCTTTGAGTTTTATCGTGTGGATGATCAAGGATGATTCAAAATGTCAATGAAAGAGAATTGTCTAATGTCAAATATATTGATGATAAACAGATATGGCATTATTTTAATAATGGAATATATTCGGTTGAATCGGGATATTATCTTGCGCTTCAACAAAATGTCTCTTTTTTGTCTGTGGAGTAATCGCCACAACGCCGAAAACTACGTTAAATCACGATGTTTATTTGTTTCTGTTATTTTGTCTTTGCTATTAATCTTTTACGTTTGATTTGCTTCTTTGTTAGTTCTTTCTTGTGCAATAACTTCCTCATATATTTTAACATAAAAATGCACAGATGAAGGGCGAATGTATAAGATGAAACGCTGTGATAAAAGTGAAAAATAAAATAATGAATTGAAAGATGAATTTAATCCAAATATGAAGTTCTTTCATATTTATTGTTATATATCAAATCACCACTCACAAAGTCAACAAAACTACACTAGTTTCAGTCTCTATTTTCTCTAACAAACTATTTAAATTTATTAATATTTTCATCCCATCTGTTTTCACATTAAATCCATGTGTTTATTCTTTTAATTATTTATTTTGGTAGGATTATAATAATTGATAAAGTTTCATTTCATGTCAAATTTATTGCACCGACCTAATCATGTATTACAAAAACGTACAACATAATATTTTAATAACATTCATAATCATTAAACGTGTCTATAATAAAATTAAATATTCCAAAAAACTTCAACGACCTTAAAACACTAATATAAGAGCATGAAGATCATCCCATTCATCCACATCACCCTCACAACTTCTACTCCAATTTTTCAGACAAGAAATAAAGAAAATAAAAACAAAAACAAAATTAACAGAAAGAAGGAAAAAAAAAAATGGAAGTGGACAAGCTTCTTCATATGAATAGTGTAGATCACAAAGCTAGCTATGCTGAATTCTCTAATTTACAGGTTTCTCCTTTTTATCTTTCTTATTCACCATAATTTTTGTTTTCACTTATCTGACAGCACTTACGGTAGATATCGTAAATTGTTTATAACTATGTATAGTTTTTCTCTTCTTCAGAAATTCGTCATAGAAACTTCAAAGCCAGTGATTGAATCAAGCTTAAAAGAGTTAATAATAAGCAACTCAAAGCAGCAGATTCCAAAGTGTATAAATGTTGCGGATTTGGGGTGTTCGTCTGGTCCGAATGCTTTTCTTGCAATACAAGAAATCATCCCAACGGTCAGCAAAACTTGCCAAGAAATCAATCAAGAGCCTCCTTCATTTCAATTGTTTCTCAATGATCTTGTTGGAAATGATTTCAACGCGGTTTTCAAGTCGCTGCCTGGATTTTATGAGCAGTTAAAAGGGATTAATGGAGGGAGAACTTCATGCTTTGTTGCATCCATGCCAGGGTCTTTCTATGGGAGGCTGTTTCCTGAGGAATCATTACATTTTGTGCACTCTTGTTTTAGCCTTCATTGGCTTTCTCAGGTTAGTGTGATACTTCTATCCTCTGTCTGATAGCGTGTCATTTATTCGATACGTATCTGACAGAGATACGAATTACATGCATGCATAGAATACATATGTACGTGTGGGCCATATTTGTATTTTAAAAAATGGATATATACTAGGTTTAGATATATACACGCCTATCCATAACTCTCTGAATGAAGAATCATGTTAAAAATTTAGTAAAATAGCGGAATGAAAAGGCGCAAATTTTATCCTGTCATGGACAAAGTGTGACTTGGTGATCCAGGATCAATAGAAAATCAAAATAACATATGGGGCCCGACCGTGTAAAATATAAATTCCATGTTTTTACAATTTTACCCCTCTTTTAAGAATTTCTATTGGAGGAACAACTATGACGTGGTGGTCCAGGACTATCATAAATCTGAGGAAAAGGTATTGAAAATAACTAAAAAGAAAAGAACCATTAAGAATTGTATTTATTATTTGGTACTTGTAGTTTATTATGTAAAGTTTGACTCTTATATTTTTTATATTTACGTAAATGACCTTCGAATCTGTATCCTATATTTTTCAAAAATCTCACATTTGTCTATCTCATATCAACGTATTCATACTCAAGTTTCCATACCCAACCTATTGATATTATTAGCTATTTGATTATGTGAATGCAATGATATTAAATGCAAGAAGTAAACTAAGTTGATGTGTTTTGTTCATGAAAATTAAATAGGTTCCAACAGGGCTAGTGACTGAAAATGGGGAGCAATTAAACAAGAATAGTATATGCTGGGCGAAAAGTATAAGTCCTATGAATGTAAATGCAGCATACTCTGAACAATACAAAAATGATTTTATTTTATTTCTCAAATTGAGATATAAAGAAATGGCTGTTTCTGGAAAAATGGTTCTTACATATATCTGCAAGAATGAGGAAGAAGATGGTCCTGATGTTTTGGAGCTGATAGGAATGACTATCCATGACATGGTCAAAGAGGTTTGTCTCTCTACAATAATGATATTATCCTCGGTTCTGTAATATAGGTCATTTTACCGGCCTGTGTTTTTACCCTTCATTTATGCATTACATTTTTTAATTCATTCTTATCATAGGTCGAGTTTTCATTGGTTGGATTGTTGGATTGTATATGTGTCTTTGATGTTGGATTTTTTATACATGGCGTTTCGAACTGATATTGTAAAAAAAAAAATTAAATAAAAGGGGTACGGAAGTGTCAGAATAAAATATTGGAGACGAAACGTAAAAGTGTCAAAATGAAACATCATGAAAAAAAAAAGATTAAAAATATATTTATCTCTTCTATTGATGTAACAATTTGATTATATGGAAAGGAAAACTTGACAGATATAAAAAGAAATGGGGTAGGTAGGATAGGAATCACAAATAATGGATCAAAGAATTAGGTGAAGAAATTTAATATTATGGTACACAAAGTTGGTCAGAGACAAATGAATAAATAAATGTCATTAAAACCCAATATTTTGTCATTTTATTCATATATTTTAATTTATAAAATGAGGGCTAGTTCAATCCATTAAGTGTTCTAAATCCGTAACAAAAATATATAGTTATGAGACAAAAATGTTATTATGAAGGATAAGGGTTTGTTTTGGAAAATAAAGAAAAATAGAAACCAAAAGTGTAAATTTCCATTTATTATATGTGAACTTATTTAAATGTATTGGAAAGTAACAATCCACAAACATGGAATAATCATGCACCATTGGACTAACTTTTGTGCCATTTTTTCCTTATGATTAATCCTTTTAATTGTTATAATTAAGTACTAATTGAATTGTATTTTATTTTTATAACATGAAGGGATTGACTGAGAAAGCTAAATTGGAAACATTCAATCTTCCATCATATTTTCCATCAATAGAAGAAATTCAAGATGCAATTGAAACTGAAGGCTCTTTCAAAATAAAAAACCTTGAAAAAATACAGTGGTCATTTACCAAAGAATACATGATAAATGGCCACATGTTTAAGTTCAAAGGTGAATATATATCTAATTCTTTAAGGGCAGTTTATGAGCCAATTTTGGCTAGCCATTTTGGGGTGAACATTATGGATCAATTTTTCATCAAATTTGGGAAAAGGATTGCTGATTTTATGGAGAAGAATCAAGGCAACATTAATTCAGTTCTTATTTCACTTTCCAAAGAATAATGAAATTTTTATTATTTTTTTTGGTTTTGTTTTGCTTTTTTGTTTTTCAAGTATGGAATAAGTTGTAACATTGTGCCTTATGACATGTAACATTAATTATATATCTTAAGTTTGGTGATATATGATAATGTAATGACCCTAGGGAGTTGTTCTCATGAGTATTTCTTTTTTCTTTTTTTTTTTCAATTAAACTTTCGAAGAATAAATTAATGTATGCATGGTTGCAATAATAAATATAATTTCTTGATGTTGATGCAACGTTTTGTTAAAAAAAAGAAAATGATTTAGGTACAGAAAATTAGTACCGAAAATCATCTACACATATGCCCCAACCCCCTGCATTGTACTACACCCCCACCCCCTTCCAGCCCTCTCACCCTCAAGTTGTGGCATTTCGGTTCTCTAATGTCGGTGCCTACTTTTGGTTAAAAAAAACGTTTGTGTTTTCACCTTTGTTTTGTGATAAATATTTGTGTTTTTACCTGAGTAAGATTCAGACTATGCAGGCACGACCCGGACCAAACTCTGTATTAGTCGGACCAGTTGGTTCAGGATACCGGGGGCTTTAAGCAAAAAAAAAATGTTAAAGGTTGTGAATGACAGTTTTAATCTACAATGATTGAGAAGAACAGTTACTACATGTGTTATTATATTTTTGTACATTTGTTACTACATTTTGTCATTCTCAACCATTTTGTATCTTATCTTGTCTTTCTCGCACTATATATATATCGCAAAGAATACCTGCAAAGCCATAATTACGTTAAACTCTCTTACTTATGTTTTTTTCCCCACATATATAGATGTAACGAAAACAGAACGGTCGGAGTTTGAATGTCTATTGTTCCAAAGGATTTGCTAGCAAAATGAAAACAATCCATTTTATTTTGAAGATTTTGATCGAAGTGTTATCCTTCAATTTTTTTTATTTTTTTTATTTTTATTTTTTTTGTACCGGATGGCATATCAAAGAAGAGAGCAAGTAACTCCTGTGGATGGGTACGCTAATGAATGTTATTTTTTCCTTACTTCTTATTAATGTATATATTTTTGCCCTTTTAGATCTTTTTTGAGATGGATGAAGATTCAGTTTTCTATTTATACTCAATAAGTTCTGCAATTTTCATTTCTCATATATCCCCCATTAGAAAGAAAAAAAACGTGTATTGTCTAAGAAAACACTTTGTTCCAAGATTTCGTTTAGTTTCTTTACCATCGGATAATTCTATGCATTGCCGTCGGGGCAATTCTTTCATCATTTTCATCAATATTCTGACATCCTATTTGATATTTTTCCGATTTTTTTTTCGAGGTCATTTTCATAAATAATAAACCGAAACATAAAATACAGATTTTGTAAAATTTACTTTATATCTATCGCATTCATCCAGATTATGTATGTAATATGTATGTAACGAGTGATGATACAATTATTCTAAATTAAGAGTAGATATGTTATACGTAAATTGATTTTAGACGTGTTCACTTCATGCAGACTCAGCATCAGTGAACAGGCTCTTCATTCCACTTAATCGAACAATTTCCATCTGAATTCCAGCACGGATGGGAAATATTGTTAAAGATCAAACGCTTACCAGTAAAGGCACTACTTTATTTCTTATACATTAAGAGTGTGGGCAATCTGTCCCAACACCCCCCTCTCAAGTGTTGGCAATCTGTCTAACACTTGCGCAATTTTCACTTAAGAGTGTGGACAATCTGTCCCAACAAATATTGAGTGTGCGTTTCTACTTCCTTGGAAGCAGCTTAAAGAAGAACATAAGGTTGCTGGATTGGTTTTCAAATTGGTTCAACTCCCTCGATCGAACAACAATCTATATATTAATATCCTAGCTGAGGGAGTTGTACTGGGCGAACCAATCGAGATCATCAAAATGATGTCCAATTTGAACACCTAATGCCTTAGATAAGAGTAATATATGGAAGAAACATTATTTATTAATGTCAAGGGATGCATGCAACAGTTGAGAGCCCTGTGGCTCAAAAATGGAGAATTTCAAGAATTTTGTGTCCTCTGGAGCAAATGGGCAAGAGAAAATTCACTCCCCGGCGCGGGGCAAAAATTGGGTGTACCCATTTTGGTGTGAGAGCTTAAATCACCAAATCTACTGAAATCCAAAGGCAGCCATACCATGGGAATTGTGAAGAAAGATTAAAACGATTTCTTTTAAGATATGGCCAGAAGTAAAAAATGTAATGTATAATCAAATCGCTATACTATGGTGGATTTGGAAAAGATGTTTCTCTTTGGTAATGATAAAAAAGCCACAAGTCCGAATTACAAGCACAAGTCTAGATCGCAAGTAAGCATATCCCGCGATGCTTGAAGGAAAAAAGGGAATCCGTTTTAATGTTGATCTTGCCACAAATGAAGACTCTATGGCACTTGGAGGAGTTTTGCGAAATCATCAATGTGAGACTATGCAAAAACAATCGTTGAAAAGATATGCAAAATACGAGGTAGGAATTATTGGTAAGGCCCTCGCCATACACCAAGCTATCACTTTTGCCATAACTTGTGGTTTCTCCAGTATTGGGTTTGAAGGTGACTCTCTGATAGTTTACAACAAGTTATCTTCGGAGGAGACGGATCTTTCCCACTTAGGAAGTATCATCGAAGATTGTAAAGTTCTACCCACCATTTTCACTACTTAATTGCAATTTTTCTTTTGTCAAAAAGGAATAAAATTTTCATGCTCACTTGCTAACAAAAGAATATCTCCCTTTGGGAGGAATTAAACAATGGGGCACTAAGCCGCCTTCTCATTTAATCTCGGCTTGTTCACTTGATATGATGCATTAAAACCAAGTCCCCTATGCATGTTGTTTGTCCATGCAAAGTTGCTCCTAATAGATATAATGCCCTTTCCTCTCAATAGCTTATTCCCCAAAAGAATCTTCTACAAATCATATTAATCTCCTAGAGAAGACCAACAAGCAATTTGGTAGTTTTTACATCACATAATAGGGGTGAGTAGAAAGAGAGCTTGTATTAAGATAATTCTCCCAGCCTTAAAGAGACATTTCATCCTCAAGCTACTCATTTTTCTTCTCATCTTGTGTGCAATATAGTCATAAGTTGATCTTGTTACCTAGTGTGTAACAGGGGTACACCTAGGTATTTACCAAAATCCTCTATGAATTGCATCATCAGTTTCTGACCAATCATGGTTCTCAACTCAATGGTAGTATTCCTAAATACAAAAAATCTTGATTTTTGTACACTAATGCTTTGCCTTGAGACTCTGTGAAATTTAGTGAGGATAGAATCCATTACTACTGCTTGTCTAAAGGTGGCTTCCACAAACAATACCAAGTCATCAGCAAAGAAAATATGAGTCAAATAGGGTGGCCTTTGTCTGCTGATCTTAGTTTGTTTTCATCTTCCATCATCAACAGCTCTATGGATGTACTGACTCAACACCTCCATACATAGCACAATGATATAAGGAGAAATGGAGTCACCATGTCTCAGTCCCCTTTTAGGTTTAATAAGAGATGTTTTGTTACCCATCGAAAGTTTAGACAAAGTGGAGGTCTTATGACCAAACATAATAAGGTGAACAATAGTACTAGAAAATCCTACCTGCTGGAGATGTTTTTTCCAAGAAACCCCACTTCATCGTGTCATGAGCCTTCTCAAGATCAATCTTGAGCATCATATCACCCCTCTTCCTTTTCTTCAATTTAAGTAATGTAAAACCTCTTGAGCTATAAGAAATTGCCATGTGCTTCCCCTTCAGGAATGAAGGCAATTAAACTGTGTGTGGTCGACCAGGCTCCCAATTACATATTGCAATCTATTGGCAATTAATGACTTTGATCGTAATCTTCACACATACATTTGTTAAGGAAATGGGTCTGAACTGTGTAGCTGTTTCTGAGGGATTGACATTAGGGATCAAGGACAAGACGGTGTGGTTCAATATCTCATCAAATTCCCATGTTTCAATAGCATCAAACACAAATTTCAAGACAGTAGGACTAACCGTGGCCCAACATTTTTTGTAGAAACATTCTGGTAGCCCATCAGGTGAAAATTGCCCATCAATCTTGAGCATCATATCACCCCTCTTCCTTTTCTTCAATTTAAGTAATGTAAAACCTCTTTTTCTAAACATTCAATGGCATTGTCATTGCATCGTCCTATTTCCATAGTGATGCTCTAGGATCATTACTAACATTTGGTATTAGATCCATATCCTGCCCCTGTGGAATCTCCATGGATGAAAGTACAGGTTTGAAGGCAATGGATGAGTTGTGGAAGGACTATAATAGGTTAGAAAAAGATGTTCATGTTTGCATAGAGGAGGTGCATGGCTGTAATGTGAAAATTGATGCGGTGCATGCTAAAATGGACTTGTTCCGGTCGTCTGTGAGCTGCGAATCAAGCTGCCATGCAAGCTTAGAAGGATTCTCTGACGTCCATGTTACAGTTGTGGATAAAGAAGATTGATAGTATGAGTGAGACATTTTCACAAGCACATTCGTTGTCATCTCATTAAACTGGAACTCACCCATCAATTCATGACGGCTTGCTACCTACGTCATATATGTATGAAGCTAACTTCAAATAAGATAAAAAAAAAATGTCATTAAAACCCAATATTTTGTCATTTTATTCATATATTTTAATTTATAAAATGAGGGCTAGTTCAATCCATTAAGTGTTCTAAAACCTTAACAAAAATATATAGTTATGAGACAAAAATGTTATTATGAAGGATAAGGGTTTGTTTTGGAAAATAAAGAAAAATAGAAACCAAAAGTGTAAATTTTCATTTAGTATATGTGAACTTATTTAAATGTATTGGAAAGTAACAATCCACAAACTTGGAATAATCATGCACCATTTGACCAACTTTTGTGCCATTTTTTTTCTTATGATTAATCCTTTTAATTGTTATAATTATGTACTGCATGATTGAATTGTATTTTATTTTTATAACATGAAGGGATTGATTGAGAAAGCTAAATTGGAAACATTCAATCTTCCATCATATTTTCCATCAATAGAAGAAATTCAAGATGCAATTGAAACTGAAGGCTCTTTCAAAATAAAAAACCTTGAAAAAATACAGTGGTCATTTACCAAAGAATACATGATAAATGGCCACATGTTTAAGTTCAAAGGTGAATATATATCTAATTCTTTAAGGGCAGTTTATGAACCAATTTTGGCTAGCCATTTTGGGGTGAACATTATGGATCAATTTTTCATCAAATTTGGGAAAAGGATTGCTGATTTGATGGAGAAGAATCAAGGCAACATTAATTCAGTTCTTATTTCACTTTCCAAAGAATAATGAAATTTTTATTATTTTTTTTGGTTTTGTTTTGCTTTTTTGTTTTTCAAGTATGGAATAAGTTGTAACATTGTGCCTTATGACATGTAACATTAATTATATATCTTAAGTTTGGTGATATATGATAATGTAATGACCCTAGGGAGTTGTTCTCATGAGTAATTCTTTTTTTTTTTTTTTTTTTTCAATTAAACTTTCGAAGAATAAATTAATGTATGCATGGTTGCAATAATAAATATAATTTCTTGATGTTGATGCAACGTTTTGTTAAAAAAGGAAAATGATTTAGGTACAGAAAATTAGTACCGAAAATCATCCACACATATGCCCCAGCCCCCTGCATTGTACTACACCCCCACCCCCTTCCAGCCCTCTCACCCTCAAGTTGTGGCATTTCGGTTCTCCAATGTCGGTGCCTACTTTTGGTTAAAAAAACGTTTGTGTTTTTCACCTTTGTTTTGTGATAAATATTTGTGTTTTTACCTGAGTAAGATTCAGACTATGCAGGCACGACCCGGACCCAATTCCGGATTAGTCGGACCAGTTGGTTCAGGATACCGGGGGCTTTAAGCAAAAAAAAAAGGTTAAAGATTGTGAATGACAGTTTTAATCTAAAATGATTGAGAAGAATAGTTATTACATGTGTTACTTATATTTTTGTATATTTGTTACTACATTTTGTCCTTCTCAACCATTTTGTATTTTATCTTGTCTTTCTGGCACTATATATATATATCGCAAAGAATACCTGCAAAGCCATAATTACGTTAAACTCTCTTACTTATGTTTTTTTTCCCACATATATAGATGTAACGACTAACGAAAACAGAACGGTCGGAGTTTGAATGTCTATTGTTCCAAAGGTTTTGCTAGCAAAATGAAAACAATCCCTTTTATTTTGAAGATTTTGATCGAAGTGTTATCCTTCAAATTTTATTTTTTTTTGTACCGGATGGCATATCAAAGAAGAGAGCAAGTAACTCCTGTGGATGGGTACGCTAATGAATGTTATTTTTTCCTTACTTCTTATTAATGTATATATTTTTGCCCTTTTAGATCTTTTTTGAGATGGATGAAGATTCAGTTTTCTATTTATACTCAATAAGTTCTGCAATTTTCATTTCTCATATATCCCCCATTAGAAAGAAAAAAAACGTGTATTGTCTAAGAAAACACTTTGTTCCAAGATTTCGTTTAGTTTCTTTACCATCGGATAATTCTATGCATTGCCGTCGGGGCAATTCTTTCATCATTTTCGTCAATATTCTGACGTCCCATTTGATATTTTTCCGATTTTTTTTTTCGAGGTCATTTTCATAAATAATAAACCGAAACATAAAATACAGATTTTGTAAAATTTACTTTATATCTATCGCATTCATCCAGATTATGTATGTAATATGTATGTAACGAGTGATGATACAATTATTCTAAATTAAGAGTAGATATGTTATACGTAAATTGATTTTAGACGTGTTCACTTCATGAGGACTCGGCATCTTGCTCTTCATTCCACTTAATCGAACAATTTCCATCGAATTCCAAAGCACGGATGGGAAATATTGTTAAAGATCAAACGCTTACCGCGTAAAGGCACTACTTTATTTCTTATACATTAAGAGTGTGGGCAACGTCCCAACACCCCCCCCCTCTCAAGTGTTGGCAATCGTCAACACTTGCGCAATTTTCACTCAAGAGTGTGGACAATCTGTCCCAACAAATATTGAGTGTGCGTTTCTACTTCCTTGGAAGCGGCTTAAAGAAGAACATAAGGTTGTTGGATTGGTTTTCAAATTGGTTCAACTCCCTCGATCGAACAACAATCTATATATTAATATCCTAGCTGAGGGAGTTGTACTGGGCGAACCAATCGAGATCATCAAAATGATGTCCAATTTGAACACCTAATGCCTTAGATAAGAGTAATATATGGAAGAAACATTATTTATTAATGTCAAGGGATGCATGCAACAGTTGAGAGCCCTGTGGCTCAAAAATGGAGAATTTCAAGAATTTTGTGTCCTCTGGAGCAAATGGGCAAGAGAAAATTCACTCCCCGGCGCGGGGCAAAAATTGGGTGTACCCATTTTGGTGTGAGAGCTTAAATCACCAAATCTACTGAAATCCAAAGGCAGCCATACCATGGGAATTGTGAAGAAAGATTAAAACGATTTCTTTTAAGATATGGCCAGAAGTAAAAAATGTAATGTATAATCAAATCGCTATACTATGGTGGATTTGGAAAAGATGTTTCTCTTTGGTAATGATAAAAAAGCCACAAGTCTGAATTACAAGCACAAGTCTAGATCGCAAGTAAGCATATCCCGCGATGCTTGAAGGAAAAAAGGGAATCCGTTTTAATGTTGATGCTGCCACAAATGAAGACTCTATGGCACTTGGAGGAGTTTTGCGAAATCATCAATGTGAGACTATGCAAAAACAATCGTTGAAAAGATATGCAAAATACGAGGTAGGAATTATTGGTAAGGCCCTCGCCATACACCAAGCTATCACTTTTGCCATAACTTGTGGTTTCTCCAGTATTGGGTTTGAAGGTGACTCTCTGATAGTTTACAACAAGTTATCTTCGGAGGAGACGGATCTTTCCCACTTAGGAAGTATCATCGAAGATTGTAAAGTTCTACCCACCATTTTCACTACTTAATTGCAATTTTTCTTTTGTCAAAAAGGAATAAAATTTTCATGCTCACTTGCTAACAAAAGAATATCTCCTTTTGGGAGGAATTAAACAATGGGGCACTAAGCCGCCTTCTCATTTAATCTCGGCTTGTTCACTTGATATGATGCATTAAAACCAAGTCCCCTATGCATGTTGTTTGTCCATGCAAAGTTGCTCCTAATAGATATAATGCCCTTTCCTCTCAATAGCTTATTCCCCAAAAGAATCTTCTACAAATCATATTAATCTCCTGAGAAGACCAACAAGCAATTTGGTAGTTTTCACATCACATAATAGGGGTGAGTAGAAAGAGAGCTTGTATTAAGATAATTCTCCCCGGCCTTAAAGAGACATTTCATCCTCAAGCTACTCATTTTTCTTCTCATCTTGTGTGCAATATAGTCATAAGTTGATCTTGTTACCTAGTGTGTAACGGGGGTACACCTAGGTATTTACCAAAATCCTCTATGAATTGCATCATCGTTTCGACCAATCATGGTTCTCAACTCAATGGTAGTATTCCTAAATACAGAAAATCTTGATTTTTGTACACTAATGCTTTGCCTTGAGACTCTGTGAAATTTAGTGAGGATAGAATCCATTACTACCGCTTGTCTAAAGGTGGCTTCCACAAACAATACCAAGTCATCAGCAAAGAAAATATGAGTCAAATAGGGTGGCCCTTGTCTGCTGATCTTAGTTTGTTTTCATCTTCCATCATCAACAGCTCTATGGATGTACTGACTCAACACCTCCATACATAGCACAATGATATAAGGAGAAATGGAGTCACCATGTCTCGGTCCCCTTTTAGGTTTAATAAGAGATGTTTTGTTACCCATCGAAAGTTTAGACAAAGTGGAGGTCTTATGACCAAACATAATAAGGTGAACAATAGTACTAGAAAATCCTACCCGCCGGAGATGTTTTTTCCAAGAAACCCCACTTCATCGTGTCATGAGCCTTCTCAAGATCAATCTTGAGCATCATATCACCCCTCTTCCTTTTCTTCAATTTAAGTAATGTAAAACCTCTTGAGCTATAAGAAATTGCCATGTGCTTCCCCTTCGGGAATGAAGGCAATTAAACCGTGTGTGGTCGACCGGGCTCCCAATTACATATTGCAATCTATTGGCAATTAATGACTTTGATCGTAATCTTCACACATACATTTGTTAAGGAAATGGGTCTGAACTGTGTAACTGTTTCTGAGGGATTGACATTAGAGATCAAGGACAAGACGGTGTGGTTCAATATCTCATCAAATTCCCATGTTTCAATAGCATCAAACACAAATTTCAAGACAGTAGGACTAACCGTGGCCCAACATTTTTTGTAGAAACATTCTGGTAGCCCATCAGGACCAGGGGCGTTATAGCTCCCCTCCTAGAAGACGGCATTTTCCACCTTGTTCTCTTATATTCGCCTATTATGAAACTGTAAGTCTGTGTAAGACAATGTGTGTAACTGTATAATCTCACTCTCAATCTGGTCTGAAGCATCCACCTCATAAAGGTAATGTATATATATTTGACCTTTTAAGTAAATTATAGATCTTGGGTGGAAATTCTAATCGGTCAATAAAAATCAATTTATAGAATATTATGATCATTTTCTCCATGACATCATTATTTAAAGTCCAATGTACTTGCTCAATCTTCAAATAAGCAATTTTTCTCTTCTGTTGCCTCTTCACAGTGGTCAGATGATAGAAATGAGTGTTTCTCTCACCCTCAGCCAACCACTTTAATTGGGATCTCTAGTTCCAATAGATCTCTTCTTGATAAAGATTGTCATCAAACTTCTTGTTTAGCCGCTCATGAAGTTTAGTGAGATAGGTGGAGAAGAATTGTTCAAGGCTTTTCTCCACACCTTCCAATCTCTTCAGGCATTGTTGTTTCTTGTGGAAAATGTTACAAAAAACTTAATTGTTCCATGACTTGGCCTCCCTGGAAAAGTCCCTAATGTTATCGAATATACTACTATGGCCTATCAGGGCTTGTTGTACAAAGTCATCAAATTGGTATATATGCTTCATGCAGGATCTCTGAAAGAAGAAATCATTGGGGTTTTTGGTTCTAGGAATCTTTAAATCAGTTTCCAAACATATGGGATTTTAGTCAGAGGGAACTCTAGGAAGATGGGTGACCAGTTTACTCTATTAAATTTCTCCAGCCATTGAGTATTGCCCCAACTAATTTACTAACAATCTAGACATAGCAAGAATTGATCCTAACACATTCCCCAAACCAATAGGCCAGTGTAGAAAAATGTAGGGATTGATTCTTTCTGATACAAAATATAAAATGTTAGTTCATGACACATTTTTCTCTAAAGGTATATTATAAAAAGGAAAAAATCACTTCATACTCATAAAAACATGAGATTTAAAATAGGGTTTCCTTTTTGGTTTTTGTTTTTTTACTAGCAGTATTCAAAAGTACTTAACTATATATATATATATATATATATATATATATATATATATATATATATATATATATATATATATATAAAAGGAAATTGGGCAGGGTACGTGAGCTTAGCAGCCCAGCCCAATGCATAGGTCCGTCCTTGCGTACAAACACTTGATGAGACAATTTTTCTAGAAATTCCGAAACCCTATCATACAATTCATATAGCCGCTACTATATATAAGTTTTTATATAAATTCCGGAACCCTATCGCAAAATTCATTTAGCCGCTCCTATACATAAGGCGAATACCGGTACACAATTTCTTAAGATTTGTAGTAATTGTCTATTGTTCCAATGGTTTTGCTAGCAAAATGAAAACGATGCCTTTTATTTTGAAGATTCTGATGGAAGTATTATCCTTTAAATTTTTTTATCGGAGAGATCGTTGATCATGGCATATCAAAGAAGAGAGCAAGTAAACTCATATGGATCGGTACGCTAACTGATGTTATTTTTTCTTTACTTTTTATTAATGTATATATTGTTGCCCTTTTTTAGATCTCTTTTGAGATGGATGAAGTTTCAGTTATCTATTTTTAGTCAATAAGACCTGCAATTTTCATTTCTCATCCTCCATCAGAAAACAAAACGTTTTTTTGTCAAAGAAAAAAAGTTTGTTCCAAGATTTCGTTTACTTTCTTTACCATCGGATAATTATGTGCATTGCCGCCGGGGCAATTCTTTCATCATATTTTTTTCGTCCTCTATATTTTGACATATCATTTAATATTTTTCACAAATTAAATACCGAAGCACTAAAATACAGGTTCTCTAAAATTTCTATTATATCTACCGCATTTATCCAGATTCTGTACGTAATATGTACGTAACGAGTGATGATACAATTATTTTAAATTAATAATAGA
The DNA here is from genome assembly GCA_036785695.1 of Gentiana straminea. Taxonomy (NCBI): domain Eukaryota; kingdom Viridiplantae; phylum Streptophyta; class Magnoliopsida; order Gentianales; family Gentianaceae; genus Gentiana; species Gentiana straminea. Next base: position 1,263,102 of record JAVUPR010000019.1, read on the forward strand.
TATGTTATACGTAAATTGATTTTAAACGTGTTCACTTCATGCAGACTCAGCATACTGAAGAAGCTCTTGATTCCACTCAATTGAACAATTTCCATCTGAATTCCAGCACAAATGGGAAATATTGAGTGTGTGTTTCAACTCCCTTGGAAACAGCTTAAAGAAGAAGATAAAAATAGGTTTCTTGAATTGTACTGGGCGAACCAATCCAATGGAAGAAACATTATTGTCAAGGGATGCATGCAACAGTTGAGAGGCCTGTGGGTGGATAAAAAACATAGGATTTCAAGGATTTTGGCCTGTGGCCGGTGCCGGGCAAAAGTTGGGTCTACCCATTTTGGTTTGAGAGCTTAAATCACCAAATCTACCAAAATTCATTGGAATTGTGAAGAAGATTAAAATGATTTCTTTTGAGATGGCTGGAAGTAAATAGTGTAATGCATAATCATATTGTAACAAACTCTTTTTTTAATTGCTCCTTGGTAGAGTTAAGTTAGGACGAGTTCAAGAGGTTTGTATATGTTTCTTCAACGCTGTTGTATGTTTCTTCTTTTTCTATCCATTGATGGAGGAGCCAATCTAAAGATCGATACACATATATATGTTTGAAACATGAAACGTCTGTGTTGTTAATTAAGAACTCGACTCACTTGAGGCTGCAATCCTACCGGCCTTTGACTTTTATTGTGTGGGTGATCAAAGATGATTCAAGATGTCAATATTGAAAGAGAATTGTCTAATGTCAAATATATTGATGATATATAAACAGATATGGCATTATTCTAATAATGGAATACACTCGGTTGAATTGAGATATTATCTTGCGCTTCATCAAAGACGCAAGAAGCATAATAGGCTATATATTGCAACAGCATCTTATCCATAGAAGAAGATTTGGAACTCATATATGGAACTTAAAGAAAGGTTACGCCGAGGACTGTTCATTTTTGCTCGAGACTCCGCACTGACGCCCTTCCCACACCTAAGGGCCTTCGCATCAGAGGCATAGGAAATGGAGTGTTTTTATATTGTGTTTTGGAAAAACATGTCTGGAAACTGTAATTACCACATGGATACTATTGTAGAAATCTCAATTTCCTCACCATACAAATTTTTTAGACTTCCTGGTAAATGAAGAAAATGAAAAGGGAATAGCACACATCATCATCTCTATACTAGTGGATTTGGAAAAGATGTTGCTCTTTGGTAATGATAAAAAAGCCACAAGTCTAAATTGCAAGTGAGCATATCCCGCGATACTTGATGGAAAAAAGGGAATCCCCTCATGCTTCTTTAGTGAAATTTAATGTTGATGCCGCCACAAAGAAAGACTCTATGACACTTGGAGAAGTTTTGTGAAATCATGAATGTTTTTTTTTTTTTTTTTTTTTTAACAGCCAAAATTTATATTATCAGCAAGATGCTAAAAGAAATTACAAAGTGTTCCAGAAAATCCCAAAATATCAAATTACAATAACTTTGTGCAACCAAAAGAGGCCACCAATTTCATTTTATCTACCAAAAGGGCCGGGTCAACTTCCGAAAAATCCGAAAACAACCACTGCTCTCCAACCTTGTAAGAAAGAGAAAAAAGAAGTAGATGCACCTGCAAATCTGCAATTCTTCCAAACAGATGATCAACCTTGTTTTGACATCCTTCAAACGCAAATTTCCGATTAATGTTTCAATACTTATGAGGCTGCATTCATTGGGTTCGCCATCCATTCTTCCCAAGCTAGTTTCTTGAGACCATTAGCATTTGAAAGCCAAGAAAAAGATAGTCTCTCGCACATCTCTAAATAAACACTGGATTTAAAACAAGAGAACAAAAAATGATTTTGTTTCTTGTATTCCAAATTACCCAAGAAGTGATGCCAACTATTGCCGACCAAAGCCGGGAAGCCAAACTCGATGGTGCTACCCCAACATTCATATTACATAAATCTTTAAACGAGAGGGCATTCAAACCTGAGATCTTGCACCAATTTAAGGTATGAGTCCAAATCAATAAAGACACATCGCAAGCGTATAAAAGATGATTAACCGTTTCCTCAAACTTGTGACAAAACGGACATAAATAGTCTTGAACCACAACACCACGACGCATGAGATTCGGTTTTGTTGGTATCCTTTGAAGATTTGCTTTCCACATAAACAAATTTACTTTTGAAGGTATCAATTTGTTCCATGCAACCGCCTGAAAATTAGACCCGAAAACATTATCAAAAAAGAGCAACTCTAATTTTTTTCGCAAAAAAGCCACCGAGAAGATGCCATTCGAGCTAAGATTCCATTTCATTTTATCCAAAGAACCTGCATTAACAGAAACCGCACGAATTAAATCCTCCAACTCACCCACTTCTTCCTCCTCGAAACCCCTCAACCTTCTCCTCCACTCCCAACAAAAAGAAAATCTCTCTCCCTCCCTAACCACAACCTTTGCAACTAAACTTCCTTTGAGAGAAGAGATCCTAAAAAGCCTAGGAAAAACAGCCTTTAAAGGACCATTATCCGTCCACACGTCCTCCCAAAACCTCACTCTACTACCGTCTCCCACCACCCAACTTTCCGACCCCAACAAACCAACACCGGCCTTTTTCATATTATCAACAACCCCAACAATTCCTTTCCAAACCCCACCTCCCCCGACCGAAAGCTATCTAAACACCAAGCGCCCTCAAACCCATAAATCGACACTACCACTTTCCTCCATAATGCGTCCGGTTCCGAAAGAAACCTCCACCACCATTTTCCTAGCAACGCCCAATTCGTAACCTTAAACTACCCACCCCAATACCCCCATAAGATTTTGGAGCTTGAATCTTTTTCCAATCGACCCACGCAATTTTTTTGTTATTTTTCCCATCCCCCCAAAAAAAAAAGAAGATCTCACACTTTCAAGAATTTTCAACACACATTCAGGAGGCTTGTAGATGGAGAAAAAGAAGAGCGGAAGAGCGCTAAGAACCGCTTTTAGAAGAACCAATCTACCACCCTCCGACAAACATGACCATTTCCAAGCACATAATTTCGTCTTGCACTTCTGAATGATTTCTTCCCAAGCCTTTGCTTTTTTCATATTATGACCCACCCAAAGACCCAAATATTTGAAAGGTAACTTATCCCTTTTGCACTGAAGAAGTTGTGCCGCAATGTCAATCTCATCATCCAGTACTTTTATCCCGGCCAATGAACTTTTCCCCATGTTAATTTTCAACCCCGAAATCTGCTCAAAACAAGAAAGTATCCTTTTAAGGTTCCTCAAGTTATCCATGCTCCATTTGCCCACAAAAAGCGTGTCATCGGCGTATTGAAGATGAGTAATCGGAATTTGTTCGTTACCAATATGAACTCCAAAGAATTTTCCTTTGACAATTGCTTCCTTCATTAGAACGTTCAACCCTTCGGCCACGATGAGAAAAAGGAAAGGAGATAAAGGATCCCTGCCTTATTCCTCTCTCCAAGTTGAATTCCTTAGTCGGGCTACCCCCCACCAACACCGAGGCTCTAGCGCAGAAGATACACATCCTTGAATCCACTTCCTCCATTTTAGACCAAAACCCATGTTCTTCAAAGTAGTGTCCAAAAAGGACCAATTAACACAATCGAAAGCTCTTTCAAAATCAACTTTGAAGATAAAGCGGCCATATCTTTCTTTTTTAAAAAATCCACCGTTTCATTTAAAATGAGTACTCCATCCAAAATTTGCCTACCCTTAACAAATCCGGATTGACACTCTCCAATCACCGACGATAAAACAATCTTCATTCTTTCTGCTAAAATTTTCGCAACAATCTTATAGAAACACCCAAGCAAGCTGATAGGTCTATAATCTTTAATTACAATTGGGTTCTTTGATTTAGGCAACAAAGCAATAAAAGATGACGTGCAACCATTATGAAATTTACAGATTCTTCAAATTCAAAAATGGCTTCACAAAACTCGGATTTCAATATTTCCCGAATTTTTTTATAAAATTAAAATTGAAACCATCCGGCCCCGGGGCCTTTGAACCTTCACATACCCATATCGCAGCTTTAATTTCTTCCTCAGAAATTTTTCTTTCAAGGCACACACATTGTTCATGCGATAATTTTGCGATAATTTTGTGAAATCATGAATGTGAGACTTTGAAAGAAAAAAAAATCATTGAAACGTGATGGAAAATACGAGGAAGAAATTGGTAAGGCTCTCGTCATACACCAAGCTATCACTTTTGCCATAACTTTTGGTTTCTCCAGTGTTGAGTTCGAAGGGGACTCTCAGATAGTCTACCACAAGTTATCTTCGGAGGAGACGGATCTTTCTCACTTAGGAAGTATCATCGAAGATTGTAAAGTTCTACGTACCCCCCGCCCCCATTTTCACTACTTAATTGCAATTTTTCTTTTGTCAAGAAGGAAGGAAATTTTCCTGCTCACTAGTTAGCAAAAGAAGATCTCCCCTTGGTAGGAATTAAACAATGGTGCACTAAGCCGCCTTCTCATTTAATCTCGGCTTACATCACATAATAGGGGTGAGTAGAAAGAGAACTTTTAGTTAAGATCATTCTCCCTGGAGAAGACCAACATGCAATTTGGTAGTTTTTACATCCTTAGGAGAGGCATTTCATCTTCAAGCTACTCATTTATCTTCTCATCGTGTGTGCAATATACTCATAAGTTGATCTTGTTACCCTAGAGTGTATCAAGGGTACACCTAGGTATTTACCAAAATCCTCTGTGAATTGCATCTCGGTTTCCTACCAATCATGGTTCTCAACTGAATGGTAGTATTCCTGGATGCCGAAAATCTTGATTTTTGTACATGATGCTATGCCTTGAGATTCTGTGAGATTTAGTGAAGACAGATTCCATTTTTTCTACATGTCTAGAGGTGTTTCCACAAACAATACCAAGTCATCAGCAAAGAAAAAATGAGACAAATGGGGCCCCTCTCTGCTAAACTTAGTTGTTTTTTAGCTTCCATCATCAACATCTCTATGGATGTACTAACTCAACACCTCCATACATAGCAGAAAGAGATAAGGACCAAGGGAGTCACCCTGTCTCAGTCCCCTTTTAGGTTTAATAGGAGTTGTCTTGTTACCATTCCAATGTATAACAAAGTGAAGGTCCTTAGACCAAACATAATAAGGTGAATAATAGTACTAAATAATCCTACCTGCTGGAGAATTTTTCGGCCAAATTAAGGTTTTCCCTAGGGGCGAAACGTTCCCCGTCGAATCGGATGTGGTGAAGAACTCGGAAAACCCCCGTCCATCTTGTCATAAGCCTTCTCAAGATCAATCTTAAGCATCATATCACCCCTCTTCCCTTTCTTCAATATAAAGTAATGTAAAACCTCTTGAGCTATAATAATGTTACATGTGCTTCCCCTCCCGAAATGAAGGAAGATTGTGTGTGGTCAACCACGCTCCCAATTACATATTGCAATGTGTTGGCAATGACTTTGATTATAATGTTCACACGTACATTTGTTAAGGTTGTGGGTCGAACTGAGTAACTATTTCAGGGGGATTGACCTTCGGCATAAAGGACAAGACAATGTGGTTTAATCTCTCATCAAATTCCCTTGTTTCAAAAGCATCAAACACACATTTCAGGGCAACGGGACTAACAGTGGCACAACATTTTTTGTATAAAAATGTTGGTAGCCCATCAGGACCGGGGGCCTTATAGATCCCCATCTGGAAGACGACATCTTCCACCTCTTTCTCTCATATTAGCCCATTAAGAAATTGCAAGTCCGTGTGAGACGAAGCATCCAGTGTGGTTCTTATAGAATACTATGATCATTTTCTCATGGCATATGAATCCGACTCTCAATCTTCAAACAAGACCGAAGCATCCACGGTGGTCGGATGATAGATTGGTTTTCTTATAAGAGATACTATGATCATTTTCTTCATCCAACTCCTTGTTTAGCTGCTCATAAAGTTTAGTAAGATAGGTGGAGGAAAGATGTTTAAGTCTTTTCTCCACACATTCCAATCTCTTCAAGCACTATTGTTTCCTGTTGAAATGTTACCAAAACTGAATTGTTCCATGACATGGCCTCTCCGGAAAAGTCCGTGATGGTATCAAACATACTACGATGGTCTGTCCGGGCTTGTTGTACAAAGTCATCAAATTGTTTATGCTCCATCTAGGATCTTTGAAAGAAGAAAGCATTGGGGTGTTTGGTTCTAGGAATCTGTAAATCAGTCTCCACAAAAAGATGGGATTGAAGTCAGAGTGCACTCTAGGAAGATGGGTGGCCATTGCTCTATTAAATTTCTCTAGCCATCGTGTATTGCACCAAGTATGATCAAATCTTTGCTTGATTTTAATGCTTCCATGTAAAGCTCCTACTGTTGGAGGGATTTTGCATCATTAAACAAAAGAAAATTTATAAACCCTAACTACCATGCAAAACTAACTCCTAACCGGCCGAATACCGGGTAATTGATAGTAGAGCGAAGTGAGTAAGGGGTCGATCCACAGGGAATTGGGATGTTGAATCTAATTTCACTAATTCCTTTCAATTGTTACTTAGGAAAAACGAATAAACGAAAGAACAAATAAAATAAACGAAAGAGCAATTAAAATAAATCTAACCTACGAAATAAAATAACACAACCTAAACTAAACTAAAGATACATGGGATCAAACAAATTGCACAAACCAAGTGATTTCAATCCTAGTTCATCTCATGATTTTAATTCAAATTGTGGTTTCACCTTTACACGAGATACAAATCCCTAATTCCTTAGTGAATTTAATCTCAAGCTATGGATTCCTAATTCCTTAGTGAGTCCAATTTATCAATCTCTCATCTTCCGAATGTTGAGATCAATATTCCATACAAAACGAAGGTGTAGATTCAGGTTAACTCTCGTATTTTAGAACCTAACAACCTAGATAATTAACCAATTAATTTGTCACATAATTAATGATTAAAGATCCTATCTTTCTATGGTGATCTAGTCTACGCAACTTCCGTATGTTGTAAACGTATCAATAGCAAACGATCTCTCGATCTAATTCACATCATAGCATAAAAATCATAGAACGATACAAAATAAATTAAAGATCATAAAAAACGAATAAGGACTGAATAAATTAAATAAATAAACTCACGTAGTTTGGTACATGATTGAATCCATGAATCGAAAACGGAAGAAAACTACATCTAATCTAACCCCGGATCACCCGAGCACAAGGCTCGGGTGACCGGCCTTGAAGCTCTCAAGTTGCCGCTGCTCCTTTGCTTTTTGCGGCTGGAATGAATTAATATGAATTATGGGATGATTTAGGTTTACAAGCTGCTGCATATATATAGAGGAGTATGTCGGCTACTTCTAAATAATTGCGGCTGAAAGAAAAGCTTCTTAAGTCGGTTGAAGCAATTAGGGTCCGGACGCCCGTCCATTGATCTTGGACTCAAACTTCTAAAATTCATATCTTGAGTTGTAGACCTCCAAAAATTATGATCCGAATGTCATAAAAAAGCTCTCGGAAAACTCTACAACTTTCATTAAGGACTCTTCTTCAAAAAACTCCTTTTTGATTAGCCCGTCGTATTACGAGTCGTTTTCGGGATTTTCCCAAGCTTTATTTCATCTTCATCCTCTTGTATCTCTTTCTTTCCACTTTAATCTTCAATCAAACATCATTTAGACCTCTTCCATTCCACATTTGTGCACCTAAAAGATGACAAAACCCAGCAAAACGTAAAACCATACAAAATAGATAATAAAACCACGATATTTACTCGATTTTGCATTTTAACTATTCAAAACGTCATTTGCTCAATTAATCGATTATAAGCTCGAATTCCACGAAAAACATCCATATATGGGGAATATTGATATAAAATATATCCTTATAAAACACTACAAATTGACCCTTAACAACTCCCCCACACTTATCTTTTGCTCGTCCCGAGCAAAACAAAACAAAGTCAAGCTCGAGACAAATAAACATCCATACAAATATGAAGTATATTCAATAACTTAGAAGTTCACCCGTGTAGTGTGTGCATAGCCATAATAAACTTCCACTAAGTTCCACAATTTGAAAGTTATTCAAACCAAAACTAGCCTGGTTTCCCATCTAAGTTAGAAATATTCAAAAATTATAACAGGCACTTTACAAAACATACATATCCCAAAAAGAAATAGTAGAGAATATCTAAAACATTTCGACGGACTCGAGAGGATAATCCCTACAACATATCCTTCGGTTTATGCGGGGATAAAATCAACGATAACTAAGTCCTTACTTATTCATAATAATATATTTCAATATTTTCACTTTTTTCACACTTTTCTAACACACATCGAATAAGCTTTTGCCCTCATAGCGAGAATAGGACATTTCAAGATAATCCCCTACCTTACTCCAATCATAAGGCGGCTATAAACCGACCGTCGTGAGCTTTTGGTCATCATAGTGGAATAGGACATACGTGGTACACCCTACCTCACCCAAATCATAAACCGACTTCCGACACACACAATTACAATTATGTTTACTTAGAGATTTCATTTGGCAAGTGGAAAAGATTATTTTCTAGTAGCACGGACCACCGAGCATAACACCTCAAGTAAACAATTTATTACTATTGCAAAGACTTAATCACGTTTCACTTATCACATTCAAACTTACGGATATTCACGGTATGTCATACTTTAATCCTAGAATACAAACTACTAAACTTTTCAAGAATTGTACATAAGCAAAGAAACATGCTATAATCATCAAAAATCTCCAACTAAAATGGGGTAGGCTTTCAACATTTAGCTCATCATTTACTATGGCATGTGAAAAAGAGTGTCGGGTGAAACAACTAAAATTACTAAATATACAGAATATAGCAAAAATGATATAAACTCAAGCAAAGATATGCCTTTGTCTACTCGGGATATAACAAAAAATTTGAAAATTAAGCACTTTTCATAGAAATACTAAAAATATGAGCAAACGAAAGTAGACACATAAATCATCTATCCCTTCCCCCACACTTAGATTGCAACTTGTTCATCTATCCCTTCCCCCTGTTAGTAATACCATCCGCAACGGAAGCGATTTTAAAGATCTAGATCTATAATTACACGTAATAAAACAACTAGATCTATTCTACAAGGGGGATGTAGATCATACCTCTTGAATCTCAAAATTCAAGTTGAAGAACCGCAAAGGATGAATGTGAAGATGTGGAGAGCACCACGATCTTCCGTACGTGTGATCCAAGCAATTCCCGGTGGAAGGAATTCTCGACTCGAACCCCTCCGATATGCTACCCGGAAAAATCTCCAAGATTTCTCCCTAATACCCCTTGGCCGAAAAAATATTTTCTTCTCCTCTCTAAGAGGTGAAGTCGAAATATGTAGTGTGTTATTTGGCTTGGGAGAACTCTCTTTATATAGGAGAGTAAAACTTAAGCCCCAAGGATTTTATAATTAATACAAAATCAATTATGATAATCCTATTAAATAAAAGATAATCCCAAAATATTCTAGAACAAATCTAGAATAATCTTTATCTTTATTTCTTACCATAAATATTTATCTAATAAATATTTTATGCACATGTCTTATTAATCACGGAAAACTAATTTCTTGTAGACTAATATATGCTTGGGTCGAAATTATCATTCTTGTGACCTAGTCACAAAATTCGACCAACACACTAATTTTGGGCCAAGATTATGAAAAATGTCTTTTCCACATATTTAATTATTTAGCCCAACTAATTTAATAGTCCACTAAACAATTAATTCACATATCGTTTTAATAAAGTCCAACGAGAACTAAATTAATATTATTAGGATTCGACGTCCGAGAATAGCTATGCTATATTAGGAGGCACGTCGGGGACCATGGACTAATAATCGGCGGCTCCGATAAATCAAATAAATAATTATCTTACGAACGAATAATTATATTTGATAAATCAATCACGGGAATATGCTACCATAATCCCGTGATTCGCACTCCTCCGATTATGAGATTATATTTATCTCTTCATGAGAATGATAATAAGCGTCCATTGATACAATCATTACATGTGGATTAATCCTCCATAGGCTTGTTCATTCTAAATCGGGAAGTTACCGTTAACCCTTTTTAGAACCTCTTATCCTTATTTACCATTAACCCCTAGTGATCAATTAATTCATACAACTCACTTTGGTGATCAATCGGTGTGATATGAACTCGCGCGATCGATCGAGTTTCTAGGATTAACAAATAAGGGAAGCTGTCTATCTACTTCCATAAATGGAAGGAATGGATTCCGTATCCGTGATAACACGGACTACTCACTCAATCCAAGTATAATGCCAAGATGGGGTAATTCGGACCACGGACTCGGTGTAATCCTTAACCGTCAAGTCAAACCTCATGCGATTCAAGCGGTTGATCGTGATCACCTCGGGATTAAGATATATCCATAAATATGATCATCCATTGATTCGATAAGACTTCTCGATTACGGAATTATATCATGAACTCTAATCAAATCGGTCCCGCCCTATATGATATATCTATCATATATAAATGCCCCACCAGGTTCTCTTAACCGAAAGTCCGGATAAGACAATCACACCTATTGTGTTCGGGCGCATTAATAGCACGTTAAAGGAGAGACCCGATACTCTCGATTAACTTCACTACGGGCTAATTGTATTTTAAGTACATCTTCACTAACTCAATCCTCCCGTGTATATACCATACACCGAGTTAAGTGATTACATAAACGATATACTTTAGGGTTTTTCGTAGTGTAATTACTATTGTCACATCGGTGAATATGAGAATAATAAATATGAATAACAATATCATTTCATTTATTAAATAAAACAATTACAAAATTGTCTTTCGGGCATCACACCTAACAATCTCCCACTTGCACGAAAGCATGTGATTAATTGTTTTAGAGCACACCCTATTATTTAAAATACAACAAACTACATCTCCCACTTGCTCTAAAGCAATGGAGACTCATCCCGTATTCTAGTACCCACTAAGCATATCATAACCATTTCAGATTCCAAAGTACACTCCGAGTATGCCGTCGTAGGATAGGTCAGTGACTCGGGGAGCACCTATATCTAAATGTCATGGGTCTTAATGATTAGTCGGGTTGTCGGCTCGAGACGATCCGTAGAATCGAAACGTTACCGGTCCATCTAATCATGTGGTGCGAGTAAACACCGAGCCGAGATCGACTTAACGATCATCCTCAATCCGACTTAAAGTCAAAATCGGTGTATCACACATATCCAAGTTCACACATGAATATGTCCGCATATTGTTCCTCGTTCTCTCAAGATACTAAAGGACATACTAAACTTGCTTTGTTAACCGCCGAATCTAAGATTCGATCAAAGTTGACGTTCAATAACCTGACCATCTCTTACTAGAAAGAGAATCTATCCCATTTCTCTTGATCCGAAGATTTAGAGAGTCATTCCTGAGGCATAGGGTAGAACTTCCTCGTTGAATGTTGCATACACAGATGCATCATCTTAACCAATAAGATGGATGGGAAACCAGTGACTGATTCTAATGAATTCGACCGAGTCAAACTCTAAAGAATGTTGTCCAAAACTCTGTTGCAGAGAATTGTGGTATTGTCAGATTCTGAATTCAGATAACACACCCATGTTGATTCCAACTGGTGCAGTGTTATCCTTCACAAACACTAATTTATATATTCACTACTGTACTAAAATTGATATCCAAGTCTACAAAAGAATTATCAATATTCTGGTCAAATCCACATATTGTAGAAATATATGACTTCCAATGACCGAGAGGTTTGCTTTTTATCCACAAAGGACATAAGCCTTGACAGTCATCCCTGTCATAAGTTCATAAGTCAATACCCTTCGTTTCGAATGACTCCGGACTCCGTTTGTTTGGCAAGAAAGTCTCGGGGAATCACCCCGCTTCTTTCTCGCTTTTGAACGAAATCATGCAATAATAAGTGGTAAGAGAGTTCAAGGTCCGATTAACTCTCTACTTCTTAGGGAATTACCCCTATACCACTCAAGCTTTGCTCGAAAGATAAACTTTCCTATTCATTCTACTCTTTTCCTTGTAGATCCAATTACTCCCACCGGGCCCGAGACACTCGGGTGGTTCTACAAGAGTATGAACGTAATTGGAGTACCGAACTCCATTCACGGGGTTATGGCTATTAAACCAACCTCTATTATCGAATCCTATCTGCTGCTCACAAAAGAGCCATAGGTCATCAATCGATCCTCGGACTACAAAGTCCGCGAGAACCCGTAATGGGTAATGGGTAAACCATACTCCCACTACATTCGGGTGGATCGAAATTCGATCTAGTTTAGTAGTATTTAGTGTTATCACCAACAACCGATGTTGGATGTGGTCCGATTTTAATCGGTTAGTAACTACCTTGAGTAAACGTACTTCAAGGTTTAAGGTTTTCTTGTTCATAGACTCTATCGAAAGGACGCAACAAGTATAAGCGTCCCTTCCCGATTTCAAGAATCTTATAACAAACCTTTTTCTCAATGCTACAAGATATAGAACGATTGGTCACTGACCGAACGTGTTCGCGAAATTTCCAGACCTACCTTCAAGCACCGTGTGCTAAATGCTTATATTTATGGAAGTGGGGTGAACCGAATCCACACCTTATCCGTAAATTCCAAAGCATATTCTAGGTAGACTTCTCGGTTCTACACTTCAATGTAAACCGTTATTTCACTTCCAATATCTTTATTGAGTGAAGCGAGTGTATTGTGGCACATCTACAACTATGTAAAGGCAATTCAATGGTTTCTTCCTTAGTGAAAACATTTCACTATGAGGCGAGACCGAGCATCGTCCCCAGGACTATGTGATGGTCCATTTATGAGTATAGAATACTCCATCTCTCGTTGAAAACGAGAGAAAGCCTCAAAATATTTTGGATAAACTTGCCGGAGTTTTTGAATAGTTATCAGACAAGAAGTCACTACTCAGAAGCTCCTACTAGCTTGTTTCTTTCATCAGACCCCGAAGGTCGTCATGAACAAGCAATGTTACTTCTTTATAACCATTATCCTTTCCAAATTGAAAGGAAACTTAGTCATTGAACCTTTAAAACAATCTAACCAGACTGGGAGAAAAGGAATCACCCTGAGCCAGTCTTCAAGTCTTGTCTTTTAGGGACTATGCACTAACTATGGAATATGAAGAAGCGTTTATCTAAAAATAGAAACCAATTGCTTTTAATAGTTCTTAAGATGTGTTTTATATACATATTTCAGCAATTGTAAGTGGTTTTGACTTTATCAAACAAAAGTCCGAGTCTTGGATTCGTACTACAAATGGTATATTCACTTTCTATATGACAAACAAATTATCGAATAGAAGGTAAATCCATTCGTTCCAACGAATCTTAAACAGAAAAATAAATCTTCTGCGATATCCAAGGATTGAATCCGAGATTCATTTCCTCATATCACTCCCACTATTCTAGCTAAAATTAAGCGCCCGTTGTTTACTCTTTTAATCGTTAAATGCACCGTCGCCTTGTTCTTCCAAAGAACTTAGCTCAAGAAAATCGCCAAGGATTCATAGGTTGGTGATCCGAAATCACTATCCTTATCCTATGATTTTCGTTTATTAATTTTCGGTTTAGCCTTAAAATCAACTCGTTTTAGATGACTAACACTCTTAGACATACTCTCCCATTCTTGACTTTCCGTAAATGGAAACAAGTTTTGAACTAGCGGTTCGTGTGAGTAGACACTACTCTTGAACCGTGGGATGTCTATTTCGAGTGTTACTTGTTGGGACTTCTCGGATTTTCTAATATACTAGAAAAATAACAAATCATAACATTAAAGCTCCCACTAGTTTATCGGTTCCAAATACCGTCTAACCAGCAATGCTTTATTTTATGATTTTCCAATTTTTCAATTTGAAAATCTCTCGTGTAAACACTTACACAGTTCTAATGTTTCCAGAAAAATACAAATCATAAAACTCCCACTAGTTCATCGATTCCAAATATCGTCTAACTAGCAACATTTCATGACTTTTCGATTTCTCAATTAGAACGGTTACGTGTGTAGTCACTACACACTGAAAATTTACTAGAAGAATTTCAAAGTCCGAAATCACCTTTGATCAAACTAAGTTTGTCTCTCGTTTGACACGAATGACACTAGTGACATACCTATATGTCACTCTGGTTTTTAAAAGGCTTAAGAGAAAATATCTCTTTCGAAAAATAATTGCATTATCGATTAACTAATTCAACGTCCTAGTTACTTTCCACTTTTTAACAAAGTCAATACTAGTCAATTATAAATTGTAAGCAATTTAGTAAGGGATAATGCTGTAAATGAAATGACATAAATTAATTCAAGTTTAACACTACTATATTATTTTATTTTAGGAATTGTAAACTATAAGTAAGTCTACTCTACCATTCCAAGGTTTTAACCTCGCATCTCAGTGCCGCCGTAGGGTAGGTCAAAGAGATGACGGTTAAATTGAGACAATCTCATCAATGAATAACTTGTGGGAATCGAACATCCCACGAGAATCGAACATCCCTTTATTCATTGACTACCTTCCTTTTTTAGCCTAGATATTATCAAGAATACCCATGATGAGTGTGACCTACTATATCGGATCTCTTAGGTACGCCCCGAGTATGCCGTCGTAGGATAGGTCAGTGACCCGACGAGTACCCGTAAATCCTATCCTTTCGGAGACCAAGCCATGAATGTTGATAGGGGTGAACACCATCCGTAGGGGGACGAAATCAAAGCGCCGCGAGGCGTCACCCTTCTCTCACTTACTTGTATCTATAGTAGAGGCCGTGGGGTTGGGTTGTCGCCTCCCCCGCTCCCACTCAATATTTTGGAAGTGGTGGTGGGTTAACTAACCACGTCTTTTTGATGTTAACATAAAAGCACATCAAATCAAGGATTCCGAATGGTGTCGGTAACGTAGGGAAGCCTACCCGTCCTATTCGTTGGAACATATGTGACAGTCGGACGAAGTCGGGTCAAGAGAGCCCCATTGAGATAAGAAGGAATCACCCCTCCGCTCTCCGGTGTAGCTTAGTCTTGCCGGACCCCCGTGCATACATCACACTAGGAGGGTTCAGTCGGTCGAGCGAAGCTCAGTTGACCACCCAACCTATAGGCGGACCGTTTTTATCCAAGATTTATTGTTCTTTTACCATCATTCAATCTCGTAGACACTACGAATCGAAAACGTGATCTCGTTTGGGCTTTAAGGCGGTTCACCGAGAACACACACCGAAAGGCTTAACGATTTCATAACCCGTCCTCGGATCTTTAATTAGTTACTAAATTAAATTAATTACCACATATTAATAAAATTTCAACTAATTACGCGAGTTTGTATACATGTCTATTTTAATTACCAAAATTAAAATTCTACATGTATGCATGGAGTGGATTTATTATATGATGCATGTCATGGCAATTCCGGTTTTATATCTATTTTATGATCAAACACATAAAAAATAAATGCGGAAAATTTAAACACCGAGATGGATCGTTGGCACCCCCGTATCTAATCTATTAGAAAATAAAAAAACAACCAAAACCCTAACTAGGGTTTACTACTTTCTAACTAAATCCGCAGCTGTTCGAACTCTTCGACGATCGGCATACCAAACGAACTCGGATCGGGATGAAACTTCACAGATCATATCTTCACTCCTTGAACTTCAATATGGACGGTTGGATCGGTGCTTTGACTTACCAATTTTCTCCAGTAAACCTCCAAACTTGCTGCTGAATCTGACTTTGACTGCACTGCATCAAGGACTTCCTGAGGCAGATCGGGAATCGAGATGAATCCCGATCGACCTGAAATTTTTATGGTACGGCCAAAACTCAAATTTGATCAATCTGAACGGTCGGATTTGCTTTTCAACGGTCCAAACTCTCCCAGAAAATCGAGGAAGTCACAGATAGTGTTTCTGTGAATCCTGCGTTTTTCTGTTACAGCAGCCTCTTCGCAGCATCAAACGGATATCTAAACGGACTCTGATCGATGCCAAAATTTGTGGAGTTGATCATCATCTTCTAATCTTGATTCTGACCAGAGGGATCTTCGTTTCAACGGTTCGATCAACGGGAAAAGAAAAAATACTAAACAGATACTAACTAGATCTATTTGCTGGAAATTAAACTTGCAATAAAGATAAATTACATAATTTCCTATACTCATATGGACGAATTTTCATCGTTTATATTAGTTTACAATAGATCTAACGGGTAAACAGTGCCAACCTCAATCCATCTCTTCAACCACGACATTCATAAGCATAAAAATTAAACATATGCATCGGCCCCCAAAAAAAAAATTGGGACAAAAAATCTACATGTTTTACCACTCCTAGATCTAATATTTTATACGTATAAATATAGATCACCACGGGCTCCGATACCACTGTTAGTAATACCATCCGCAACGGAAGCGATTTTAAAGATCTAGATCTATAATTACACGTAATAAAACAACTAGATCTATTCTACAAGGGGGATGTAGATCATACCTCTTGAATCTCAAAATTCAAGTTGAAGAACCGCAAAGGATGAATGTGAAGATGTGGAGAGCACCACGATCTTCCGTACGTGTGATCCAAGCAATTCCCGGTGGAAGGAATTCTCGACTCGAACCCCTCCGATATGCTACCCGGAAAAATCTCCAAGATTTCTCCCTAATACCCCTTGGCCGAAAAAATATTTTCTTCTCCTCTCTAAGAGGTGAAGTCGAAATATGTAGTGTGTTATTTGGCTTGGGAGAACTCTCTTTATATAGGAGAGTAAAACTTAAGCCCCAAGGATTTTATAATTAATACAAAATCAATTATGATAATCCTATTAAATAAAAGATAATCCCAAAATATTCTAGAACAAATCTAGAATAATCTTTATCTTTATTTCTTACCATAAATATTTATCTAATAAATATTTTATGCACATGTCTTATTAATCACGGGAAAACTAATTTCTTCGTAGACTAATATATGCTTGGGTCGAAATTATCATTCTTGTGACCTAGTCACAAAATTCGACCAACACACTAATTTTGGGCCAAGATTATGAAAAATGTCTTTTCCACATATTTAATTATTTAGCCCAACTAATTTAATAGTCCACTAAACAATTAATTCACATATCGTTTTAATAAAGTCCAACGAGAACTAAATTAATATTATCAGGATTCGACGTCCGAGAATAGCTATGCTATATTAGGAGGCACGTCGGGGACCATGGACTAATAATCAGCGGCTCCAATAAATCCAATAAATAATTATCTTACGAACAGAATAATTATATTTGATAAATCAATCACAGGAATATGCCACCATAATCCCGTGACTGCACTCCTCCGATTA
Organism: Gentiana straminea; assembly: GCA_036785695.1. Lineage (NCBI taxonomy): Eukaryota > Viridiplantae > Streptophyta > Magnoliopsida > Gentianales > Gentianaceae > Gentiana > Gentiana straminea. The sequence continues at coordinate 1,280,501 of JAVUPR010000019.1, forward strand.
TGAGATTATATTTATCTCTTCATGAGAATGATAATAAGCGTCCATTGATACAATCATTACATATGGATTAATCCTCCATAGATCGTTCATTCTAAATCGGGAAGTTACCGTTAACCCTTTTTAGAACCTCTTATCCTTATTTACCATTAACCCCCTAGTGATCAATTAATTCATACAACTCATGGTGATCAATCGGTGTGATATGAACTCGCGCGATCGATCGGTTTCTAGGATTAACAAATAAGGAAGCTGTCTATCTACTTCCATAAATGGAAGGAATGGATTCCGTATCCGTGATAACACAGACTACTCACTCAATCGAGTATAATGCCAAGATGGGGTAATTCAGACCACAGACTCAGTGTAATCCTTAACCGTCAAGTCAAACCTCATACTGATTCAAGCAGTTGACTGTGATCACCTCAGGATTAAGATATATCCATAAATATGATCATCCATTGATTCGATAAGACTTCTCGATTACGGAATTATATCGTGAACTCTAATCAAATCGGTCCACCCCTATATGATATATCTATCATATATAAATGCCCCATTGAGGTTCTCTTAACCGAAAGTCCGGATAAGACAATCACACCTATTGTGTTCGGGCGCATTAATAGCACGTTAAAGGAGAGACCCGATACTCTCGATTAACTTCACTACGGGCTAATTGTATTTTAAGTACATCTTCACTAACTCAATCCTCCCGTGTATATACCATACACCGAGTTAAGTGATTACATAAACGATATACTTTAGGGTTTTCTGTAGTGTAATTACTATTGTCAAATCGGTGAATATGAGAATAATAAATATGAATAACAATATCATTTCATTTATTAAATAAAACAATTACAAAATTGTCTTTCGGGCATCACACCTAACACCCCCACACTTAGATTGCAACTTGTCCTCAAGTTATACAGAAATAATAAATTAGAGAACTTAGCTGATTGGATGCTGGCAATTCCGGAAAAATCGGTAAAAACCAAAATTGCTGCATAGCTCGGTCCGGAAAAATCGGGCGCATAGCTCGCAGATCAGTGGAGCATCACAGGTAAACTGAATTCATCGTGAAAGTGCACAATAGCTATCAAAAATATCCTGCAGACTTGATCAGTGCAAAAAGAGTCTTCGGGGAAAAAGAAAAGATTACATATATAAAGCACATGAAGAAAAGGATCATAGAGATTTTTCAACTTAAGCTCAACTAAAGATTGAATACTATACATGAAATACTACAAAGTCGTAGGCTAGGTGCAACTATATGAAAATATACTACAATGCAATCTACATGATATGCAATCCTAAAAATAAAATAAATAAAAAAAATAAATTCTGACAGCCTCAGGCTGAGCAAGTTGAGAGGACAACTCTACAGTGACTACGGCCCGTGCAGAAACAAAATAAAAAAACGAGGTAGTATTACGGAAACCGACAGTTAACTACGCTCAAGAAAAATAAAAGAAAAATAGAAAAACAATGCAACTAGATGACATGCAACTAAATGATATGCATCTAAGTGATATGCAAAAATAAAAGAAAATAAAAGAAAGAAAACTAGCCCACTCATTTGCAACACGACATATATAAAATAAACGTCTACCAAATAATGACAGGTTACGATAACCGACAGTGCTGTTCATTACTTGCAGTGTAGACGCGCCTTAAGACTCGTCAAAAGTGATACCATTATGGAAAACCAACAGTTAGCTATACTAAACAGATATAACTCATAAGGTTTCCATCGTAGCAACGGAAAACCGACGAGTTACTACCCAAATGAGTTATAAAAATAACAAGGAAGCACATAAGTCTCAAAGCTCACAAGATTCATCACGGCGGTATGTAGCATACGGAAACCGACATTAGCTACTAATTAACACGAAGACCGGTTATAGCATACGAGAACCGACAAGTAACTATAACTTGCATAGATGAATCATGTATAAGGAATAAGATCATTTACTTAGCATGAATTCATAGATGGAAAGGTATAACATTCATATTCGGGACATCTATGTAAAAAATAAATAGGCCACGAGATTCTCGAATGTAAGCAATCCATACTAAATAAAAGCATTAGGAATGAGATCAAGAAAAACACGGACTGCGGGCGGCGTTCAAAGCACAACAGACGGGCGTTCACCTCAAAATACAGCTTTGGACGAGCGTTCAGCAAAACAAACGCTCGTTTGACTTGAAAACCAACCGGACGGACGTTCAGAAAGCATAGACGCTCGTCTGGTCCTTTAAACCAGAACAGAGTCGAAAATATTTGAACGGACGAGCGTCCAATACTTTCAAATGCTCATTTACCTGCAGCTAAAGAACTGGACGGGCGTTCACTAACTTGAACGCTCGTCCATACAACGAATACACGCGAGAGAGCAGAAAACGCAGACAAACCCTAAAAACTTAAAACACATATTAACACGGATCATAGCGACCACTTTCAATTAAAGCACAAAGAGGTTAGATCGAGAAAACACATAAACACATACTTCACGTTTAAACAAATCGAGTAAAAAACTTTTGCACATTCTTAACCTTATGGTCATCGAAACACGGCAAAATAAAAACTCTCGATTTGGTAAACGCTACTTTTATTAAAACGAAAAATAAACGTAACAAAATCGAGAAATAACAAGATCGATTCAACATGACACCTATTCCCCGGCAACGGCGCCACTTTTTTGGAGGGATTTTGCATCATTAAACAAAAGAAAATTTATAAACCCTAACTACCATGCAAAACTAACTTCTAACCGGCCGAATACCGGGTAATTGATAGTAGAGCGAAGTGAGTAAGGGGTCGATCCACAGGGAATTGGGATGTTGAATCTAATTTCACTAATTCCTTTCAATTGTTACTTAGGAAAAACGAATAAACGAAAGAACAAATAAAATAAACGAAAGAGCAATTAAAATAAATCTAACCTACGAAATAAAATAACACAACCTAAACTAAACTAAAGATACATGGGATCAAACAGTGCACAAACCAAGTGATTTCAATCCTAGTTCATCTCATGATTTTAATTCAAATTGTGGTTTCACCTTTACACGAGATACAAATCCCTAATTCCTTAGTGAATTTAATCTCAAGCTATGGATTCCTAATTCCTTAGTGAGTCCAATTTATCAATCTCTCATCTTCCGAATGTTGAGATCAATATTCCATACAAAACGAAGGTGTAGATTCAGTTTAACTCTCGTATTTTAGAACCTAACAACCTAGATAATTAACCAATTAATTTGTCACATAATTAATGATTAAAGATCCTATCTTTCTATGGTGGTCTAGTCTACGCAACTTCCGTATGTTGTAAACGTATCAATAGCAAACTGATCTCTCGATCTAATTCACATCATAGCATCAAAATCATAGAACGATACAAAATAAATTAAAGATCATAAAAAACGAATAAGGACTGAATAAATTAAATAAATAAACTCACGTAGTTTGGTACATGATTGAATCCATGAATCGAAAACGGAAGAAAACTACATCTAATCTAACCCCGGATCACCCGAGCACAAGGCTCGGGTGACCGGCCTTGAAGCTCTCAAGTTGCCGCTGCTCCTTTGCTTTTTGCGGCTGGAATGAATTAATATGAATTATGGGATGATTTAGGTTTACACGCTGCTGCATATATATAGAGGAGTATGTCGGCTACTTCTAAATAATTGCGGCTGAAAGAAAAGCTTCTTAAGTCGGTTGAAGCAATTAGGGCCCGGACGCCCGTCCATTGATCTTGGACTCAAACTTCTAAAATTCATATCTTGAGTTGTAGACCTCCAAAAATTATGATCCGAATGTCATAAAAAAGCTCTCGGAAAACTCTACAACTTTCATTAAGGACTCTTCTTCAGAAAACTCCTTTTTGATTAGCCCGTCGTATTACGAGTCGTTTTCGGGATTTTCCCAAGCTTTATTTCATCTTCATCTTCTTGTATCTCTTTCTTTCCACTTTAATCTTCAATCAAACATCATTTAGACCTCTTCCATTCCACATTTGTGCACCTAAAAGATGACAAAACCCAGCAAAACGTAAAACCATACAAAATAGATAATAAAACCACGATATTTACTCGATTTTGCATTTTAACTATTCAAAACGTCATTTGCTCAATTAATCGATTATAAGCTCGAATTCCACGAAAAACATCCATATATGGGGAATATTGATATAAAATATATCCTTATAAAACACTACAAATTGACCCTTAACACCTACCCAAGTGAACCTGGCTCCCAAGTGAATCTTTGCTGAATTTTAATCACCATTGCTTTGGCCCCAACTAGTTTACTAACAATCTTGACATGGCAAGAATTGATCCAACACATTCCCCAAACCAATAGGCCAATTAATGTAGAAAAAGTTGGGGATCGATTCTTTTCGATACAAAATTTAAAATGTAAGTTTATGACACATTTTTTTCTAAATATACATAGTTTATAAAAAAGAAGAAAAAATCACTCGATACTCATAAAAACATGAGCATTTAAAATAGGGTTTTTTTTTTTTTTTGTTTTTTGAATTTTTTACAGGGGAGTTGAGGAGAAGGACAAATACATTAATCAATTAAGAAGAAGGACAAAACTTTTTTTTGCATAAAGGAAAAAACTTTTTTTTTAAATTCAGGTGCCTCTTTTTCCTATTAAAAAAAACCAACTCAGTTTTCTCTCGCATCCATCTTTTTTAAACATTTATATCTTTCAGTCTAGAATTCCAAATTGCACATTTTTTTTGTTTTTTCATGCTCTTTATTTTTGAGACCACATTCACCATATTCCGACGTGATTTCCGAAAATCCGCTGTCGAAATTCATTATTATTCGAAATTCATTGTCGATATTCACTTTTTTTCGGGATTCACTGGGGAGATTCACTGAGTGAATTTCGACAGTGAATCTCACAAAAAACGATGTAATTATATCGAACCAAGTCTCAAATCGAAGTGCATGAAAAAATAAAAATCCAGTGAAAGTTTCATCGCGTTTGGAGATCAGATCAAAAGATATGAGGGTTTGAAAATGTGGGAGAAAAGAGAAAAAAAAATAACAAACAAACAAACCAACAAACCCAGGTCTGTTCAGCAATAGCGCGCGGATTTTTTTTATTTTTTTTTTTCTTTTTATTCTTTGTCCTTTAGGCTATAAAAATTATAAACATTGTCATTCTGTGTAATATCCCGATTTTCGATAAAAGGGCATTTCGGTCTTTTGATAAATCGGAATATTATGTTCTTTTATTTTTTTTAAAGGTTTTATAAAAGAAAAGGGATAATTAATGAATTATATGGTATTTAGGAAAAATTGGGATTTATTAAAAGGAAATAAATCCTAAATTAACCTAATCACTTTTTGAAAAAAAAAAAAAAAGAGAGGAGGCCGCATCTTTTGAAGAAGGGCGCAAGTTTAGAAAAAAAAAAAAGAGAGGAAGAACTTTCAATCCCCAGGCTTAATCCGTTGATCTTTTGGACAGACATCTCAAGGGAAAAAGAATCACCGCGACAAGAGGATCGTTTGGATATCAACCATCCTTAGAACCGTTAACAGTTCTCATCACCGTTCTTGTTAGGGTTCGTTTTCTGTTTAGCATCGTTAAGCCTGCGTTTCTGCGTTATCTGCATCGTAGTGATCAATTTGGTGTTGATCGTTTTAGGTTCGAGGTTAAAGGTTTATCTTTTTCAAAGTTGTGGTTGCTTGGATCGTAGTAGCTCGCAAGAATCGAGGTAATCGTATGATTTAGTTCTCATAACGTTGTAGGGCAATGTGTATGTTTTTCTGCTGTTTTTAAGTTGTTTTGGTCGAACTTTGGGATGCATATGGTTGGAAAACGCAGCAAACAGGTTGCAGAAATTCTGGGAAATTCCCAGGTGGACGGGCGTCCAGGGATTCGGACGGGCGTCCGGTTCCTCTGCAAAGTGGACGAGCGTCCAGTTCCCTTGGACGAGCGTTCAGGGTGAAATTTTGATACAGGATGTGATGGTTTGAAGGTGGACGGGCGTTTGGTTTTTTGGACGGGCGTTCGGCCTCGCATGGACGAGCGTCCATGTTCGGACGGGCGTACGCATAGGAGTGGACGAGCGTTTGGGCCTGGTGGTTCTAGTTTTTCATTGTTTTTTTGTCATGTCGGCTTGAGTTCGAGCTTTATTGTCTTGTTCTAATGCATAACCTTACGTGACAAAGCTCGAACTAGCTTACGGTGCGTTTAGTTCCGGCACCACATGGATTCCCTAAAAGATGAAGTGTGGGACCACTTTGGAAGCTTCGGATTTGCCTTGTGCTTCGATAAGCTAGGGTTTATCGATGTACGTGTAATTGCTAGGGCTTGTCCGTGTCTAGAGGTCTAAGTACGAGGGTAGGAAGTGTGAGGGAGCTTACCTGAAAACACTTAGGTGGCTAGTTAAACATCTAATCAAACGTATATGCTAGATTAAAATCTTAAACATCATGCAATGCTTGGTAAGGCATAGTACAATATCGCGATGTGTCCTCTGACCAGGCAAAGTAGACTGTACCCACGCCGTTCAATCGATTGGCCAGATAAAGCGTCTGGTGCACTCTGCCGGTCATCACACTATCGGGACTCAGATATTCCCGGGGCTACTAGAGCGAGTCTCTAAGTAGGTTGCACCCAGTTGTCCTAGTACATCCTATTAATAGGCATAGTGCCCTTGTTATTCATGATGTAACAAACTTGAGCTAAGATAGATACCCTTGGAACCTCATGTTATGCAATGAACATAATGTGATAGATAGTTAGGGCTAATAACGGAAAATGAATTAATAAAAGACGGTATTGCTTTTATTTCTTTATGAGGGCATAGTTATACGATCTTCTACACGTTACTGAGTACTTTCGTACTTACCCCGTTACGTTATCTTTGTCTTTCCCTTTCCCCAAAGAAGATGAACGGTGGTTACCGGCCGATGAGTTCTTTGATGACGAGGACGTTTGAGTTGGAGTTTGAAGGCTTAGATCGTTTAGATGTTTTCTTTTCATAAATGTTGTTGTTTCAACTTTGAACAATGTTGTTCTTTCTTTTGGTTTAGTTACCTTTGAGATCTTTTGGATTGAATTTGGATGTTTAGATCTTTTATTGGATTTAGTTTTCTTCACAGCATTGATTACCGAATGTTTCGATCGTTTGGTTTCCCGAGTTGTTGAGTTGTTTTATCTTCCGCGTCGTTTGATTTTTGATGGATGACGTAAGGCTTGCATGTATTATTGAGTTTTTATTTGATAATATATGTGCCGAGCGCTCTTTCCGGATAAGGACTCGGTGTCCGGAAACGGGGCGTTACAGTTGGTATCAGAGAGAAAGGTTTTCCTTGCTGTGTAGGACTTGATTTTTCTTTAAGATAAGGTTAGAGCTTTAGTAACCCCTCTCTTTCTTGGCTACGGGATGGTGCTTACTAGAGGAGGAGCTAGTTCGTATAACGCCGAGGCGAGATAATACCCGGACAAGTAACGCGAGAGACGGATTTTACTGAGGTTGTGGTTCCGAGAAGGAGGAGGAGTGGACCAGCTACTCAGGTTCCTCCGGTCACTCAAGTGAACAACCCCAGTCATGGTGGAAATCAAGGACCAAGTAATTCTGTTAGAGGTCGAGTGGAACAAGCGGGTCCTTCAAGGTTTAGCACCCGCGTACCAGTTTCTACATCAGCCCCAAGGACCACCACTTGGACCGGGTTGGGACTTTCTAACCCACCGGCCAGTCAGTTCTTCAGTTATCCACAGGTATCCATGTTTCCGTCTACACCGTTGAGTTTCACTCCTCAGCCGACAGTTCGACCTCCACCACCACCTAGATCGAGTTCTTTCGTAGCACCTGGCTACACCCAGCCGCAGCAGAGTTATCGAATGCCCCACCGGTACGGCAGTTTCGGCACCGGTAATTTGGGGGTTACGACGGACCAATAGGCGGGTATGAGAAGGTGAAGAAGCACGGGGTACCGAGTTTTTCGGTAATGTTGAGCCGGCGGCGAGCGGACTTGTGGCTTCGTCGTTTTGAAAAGGCATGCGAAACATGAGGGCCCCGAGAATCCGAATGGGCTCGGTTGGCGTATCCTTGTTGGCGGGTAATGCGAGAGAGTTGGATGGAGTCTTATGAGCAAGCTAATCCTAGAATCACAGATTGGGCGGTATTCAAGAATTTGTTCTATCAGGAATACTTCCCTAGAACGGCACAAAATGCAAAGGCCAACGAGTTTCTGAGTTTAAAACAGGGAAGAAATACTACAGTGACACAGTACTCGCAGAAGTTTCACGAGCTGGGCAGGTTCTACCCCGAGATTATGAAAAGTGAAGAAAAGAAGTTAAACCTACCGCTTAAGGAGTTGGAGAGACCCTTGAGTATATCCACCCCTTTGGGCCGAGTCACCAGATGTGCTCAAGTCACACCCTCGGTCGACATTAGAGTTGGGACTTACAAGTGCCGGCATGCCACGACGGTGTTGGATTTCTCGGACTTTGATGTTATCCTAGGTATGGATTTGGTTGTCTAAGAACCATGTCTATTTGGATTGCAAAGGCAAGAGAGTAATCTTTAAAGTTCCGGGAAAATCGGCTAGGACGTTTCGGGGTATCGTATACAAGCCTAGCAAGAAACAAAGCATCCGATCATCTCGGCGGTTAAAGCTTTAAAATCCTTGAGGCGGGGTTGCCAAGGTTTTGTGGTGTACGCGCTAGATAAGGAAAAGCTCAAACCCGAGTTAGGAGAGACTCGTGTAGTTAAGGACTTTCCGAAGTTTTCCCGGAAGATTTGCCGGGACACATGCACGATAGGGCCATAGAGTTTGAGATCGAGTTGATCGCGGGAGCTTCGCCGGTGGCTAAAGCGCCATACGGGATGGCACCAGTGAGTTGAAAGAGTTGAAGATTCGGCTTAAGGATATGTTAGAGAAAAACATCATCCGGCCAAGTACATCACCGTGGGGAGCACCGGTTTTGTTTGTAAAGAAGAAAGATGGGAGTATGCGCTTGTGCATCGATTACGAGAGAGTTGAATAAGCGACAATCAAGAATAAGTATCCTTTACCAAGGATTGACGATCTGTTCGACCGAGTTGCAAGGTAAGAAGGTGTTCTCTAAGATTGATCTTAGGTCCGGTTACCATCAGTTGAAAATCAAGGTGTCAGATATACCTAAGACAGCCTTCAGTACGAGGTATGGACATTATGAGTTTTTGGTCATGCCGTTTGGACTCACTAATGCTCCATCAAAGTTCATGGACCTAATGCAAAGAGTTTTCATGCCTTATCTCGACAAGTTTGTGATAGTCTTCATAGACGATATTTTGGTATACTCTAAAGACGAGAAAGAGCATGAAGAACATCTAAGGGTAGTACTACAAACCTTAAAAGAGAACAAGTTTGTATGCCAAGTTTTCCAAGTGCGAGTTTTGGTTGGATCAAGTCAGTTTTCTTGGACATATAGTTTACGGAGAAGGTATTAAAGTGGATCCGGCAAAGATAGAAGTTTGTCTCTAAGTGGCCAGACCGACATCGGTAACGAGAGATAAGAAGTTTCTTGGGTACGGCGGGGTATTACCGGAAGTTTGTAAAGGATTTCTCGAAGATAGCTACACCTCTTACGAGACTTACTCGAAGAACGTCAAGTATGAGTGGACCGATGAATGTGAGGAAGCCTTTCGGACTTTGAAAGAAAAGTTGACCACGGCTCTGTGTTGGCGTTACCGGAGGTTTTTGATAATTATGATGTTTATACAGATGCATCGGGTCAAGGTTTGGGTTGTGTTTTGATGCAGTCAGGAAAGGTGATTGCTTATGCATCTAGGCAGCTAAAGGTGCATGAGAAGAATTACCCTACACACGACTTGGAGTTGGCAGCAGTGGTGTTTGCTCTGAAGCTTTGGAGACACTATTTGTATGGTGTCAAGACAAGGATCTTCACGGATCATAAGAGCCTTAAGTTCTTCTTTACTCGGGAGAATGCGAACATGAGACAAAGAAGATGGTTAGAGTTTGTGAAAGACTACGACTTGGACATTCAATACCACCCGGGTAAGGCGAATGTCGTAGGCGATGCACTTAGCCGGAGAGCGGTTAATGCTATCACCACCTTACAAGAAGTTGTGGATCAGTTGGATAGAATGCGATTGAAGTGGTTGAGCGAAGGATGAAGACCGAGTTTATGGCGCCATTGATGGCGAGGTCGGATCTGCTAGATGAGATACGGTTTAAACAAGATAAGGACACAGTGATGGTTAATTTGAAGCGTGTGGCCCGAGAAAAACCTACAGTGGGTTATCAGTTGGACAAGAGTGGTTATCTTTGGTATGGAGACCGTTTGTGTGTACCAGATGTGGATGGTCTAAGAGAGAAGGTTATGGATGAGGCTCACAAAATTGCTTTTGCGGTTCACCCCGGAGCCACTAAGATGTATAGAGATCTCAAGGAAAAATGCGGTGGCCTGGTATGAAGTTAGGGATCGCGAGTTCGTGGCGAGATGCGATACATGTCGAGAGGGTGAAAGCGAGAACATAAAAGGCCGGGAGGTTTCTTTGAAACCTTTGGAGTTACCGGAATGGAAATGGGAGAATATCACGATGGATTTCATCACCGGTTTGCCTAAGACGAAGGGCGGTCATGACATGATTTGGGTGATTGTGGATAGACTTACCAAATCAGCCCATTTCTTGCCGTGTAAGGTAGACATGCCTATAAAGAAGTTCGCTACTATGTACATCGACAATATAGTGAAGCTTCATGGTGTGCCTTTATCTATTGTATCCGACGGGGATAGTAGATTCATCGGTCGCTTTTGGAAAGGTACGCGAAAGCTTTTGGAACGAGGCGGATTTGAGTACGGCGTTTCATCCTCGGACGGATGGGCGGTCCGAGAGAACGATTCGGACTCTTGAGGATATGCTTAGAGCTTGTGTTTTGGATGCCGGAGGTTCATGGATAGATTACCTCAACTTGGCGGAGTTTGCTTACAATAACGGTTACCACGCAAGTTTGGGAATGCCACCTTTTGAGGCCTTGTATGGTAGGAAGTGTAGGACTCCACTTTATTGGGATGAAGTGGGAGAGAAACACATCACCGGGCCGGAGATGGTTCGGCAAGCCAAGGAGAAGATCGAGTTGATACGGAAGAATGCGAAATTTGCACAAGATCGCCAAAAGAGTTGGGCCGATGTTAGAAGGAGACCGCGTAGAGTTCGAAGTTGGGGACAAAGTTTACCTTCGAGCGTCTCCAATGAAGGGTGTCAAGAGGTTTGGTCGAAAGGAAAGCTAAGTCCAAGATACGTAGGACCTTTTGATATCATCGAAAGAGTTGGGAAGTTGGCTTATAGACTACGGTTGCCGAATCGATGTCTAGAGTCCACAATGTCTTCCACGTATCAATGCTTAAAAAGTGTTTATCAAAAGTGGATGTGGAATGCGAGATTGATCCGGAAGTGTTACAAGACAACCTATCATACGTGGAAAAGCCGATCAAGATTCTGGATAGAAAGGAAAGGATGATCAAGAGGCGAATGATTCCGTTAGTGTTAGTGCAATGGAGCAACCATGCACCGACGGAAGCCACTTGGGAAGTGGAAGCGGACATGATAGGCGAGTTCCCGAGTTTTCTCATCTCGCTGTACGTTCTAGTTTCGAGGCGAAACTCCTCTTAAGGGGGGAGGAATGTAATATCCCGATTTTCGATAAAAGGGCATTTCGGTCTTTTGATAAATCGGAATATTATGTTCTTTTATTTTTTTTAAAGGTTTTATAAAAGAAAAGGGATAATTAAGGAATTATATGGTATTTAGGAAAAATTGGGATTTATTAAAAGGAAATAAATCCTAAATTAACCTAATCACTCTTTGAAAAAAAAAAGAGAGAGGAGGCCGCATCTTTTGAAGAAGGGCGCAAGTTTAGAAAAAAAAAAGAGAGGAAGAACTTTCAATCCCCAGGCTTAATCCGTTGATCTTTTGGACAGACATCTCAAGGGAAAAAGAATCACCGCGACAAGAGGATCGTTTGGATATCAACCATCCTTGAAACCGTTAACGTAAGTTCTCATCACCGTTCTTGTTAGGGTTCGTTTTCCTGTTTAGCATCGTTAAGCCTGCGTTTCTGCGTTATCTGCATCGTAGTGATCAATTTGGTGTTGATCGTTTTAGGTTCGAGGTTAAAGGTTTATCTTTTTCAAAGTTGTGGTTGCTTGGATCGTAGTAGCTCGCAAGAATCGAGGTAATCGTATGATTTAGTTCTCATAACGTTGTAGGGCAATGTGTATGTTTTTCTGCTGTTTTTAAGTTGTTTTGGTCGAACTTTGGGATGCATATGGTTGGAAAACGCAGCAAACAAAGTTGCGAAATGCGGGAAATTCCCGGGTGGACGGGCGTCCGGGGATTCGGACGGGCGTCCGGTTCCTCTGCAAAGTGGACGAGCGTCCGGTTCCCTTGGACGAGCGTTCGGGTGAAATTTTGATACGGGATGTGATGGTTTGAAGGTGGACGGGCGTTTGGTTTTTTGGACGGGCGTTCGGCCTCTATGGACGAGCGTCCATGTTCAGACGGGCGTCTGCATAGGAGTGGACGAGCGTTTGGGCCTGGTGCTTCTAGTTTTTCATTGTTTTTTTGTCATGTCAGCTTGAGTTCAGGCTTTATTGTACTGTTCTAATGCATAACCTTACGTGACAAATCTCTGAACTAGCTTCTAGTGCGTTTAGTTCTGACCCCGCCTAACCTGTCCCTGAGAATGGTGCCAGAAATCTGACAGACAATTCCCGGGTTAAACGATTCTAACCGGCAGTGTACCGGGTCAAATTGTGGTGCTAGTATGATGAGTCAGAGTGTCGAATCCTCAGGGAACTTGGTAATTTCTTTTACGTGTGGTTAAACACCAAAGAGCTGTTATTAACTCGATCTAAACCGCAATTTTATAACACAGATCACTACTATTCTAGTCAACATAAAATAAATACGTAATTTAAATGTTATTCTTATATAATATATATAGATATATAAATATATATAGATGTACATAAATGAAATGTGTTCGATCTCTCCTTTTATTTTAGGTCCAATTGAGTAAATGAAACGGTGCACTCCTGAGGTAAACAATTCCTCCTCACACGAGCGTATGAAATTGTCATATGTCCATTGCATCAGTCCAAGGTCCACAACTGTTACGGTTTTTCTGAACAGGTCCCGAGTACAAATCTACCCTTAGATAAAAAGGAGTCATTCCGTTCGTCAAACGGTCAATTTTATTTTAAAGGCTCCGGTTGTCAAAGCCGGACGATTCAACTTTCCGGTTTAAGTTTCGCTTAACTGATGATTTAACATTATTATGATCTCGAGTACAAATTATAATAAAATTCATTTCTCCCAAAACAAATTTACCCCCGGGTAGGAAATCGGATTCCGTTATCACGTTATTCACACGGCCAATTTTACCCTCCGGTTTTTCTATCTTTTATCTCGTATCCTGACTACGAGACGTCAATTCATAATTAGATTATGAATTCCTCAGATCGATTAAATATGTCAATACGAATACGATTAAAATAGAAAAAGATTCAATTAACTCAATTTTTATCATTTTAACTTAACAACATTTCTTTAACGAAAAGATCGAAATAAAACCGATTACATAGTTTTGGCCAGTATTATATTTAGCCTAAAAACATTATAACAACGAAAAATATAAAAACAAACATAAATACTTAAGAAAATTTACCCGAATACGGCAGTTGATTCAGAAATCGTATTTTCCGGACATTACAACTTCTTCATCAAAACCGACTTCCGAGATTTTCCCGAGCATTACAACGATATTAAAACTACATTATTACGGCGTAAGGCCTTATTTACAACTACAACTACAAAATAAAATAAGAAAAGAAAAGAGAGAGGAGATATATATATATATATGTAGGATGTATATATATATTTTTGGTACCCTCCGAGCTGTTGCTGCTGCATCTTCTTATATAGGCAAAGGTCTCAAGGCCGGACCGGTCCGGTATTAGGCCGGATCGGTCCGGACTAATGATTGCTTCCACTACTGATTGCAATCAGCATGTGCAGTGGAGATATTTATTTTTTATATATAATTATTAAACTTCTAAAATTCATATCTCGAGTTCTGACCCTCCAAAAATTGCAAACGAAATGCCAAAATTAAGGTCTCGAGAAACTCTACAACTTTCATGAAGGACTCTTTTCCAGATAACGCCTTCTTGATAACCTCGTGTTCCTCCGAAGCTTTTACGGGATTTTTCTTAACCCAAATCAATTAGCCACTTGATCACTGTTTTAGTTGTAGACCTCCAATTTTCATAATTTAAATTGCATTGGAAAGCTTTCGGAAAAATCTACAACTTTCGTGAAGAACACTTTTTCAGATAATGTCATTTTGATGAGCCATTCGTTTGTCGCAGACATTTCTCGATTATTACTTAACCAGATTGGTTGGCCACTTGTCCACTTAAGCTATTCAATTGACCATTTAAGCTCGTGGCACTCTCTAAATCATTCCAGAGATATGATTAAACTTCAATATGTCGATTCTCGGGGTCTCGGTTTATAAATCTGCAATAAGATACCATAAATACCCACGTAAATCTGACACGACACTCCGATTTACTAAAATCGGTACAAAATTACAACTTTTTACTATTTTTACTACTAACTACTCTAAATTATAAAGATTAACATTTCATACTATTTATACCATAATTTCATATATTTTACATAGAATTCGTTGATAAAACATAATAATATAACGTATATTTAATCATATAAAAGTAATACATCAAATTACTCCCCACTTAGCTTTTGATCGTCCTCGAGCAAAAATAAGCGGTAATAAAAGATAATATTATAATTTTTAATGTAATTTATATTGTCAAATATATTAATTATGCTAATTTAAAATTATAAGAAGACAGACGAAAGAGTATATAACTTAAACATTAAATATTATTTAGATGAAATTGTACATGTAACACTTAATAAGTATAAATAAAATATCAGAATTATTTTTAATCGCAATTATTATGAAATTTTGGAATCGGAAACTTCGGTCAGGTAGTTGACAAAAATGGCTTATAGAGTTTAGGTTCAAGATGCTGGTTAATCGGAAAAAAGGAAATCAAAAAGAGAAAGAGGCAAGTCGTACGTACCTACATCTTCATATTCTTGATCAAAAATAATCATCGATTACTAACATCTCTTCTTTTTCGAGATTTTCTTTTTTTTTTTTTTTTTTTTTTTTTTAAGAACTATAAGCGTGAGTGTGTGTAGAAAATCAAACTTACGGGCATTGCTTCATCAAGATTGATCGGAGTACTACTCTTTCGATCGAAAATTACAAGTCCGGTTTCCTTAAACTTGTAATAATTCACGAGATCTTATGATTCAACTTTTCCTTTTTCATTTTATCTTGTGCCTTCATTCCCGGCAATAGGACATTTCGAGATAATACCCTAGGCCGGACTACTATCATCGAGGCAATCGGGAGCTTAATTACCTCATAGTGATATAGGACATTTCGTGATAATACCCTACTCACTCCAATCATTGGTAGCTACAACTGATCATTTCTTTTTATTTTTAAGTTGTTAATCACAGATAAGGAAGATACCTGATATTTGATTAATTCTGTGTAAATATGGTGCTTCGTTCTTAATTCAGAATATTAATATATCCGAACTTATTACCAAAATCGACTATCTTGCAAGTGTCATGAGGTAAGATCGAATATACTAATACTTATCTAATTTTTTCAATCTCATCATATACCAAAACTTAGCTTTTATGTCTCCATCTCTTTTCATAAGTACGTACAAACTTGCGGAATTTCAAGGAAATGTAGACCAAAATTAGCTATAGCTTGGTTATTTAATTACAATTGACAATTTCGAGTGAGGTCTTGATCACTCTAATCAAGGCTGAGGTAGGTTATTTGGCTATAGTTATATTTTTGTGGTGCCAAAAATCAACAAACTAAGTCCAATTCCAAACTCATAATTCATATTGAAAATGATTCTAAAAATTTTACTTATAAATATCAACATACTTATATAATTTCATAAAAACAATATCTAATATTAATTACTCTATTATATAAACTTAAAATCTTATTAAAATCTAAATTAGACATATAATATAATTATTTTTGACTATTTTTTCGAAAATTTTAATGAATTTTCTAACCTAACTCTACTCCCCACTTACGAAGTGGCATCGTCCCGATGTTCAATGAGTAGTAAAGAAGTAGGTTCGAAAATAAAATTAAAATTATCTATTAACGTTATTATTTTTTTTGATTTTATTTTAGCGTATACTAATTATAACAAAAAACAAACAACTTAAAAAACTAAGACATATATATTAAACAAGATAGATTAATACAAACTTAAAAGAAAAACATAAACTTAACTAAAGAAACTTCAAACTTAACTTAGTTTAACTTATTAAAACTTAAACATTACTAACAAACCACTAACAATTCTCTAGATGGTAGACGAACAACCCGGTGTATCAACCGGTAACAATCCAAACCGACTATCTCTAGACGGAAAAATTTCATCCGTCTCCAGCTCTTCCACTCCATTCGAAGAATACACAAACGTGATATCATCCATGAATTAGGCATAGGCTTCCCCTACTACCTCTCGTGATCCCAAACTCCAACACGTCCTTTGAATCAATATACCCCAATCAACAAATACACCGAATGCCAAAGCAAAAAGTAGAAGCATTTCATTCTCGGTTAAACTTCCAAAATCCCGAGGTGGGATAAACTCGAGAATTTATAAAATGCTTCCACGCCTTTAGATGTGGAAGTAAAGCTCGTGTTGACATGTCGTGATTTGTATAAAAAAGCGGGAACAGAGACATTGGAATGACTCGTGTACTTTATTCAAATGATTAGAGGGATTTTGTAGTCCCCATTGCATTTCAAAATGTGGCATCGTAACTGGTGGAATTTCAAAGATTTGGTTGATAACAGATGAAGAGAAGGGAAAAGCCACTCCTCTTACTAGAACAATCGAGTGATATCGATCATAGATGTCGTCATAAGCGCGAATAAAATTCTCGCACTATTGAGACGTTTATCCTACCTCTCGGTGTCGACAAATTTTTTCCAACCAAAACTTCGAATGATAGTTTTTCCCCATTGATCAAGCTTATCTAAATTTAAACCTTTCTCCAATAGGATTGGAGAATTCGCAAAACGATTGTGTAAAATGATACTCTCATTGGAAGCTTGAGATTCCGGATGATCCGGTGTATTAGGCTCGTAAGAATTAACCGATGGTGAAGAGTGGTTCGACATTTTTAAAACTTGATAAAAAGTAAAAGAAATAAAGTTGAAGGTAGATAGACAGTGAAAGAATGAGCAATTGTTGCTCCTGCCTTTACTTCTTTAAATAGATGGTAAAATTATACATACGTGGTGCATTAGACGGACTAAAATGACTCGGCCTTCTCGTTCCTCACGGCCCGGTCCGAGAATGTGCCGGATCGGTCCGGCCTCATCTTACTTTAGCGAGGACGAGAGGTAAAAGTCAAGTTGTATTTTGGTTTTTTACTTCACGTCTTTGAACAATACATACCTTTTCCTTGAAGATACTTTGTAAAGGTTAATTTAACTTAATACGAACGGATAAAACGACACATTATATTTTTGTAAAATGACGTAGTAATTATACGAAAATTATTTTTGGGTTTTTTTTTTATATTTTTTTTATTATAGTTTTTATAAAAATAAACCGATTTAAAATGCAAACCAAATTTTGATAAAAACGATTGTAACATCAAACTAAACAAAAACGAAAACAAACCAATATTTAAATGACAAATGTCGAGAAAAAAAAATGCAATAAAAATGTTTTAATCAAAAATTATTAAATTCAATCTTCATCGTAGTCTTCCTCAGGATCAACTTGAAAACTCGAACTCGGAAACGACTGAGAAGCTGGCGGCTGAACTGTAGTCGTGGTCCTGACCGAACTATCAAGACCCATCGAACTCATGCCGGTCGTGACATGTGCAAACTCGGTGAATCCTCCCCAACTCGACATTCTTTGGTCTCGAACACACTGTCGAAAATACACTGTCCCACTAGATTGGCTTCCAAAAGGATATGACGATGGATGAAAGCTCGAAGGTGGTGGAATAGGTGTTACCCACTACGGTAAGGTATAAGGATCGGACGACAAGGTGGATAGGCGGGATCATCAAAAGTAGGATTACGAAGCAAGCTGCTCGTTCCTTCTTAAACCTCTACGAAGATCATCACACCCTTTGCCTAGTACTCTCGGCATAATAAGCCACATTGGCTTGACCACGTGCAACGTCGTCACTAAAGATTGAAACATGTCATAAGTGATAGTGTTGGAGAAAGGAGTTTGTTGAGGCCGACTAGAAAAAGATGGAAAAGAGGAAGATGATGTAAAAGCGGTGGAGCCAAAATTTGAGTTTGACGTCTTCAATCAAAGATCTAATACTACCATCCGGAAGACTAGTCAAACTAGGTCCAATCGATTTCCATCGGCCCGAGAGATAATTTGTCATTAGGCGGGAATGGTACTCCCAACCTACGACATAAATCGAGAGATAAAACAAGGGAAGTATAGATGACTCCCCAGTGCGGCGATGACAATACTCTCAAAAATTCTTTTAAACATGACCTTTCCAACATCCACTCTAACATCGTTCACCATCGCCCAAGCGATACAAACATCTTCCTTTCCAAAAGCGGTGTGTTTACGAGAAGGATAGAGATTATGGCTAATGAATCTTTTAATTGCCTTTAAACCTCAAAAACAGTTTCCGTAATTAAACCGATTTTCAACCCACACAGCGGTCGGGTCAAAAACAGTCTGAGCTCTCAGGGCAGTCTGCTCAAAGCTAGCAGGATCATCTAAATTATAAACTACCCTGTAATCCTCCTCCTCAGGAAAAACCTCAACTCCTAAAATTGCATTAATGACGGCAGGGTTAAAAGGAATATTTCTGGTTCGTAAGGGTACGGTTTGCGACTGCGTAAGCTGCTCTTCTGACAAAGTAGATAAAACCGAATAAAACTCAGCTACTATTGTCGTGTTAATCTCCCCTTCCCTTCTGGCTACTAAATCTAACCACTGACGTCTTCGAAAGATATCCTTAACTTCATCACCTAAGTCATCCAAGTCTAATCCTTTTTCAACCAACACATCACATTTACTATAAATGTTCTCATACGCTTTCTTAGCCTCGGGTGATGCGGTTTTTTTCAAAGCTTACGGCTTCTTCCTCGGATGATAAAATTTACGTGCCTACGACGGGAGTTGATATAGGAATGTTTGATTTACGCTTTTTAGAGACTCTCTACTCGACTCGGCCATTCTACGATATTGGTAATGCCAATCAACAACAAAAACAACAATAAAAACAACAAAAAATAAAAAATGTCACAACACACTCAAAAATCAAAACAGTTGAAATTAATCTAACAAATTATGAAAAATACGAAATTGATAACTAAATAAACTAAATTATACCTTAATGTGTAGAAAACGTTGAAAAGTAGGCCGGAAAAGTTCAAAAGTCGCCGGAATGAAATGGAGCTTGTTTTTGACCCTTTTTGAATTTTCCAATTTGTGTTGAAGAGAGGAGATAAAAAGAGGAAGAAATCAAGTAGTGGTGTAGTGTGAGATGAATTTTTGTGGAAGAATTGATAAAATTTTCGAGTGGTGGGGGTGTGTGGGGTGCGGCTGTTAGAAGAATTAGGGAAGAAGAAGAAGAAAAGAAGGGTCCCCGTCTTTTTATGTTTTTAGACCCCGGACCGGTCCGGATTAAGGCCGGATCGGTCCGTGCCCAAATTTTTCCATTTTTTCGATTTTTTTTTTAATTTTTATGATTTTTGATGAAAACTTATAAAAATTCTAATAAAACTTAATTAAAACCTTAAAAATAATTTTATAAAATTTAAAACTTACTAAAAATAAAATTTGAAGGAAATTTTATAATTTTATAACAATTTCTAAAAATTTAATAAAATCTTTATAACACTTTAATAAAAAGCTTATAAAAATTTAATAAATTTATATCAACCCTTATAAAACATTGAAACTAAAAAAACTTTTATAAAACTTTTATAAAACTCCTCAAATTTCATAAAGATCCAATTTTATAAAATTTTCAGAAGTTATGCGAAAATTTTATAAAATAAAATATAAGAAAAGACTCGAAACTTTAAGGGGTTCGATTCTTCGATTTAAATCTTCCGAGTTCGATATAACGCTCAATCAACCTAACTCCTAAAAACGAAGCATTTGAATTATCTCTCGGAATTCCATCGGGATTTTCGGATAACCACTAATCGTTCCCTTCCTAACAATATTCAAACACTCATCACGGGATTTGGTTGTGTTTTTCCCACGAGCGTCCAACATGTTCACTTTTTCCCACAGTTACGCATCTCATTAGAAACTTTGCCCTTCTTTTTATCGCACTTCTTGATGTTCCATTACATACTTCTCTTAATCGATCTCTCTCAACAATTTCTTGTTTTGTTCAAAAACTAAAACTTATAGAAAACGCGACATCTTTATCAAGGCCTAATTTCAAAAGTAAAATAAAAACTCCTATTCTATCTAAAAAAGACATCCAGTTCTTTTACGTCTATCCGGTAAAAGACGAAAAGAGTTTAAACATAAAAAAATACAGAAAAGTAAAGATAGATAGAACCTGGTTTTCGGCTGATTCCAGTTTCTCTGCTTTTCAGTTTTTCATTTTTCCTCTGCTTTTTCAATTTGTCGGGGGATCAATCAGTAGCATTATTTCTTCTTTCAGTGTGATTCCTTCTCCCTCCACAAATAACTTTACTCTGTGGCCATTGGCTATAAAAGTTGTATTTCCATCAGTTAGTTCAACAGCTCCAGTTTTGTAAACCCTTGTTACTTTAAATGGTCCTGTCCATCTTGACTTAAGCTTACCTGGAAACAACTTTAAACGTGAATTGTACAAAAGCACTCGATCACCTACATGGAACTCACGCTTAAAGATTTTCTTATCATGGAAAGATTTCGTGCGTTCTTGTATTCGAGCGTTTTCATAAGAATCGAGTCGAAATTCTTCTAGTTCGTCAATTGAAGCAATCTATGATCACCGACGGCCTTAGGATCGAAATTTAGAAATCTAATAGCCCGAAGGCTCGGTGTTCTAACTCATTTGGGAGATGACAAGACTTACCAAAGACTAGCTTATAGGGAGAACAACCAATTGGTGTTTTAAAAGGCATTCGGTATGCCCATAATGCATCATCTAATTTAAGCGCCGAGTTTTTACGATTTGAATCAAGCTGTTTTTTCCACGATTCTTTTAATCTCTCTATTCGACACCTCTGCGACCACTTAGTTTGCGGATGATAGGGTGTTCTAGTTTATGCGTTACACCATATTTCTCAACTATCTTAGTAAATGGTCTATTACAAAAGTGTGAACCTCTATCACTAATGATTGCCCTCGGAATGCCATATCTAGTAAATATATTCTTTTTAAGGAATCGTATGACAACTTTGGTATCATTAGTGGGAAGAGCTTCAGCTTCTACCCATTTTGAAACATAATCTACCATTACAAGAATAAATCATTTTCCAAACGATATAGGGAAAGGTCCCATGAAATCTATGCCCCAAACATCAAATAACTCACATTCTAAAATAGGTTGCATAGGCATTTCATGTTTTTTAGATACATTTCCCCATTTTTGACAAGATTCACAAGATTTAACATACTTATAAGCATCTACATATAGTGTAGGCCAATAAAAACCACATTGTAAAACTTTAAAAGCGAGTTTTCCATCCTCCATGATGACCTCTGCCTCACGATCATGACAAAACGATAAAATACTTAAAATTTCATTATCGGGCACACATTTTACGATTATCCCATCCGAACATTTACGGAAAAGGTACGGTTCCTCCCGGTAATAAAATTTTAAGTCGTAAAAGAATTTCTTTTTACATTTGCCAAGTCCAATGAGACGGAATATAATCACGGAGTTAAGTAATTAATGATATCTCCAAACCAAGGTGACATTTCCTTAGAAGGAATTCTATTTTTTAATAGCTTGCATGGTTGAAGGAGTATCTATTCTAAATAGTTGTTCATCGGGAAATGAATCTTTAATTTCATTCCCTATCTCTTCCTCGATCTCCATTCTACTTAGATGATCGCTACTACATTCTCACTTCCTTTTTTATCTTTAATTTCAATATCAAATTCTTGAAGTAGGAGAATCCATCTAAGAAGACGTGGTTTCGCATCCTTCTTACTCGGTAAATACTTGGAATTTGAATGGTACGTGTAGATTATTACCTTAGAACCAACAATATATGATCTAAACTTATCTAAGGCAAAAATTACGCCAACGAGTTCTTTTTACGTAGTTGCATAATTAAGTTGATTTGCGTTTAATGTGTGAGAAGCATAGTAAATAGCTTTGAGAATTTTATTATACCTTTGACCTAAAACGGCTCCTATGACTAAATCGCTTGCATCACACATAATCTCAAAAGGCAAATCCCAGTCTGGTGCTACCAACACTGGTGCAGTAATCAACTTCGCTTTTAAGGTTTTAAATGATTCCATACAATTACTATCAAAGTTAAAATGTACTTCTTTTTCAAGTAAATGACTTAGAGGCTTTGCTATCTTCGAAAAATCTGCAATAAATCTCCTATAAAATCTTGCATGTCCAAGAAATCCTCTTAGAGTCCTTAGATTCACTGGTGGTGGTAATTTTTCAATCACCTCGACTTTAGCTTTATCAACTTCAATTCTATTTCGGAGATTCTATGACCTAGAACAATTCCTTCGATACCATTAAATGACATTTTTCCCGAGTTTAGTACTAGATTGGTATCCTCACGGCGTTGTAACACTCTTTCTAAGTGCGACAAACATTTACCAAAAGAATCTCCGTAAACACTAAAGTCGTCCATAAAAATTTCTAAGAATTTCTCAACCATATCAGATAATATAGACATCATACATCTTTGAAACATAGCAGGAGCATTACATAAACCAAACGGCATTCTTTTATACGCAAAAGTTCCATAAGGACAAGTGAAAGTAGTCTTTTCCCTATCTCTGCTTTGCAATGAAAATCGTAAATATCTGAATAACCATATAAGAAACGATAATACTTATGTCCACTTAAACGTTCCAACATTTGAACTATGAATGGAAGTGGATGATGATCTTTCTTAGTATGATCATTTAGTTTTCTAAAATCAATGCACATTCGATAACTGTAATTTCCCTTGTTGGAATCCATTCATTCTTATCATTCTCTTTCTTTGTGAAACCTCCTTTCTTTGGTACAACTTGAGTTGGACTTACCCATTCACTATCGATATAGGAAAGATTATCCCCATTTCTAATAGCTTAATCACCTCTTTCTTAACGATTAGCGTAAATTCGGGTTGAGGCGGCGTTGCGGTTGAATACAAGGTTTAGCATCTTCTTTCGAATTATCTTATGAACACAAATCTCGGGGCTAATACCTCGAATATCGGCAAGCTTGCCATCCAAAAGCTTTCTTATGCTTTCTTAACATTCTAAGTAATTGATCTTCTTGTTGCTCCATTAAAGTTGATGAAATAATAATCGGTAATAGATTATCGGTTTCAAGAAAAGCATATTTCGAGATTTAAAGGTAACGGTTTCAATTCCGGATTCTTCGGCGGATCTTATTGATGATTTAAGAAGCGGTCCTTCTAGTTCTAACTCCAAATACTTATGCCATGGTGGCTTAAAAGTAACGCTTCCTTTATCTAGAGAAAGGATTATCTCTTTCATTTCAATGTCTTCCTCATCTTCTTTATAGACAGACGAGTTAAGCATTCTTCTAATCTGTCTTCAAAAGTTGGTAGCGATTATCATAGACGGAATGAATATCTTCTATAAAAGAACATGATTACGATGATGTATATGGATGGTTCATAGCTTTGAAAATATTGAAAGCAACTTCATCTTCATTGACTCTCAAAACTAATTCTCCTTTACGAACATCGATTAAAGTTCTTCACAGCTAGAAATGGACGACCTAGAATAAGTGGGTATTTGAATATCCTTCTTCCATTTCCATAACTACAAAATCTCTTGGAAAATAGAATTTGTCTACTTTAACCAATACGTCCTTAATCATTCCTTTAGGGTACTTAATCGATCTATCGCCATTTGCGAGTCATTTCGATCTTAGTAAGCTTTCCTATGCCTAGCTTTTTATAATCCTCATAAGACATGAGATTTATACTAGCTCCTAGATCACATAAGACCTTCTTAAACGAGAAATCCTCCAATTTCACATGGAATCGTAAAACTTCCAGGATCTTTCAGTTTAGGTGGTAACTTATGCTGCAGAATTGCAGAACATTCTTCATTCAGGCATATATTCTCATAGTCCTCTAATTTTTTCCTATTTGATAGTATATCTTTTAGAAACTTTCCATAGGCAGGTATATTAATCAGAGCTTCAATAACAGGGATATTAACATGAAGATGACGAAAAGTGTCAAGGAAACGAGCATACTTCTTATCAATTTTAGCCTTTTTGATTTGATTTTTAGGAGGGTAAGGTAAAGATTCTAAATCTATAACCTTTGGCTCCCTAGTCAATTTCTCTTTTCCTTTTTCCTTAAACCTTTCAGTATTACTTAGTCGCCATGTTTCAGGTTCTTGAATTTTTCCTTTTAAATTGTTCCCTGAATCAATCTCTACTTGATTCTTTCGGTTCTTCTGTTTTTCATCCTTGTTTCCAGGTTTCATCTATTCTAACATGTTCCTTGAATAAAGTCCTTAAATCTTTATCCATAGGGTCTTTCAAAATCCTAGGGATTTTTACCCATTTTCACCTTCATTTTTAGATTCCAAACTTTATTCCTTTTCAAGAAATTCTCTATAATTTCTTCTTCCTCATCAGTGAATTCAATTTCATCTTTAGTTTCATCATTCTTACCATCTAAATCATTTTCTACTTCATTATTCCCAAAGTTTTCTACTCCATTGCTTCCACTGAGCTTCCTACTTCTCGTAACTACAACATTTACCTCTCTTGGATTTCTTTCAGTGTTGCTTGGTAATCCTCCTGGGGGTCTACTGTTGTTACGTTCACCTTCCGTACTCAAATGATCTTCCATATTCCTCAATGAGGCTTCTATCGTTCTCATTCTGGTATCATGTCCACTCATAGATGTTTTCATTGTACTCATATCTTTAGTGGTTGTACCAATAGAAGTCATCATTGTTTCCATATTCTTAGCTTGAGTAGATACTACACCCATCATATTTTCCATTAGTTTTTCCCATTTTTCAACTCCTTACACGGGTTGAGTTGAACTTTGAGTTCTTGGTATACTTTGAGTGGTATGTTGAGGATAGGATCTAGGTAATGATTGTAAATTCGATTAGATGTATTTTCTTGATAAACTTGGTTATTATTCTATATGGGGAATTTGGATATGGCGGTTTTCTGGCTTACTAGGGTTTTCGGACCATCGATAAGTAGGGTGATCTCTTTAATAGCATTAAACGAGTTTGAATATGCATTGTTCAAATTCCTATCTTCTTGAAGAAAACTCACCTCCTCCCGTGAATATCTGTTGGTTCTTCACTCCCTAATGACACATTATTCTGATTTGAGTATTCATTTGGTGTACTATTTTACGAACTTTGGTTCTTATTACGTTGTAAACCATCAAATTTCCTACTCAAATTTTCTAAATGTGCTAGAACTTCCGTATTAGACGTACATTCTCCTGCAAAAGCTACTTTTACGGTGCTAGAACCGGTTTCCCACATTCTGTTATTTTTGGAAATCTTTTCTATAGCATCGTAAACTGTTTGAGCTTCACTCATCATTAACAAACCACCACATGCATGATCTACATCCGCACGTGAATCTTTTCTCAATTTACGACAGAAGAGTTGAATTTGCATATCTAAGGAATAACCATGATCGGGACAAGCTCGTAACAGTTTTTTAAACCTTTCCCACGCATTCCCGAGTGTTTCTTCAGATCCTTGTCTAAAGTTAGCAACCTCGACTTTTAATTCCAAATTTCGTCCTGGAGTGAAATATTGTTTCAGAAATTCAGTTTGAATCTCCTCCCAACTTGTAAGTGAATGATGTGGAAGAGACATAAACCAATCTCGGGCTCGTCCTTTTAAAGAAAAAGGAAACATAGTCATCCTCGTTAATTCCTTATGAGCACCTTGACTTTTGGCTGTATTGCACAGTTCTTCAAAAAGATAGAGATGATGATGTGGATCTTCATCATCCTCTCCTAGGAATTGGGCTCTTGCGTCAATTAAACCAAAAAGATGAGATTTAATTTCGAAATTATTCGCTCCTTCATTAGGTAAAAGTATGGGATTATTAGTCTGGTTTCTTCTTACGGTTTGATCACAGATAGGCCTCGGGTTTGGCGGATTATTACGATTATTCTGGTTCCGATTTTGATTATTTCTATTATTATTATTATTAGGGTTAACAAGGTTTTGTCCATGCCCTAGAGCATGTTCCAGCCCTTGTTCAGGTGTTTCATCACTGATTTCAGCCATTCTCGTATTTTTATTAGAAGACGATTCTTGATCGGGATTTCACGACTAGTATGACCGCGTTTACTCTCTACTCTTGCGCCTTTCGTAAGTGTTTATGTCGGGCTTATAAGGAGTGAGCGGGGCCTTACCACTTACGGTCATCAACTAACGAAAATAGAAAATAACTAGAAATTGATAGTAGTAAAAATTGGTAATTTACCTATTAGGTAACAACCAACGAAAAATAAAATAGAAATGGGATAAGAAAAGTGTTGACTTATTCTCGAGAATTTTGAGCTAATACAAGTAGTAACCATAGACACAAAAAAAAAAAAAGAAATTAGCGACGTTCCCCGGCAACGGCGCCAAAAAAGCCGACCCCGCCTAACTTTGTCCCACGAGAATGGTGCCGAAATCGACGGACAATTCCCGGGTTAAACGATTCTAACCGGCGGTGTACCGGGTCAAATTGTGGTGCTAGTATGATGAGTCAGAGTGTCGAATCCTCAGGGAACTTGGTAATTTCTTTTACGTGTGGTTAAACACCAAAGATTTGTTATTATCTCGATCTAAACCGCAATTTTATAACACGAGATCACTACTTATTCTAGTCAACATAAAATAAATACGTAATTTAAATGTTATTCTTATATAATATATATAGATATATAAATATATATAGATGTACATAAATTGCAAAGTATATATATATATAAATATATAGGTACCAATATATTAAACGGATAATTTTAGAGAAGCTGGCCAAAACTTATATAATTGGTTTATACGATCTTTTCGAATAAATGAAATGTGTTCGATCTCTCCTTTTATTTTAGGTCCAATTGAGTAAATGAAACGGTGCACTCACGAGGTAAACAATTCCTCCTCACACGAGCGTATGAAATTGTCATATGTCCATTGCATCGGTCCAAGGTCCACAAGCTGTTACGGTTTTTACGAACGGGTCCCGAGTACAAATCTACCCTTAGATAAAAAGGAGTCATTCCGTTCGTCAAACGGTCAATTTTATTTTAAAGGCTCCGGTTGTCAAAGCCGGACGATTCAACTTTCCGGTTTAAGTTTCGCTTAACTGATGATTTAACATTATTACGATCTCGAGTAAAAATTATAATAAAATTCATTTCTCCCAAAACAAATTTACCCCCGGGTAGGAAATCGGATTCCGTTATCACGTTATTCACACGGCCAATTTTACCCTCCGGTTTTTCTATCTTTTATCTCGTATCCACGACTACGAGACGTCAATTCATAATTAGATTATGAATTCCTCAGATCGATTAAATATGTCAATACGAATACGATTAAAATAGAAAAAGATTCAATTAACTCAATTTTTATCATTTTAACTTAACAACATTTCTTTAACGAAAAGATCGAAATAAAACCGATTACATAGTTTTGGCCAGTATTATATTTAGCCTAAAAACATTATAACAACGAAAAATATAAAAACAAACATAAATACTTAAGAAAAGTTACCCGAATACGGCGGTTGATTCGAAATCGTATTTTCCGGACATTACAACTTCTTGACAAAACCGACTTCCGAGATTTTCCCGAGCATTACAACGATATTAAAACTACATTATTACGGCGTAAGGCCTTATTTACAACTACAACTACAAAATAAAATAAGAAAAGAAAAGAGAGAGGATATATATATATATATATATGTAGGATGTATATATATATTTTTGGTACCTCCGAGTTTGTTCTCTGCGCATCTTCTTATATAGGCAAAGGTCTCAAGGCCGGACCGGTCCGGTATTAGGCCGGATCGGTCCGGACTAATGATTGCTTCCACTACTGATTGCAATCAGCATGTGCAGTGGAGATATTTATTTTTTATATATAAATATTAAACTTCTAAAATTCATATCTCGAGTTACGGCCCTCCAAAAATTGCAAACGAAATGCCAAAATTAAGGTCTCGAGAAACTCTACAACTTTCATGAAGGACTCTTTTCCGGATAACGCCTTCTTGATAACCTCGTGTTCCTCCGAAGCTTTTACGGGATTTTTCTTAACCCAAATCGATTAGCCACTTGATCACTTGTTTTAGTTGTAGACCTCCAATCTTCATAATTTAAATTGCATTGGAAAGCTTTCGGAAAAATCTACAACTTTCGTGAAGAACACTTTTTCAGATAATGTCATTTTGATGAGCCATTCGTTTGTCGGAGACATTTCTCGATTATTACTTAACCAGATTGGTTGGCCACTTGTCCACTTAAGCTATTCAATTGACCATTTAAGCTCGTGGCACTCTCTAAATCATTCCAGAGATATGATTAAACTTCAATATGTCGATTCTCGGGGTCTCGGTTTATAAATCTGCAATAAGATACCACAAATACCCACGTAAATCTGACACGACACTCCGATTTACTAAAATCGGTACAAAATTACAACTTTTTACTATTTTTACTACTAACTACTCTAAATTATAAAGATTAATATTTCATACTATTTATACCATAATTTCATATATTTTACATAGAATTCGTTGATAAAACATAATAATATAACGTATATTTAATCATATAAAAGTAATACATCAAGTTCCGGCACCACATGGATTCCCTAAAAGATGAAGTGTGGGACCACTGGAAGCTTCGGATTTGCCTTGTGCTTCGATAAGCTAGGGTTTATCGATGTCTGTGTAATTGCTAGGGCTTGTCCGTGTCTAGAGGTCTAAGTACGAGGGTAGGAAGTGTGAGGGAGCTTACACGAAAACACTTAGGTGGCTAGTTAAACATCTAATCAAACGTATGTGCTAGATTAAAATCTTAAACATCATGCAATGCTTGGTAAGGCATAGTACAATATCGCGATGTGTCCTACGACCGGACAAAGTAGGATCGTACCCACGCCGGTCAATCGATTGGCCGGATAAAGCGTACGGTGCACTCGCCGGTCATCACACTATCGGGACTCGGATATTCCCGGGGCTACTAGAGCGAGTCTCTAAGTAGGTTGCACCCGATTGTCCTAGTACATCCTATTAATAGGCGTAGTGCCCTTGTTATTCATGATGTAACAAACTTGAGCTAAGATAGATACCCTTGGAACCTCATGTTATGGAATGATCATAATGTGATAGATAGTTAGGGCTAATAACGGAAAATGAATTAATAAAAGACGGTATTGCTTTTATTTCTTTATGAGGGCATAGTTATACGATCTTCTACACGTTACTGAGTACTTTCGTACTTACCCCGTTAAGTTATCTTTGTCTTTCCCTTTCCCAAAGAAGATGAACGGTGGTTACCGCGATGAGTTCTTTGATGACGAGGACGTTTGAGTTGGAGTTTGAAGGCTTAGATCGTTTAGATGTTTTCTTTTCATAAACGAGTTGTTTCCAGCTTTGAACAATGTTGTTCTTTCTTTTGGTTTAGTTACCTTTGAGATCTTTTGGATTGAATTACGGATGTTTAGATCTTTTATTGGATTTAGTTTTCTTCACAGCATTGATTACCGTATGTTTCGATCGTTTGGTTTCCCGAGTTGTTGAGTTGTTTTATCTTCCGCGTCGTTTGATTTTTGATGGATGACGTAAGGCTTGCATGTATTATTGAGTTTTTATTTGATAATATATGTGCCGAGCGCTCTTTCCGGATAAAGACTCGGTGTCCGGAAACGGGGCGTTACATTCTGCCTATAAAAAATATATGGTTGTCATGTTACTTAAAAATGTTTCAAGTTGTGTCCTTATCCCTTTTTTTTTTTTTTTTACTTGCAACATCCATTCAAAAGTACTTAACTATGTATAATTCCTTAATGGGTTGAGCTAGAGCTGCTAACAAACAGAGCCGCTCGCAAACAAATTCAGATTCGGCTCGTATAAGCTCGAGTTCGCTTGTTTGTCAAGTTTAATGAACTAAACTCAAACATATTGTTGTGCTCGTTTTTTAAACGACCAAACACGAGCTAGCTCACAAATATTCGTTAATGTTCGTGAGCACGCACATATGTATGTATATTTTCAAAATGCTAATCATAAATATTTAATGTTATCTTAATGTGCTTCACGTCCCTATCGATCTTCTTATTATTCTTCATATCAACTATCTAGTTAATACCAAAAAAAAACACCTCAGAAGAAATTCAACTCATTTGTCATTTCACACTTGAAAGCGGTAGTTGAAGAACATTAGGAGGAGGTGTAAAATGGGAGGCAAGCTCGTTTGAGCTCGGCTCGAGCCGAGCAATTTATTAACGAACAGAGCTCAAACATAAAATTAAGTTCGTTTTGTCAACAAACAAACTTGAGCTCGTTCGTGTAATAAACAATCACAAACTCAAACATTATATATTCGGTTCGGTTCGGCTCGTTTACAGCTCTAGGTTGAGCCAAGTAAAATTAGTTAATAGTGTTGTAGAAATTTGGAATTCAAGGGAACAACAATGTCAAACAATACACAGAAAACGCAGAAAAGGATGCTTGATATAACGTAGAATCGTGATAAACACTTTCCTACAAAAGTTATTTGACCCTTATAAGATGCCTTGGGTTACACAAACACTTCTGTGAGATAAGACTACGTTTTCCCTTCTATCTTTAGGCACAAAAGATGAAGAATGCTCTTGGAGATAGTATAAAATTGTTTTAACTCTCAAAGATGAATGTGCTATATCTCTTGTAATCTCTACAGTTTAAAGCACTTTAAATGATCATATATATTAGTGAAAACCGACCTCTTTTATGTATGCAACCTTTGGAAACAAGTTACATACATAAAACAGTTGGAAAGACTGAAAAACACATCTCTTCAGAATTTCGGGCCACAGGCGGGCGCCTGTGGCCAGCCTGTGAAAGCCAAAACCGACCAAAACTCTCTGTTCAATTTCCAGTGTAAAAAATTCTCACAGGCGGCCGCCTGTCGCCTGTTTTTCCCAAACACTGATTTTTGGTCCTTTAAGTGGATTTTCAGTCCTTTAAGTGATTTTCCCGAAATAAACTTGATCATTTAAATCCGTAAACTCGTAAATACTTATATGAGCGTACATTCCGTACCTCCAAACTCATATTATATCAATCCGAGTTCACCCATCTTTGTACCAAACCCCGATTACAATAAATGAACATGGTAACACTTAAATTACCAACAATCCTCCCCCATTTAAGTGTAATCCTTGGTTTAGCTGAAAACAGTAAAACACAACAACTCATGCATCAATGATAATGTCACGAAGATTGAATTATCACCTAGCAATATTACACATTTCAAATATTCGAGTATTGGGGTGTGTCTAAGCATTGAACCCCTTTACACATTTTGAATACATGAAGATAACATACACATGAGTTAATATAACTCCAAAAGCTTATTCTTGACACTAATTAATCAGGCCTTGTGTCCATATCCATTCATGAGCATACAGAAAGCCAACTCTAGAACTTCCTTGAAGCGGTCAAACTGCATACTCATATAGGTGAATCTTTTATTAATCGTGCACCTGCAACAACACTTTGTCAAAAGACTCATTAAGAAGAAACACTTCAACCTAATCTTGCAGGTCATAGCACATACCTTCGGGACAATTTAATGTGCTCAAATCTAAGACAATAGGCCTTCCACATTGAATTCTGCCTCTAACATTGTATTAGAGGGGAATTGGGTATCCTATCACCAAGATTTATATGAGTTGTAAACCCATCCCTTTAACCGACTTTTGTACCAAGTCTCTAGCCAATCCTTTGGTTAAGTGATCGGCCAAATTATGCTGAGATCTCACAAAAACAACCGAAATCACCCCATGAGTAATCAACTCACGTACCGCGCTATGTCTAACGCCCAGTTGTCGCGACTTACCATTATACACTTGACTATATGCTTTAGACAAGGTAGATGCACTATCACAATGGATAGAAATGGGTGAAATTGGTTTAGGCCATAATGGAATTTCATATATCAAATTCCTTAGTCACTCAGCCTCTTTTCCGGCTGCTGCCAAGGCAACAAATTCCGACTCCATAGTCGAGCTAGTAATACATGTTTGCTTTTTGGAAGCCCAAGAAATGGCACCTCCTCCAAGCAAAAACACCCAACCACTTGTAGAAGAATGATCCTCTACATTGGATATCCAACTAGCATCGAATACCCTTATCATCACCGAAGGATGTCCAACATAAGTCAAGCCAAAATCCTTGGTTAACTTAAGATACCTTAGTACACGAGTGACCGCACGCCAATGATGACTACTCGGATTACTCGTGAACTCGCTTAGCTTTCCAACCGCATAAGCAATATCCGGACGTGTGCTAGTCATAGCATACATCAAACATCCTATCACCCGAGAATACTCAAGTTGTAATATCGGATTTCCCGTATTAGGCATGAGTTTCTCATTAGGATCCATGGGAGTATTGGCTGGAGTAGAATTTTCACAATTGAATTTCTTCAACACTTTCTCAATATAATGAGATTGTGTCAAAGCGATCCCTTTGTCACTCCTCTTGATCTTGATTCCAAGAATCACATCCGCCTCCCCCATGTCTTTCATAGAGAAACTTGATGACAAAAATGCCTTACATAAGTCAACTTGCTCTTGGTTAGTTCCAAAGATTAACATGTCATCAACATACAAGCAAATTATCACACCATTACCGGTATTGTCAAATTTGCTATATAAACACTTGTCTGATTGATTAAGCTTAAAACCACTAGACAAGACAACCTCATCAAATTTATGATGCCATTGTTTAGGTGCTTGTTTAAGCCCGTACAATGATTTAACAAGTTTGCATTTCTTATGCTCATTTCCAGGCATAACAAACCCCTCCGGTTGTTTCATATATATTTCTTCTTCCAAATCTCCATTTAAGAATTTGTTTTAACATCCATTTGATGGATTACAAGATTGTTAATAGCAGCTAAGGCAATCAACAATCTAATTGTGGAGATTCTAGCAACCGGTGCATAGGTATCAAAATAATCAATACCTTTCCTTCGTCTAAAGCCTTGAATTACCAATCTGGCTTTATACCTGTCGACAATACCGTCAACTTTCATCTTTCTTTTAAAGATCCACTTGCAACCCAAAGGTTTGCAACCACGCGGAAGATCCGCAAGGATCCACGTGTTGTTTCCCATTATGGAATCCATCTCATCATTGACGGCTTCTTTCCAAAATGACACGTCTCGAGACTCCATAGCCTCCTTAAACGTCTTAGGATCCTCATCAATATTATAACAATATGAGTATTGAAATCCTACTTCATCTCTTGTTCCTTCAACCAAATAAGTTTGATAGTCGGGTCCAAAAGACTTTGGTTTCCTAGCCCTTTTGCTTTTACGAAGCTCGAAAGGCTCAAATTGAGAATCAACACCATTGTTGTTCTCTACTCCAACAATAGTAGGAGTTATATCTTTTGGCCTCGGTATAGAAGTAAACCGATGTTCATCAAAGATGGCATCCCTTGACTCAATCACCGAATGAACAGCAACTGAATCATTAGGCTCTATAACATAGAACCTATAAGCCTTGGAATGCATAGCATATCCAATGAATATACAATCAATGCCTCTTTCACCCAAGGTTTTAATCTTAGGCATGGTGAGCCTTACAACAGCTCTACATCCCCAAACTCGTAGATAACTCAAGTTTGGCTTCTTTTTGAACCAAAGTTCATATGAGGTAATAGGATTCCTTTTATTAGGAACTCTATTCAGCAAATAACAAGCCGTTAACATGGCTTCTCCCCAAAATCCCTCACTCAAACCTGAGTAAGATAGCATGGAATTAACCATCTCTTTAAGAGTACGGTTTTTCCTTTCCGCTATACCGTTTTGCTGCGGCGTGTAAGGCGCCGTAACCTCATGTATAATCCCACATGACCCGAAAAAGGTTGGATCAAAGTATTCACCACCTCGATCGGTACGCAGCTTTTTAATTTTAGAGGTTAATTGCAACTCAACTTCACTTTTATAGATTTTGAATTTATCGATTGCCTCATCTTTAGAGTGAAGTAAAAACACATAGCAAAACCGTGTGCAATCGTCTATAAAATTCACTACATATTTTTTATTACCAAGAGAAGGTGTAGCACAAAAATCACATAAATCACTATGAATGAGTTCCAAAACGGAAGACGACCTCTCAACACCTTGAAAAGGTTGTCTAACAATTTTGTTTAACATACAAGTATTACACTTATTCATATTCATGTCAAATGAAGGAATTAACTCATTTTTAGACATCACCAACATACGTTTATAATGAACATGTCCCAACCGAGCATGCCACAAAACAGAATTATTAACATCATGAACAGCAGCAACATTATTTACAACATCATGCTGAATATTTAACATAAACATACCATTACATAAATAACCAAATCCAATAAATACTCCACATTTACTTAAAATGTACTTATCCGACTCAAAGACTTGTTTATACCCTTCTTTACATAACAAACTACCAGAAACCAAGTTTTTCCGTATACACGGAGCATGTAACACTTGTTTTAAAATAATACATTTTCCAGAACTAAAAGATAAAACAACACTTCCAACTCCAACTATGGCAGCCCTTGACTCGTTTCCCATAAGTAGCATGGATCCATCGATCACAGGTTCATAGTGATTAAACCAGCTTCGATCCTTGCAAACATGTCTTGTTGCACCCGAGTCAATCCACCAAGCAACATCATCATCCTGCATATAAAATGCTTCAGAAATTAGTGGTACATAATTCACACTCGAATTAAATCCACAAGTAACATTCTGACCTTGATGTTTAGGAGCACCTTGGTCCTTAGACCCTTGCCCCGAACTGTTGTTTGGTCCTTTCTTCCTTACTCGACAATCAACTCTGAAATGTCCGGTTTACCACAATTCCAACAAGCACCTTTCGGTTTTTTTGTTGGTATCTTTGCCATTGTTTTTGGAAGATTTTTTCTTATCTTTCCCTTTGTTCTTATACGAACACTCACCGGCTTCCATCATATTGATAGAGGTCGAATCCATTACCTCTTTACCCTTGGTTTTACCGCCCTCTTGCGCCCTTAGAGATTCCTCATACGCAAGTGACTACCAAGTTCTACCGAGAGATAATTCTTCCTTTTTGTGCTTTAACATGTGTTTAAAATCTTTCCATGATGGTGGCAACTTATCTATAATGCTTGACACCGAAATAGACTCATCCATTTCCATTTTATGTTGTGCAACCGACCCAAAATGCGCATAATTCGTTATATTGTTCCATTACCGACCTTGAATCTACCATGTTATATTTCATGAAATTACCAACCAAGAACTTTTTACTAGAGGCATCTTCATTCATGTATTTAGACTCTGAAGTGAATCCCATGATTCTTTCGCAGATTCAACATTTTGATAAATATCAAACAGAGAATCGGACATACCGTTTAGAATGTGACCTCTACGGATGTAGTCATCATTCTCCCACTTGTTCTTCCTCCTCAGTTCCTCCAAAGGTCCATCATCCAACACTTCAGGCATTGGTGTACTCAACACATACACCACTTTCAATGTTGTTAGCAGAAAATGCATCTTCCTTTGCCATCTTCTAAAATTAACACCTTCAAACTTTTCCAACTTACCAAAGTTTGCAGTCATCTCCTTGACAATTGACATTGTTAAATAAATAAATTTTGTAGTTTGTTGTTGAAATTTGGAATTCAAGGGAACAACAATGTCAAACAATACACAGAAAACGCAGAAAACGCAGAAAAGGATGCTTGATATAACGTAGAATCGTGATAAACACTTTCCTACAAAAGTTATTTGACCCTTATAAGATGCCTTGGGTTACACAAACACTTCTGTGAGATAAGACTACGTTTTCCCTTCTATCTTTAGGCACAAAAGATGAAGAATGCTCTTGGAGATAGTATAAAATTGTTTTAACTCTCAAAGATGAATGTGCTATATCTCTTGTAATCTCTACTGAGTTTAAAGCACTTTAAATGATCATATATATTAGTGAAAACCGACCTCTTTTATGTATGCAACCTTTGGAAACAAGTTACATACATAAAACAGTTGGAAAGACTGAAAAAACACATCTCTTCAGAATTTCGGGCCACAGGCGGGCGCCTGTGTCCAGCCTGTGAAAGCCAAAACCGACCAAAACTCTCTGTTCAATTTCCAGTGTAAAAAATTCTCACAGGCGGGCGCCTGCGGTGACAGGCGGCCGCCTATCACCTGTTTTTCCCAAACACTGATTTTTGGTCCTTTAAGTGGATTTTCAGTCCTTTAAGTGATTTTCCCGAAATAAACTTGATCATTTAAATCCGTAAACTCGTAAATACTTATATGAGCGTACACTCCGTACCTCCAAACTCATATTATAGCAATCCGAGTTCACCCATCTTTGTACCAAACCCCGATTACAATAAATGAACATGGTAACACTTAAATTACCAACAAATAGACCGTAAAATTTATTGGTGTACGTGGGCTTAGCACCCCAGCCCAATGCATAGGTCCGTCCTTGATGAGATAGTTTTTCTAGAAATTCCGGAACCCTATTGCACATCACACAATTCATATAGCCGTTCCTATATATAATTTTTCTAGTAATACCGGTACCCAATTTCTTAAGATTTGTAGTAATTGTCTATTGTTTCAAAGGTTTTCTAGCAAAATGAAAACAAAGCCTTTTATTTTGAAGATTTCAATGAAAGTATTATCATCCTTCAATTTTTTGTATCGAAGAGATCATTGATCATGGCATATCAATAAAAAGAGCGCATGTAACTCCCGTGGATGGGTACGCTAACTAATGTTATTTTTTCCTTGCTTCTTATTTTTGTATATATTGTTGCCCTTTTAAATCTCTTTTGAGACGGATGAAGATTCAATTATATATTTTTAGTCAATAAGACCTGCAATTTCCATTTATCATCCTCCATTAGAAGAAAACATATTTTTGTCCAATTATGAGGCTGAATTTGGTGTGTTTTTTAACATTTAGGACGAATTATGAGGCGTGGAGAATGAGGAGTTGATTAATGTGAGCTCGGGAGGAAATGAGTTCGAGACTGGGGTTATCGCTGGCAATTTATATGTTTTAAACGAGTTTGCATTGTTTAACATGATAGGGTTTAATGATAACATGGATGAAAATGAAAACGAACACGAGGTGAAAGCTGACTCTTTACAAGTGTTTAAAGAGTTGGGATGCAGGTATGGACCTTCATCTTCTGCCCCCCCGCCCGCGAATGGTGTCTAGTGCATCTGATAGAGGGAGACGTGATCGCGATATACAAAACAAGAGGCGAAAAGTTCATTCATTTTTTATGTAAGTTTTCTGCTGCAATACTGTTTGGGTTTCTGTTCTTACTGCTATTGTGCCTAGTTTTGACAATTGTTTACTGTCATGTTAGTTTACATTCCTTATCAATTAGCCATGTCGCGACAAAGGTTTTAACTTCCAAAAGCGTGTTCTGTTGCTTCCATATGTCGGTTTCTATCCTATGTATGTCCAGGTGCCCTTTTCTAGCTAGAAAATGAGTAAGCGCTATGAATGATCCAATCCAATGGAAGAATCATTATTTATTGTCGAGGGACGCAACAGTTGAGAGACCTGTGGATCAAATAGAACAGAGAATTTCAAGAATCTTGTGTCCTCAAGAGCAAATGGGCAGATTAAAATTCACTCGCCGCCGGTGGTCACAAATTGGGTGTACCCATTTCGGCTTGAGAGCTTAAATCACCAAATCTACCGAAAATCCCAAAGGGCAACCATACCATGGGAATTGTGAAGAAGATTAAAACGATTTCTTTTGAGATGGCCAGAAGTAAAAGAGTGTAATGCATATATAATCAAATTGTAACAAACTCTTTTTGTAATGGCTCCTTGGTAGAGATAGGTTAGGACGAGTTCAAGTGGTTTGTATATGTTTTAGTCATAAAATCTTCAACCCTACTGTATTTTTCTTCTTTTCCTATCCATTGATGGAGGAGCTAGCCAATCTAGAGATTGATACACATATATAACTCGACTCACTTGAGGCTGCAATTCATCCGGCCTTTGTCGTGTGGATGATCAAGGATGATTCAAGATGTCAATGAAAGAAAATTGTCTAATGTCAAATATATTGATGATAACTAGTTATGGTATTACTCTAATAATACTCGATTACATGAGGAAATTTAATTTTGCAATATCATCAATGTGAGATTTTGAACAACTTTTCGTTGAAACTTGATGAAAAAATACGAGGTAGCAATTGGTAAGGCCCTAGCCATACACCAAGCACTCAATTTTGCCATAACTCGGGGTTTCTTTAGTGTTGAGTTCGAAGGGGTCTACCACAAGTTATCTTTGGAGTAGACGGACTTTCCCACTTAGGACGTATCTTTGAAGATTGTAAAAGTCTACTCCCCATTTTCACTACTTGCAATTTCTCTTTTGTCAAGAGGGAAGGAAATTTTCCTACTCACTTATTAGCGAAAGAAGGTCTCCCCTTGGTAGTATCTAAACAATGGGGCCGTCCTTCCATGTAATCCCTGCTTGTTCTGTTAAAATCAAGCGCTTACCGTTCTACTAAAACCAATTGGTGCCAGTAAATGCTTTACTTTATTTCTTTATCATTTTAAGAGTGTGGGCAATCTGTCCCAACACCACTTTATTTCCTTGTCATTTTTAAGAATGTGGGCAATTTGTCCCAACACCCCCCTCAAGTGTTGACAATCTGTCAAAAGAGTGTGGGCAATCTACCCAACACCCTCCTCAAACGTGGGCAATCTGTCCCAACACTTGCACAATTTCTTTTTTTTAAATAATGTTTCAACCAGGGTTCGATCTCGTGACATCTGGCTCTGATACCATGTTAAGATCAAGTTCTTATCATTCTACTAAAATCAATTGGTGCCAGTAAAGGCGCTACTTTATTTTCTTATCACTTTTAGAGTGTGGGCAATCTGTCTCACACTCTTGAAAAAAAAATTGTGCAAGTGTTGACAGATTGTCAACACTTGAAAGGGGGGTGTTGGGACAGATTGCTTACACTCTTAAACATGATAAGGAAATAAATTAAAGTGGTGTTGGGACAGATTGCTCACACTTTTGAATAGAAAAAAGAAATTGTGCAAGTGTTGCCAACACTTGAAGGGGGTTTTGGGACAGATTGCTCACAATCTTAATGTATACGGAATACAGAAATAAAGTTGCGCATTTACTACCACCAATTAGTTTTAGTACAATGGTAAGCGCTTGATCCTAACATGGTATTGGAGCCACAGGTCACGGGATCGAACCCTGGTTGGAACATTATTTAAATAAAAAATTGTGCAAGTGTTGGGACAGATTGCCCACACTTGAGGGAGGTGTTGGGACAGATTGCCCACACTCTTGAATCGAAAAAAGAAATTGTGCAAGTGGTGGCCAGATGAGTAGGGGTGTTGGGACAGATTGCCCACACTCTTAATGTATACAGAATACAGAAATAAAGTTACGCATTTACTACCACCAATTGGTTTTAGTACAACGGTAAGCGTTTGATCTTTAATATGTTCACTTGATATGATGCATGAAAAAATTACTAATGTCAAATAACTAAACTAGAATCTAAAGAGGGTTATGATCCCTACCTTATGATAAACGAAAAAGGCACTAGATTGATCTACTCTACTTGGTGATCGTTCCGGTCCAAGCTATCTGAAATCATACGGTTGGATTGATTAGAATTGGGAAGATTCCATTTTCTTCTTCTCTTTTCTCTTTTCTCAGACAAAGTTTGAACAAGAAGGGAGTTACAGAAAACGGATAGGATTAGAGAAAAGTTATGGTACAACAATTATTTGTGGGTTGTAGCAAGTGGACGACTGTAATGCATCCAAATCATTCTTACACACTACTACTATGTGTGTGAGAGTGGATAAAGATTAATCACATTCATTCACTTGGTATAACTTATAAATATCTGCAGCACCATAATTTCTCTCATGAGATGAGAAGAGTTATTGTACAACAGTTAAGGGAAGGGGTTATGTAAAGGTTTTATTAGAAAAAAAAATTTAATTATTCATAAACCTTAATTAATAAAAGCTCCATTTTCTTTTCTCCTATTTTTTTATGAAAGACAAATGGACAAAACCGTCTCTAATGGGATAAAAGGAATATTACTGTTTGTGAAATGGACTTATAAATTGTTATACTTTACCCACTAATTTTTTTATATTTAATCTGTTGACCCCGCCCGCTGACATTCAAACAAGGATGAAGCCTGGAGAAAAAACGGAATCGTTGTTGGTCAATCGATAAGCCCGGCCTAATGGTTACTACCTAGGTTTCGGAGGTTGAAGACTCCGGTTCGATTCCCCCTCTCCCCCCTTTCGTTTACAGCCAAAAAAAAAAATTAAAAAAAAAATAGCCCGGCCTAATTCTCTGGCAATTTGAGTTTGCCGTTTCTACCCAAATCCTCAACACCGATCAACACCGCCACCATGAAGCCTCTGGCTGCCATGGAAACCGATGACACTGATCAGTGGAGAAAGCTGCTCTCCTTCGCAAAAGCGCCGATAAATGGAAGGAGATCGTAGAAACTTTGAGCGAGACGCAGTCACCATGGTCACTTCGAGGTGGAGCTGAGTTGCTGAAAGAACCCAAGCGCCATTCATTGTTTTACACCGGTGAAGGAGAAGATGAAGGTGGCAATGCCGATTTTATCAGGATAGCGCAAAATTGGAGAGGAACGGCGACTGATGATGATCCAATTGAGATACCAGTGGAAGAGTGCATCGATCTGTGGATGCCTTGGAGGAGAGCGGTCATTGTAAAAGTGTTAGGCCGAAGCGTAGCTTACCGGATTCTGCATCAGAGGGCTCCATAGTTTGTGGTGCATATATGGAGAGTTAGATATTGTGGACCTGCAGGCTGACCATTATGTGGCTCATTTCTCTTGCAAAGCAGACTATGAGACGGCATTGACGAGGGGTCCTTGGATGGTGCAGGGCCACTACCTAACGGTGATGAAATGGCATCCTTTCTTTCAGCCATCAAAGCGAAAATTCTCTACACACACGTCTGGGTTAGGTTCCCAGGTATGCCGCTTGAATTATTTGAAAAGGAAGACTTCTTGTTGCAATTAGCAAGGAGGGTTGGAAAGCTTGGGAGAGTTGATATAGTCACTTGCAAATCTACGCGAGCGAAATATTCGAGAATTTGTGTTGAAATGAACTTGAACCAAGTTCTCAGACACAAAGTAATGTTAAATGGGAACTATTTTGCGGTGGAGTATGAGGGCCTGCAACAAATATGCTTTGAATGTGGAAGGCATGGTCACAAAACTCAAGAATGTCTGGACATGCATCAGTCCGAGAACCCAACGCAAGGGCAGAATGGAACATGAATAAGACAACCTAAGAAACCGGACGGCCCAACACTGATCGACCATTTGGTCTGTGGATGATTGCAACAAATAGGAGGAGAAGACCTAATCAAGGGCAAAAGAGTAGGGGTGAAAGACAGGGGAATAGAGAGCAACATGAACAGCAAGAAGAATTTCATAAAAATCATGACATGAACAACGATAAGGGAAAGGAAGGAACAGTAAGGGGTTCAAGAATTAGTGTGTTATATGATGATGAATTCATGGAGGATCGCCCAGATTGCATGAATGAGACTACCCCACTAAAGGATTTACAAGACCAGATGGCAGCAGCAGCACAAACTCTTCAAGAGCCTACCATTTCACTACTTTCTGAAGAGCAGACAAGTATTCTACAGAATAACTTGAGAGGTAATAATTCAGAGAAGGAAACAAACACTCGCAGAACATCTCCTAATGAGACCTGGAAATGCAAGGGACCCGCAGCTAGCGAGAAAACACAAGCAACACCTTCTAAAAGACCAACTACAGGCCAAAAGAGCACCAAATCCATGGCTGCCCCAACTAAGCCGCTGCCTGATATTTCTAATGTCCAACAACAGCCCCAATACCTAAGGGAGGAAAAACAACTGACAGAGCAGGTCCTGAAAGAAGTAATCAAAATAGAGGTGCAAACGGGGACCAATTGCAAAATATTAAATCTAGACCACCAGACCCCCTTACAACTTTAAGTGAACGGGGTCAGCAGCGTAATGATGATGGGAGAAATATAGCAATGTGGAGACTAAGAGATGAGCCTCCGGATGATCATGGCTCAATGGACACTACTGTCCAACCCTAAAATTTATAATTATCAATGCAGATTTTACTTTGGAATTGTCATGCGGCAGGATTGGCAGCGTTTTGGACCAATATGACAGCACTTCTTATAGAACAGAAGCCGGATATTCTCTGTTTATTAGAACCAATGGTCAACATCCAGAAAGCTTGGAGGATTTTGTGCAGCTCAAAGTTTACCAAGGTAATTTGCATTGAAGCTAGGGGGTTAAGTGGGAACATTTGGTTCTTCTGGCAAGAGAACGCAGTTAAATTAAATCTCCTGCCTAGTATGAATCAATGTCTCAACATGGAAATTATGCAAGATAATAAGATTGCGTGGGTGTTGTCTATAATTTATGCTTTTCCAACACCAACCGTTCGGGGTGAGTTTTGGTCGTATTTGGAGCGTCTTTCTGCAATAATTAGACAGACATGGTGTTTATTGGTGATTTCAATCAAGTGGTTGATCAAGACGACAAGAAAGGTGGGCGGCCTTTAAGCAGAGCTAATGTCAGTAGTGTGAAAAATATGTTACAAACCTGTAATCTGGTGGGAATTCAATTTAATGGACCTAGGTATACTTGGACTGGTCCATTGTATAAAGGTACGCACGGTTGCATTAGGCTTGGTGCACACCTCATTGGTTAACTATGTTTCCTGGAGTAACCCTCACGCACATTCCTAAAACACACTCAGACCACAGTCCATTACTCAAACTGGTTCAGAAGAGGGTTAAAAGAAGGGGTCATCTGCCTCTACACTTTCAAAATTCTTGGTCGATCACTCGGAGTTTTCTTTCTTTGTAGAGAACACTTGGGAATCTTCTAATCCTGATTTTGGAAGGGCCGCAAAGAACTTTTTGATAAAAGCGTGTCTCTGGAATAAGACTCATTTTGGGATCATTTTCAGCCGAAAGGATACATGTATTAGAAGGCTGAGAGGAATTCAAGAATCTTTATCGAAGTACCTCTCGAATTATCTTGTTTGCCTGGAAAAACAGCTTGCCGAAGAGTACACTGTGATTTTGAACCAAGAAGAAAAGTTTTGGCAACAACGGTCTCAATTACACAGGTTGATTGAGGGGAAAAGAAATACGCATTATTATCATTTAACCGCCCATAATCGTAAACAAAAAATAAGAGTCGCGTCCCTAAAAATGCCGGATGGTACATAGGCTGTTGATGACACTGAATTCCAAGAGATGATGAGGAATTATTTTGTCATGCTTTATGCAAGGGAGGATGAAAACCATTCTTGCCGATGTGACATGCACCTGCCTGCTCTTAGTGATTCTGATATTCAACACCTAAATAGACGAGTCTGTGAAAAATAAATAGAAGAGGCATGCTTCGAAATGGGTACGTATAAGGTGGCAGGGCCTGACGGTCTCCCCCCAATTTTTTTCAAGTAGGGAATCTATAGTCAAAATTGTCATGAATGCTTTCGAAAACGGCAGCCTTCCTGCTGGAAATGAATGAGGTGCTGATAACTCTAATTCCCAAGACAGAACACCCTGAAAGCCCCTCACAATTCAAACCTATAGCGTTGGCTAATGTGAAAATCATCACAAAGGTGCTAGAAAAAGATTACAGAGTGTTATTGGGCAGCTTGTGAGCACAACTCTGAGTGCTTTTATACCTTCCAGGAGGAGCTTGGGAATTATAATCTTAGCGCAAGAAGTGATTCACAG
Source organism: Gentiana straminea (assembly GCA_036785695.1). Taxonomy (NCBI): domain Eukaryota; kingdom Viridiplantae; phylum Streptophyta; class Magnoliopsida; order Gentianales; family Gentianaceae; genus Gentiana; species Gentiana straminea. The sequence continues at coordinate 1,324,919 of JAVUPR010000019.1, forward strand.
CCCACATACAAAGAAACAAGGCAAGAAATGGTACATGATTCTCAAAGTAGACCTTGAAAAGGCCTACGACCGCGTTAGTTGTCATTTCTTGAGAAATATCCTGCGGGAAGTGGGCTATTCATATGCAGAATCTAATCATGCACCGCGTCACATCCACTAGACTCTCGGTACTTTGGAATGGAGAGAAACTCGAAGCTTTTACCCCAACCAGAGGCCTTAGACAATGGGACCCGATAGCATCGTACCTTTTTGTGCTATGTATGGAGGTTCTCAGTAAAAGAATTCATGATGCTATCAACCAAGGGAGATGGAAACCGTTCAAACTCTCAAGGCAAGGCCCTCTGATTTCCCACATGTTCTTTGCGGACGATCTTTTATTATTTGGAGAAGCAACGGAAACCTAGGATAGCATTATGGAAGAAGTGCTTCTGGATTTTGGTAATTCTTCCGGACAAAAAATCAGCACCTTAAAGTCTAGATTCTACACTTCTGGCAATGTGGGTCACCAAATGATCATGACTCTCTCTCAACGCCTTGAATGACTGGAGATTTGGGAAAGTATTTAGGGGTTCTGCTACTGCATGGTCGAAAATGGATCTCTCAATTCACATATCTTGAAGAGAAAATGCGAAGTAAGTTAAGCAGCTGTAAATAGAAATGCTTATCTAGAGCTGGCAAATGAGTGCTCATTCAGAGCTCGTTGCCAATGCAGCCTTTTTACATAATGCAGAAAACCAGCTCCCGTCTACAACGTTAAGTAAACTGGAAAAGACTTGTAGGCAATTTTATTCAGGGGGACGCTGAACATGGACGGAAAATGCATACCGTTGCTTGGAAGAATTTATTCCAATTAAAAGAGGCTGGAGGTTTGGGGTTTATGAGGTTGTTTGAAATGAACATTGCCTTTCTAGATAAATTGGTATGAGACCTTATTTCGCAAAAGAACACGTGGGTACAGGCTCTATCTCAAAAATACAAACAACTTTCCATTATTGCCAAAGCTGGCAGTTTATCGACTTGGCGCGGAATATGCAAGGCTTATTCCCTTTTAAGGGTGGTCTTTTAGAGAACCACCAGGGGTTCCAATGGACTGCTGAGCCCAAAGGAACATACACGGTAGCATCAGGGTATAAAATGCTCCTCCCGACTGTTGTGAATCCGGACCTGCAAGACATGTGGAGGAAAATATAGGATTTAAAAGGGCCGGCCCCTAATAGCTATCTGTTATGGACCATTGTGCATGATGCTCTTCCCGTCGATACGATGCCGCATGCAAGACATATTGCGGATGACCCTCTTTGTAGTCTGTGTGAAGAGTGTTAAGGGTGAATTTATACGTTTTATAACGTTGTATTTTATGATGTTTTCCCCCATAATTCATATGATTTGCATAGGAAATGTGGTTTTAAATGATTTATTAAGCAAGTGAGATTTTAATTAGTTTATTCGCAAAATGAGGTTGTGTACGTGTTTTGATTATGGTTTTATGAGTATTTGGATTGTGTTACGTTTTGCGATGTCTTAATGTGATGTAGATACATGTTGGAGGCTAAATTGATGATCAAATGTTGATATAATTCGAGCTAAATCGAGATAGAGATGAGAAAAGAAGGATAAAGATGGAAGAAGGAAGAGATAATGCTCAAGAGATCGAGTTCCAGCATCGATGGACGAGCGTCCACGGTCCGTCCATGGTGGACGGGCGTTTGCTCAACCGAACGAGCGTCCGAATCATATTTTACATTCGAGAGAGTTCGGACGCGTTACGAACGAGCGTTCATTCTCCGTTCATAGAGGGCCGGACGAGCGTCCAAGATAGTGGACGGGCGTCCACGGCACCGACTCGGCGAAACCGACCTAAAAATCTATAAATAGGCGCGATTTCCCAAACCCTAAACACACAATTCGAACCCTAAATTTCTAGGGGCGGCTTTGGTGCGATTTTACACTTTTTATTTCCGAGTTTTATGCAACTTTAAATTCGATCAAAGTAGGCTAGTAGTATGTTATTTTTACGCTTTTACGGGTTCGAGGATGCTCGGAGGCTAGAACCTCCTTCAAACGAGAATTGTGAAGCCATCGGCATTGAATTGATCTATTTATTTCGACTTTTTTACGTGAGTATTTACTACGGTTGTTTCTTATCTCTGCGTATTCTTGTTTTAATGCAATTATATTGGAAAATATGTTGTATGATTGATATGTTATTGTTTGATGGAAGTCTTGAATAGCATAGATCACCATAGATAAGAAGAGTTCATTAGATCTACATTAACGGAAGTTAGTAAGTCTAAAAACTAGATCGTTAACGTAAAAGTTGACACCTTTGATCTTTTTAACGTGTTAATTTAGTGTTGGAAGATACTAGGTTAATAGATGGATTGCCTAAGGAATTAGGAATTCATGTTTAGGTAAGGTGAATCACAACCTAAGTAAATACCACGTAAAATCGAGATAATAGATCAAAGCATGTTGATAGGTGGATCAATCCTCGTTTGTCTTTTATAAACTTAATTTACAACCCTCGTAGCTTAGTTTAGATCGTTAATTTATTTTTCCCGCACTTTTAGTTTATTTTCTATCGCTTTCAATCTCTCCTAGCATTGGATTAATCCCTCTGTCTAGTTTATTTTACGCACATTTGTTTAGTATAATCCCTTGTTTAGTTTAGTTTCGTGACATAATTAGTTGAAAACAAAAGCTAGGATTAACAACTGTCTAGTTCCCCGTAAGATCGACCCGGCATAGCCTCTTTACTACGATCCTTGCACTTGAGGTTAACCGGTTTATTACTTGTTGTTTTGTATAGATAAAATCCGGGACAACTTCTAATTCATTGACTATGTGGTATATGTGTTGAGGTGTCTATATTCTTTCCGAGCCTTTCTTTTGTTTTGTTTTGCTCGGGACGAGCAAAAGATAAGTGTGGGGGAGTTGTTAAGGGTGATTTTGTACGTTTTATATTGATATATTTTATAATGATTTCCCCCGTATTTATATAATTTGCATAAGAATCAAGTGTTTATATGGAAATATTGAGCAAGTGAGGTTTTTAATGGTTGAATATGAAAACGTAGCGATTTATGTGTTTAAATCATGATTTTATATTATTTTAGGATTGTGTTACGTTTTGGTATGTCTTTCCTACATTGTAGATACACATTGTTGATGGAAAGGATGATTTTAAAGAGATAAATTCGAGTGGAAAAGGAATCAAGCAAGATAAATGTCGGAAAATCAGGATTCCGGGTAGTGACGACCTTGCAACGAAGTTCTTGATATGATAACAACCGATTTGACTCTGGACCTAAAGATAAGAGTTGTAGGGCTTGAAGAGAGGATTCTACAGGATTTTGAATCACTCGATTACGACTTACGAGGCCCGAGATATGAGCGTTACAAGTTCAGAAGCTGTTCCGGGGCGGCTAGACGAGCGTCCATAATACCGGACGGGCGTCCGCCACCGACCGAGCCGAAACCGCCTTACTTTTCCCTATAAATACAGCGCGTTTTCAACCCTAAAACATATATTTTCGACTCCTATTGATCCCCAATCATAAGAGAGCAACCCTAGGTCGCCCCGAAGCCCCCTTTTGGGAGGTTTGGGGTGGCAAGTTAGATTAGGTTTTATTTCGTTCGCTTTTCTTTTCTTGTTCGAGCATGATGAAAGACAGCCATGGACAGCTTTGTGAAGCTTCTTTTCAGCAGCACTTTTATTTCTTTTCATGGATGATTTTGTAAGTTTTAGTTCAATTGTTTCTTTTCCTATGATTATTTGTATCGTGCAATTTATATCGGAAGATTATTGCTTGTTGATGCTACCGTATGACGGAAGTCGGTGTAGTTTAGATCACCGTAGGAAAGATTGGATCTTTAATCTATACATAACGGAAGTTCGTAGGTTAAATTTCTAGGTTTACGAGAGAACCACAATTTGATTAATTCGTTGCAAGATTTTTCTAGATTTGAATTGAGGGATATCACCGTTACCGGAAAGATGAGATTTTTCATGTATTTGTTTCATTACGTTATTCTTGTTCTCTTTCATGTTTCGAGATGCTATATGTTAATCGAATTTAGATAACGGAAGTTAATAAATTCGTTAGATTGCCATGATAGAGATTAACAATTATTATTCCAACAAACGGAAGTTGAGGGATAAGGTTGTTAGATTAGGATTTAATCCGTATCTTTGCTTCGTATACATGTTAGTTAAGACCGGAAGGTAAACTAATGAATGGCGTGATAAATCGGAAGAGGAAACGCTTCTTTAGATAAGATAATAACCCAAGATAACTAATGAATGAATGTTTGTCTATCTTGTTGATTTCGGTGGGGTGATGGTTGTTGGGAATAGGTGATCATGGTTTGTTCATGTTTGTTCGGTTGTTAGTTAGTTTTCTTGTTTTCGTAGATGTAGTTTTATTTATGTTTTTATCGCTTTTATCCTTCCTGGCTTTGGATTAACAATCCTCGGTCCAGTTATTTTCCGTTTTAGTTTAGGTTTAGGTTTTAGTTAATAAAGAAGGATTAACTAGATTAGATTCAATATCCCTTTTCCCTGAGGATCGATACTCGTACTTATCCAACTTTACTAGCAACTACCCGGTATTCGGCCGGTTAGGAGGTAGTTTTGCATGGTAGTATAGGTTTATAAATTTTCTTTTGTTTTTATGATGCAAAATCTCCCCAACAAAAGTGGCGCCGTTGCCGGGGAACCGGACGGTTGCCTAGTTTTTGTTTTTGTTTTTTTTAGTTTGTTTTAAATTCTTGTTTTTAGGTTAGATCTTTTCAGTCTCTGTTTGTTGTTAGTAGTTTAGTTGTTTTTGTTCGTTTATCTGTCGTTTTATTTGTATTTCCGTGAGTAGTTAATATAAAATTTTTTGCTTCTAGTCTAGACCTCTGTTTTTCTGTGTTTGTACTCTGTTTTCTAATCGTTTCTGCCCAGTTGGACGAGCGTCCGTTGTACTAGACGCCCGTCCAGTTCTTGCTCTAGTCGGACGAGCGTTCATACCTCTGGACGCCCGTCCAAAGGAGTTCTGAAAAAAAACGGACGAGCGTTCATATTTTGAACGCCCGTCCGTTCGAAAACTAGTCGGACGAACGTCCGGTTAATTGGACGCCCGTACGTCTGTCTCGCCATCGTTTTTATCTTTATTTCAATTAGGTTTTCTGTTTTTCGTAGGTAAGTGTCGTAGGTAGGTTTCTTAGGTTGAATCATCTAAAATTATCTCTTTCACGATCAAATTTTAGGATAAAAGGGTCCGTTTTAGCACTTGATAGTATTTTGGCCATAACTTTCGGCTCGAGTGTCGGATTGGCGCGCAGGACCCCAATTCGGAAAGCTCGTTCCGACGCCGACGACGTGGAAGACGGCCGGAGGCCGTCTGACACCGTTTTCGAGGTCAAAATCCACTGTTTTCCCTTCCATTTTGGGCTCGAGAAGATTTCAACACGTTTTTAGTGTTTCTGTTTTTTACGTTTTTAAATTTTTCGTAGTTAAGTTTCGTAGTTTTTGATTCCTCTAGGTTTAGTTATCCTTTCCCTCTCGTCCGATCTGTCCTTTCGTCACTTTCTATCCTTTCTTGCTCAACACCTTGAGTTGGTGTTCGGTTTATGCAAACTCGTAGTCATAAGGGACCACTAATCTATTCCCCGACCCCGAGCGGACCATAGTCCCACCCAATAGGCGGAGACTTCGTTTCGACGAAGGAAACGCTCTAGATCAAGAATTTGAGCAATATCTTTCGGGAGAAATCGAAAGAATAGTAATAATGGCGGCGGAAGATAGACGGACGTTGGCCGACTATGCCATGCCCGGTACGGTCACCATAAACCCGGCTATCGTCATGCCTACCATTCTTTGCTCCAAACTTCGAGCTTAAACCCGGACTTATTCGGATGATGCGCATGCATCGATTTTTCACGGCTATCAATGCGAAAACCCCCACACTCACTTACACACATTCTTGCAAATATGCGGTACTACCCGTATCCAAGGTGTAAGTGATGATGCCATCAAGCTCAAACTATTTCCATTTTCCTTACGGGGGAAGCACTCGAGTGGTATCACTCCCTCCCCCTCGAATCCATCACTACGTGGGTGAGCTCGAGAAGGAATTTCTAAGTCAATACTTTCCTCCTTCAAAAACGAGCCCATTGTACGAACGAAATCTTCACATTCCGTCATTTGGAAAATGAGTCATTCTTTGAGGCGTGGAAAAGGTTTAAGTCTCTCTGCGCAAGTGTCCCCATCATGGCTTGCCAAAGCAAAGGCAAGTCCATACTTTCTTCGGTGGATTGACCGAGCTCACCAAGGGCATGGTCAATAGTTCCTCGGTGGGGCATTTCTCAAGAAAACACACGATGAGGGGTGGGCGCTTGTTCGAGGACATTGCCAAGTACAATTATGCCCCCTCTTATCAAGCCATTCAAGCACCTCCTCCGCCTCCCAAGGTCGAAGAGGTGACTATGCAAAATCTCGTTGCCATGTTGCGAAGCAAATGGCAACCTCTCAAATGACAAATTTGCTCAAAGCTTCTCAAATCCGAGTTCTACGGCTCCTTCACCTTCACGAGAACTCTCAAGTTACGTCTTGTGAAGCTTCTTTGTCGACCGGCCATATGACCGGCCAATGTCAATTTTCTTCCCCCTCGCTCGGCAAGTCAATGTTGTTCATGACTATGGACATCATAATCCAATCGCATGCCAAGTATGTGATAGCATGGGGCATCTTGCTCGCTTCGTCCCATGATTGGGCGAATGCGGAAGTCAATGCTTTCTCGGCCGGACAAATCGAGAGATTCAATAACCAATTCTCGGCGAAGCAGTTTCCAAAACCAAGGGTTTAATCAATCTTCGGGATTTAATCCTAATTCGAACTTCAATAGAAACCACGGTATTAATCGAACCCAAGCTATAATTCTTCCAATCCACGGCAAAGGTTCAATCGAATTGGCCCGCCAATTCTAATTTCGCATTCCAAAGTCGGCCAAGCCAGCCATTTCCCCGAGAACTTTCAAAACTCTCAAGGCACCTCCCACCGGGACGATATAAAAGCCGAATGGAGTTCATTTCGGGAGGAGCAAAGCGGGACGATGAAAAGCCTTGAGAGGCAAATCGGGCAATTGGCCGAGCGGTTAGCCTACAGACCGTCGGGCGGTTGCCCGGCTTCACGGAAAAGAATCCAAGAGGCGGTCAAGTCGCTCAAGCCGATTTAAGCAACGACCAATGCACCGACCTCGTGCCAATAATGCAATACGGTAAAGAGGAGGCCGGTGCGATGAACTTAAGAAGTGGTTCTCAAGTTGGTGGTCCCCCCGGCTTCCGGGAAAACCACTAGCCCCTCCCGCCGCCGATAAGGCGGGGAGGGGAAAGTGAGCACCCATCGTCCCCTTGGCTGAGAAGGCAAATCGGTGGGCGATCCCCCGATAGAAGAAAGAGTTGAGATCCCTCAAGTGGTGATCCCGAGGAATAAAGAATCGATCGGATATCCTCGGTGGGCTGTTCCCCCGAGAAGTGAAATAATTGAGGATCCTCAGGTGGCCGATCCCCTGAGGACTGATGAGTTAAATGATAGTCAGGTGGCTGATCCCCTGACTAATAAAAAGTCTGAAAAAGTTGTAAGGTGGAAGGACATGGAAGACAAAGCTGTTAGTGCTTCCTCAAAGAAAGTATTTTCTGAGAGTGAGTTGAAGAAGCTTCCATTTCCACCGAGGAAGAGCAACATCCCTACGAGTGAGGATAAGAAATATGAAAAGGTGCTTAACCTTTTGAAAAATACTCGGGTAAATCCGCCATTATCCGAGGTCTTGGTCGAGATGCCTAAGTATACAAAATTCATCAAGGATGTTGTGTCTTCGAAGAAAAAGTTAGCGAGAAATGGATCGGGCAATTGGTGAGGATTGTTCAATGATCAATTATCCGGACTTACCAATCAAAAGAGGTGACCCCGGAAAATTCGTGCTCACATTGCGGATGGGAGGCTTAGTCTTTCCAAATTCTTTATGTGACTTGGGTGCATCCATCGACCGATGCCATTATCCGTGTGTGAGCGAAATTTGGGTTTACAAAGTCTTCTAGAACCCACTTCCATGAACCTTCGGTTCGCCGATAGATCTTCTAAGAAAGCTTCGGGGATTCGAAAGACATTTTAGTCCATATCGATAGATTTACCTTTCTGTTGATTGGTACGTCTTAGATATGGGAAAAGATGAGAAAGTCCCCCGATTCTTGGGAGACCATTCCGTCCACCTAGAGCCCTCATCGATTGCGATGGTGGGCAAGTAACTATCCGAGTTGGTGACCGAGAGGTGAGCTATAGTGTTTCTAAATCTATTCAAGTACCCTCCGGTTCTCCAACCGGTCGTTCCATTGAGGAGACGTCGATGACTTCAATGACTTCATGGATAAGCAAGTCTTGGTTGTAGAAGCGGAATATGAGCGATTGATCGATAATCCGAATAGCCATGGTGTGGTTAATCTAGATCGGTTAGCGGTGAATTCGATGATGAGCTAAGAGAAGAAGCTTTGGCGTAGGGCCACTAAGTAAGCTCAACGATGTTGAGTTGAAGAGTGGAGATCTTAAATCAAGTCTAGAGGATCCTCCTATAGATTTGGTATGCGAAGCCGTTGCCTAAACATCTTAAGTATGTGTTTTTAAGAGAAGGCGACAAGCTTCCTTTGATCATCTCGCCAAGCTATCTCGTATAGAAGAGCTTAAAGCTGTTAAACGTCTTGCGCAAAAATGAGAAAGCCTTTGGATGGCGGGTGGGAGATATCCGAGGGATATCTCCCGACATCTGTATGCACAAGATCAAGGCGAGGAGGGTGCAAAACGAGTTAGACGACCTCGAGAGAAGGCTTAACCCTCATATGCAAGAAGTAGTCAAGAAGGAAATTATAAAGCTTCTAGATATGGGTATCATTTACGCCATTGCGGACGGTGAGTGGGTATCCCCAACTCAAGTAGTTCCCAAAAAAGGTGGAATTACTATTGAGAAGAATGAGAAGGGAGAAGAGATAGCATTGAGGCTCGTTACGGGCTATAGGGTACGTATTGACTATAGAAAACTCAATGAGGTCACCTTTGAAAGATCATTTTCCCCTTCCATTCATAGACCGGATGCTTGAGCGTACGGCGGGGCACGCATTCTCTTGTTTCTGGATGGATATTCGGGATACTTCCGGATACCCATCGATCCTGTTGACCAAGAGAAGACTACTTTCACTTGCCCTTATGGGACATTCGCCTACGGACGGATGCCATTTGGTCTGTAATGCCCCGGCCACCTTCCAAAGGTGTATGATGGCAATCTTTGACGGGCTAGTTGAAAAGTGCATGGAAATTTTTATGGATGATTTCTCGGTCTTTGGTCAATCCTTCGATGATTGCCTCGATAATCTTGATCAGGTGTTGTCTAGATGTGTGAAAAAGGACTTAGTGCTCAATTGGGAAAAATGCCATTTCATGGTAGATGAAGGCATAGTTCTTGGCCACAAAGTGTCAGCCAAAGGTATAGAAGTAGATAGGGCTAAGGTAGAAGCTATTGAGAAGATGAGTTATCCTAAGAATGTTCGGGAGGTCCGAGGTTTTCTCGGACATGTCGGCTTCTATAGGAGGTTCATCCGGGACTTTTCAAAGATTGCCAAGCCCCTGTCTACTTTACTCAAAGAAGACGTTACTTTTGATTTTGATGAGAATTGCAAGCGCGCGTTTGAGGAGCTTAAGAGTAGGCGATCTCTGCTCCGATTCTTATATCGCCGACCGGAACCTACCCTTTGAGCTTATGTGTGATGCATCCAACTATCTTGTTGGTGCGGTCTTAGGGCAAAAGCTTAATGGAAAGTTCCACCTATCTATTATGCCGATCACACACCGAATCCTTCTCAAGTTAACTACACGACAGGCGAAAAGGAACTATTAGCCGTAGTCTTTGCTATGGATAAGTTTCGTAGTTACTTGCCGGGTGCTCAAGTGATTGTGTGGACTGACCACGCTGCTTTGCGATATCTCATGACCAAAAAGGATGCTAAACCGCGCCTACTGCGTTGGATACTGACCCTACAAGAGTTTGACGTTCAAATTAAGGACAAAAAGGGCAGTGAAAATGTAGTGGCGGATCACGTTTCTAGAATGTTAAGTGAGGAGAAGGGTGATCCTGATGATATAGATCTTTACTATCCTCTAGAAAACATTATGTTGATAGACGGTTGTCCTCCTGTTGTTCCATGGTATTCTTCCATTGTGAACTACCTTCATGCCCGTTATCTTGATCCTGAAATGTCTTATCAAGAGAAGAAGAAGTTCTTCTCTGATTTGAAATATTTCGTTTGGGATGAACCTTATCCGTTTAAGATCCGTAAAGATGGTTTGCTTAGGAGATGTGTTCCTGAATCTGAGCAACGTGATATTATTGAGCAATGCCACAGTGGACCCACCGGAGGTCACTTTGGTCCTTGGAAAACCGTTGCTAAGATCTTTCAGTCCGGTTTCTATTGGCCTACAATTTTTAAGGACACGAAGCTTTACGTAAAGCTTGTGATAGATGCCAAAGAACCGGTGCTCGACAAGGCGGTTTGACATGCCTTTGAAACCCATCCTCGAATGCGAAGTCTTTGATGTATGGGGTATCGATTTTATGGGACCATTCCCATCATCTTGCGGTAACAAATACATCTTAGTACGCGTTGACTATGTTTCGAAATGGGTGGAGGCAATTGCCACTCCTCACAATGATCATAAAACGGTCATGAAATTTACGAAGAAGAACATCTTTGTGAGGTTTGGATGTCCACGTGCCTTGATCGGTGATGAAGGGACACACTTACGCAACCGACCTTTGGAAAAAGTCCTCGAGAAGTATGGTGTTCGCCATAAAGCGGCACACCATATCATCCGATGACTAGTGGTCGGAGTTGAGCGAAGCAACCGAGTCTTAAGAAAATCCTGGAGAAGACGGTGAATAGTCATAGAAAAGCCGGAGTTTGAAGTTGGACGATGTACTTTGGGCATATAGGATCGCCTATAAGACCCCTATGGGTACATCGCCATATCAAATGGTCTACGGGAAACCATGTCATCTGCCTGTCGAGCTAGAGCATAGAGCTTATTGGGCCACAAAGTTTTTAAACTTTGATGCCCAAACTTGTGGACAGCATCGACTTCAGCAGCTACATGAGCTGGACGAGTTCGGACTCCGGGCATATGAAAGTGCCGGGATCGGCAAAGATAAGATGAAGCTACTCCACGATGCTAAGATTAAGAAGAGAGAATTCCAAGTCGGCGAACAAGTTCTTCTTTACAATTCTAGGTTACATTTGTTTCCTGGGAAGTTGAGGACTCGTTGGTCCGGTCCTTTTGAGATTCTCCAAATCATTCCTGGAGGCGTTCTAGAACTTCGCGGTTATAGCGGCGAACCGTTTCGAGTTAATGGACAAAGGTGCAAGCACTATATCGGTGAACCTAAAGAGAAACCTTTGATTGTTAAATTTCTCGATATTCTCGGATGTGGTGTTACTCAAGTCGAAGGATTTGACGAGTTGTCACCCGACTTGTTCTCCGAGGATGACGGTAGTGATCCGTACGAAGAAGTTCTAGCGAGGTAGTGCGATATGGAAGAGTTTGAGAGGGAGCGACAACTTAAACGTCATCGGAGGAGTCGGAGGAGAAAGAACTCAACCATGGGGAAACTTAAAAAGGTATGGAGAGCGTTCAAAGATTTAACCCCATGCGTAGATGATCTTGTTTCGCGACCACACTACGGACCGGAGCTTAAACGAGGTAGTGGCTGGCAGAAAGGTTAAATGGCCTGATCCAGGCTGAGCTTCAAATGTGTCGAGCTAACGACAATAACCAAAAGCGCTACTAGGAGGCATCCTAGATATCCCTTATTATATTAGTTTCTATCTTTAGTTGTTTTTCGTTGTTTTAGCTCAGTTTTATTGGGATTGTGTTTGTTTTTGTCAGTCAGCCGTCCCAGTCCTATAAAGGGTCGAAGTGTTGTTTTGCTTCCGATTTCCTCTTATCTTTATCTCTATCACTTTTGTTTCATATGATATAATTTCCCCCTATCCCCCGAGGTACGTTTTGTGTTGTTTTTCATGTATGCAGGATACTTGCGATAGCAATTGTGAGTTTCAGATGATATCAGTTTTCCGGTGGATGGTCCACGGCTGCGATTTCCTCAAGCATTTCGGACCATGGCCACTTCCGGACTTGCCACTTTCGAACTACAATCAGCTAAGTACTTTCTTTTTTTTTTTAATTCTGCGCAACATGAGGACATGTTGTAATTTAAGTGTGGGGGAGGGGATTAGTCTATATGTATCTACACATTTGCTTACATGATATTATTTCTATGCTAAATTTTAAATTTTTTTTGTTTTGTCCCGAGTAGGCAATCCAATTCAATGTTCGTTATTTTTATAGTCATTTAAATTTGTATATCATATGTTTGATGAGTTAGTTGTTTCACACGAACTATTTTTCACGAGCCATAGTGAATGATGAGCTATATTTTTAAAGTTATACCCCGTTTTGGATTAGTAGTTTTTGATTATCTTATAAGTCATGTACTTAGTGCTACGTATATATCGTGGGATTTATGATAGTTTGTATTTAGATCCGAAGTATGAGATACTGTGAATATCTGATAGTTTGAATGTGATAAGTAACACGTAACTATTGTCATTTGAAAAAGTTGAGTTAATAGTTGATTAATAAGGGTGTGTCGAAAGCTAGTCGATGATTTGAGTGAGGTAGGGTATACCACGTATGTCCTATTCCATTATGATGACTAAAAGCTCACGACAGTTAGGAAAAGTTGCCTTATGATTGGAGTAAGGTAGGGGATTATCTCGAAATGTCCTATTCTGCTATGAGGGCAATAGCTTCTTCTAATGTGTGTTTGAAGTGAAATAGTTAAATCGACTAAGAAATGGTTACGAAATGAATAAGGCTTAGTTCTCGTTAATCTTATCCCCCGGTATAAACCGATGGATATGATGTAGGGATTATCCTACGAGTATTTCAGAAAGGCCCTAGATATATTCGATCATCCTTTTCGGGATATGTCACGTTTGTAGGGTGCACCTTATGAGTGTCATTTATTACTATTCTGCGAGGGGGTAATAGCTAGTTTTGCTTGAATCAATTTCAAGTTTGGATTTAGTGGAAGTTCTCTATGGCTATGCACACACACGATGGTGAACTTCTAATTTATTGACTATGTGGTATATGTGTTGAGGTGTCTATATTCTTTCCGAGCCTTTATCTTGTTTTGTTTTGCTCGGGACGAGCAAAGTTTAAGTGTGGGGGAGTTGTTAAGGGTGAATTTATACGTTTTATAACGTTGTATTTTATGATGTTTTCCCCCATAATTCATATGATTTGCATAGGAAATGTGGTTTTAAATGATTTATTAAGCAAGTGAGATTTTAATTAGTTTATTCGCAAAATGAGGTTGTGTACGTGTTTTGATTATGGTTTTATGAGTATTTGGATTGTGTTACGTTTTGCGATGTCTTAATGTGATGTAGATACATGTTGGAGGCTAAATTGATGATCAAATGTTGATATAATTCGAGCTAAATCGAGATAGAGATGAGAAAAGAAGGATAAAGATGGAAGAAGGAAGAGATAATGCTCAAGAGATCGAGTTCCAGCATCGATGGACGAGCGTCCACGGTCCGTCCATGGTGGACGGGCGTTTGCTCAACCGAACGAGCGTCCAGAATCATATTTTACATTCAGAGAGTTCAGACGCGTTCTGAACGAGCGTTCATTCTCCGTTCATAGAGGGCTGGACGAGCGTCCAAGATAGTGGACGGGCGTCCACGGCACCGACTCGGCGAAACCGACCTAAAAATCTATAAATAGGCGCGATTTCCCAAACCCTAAACACACAATTCGAACCCTAAATTTCTAGGGGCGGCTTTGGCTGCGATTTTACACTTTTTATTTCCGAGTTTTATGCAACTTTAAATTCGATCAAAGTAGGCTAGTAGTATGTTATTTTTCGCTTTTTACGGGTTGCTGAGGATGCTCAGAGGCTAGAACCTCCTTCAAACGAGAATTGTGAAGCCATCATCATTGAATTGATCTATTTATTTCGACTTTTTTCTGTGAGTATTTACTACGGTTGTTTCTTATCTCTGCGTATTCTTGTTTTAATGCAATTATATTGGAAAATATGTTGTATGATTGATATGTTATTGTTTGATGGAAGTCTTGAATAGCATAGATCACCATAGATAAGAAGAGTTCATTAGATCTACATTAACGGAAGTTAGTAAGTCTAAAAACTAGATCGTTAACGTAAAAGTTGACACCTTTGATCTTTTTAACGTGTTAATTTAGTGTTGGAAGATACTAGGTTAATAGATGGATTGCCTAAGGAATTAGGAATTCATGTTTAGGTAAGGTGAATCACAACCTAAGTAAATACCACGTAAAATCGAGATAATAGATCAAAGCATGTTGATAGGTGGATCAATCCTCGTTTGTCTTTTATAAACTTAATTTACAACCCTCGTAGCTTAGTTTAGATCGTTAATTTATTTTTCCTGCACTTTTAGTTTATTTTCTATCGCTTTCAATCTCTCCTAGCATTGGATTAATCCCCTCTGTCTAGTTTATTTTCTGCACATTTGTTTAGTATAATCCCTGTTTAGTTTAGTTTCGTGACATAATTAGTTGAAAACAAAAGCTAGGATTAACAACTGTCTAGTTCCCCGTAAGATCGACCCGGCATAGCCTCTTTACTACGATCCTTGCACTTGAGGTTAACCGGTTTATTACTTGTTGTTTTGTATAGATAAAATCCGGGACAAAGAGGCCGATGAAACTACACTACATAACCTAAGAGATTGCAATTGGGGGAAGGATATTTGGCTCTAATGTGTACCGGATGAAGATAGAGACAATTTCTTTAATACAAATTGTGTTGTTGAATAGCTGAGGTTAAATTTGAGTGTAGGCAGGAGTAGAAGGGTTTGAACTGTAACGCCCCAGACCCCGGGCCTGGTAGCGCTAAATGATTCATAAATGGTCCGGTCAACTGCTTAGACCGCCGTCCTCGCTTGGTCTAAAAGGGCTAATCCGAATTGACAAGACCTTTATGTCTCATGCTTATATGGGGGTGAGCATTCTACTAATTTACCGATGTTGGACTTTACATTCTCCCCCCACCCCCCTTATAAGGGACTGGCGTCCTCGCCAGGACGGCCAAGACTGTTCTCGGATCGTCCCTACCAGAGGTAACTAGAGGCCATCCTTACACCGTCTTCTTGTACGGTGCATCGCATAGTTCTGTCTGATAATCGGCTCTGAATACCATTCTGTAACGCCCCAGACCCCGGGCCTGGTAGCGCTAAATGAGTCATAAATGGTCCGGTCAACTGCTTAGACCGCCGTCCTCGCTTGATCTGAAAGGGGTAACCCCAGTTGCCAAGACCTTTATGTCTCACACTTATATGAGGGTGAGTATTCTACTAATTTACCGATGTTGGACTTTACAGGAACAATGATATGAATCTAAGTCCAAGTGTTGCTCAAGATCCACTAGCATTTCAAGTTGGTCCCGAAACTCGACTGCAACGCAAAATGAGGCTCGCATCTTTGGGTAATTTGGTCCATTTAATAATGCAAGAATCCAAGTCCAAGAATGAAGAAGATTTTGAAGTCGTTAAGTCCGTCATTTATGCTTAGACTATTGTTGAACGAGCGAGGAATCTTAGACTCGCTTGGAGTATAGAGTAGGTGTACAACAGTTATATAAATCATGGTTGTAATTTTGATTTTTTTTTTAAAAAGGATGAAGCTTGAATTTTTTTTCGGTCTAGATTAATTTTTTAACATTATTTTATTTTTTAGATCGTAAAATTCCAGAATATAGCGTAAAATCACTAAGAGCACCTAGAACGCAAAAACTAATAGGACACATTTTTTTTTAAGAGGAATGATCACTTTATTAGAATAGTCACCACAGGGGACGATAAAAAGGGCTATACAATGCTGTTTTCTTTGCGTGTAAACAGAAGCATAATAAAAACTATTCTACGTGCCAAGCTACTCTGAGGTTTCTAACCCTCTCAACTACACTTGACTAAAAAACATACGTCGGAGGTCTCTCCGTTTCATGTCCGTGTTTGATTTGTTTTGCCACATCCAAATGCCATATACGGTTTCAAACAGGGGCGAACGCAGGATCCCGAACAACGGGGGGCGAAAATTCAAAAGTTTTTTGTAATAAAAAAAGTATATAGTATTTTTCTTTTCTGTCTCATACGATTCGAAAAAAAAACTACTATAAATCGCCAAAAAAAAAAAAAATATACGACTATACATTTCGCTTTTTGGTTTTTCATTTTTTTTACAAGCAGCATCTATTCAGAGGTAATTTTTTTTGGTTAATAGACTGTAAAATTTATATATATATATACTAGATGGGAAGGCCGCACAACGCGCGGCTTGTACACACTCGTTGGATATGAAATGGGGGATACATAAAAATAAAAATAAAATTTAAAAAAAAAACTTTTTTCTGGGCTGCGCCGCCTAATGAACAGTAAAAAAAAAAAAAAAAAACACGTGGAGTGCTTCTTTGACATTTTCCAAATGTAATTAAATTGGAATCGGATACATCTTAAGCACAACACACATAATAAGATTAAGAATAAATTAAAGCTAATGTGTAGATTAAAAATACAATTGAGTCCTCTAAAATGGAACAATTTAACTCAAACCCTTCACAAAAAAAAAAAAAAAAAAAAAAAAAAAAAAAAAAAAAAAAACTTTCTTTCTGGGCTGGGCCGCCCAATGAACAGTAAAAAAATAAAAAATAAAAACACGTGGACACCTTGGTTGGAGTTTCCCAACCAAGTATTATAAATAGGTATATATGGAAATTGGGCAAGGTACGTGGGCTTAGCACCCCAGGCCAATGCATAGGTCCGTCCTTGTGTACAAACACTTGTTGATGAGACAGTTATTCTAAAAATTCTGAAACCCTATCGCACATCACACAATTCATATAGCCGCTACTATATATAAGTTTTTCTAGAAATTCCGGAACCCTCACAATTCATGTAGCCGCTCCTATATATAAGGCGAATACCAGTACCCAATTTCTTAAGATTTGTAGTAATTGTCTTTTGTTCCAAAGGTTTTGCAAATAAAATGAAAACAATGCCTTTTATTTTGAAGATTTTGGTCGAAGTGTTATCTTTTAATTTTTATTTTATTTTTTGTAGCAGAGAGATCATCGATCATGGCATATCAAAGAAGAGAGCAAGAGGTTGATTTTCTCTCTCTCTCGGTTTTCTTTTTTTAGCCTCTGTAGTTGCTCCGTAGCGTTGTTGATGTTGTCCATAACGAACTCTTCTTAACTAGCAGTGATCATGTTACGCGACTGGTCATTTATGTCGAGATTCTCAAACTTGGAGATGATTTTCATTACATCTTCATGGGATTGTGGCAATGTCTTAGGTTTTCCATCAATGGGGCTATAAACAATAGCACATGCATCAACCTCTTGATTCTCCAACTCATGAAGGGTCAAAAGGATTATAAAAAGTATGGACGCAGCCAAATTAAGGGCTGATGGGATCTAAACCCACCTGGCCCGTTCTCTTTTTATATCCGAATAAAAACTCTTGACCTTTTTGGTTGACGGGTTGGATCAAAATGATATTAATGATGTCCAATTTGAACGCCTAATGCCTTAGAAAAGAGTAATTGCTATGAATGGTCCAATCCAATGGAAGAAATATTATTTATTGTCTTGTGTGTCAAAAACAGAGCATTTCAAGAATTTTGTGTCCTCCGGAGCAATTGGGCAGGATAAAATTCACTCGCTGGGCGCCGGGCAGGAACAAATTGGGTGTACTCATTTTGGTTTGAGAGATTAAATCACCAAATCTACCAATCCCAAAGGCGCGATTTTTTGTTTTTTTGATGGCCAGAAGTAAAAACTGTAATGTACAATCAAATTGTAACAAAATCTTTTTGTAATGACTCCTTGGTATATGTTTTAGTCAAGAGGTTTGTATATGTTTTAGTCATAAAATCTTCAACCCAAATGTATTTTTCTTCTTTTCCTATCTATTGATGGAGGAGCTAGCTAGAGATACACATATTTGAAACATGAAACGTCTGTGTTGTTAATTAAGAACTCGACTCACTTGAGGCTGCAATCCTTCCGGCCTTTTGAGTTTTATCGTGTGGATGATCAAGGATGATTCAAGATGCCAATGAAATGTCAAATATATTGATGATAAAGATATGACATTACTCTAATAATGGAATATACTCGGTTGATTCGGAATATTATCAAAATACAACATCTCAGCCATAATTGAAGAATTTGGACATCATTCTGGAACTTAAAGGAATTGGAGTGTTTATTTTTATTGTGTTTTTGCAATACCTGTCTCGAAGATGATACTATTGTAGAAATCTCAATTCCGCACCATACAAATTTTTTAGACTTCCTGGTAAATGAAGAAAATGAAAAGGGAATAGCAAACATCATCATCTCTATACTATGGTGGATTTGGAAAAGATGTTGCTCTTTGGTAATGATTAAAAAAAGCCACAAGTCCGAATTACAAGCACAAGTCTAAATTGCAAGTAAGCATATCCCGCTATGCTTGAAGGAAAAAAAAGGAATCCCCTCATGCATCTTTAGTGAAATTTAATGTTGATGCCGCCACAATGAAGACTCTATGTCATTTGGAGGAGTTTTGCGAAATCGTTGAAACGTGATGGAAAATACGAGGTAGGAATCGGTAAGGCCCTCGCCATACACCAAGCTATCACTTTTGCCATAACTTGTGGTTTATCCAATATTGTGTTTGAAGAAGACTCTCTGATAGTTTACCACAAGTTATCTTCGGAGGAGACGGATCTTTCCCACTTAGGAGTATCATCGAAGATTGTAAAGTTCGGCCCACCATTTTCACTACTTAATTGCAATTTTTCTTTTGTCAAAAAGGAAGGAAATTTTCCTACTCACTTGTTCGC
Source organism: Gentiana straminea (assembly GCA_036785695.1). Classification (NCBI taxonomy): domain Eukaryota; kingdom Viridiplantae; phylum Streptophyta; class Magnoliopsida; order Gentianales; family Gentianaceae; genus Gentiana; species Gentiana straminea. The sequence continues at coordinate 1,343,943 of JAVUPR010000019.1, forward strand.
AAAAGAAGATCTCCCTTTGGTAGGAATTAAACAATGTGGCATTAAGCCGCCTTCTCATTTAATCTCTGCTTGTTCACTTGATATGATGCATTAAAACCAAGTCCCCCATGTTGTTTGTCTAGGGAAAGTTGCTCCTAAGAGATATAGTGCCCTTTCCTCTCAATAGCTTATTCCCCAGAAGAATCTTCTACAAATCATATTAATCTCCTGAAGAAAACCAATAGGCAATTTGGTAGTTTTTACATCACGTAATAGGGGTGAGTAGAAAGAGAGCTTGTATTAAGATCATTCTCCCAGCCTTAGAGAGGCCTTCCATCTTCAAGCTACTCATTTTTCTTCTCATCTTCTGTGCAATATAGTCATAAGTTGATCTTGTTACCCTAGAGTGTGTGAACAAGAATGGAAAACTAATTCACATTTTTTTATTGATAATTCATTAATCTGATACATTGCATTTATAGGGAAGATTAGCACAACATGATAAAGTAGTTCACATATAGGGTGAGCTAGATCTCTAGGATTTGTGTACAAATATTGACAAATGAAAGAAAACATGGGTTCATAGACCTTACAAATCAATGAATATTGAACACTCCCCTTAAGTTGGTGCATACACATGCCCAACTTGTCTAAGAACTTTGTGTCGCCCCGTCCCGGATACCGAGTCCTTATCTGGAAAGAATGCCCGGCATGCATATATTAACTGTTTAAATCACAAAAGTAATATATACAAAAGCCTCGTAACAATCAATCAGAGTGAAGCGGAATAAATTAAAACTAAAGGTACGTAACTCGGAAATAAAATGTCAAATGATAAAGAAAACGGATCGTCAGTCCCAATCTATGTCTAGAAAAATTGAAAAAACGAAACAACGAAATAAATGTTGTTGACTTATTACATTCCAAATGAAACAGAACAAGATATATTGTCTACCTCTCAAAACTGAAAATAAAATGCATAAATAAAGTCCGCGTCATCATGATATCTTGAGCTCATGCGTCAGCTCCGTCAACTCCATCATCGTATACATACTCCTCAATTATCCTGACAATCACCTTCTCGGGGTGTGAACAATAAAAAAGACGGTAAGTACATACGTACTCGGTAAGGGGTAGAAGAAACGGTTACACAATATATATATATATATATATATATATATATACATATAACATACATCAGGATAACGTCTACAATCACTACCATGAAGGTTGTATTGAGATCACACACACCCTCTAGCTACTAGATCACTTAGTACATCCTCACACAAGTAGGTTTGTTACATCAATATCAAGGGACACTACGCATGGTGAAGAATGCACCACGTCATGGTAAGCACCTCTCAAGGGGCACGGACTTAGGTCTCCGTGTGGGAGTTACACGCATCCTTTGACACACAACCTCAAGTGGATCTGTAATCGTCCTCATACTTTGATATGTAAACATGCCTAATCAATGATAATGGCGTTTTATCTTTAAGACACACACATATGTAATTTACGAGTTTAAGTCTAACCACCTGGTTCATTCACACAAAGGCTTCCTATGGACGTCTAGTACTAGACATTCTAATTACACTACTTAGGACATCGTAAAAGGATCATTGACTACTAAGTCAACATCCTGCAAGGCCTAAACAACGCCTTTCGGTGCTCCCACTTTCTCCCCCCAAAGGGTCTCAGTTGTAGTGTTGAGCCAAGGCTACCAAAAGTTGTAACTAGACATTGCAAAGTATCATATAATGTCCTCATAGACATGCATACTAATCAAAATCACACTGTACACAAGAAATCATGAATATAAGGTAAACATAGGGTTTGGCGCACACTAGCACCCTTCGGCGCGTGCTAAACCTGTTCCAAAATCACCATAACATTATGTTGTCTCTTTGGCGCACGCTAAACCGCCTTGGCACGCGCTAAAGACAACCAGCACCTACTGCTTCAATTCAGCGCATGCTAAAACCCTTATGCGTGAGTGATCGCGTGTAAGTCACTAACGTCGATATTACTAGCAAGAATACTAGGTATATCGCAGTATAGTAAATGCGAGTCAAGGTCGATCCTACAGAAACAATGCAACTATAAGTATAAACGATTCTAACCTAATTAAGAAGCAACATAGAGGCGGTCATTGACCAACAATGAACATAAAACAAACTTGGTACTCCTCTCCCTCTTCTCACCGATCTACTAACTTGGATTAGTTAATCGTTATGTTTACTTCCCCACATAATTTCCTTAGATTAATCGCGAGCTTAGTTTTAATTATCATTATCATTATCAGCTACGGGTGCAATTCTTACTCCTATCTACTCCGACAATGGTAGTAGACAATCTATATGCAAGCTACCCTCCTTAATTGGTCCGTAATAGCCCATACGCGTAAAGCAATAGAATTTCCGATATCGAGTGCTAACTCATACCGCTAACCCGCCTAGACAGCTGTCGACATTGATCAGCACGTTCCTAGGGTCCATTCAAGACTATGTCCAAACTTAGTACTTCACTATTCGTATTTCATGCCAGTTTACGATTACAATAAAGCAGATTGGCCAGATCTAACCTACTGTTAATTAAACCTATCGATCAACGTAGCTGTAGTGAATCCCAGTTTTAGGTTTTCTAAATTATGCCTCGGTAAACCGGTATAGACCGCCGGTTTACCGGGGGCGGCTTTTCCTATCCCTGGATCTACATTGCTCAATTACGATTATTCTAAGTAAATTATGGGGTCTTTAAATATGCAGATTAACTAAAACACATAAATATGAACAGATTATTGAAGACAAAAAGAAACGTTCAAAGCTTCATACCTTCAACAATGGAGATCTAGCTCGATCTACTCAAGCTAGAGATGATGGAAGAAGGAAGGAAACCAGAAACAACTCTTCAAAAACTTGAAATAACTTTATTTCATCAAAATATATAATGTATATGAATATAATTGAGTGCTTCTGAAAACTTTCAGTATGCGGCTTTATATAGATACAATAGCCGACTTGAGACTCTCTAAAACCCTAACCGACCTAGATAATACGGCAGAATCAGTTTCGTGTCCAACAAGTCATCGGTTTAGCGGCCCTAGCCTCCGGTAAACCGGGCCAACTTTTCTCCTTTTTCTTCAACAGACTTTTTCTTGGACATTAATCACTTGGCCCAATATATTGCTTTCGGTCCAGATCCACTCTCCAATGCTCCAGATTCGGTACATCCTATAAAACATACAAAACGAGACGAAACAGTACCAAATCTTCAGGAAAATAGCATAGATACAGAATTACGATCCTGGAAACACTCACATAGCATTTAACAAACATTCCACATAATAACGAGTCTATTTATCCTCTCTTGAGTAGAATTCGGGGTGAATAAGGGTATAATTATTGGTACCATTTAGGGCATTTTCCACTACCCCCCACTTGTCTTTTGATCATCCCGATAAAAATGAGAAAAGAAAACAACACTCTGATCAATATACAAGTTAATCAAAAACAACTATGCCTCACAAAGTCAAGATCAAGATCATGCCACTCATATCCATCCGTAACGCATTAAACACTATTCACATCATGAGCCAATGTGTGTTTGCAATAACTTTCACAACCGCCTAGTAATGCAGACAATCTCATATTACATCAACCCGTAGTTGAACAAACCAGTCTCAAACATGTTATTTATTAATTAATTGAGCTGGCAAGGCGGATCGAGAACCGAGTATGTATTACTCTTAGGCTCGTGTTTATCGGTCTATGCAAAAGTCGTGCGTCTTACGCTCCATCGACTAAAATATTTGCCAAAGAGAATATAGATGTATATATTTCAATGCACTTCTCTTTCTTGGCGGGTGAACTCTCATTGATTTAACTGTCCTCACGGCCCCACTCATGATAAACTACCGAATCGATCCAAAATTCCTTTGCCTTTATAAGCGTTGTTGGAACATGATTCGTGATGAAGCCAGGGTCAACTCTAGTCAAAGCAATATGCTATCGACTACACACCAAGGGAAGTGAGTTATACGTGCTTAAGATGGTGGCTCATAACAGAATATGCGCTTAATACACCACTACTTCAGAAATGGGCATTTCTTTCACTCGTTCAAAGAAAAATAAGGATGAAATCAATTAACTCGAAAAGATCAAAGATATCATAATTTTTTCAAAATTCTGTCGAAAGGAATCAAAGTCTAAGTGGCGAATTGTGCAACAAAGAGAATCAAGATAATCACGCAATTTACGGAATACAATGCTAAGAAGCTAAGTGACATTCCTCTACCCCCCACTTAATCGAAACATTGTCCCCAATGTGTAAGATGAAAAATGAAAAATGAAAGGAACTTGGCTTCGGTTAAGGGTGGAACCAAAAAAGAAACGGATCATCGTGCAAATCATCGGGCTCGTGTAAGTAATCCATGAAGAATCTGCGCTAAGTATCTCAAACAAACCAAGAAGAACAGCAGTGACAAGAAACTTGGACAATAAAATCGCGGCAGTAAAAGAGAAAATAATTAACTCTAAAACAAATTAAGCCGACAAAATGATTATAAATTAATATTCTACGACATCAACTAGATAGGAAAAGAAAAAAAAAGAGAAAAATAAAAACAATAAAATGGAAAACGACAATAAAAGGAAATAAAAACTAGTCCTCATCAGAATAACCCTCCCAATCATCTCTAGGATCAAAACTGGGAGGTGGACCAGAACTTGAGGCAGCAGCGGCTAAAGATGAGGCTCAGTGATGTGGGGCAGTCCTAGGTGGCGGGGTCGAGGAAGGTATGCCAAAGTAATCTATTATTCTGTCCATTTTGCGGTGCAAACTTGCAATCGCACGAGTGCTCCTCTAGCATAGCTCTCTGAGTCCGGGGTGCTCCGAGGACCGGAGTACGCCCCCTCTCAACTCTTCCAACCCGTCTTAGAACTCGTTGAACCGACTGCGAACTGATCATCGGCTCAGGGTCTTCCCAATCATCACTGACGAGGATTTTCACCTAGTGCTCTAAGGAAAACATGTCAATCATCGGCCCGTATGGAAACAACTCGTGCTCAGATGCGGCGGCAAGCTCGTGAATACGGCTATGCATCAGAAGACCGATGTTGACCGGAGATCCCTGCTCCAGATAAAACATCAAATCCGCCCTCTTGGTGGTGACAGAGACCGTGTGCTTGGTCGGTAGAAGGCGGGCACAAACAAATCTATTGACCATCTTCCGGTCCCAAGATAACTCATTCTCTAGGAAGATGGTGGGGGTTCATGCAGGATTGCGCTTCCATTGCACCCCAAAAAACTCAGTAATCATGTTCATCCTCTCTAAGTCTTCAATATTTCTCGAGGATGTGTACTCATCCGGGCCCACCGGTGGATTTCTAACCCCAAAATGAGCATTGATCCGTTCAATAGAAAAGTCAACTTTAACCCCTCGGACCATAGCAAATGTAACTCCGGGGTTATGCGAAACGTAAGCATAGCTTTCCCTTACCACCGTGGCATTGAACTGAGTCGGTGAATCCGCCATATCTAGAATATCTTGCTCTTGTAAAGCTCGTGGCAAGATCGAACCGCAGTCGTCCAATTCTACCCCTGGTTCTCGAGCAACTGGCCTTCCATTCTAATGCCCTCGGAATGACTCGTAGATCTCTAAAGAATGGAATTGCTCAACCCATCTATCAAGGGGTTAGCATCTTCATATATGCACTAATAACCACTGGGACGAACAGAAGATCGGATATGCTTAGGACCCATACTGGATGATAACAGGACCTGATGCTGAAGCTTTTTCTAGAAAAGTTAACCTCGGTAAACCGGAGGTAGGTCACTGTTTACCGGCCTGATTTTTCTGAATTTCTTTCAAGGACTGTGCCTCTGTCAATGGAAGAAGAAGAATTACAGCACCTCACTAGCACAGCAGCACAAGACAACAACAGAGGTGAAGAAAATGGTTGTTTTGTTTGGAAAAAATGGAAGAAAGGTTTGATTTTGGTGTAGGTTTGGTGGTGATAGTGGTGGTGATGGTGGCCGATTTTTATGAAAGAAGAAGAAATGGAAGAATTGTTGTGAATTGAGAAGAAGATATTAGATGGAATGATGAGAATGGTGGTGAATGGGTGGTTTAAATAGGGAAAATGAGTGAAGGTGTAAGGATTTGGTGGGAGAGTGGGAAAGAAGTAAGTATGGTGAGGGATTTGAGGAGATGATTGATGGGATTGAGGTGGAGTGTGGGAAAAGATGAAAATTTTGAAAAGAGGGGAAATGGGACGGTTTCTGCTGACTAGTAATGTCTGGTGCAACGTGTGTCCTCCACGTATCTCTAAAAATTCAGCTTTTCAATTAGACGTTCAGAAATCTGGAAATCCAAACTCGGTAAACCGGGGGTAACCTAAGGTTTACCGGGGGTTCTTTTTCCCCAGATTTCTCTGTCTCCTTCACTGCATATTTTATTCAACCTCCCTGCTCAATTCTATTCTCAAAGTGACTAGCCTTTTACTCTTTCCATTGTTATTTCTGACTCAAAACCTAACCTACTTCACTAGAATCCACAACGAGTAAAAAAAAACCTTTCCACAACCATCGGTTTCAAGCCTAAGGGTGCGGTGGGATGAAAAAAGCTCATCCCTTCATCTGGATACTTTTATTCATTCCTAATCTACCTAAGGGTTTAAAGAAATAGTTCTGAGTTCATAGTCGCCAGCTCGACTTCTTCAGATCTCCGATCATTCAAGGGTTGGAGCTTTAACTGGCCAAACTTTTGCTCCAGAGGTTTGTACTTTTATAGAACCCATTTGAGCTCTCTTTCTAGCACGCCTCTCTCTCTCTCTTTGCCTGTGTACTAGGTCTGCCTCTGCGTTGAGATTTAGACTTTAGATCCAAGGACTCCATATTTTCCACTTTTAGCTCAACTCGTTCACTACGCAACACGGAAGGACTAGCTTCCGTGAGCATCTTGTTGTGGTCATTCTCTTCTCTTTCTCTCAGCATTAATCTCATGAATTCCTACTCAATGGTTTTTATTACAACCTCTCTATTCTTATGCCCCTCTATTTCCATAATTTCCACCTTTCCTGAAGTATAAGCCATCTTGCATCCTTCCGGTCTATTTTCTAGGGGCTCTAAGATCTTAAAAGATACAGCATCATTATTCAACCTCAAAGTAATCTCCCCATTATCAAAATCCATGACAGCCCTGCTTGTCGCTAAGAAAGGCCTTCCTAACAGAACTGGGGCACTAGGGTCCTCTGGTACGTCTATTACCGTAAAATCAATTGGATAACTGAACCCTCCTGCCTTAATCGTACACTTCCTAAGCAGACCGGCAGGCATATCTCTAGTTCTTTGACAAAAGTCATGGTTCTGGTTTGATTCATTACAATCGAAAGCTTAATTTTTTGGCAGAGGGAAAAAGGTAGAATGTTGCAGCTCGAGCCAGAGTCGCAGAGACCTAATCCTACTGATATACCATTAACAGAAATCGGGAGTCTGAACGTGCCAGGGTCTCCTAACTTCACCACGGTGTCTGAGTTTGGGTAATCATTAGGCTCAAAAAACATCGTGTCAGGATCCTCTTCAGGATCATCAGAATCATAATCCGAAGACGATATTTCAATTAACTCACAAGGGAACTCACCTGGACGATACGTGCTATACTCCTCTAAGTTCTCTTCAGGCTCTTGCTTGATTGCTTCTTTCTCTTTTTCCAACCGCTTCTTAATAGCCTCATAATGCTCTCTTGCTTCAGATCCAGGGTACATGGAAATCGGTGTAATGTTCAATATCTTTCTAGGCATATATATTGCTTGACTTGTTTGCTCTTTTTGAACTCCGATTTGATCGAATTTCTGAAGTGTTCTGATCTTCCTGCGAAAAAGACAAGGTAAAACAAAGAAAAGGTTAGCAACTTCCGCTTCAGTTGGGTGTGATCCCAACTATTGTGGACCTACTAACTAAAATCAACAGGGAATAACACAGAATAACAAAGGCTATACAGAAATCAATTTTTCAGGCCTCGGTAACCCGGGGGTTAGCCACGGTAAACCGGCCCTGAAATTTCTTTTTCTAGCAGTTTAACAAGTTCAGGGTTGATACAGAACGACTTAAGACTAAAAATAAAATAAAATAAAATAAAAACGACTTCTTAATCAGAATTAAAATGTTTATATTTATAATTGGCCATTGTCCCCGGCAACGGCGCCAAAAATCTTGATCGCGTGTAGGTCACTAACGTCGATATTACTAGCAAGAATACTAGGTACATCGTAGTATAGCGAGTCAAGGTCGATCCCACAGAGACAATGCAACTATAAGTATAAACGATTCTAACCTAATTAAGAAGCAACATAGAGGAGGTCATTAACCAACAATGAACATAAAACAAACTTGGTACTCCTCTCTCTCTTCTCACCGATCTACTAACTTGGATTAGTTAATCTTTATGTTATATCCCCACATAATTTCCTTAGATTAATCGCGAGCTTAGTTTTAATTATCATTATTATTATCAGCTACGGGTGCAATTCCTACTCTATCTACTCCGACAATGGTAGTAGACAATCTATACGCAAGCTACCCTCCTTACTTGGTCTGTAATAGCCCATACGCATAAAGAACTAGAATTGCCGATATCGAGCTCTAACTCATATTGGTAACCCGCCTAGACAGCTGTCGACATTGATCAGCACGTTCCTAGGGTCCATTCAAAACTATGTCCAAACTTAGCACTTCACTATTCGTATTTCATGCCAGTTTACGATACAATAAGCAGATTGGCCAGATCTAACCTACTTTTAATTAAACATGTCGATCAACGGAGCTGTAGTGAATCCCAGTTTTAGGTTTTCTAAATTATGCCTCGGTAAACTGGTATAGACCACCGGTTTACCGGGGTCGGCTTTTCTTATCCCTGGATCTACATTGTTTAATTAAGATTATTCTAAGTAAATTATGGGGTCTTTAAACATGAAGATTAACTAAAACACATAAATACGAACAGATCTACCATATTGAAGACAAAAAGGAACGTTCAAAGCTTCATACCTTCAACAATGGAGATCTAGCTCGATCTACTCAAGCTAGAGATGATGGAAGAAGGGAGGAAACCAGAAACAACTCTTCAAAAGCTTGAAATAACTTTATTTCATCAAAATATATAATGTATATGAATATAATTGAGTGCTTCTGAAAACTTTCAGTATATGCGGCTTTATATAGATACAATAGCCGACTTGAGACTCTTTAAAACCCTAACCAACCTAGATAATACGGCAGAATCAGTTTCGTGTCCAACAAGTCCTCGGTTTACCAGCCTTAGCCTCCGGTAAACCGGGCCAAATTTTCTCATTTTTCTTCAGCGGGCTTCTTCTTGGATTTTAATCACTTGGCCCAATATATTTCTTTCGGTCCAGATCCACTCTCCAATGCTCCAGATATCCTATAAAACATACAAAACGAGATGAAACAGTACCAAATCTTCAGGAAAATAGCATAGATGCAGAATTACGATCCTGGAAACACTCACATAGCATTTAACATATATTCTATATAATAACGAGTCTATCTATCCTCTCTTGAGAAGAATTCGGGGTGGATAAGGGTATAATTATTGGTACCATTTAGGGCGTTATCAGCGAGCTAAGTCTGAACAATGCATCATGTTCCTGACCTGACAACCTTGGTGCGCGCTAACAACAGTGAAACCTTTCTGCAAGTTTCCTGGGTGTTTTGGCGTGCCAGTTCGGCACGCGCCGAATGATCGGGAAACTTGAAAAACAGCTCACCAATTTCCAGGCCTTTCTCAAACCAACGATCCGAACCTTATTCCAACACAAAAACATGCATATTTCATCAGCAAAACAACAACAATAACATACCAAATCCGTTTAGAAGAACACCCCCTTACCTTAACAATTCAAAAGCGAAAACTAAAGCAAAAAGACGTAAATCCTCGATTCAACCACTTCTACGAACAACCTACGATGATTAAACATTATACTACGATTAGGCAACTCTCTCATCCACTAAAACTTAGATTATTCCTCAAGAACAGTGATGATTCTAGATTTTGTTGGGAAGTGTATCGTGTGTGGAGTGATTTACGGAACAGATCCGTAATTTACGGATTAAATTACAGAATATTAATCTAGAAATTAAATCAAGTGAATAGAACAATTCATATTATCTAGCAGATCTAATAATCTCAATATTACGTGCAAATCTAATGCAAATCTAACTCAAACAACGAGTAAGAAAATTACGATGCATAAAATAAAGGACTAGAGATCAAACCGAGGCGAGTAGATACATTTTCCTTAAGACAAATTGCTCCGGTATGGTGCCCACGGTAATAGCAACTGTCTCCCAAGATAAAACGGCTTTAAGTCTCGGATTTAGAGCCACTTCAAAAATCCGAGCTCCGGCGAACTTACAGAGTGCTCCAACTTCTCTTCGACTCAATATCTATATCTATATGCTAGACTTTTTGTTGTGGAAAAGACTAGAGAAAATTCGATGATATAATTCTCATTCATAGGGATCCTTTATATAATGGAGAGGAGGAGCCAATGCTTGAATCTGATTGGCCAAAACACATCATCAAACTTTTCCCCTTGGAAAAGTAATGGCCGACTTCTCCCTCAAGAAAGTCAATAGCGTGTTGGACTTCTTTGACCGACCCAATCAAGGCTTCTGATTGGTCGGATGTTATGTCGTCAGAATTCTGATTGGTCAAATGACTCAATGAATTCTGATTGGTCGAACGACACAATCATATTCCAAAATTAATTTTGTGGTTAATTTCATAAAGAAATTTTGTCCAAAAAATTAATAGTAACAACCGAACCGAGCCCGAGCCCGAGCCGGACGGACGGGCAGCGGCGGCGCGCGCGCGTGTGGAATAATCTAAGTCCTCCCTCCTACACAAAAGTGTCTTGCCCCTTGGGGCACATCCATAAGAGACACACTAGCTCTTATCACTTGAGCTCCCAACACTCAAATTTCCAATGTGGGAGAATGGGGTGAGGTCCTCCCTTCAACTCCCATCTCCTACATATTTTCTACCAACTTTAGCCATTAATTTCTCATTCACCCGATATCCGAATCGAGTGATTCAAAAGCCCATCATCAACTACTCCGTATGGAGTATTTAATGATATCATTAACTCTCGATGACATACATCGGAGCCTATCCGTAATTCGCGCTAAAGTTGACCATTCAACCCTTCAAACATGGCTTTTTCTCCAACAGATTTAGGGTTAATTTGCAAACTTACTGAATTGAGAATGAAAAACCGTAGAAACGATCGTCTTCTCGCGGTGATCAATTCTTTCTACTATTGTCTGCACTAACAATCAACCGTTTATCTCGCGATTGAAGATTTCGTTCTTCCCTTCTCTCTGCACTCCTCGTCGCCCTCTTCTAATTTTTTTATCAGAATTGTTGTGAATAATATAATGGGGGATTTATGGAGTTGTTTTCCATATATAGTTATTAAATAATTCCTTTAAATTAATAACTAAATACTTTAATTAAATCATTTTTAATTATTATTTTAGGTTACATAAAAATAGGAAGATAATAATTAAATTTCATTTTACGTTTATACGATTTCTTGGAATTTCGGGGTGTTACAAACTTTCAGGGTATTGCACCCTTATTTGGGGAACTTGTAACCTTCAGTGTGAGTAGTGGCGATCATTGTAGAAGACATAGCATTGTCCATGTCATCATCTGTTTTGGAGTTTGTTGTGGTAGATGGTCTGGTTGAATTGCGATGTCGTTTGGATCCTGCCAATCGGGATATCTAATAAGTTCAAAATATCGACTTTTTTATGATCTGTTTGATTGCAATGAGTGAATTTGTATAAATGTTTGCCTGGATTGTTGGAATTCTTCATATTGATAGAATTTGGGTGGTCATGCGACCATTGGTTTGGTTGTTGACTGGAAAACATAGCGGAAGTTTCATAATTTCCATTGTCTTCATTGAAAGAGATACATTGGATTGCCTCACGGCGTACCAATGAATAACGATTTTCTAGATTGAGGAGTGGTTAATGACGCAAAAAATTTCATGTCAGTTGATCAAATTTGTCATCCAATCCAGGGCAAAATTGAAAAAATGGTCCTCTATGTTGGCCTACTAAGGATTTTAGTCTGCTCCTGCTCTGGTGAGGAAATTGGTTCTCTAAGTTGTTTTTTTTCAATGATCCTACCCGCCGGATAACGCTGACTGGGCAGCGGATTTTTTTAAAATTGCTTACGTGGCTGCCACTTGTGGGGTCCCATTTCTCCTCTATTTACTGAAAATAAAAAGTTGTTGCAATACAGATTCAAACCTATGACCTAATAGTCAAATTCTAAACACTTGGCCATCCGAGCTAAAGCTTCGATATGTATACTATGACACAATCTATTACTTATGCACAACATCTCAGCCATAATTGAAGAATTCGTTACTCATTCTGGAACTTAAAGGTGAATCCAAGGACCGTTCATTTTTGTTGGAGACTCCTCACTGACGCCCTTCCCACAGTTAAGGTCCTTCGTATCAAAGGGATAGGAAATGGAGTGTTTATTTTTACTGTGTTTTGGCAAAACCTGTTTGGAAGTTTTTACCACATGGATACTATTGAAATCATCGATTGAACTAAAATTAGACTAACAAAACAATATGAGAAACTAATCAAATGAAACAAAAACGATGAACAACAGATTGAATGTTCTTCATAAGAAATTTAAATTCCAGAAAGATGGGAATCGAGAGAAGAGAGATTACAATGAATATTATCAATAGAACTGGAAATGTAAACTAATGAACTTATTTCCTAAGTCTAATTAGTAATTAGAGTTTATATAGCTGGTAACCAGTCCAATTCAATTGTAACAACCCAACTGTCACATTCAACCGTTTTCTCCACAAGATGTTCGACCAATTGTCAGGCTGAACTTGAAACTGAGTTTTTGATGCCAAAAACAAGTTCAGACTGTTCTTTATGCCTGATATCCCACCTCAAGCCGAGCATGGATGAAATCCAAGTGAAGCAGGCCAAAACTAAGTTCAATTTGTTCTTTATGCCTCAGATTTGAAAGGTGTATACAGATCTTTGAGAGGAAATGCTTAAAGAAGTTTGTTAAAAGTATATTTGTCCACTGGTTTGGTCAAAATGTCTGCTCGCTGATCTTTAGTGTTGATTGGAAGAGGGATCAGTGTTTTAGCAATGTACTTTTCTCTCACAAAATGACAGTCAATCTCTATATGTTTAGTTCTCTTATGGAAAATGGTTTTTGTACTATGTCTAATGCACTTTGACTATCACAATATAAGAGTACTGTCTCTATGTGTGAAATCTGAAATCTTGTAGCAAATATAGCAACCATTGAATCTCACATGTTGTCATGGCCATGGCCATGTACTCTGCCTCACTTGAACTTTTAGAAACAGTAGGTTGTTTCTTTGATTTCCATGAAATGAGGGAATCTCCAAGGTACACTAGATATCAAGTAGTAGATCTCATTGTCTTAGCACAGACTGCCCAATTTGAATCACGGAAAGCTTTCAGTGTAATGGATCGTTGACTAGGGACGAAAAGACCCCTGCCAGGTGCTGATTTGAGGAATATCAATAACTTGTGTGCTGCTTTTAATTGCTTCATTAGGCTTGTCCAAAATTGACTTAATTGTTGGACAGGAAAAGCTATATCTGGCATGGTATTACCCAAATATAGTAGTTTACCAAGAAGCTTCAACTTCTGTAAGATTTTGAGAAGTATCCATTGGTGTTGCCACTGGTTTGCAGACTAAGAAGCCAAATTCTTTCAAAAGATCAAGACATTACTTCCTCTAGTTTATTACTATGCCACTGTTTGACCTAGCAACTTCAAAACCTAAGAAATATTTAAGTGTTCCAAGTGTTAGGAAATCTACGCGGGAACGCATCGGAATTTAAAATTTTATTTCCTTTTAATCCAAGATCGACTTCGTGTAAGCAACAAGCATAAAAGAAGTAGATAGGAGAATACCTTGGTTGATCTAATTGGATCGACGCTTTGTCTACGGTTGTAGTTTTTGCACCAAGCCGCCCAAGTGTTCGGCCTCTATCATTGATCCACACGAACAGCCCGCTGGAATCCCGTCATTGATTGCTACCAGCAAAACTCGGTTGCTAGACCGACCTTTTCTCTCTCTCAAAACTCTCTCTAAGAAGCTCTCATAATTTTCAGAAGAACTATTAGTCTCTTGGAATTGTGATGTACAAGAGAGCTAGCCAACCCCTCTCTTATATAGAGGGTGGTGCACCCATTGTCAATCACAATCTGATTGAGAGAAGCTTCCTAGGAGATTGAGGAGAAAGAAAACCATTTCGTAATAAAATAAGGAAAATATCTTTGATTGATTTATCTCATTTAATTTAATAAGTATCTCATATTAAATATTTCCAAGATATTGTCAATATCTAATATTGACTATCTTTATCTTGTTACCATAAATCAATTTATGCAAATCTATTTATATCTAATATTAATATGTGGTAATACCATTAATTAAATTGCACAACCCAAGTGTATCTTGATACACTAGTGTTTTGCACCCCATATCCCAAAAATTGGCTTCCGAAATATTCTTAATTAATATAATGCCATGATTAATTAATTTGTAAAATACATGTGTATCAATATACACAAATATATAATTTCGACAGACATATACATTATATGTATATATAATTAATCAATATAATTAATATCATGTATTTGAATTATTTATTGTAAATAAATACCACCATATTAATTTGTCACTATAACACTTTATAGTCGAGATAAAACTTTTCTTATTTGGTTATCACTATAACCGTATTTTAATCCAGCTAGATGTTTTTATAAATCTTATGTGTGTGACCAAATCGGCTTCCGAATACGATGGCCGTATGCACAAAGTGCAATTACGAAAAATGCTCTAACGATCTGGGAATATCGTCTAGCAACACACCGTGACCACCAATCATCGGAAGAGTCAAATGCAATGACAACTACCTTTAATGTAAAACAGTTACTGTGTAAATAGAATCCTATTGATGTTACAATATCCATACGTCGAGTGTCAAACATCAACGACCGTATCTTATAATCTAGATATTATACTCTCTTGAAGTAACATTTTCCACTTTGCAAAGACTTTCAAGAATAATACATTCCTTATAAGAAGGCCCTTTCGGATATTTACTCCTAATCATAAGATACGCGATTTCCAGACGAGCAACATGAATCCTACGCATGCTTCAGTATCACATCCAATCACTACCGCATGATCGCCCCATGGCTAAGAAAACCTCAATAGTGTCAAAGTATGACAAATCACACAGTGATGCCACGAAGACTCCGGTCTCAGGATAATTACACAACCGCCGCATCGTGCGACACTTAATAAAGTAAGTGGGTCAGTCTAACGTACGCATTCATTAATACACATCCACATATAGTCCAAGTGTCTCTGCTCTTCTATAGACGAGATCTATCCTTATCTTCAATAAGATAGAAGACATCTAATACGTGCTAGTCTAATCGTACTATTAATATCATGTTTAATAGCACATACGACTAGAGACATTTATGTATCAAACCTTTTAAAGTGAGTCTAGATCTCATCAACCATAAT
Source organism: Gentiana straminea (assembly GCA_036785695.1). Taxonomy (NCBI): domain Eukaryota; kingdom Viridiplantae; phylum Streptophyta; class Magnoliopsida; order Gentianales; family Gentianaceae; genus Gentiana; species Gentiana straminea. The sequence goes on from JAVUPR010000019.1 coordinate 1,359,583, forward strand.
CACCATTATGATTTCTCTTTCACAATTTGACATTAGCGACGTTATCATATATACAATATCATAATTGGTCCGTTAAACGAACAGATATATAATAATAGAAAGTCATTTAACATATGTATAAACATAAAGAAATAGTAAAAATGATCTGACCCGGTCGGATCCGGTCCAACCCGATTGAGTTTAAGACACTATTTCAACTCCAAGGTCCTTGATTGTAAAAGCATCACGTAGAAGATTCTTCAGGTTTTGAATCTCTGAAATGTCTGAACTACCAACCACCATATCATCTACATATACTAATAATGCTATAAATTTCTGACCTTGGACCTTGATAAATAGGCTATGATCATTATGTGATTGGTGATAGCTAAGATCTAACAATTTTTGGGTTAGTTTGGCATTCCATTTCTTACTAGCCTGTCTGAGTCCATAGAGGGATCTTTTGAGCTTACAAACTAAGCCTTTTGCTGCTAATCCCTCAGCTGCTTTCATGTACACTTCCTCTTCTAGATCCTCATAAAGAACCCTGCCCCGCCACCCAACATTACCTCATTCTACCCTACCACAACATCTTACCCCTCATCATCCACTATTATTCAGTGTGTCATCTATTATAGAATTCCTTTCATTCCATTATTTTACGTTTCTAATGCAAGAATGAAATGAATCCATTACATTTCTACGAAACAAACGTGTGAGAATAGTGACTTGGATATCAGAAAATCATCCTAAAGTCACCCTCTATACCTGTAGATGTGCATTTATTTTGCAAGTTTCACCGAAGTTCGTCTAGAGTTCTTCCGGAAAAACTCAATTAATCAATCACATGTTTTCACATAAACAAAATCCATTTGAATTAGATAAATTTTTTAGGGCTGAATTAGATCACTTTTTTTTTTCCTCTTCTTTTTTACCCACCAAAGGACGAAAGATTTTATTAAAAACTTAATGGTAACCAGATTACAACAAAACTAGCTCTCAACTAGACTAAACACCCAGTATACTACTAGACCACGACCCAGTACATCACTGGACTACGCCCAGCACAAGGCTGGACAACAACATGAAAGAGCTCTAACCAGACCAAGATACAACAAGGCCAAGTAGTAGATTAGAGTGAGGTGTGTTGTGCAAAATTGAATAAAAATATTCATCAGATAAATGGGTGCTCAGACAAAGGGGCCTCAAAACCAATCCAATACTTGATAGTACGACAAAACACTAAGAAACAGGTACACATACAAACAACAGACAATAGAAAAAAAAAATCTGTACACCGCCGGAAAAGATGTATACCACCAAAGCCGTCACTTGATACCAGCAAATCACCCCCTAAAAGGTAAGACAACAAATAGATCTGGAATAAAACCATTGTGCAAACACCATTGCACTGCTAGAGCCAAGCCACACTGACGAACCCGCCTCAGAATCAATGAAGGCGACCCAGATCTGGTCCATACCACCATGTGCTAGCAAGAACTTGCAGAGAAAGGTGGAAGGACGAGCTAAAGCTCATGAAAGGTTGAGGAGGAAAAGCATCGGCCAGCTCTAAAGAGCCCCAGCCGTCGTCCTCCTCTGGTAGCAAAAGGAAAGAAGTTCAAAATCAGACACCGGAGAAGAGAGAAACAGACTGAGCTGCGAGAAGAGAGGGGAATGAACGAAAACAGAAGAAACGGCATAAAAACAAAGGAAAATGCCACCTCCAACTGGTCACCGGAAGGGCAGAGGAGTAGGTCAGTAAACAGAAATCAATGAAAGAAAAAAAAATGTTGAGAAAAAGAAAAGAGAACCGTCTCAAATCGAGATAATTATTGAAGGAAACAAAAGGACATTGGTTTCCAAAAAAATTCAAAAAACAAATTATAAAAAACAAAAAACAAGAGAAGGTATCGAATTCAAATTTTCAAACTGATTCACGGTCAGGGTGAATTACCCTAGCGTGAAAACTCACGTGACAGTGGGTCCTCCGTTTAAATCGATGACAGATGGCTTTGGGATCTAATCCAACGGCTGAGAATCCGGCGTCAGGTTTAAGCTATCATTTCAGCCCTAAACCTTTCCCTTCAAAAACCCTTCTTTCCCCTCACAGTCTTTCCAACATTTGGTCTCTGTTTTCTTTCGATCAGCGTGAAGTTTCCGCAATTTTCCTTCCTCCAAAACAGAGAAAAATACTAGCTTCAATCGGATGGTAAGCATTCCCGATCTCAACTTTTTGTTTGAGTTTTTTGATTTTTTTTATATTATTAATCTAAGGATTTTGAACTGCTAAGTTAATTTGATTCTTTGTCGTTCTTGTAGGCGTTGCCCAGTCAACAGACTGTGGATTATCCTAGTTTCAAGCTGGTAATCGTAGGTGATGGTGGAACAGGTAATGAAAAGAAACCTTTTTGTGATTTTCTCTTCGGCAGTGGCTATTTAGATGTTGAGATGCTTTCAATTGTTTGGCTGTTTGAATGTCTTTTTTTTTTTTTTTTCTGTTGACTGATTATTTGTTTTTATAGGGAAAACTACGTTTGTGAAGAGGCATCTTACCGGTGAATTTGAGAAGAAATATGAGCGTAAGCACACTGTTTAATTATTTTCTTAGAAATGAGGTGGGTGTGTGCTTTTGTTTCTGATTTTCCGATCATAATTATTGAATTTTTTGTGTTTTGCGAACAGCCACTATTGGTGTGGAAGTTCACCCCTTGGATTTCTTCACCAATTGTGGGAAGATTCGGTTTTATTGCTGGGATACTGCTGGTCAGGAGAAATTCGGTGGCCTGAGAGATGGATACTAGTAAGTGATGCATCCGAACTTGATTTGCTTACCATTCATTTGAGTGCAATTGTTACACCTGACTTGTCTAGGTTTGAGATTTGCAGTTGTTATTCTTGTGTTCAAATGTGAAGTGGATATTTGTCCTCCGTTTGCAAATGTGTTATTTTGTCTTTGATCTGTTTAATGGTGTATGTGTTCATATATCTGCCTATTAAAGTCAAAGCTGAATCATTGATATGTGTAAGGTCCTCAAAGACACATTACATAGACTGGTTTTGCAATTAGGTGAATGATAATTGTGATTGTGCATATGTGGGGTGCCAGCTTTGTATGCTTACTACCTATTTTGGGTGTTGTTTTGGTTAAGCCATGATTGCACATCACCAGCTCTCTGTCTTTAAGTATATGGAAATGAACTTTGGTAGCCTATTTCCTCCACTGCTACATGTTCCCTTAAACACCCATTGAACAATATGACAGCCTATAACTGTCATGAGGGTGGAAGATTCTTGCAGTGGTGGTTTTGGTTTTTGTCTTCGGTGCTGTGTGTTTCTTGTATTCAAAGATCATTTGAGGAAAGTCGGTATAGCTATTTGATTGAAGCGTTTTGCAACCGAAGTCAAATTTGCTTGTTTCGTAGATGCAATTGTGCTGTTATAGGTGAACTTGTGTGTGTTTCTGGTCTATTTTTGTTGTGAAGTAAGGATTTTTTGTGATATTGTTTCTTTTTATGCAGCATCCATGGACAATGTGCTATCATCATGTTTGATGTCACAGCTCGGTTGACCTACAAGAACGTGCCCACGTGGCACCGTGACCTTTGCCGGTGTGTTTCTAGTTATATATCCTTTTAACGGTCTGAAGGTCAAGTATATCCGTTTCTGTATCCAAGTTTAATGTTTTTGGGGCCTATTATTATTTCCAGGGTGTGTGAAAATATCCCCATTGTACTATGTGGGAACAAGGTTGATGTGAAGAATAGGCAAGTGAAGGCAAAGCAGGTTACTTTCCACCGGAAAAAGAATCTGCAGTACTATGAGATATCTGCAAAGAGCAACTATAACTTCGAGAAACCTTTCCTATATCTTGCAAGGAAGCTTGCTGGGTACGATTTTGATTATTTATTAATAACAGTGAAATCGTCCTTCATCTATATATCGAATAAATATGTAGTGAATTGAAATGTTTTTGAGACGTTGTTGTTGATAATTATAACAGGGATGCTACTCTGCATTTTGTGGAGTCTCCTGCTCTTGCACCACCTGAAGTGCAGATTGATATGGCGGCACAGCTACAGTAAGCTCTTTCTGTCCTTTTTTCTTGATTGGAAATTGATATTGCCACGTATACAGTCTAATTTACAAGCGTGTTAACGATATCATGGTAGTTTTCAAAGTGTGTGGTTGTGACAGGCTGTTTCAAGGCTTCCTAACCGTGATTTTTTGTTTCCTGTTTTGCAGACATGAGGCAGAACTACGTGATGCTGCAAATCAACCTCTTCCAGATGACGATGATGAAGCATTTGAGTGATTTGTTTTAAAAGATGACATGTACTGAGTGAGGAGGAGGATTGAGTGTGTGTGTACTTGGATTATGAAGTTTAGTTTTTATGGAGAATTTTTCCTCCATTATGAATTATTAGGGCTTTTACCTAATGATATGATGGTTTTTATTGAGCAAGCATTTTGGCTCTTGTGTTTAGAGTTTTTTTTGGGGTTTGTTATGGCGGTTTGCTGCGGATGAATCTGTTTCGAAGCATTTATCTTGATTCACCAAAATTCTATTGCCAATATATGTTTCTTTCTCTATTCCTCTTAAAAAGCCCACCCTTTTTGATAATTTTACATAAACCACCCCTTTCGAAACAAAGATGGAAAGAGCCGATGGTTAAGTTGAGGTCCTGTGACCATGAGCTCACGGGTTCGAGTCCTTATAATCCATCCTCTAAATAAGGTAGGTTTGTTTGAAAGAAACAAGATGGACCTATAACCATAGACCAAAGGACATGTTAGAGAAGACATGGTCTAGTTGTTAAGGACTTGGGTGTCGTAATAATATCTGGATCGGGAATTGGAGTGTGGAGGTTCGAATTTCGTAAAGGGAGAAATTCTTTCAGTTTCTTGGAATAATAAAGCAACCCATCACTCTGAGCTACTAGGTTACCTCCACTCATTCCGTGGGATAGGAGAGTGGCTCTTTTCGGTTAGGGTTTAACCGTTTTTTTTAAGGACACGTTAGAGAAATCGTACGAGTAATGTTTCCTGTCAATGTCATTAGTCTTTGACATCAAAATATGTGAAATTTTGACCTTGGCAAATTGAGGACTCGAACTTGAATTAATACCAGAAAACACAATGACCTTTTTTTTTTCGTTAACTCAAATTCAACCTCTATTTATGGTAGGGTTATATTTGTATCAGATGTTATCATAATTGATACAGTACTTCATCTATTTCGAAATATTTGAGGCAGTTGTCAAAAACACGCGTATTAAGAAAGTGATTTAATGCTATGACTTTTCGTATGCAATGACTAAAAAATCCTATGATACAATTAATACAGTTTTCTTTTTAATTTCTACCCTAGTATTAAATAAGGGTAAAGTTGAAAAATTAGCAATAAATGATGTTTTGAAAAATATTATGCCTCAGTTATTTTGGAACAAAAGTTTTTTGACAACTGCCTCATTTATTTTGGAACGGAGGGAGTAACAATTATTTCGTTTTTCTATACGTATTTTTTAAACAAGAATGATGTATCACACGTACCTTTGTTGATACGTAATTTCATTGTTTCCTTTTAATGCTAAATAGTTAAACGTATTTTTGGAATAAGGTAAGATATGATTCACGTCCTGGTTTTTCATAACTAATAATACATCACAATACTTGTTAAAGACAAAGGAAAAAAGATTACAAACAACCCAACATGTTTCATGTTCCAAACACCAATTGAAGTTCTTTTAACATCTTCAATTGACACACATTTCGAAAGATTATTGACACAAAAAACTGTCATTCTCATGGCAGTTTAGTGGACAGTTGTCAACAATCTTTATGGATTTCAATGGGTGCATGAAATATGTTTCATAGTAAATGCTCTTATCTCTTTTGTCAATGTAATATTTTTTGTGTTTTCCTCTCTAGAGGTGGGGTGGGGGTGAGGCGGGGGGGTGTAGTTAGAGTTAGAGTGTGTAAAGTTTTTTTAGGGTGATGTGGATTAATGATTAGTTAGAAAATTTATTTTTCAGAGAGGACGGTGGCCAGCAGGCAGCGGACAGATCAGTGCAGGTATTAAATATATTTTATTCGGCAACGTTATATGCATAAGTTTTTACTAAGTTTAATGTGAACGTGGATTTTTCCTAATATGTTGTTTCTCGGGAATTACACACCCCCCCCCCCCAACCCACCCACCCACCCACCCCACCCCACCCCACCATGGTATTATTGTTGTATTGGACAATTGTTTTAAGTAAAATCTTTCTTTATGGTTTGCATTACTTAAAAATCAACTACACTCATTGGTAACTAACACACATGGCCAACACCTGTGTAATGCACAAATTGCTATCCACTAGTATGTATTATTTCACGACATTGTAAATATCCTCAATTCCTTCCTCAGCTGTTCACTATGGCTTAAGTCGTTGTGCAAGACAAAGTCTAGTTTTGGCTTTGAGTTCCTCTTGTAAGAACATAAAAGAAACATTCCACCTTCAAAAGCAGGGGCGGACTTATAGAGGGGCAAGGGGGGGCTCGTGCCCCCCCTTAAATTTTCCGAGAAATTACTAAAATAGCCTTCCTACTCGGTAATATGTTGCAATTGATGTAATATATATTATATGTTCCTTACAAAGCACAGTCTGTGTATCTGGTGTAGTGGTCCAGTGTTGATAGTGAATGCAGAAGGTTGTGAGTTCGAATCCTCCTTTCTCCTTATTTTTGGGAAGCTTTTTTATTTTTTATTTTACTCAAAGTTTACTATATTAAACTTTAGATTTTTAATTTTTTTTTACTCAAAGTTTCAACACTTATTTTCTCAAGATTTCTGAACATTTTAAAAAGATAATTGATATGACATCCGAAAATTTGTAAACTTATTTACTTTGTTAATCTTTAGATTGTTTTTTTATCGTCAATTATTAATATGAAAAACAATATAGTCGATAATCTTTTTATAATATAAACCCACAACAACTTTCACATTTGTATATTACTAAAAAAAATTTCACATCTGTATAAACATACAACAAATTTCTTATATGTATCTACGGAAAAAATAATTAAACACTTTTTCCACGACAATTAATTTTTAGAATTCTGCACCCCCTAAACTATAATCCTCGCTCCGCCCCTGTTCAAAAGCATCCTTGGCCTCAAGAGGTGTAGAAGGAAACGATACTCTGTCCGGGATCCAAACAAAGTTATCTACATTTACATCAAACACATTAAAAATCTATGTTTGTCTACGCCTTTCTAAACAACGAAGAGATTCAAGATCTCTACGCCGTTTTCCCTTGACAGCACCGGTGCCACCACCTTGTGCTTCTTGCGATCTTTCTCGACCACTCTGATTCTGTGCACATTTTTTTGTAGCGCCTACAACAATCGAACGAATACTGAAATTAGTAAATTGCAATACAATCAAAAATTGCCAACAAAAAGGCAACAACTTGCAGATTTCAACGGAATAGAAATCACGTCCACTGAAAAGAAAATAAAAAAATCAATTACTAAGATTTAAAAGCAACATTACTAAAAAAAAAAAACAGATAGGGATATTAGGGAACGATAAGTAACTACCTCATGCACAGTTGCAGACACCTTTTTTTTTTTTTTTTTTTTTTCCTTTCGAGAATAGGGATATTAGGGAACGATAAGTAACTACCAATCGCTAACACACCAACACCATGGACAAAAGGATCAAAGGAATAATGCACACAGATCCATTTTTCATTAACCCGTAACGGTAACTCTCTTATATTCGATCTCTGCATTGGATCGAAGATCCGAGTAGGGAAGAGTAGGGAAAAGGAAATACGATAAGGGTGCAACAAAACCCATGCGTCAATAAACAGTCCCTTGAAATTTAAGAATAGATTATGTAACCTCTCACCTTTCACCTTTCACCTTTCACCTTTCACCTTTCACCTTTCTCCTCTCAATCATTCTTTTTTATTACGGATCGATCAAGAAGTGATGGTGATTATGAGTAAAGATAAACAATTATCAAGTAAACAAACACAGAAACAATAATAGCATAGATTTAACGTGGTTTCCAGCAAAGTGCCGACTACTCCACGGACAAACAAAGATTGTTTTATTATCACGAGAAAGTTACAATTAAATGCAATTACAGATCGTATTTATAGCTTTGAGAATCCAACCCTAACCGACTAAACAGTCAACCCACTAAATGACTGAAATACCCCATAAGACTTCACCAAAATGGAAAACCATGCAGACGTGTTCCCTAAGTTAATACTGAGAATCATCTCAGCAAACTGAACATCACCAGGTTGATCAACCCTGCTGACTTGCCCCAGCTGAACACCAAACTTCAGCAGACTGCCCAACACTCTGCTGACCAGATCACAGTTTCTATACCAGACTTCAGCAACATAGTTTAAGTCACCATTACAAATTTCCACATTGACTTCAACTTCATGCAAACTGACCAGATGCACACCCAAGTGCCAGATTTCCTCTTTGTTTTCAGATTTGAATACCTCAGCAGAACCACCACCTTCAGCTGAGTATTCCCAGATCTAGATTAACAGCTTTGGATATTCAGCAAGTCCAGACACAACTGAAACTTGCTTCTTGGAACTGGTTTAGTGAAGATATCAGTAGGATTGACATCAGTGCTGATCTTTTCCAATTTAACCCCTTTTCTCATTCCTCAGAAAATGGTACCTAACATCAATGTGCTTGGTTCTCTCATGATGAACCTGATCCTTAGCCAAACATATTGCACTAAGACTGTCACAATACACCCTGGCTTGATCTTGATTCAAACTTAGATCATTGACTAGCCTCTTTAACCAGATTGCCTCCTATGCTGCTTCTGTCAGTGCCATATACTCTGCTTCAGTAGTAGATAATGTCACTGTACTCTGTATAGTTACCTTCCAACTTACCACAGAACCACCCAAAGTAAACACATAACCAGTCATTGATCTTATGTTGTCCACATCAGCAGCATAATCAGAATCACAGGGAGTAAACACATAACCAGTCATTGATCTTATGTTGTCCACATCAGCAGCATAATCAGAATCACAGTACCCTGTGACACAACATTGAGTACCACCTCCATAGATGAGTCCAATATTAGATGTACCCCTAAGGTACCTAAATATCCTCTTTAGTGATTTCCAGTGTTTCTTCCCAGGTTGAGCCATAAATCTGCTGACAACATTGACTGCCTGAGCCTAACCAGGCCTAGTACAGACCATGGCATACATTAAACTTCCCGCTACACTAGCATAAGGAATTTTGACATGTATTCTTCCTCCTCGGCTGACTGTAGAGCATACACTATAGACAGATTTAGATTTGATGCCATTGGAGTATCTATAGGTTGGCTGATGACATGCCAAAATACCTTTCCAATATGCCCCTGTTGAGATAAGAAAAAAAACTTCCCTTGCTTCCTTCCATCCCCAGAATTTTCTTTGCATTCCCCAAATCCTTCATCTCAAATTTAGCCTTGAGCAGATTCTTCAGATCTTGAATATCTGACTTGTTGATCGCGTGCAAAGCACTTACTAGCAATAGGACTAGGTCTATCGTAGTAGGGTACTGGCAAATCAAGGTCGATCCCACAGAGACTCGTATGAATGTCTAATTATCAAGATTGAGCTTGTCACGATAACGGTCTACGACCAACTATAATATAGATAGTAGTAAATTGTGTAACAATCAACTAACAAGATTATGCAAGTTCAACGGAGTAAACTAGAGTTTCTTATGTATTAGTTCAATTATGAGTAATTAGTTATTCCCTCCACACATGCAACAGTCCTCCTCATTGGTGAATTTATTCATTGTTCAGCTACGGGTACAACTCCTAACCCTATCTACTCCGACAATGGCAGTAGACAATCTATACGCAAGCTACCCTCCTTAATTGGTCCGTAATAGCCCATACGCATAAAGAACTAGAGCTGTCGATATTGAGCACTAACTCATACCGCAAACCCGTCTAGACAGCTGTCGACATTGACCAACACGTTCCTAAGGTCCATTCTAGATAATGTCCAAACATAGCACTTCACTATTCGTATTTCATGCTAGTTTACGCTGACATGCAAATAGTTGATCAGGCTAAAAACATGTAGATTAAATCTATCGATCAACGTAGCTGGCGCCGATTATCATGAATTAGCTAGTAATTTACTATGTATTCAGATCTAGCGATTTAGACCGTCGCAGATCTGAAGAACTCAACTACTATTCCATGATTACTTCACCAACGAATCAGATCTATAATACGTGGGGTAAAATAAACTAACTACTACATAATTAAACTAAATAAGCAATTAAAACATACTAGTCGAATAGAACAACGATAGATCTACATCTTGGAAAAGACAGAAAATCATACCCTCGAAGACGAGTGTAGATCTCCTTTGGATCTCTCCCTAGGCGGCGACTCCGTCGTCTCTCCGACCAAAACTCATAAAATAAATAAAAATAAAGAACAATGAGCTTTTATTGCATAATACTTGTAAATTGTATGGTACATTGTGTTCTGAGGCGAAGCCTCTTATTTATAGCTATCTAAACCGACTTAGAAACATCTAGTTCGACCCCTCGTCCAAGAAAACGTGTTTCGGAAGGATCTGGATCCTCGGTAAGTCGGCACCGCCTCCCAGGTTACCGGGGGTACTTTTGTCTTTTTTCTTCAACCGACTTAACTTGGATGCTTCTGGAATACCCTAGGCCCATCCTTTTAATTCAGTCCACTCCAGATTCGTCCATGATGCTCAGCCCAAATATTTCGTATCCTGAAAATCATCAAATAATGCATGAAATAATATCAAAACAGGGAAAATAAACGCTAAGTGCTGATATCTCGACTCACGAACCCGACATATGCTATTCAACTCAAATGGTTCATATTTATAGGTCGAAACAACTATTTTTAGCTCATAATGGATAGAATATTGATGCCGTAGGATAGACTATTTTAACCGTCATCACTTGTTCACAGCAGCTATCAGCATATCATCCACATACAGAACCAGATAGATGACTGAACCATCCTTCAGCTTGTTGTGATAAACATAGCAATCATATGGACTCCTACAATAGCCCAACTGAATCATATAACTGTCAAACTTCTTGTACTACTTCATTGAGGCATATTTAAGTCTATACAAGGACTTCTTCAACTTGCAAACAAACCCTTCCTTACAAAGAACTTGGAACCCTCTGGCCGAGTCATATATTTCCTTATCTACATCTCCATGTAGAAAAGCTGTCTTCACATCTAATTGCTCAAGTTCAAGATTCTGATGTGCCACTATTGCTAACAGCACCCTGATGGAAGTGTGTCTGACTACTAGTGAGAATATCTCTTCAAAGTCTACCCCCTTTTTCTGACTGAACCCTCTTGCAACCAAACATGCCTTATATCTGATTCCCTCAGCAGATGTCAATCCTTCATTTTTCTTGAAGATCCATTTGCAGCTGACCACCTTTCTATCATGTGGTTGTTTGACTAGATCCCAAGTCTCATTCTTCTGAAGTGACTCAATTCTTCTCCCATTGCAGCAAGCCTTTGAGATGCCTCTGAAAATGCCACAACTTCCCTGTAGGTGTTTGGTTCAAAGTCATCCACTTCTTCAGCTACCTGAAGTGCATATCCAACCGTATCTTCCTCAAACCCATACCTTCTCGGGGGTGTAAGATTGGTCTTTCTATCCCTGCTGAGAGTTATACCCTGATGACCAACTTCACTTGTTTGAGTATCTGCTGACTCATGTTCAGCAGGCTGGTTGGATTCAACTCTGGATCTGCTAAGTGTTGACTATTCCCTGCCGATTCTTTCAATTCAGCATATTCCACGTGAAGCTCCACCTGTTTGTCAACCTTCTCAGTTTCAGATCCAATTTCAGATTCAGATGTGGCCTTCACAGATGAGTTAAACATAGAGTTTTCATCAAATACTACACTCATGTTGAGTGTAACCCTATTTTCAGCTAATGACCAGATTCTATACTCTTAACTCCATCTCTATACCCTACAAAAACTCCCTTCTTGGCTCTTGGTTCTAGTTTACCTTCACTAACATGATAGTAGATTGTACTTCCAAAAACCCTTAGCCCTGAGTAATTTGCAGGTTTTCCTGACCAAACGTCAAGTGGTGTTTTGAGTTTGATCACAGTGTGAGGCCCTTATTGATTAAGTAGCATGCTGTGCTGACAGCCTCTGCCCAATATCTTCTTGCCAGACCAGAATTAGAGAGCATGCACCTTGCCCTCTCCAGAAGAGTTTGATTCATCCTTTCTACAACATCATTTTGCTGTGGAGTATCTTTTATAGTATGGTGCCTGACAATGCCATCATTCTTGCAGAATTCATCAAACTCAGACCAACAGAATTCCAGTCCATTATCAGTTCTAAGTCTCTTGATCTTCTTCCCTGTCTGATTATCAATTCCTTCTATTGCTTGAAGTGCTTGAATGCTTCACTCTCGTGCATCATCATAATTACCCAAACCATCCTTGAATAATCATCTATAAAAGACACAAAATATCTGTGACCACCCAGTGACTCCACCCTTGAAGGTCCCCAACAATCAAAATGGACATAATCAAGTGTCTCTTTTGTGATGTGAATTGCTTTTGGGAACTTGCTCATATGTAGCTTCCCAAACACACAGTGTTCACAAAATTCCAGCTCCTTGACCTTACGTCCCCCATGTAGATCATACTTAGACAGAATTTGCATATCTCTCTCACCCATATGACCCAATCTCATATGCCACAACTTGGTCAGTTGTGACTGGTGAACCTCTGATAATGCTACAACAGTAGAACCTGATACAATAGACCCTTGTAGTATGTATAATGTCGCCTGCCTGATACCCTTCAGAATCATAGATGAATCCTTACAGACATTCACCACTCCACCTTCATCCCTGAACTTGAACCCTTTGCTGTCTAGAAGACAAAGTGATGTCAAATTCTTGGCCATCTGTGGAACATGCCTAACCTCCTTCAGTGTGCATAATTTACCATCATGTGTCCTTAACTAAACTGATCCAATCCCAACTACTTTGCATACCTTGTTGTTAGCCATAGCAATATGGCCCCCATCCACCTGTTGATAAGTTGAAAACCACTCCCTATTAGGACACACATGATAAGATGCCAAGTGTCCAGAATCCACACATCATTGTGCCCTGCTGACTCTGAAACTGCTAAGGCCAGATCTTCTTCAGAGTTGGTGTCTTGTTCTGCCAAAGCAACAGTACCCTGCTGAGTACGCTGCTGCTTTTTCCTTTTTGGACATTCATTTATCCAATGTCCATGCTCCTTGCAGTAATTACAGACATCCTTAGCCTTAGGATCATTGGTACCCTTCTTGGATTTCTTCTTTCCAGGATTACCCGATCCTCTGCTGACTCCACTGGCCACCAACCCAGCCGAGTGATTGTCTGTACCAGAACCAGATGCCTTATGATGTAGCTCTCGAGCATGGAGTGATGATCCCACATCCTCCAATAACACTGAGTCATTCCCAACAATAAAGGACTGCACAAAGTTCTCATATGATGCAGGCAATGAGACAAGTAGAATCAATGTTGCGTCCTCATCTTTAATCTTCACATCAATAATCCTTAGGTCAAGCAATATTGTGTTCAGCTGATCTAGATGATCCCTCATTTGAGTACCCTCATGCATCCTTAAACTGAATAGACGTTGCTTCAATAACAACTTGTTGGTTAAAGACTTTGTCATGTACAAACTCTCAAGCTTGGACCACAACTTCTCTGTTGTGTCCTCTTCAGCAACCTCTGTGATAATATCATCTGACAAGCATAACATGATTGTTGAATGTGCTTTTTCCTCCAGACTGGCTCTCTCAGAAGCACTTCCTTCTGTTGATTTAGACAAGGGACCACATAGTCCTTGTTGTTTCAACAAAACACGCATCTTGATCTGCCACAGACTAAAATTGTTTCTTCCTATAAACTTGTCAATTTTAACATTTAAAGCAGACATCTTTCCTCACCAGAAAAGCTTGCGTTGATCTCAAATCCTAGTGTCAATTATGACCTTGGTGCCAATCAACCTTGCTTCAACAGATAAACATATTTCTTGATTAACCTGGACGCTCCGATACCAGTTTGTTATTACGGATCGATCAAGAAGTGATGGTGATTGGGAATAAAGATAAACAATTACCAAGTAAACAAACATAGAAACAAGAAGAACACAGATTTAACGTGGTTGCCGGCAAAGTGCCGACTACTTCACGGACAAACGAGGATTATTTTATTATAACGAGAAAGTTACAATTACATGCAATTACAGATGGTATTTATAGCCTTGAGAATCAAACCCTAACCGACTAAACAGTCAACCCAGTAAATGATTGAAATACCCCAGAATGACTTCACCAAAACGGAAAACCATGCAGACGTGATCCCCAAGTTAATACTGAGAATCATCTTAGCAAATTGAACATCAGCAGGTTGATCAACCCTGCTGACTTGCCTCAGCTGAACACCAAACTTCAGCAGACTGCCCAACACTCTGCTGAGCAGATCACAGTTGCCATACCAGAGTTTAGCAGCATAGTTTAAGTCACAATTACAATTCTTTTTATTTTTATGTTTTTGGTGTTTTGTTGCTTTCGTTGCTGGATCTACCGTCGGTGGTTCAATAAAAGATGTTGCCATGGTGGTTGTCTTCTCTTCTCCGTTTGGTGGCTTTGCATGTGGTTAGTCTGTGTTCGAGTCTCTGATCGAAGACTGTTTATGAACCTTTTAGTTTATTTCCCGTCTTTTTTCTTTGTTTTGGGGGCTTCACGGTCGACTTCCATGGCGTCAGATGGCTGACTATGGTGGCGCGTGGAGGTGGCAGTTGTTGACGGCGGTTTTTTGGTGGTAGGTGGCATGTTGTTTGCTTTTCCGGGAGGAGATGTCATCTTTTAAGGGCTTTTTTTGTTCCATATGATGGCGGTGGGTGACGGAGCTTAGACCAAAGAGGGTCTTTAATGGTGTTTGTCGTTTGTCTCTAGTTTTCGGATCGATTCCATACTCGTCGGTCAATACGGTTGCTGCTAATTGGTTTCGGTGGTGTTGGTCTTTTGGGTTATGGAGGTCCACAATAAGACAGATGTTGTCCATTTTCTTCTCTGACCAAGTCAAATACTCTACAATGAAAAAATATTCGGTGTGTTTGGGGTTCACCCCATGTTTTCCTTTCGTTTATTTATACGGTTGTGTCCGGTAGCAGCTAGTAATATTCAGGTGGTTTTTGTCCGGTTGTAACTTTGTTTTGTTGTTATTTTAATAGATTTATTTTGTTCAAAAAAATTAGCCCATTTTATGAACCAAGAGGGCCTTATTAAAAATCCCTTGCTCCATATAATAAAAAAACAAAAAAAAAGCAAAAAAAAAAAACCTTTTGCAGTTTTCCCCACTTTGTGATAAATGTTGACAATAAGAGGGAAATCGATACGAAAAGGAATGCAGTGACATCAACTTGAGATTCTGACATTTCACATTTTTCTTGCCGCCCTTGTAACTTTACTCTAAGTTTACCTCAAATCACCCTTTGAGTATGTAAAACCCACACAGAATAGCCTCATATCTCAACAATAAATTATGCCTATCATTTCCAAAGATTTATGTCACTTGGTACAAAGGAGATGCTCTAATATATGCCACTTGGTGAACCTTCCTACATGCACCATAAAATATCTCATGTATAGATCATGTATAAAATATCTCATGTACAGGGGGGGGAAATGCACACACACACATGAAAAAGAAAAAAAATAAAAATACCACAAACCGATTTTTGCACATCCAGACGGGTTTTGATAACTTATTCATCAAAAGTCAAATTTATATAGGCAGCGTGCTTTTACGCACACAAAACAGTACAATGTTTTGCACAAATTTTTCAAGGCATAGATAATTCTTTTGCTGGAACAAAAGGGATGAAGAAAAAGCTAAGCTCTAGGCACGAGCACACACCTCTTTGACAAGGCACAGAGATTCAGTACATTATTTTTCTTAAATAAGTGATGAAAAACAATAAAAATAGAGTAAACCAGGCAAAAAGAAGGAAATCCCAGCTTATGGAATGGTTCTCTGGTAAAGAGGCAGTGCTCCTAGACATTCACGTTCAGCATTCTCCAATTTCACCTGAACAAATAAACGTAATCTAAGTAACTATACCACAACACGAACCCTCCTGATAAAGTTGCAATAATCCAAGAAGAAAACACAGATAACGCAATAATTCCTCATGACCAAGTTCAGCAGAAAATTTTCACCAGATCATAGGAAAAACAAGACAAAAACAAGTGTTTGAACAAGTACAAACAAGCTAGACTGCAATATTACATGGGAAAAGGCACATCAAATAGGATATAATGAAGGTACAGGAACTAAGCATCAATCATATGCTTAATTCGTTACGCAAAAAACGAGGACACTAGGCACAAAGGTTTTGGGGACCGAATTCTGTGATAGAGGGATTGCAAGTATAGTGATTTTTCTTTATCTAGGTAATAATCATAATGAGATACCCACAGTTATTATTAGAGGAGTCGAAGAATCACAAATAACCCCACAAAAAGAAGACTCAAATTTGAGACGTAAACTTAACATTGCTATCAAAATCAAACCTTATGAAGCCCTACTTTTCTTGCAAAATTTATTGCCCAACAATTGAAGAACAGGGTTTCATTTCGAAAAGGAAAAAAAAAAAAAAAAAACTATTGAATTAACTTAACAAGCACATACAAGAGGCATTCAGATTCAACTTTAAGATTGGAAAGAGGAAGGATATGCGTAGTCGATGATAAAGAAAGGGAAAAACAAGGGAGAAAAAAAGGAAAGGAGACGAAAAGGCAAAACAAAGAGGTGAAAGGCAAGGGGTAGTTTACAATACCCAATTGCATTGACCAACCATATCGAATATTGATCTCGATCCCACATGTGAGATTAATTCTTTACGGCTTAGCTGATTATCACATTTGTTGAGCCCAATCAACAAACTAATACTTGAAAGGATAAAAGCCCATGAATTCCTCTGGTGCAATTAGACTTCTTTCCCTAAATTGATCCCACAAATCCATAAAGGACAACATTAATTTTTGCCACTATACGTTAATTGGTTCACTTTAAATCTCTATATGTTTGGGGAAGAGTGCATGCAATACTTATATACTTCAAGTTATATCCAATATATTTGTTTAGAATTTGAATAAATGGGACATGTCATGCCCGCAGATCCAAATAAATTAACAAAGTCCATGAGTCCTGATGTTTGTACATGAATAATCTGGTACTCCAATGCCTACTCATACCAAAACTTGAAAAACTATGCAAAACAGCCAAAAAGCATACTTTTATAGTTATGTTCTGCTACACGCCTCTTAGCATAGCTGGTTGTGGTGGTGGTTTTTCCTGAAACCTATTTCTAAGAATAAAAGTCATAGTAACCTTTGTTTGGACAGCTATCCTAGAGTGGTACTTGCTCAGGATAGGACCATTATAAACTTAGAGAGAGAGAGAGGTATTAGCCAACAGTTATTCCATGCTGCTCTAAAAATGGACAGACAAGGATCCATTTCACTGAATTGTGATTTGTGAAGCGCATGCAGGTGACTCATGCAATGTGACTATTCTGTATTAAAGTAAATGGGTTATGTCTACATAGGTAAAGGCAGATTTGGAATGTCGTACGGAAACAAAGTAGTGGAAACAAGCTCAGAAAATTTGTGGTAAAACTGGAAAGAGAGGAAAATATAAAATTTTAAACAAGTGAAGTTCCCTTGGACTGAGATAATACTGAAATTTCTTTAACATTTATCTTGAGTGAAGCATGCCGTCTATTGTGGTGTGTGTGTGTGTGTGTGTGTGTGTGTGTGTGTGGCGTGAGGGGGAACCTTCTACACCTATTTTCAGTTTCATGCAGTATGCAGTTGTGAAGTTTCGGTACTCAGATTTGTCCATCTAGCTTCGCGATTGACATGATTATAAGCAAAAGTGAAGGGTTCATTTAAACTGGCATGCACAAAAGTACAAGGACAAGAAAAGGCTCTTGTCCCTTTAGGCCCAATCTAGGGTGAAGATTAATGTAATGTACACAAAGTAAGGTCAATTAAAGAGAAGGGTTGGTTGGGTCAAGACACTCAGTACACAGGAGAGAAACCAAACAAAGAGCAGCTAGGAGGTACTGAAAGAAACCACACAAACAGAAAGTCGGGTAAATTTATCCAAACAACAGTTGACAGGTACAGAAACATCCATGACATTCATGTGCATTGTTTAATAGCAGCTAGGAGGTGCAGATGCAGCTCCACGAGAAAACATAATTGCACGGAGGGGGAAAAAAGAAAAAGGGAAACACTCACAGGATGCAGCATAAACAAGTCATACCCATAGTTGGGTTGCTTAATATATAAATAAATAAAAGATGGATCAAGAAATCCAAAATAAAGCAGTTGATGGGTACAGAGACATCCATCACATGCATATGCATCATTTCAGAGTAGCCAGATAATGCAGATAAGGAAAAACAAAAAAGAAATACTTACATGATGCAGCATCTCCTGCAGATAGCTTCTAAATGGAGTCTGCTGTGCCTGTAAGGTAGCATACAAGAAACATATAGCTGGGTTACGATTAAACGACTGTAAAAGGAAAGAAGAAGAATTCAAGTTCTGAAAGGATTCGGCTACATAGTAGCCTAGTAGGTGAATGAATTTGGCATTGTCCACTCAGACACTGTTAATGGATGTTATCATGACTAGGGAATGTGAAAATAATCTCACTAAATTATGCCGGAAACAACAATTACCAAAAGTTCTTGCAGAGATACTCTCAAAGGAACCAATGTCTTTATTACAAACGCAAAAGGTTACAAAACCAGTCCGAGTGATGGTAAACTAATGTTAGCAAATCTAGCGCACAAAGAAGAGTTTAATATAGAAACAGCTTAATAATTGGACAAAAAAAAAAGGCTAGGCCTGTTAAAACAGAAACCAACAAACATTGGCAATTCTGCTCAATCAACAAAGACAAATTATGATACAGAAGTGCGAACACATCCTTGCTGCTTAATTTCTCCCTTCTTCCACGAATAAATTCCTCTTCTTTTTTTTGCATACTATTCATCTTCACTTATCATATCAACGAGCTTATTACATATAATCTGCTTTTCTCAGCTAAAAGCCATTATGGCATACTCTCTTCACAACTTTTTCTCAACAATTCGAATTCCATGCATCACCCTTTAAACCATCATCCCTCACTAAGCCAAATCTACTCACCCCCTAATTCTGTGTAACTAATTAGGCGCTAAGAGCCAGGGAAATGAACACGAGCCGAGCTCATTCTCTATATAAATACCTGTATCAATTAGACAGAGATATTTTACAAGGCTAATTTCATCATTTCCTCATATATTACCTGGAGATCTTCAGGGAGATACTGGTGCTTCATTGACAGATCCATGGCGCGCTTAAGCCGCAGGTTCCTTGCATCCACGATCTCTCTCGGGAGCCGATTCAGAGCCTCCTTGATATCAAGATCGTAGTATTGATCATATAAATCATCATATCGAAGACCTTATAAAAACCAATTCAATCTCCATTTCAGAGAAATACACAACAAATAATAACATGAAAATCGAACAGGAAAACAAAAGAACATACCGTAGTTACGGAGATTCCTTTCGATAGATTTCTTGTGCCAAGCGGCCAATGGATTCTTCTTTGGATCTGTCAGCCACCGGGAAAATTTCGACGCCATCTTCAATCCAACGTTTTTCTTGGCTTTTGCTCAGTGTATAAGTTCCCTTGGAAATGTCCTCTCTTTCCAACTAGTTGACTGTGAAGCATTTTATTGTGGCCACGAGGTGCCCTATCTCCAACGACGTCGTTAATTACCAGTAAATCCAGTTTTTTTTTCCTCATCAACATGCCACACAAAATACAAGTACTCCTTCCGTCCCAATGTACGAATAGTTATCGATATTTTTAGCGGTGGTTTGTCATAAATATTAGAAGCAATTATTAAAATATTATTTAACTATTATTAATACATTACTTGTATAGTAATAAAAAATTTAGATTATTATTAGTAAATTAATGGATTTTAATGGTAAGATAGAGAAAAGAAAAATAAATATTTCATTCTAAAATGATTTATATTATTGAAAAAAAAAAGACAGAGGGAGCACAAACTTACAGTCTTATTTTTGACTAAAAAATATTTGAACGAAGAGATCTTGGTCTTGAGACCTCAGTTTTTTTTTGCAAATTTTATCATGGTCCGGCCACAACTGTGACATGATAGAAAAAATCCAAAAAAAAAAATTGTTTGCAGTTTCTTTGTAGGAGAGACTATTAAATATGTGGGTAGGGGGCGCATTTCTTCTTAAATTTTCTTCTATTTATCTTATGTATCCATTTTTTTGTTCTTTTTTTTTTCTTTCATTTTTACCCCCTTCTCATTTAATTTCAAAAAAAGTGAAGAAGATGATCTTCTTCGGTAGATCCCTTTTGTGCTTGTTTAGCCCCATTTATTTCGGAGGAACCCCTATTTGTGGAAATAACTATCCAAAATTGTTGTGTTGTCCCTTATTTTAAACAAGGGGAGTAAGTGTGGCGGTGTGTGGTTGGACAATGATAAAATAGCTGGTTTTTGTTTTTTGTTTTTTTAAGGGAAGATCTTTTAATTAGAACTCGGGAAAACGTGTTACAAAGAGTTCATCAATGAAAAAGCATCATAAACAAGACAATTAATCTAAATCTTCATGTAAGTTCCATGTTGGTCTCAGCTCCCTCGATCGCCGTATTGACTTCGAGAGAAGAATGTGAGATGAGGGCCGAACAACATTTGTTCCATGGAGTAGCTTGTTGCGTCAAAACCAAATACCATTGCAAATTTTTTGAAATATATTTCCGTATTTATCATGCTTCCGGGTGACTGGCTATTATTATGGAGAGAGCGACGAAGCCAACCCCTCGTATTATGTTGTGAGAAGGAGACGTACATTCCTCATTTGAGACCTCAGCTTTAATCGCTTAGGCTAAGCCCAGTTTTATGGTTTTTGTTTTATCCAAGGGATTTGTTGGTTTGCCCTCAAGAGAAAACAAACTATATATATTTTCGACATATTCCCTTTCTGCCTCGGGTTTCATGCCTCCATAGTAAGAAGGATGAGAGAGTGGTCTGAGTGCGTTTTCGGTAAATGGAGAAGGGTGGTTTCATGAAACTTTAGCACCCAGTCACTTGTACTCCGGACTTGATCCAACCATTCTTCAATATGGGACCCTTTGAACATGAAACCTCTCCACGTGAATCTTGGGCCTTGGTAGTCTATCCCCACAAGATTGCAACTCCCAATCATAGACCACATGCTCTTTACATTAGTTCCCCCGACAGGTCTCCCCCTCTTTTATCCTCTTGATCAACTACTTGATTAAAATAGCCTATAAAACACCACGAATACTTATGATGGCCGATAGACGTTTCAAATATTCCCAGAGATATGATCTCAAACTAGGAGTCGGGAAGCATAAATAAAGGAAATAACCGAAGTAATACCAGGTTTTTTGCAAACGGCCATTATTTTCAGGTGGTTTGGACTTGAAAGATGCTCCCCTGTTGTGATTAATATTACTTGTCCTTGGATTCCCATCATGTGGTGTATCCAGGGGCCCTACGTTTTTTTTAGAAGTGGCGAAAGCAGGTTAAAAAAAAATTGGGCCATGTACACAAAAAAAAAAAAAAATCGACCGAAAATACAATTTTTTTTCTAATACATTCATATACAAACATCAAATTCATAATGCAAACACAAAACATACATATATATTAATACTAAATACTAATTCAACAATGCTCTTGAAGCACATTTGGAGGCGAAATCACTAATCAATGTATAATCATCAATTTCATCAACCAATTTCTGCTCAATCGATATTATCGCTAACCCATTCAAGCGTTCTTGACTCATCGTGCTTCGAAGATGGTTCTTTATTAGCTTCAACTTTTTAAATTCCAACATCAACATTAGACCACATTACTCAATTTCAATCTTTTCACAATTTCACATCTTTCTCAAAATTCAAAAACAAAAGGACTCACTAAAGGTATATCAACAAAATATCCATGGCAAATTTAATTATTCAAATTAACAACTAATTATTAAAATTAACAACTAATTTAGTACTAATATTTAAAAAAAATTAATTGAAAACATACCTAATAATAATAGGCTTGGATTGGATTGGATTGATTGGAGTGGAGGAGGAAGCCAGGAAGGAGAAGAAGTACCTGCGCCGCCGCTGCCCTGCCCTGCCCAGCTGCCCTGTCGCTGTGCCGCCGGCGATGATGGGATATCAGATATGTATTTGGAAAGAAAAAGGCTACAGAAGTTGCCCATTCGTAAGTGTGTTTATCCTTTGATTTATGCTGATTTCCCTTATTTTTTTCCCTTTATGACTAGCTTTATTTGTCTTCAATATATAAAATTTACTCAATTTTTTTCGAATTCTTTTTATATCGCTACTTTCTTCATGAAGTAACATTTAGTAATATATAAATTGTTTTATTGGGTTGGATATTTTTTTTAAAGAATCGGGCCTATATATAAATTTTTTTATTGGGTTGGGTATTTTTTTTTTTTTTTTTTTTAAAGAATCGGGCCTACTTTTGTTATCAAAATCGGGCTTTTTAATATACGATTTTTTTTATAAATCGATCGGATTAACTCTATAAAAAAAAATTCGAATAAGCAAAACATGTACCGATTGGGCCTATCGGGATTCATTGGGCCAAGCCGACTGGCTCGCCTGGCTTGTGATAGGGCCGGCCCTGGGTGTATCCTTTGATTTCTCCGGTGGAATTGAAGGGTTTGGTTGGGTGGTTTTCTGGTTTGAAATGTCGGAGAGAGGAGGAGACACTTGCTCATACTTTCTGCCCGTCCCTGCAAAAGATGTTGGCCTCTTCGCTGCGGGCCATATTGGTGGCTGGTGTAGCAGATGGTTCCTTTCCTTTAGCTTGTTCCATGTGTGGAGTATTAGACTGTTTTTAGCTTGTGCTCCGCGAGCTGTCTCTTGGTGTTTGGTTCTTTTCGTGATTTTTAGGATCCTCTTTTCGCAACAAAGTGACATTAGGAGCCATTAGATTGATGCCACATTAGGATTCAGTACATTATTTTTCTTAAATAAAGTGATGAAAAACAATAAATATTGAGTAAACCAAGCAAAAAGAAGCAAATCCCAGCTTATGGAATGGTTCTCTGGTAAAGAGGCGGTGCTCCTAGCCGTTCGCGTTCAGCATTCTCCAATTTCACCTGAACAAATAAACGTAATCTCAGTAACTATACCACAACCCGAACACAACCCGAACCCGAACCCGAATGATAAAGTTGCAAGATTCCAAGATGAAAACACGGATAACACTATAATTCCTCATGACCAAGTTCAGCTGAAATTTTTTCAACAGATTGTTGGAAAAACGAGACAAAAAAACAAGTGTTTGAACAAAGCACAAACAAAAGCTAGACTGCAATATTACACATGGGAAAAGGCACTAGAAAAGGATATATTGAAGATACAGGAACTAAACATCTATCATATGCTTAATTTGTTACGCGAAAAACGAGGACATTAGGCACAAAGGTTTTAGAATAAGAGCACTTGCAGTAGTGTCTCTAAATGATGTTAAATCTGTATTTTAATAGATTTAACAATTCAGATTTACTTAAAATAACAATGCATTAGAGCACTCGCATCAGTGTCTCCTCACAGATTCTCTATTTTACAGACTCAAACACCACTTTTGCTCATTTTACAGAATCTTTATCAAGGGTCAACTGCATCGTCTCTAGAATAATGTATACAACATTAAATAATTAAAAATATAATAAAAAGACTATATATATATATATATATATATATATATATATATATATATATATATATATATATGATCTGTCTTTGTTCTTTGATTTTTTTTTGTTTATACAGGAAAGGTCTTTGAACATATTAAAAAAAACTAGAATTTGGCAAGCACCATTTACCATCGTGAAAATAAAAATAAAATAAAAAAGAAGAGTCAACAGAGCCAGAGGAAAACAATTGGAGAGGGAAATAAAATTGCGGCTATAGTGCATTACAGATCATATCTTTATACGGTAGATCCAGTGCAATACGTTCAGGATGATCTGTGTGATTCAGATCCGTCCTACAGATTCTAACGTTCTGTTATTTTAAGTAAATCTGAATTGTTAAATCTATTAAAATACAGATTTAACATCATTTAGAGACACTACTGCAAGTGCTCTTAGAATCTGTAGGACGGATCTGAGTCAATTGAACTCATACTGTCAGTAAAGTGACTTAAACTCTACATTTTGGTGGAACCAATCTAAAGACCCAGCTGAGTGATGGTCAGCTGAGAAGTGTATTCAATTCTGTGCATCAGTAGGGTGGAGTCTACTGAGCTTCTGTCAGCAGGGTAACTATCAGCAGGGTGATAGTCCGTCGAAATCTTGGAATACGACGGGGTCCCACATCCGATAATTACGTTATGTGACGGTATACGGTGTCATTAAAAGGAGGACACGTGTAGGGGTATTTATGGTGCATCGAGACAAAGATTCTGGCGGTTAGGGTTTAGGGATTTGTGCCTATAAATACAATTGTTGTCTCATTGTCCGAGTGTGTTGAAATCGTAAAATTCGGTGCATAATAAAATATCTCTTTTACGCCGTGGTTTTTTACCTCTCCCACCGAGGGGTTTTCCACGTTAAATCGTGTTCTTCTTGTTTCGTTTTCTCCTTTGATTGTTTATGTTTGATTGCTTCGTTTCGTTTCTTGCATCCGAAGTTATCTCCATCCGTTTTATAACAAGTGGTATCGAGCCGTGTTCGGAGAAAACGATGCACGTACGGTCAACTTCATCTTCACCAAGACCTTTAGCAAGGTTCTAGGATCTCGTGATAAAGTTGTAATCTTTAGCAAGGAAAGATGATAGCGATAAACGTAAAAATCGATAAATTTACGGAAGGAACGAGTTTTGGTCCGTGGCAAATCAAGATGCGTGCCTTGTTGAAACGAGCGGGGTTTGTGGAATCCTTTATCGACAAACCAAATACAAGTGCGACAGATTATGCCGTCTGGAAGAGAAAGCACATTCAACCATCATGTTGTGCTTATCGATGATGTTATCACCGAGGTTCTTTGAGGAAGACACCGCGAGCCAAGTTGTGGAAGAAGCTTGAAAGCCCGTACATGACCAAGTCACCGACCAACAAGTTGTTATTGAAACGAGAGGTTGTTCGGTTTGAAGATGCATGAAGGAGTCCACCGAGGGAACATCTTGACCAGTGAACACAATATTACTTGATTTAAGGAATATTGATGTTAAAATTGAAGATGAAGATGCGCCACTAATCTGTTGGTGTCATTACCGGCATCATATGAAAACTTTGTGCGATCTTTCATAGTTGAAAAGGATACGGTAGCTTTAGAGGATGTGAGGTCCGCCTTACATGCCGGGGAGCTTAGACACGAAGGCTTGGGACGGACGGTCGAGTCATTTGGGCTAGTAGCTAGCAAAGCAATAGTGGAAAAGGATATGGACGAGAAGAAGAAAAAGAAGTCGGGGTCCAAAGGTCCTAAGTCTGCGATGTCCGTAATTACATCGTAAGGAGCGGGGACATTGGAAGTCCAATTGTCCAAGGAAGAAGAAACGAGCGGGAAGGCAATTCGCACACGTAGCCTTGGCTACTGCGAGCAATACGATGAGGATCCGGTTCTAGTTGCGGGGATTCTACACACCACAATGATGTGTGGATACTTGATTCGGAGCATCCTACCATATTTGTCCAAACGGGGAGTGGTTTTCTACTTATGAGCAGATGGATGGTGGTCAAATCTATATGGCCAACAGCAAGGTTTGCAAAATTGTGGGAATTGGCTCAGTAAAGTTAAGGACAGAGGATGGTAAATATTGTACACTGAAAGATGTAAGACATGTTCCACAGATGACCAAGAATTTGGTATCTCTTAGTCTACTGGACAGCAAGGGGTTCAATTTCAAGGGTGAATGTGGACAGCTGAATGTCTTTAAAGATTCAGTTGTAGTCCTCAAAGGCATCAAGAGGTGAACCTTGTATATATTACAAGGATCTATCGTATCCGGCACCGCTCTTCTTTGTTGCATCCTCGGCAGTTCACCGGATCTCAGACGGACTCGGTGTGGCACACGAGACTTGGTCACATGGGTGAAAGAGGTATGCGATTCTTTCTTCACAGGTTTTCTTGGGGGATATAAGGTCAAGAATGCGGACTTTTGTGAACATTGTGTGTTTGGGAAGTTGTATAGAAGTAAATTCTCGGCGGGGTTGCACAATACAAAGGCAACACTTGATTATATCCATTCAGATCTTTGGGGTCCATCAAGAGTTGAGTCATTGGGTGGTCACGGATATTTTGTGTCATTCATAGATGACTATTCAAGGATGACTTGGGTGGTGATGATGAAGAACAAAAGTGATGCATTCGGTAACTTCAAGCGAGTGGAAGGCCCTAGTGGAGAATCGGTTAGGCAAGAAAATCAAGAAGCTTCGTACGGATAATGGTCCGGAATTTCACTGGACGGATTTTGATTCATTTTGTGCCGAGGGTATTGTCGGACATCACATCGTAAGGAATACACCTCGCGAGAATGGTGTAGGCGAAAGGATGAATCAAACTCTTGGAGAGGGCAAGATGTATGCTTTCTCAATTTGGTTTATCAAGGAGATTTTGGGCGAGAGGTTTGTTAAGACATCTTGCTACTTAATCAACGGGAGTCCTCACACGGGAATCAATCTCAAAACACCATTTGAGATGTGGTCGTGCAAGCCAAGCCGACTACTCAGTTCTAAGGGTTTTTGGAAGTACAGCTTACTATCATGTTAGTGAAGGGAAGTTGGAGCCAAGAGCCAAGAAGGGAGTGTTTGTGGGGTATGGTGATGGAGTGAAAGGATATAGGATTTGGTCATCAGCAGAGTCCAGAGTGATCCTCAGCAGGGATGTCGTGTTTGATGAAAATTCTATGTTAAACTCATTGTTGGGGAGATTTTGCATCATTAAAACAAAAGAAAATTTATAAAACCTATACTACCATGCAAAACTACCTCCTAACCGGCCGAATACCGGGTAGTTGCTAGTAAAGTTGGATAAGTACGGGTATCGATCCTCAGGGAATTGGGCTGTCGAATCTAACTTATTAATTCTTCTTTATTAACCTAAACCTAAACTAAAACGGAAAAGTAAAGCTGGACGGAGAGGATTGTTAATCCAAAGCCGGGAAGGATAATTGCGATCAACATAAAATAAATCTAAACTACAACAATAAATCTATCTAACGAACATGATAATGATCGAAGCGATCAAACATGGAACGAACCATAATCCACTATCCCGCAACCCTTAATTTCTTCCCTAGATTATCTTATAGTGATTTAATTCAAGTTGTGGTTTCACCTATCAAACGTATGAATTCCTACTTTCGTAGATGAATTCGCCTATCAATCTCTATCTTTCGATTTACGGAGATTAACGCATCATAAAATAAACCAAGGTGCAAGATTTTCTAGATCTAACAACCTAGACATTCAACCTATCAACTTTCGTTTGATATAGATCAAAACGTCTATTCTTTCCTATGGTGATCTCGCGTTTACACCGACTTTCGTCCTACGGTAAACATTAATAACAACATCATTCGATATAAATTGCATTAACAAATAAACGCATGGAAAGAAACGAACTTTAATTAAAAAGACTTACAAAACATCCATAGAAAGAAAATAAAAGTCAACGCAAACAGTCTCCCATGGCTGCTCCATGTTTCAAAGTTTCAAAAGATCATCATGGTCGAACAAAAGGAATGAAAGAAACGAAAAATAAAACCTAATCTAACCCCGATCACCCGAGCACAAGGCTCGGGTGATCGGCCCTGAAAACTGCTCGGAGTGGCCGCCCTTTGTTGTCAAAAGTCGGCTGAAAATAATGTTATGTTTAGGGTTCAATTCGCTGCTGTATTTATAGAATTTTCAGGTCGGTTGCTACAAGTAAAAACGCCGGACGCCCGTTTGAAGATCCGGACGCCCGTCCGCTATTTTCAGCAACAGCATCCAAACTTGTAACGCTCATATCTCGGGCCTCGTAAGTCGGAATGGAGTGATTCAAACTCCTGTAGAATCCTCTCTTCAAGCCCTACAACTCTTCTCTTGAGGTCGAGAGTCAAATCAGTTTATATCATATCAAGAACTGCGTCGGAAGGTCGTCACTACCCGGAATCCTGATTTTCCGACATTTATCTTGATTGATTTCTTTCCTTATATCTTTCAATCTTCCATAACTATGATTGATCCTTTCCAAGCACGAATTTGGCTCTCTAAAATCCTCTCTTCCATCATCAATGAGTATCTACAACAATAGGAAAACATACCAAAGCGTAACGTATTTCCAAAATAACATAAAATCATCATTTAAGCACATAATTCGTTACGTTTTGCAATTAACCTCTTAAAAACATCATTTACTAAATATTTTGATATAAAGCCCTACTTCTATGAAAATAATACATATACGGGGGAAATTGATATAAAATATATCTATAAAAATCATACAATTTGACCCTGAACAACACCCCCACACTTAAACTTTTGCTCGTCCTCGAGTAAAACAAAACAAGAACATACCATCAAGAATCCACATAACCTGACACGAGATATAGTCAAAATCATGACAAGCTAGTATTCAGCAAATCGACCTCACTCGGTGATGTGTGTGCAGAACCTACTAAACTTCCACCGATCCTCTCTTGATATAATACATCAAGCACTAACAGTTATCCGGTCAACTAAACGAAAACTTCATTCTATCTACAGCACTTACCTAACAAAAACTAATTACCAAGAACATAGTAACTAACTCTCAACTAAATTCCTTTGCTTATTACCAAGAAAATACCTTTCGGGTCTCTACTGGGTTTAGATCAACTTGACTTAAATTCCAAAAATGCGTATATTTTATATTTCCTATCGTCGCGTCTCAAAAGTATAACACACTCCCCTACATTAGAGGCAGTCACCCCGAGATCACTCAATCCCTTACATCGTCCAAGGTAAACCACACTCCCCAATTGGGGCGTATCCAAATGGACTCGAGGTGATAGTTACAAACAAAATTCCCGCAAAGAAATTCTATTCATTTATTATTTATAGATATATATATTTTTATATTTTTCAAACTCTTTGGAAACTCTCGGTCAAATATATTTCTAACACATTCAAGACTCTCAAAGTTCTCAAGAACACTAAGGTACTGAGATTCTAACTGCGAGTATAGCACAAGTTCTTAACTTTCATTAATGCTAAATAAGTGTTATTTGTATCAAGAATTAACTTCCCTTTAACTAACCGGAAACTATTCTATATTTGGCTCTTCATCTAATAGGTTCGTGAAATGAAGTTCAATTGAGTATCGACTTACTAAACCTATTCTCAGAACATGATATGACTACTGATAACAACTAAAGGTGCCAGATTACATAACTAGCATGCCATTGAAGTTACTCGGGACAAAACAAAAATTGAAAATTTCGAAAAAAATTTAGCAAATGATAGATACACATAACCAACTATCCCCTCCCCCACACTTAAATTACAACATGTCCTCATGTTGTGCAGAAAATAAAGAGAAGTAAAGAACTTAGCTGATTGTCTTCCGAAAGGGAGCAACCCTGGGATGATACGCATCACCCAGGAATGCTCGAGGATATCAGTAGATTGTGGACCATCCACCAGAAAACTGATATCGTCTAAAACTCACAAAAGCTAATGCAAATACCCTGCACTCATGAAAAAACAAAGAAATACCTCGGGGGCAAGGGGGAATAGAACATACAAAGCACAAAATAGAATCGCTTCAGATGGAAAAATCAAACAGGGAAAGTACAGAACATCGAAACGTCTAAATACGGAAGTTTGATATAAGCACAAAAAGAAATAATAGCTCAGATGGAAAGATCAACACTTAAACTCAGGACATTTAAGAATAAAGCCACAGAAGCTTATAATACAAATAAGGCCCAACATGTGCATACATAAATAATGATACATGGAACATTACAAAGTAGTAGGGCTAGGTGCACTATATGAAAATATATTACAATGCAATCTACATTAAATGCAACTAAAAAGATGCCGACGAGCTCGAAAGCCGAGCAAGTTGGGACGACAACTCTACGGTGACTACGGCCCGTGCGTAATCGAGAAAAAAAAACGAGGTAGTATTACGGAAACCGACAGTTAACTACACGCAAGAAAAATAAAAGAAAAATAGAAAAACAATGCAACTAGATGATATGCAACTAAATGATATGCATCTATATGATATGCAAAAATAAAAGAAAATAAAAGAAAGAAAACTAGCCCACTCAATTGCAACACGACATGTATAAAATAAACGTCTACCAAATAATGACAGGTTACGATAAACGACAGTACTGTTCATTACATGCAGTGTAGACGCGCCTTAAGACTCGTCAAAAGTGATAGCATTATGGAAACCAACAGTTAGCTATACTAAACAGATATAACTCATATGGAAAAGGACGTAGCATACGGAAAACCGACAGTAGCTACCCATATGAGTTACAAAAACAACAATGAAGCACATAAGTCTCAAAGCTTAAAAGATTCATCACAGCGGTATGTAGCATACGGAAACCGACATTAGCTACTAAATAACACTAAGACCAGTTATAGCGTACGAGAACCGACAGTCACTATAACTTGCATAGATGAATCATATATAAAGAATTGATCAATTATCTAACATGGATTCGTAGATGGAAAGGTAAAAACATATAAGTTCAGGACATCTATGTAAAAATCAATTAGCCACAGAAGCTCGAATGAAAAATCCACATCAAATAAAAGCATTGAAAATAAAATCAAGAAATTTAGAACCTGGACTGAACCCCGGACGAACGTTCAAAGGAAATCTCAGGACTGGACGGGCGTTCCACTTTGCAGACGCTCGTCTGCCTTGAAAACCGACCGGACGGGCGTTTAGAATTACAGACGCCCGTCTGATTCTTCAAATCAGAGCAGGATTGAAAATTCTGGAACGGACGAACGTCCCATAATTCCAAACGCTCGTTTACCTGCACGTTAGGGACTGGACGGGCGTTCCAGTAAACCAGACGCTCGTCCATACAACGAATACACAGCAGAGAGCAGAAAACGCGGACAAACCCTAAAAACTTAAAACACATATTAACACGAGATCACAAGCAGCCCACTTTCAATTAAAGCACAAAGAGGTTAGATCGAGAAAACACATAAACACATACTTCACGTTTAAACAAATCGAGTAAAAAACTTTTGCACATTCTTAACCTTATGGTCATCGAAACACGGCAAAATAAAAACTCTCGATTTGGTAAACGCTACTTTTATTAAAACGAAAAATAAACGTAACAAAATCGAGAAATAACAAGATCAGATTCAACATGACACCTATTCCCCGGCAACGGCGCCACTTTTGTTGGGGAGATTTTGCATCATTAAAACAAAAGAAAATTTATAAAACCTATACTACCATGCAAAACTACCTCCTAACCGGCCGAATACCGGGTAGTTGCTAGTAAAGTTGGATAAGTACGGGTATCGATCCTCAGGGAATTGGGCTGTCGAATCTAACTTATTAATTCTTCTTTATTAACCTAAACCTAAACTAAAACGGAAAAGTAAACTGGACAGAGGATTGTTAATCCAAAGCCAGGAAGGATAATTGCGATCAACATAAAATAAATCTAAACTACAACAATAAATCTATCTAACGAACATGATAATGACTGAAGCGATAAACATGGAACGAACCATAATCCACCATCCCGCAACCCTTAATTTCTTCCCTAGATTATCTTATAGTGATTTAATTCAAGTTGTGGTTTCACCTATCAAACGTATGAATTCCTACTTTCGTAGATGAATTCGCCTATCAATCTCTATCTTTCGATTTACGGAGATTAACGCATCATAAAATAAACCAAGGTGCAAGATTTTCTAGATCTAACAACCTAGACATTCAACCTATCAACTTTCGTTTGATATAGATCAAAACGTCTATTCTTTCCTATGGTGATCTCGCGTTTACACCGACTTTCGTCCTACGGTAAACATCAATAACAACATCTTTCGATATAAATTGCATTAACAAATAAACGCATGGAAAGAAACGAACTTTAATTAAAAAGACTTACAAAACATCCATAGAAAGAAAATAAAAGCGCCGCAAACAGTCTCCCATGGCTGCTCCATGTTTCAAAGTTTCAAAAGATCATCATGGTCGAACAAAAGGAATGAAAGAAACGAAAAATAAAACCTAATCTAACCCCGATCACCCGAGCACAAGGCTCGGGTGATCGGCCCCGAAAGCGCTCGAGTGGCCGCCTTTCTTTGTCAAAAGTCGGTGAAAATAATGTTATGTTTAGGGTTCAATTCGCTGCTGTATTTATAGAATTTTCAGGTCGGTTGCTACGGTAAAAACGCCGGACGCCCGTTTGAAGATCCGGACGCCCATCCGCTATTTTCAGCAACAAGCATCCAAACTTGTAACGCTCATATCTCGGGCCTCGTAAGTCGGAATGGAGTGATTCAAACTCCTGTAGAATCCTCTCTTCAAGCCCTACAACTCTTCTCTTGAGGTGGAGAGTCAAATCAGTTTATATCATATCAAGAACTGCTTCGGAAGGTCGTCACTACCCGGAATCCTGATTTTCCGACATTTATCTTGATTGATTTCTTTCCTTATATCTTTCAATCTTCCATAACTATGATTGATCCTTTCCAAGCACGAATTTGGCTCTCTAAAATCCTCTCTTCCATCATCAATGAGTATCTACAACAATAGGAAAACATACCAAAGCGTAACGTATTTCCAAAATAACATAAAATCATCATTTAAGCACATAATTCGTTACGTTTTGCAATTAACCTCTTAAAAACATCATTTACTAAATATTTTGATATAAAGCCCTACTTCTATGAAAATAATACATATACGGGGGAAATTGATATAAAATATATCTATAAAAATCATACAATTTGACCCTGAACACTCATCAGTGGGGAGGTCTACTGAGTCTGAAACCGATCGAATCTGATAATGTTGAGAAACAGGTGGAGCTTCGGTGGAGTCTACCGATATGCAACAATCGGTGGATCCAAATCAACACTATACCGATCCGGATAATGAACCGAGAATCCGATCCAAGCCGCCCTACCGAGACCTCGGCGGGGCGTCATACAAACATTGATCGGCGAGTCTACCGCGCGGCGTGCCTAGAAGATCTAATGTTGGGATACCTCCAAGGAGATATGGATATGATGATTTGGTGGATATGCACTCCAAGTTTCTTTGAAGAAGTAGAGGTTTGCGAACCTACTACTTATAGGGAAGCGATGACATGTATAGAAGCATCTCGGTGGCATGCAACCATGGGAGATGAAATGGAGTCATTGTTGAAGAATCAGACTTGGGAATTAGTCAAACAGCCTACTGACAAGGGAATTGTGACTTGTAAATGGATTTTCAAGAAAAAGAAAGGAATAACAAAGGCAGAAGGGGTCAGGTATAAGGCACGTTTGGTTGCAAGAGGATTCAGTCAAAAGGAAGGGGTTGACTTTGATGAAATATTTTCACCAGTGGTCAGACACACTTCAATCAGGGTGTTACTAGCAATGGTGGCACAGCAGGATCTGGAACTTGAGCAATTGGATGTGAAAACTGCTTTTCTACATGGTGAGGTGGATAAGGAGATATACATGACACAGCCTGAGGGTTTTCAAGTTCCTGGAAAAGAAAATTATGTTTGCAAGTTGAAGAAATCATTGTATGGTTTGAAGCAAGCTCCAAGGCAGTGGTATAAAAGGTTTGACAGTTTTATGCTTCAGCAGGGTTACAACAGAAGTCCTTATGACTGTTGTGTATACCACAGTCTATGTCGAAAGATGGATCATATATCTATCTTGTTACGTATGTGGATGACATGCCGATAGCATTGCAAAGCAAGGAAGTCCGATGTTCAAAATCGAAGAACCTTCTCGTCTTCGAATTTGAAATGAAGGATTTGGGTGCGGCCAAGAAAATCTTGGGGATGGAGATCCGGAGAGCTAGAAGTCGAAGAAGTTGTTCTTGTCTCGGCGGGGTTATGTGCGAGAAGATATTGGCCAAGTTTGGGATGTCTCGTCGCAAAACCAATAGATACTCCTATGGCATCAAATGTTCATTTGTCCGTTTATGCTTCACGGATCGGTGAAGAGAAGGAGTATATGTCAAAAGTCCCCATGCTAGTGCGGTTGGCGTCCCCGATGTATGCCATGGTATGCACTAGGCACGATCCGCTCGGGCGGTCGGTGTTGTCGGCGGGTTTATGGCTCAACCTCGGACAGAACACCGGAAAGCCGTTAAAAGGATATTCGGGTACCCGAGAGGTACATGTGATGTTGGTCTCATTTATGGAGGTGATATCGGGTCCGGTCACGGAGTTCGTGATGCCGATTATGCGCAGTGATGTTGACAGTAGGAAATCAATGACTGGTTATGTATTTACATTGGGAAATGCAGTGGTCAGCTGGAAAGCTACTCTTCAGGCTACAGTAGCCCTATCAACTACTTAAGCAGAATACATGGCTCTTACTGGAGCAGCTAAGGAGGGTATCTGGTTGAAGGGGCTAGTCAGTGATTTGGGGTTGCAACAGGATCAGGCTGAGATATATTGTGACAGTCTAAGTGCAATATGTTTAGCCAAAGATCAGGTTCATCATGAGAGAACCAAGCATATTGATGTCAGGTATCATTTCTTAAGGAATGAGAAGAGAGTTGTGGTGAAGAAGATTGGCACAAAGGAGAATCCCGATATGTTCACTAAACCAGTTCAGCAGAGTAAGTTCCAGCTTTGCCTGGACTTACTGAATATTCAAAGCTTGTAATCTTTTTCTGGAAACTCTACTGAGGGCATATCAGTGGAGTGGATGTTGTGGAGATAGTCTGGTACAAGTACATCTGGCATTGACGAATGCATCTGGTACAAGTACATCTGGTTATGCAATCTGTTTGACTCTAGTGAGAGTTGAAGTCAAGGTGGAGATTTGTCAGTAAAGTGACTTAAACTCTACATTTTGGTGGAACCAATCTGAAGACCCAGCTGAGTGATGGTCAGCTGAGAAGTGTATTCAATTCTGTGCATCAGTAGGGTGGAGTCTACTGAGCTTCTGTCAGCAAGGTAACTATCAGCAGGGTGATAGTCTGCTGAGTACTGGAATACAACAGGGTCCCACATCTGATAATTCTGTTATGTGACAGCTATACAGTGTCATTAAAAGGAGGACACGTGTAGGGGTATTTATGGTGCATCAGACAAAGATTCCTGGCGGTTAGGGTTTAGGGATTTGTGCCTATAAATACGCTTGTTGTCTCATTGTCCGAGTGTGTTGAAATCGTAAAATTCGGTGCATAATAAAATATCTCTTTTCGCCCGTGGTTTTTTTACCTGGTTTTCCACGTTAAATCCGTGTTCTTCTTGTTTCTGTTTTCTCCTTTGATTGTTTATGTTTGATTGCTTCTGTTTCTGTTTCTTGCATCTGAAGTTATCTCCATCCGTTTTATAACAAATACCTCAAGCCAGAAACGATCAAGTCCTTAATGAACATTTAAGAAAATTAGTGTAAGACAAAGAAGATAAATACAATAAAGGAAGATTTAGATTCATTCTACTTCGGTACAGTTTAGATGAGATTATATTCTTTATCACTAAACTCATTTGAAGTAGCTTTATCTAATCTATTATTATTTTTTAAGAAGAAAAATTTGAACCATTTTTCAATTTTCACGTGTCATTTTCACGCAGAGATCATGCTAATTAATTTCTCTGTATCGTTCCAATTTTATGAATATCTAATCTATTAATTAATTGTTAACTTTGTCTTTAAGAGTTTGAACACGTTAATCCATTATCTTCTGTCCTCAAATCTTCATGGTCTTATCTTCTCTATTAGACCGCGTCCATTTTTTGAGTCTTCCTTCAATCTGGCACGGAATGGAATGAAACGCACAAATTGGTAAACACATGTGCCGATGCTTAAAATGGAATGAATGAAATCGGGTTGATATTGTTAGGATTGGTATAATCAACAAATCAAGAAATCAAGAAGAAGAAGAGCACTTGCATTTACTTGACAAAATGAGACAAGTTAGGTTTAGGTTAAAAAATAGGAGGCTTATATAGCCAAAGTCTAAAAGACTAAAATTCCATTATGGCAAATACATGCTAATATCACCCCTCTCCCCTCAAACTTGCGATGATGCAGCAATAAGCATCGAGAGTTTGCCAATGAAAAATCTATGACGCTCAATAGTGTGAGACTTCGTGATGAAGTCGGCCAGCTGCAGAGAGGACGGAATGAACGGCAAGGAAATAGTACCGTGCCGAAGATGATGCCCAGTAAAATGACAGTCGATCTCAATATGCTTGGTGCGTTCATGGAAAACAGTATTGTGTGCAGCACTTTTATTGTCACAATACATCGGTGTAGGGGAAGAAAGAGCAACACCCATGTCCGCCAACAACCAATGTAACCATATAATCTCAGACGTGGTAGAAGCCATAGCTCGATACTCTGCCTCGGTGGAAGAGCGTGAGACCATACCTTGTTTCTTGCTTTTCCATGAAATGAGAGAATCCCCTAAAAATATAAAAAATCTGTTGTGGATTTTCGATCAGTTGAGTCACCAGCCCAATTTGCATCAGAAAAAACTCGAAGCTCCAAGGATGAAGTCGAGGGAAACAAAAGACTCTGATAAAGAGTTCCTCGTAGATAACGAAGAATGTGCATACATCAGCCCAATGTATAGAGGTGGGGGAGGAGACAAACTGACTAACGATGTGAACAACATACACGATGCTAGGGGAAGCACTTACATGATGCAGCATCTCCTGCTGATAGCTTCTAAACGGAGTCTGCTGTGCTGTAAGGTAGCATACAAGAAACATACGGTGGCGCGGTGGCGGGGGGGGGGGGGGGGGGGGGGGGGGGGCGCCCCCTTAATCCGAAAAATCCTACTAATATATGTAGTATATATCTTGTCCCCCCCCCCCCCCCCTCTCTTAAATTTTTTATTTGTCTCTTTAAATTTTTTACCGCCCCTCCTTACCCGAGATCCTGCGTCCGCCACTGACAATTGGGTTACTACTAAATGACTATAAAAGGAAAGAAGAAGAATTCCAACTTTCAGCTACATAGTAGGTGAATGAATTTGTCATTGTCTCCACTCAGACACTGTTAATGGACGTTATCATTACTAGGGAAGGTGAAAATAATCTCACTAAATTATGGGAATGTGTAACACCCCGAATTTTTTAATAAGGATAAAATGGTAATTGATTTTAGTTAATTTAACATAATTACTATTTATCCCAATTATTTAATTAAAAAGAATTAAATAATTAAAAAAAAGAGTTTAGCTATTAAATTAATATATTTAATTAATAGCTATAAAAGCGAAATAATCCCATAATTTCCCATAAGTCTTCCACGGTAAATTTTCTGAAAATCAGAGGAATGGGCGACGCAGAAGAACAGGGAGGAGGGAGAACGTAATGTTCAACCATTCGGCCAATCCGTTCACCGTTTCATGACGTTGCAGTGGAGAAAAGTGACCACCGCGACGCGACGAATCTTTTGAAAACAACATCTCCATATTCCGTAAGTTTTCGGTTTTAGCCCTAAATCTATATTACAAGAAAAATCGTCTTTTGCCACGACAAATGGTCGTGGCTAAAAACAAAAAGTCGCGGCAAATAATGCTTTTGCCACGACACGCCATGTCAAAAAATTGTGGGTAAAACTCCATTTCTAATAAATTATTTGCCACGTCAGCGTTGTAGCAAATTTTTTGCGACATTTTAGCCATGACACGTTGTTGCTAGTGGAGATTCCCGTGATGCTGACATGGCGAGAATTATTCGCCACAACATATTGTGGCAAAATGTCGCTGACTTGGATACTAACATGGCAGGAATTATTTGCCACGACATGTCATGACTAAAAGTTGCTGACATGGCTAGAATTAGTAACGACGACAAGTGTTGTGGCTAATAGTAGATAATTTTTTATATAAAAAAACATATTGACAGGGTTCC
This sequence comes from Gentiana straminea, assembly GCA_036785695.1. Classification (NCBI taxonomy): domain Eukaryota; kingdom Viridiplantae; phylum Streptophyta; class Magnoliopsida; order Gentianales; family Gentianaceae; genus Gentiana; species Gentiana straminea. Next base: position 1,397,828 of record JAVUPR010000019.1, read on the forward strand.
TCCCTATCATGCAATAAACTCTAACAACAATAGGCCAAATTGTCCTATGTCAAACAATACATATAAACGAAACATGAATTAAACTAAAGTGGTACAAAACACACTAAAACAACTTCAGTGATACTAAAGTAATGCGAAACTACACCAAAACAACTGGATGTACATGTAATACAAAAATTACACTACCAATGTAACTAACTAACAATCACCTAAGTTGAAACCATCCCATCCGACACATGACTGGTCGATGATGAAGGAGCACGAGAAGCAGCACCAACAAAACCCTCAATATCACCTTGTACATTAACCTGAATATGTCTATGTCTCAATGAACCTTTAAATTTTCACTATTGAGATACCAATCATCAAATGGGAATAGAAAATAAACAGAAATAGTATTTCACCTTGTGTCTTTCCACACGCTGCTATACAAGAATGTAGGAAGAACAAGGGTTGCATTAAGTAATCTAGCAACTGCTACAACATTGCAAACCTGTTTTCATGGATGTCTATGAAAGCATTCAAGTGACTTCTCATGAAGAATAACACATAAGTGACATTAAAAAACATTATACTACAAGCATGTGTATACTTACAGCAATTCGCTGCTGGTTTATTCCACATTTGCACTGACCATTAAGTAACCATCGATTCCGTCTGTGACATGTCAGAGCATCATACAATTATCAGTCAAGACAAATCAAGTAACTGTATAAGCATGGGAGATTGCAAATGGTGCAAAAAAAGAGTGGTGTTAGTTTGTGATAGTGAAAAAGGATAATAGTAATCAAATTCATAGCCTTCAACACAAACTAAGTTCACTAACTCCATCAAATGTAAGGGAGTGATGGAGAGAATGCAAATGTAATAATTCAATAAAATTAACTAAATGAAATTCTAAACTGTCTTCTTTCTCAATGAAGGGAAAGTCTTACCTAGTGGCTCCATTTGTCATTTGTGGAGTGTGATGATGTGGACAACATCATAGCTCCTCATTCTTATTCCACATCTTTATTTGATGGCTACGATGTTGTCCATGTCTTCACACCCCCATAAACCGAGTCATTAGGTAAAATACTTTCCCCTCAATGAAGTGATTGCAATAATCACCTCCACTTCCATGCTTGCATTATTAAAACAACCAAGCCAACACAAAATCCCCTTATAGAGATGTAAATAACAAAAAATTTGCATCCCTCTCTGTCACTTTTTCTCTACACTAACATATACTAAAGGTGAGTTTTATTCTGATCTCAAAAAATATAGATCCTCTGTAGTCAACAAAACAAACACTAGAAATAATGTTACTTGCAATAGACAAAAACAGAACCAAAAAAGGATCAGGACCCCAGATTCTAGAACTCAGAATAAGAAAAATGAGAGAATAGTAGTTGTTAGAAAAGAACATACCACAAGTGGAACATCTACATGCTCCTTCCTCAGGAAATTTATGAAAACGTATATCAGAATAGAAAGAACAGAACACATGTAGGCGGTTTAATAAAAATAGACAGAAAGAACATGAATACCAGCTCCCATTCGGCACAAGATGGCCAATGGAATCATATACAGACTTAATCTCTACACATTTAAAATCCCTGATGCTAGTCTTAAACAGATCCCACCAATTAAATCCATCCAAGTTTAAAAAGCAAGCCCCATGGGAACTAGGCTTGTACATTGTGTTGTTTTAAATCTATCCTTCTTCAAAAGAAGTTCGAAAAAAAGAAAACGTACATTAGGCAGATGTAAAATCCCAAAGTATTTCATGATCAGCCAACTAAGAGATCCTGATCTTTGTATCCCAGTGCAAAATTCAAAGCCTACCCAAAATAACAAAGAAAAAGATGGATTTCAATGGGAAAAAAATACCAAATTGTCATCATCTGAACTGTTTCCTCTAAATGATTACCCCACATGTAACATTTGTATGCAAAAAATGGAGTATTAAAGGAAAAACAACATGCTCCATTCAAAATCAGTAACAAAAGATGAATTCTCCTAAGGCACTCCAGTTTTGAATACATAACTTTGAAGGATAAAGAATTAACTTTATCACAACTAGAACAGTTTCAATGACAAATAAATCAACATACAGTTGGAATGACTAATAAAACCATCACTGATCTCTCCACGTCCTTCAAACAGAATTCACAGAACTCTGTCTAAACTCGAAAATAGTTTCTTGGTTTCAATCATGTCGATATGATATCACTTAAAATAATGCATACTAACTCAAACCAGGGCATTCGGTTAAAGAGATTCGCAACACCCAAATTTCAATACCACAGATTTAGCACACAAGCCCCAGAAATAATATCCCAAAATAACAGAAGAAAAGCAACGGAGTAAATTCCAGGAGTGCAACTGGCTGTGCTTTTCAATATAAACAAATAACTGAAGTCTTAATAGAATGGAAGCACTTTGATTTAAGGTGATTATTCTCTAAATTGGATAGTTCAAACCTGACTAGTCCAGATCCTAGAAACAACACAGCAATAACTTTAATTAACAAGATTCATGACCACAAAACTGAATAACTGGCATATAAATAGACCAAGAATTACAAAACCAAGCAAACAAGAACTCAACAAAACCAAAAACAAGTCAAATATGGGAAAAGGTACCTGCATAATACAAACATCTGCTATATAATCAGAACGGAATTAGCAAAAACAGTAGAAATGTGAACCATAACGCCCTGATTCTTGAGCCGTTGATACCAAAAATACAAAAGCTGAAAATAGTCATGTTGCATTCACTGGGAGTTTTCACTTTAAGAGCAAAAAACTAGAGTAGAACAAATCTCAACCAATTTGCTTTTCCAGATCATCAATTTGGTGACCTTAACGTGCGTCTCAGAGAGATTATGAATGAAATCCGTTTAAGATGAGACATGGTGCAAAAACAACGAACATAAAAGGAAGGTAAAGTTTACAAAATCACAAAAAAAAATTGAGTTTCTTTGTACCTGTTCTTTCTTCGATTCATTTTATTTGTTCTCTTCAAACTTAAGCTAATAAAAATTGGAATTCATTCTGTTGGGATCTTCATCAAATGTCCAAAAATCAACAGGTGGGTTTAGTTCATTGTTCAATTTCTCACCAAAATCAAAAAACAACACACCATTCTTCGATCTACACCACTTGGAATCTCGGGATTACTGTCTCCGACAAAAGAGCAGGTACTACCACCAGTATTAGTAAGAGCGATTAAATTTGGTAAAAGCAGATACCAAAAGAATGGAAGCACCACAAACAAAACAGAGTTATGAATGTAACATCCCGACTTTTCGTAAAAGGTAAAATAGTGATTGGGTGTATTTACTACGACCTAATTATTATTTGTCCCATTTATTTAATTAAAAAGGAATTAATTAAAGGATTTAGCTATTAATTATAAAGGATTTAATTATTGGCTATAAAAAGGAATTAATCCATTAATTCATTAGTGTGGGACGCATTTTCTGACAAAAAAAAAAAGAAGAGGAACGGCGCACATATGAATAAGACGCAGAAGATGCCATAAAAAGACAGAATGTAATCTTCAACCGTGTGATCAATCCGTTCATCTGTTCAAGATGCCGCAGGAGAGAAAAGTGATCGGCGTGAGGAGATGCAACTTTGGAAAATAACATCTCTCGATTTCGTAAGTTTTTTTAAATTTAGCGCAGAATAGTTGAGTTTGATCTTCAAAAATCGTATCTTTCAATCCGTAGCTCTGTTTTTACCATGAGTAGTCGAAACGATCGTCTCGGAGCGTAGATTATTCTAAAAATAGTTTGGCAGCAGGTAATCCAGGTAATCTGCGGTTTATTGCACTTTTTCAGTTCGGTTTTTGAAAGGAAATAGGATTTTAGGATTTGTTCTTGATCAAATAGGTTTTGGGTTTGAGGATCAACATTTGTTGCGATTGCTTGGTGTTTTGCTTGCGGTTTTTGGCAATTAAGGTAAGGGGCTCTTCCTAATGAATAATTTTAGTTGTATTATGTTAGGTTGAGTTTTGGAATAGATTGGTGATTAGAAATCACGTTTATGTTAGTTGTTGTCTATGTTAAGCTATGGAATACTTTGATTCGTGTTTCCCTGTTGTTTTTCTGAGTTTTTTTATGGTAAACATGGTTGGTTCGGATTAGAAATCGTGTTTTGAAGATTTTAGCGTTCTGGGAAAAACCCAGGCAAACGGACGTTTGCACTAGGCAAACGGGCGTTTGCGATCATGGCAGCTCAAACGGGCGTTTGCACAAGGCAGACGGGCGTTTGAGGTTAGAATTTTTGATACAGGATGTGGCCCTTTTCCCAGACGGGCGTTGGGGTTTGTGGACAGGCGTTCAAGGCAAACGCGCGTTCATAGGGTGTTAAACGGGCGTTTGACCTGTTTATTCCGTTTTTCCCTGTTTTGTTTCATGTCAGCTTGGTTTCAGGCTTTATAATCATGTCTTTACCGCTTAACCTTATGTGACAAAGCCTTGAATTAGCTTTTGATGCGTTTAGTTCCGGCACCATATGGATTCCCTAAAACGAAGAAGTGTGGGACCGTCGAAAGCTTTGGATTTGCCTTGTGCTTCGATAAGCTAGTGTTTATCGATGTTTGTGTATGTGCTAGGTTTTGTTAGAGTCTAGAGGTCTTAAGAAGAGGGAGTAGGCGATAGGTGAGCTTTTTATGTGAATCAACTTAGGTGGCTAGTTAAACATCTAATCAAACATATGTGTTAGATTAATAATCTTAAACATCATGCAATGCTTGGTAAGGCATAGTACAATATCGCGATGTGTTCTCTGACTAGACAAAGTAGACTGTACCCACGCCGGTCAATCGATTGGCTAGATAAAGCGTACGGTGCACTCGCCGGTCATCACACTATCGGGACTCGGATATTCCCGGGGCTACTAGAGCGTGTCTCTAAGTAGGTTGCACCCTGTTGTCCTAGTACATCCTATTACTAGGCGTAGTGCCCTTGTTATTCATGATGTAACAAACTTGAGCTAAGCTAGAAACGTTTAGTCATGACGTGTCGATGGGCATAGATTGAACCCTAGATTGAGTCGGTCTCATAAAGATAATTTAATAATCATAATAATAACCTTTTGTTGTATAACTTAGTTTTTCATTAGCTTCTCACTTTTACTAAGTACTTTGTACTTACCTCCTTTGCATTTCTTTTGTATGCATTGTGGGGTGAGAAGACGAACAGTTGATCAAGTGTAGATGACGGCTTTTGAAGACTTGAAGTCTTGGAGAAGCTTTTAGTTTGTTTCTTCGTAAGGTTGTACTAGACTAGTTGTATTTATTTTCTTAGGCTCGTTGTACTTCTTTTTTTTAAGACCTCGTATTGTATAAGTCTTTGGGTTTTTCGTCGTTGTGTTTTTAACTATCCATCTTTAGTATGGTTGTACCTATTCTTAGTAGCTTTATATTTTTACCCGAGTCCTTTTAGCTTCCGTTTGCTTTTATTTTGATACGACGACGTAGAGGCTTGCGTATAATATTAGATTTATTTAATGCTATACGCGCCGAACGTTTCTCTTCCGGATAAGGGCTCGGTATCCGGGAGCGGGGCGTTACAGTTGGTATCAGAGAGAAGCGTCCTTTCTATCTTAGGCTTCTCTTCCTCCAAGATAAGATTCCTTTAGACCTTTTAGAACTTGAGCTTGGTGGTAATCCTCGTATGACTAAGAATCCTTAAACCGTGGTTAGGTTGCATTAGGACCAAGTGAAGAGTCATCCTAGACGGAGGTTAAGTCGAGTTCTCAAATTTTGTTCCTTCTAGGATCCTTAGTAGAAACCCTATCTTCTTTTGAAGTTTCCAAACCGTAACTTGTCACATAGGGTTAAGTGAAACCCCTTTAAGAAATGCTTTGGGATCGGAGTCTTATGCCTACACCTTAAAGTCGAGGTCCTCTTGGATGATTTCCTTTCTCCTTACTTTCCCCTATTGAAATCTCTTCATCATCTCTACACGAATGTCTAAGTTTACGTTTATCTTGGCCTAACTTTGTAGAGAATGATATTTGATTCAACTCTACAAATCCCCCACTTTCTCTTTTCACCATCGCTTGGTTTGAGTTTATCAACATTCTTAGACCTTTGCTTTGCTTGAGATGGTTCTACACGAACTCCATGTGTAATTCTATTCTTTCCAAGTACTCCTTAGTCGTTTCAAATTGTTAGTGTTAAAGGTCTACTTTGGCATCTATTATTCGTCATCCTTGTGTTTGGATTTACCCAACATGAGTGAATGCTTTTGTTTCCGTGTTTTCACTTTAGCATAAGACTGTCTCTCCATACTCCAAAAATTCTGAAAATTTTCAGCAAAGTAGATTACTGTCTTATCTACAATTTCTCTTTTTACATCAACTCAATAATCGTTATGGATTGTTCAGAAAATTCATAATTATGCCGGACACTCTGTCCAGAAAATCTGCAGCAGCAATTTCACTTCTTCTTCTGTTTTGAACAGGTTAAACACCTTTAAATGACCTGCATTTTTGATATGTTGCAGACAAGACTTTTATCTACAGTTTTCCTTTTGGAATTAAGTTTAGATTCCTTTTCGTTTGATCTCGATTTGCAATGCAATTCAGTGTTTACTGATCTGGAAAATCTGGCAGCTTGTGCAATCGTCAGAAATAACTGTCTTTGACCAAGTTATTTTCATCCAAAAATTCCAATATTTTTATATCACCTGGAAAACTCTAGTGTCTAAAGCTTTTCTCTTTGGATCGTGCTCAAATTCCTCTTCGTTCGTCCTGTACAAATCGATAATGTTAGATCCAGAGTAAATTTCATACACAGCAACCTAAAAGGAATTTTCACCTCTTTGACTTGGGGTTTGGGCTAAGGGGGTAGTAAGTTATGATTTTCATGTTTTAGGAGTTCCCCGAAGTTTGATCTCCTTCTGAGTTAAACCTTTTAGTAGGATGTTTGTAAAGCTAACGTTATAGTTTCTTTTGCAGTTTTAAACAAGAACTAAGATGCTATCCTCCAGCATGCCATTTTTGATGTTCTGACCCTTTTCGAGCCCTTTTGTAATCATATCTTATCTGGTATTTTATTTCTCATGTAATCCCTCACTTGAGATCTTTAAACTCAACAAATCCTCTCGGCTTGTTGTCATGAATTACCTCGAAACATATCGCCTTAAGCCCTTCTTCTAAACAAGTTCTTACCTTCTCACTTTTCCAACTCAAGAAACAAGTTCCCTCTAACTCGCATTGTTGCATCCCCATTCTTCTTTTCAAGTACAAATTTGGTGAACCTTTTTATGTCGAACATTCTTTTTACTTGTGTTATTCTCGACTTCCCTCCTAAGGGTAGTGTCGATTTTGTGATGCTACTTGTTCTTTCAAACTATGCATCTCATATTCTTACCAGTTGAATCTTTAAAACCATTATGGCATTCCTTTTCAAGTTGCTTATCTTTAACCTTCTAGCAATTTATGCTAAGCTAGTTCAAGCAGAAGGTAGTCCTTGCCAAGGTGCCTTCCGAACCTAACTAGCCAATCGACTTTTGAGTTCCTAAACTTTTGATCTCCATTTCAGATTATTGTACCTTGTACCCTTCGGTTTTAAATCTCTTTCGGACCATTTAGAGCCATGAACCGCCATATACACCTTTTGACTTTCCATCTTTTGTTTGGCGTTGCTATTCCAATTTCGTTACACAGGTTGAAAGCCTATTTCATTTTTTTTTTAACCTTTTCATTCCCACATGAGGAATAACCTTGAGCATTTATTCCTTGGCAGTGTACCATTCCTCTCGAGTAGTGCAACCTTGAATCTTTGATTTGAATCGTCAATAATCGTTTAAACTTCCTTTGAAACTTCGAATTAATTCTTGGAAATCAAACCTTATCCAGAAATTCTTAAGTGTCGTTTCCTCTTCACTTAAAAATCTAGCTTACCGCTTACTTATTCAAACTTTTGATATTCCCTTACAATTCCTTGAGGGAATTTCTATTTCTATTAAATCTTAAAATAACCTCTCTTTGACTATTGCAAACCTGGACACTTCTTGACAAGTGTTTATTTTATTCTGAGACCTTTTGGTGTACTCGTTTTGTCTCCATGGATCCTTCATGTTGAGATTCTTGTTCTCTTTTGATTTTTATCTTTTTAGTCCTTCTGGTGCTCGACCTTGCACCTTTACCTTGATTTATGTTGTGTGATGTTACCTTTAACGTCTCCACTTTCTCAAGGCTTATATGAAAGCTTATTACCATCCTTTCGAGTTACCTCTCGAAGTCTTTGCGGACCACCGTATCTTGCGTAATTCCTCTCTCTCAAAAAAAAAAAAATTCATCGCAAGGTGTCCTTTTGTTTTCCTTTTGGTGGCTATCCCTTGTATTATGATACAATGTCTCATTCTTCAGTTTGGAACCACCTTCAACTTTTCCCCAACACGAAATCATCTTGTTTTGCTTGTAACCCAAGCAACCTTTCTTATTTCAAGTGCATTGTATCGTTCCTTGGCTTACCTAGTTGACATGCCACCCTGGTACCCAACTTGTCACTTTTCAATTTTATTTATTCTCCAAGCTAACTCTTTTGGCATAAGAATTGGATCAGACCGTCAGAGAGAAAGTATGGCAACGCATGTTCTCCACCCACAGGGAGTCTCAGAAGTCCTTCAGCTGGGATCCTTGTAGTCCTTCAGCAAGTCCGTGGTGCCATGATGGAAGTTGAGATCGAAAGAAGTCAAGTGTGCCAGAAGTGTGGTTTCGGCTGGGAGATTCATCCTTCCGGGTATAGGTCAGCAGGAGAAAGCATAGAGTGTGAACGATGATTGCAAAATTCGAGGCAGTTGATGGGTTCATGGAAGAAGCAAGGCAAAGATCCAGATGTTTCCGGTTATAAGTGAGTGGTCAGAACCAACCAGCAATTGGTCACGAGTTAGATGAAGATAGCAACTGTTGGTATCGGAATCAGCTTTGGGTTACGAATACGGAAGATTGGGAAGGACAATGAAGAATGAAAACCTTGAGTTGGCAATTGCAGTTCCTCTCGGAGCAACCAGGAAGTACAAGAATTGGAACAGTACTGTTGGCGATCTTTCATGAAGATAGAGATAAAAGAACATGAGTTTCGGTATGAAGTGGAGCGACAAAGAATACGAGACCGATTTGTTACAGCAAGTCAACGAGGAGATTGAAGTGGATCGTCGCAACCTCAAATTGCCTCAAGACAAGCAGAAGAGTTAGGAAGATGGAAGGAGACGAAGACTGTAGAAGTTAGAAGACGAAACGCTTCGCAAAGTCCAGAGTTCAAATACCTCTCGGTAACATTCGAGTTTCGAGGACGAAACTCCTCTTAAGGGGGAAGGAATGTAACATCCCGACTTTTCGTAAAAGGGTAAAATAGTCATTGGGTGTATTTACTACGACCTAATTATTATTTGTCCCATTTATTTAATTAAAAAGGAATTAATTAAAGGATTTAGCTATTAATTATAAAGGATTTAATTATTGGCTATAAAAAGGAATTAATCCCCAAATTAATTCATTAGTGTGGGACGCATTTTCTGACAAAAAAAAAAAAAAGAGGAACGGCGCACATATGAATAAGACGCAGAAGATGCCAGAAAAAGACAGAATGTAATCTTCAACCGTGTGATCAATCCGTTCATCTGTTCAAGATGCCGCAGGAGAGAAAAGTGATCAGCGTGAGGAGATGCAACTTTGGAAAATAACATCTCTCAATTTCGTAAGTTTTCAATTTAGCCCTAGTTTTTGGTAACCGTTGAGTTTGATCTTCAAAAAATCGTATCTTTCAATCCGTAGCTCTGTTTTTCAGCCATGAGTAGTCGAAACGATCGTCTCGGAGCGTAGATTATTCTAAAAATAGTTTGGCAGCAAGTAATCCAGGTAATCTGCGGTTTATTGCACTTTTTCAGTTTGGTTTTTGAAAGGAAATAGGATTTTAGGATTTGTTGCTGATCAAATAGGTTTTGGGTTTGAGGATCAACATTTGTTGCAGTTGCTTGGTGTTTTGCTTGCGGTTTTGCTGGCAATTAAGGTAAGGGGCTCTTCCTAATGAATAATTTTAGTTGTATTATGTTAGGTTGAGTTTTGGAATAGATTGGTGATTAGAAATCACGTTTATGTTAGTTGTTGTCTATGTTAAGCTATGGAATACTTTGATTCGTGTTTCCCCGTTGTTTTTCTGAGTTTTTTTTATGGTAAACATGGTTGGTTCGGATTAGAAATCGTGTTTTGAAGATTTTAGCGTTCTGGGAAAAACCCAGGCAAACGGACGTTTGCACTTAGGCAAACGGGCGTTTGCGATCATGGCGCTCAAACGGGCGTTTGCACAAGGCGGACGGGCGTTTGAGGTTAGAATTTTTGATACGGGATGTGGCCCTTTTTCCCGTACGGGCGTTGGGGTTTGTGGACGGGCGTTCAAGGCAAACGCGCGTTCATAGGGTGTTAAACGGGCGTTTGACCCGTTTATTCCGTTTTTCCCTGTTTTGTTTCATGTCAGCTTGGTTTCAGGCTTTATAATCATGTCTTTACCGCTTAACCTTATGTGACAAAGCCTTGAATTAGCTTTTGATGCGTTTAGTTCCGGCACCATATGGATTCCCTAAAACGAAGAAGTGTGGGACCGTCGAAAGCTTTGGATTTGCCTTGTGCTTCGATAAGCTAGTGTTTATCGATGTCTGTGTATGTGCTAGGTTTTGTTAGAGTCTAGAGGTCTTAAGAAGAGGGAGTAGACTGATAGGTGAGCTTTTTATGTGAATCAACTTAGGTGGCTAGTTAAACATCTAATCAAACATATGTGTTAGATTAATAATCTTAAACATCATGCAATGCTTGGTAAGGCATAGTACAATATCGCGATGTGTTCTCTCGACTAGACAAAGTAGATCGTACCCACGCCGGTCAATCGATTGGCTAGATAAAGCGTCCGGTGCACTCGCCGGTCATCACACTATCGGGACTCGATATTCCCGGGGCTACTTAGTAGCGTGTCTCTAAGTAGGTTGCACCCGTTGTCCTAGTACATCCTATTACTAGGCGTAGTGCCCTTGTTATTCATGATGTAACAAACTTGAGCTAAGCTAGAAACGTTTAGTCATGACGTGTCGATGGGCATAGATTGAACCCTAGATTGAGTCGGTCTCATAAAGATAATTTAATAATCATAATAATAACCTTTTGTTGTATAACTTAGTTTTTCATTAGCTTCTCACTTTTACTAAGTACTTTGTACTTACCTCCTTTGCATTTCTTTTGTATGCATTGTGGGGTGAGAAGACGAACAGGTTGATCAAGTGTAGATGACGGCTTTTGAAGACTTGAAGTCTTGGAGAAGCTTTTAGTTTGTTTCTTCGTAAGGTTGTACTAGACTAGTTGTATTTATTTTCTTAGGCTCGTTGTACTTCTTTTTTTTAAGACCTCGTATTGTATAAGTCTTTGGGTTTTTCGTCGTTGTGTTTTTAACTATCCATCTTTAGTATGGTTGTACCTATTCTTAGTAGCTTTATATTTTTACCCGAGTCCTTTTAGCTTCCGTTTGCTTTTATTTTGATACGACGACGTAGAGGCTTGCGTATAATATTAGATTTATTTAATGCTATACGCGCCGAACGTTTCTCTTCCGGATAAGGGCTCGGTATCCGGGAGCGGGGCGTTACAATGAAATATAAATTTGGCAAAACCAAAACCTTGATTTTAGCTTGTTTGAGAATAGGAGCATCCCCAGTAGCTCTTAAATGGACAACAACTGCACAAAAATCGAAATCACCATTATTATTCATTGCCTGAATAAGATATTGGATTCCTGTAACTTCTATTACACAACTGAATGAGGAAAGCAGTTTCTAAAAGCTAACTTCTATTACACAACTGAATGAGGAAAGCAGTTTCTAAAAACTGACCTTTCGGAGACTCCGAAGCCATTACAGTCTTCTTTATCTCGAGAAAAATGCAAAATTCAACCTCTGTGCTGTGCTTATTTTGGATGGCGGATCAATTTATTCCTGTTGTGAGTCACTCACTGGTGTTAGTATTCTGAAACCTATTTTCGTTCCCCGGCCAGATCTGAACAACCGAAAGAAACCATGGGTTGATAGCTTGGATTATTGTGAGGGGGAAGATCAGGGATTCTTTAATAAATCCTTTTCTTTGCTTTTGTAATTATGGACAAGTCAACAAGATTGCTTAGCTGGCATTACACATAGTATCATGCTATAATTATTTCCCACGACGGTCGTGGCTAATATATTTCACACATACCGCCGATACATTGCGCCAAAAATTCAAATTAATTTTGAAATTATTTGCCACGAGGGTAGTGGCTAATACTTTTGGCGCCATTTATAAACCAGCGGGAACATTTTTTCGCCACGGATGTTGTGGCTAATTTTGGAAACACTTTAAAATAATTAAATATTTTTTTCTTTGGCACGACCATTGTGGCTAAAAGTCAATATTAGCTATGACTTCATGTCATGGCAAAAAATCTCGTGGCAAAAGGGTCTTTTGGTTGTAGTGTATTGGTTTACGTTCTTGAGAAAAATCTGAGTTTTAATAGAATAGGGTGTTGCCTGATCGTAGTATACCGTTTAGTTATCGTAGGCTGATCGTAGGAGTTGTGGAATCGAAAGATTCAAGCTTTTGCTGTTGGATTCGCTTTCAAATTACTAAAATGTAAGGGGTGTTCTTAAACGGATTTTGGGTGTTCAATCGTATTTAACTATGTTTTTATTTATTCATTATTATTGCTATAGGTTGTTTCTTTATTTCTATTTTTTTTATGTTGCCGTGAATCTACTTCGGAAGAAGGTGTCATGTTATGAGTCCTTTTATCATTTAATTTAATAATTTAAACCAACGGTCCAACCACTGTCTGGGTTGATTAGTAAATTAGCTCGGGTTTGGTTACTTATCATATGGCTACCATCAGCAACAGTAACCAGCATTGGTTTTGCAGATTCCACCACACAGTGCAGGTCCTGGGCCAATTTGCTATCCAAGAAGGTCTGTGTGCTCCCACTATCAATAAGTACTGATATGTTTCTCTTCCTCATTTGGCCTTGGATTCTGATTGTACTAGCAGAAGATTGGCCAGTCAGGGTGCTGAGTGAGAGCTGGGAAAATTCACAAGATCCTTCAGTATTCAATTGGACGTTAGGTTCAACTTCCTCTGATACAATTTCACCCAAAACTTCATCTCCATCGGTAAGAATAAAGTTTAGTTCCTTGTTCTTGCATTTATGGCCTGGTACAAACTTCTCGTCACACCGAAGCAAAGTCCCTTGGCCCTCTTCTCTTGTAATTGAGCCGGGGTAATGGATCTATTGAAGTTTGTAGATGGTTTGGAAAGGTCCACGTAGCTTAACTGTGTTTAACCTTTGTCCACTAACAGGTTTGAAACCTCCCTTCGCCCTTGTCAATATATAATCAGAGATTGCTTCTTGTGCTCTTGCAATTTCCAACGCCTTTAATGGTGGTTTTTGGGTCCAATATCCTCACTAACGGCCTGATATCAGTCCTCAATCCCCCAATGAATATGTTAACAAAATAGGTATCAGGGGGCCTGGATTATGTTCCTGCACCAGAGATTTGAGATCCTCGTATTTTGCTAAATACTCATCAACCGATCCCAACTGCCTGAGTTTCTCAAAGTCGTCCAACACATCTTCAATGGCCTTATTGCAAAATCTCCTACAGATTTCTCTACTAAAAAAGGGCCAAGACACTTGTGGAAAATCTACCCTCCATCCCCCGTACCACATATTAGCTGCTCCCCTCAAATATAACTCAGCAATTCCCACCTTATGGTCATTTAGGGTACGATTTATATGGAAATAACGCTTACATCTCCTTACCCACCCTCTGGGATCAATGCCTTCAAAAATTGGGAAATCAAGCTTAGGGTGCTTTACCTCGTAGTGCTCATAATCTGCATTGACGAATTGAGGGTTCTGGCTGTGCTTTGCTAAAGCAGATGAAGGAGTTGGAAGCAGGGGTGCAGATCGATCTTCAATCATCATGGGTGCCTTATTCTTGTCCTTATCCTTCGAAGGTTCTTCAACAGCGGCCAATAGACGATCAAATTTTGAACGGAAGTCGTCCATTTCTTCTTTGTGCTGGTTTCTGAACTATGCCAATTCCTCCTTAATTTCAGATCTAAATCGGGACATCTCTTCATTGATCATTGCTTGCAATTTTGGAATCTCATATGTGGTTTTGGAACGGGTCCCGTCTGCCATTGCTGAGGATTGAACTGCTATGATACCACTTGTCACGAATTGAAACGTAAAATTCTAGAAAAAGGAGAATATGCAGTAGAAATATGAAGAATAAGACAGAAGGAAGATGAGAGAATAGAAAGGGGATAAGATAAGAGAAAATTGAGGAGGAAGTTTAGCAATTTCATTCCATAACATCTCCATTTACACAGCAGTCCATCTTATACCACCAATTCTAACAACAATCCAACAGAAATGAAAGAGAGTAACAAGCTCCCCCCTCTCTAACAGAAGCAACGGCAAAAAGCCAAATAAAAACCAAACCAGAGCTAATTTACCAGAGCAACGGTATAATTTGGACAAGGATCAAGCAACTTGGGAGGATTTTTCTTTCATCAAGAGACAGTTTCCAGAATTTGTCCTGCATTGAGGACAATGCAGCTTTTCAAGGGGGGAGTATTGTCATGTTATGAGTCCTTTTATCATTTAATTTAATAATTTAGACTAACGGTCCAACCACTGTCTGGGTTGATTAGTAAATTAGCTCTGGTTCGATTTTTATTTGGCTTTTAGCCGTTGCTTCTGTTAGAGAGGGGGGGAGCTTGTTACTCTCTTTCATTTCTGTTAGATTGTTGTTACAATTGGTGGTATAAGGTGGACTGCTGTGTAAATGGAGATGTTATGGAATGAAATTGCTAAACTTCCTCCTCAATTTTCTCTTATCTTATCCCCTTTCTATTCTCTCATCCTCCTTCTGTCTTATTCCTCATATTTCTGCTGCATATTCTCCTTTTTCTGGAATTTTTCGTTTCAATTCGTGACAGAAGGAAAATAGGACATGGTTCAAACATGTTGATATAGTTGTGTATTGCTGTAGAGAAAGAAAATTGGAAAAAAAAGAATACAGGAACTTGAAGACGGATTGGAAAAGAAAAAAAAATTGTTTAATTATTCTTCATTTTATTTCTTGATGTAGCACATCATAATAATTAGGGGAAAATAGCAAAATACCCCCCTAAACTATACATGATGCAAAATTTACAACCTCAAACTTTTATTTGCTCGATTTACAACCCTAAACTATACATTTTTTTAAATCTACAACCTTAAACTATCAATTGCTCGATTTTAAACCCTAAACTACAATTTCGCTCAATTTTCACCCCTTAAACCAATTTCGAGCTGAAAATATGGGTTCAATGTATACCCAACCTGGTTGACTTTGAATTAAAGGGTAAAACCATCTTTAAACATTTCATACCAAATATTTACTAAACATCACCTAATTAAAAAACCCACCCTAAAAAAAACAGTACACATATTTTTTTTCTTTATCATCGTTTCCCGCTATTTCCAAACCATATCCAAAAACCCTAAATCGCTAAATCACAATGACGGCGGCATTGCACATTCTTGACAATCGTAGCAACAACCACAGATTGGGAGAAGGATACTAGTGCACAAATCAACTAGAATCTAAAGAGGAAGAATAGACGGCAGGAGAAATAGGACATAAGGCGGATTCATAAAAAGTTCAGGTACGAGATAGGTGTGTTGATACTAAAATGTCTCCAACTGTTTTAAGAAGATGTCGAATTTGTTTTGTTAGCTATTTCTGGTTTATGATCTTTTCAAAAATTTATGACTTCTGGTGAGTGGTGAGCTTGTTGCGTGTGTTGGTCTTCTGTGTTTTTGTGCATCTCCGATCTGATATCTAGTTTTGTATTTTGCTTTTCTGTGTCTGCTTTCCTTCAATTCTTTTGGGGTTTGGCTTGTCAGATGGCTGAAGTTGGATGTTCAAATTGTTGTTATATCCCTTTTTGTTTCGCTTTTTGATTTATGAAGTAACTATCTCGTCAAGTCGTGTCAATTGATTTTATCCGAGAAATAAGAATGCTTGGCTAATGTTGCTTCACTCTCGTAACATTTTCTTTCCTTGTAAGGTGTCAATTATCAAAGAATATCTATGAGTAGCCAGAGCTTTGAAGATCATGAAAAGTTCTATGAACATGTAGTAAATATGGATATAGTTGATGCAACGACATTTACCGGTGGCACTGGGGAATTAGAAGTTGAGTACTATAATTTAGATGATGAAGACGAAGGTGGCATTCATGTTTCATCTACTTCAGAAGGTATACGACTATAATTAGAATTTATATTCACAATATTTTTATGTATATTGATGATATTAAATACTTAAATCTTCAATGTCTTGTAGGTGATAGCTTTGACGATAGTGATTATGAACTATCTGAAGGTGATGATAGAAGGTATGAGCAACATGCACATGGTAGGAATGATTGGGCAAATGTGGAGAATTGGCTAATGCAACAATGTGCACTACAAAAAAAACAACCGATTGCAATATATGGTCATGATGTGGGAGAAGGCATAGATGATGGCTCAGACTCTATCGACACTGAAGACCTTCATAGCATTGGAACATCTAGTGATGAGGATAATGAGAGAAAGGAAATGATAAAATATGAGAGCTATAGACCCACAATTGATAACATTGATCCGTATTTTAAGATTGGGCTTAAATTTGGAGGCAAAAAGGAATTCAAAGAAGCAATCCAAGCTCATGCTGTAAAATGGGGAAAAAGCATCAAGTATGAAAATGATGAAAGGGATAGGTGTAGGGCAGTTTGTAATGCAGAAAATTGCTCGTGGTTTGTGTTTATCTCTCCAAAGCAAGGTGAAAGTACTTGGGTGGTAAAGACCCATAACCTTGTGCATAGTTGTGGGCGAAACTTCGATCACAAGCATGCAACTACGAAATACTTAGCAAACAAGTACTTCACTGATTTAGTGCTAAATCCAAATTTGAAAACAAATGACTTTCGAGAGAAGGTGCAGAATGATCTAAATGTGAACATCTCACGACATCAAGCAGGTAGGGTAAAGGCAAAGGTGAAACATATGTTGCATGGTTCTTATAAGAATCAATACAAAAGATTGTGGGACTATGTGGAGGAGATACATAGGTCTAATCCCGGGTCAACCGTTGTCATGGATATTGAAGCTAATCAATTCAAGAGGTTTTATGTTTGTTTGGAAGCATGCAAGACGGGATTTCTTAGAGGTTGTAGAAAGGTATTGGGATTGGATGGATGTCACCTTAGAGGACCTCATAGAGGTGTATTACTATCTTCTATTGGCATTGATGGCAAAAATTGCATATTCCCAGTTGTGTATTGTGTAGCAGAGACTGAGAGTATAGATTCATGGTCTTTTTTCCTCAACCATTTACGTAAGGACCTCAAGATTAATGTCCCCGGAGACTGGACTATAATTTCGGATCGACAAAAGGTAAATATCCTTTCTTTAATTGTACTTCCTAGATAAAATTTGTTTTCATTTTGTGTTATTGTTAAACAATTTTTCTTGTGTGGATTTTTAGGGATTAATACCAGCTGTAGCAAATGTGCTTCGTGGAGTTGAACATAGATTTTGTGTGCGGCATATGCACAACAACTTCAAGAAGGACCATTCTGGTGAAGCTCTCAAACAGTTGGTGTGGAGAGCTGCTCGAGCAAGTTATGAAGAGCAATTTAACTTCATAATGCAAGAAATGAAGAACTTGGATGAAAATGCATACCTATGGCTCGTGGAGAACACCACTCCAGACAAATGGTCTAGAGCCCATTTCAAGACAAAGACTAAGTGTGATATTTTGCTGAACAACTTGTGTGAGAGCTTCAATTCTGCAATTATGGAAGCAAGGGAGAAACCGATTTTGATATTATTAGACAACATAAGGTATTACTTGATGATGCGGATGTGACGTCACCAAACCAGACCTTAGAAACGGCGTCAAGAAAAGGACAGACCTATTCTAGGTTAGACGGATCCTAACCGGCAGTGTACCGGGTCAAACTGTAGTGATAAAGTGGTGAGTCAGGTGTCGAATCCTCAGGGAAAAAAATGGTAATTTTTTTAAGTGTGGTTAAACACCAAAGAGCTGCTATTAACTCGATCTAAACCGCAATTTTATAACACAGATTACTACTACTCTAACTAACATAAAATAAATGCATAATTTAAAAGTTATTCTAATATAATATATATAGATATATAAATATATATAGATGTACATAAATAGTAAAATATATATATATATATAAATATATAGATACCAATATATAGTTTATAGACTAGACTAGCCAAAGTATATGTAATCAATTTATTCGATCTTTTCAATTAATAGAATGTGTTCGATCTTCCTTTTTATTAGGTCTAATTGAGTGAATGAAACGGTGTACTCCTAATGTCAACAATTCCTCCTCACACGAGCGTATGAAATTGTCATATGTCAAATTGTCATCGTCCAATGTCCACAAGCGCCCCATGCTAAACTTAGTTAGTCAAAACAGTGTACCGAGTACAAATCTACCCCGGATAAAAGAGGTGATTCCATTTGTCAGATGACCGATGTTATTCAAGAGGCTCCGGTTGTCAAGCGGATCGATTTAATACAAACGGTGTAGTTTCAATTAAACTGTGATTTTAACATTATTAAGATCTCGAGTACAAATTTTAATAAGATTTATCTTTCCAGGACAAATCTGCCCCCGGGTAGGAAATAGGATTCCGTTAATCAGACGGCCATTTTTACCCTCCGGTTTTTCTATTTTTACTCATATCCCGACTTCTACGGTCGGTTCATCGCCAGGTTATATGTGGTATTCATCATGATTGATTACTTCATTCCGAATATGTTATCATTACGTAGCGAAATAGAAAAAGATTCATTTTACTCAATTTTAGTCAATTTTATTTTAACATCATTCCTTTAACGAAAAGATCGAAATAATACGATTACATAACTTTGGCTAGTTATTAGATTTAGCCTAATAACATTATAAAAACTAAAAAGAAGAAAATAACAAACATAAACATAATTATTATAGAAATTACCCGATTACAACTGCTGATTCAGAAATCGTCTTTTTCCAGACATTATAACGACTTGACAACACCGAACCTTCGAGAATTTCCCGAGCATTACTACCGTACTACTACTACTAATTTATTTTGGCATAAAGCCTATTTACAAACTAAGAAAGGAGAAGAAAAAGAGAAAGAAGAGGGAGAGAATATATATAGAATATTGTATATATATATTGGTACACTCCAAATGAAGCCTCTGATGCTCCCCTTTTATAGACTTTCTTCCTTCCCGGACCGGTCCTGAAAACTTGCCGGATCGGTCCGGTGTAATGATGACAATCATTACAGTTTGTTATCAGCATGTGCAAGCATGTTACCCTTAATCATCACTTGTGCTGTGTAATTATATATATAATTATATATAATTACACAGTTAACTTCTAAAAATCGTAACTTGAATTCTTGATATCAGAATGACATAATCGAACTTCCGTTGAAAAGCTCGTTGAATTCTCTACAACTTTCATCAAGACCACTTCTTCAGAAAACTTATTCTCGATGAGCCATTTGTATTATACGTCCTTTTTCGAGATTCAGAAACAATTATTCTCTTGATCATTTATATCAGTGACGCTTTATAACTTCCTTTCACTGACTTGTATTGACTTCAAAAAGTGTCGATACTCGGGATTTCAGTTCATCTTAGGATTACGCAATGAAATAAACACAAAATACCCGTGTAAAATAGACACAATATTCCGGTTACTAAAACCGGTACAAAAACTACAACTTTTTATTATAAATACTAACTTTTACTACTAACTATACTAAAGCGCAAAGATTAATATTTTATACTAATTATATCATAATTTTAGATATTTTACATAGAATTTGTCAACAAAACGTAATAAAATCACGTAAATTCAATCATATAAAAATAATACATCAAATTACTCCCCACTTAGCTTTTGATCGTCCTCGAGCAAAAATAAGCGGTAATATATAAATAACAGATAATATAATTGATCAGATTAAAATTTCAAAAGTAATATATATCGTCAATATTACAAACATATAATTTATAAATTTTATAGAAATTTAAGAAAGGAGATTATATAACTTAAATGAATTAAGTATCAAATATGAATTAGATGGAAACATGCATGCAATAATTCGAAATATAAATAAAATATTAGAAATACTTTCTATCTCGATTATTACGAATTTCTGGAATCATTAACTAAGTCAGATAGAAGACATATTGGCTTAATATATTAGGATAGGACATTGGTTAATCGAAAAGATAGAAAAGGAAATCAAAAAGAGAAAGATGCAAGTCGTACGTACCTACGTCTTCACATTCTTGATCAAAAACGATTCGATTAGTAACATCCTTTTATTCCAACCATTTTTCAGATTTTTCTCTCTCTTTTTTTTTTTTTTTTTTTTTTTTTTTAAAACATTAAGAACTAAAGCGTGAGTGTGTGTAAATAATCAAATTTACAAGCATTGCTTCATCAAGATTGATCGGAGTACTACTCTTTCGATCTAAAATTACGAGTCCGGTTTCCTTAAACCCGTAATTATTCTTGAGATCTTTTGATTCGAATTTTTTATCGGGAGCTTTATACCTCATAGTGATATAGGACGTTTCTAGATAACACCCTACTGCACTCAAATCATTGGTAGCTAGTACCGATATATTTTATTTTATATTGTCGATCAAAGATAGGGAAGATACCTGATATTTGATTAATTCTGTGTAAAAATGGTGCTTTGTTCCTAATATAAATTGTTCATAGGACATTAACATATCGAACTCATTCCAATCATATACCATTTTTCTCAACTCTTAACTTTTTTCGTCATCATCTCCTCTCATAAGTACGTACAAACTCGAAGGATGTCAAAGAAATGTAGACCAAAACAAGCTAAGGGTCGGAAATTTCTAGTTAATCAAAATGGCTAAATTCGAGTGAGGTCTTAATCACTCTTTAAAAAGTCGAGGTGGGGTCAAAAATTGGAAATTTTATTCGGGTAAAGTATTTTTTATAGTTATATTTTTGTGGTGCCAAAAATCATCATTCCTAATTTTGATTCCAAATTCATAATTAATCTTGAAAAGAAAATTATCTAAAAATTTATTTATAAATATAAAAATTACTTGAATAATTCCATAAAAGAAATATTTGACAAAAATTATTTAGTTATACATACTCAAAATCTTAAAAATCTTATAAAAGATATAAAACATATTCATTATATATCTAATATATTTTACTAAATCAAAAATTAATCCTCTCGAATTATATCATTTTTTTTTTTCATATATTAACCAACTTAGATTATTCAAGAAAAATTAAAACTAAGAAATAAGTAATTAAAGTACTAATTTATATGAAAAAGGTTATATTCTATAAATATTTTTTTTTTATTTTTCTTTTTCTTTCAAAAATTTTAATGAATTTTCAAACCTAACTCTACTCCCCACTTACGAAGTGACATCGTCCCGATGTTCAATGAGTATGAAAAGTAGGTTCGAAAATTAAATTAAAATTATAGATGATCGTTATAAATATCGATAACACACGTATATTAAAATCAAACAACATATATATTAAACAAAAAGAAACTATTACAGACTAATAAAAATAAAACAAACTTACTATTAACTTACTAACCTTAATCAACTCTAACTTATTAAAGCAAACCAAACTTAAACTAAATTAAATAAAACCACTAACAACTATCTCAAATAGTTGACGAACAACCCGGATTCTCTACCGGTAGCAATCCTCTACGACAATCACGAGACGGATATATCTCATCAGAAGCAATTTCAGGGACTTCATTCAAATGAATACATAACCTTGAAATTAACCAAGCAAAAGGCATCGGCCTTCCATTATTATACCGTTCCACCGCAAAGTTTCTTGCCGTCTAAAAATCAAAATCCCCCAGTCCACATGAGCTCCGCTTATCAACGCAAATAACAAAAGTATCTCACTATCACTAACCCATGCAAAGTCACTAGTCGGATAGACTCGTGAGTTAATGAAGTGTTTCCATGCTCTCAGATGAGCAGGTAGAGCGGAAGTGGTAGAGTCGTAATTTTGATCGAACTCTGGAAATAAATACGGAAAAGCTTCCGTGACATAGTTAACAACATGACAAGAGTTTCCTAATGCCCATTGATATTCATAATGAAGATTATGGATTTGATTGAAAATCGGTATTTCGTAGATATGATTGATAATATGAGGTGACGGGTGAATAAGTGTGCCACGAACGAGATATAAGTGCGTGACGGATCTACCGTAGTAACAGTAGAAAGAGCTGAATAAAATTCCCTAACAATAGAAACGTTAATTCTTCCTCGAGGATGCTTAACAAATTTTTTCCATCCTTGATTCTGAATTAAATCCCTTCCGAACTGATCAATTTTTTCAAAATTGATACCCCTTTCCATCAATATAGGAGAATGTGCAAACCTCGCATTCACCAACAAATTAACATTTGAAGCGCTAGACTCCGGGACAAAAACATCAACTGCCTCCGGATCGTATGAATTGACTGATGGTGATGATTGGTTTGACATTTTTAGTTTAAACAGATGCAGTAAAAAGAAGAGGATTGAAAGTAGTGAGTGAATTGGCAAATTTTTACTTTCAACCTCTCTGTCCTTAAATGGATAAAAATTAGAGTACACGTGCATGCATACTAACACTTTCAGCATGACTAAGCAGTTCTTACTCCCGGATCGGTCCTGAAACTGACCGGACCGGTCCGGCTTTAAGATATTTTTACCGTATGAAGGTTGTAAAATTCAAGTTTTCTTTGTTCAACTTAATAGCCTTCAAGCTATTTGAGAAGCTATAAAGGTAGTTTAAATATTATCTCACCGATACGGATAAAACGACTCACGAATACGACATGCGAATGATAAATATATTTTTTAGATTTTTGATTTTTTATGAAATATTTAAATACTATTAAAAATAAATTTACGACTACGACAGAAAATGATTAATGAAATCGAAAACTTATTAAACTAGCAAACTTATCAACTAAAGTTAAAATGCAGAAAATAAAATAAACAGTCATAAAATGTTTAGAAATAATAAAAGTTGTTTAAAATCAAACAATGTCAACATCATCATCGTCAGCAGTGTAAACCGGATCATTCATACTTGGAACCGATGACGTTTCTTCGTGAAAACGTAGTCGTGGTCCGAAGGCGAACCGTCGAGACCCAACGAACTCATACTCATCGTCATCCTTGCAAAATCGAAAATCCTCCCCGGCTAGATGTAATGACACCACGAGAAACCGTATAAAAGACACCACGACCACTAGGCGGCTTTCAAAAGGATTTGGCATATGATGAAAGCTCGAGATGGTGGAATAGGTGCTATCCATTACGGTAACGTATATGGGTTAGATTGACGGGCGGATAGGCGGTTTTATCGAAAGAAGGATCAAGATGCATCTGCTCGTGTCTCGGCATCCCTACTACGTAAATCATCACTCCACTTGCCTACTCGCTCGGCAAACAAAGCCATATTAGCTTTGTCCTCGGGCTACATCCGATACTAAGGATTGAAACATATCATATGTAATGGTGTTTGGGAGAGAAGTCTGCTTTGTTGCTCGAGAAAAAGATGAAAATCGGCGGTGGGCGGGTGGAGGTGCACTACGTCTAACTATCGAGTCTATCGAACCCTCGGAGACCTCCTCGGACTAGGGCCTATCGGGGACTCATCTCGCCATCATCAACTTGTCGTTAGACGGGAAAGGAACTCCCGATCTACGACATAAATCGAAATAAAGCCGGGAAAGTACATGTGACTCCCCTGCCTTGGCGTAACAATAAACTCGAAAACCCTTCTATACATGATTTTCCCCACATCCACCTTAACATCATGAATCATCGCCCAAGTAATGCATAAATCTTCTTTACCAAAGGCGGTGTGTTTGGTAGTGGGATAGAGAGTATGGCTCGAAACCTTTTGATTGCCCTCGGATCTCTAAAACACTTCCCATAATTAAATCGTTATCCACCCATTCCGTTTGTAGCATCAAACTCCTCTCGAGCTCTAGAGGCAATGCGCTCATACATAGCGGGATCATCTAATCTATAAACATGACTCTATAATCTTCTTCATCCGGAAAAACTTCTACCCCTAAAACAAGCATTAATCGATTCCGGACTAAAAGAAACATGTCTAGACCTAAGGGGAATAGACTCTATCATACTACCCTCGGTGGGTGTCAAAGTAGACAAAGCGCATAAAACTCGCCACTAAGGTAGTATTAATCTCTCCCTGTCCTCGAGCCGCAAAATCCAACCATTGGCGTCTCGCAAAAATACGCCTAACCTCCTCTCCTAAGTCATCAAAATCTAAGCCTCTTTCCAACACAACTCCACATTTACTATAGATATTTTTATAAGCATTCTTAGCTTGAGGTGAAGTCAGTAGCGACAAAACTAACGATTCTTCTTCCGGTGTTAAATCTTTTAATTCTACGACCGGTACTTCTATTGGAATATTAGGCTTTCGTTTCTTAGAGATTTTTCGATTTGGATGAGGCCATTCTACAATATTGAATTGACAAAACAACAATAAAAACAACGAGAAAAACAACACAAAATGAAATGTCACAACACACGTAAAATTCAAAACAAAGTTGAAAATAAATCTAAAAATTATAAAAATCATGAAATTGATAACTAAAGTAAACAAATTATACCTTATAGTGAACAAAACCGTGAAAAGTGGCCGGAAAAGTCGTATAAGCCTCCGGGATGAAATGGAGCTTGTGTTCGATCTTTTTCAAATTTTTCACTTGTGTTGAAGAGAGGAGAGTAAAAGAGGAAGAATGTATGTAATGGTGTAGTTTAATTGATATTTTTGAGGAGAAAAATAAAATTTTTCGAGTTGAAGGGGGTGATCTTTGCGGAAATTTCTTTGTTGAAAAAAGAGGAGAAATGAAGAAGAAGAAAAGATCCCGTCCTTTTAGGTTAACTCGAACCCGGACCGGTCCTGATAAGGGCCGGATCGGTCCGTGTGCATTTTTTTGTGAATTTTCGAAAATTTTTTTTTTTTTAATTTTTTTTGGGCTTTTGATATAAAAACTTATAAAACTTTAATAAAAACTTTAAAATAAAATTTATAAATTTTATAACAATTTCTCAAAATTTATAAAATCTTTATAAAACTTATTTAAAAGTTTATAAAAATTCAATAAATTTCTATTAATTCTTATAAAATATCTAAAAACTTAAAAAACTTTTTATAAAACTTTTATAAAACTCCTTAATTTTATAAAGATCCAATTTTATAAAATTTTCAAAGTTATGCAAAAAAAAAAAAATTTTTTATAAAACTAAAAGAAAAAGACTTGAACTTACGGGGTTTCTAATTCTTCAATTTCTACAAACTCCAGATTCCTAACATACCTTTCAAGCAAACTATATCCTAGAAATGTAGCGTTTGAATTAAGTCTTGGAAGTCCATCGGGATTTTCGGTTAACCACCTAATCGTTCCCTTCTTAATTACATTCAAACACTCATTCTGAGATTGAGTTATATTTTCCCACATTGCCCATTGTGTTCAATTTTTCCACTGATTCTACACTTCCTTAAAAACTTAGCCCTTCTCTTTATCGAGCTTCTCGACGTACCATTACAAACTTCTTTCAATTTTTTCTCTCTCAACAATTGCTTGTTCTGTTCAAAAACTAAGGCTTCTATAGTAAAGGCGATATCTCTATTAAAACCTAATTTTAAAAGTAAAACAAAAACTCCTAATCTATCTAAAAAAGACATCAGGTTCTTTTACGTCTATCCGGTAAAAGACGAAACTAGTTTAGACATATAAAAGTAAAGATAAAACCTGGTAATTTGATACTTTTCAAACTTTTAAAAGTTTCGCTTTTTAGTCTTTCGGAGGGTCGATCGGCAATATCACTTCATTTATGAGAGAGACTTCTTCACCTTCCAAAAATAGCTTCACCCTGTGACCATTGGCTATAAAAGTTGTATTCCCATCGAGTTAGTTCAACGACTCAGATTTATAAACTCGTGTTACTTTAAATGGTCTGTCCATCTTGATTTAAGCTTTCCGGGAAACAACTTTAAACGTGAATTGTACAATAACACTCGATCACCTATATGGAACTCACGACTATAGATTCTCTTATCATGGAAGGATTTCGTGCGTTCCTTGTAGATTCGAGCATTTTCATATGAATCAAGGCGAAATTCTTCTAATTTCATTAGCGAAGTAGTCTATGATCACCGACTTGACCTTAGGATCGAAATTTAAAAATCTAATAGCCCGAGAATGCTCGGTGTTCTAACTCTCTTGGGAGATGACAAGATTTACCAAAGACTAATTTGTAGGGAGAACGCCAATTGGAGTTTTAAAAGCCGTTTCGTATGCCCATAACGCATCATCTAGTCTCGCCAGCTTTTTTTACGGTTTGAATCCACTTGTTTTTTCTATGATTCTTTTAATCTCTCTATTCGACACCTCTACCACGACCCTTTGGTTTGCGGATGATAAGGCGTTCCTAACTTATGCGTTACACCATATTTTTCAATTAACTTAGTAAATGGTCGATTGCAAAAGTGTGAACCTCTATCACTAATGATCGCCCTTGGAATGCCATATCTAGTGAATATGTTCTTTTTAAGAAATCGTATGACAACCTTGGTATCATTAGTGGGAAGAGCTTCAGCTTCTACCCATTTCGAAACATAATCTACCATTACAAGAATAAATCTTTTTCCAAACGATATAGGGAAAGGTCCCATGAAATCTATACCCCAAACATCAAATAACTCACATTCTAAAATAGGTTGCATAGGCATTTCATGTTTTTTCGATATATTTCCCCATTTTTGACAAGACTCACAAGATTTAACATATGTATACGCATCTTTATAAAGTGTAGGCCAATAAAAACCACATTGCAAGACTTTAAAAGCAGTTTTCCAACCTCCATGATGACCTCCTGCCTCACGATCATGACAAAACGATAAAACACTTAAAATTTCATTATCAGGCACACATTTTCTGATTATTCCATCCGAACATTTACGGAAAAGATCTGGTTCCTCCCAGTAATAAAATTTTAAGTCATAAAAGAATTTCTTTTTCGTTGCCAAGTCCAATGAGACGGAATGTAATCACAAGTTAAGTAGTTAATGATATCTCCAAACCAAGGTGAATTTTCCTTAGAAGGAATTCTTTTCTTTAATAACTGCATGGTTGAAGGCATATCGATTCTAAACAGTTGTTCATCAGGAAACGAATCCTTAATTTCATTTCCTATTTCTTCCTCAGTTTCCATTCTACTTAGATGATCTGCTACTACATTCTCACTTCCTTTTTTATCTTTAATCTCAATATCAAATTCTTGAAGTAGGAGAATCCATCTAAGAAGACGTGGTTTCGCATCTTTCTTACTCAGTAAATATTTCAATCTTTGAATGGTACGTATAAACTATTACCTTAGAGCCAACAATATACGATCTAAACTTATCTAAGGCAAAAATTACGCCAACAGTTCTTTTTTCGTAGTTGCATAGTTTAGTTGAGCCGCATTTAACGTATGAGATGCATAGTAAATAGCTTTGAGAATTCTATTATACCTTTGACCTAAAACGACTCCTACACTAAATCGCTTGCATCACACATAATCTCAAAAGGTAACTCCCGATCTGGTGCCACCAATCGGTGCAGTAATCAACTTCGCTTTCAGGGTCTTAAATGCTTCCATACATTTACTATCAAAATTAAAAGATACTTCTTTTTCAAGCAAATGACTTAGAGGCTTTGCTATCTTTGAAAAATCTGCAATAAATCTCCTATAAAATCCTGCATGTCCAAGAAATCCTCTTAACGTTCTTAGATTAGCTGGTGGAGGCAATTTTTCGATTACCTCGACTTTAGCTTTATCAACTTCAATTCTACTTCGAGAGATTCTATGACCTAGTACAATTCCTTCGATACCATTAAATGACATTTTTCCCAGTTAAGCACTAAATTGGTATCCTCACAAGCGTTGTAACACTCGTTCTAAGTGTAACAAAATGACCATTAAAAGAGTCTCCGTAAACACTAAAGTCGTCCATAAAAATTTCTAAGAATTTCTCAACCATATCAGAAAATATAGACATCATACATCTTTGAAACGTAGCAGGAGCATTACATAAACCAAACGGCATTCTTTTATACGCAAAAGTTCCATAAGGACATGTGAAAGTAGTCTTTTCCCTATCTCCTGCTGCAATGAATATCTGTAAATAACCTGAATAACCATCTAAGAAACAGTAATACTTATGTCCACTTAAACGTTCCAACATTTGTACTATAAATGGAAGTGGATGATGATCTTTCTTAGTATGATCATTTAGTTTTCTAAAATCAATGCACATTCGACATCCTGTAATTTCCCTTGTTGGAATCCATTCATTCTTATCATTCTCTTTCACTGTGAAACCTCCTTTCTTTGGTACAACTTGAGTTGGACTTACCCATTCACTATCCGATATAGGAAAGATTATTCCCATTTCTAATAGCTTAATAACCTCTTTCTTAACGATTAATCGTAAATTCGGGTTGAGGCGGCGTTGCGGTTGAATACAAGGTTTAGCATCATCTTTTAGAATTATCTTATGAACACATATCTCCGGACTAATACCTTGAATATCGGCAACCGTCCATCCAAAAGCTTTCTTATGCTTTTTCAACATTCCTAGTAATTGATCTTCTTGTTGCTCCGTTAAAGTTGATGAAATAATAATCGGTGAAGGTTATCATTTTCAAGAAAAGCATATTTCGATTTAAAGGTAACGGTTTCAATTCCAGATTCTTAGGCGGATCTCTATTGATGATTTAAGAAGCGGTCCTTCTAGTTCTAATTCTAAATACCTATGCCATGGTGGTTTAAAAGTAAAACTTCCTTTATCTAGAGAAAGGATTATCTCTTTCATTTCAATGTCTTCCTCATCTTCCTTATAGACGAGACATCGTTAAACATTCTTCTAATCTATCTTCAAAAGTTGGTAAGCGATTATCATAGACGAGAATGAATATCTTCTATAAAAGAACATGATTCGGTGATGTGTATTGATGGTTCATAGCTTTGAAAATATTGAAAGCAACTTCATCTTCATTGACTCTCAAAATTAATTCTCCTTTCGAACATCGATTAAAGTTCTCCCGTAGCTAGAAATGGACGTCCTAAGATAAGCGGCGCGAAAATCCTTCTTCCATTTCCATAACTACAAAGTCTCTTGGAAAATAGAACTTGTCTACTTTAACCAATACGTCCTCAATAATTCCCTTAGGGTACTTAATCGATCGTCGCCATTTGCGAGTCATTTCGATCTTAGTAAGCTTTCCTATGCCTAGCTTTCTATAATCCTCATAAGACATGAGATTTATACTAGCTCCAAGATCACATAAGACCTTCTTAAACAAAAATCCTCCAATTTCACACGGAATCGTAAAACTTCCAGGATCTTTTAGTTTAGGTGGTAACTTATGCTGCAGAATTGCAGAACATTCTTCATTTAGGCATATATTCTCATATTCCTCTAATTTTTTCTTATTTGATAGTATATCCTTCAAAAACTTTCCATAGGCAGGCATATTTATCAGAGCTTCGATAACAGGGATATTAACATGAATATGACGAAAAGTATCAAGGAAACGAGCATACTTCTGATCAGTCTTAATCTTTTTAATTTGATCTTTAGGTGGAAAAGGTAAAGACTCTAAATCTACAACCTTTGGTTTCGAAGTCATTCTCTCTTTTCCTTTATCCTTTGGAGTATTACTTGATCGCCATGTTTCAGGTTCTTGAATTTTTTCTTTTAATTTGTTCCCTGAATCAATCTCTACTTCATACTCCTTCAGTTTTTCCTGTTTTTCATCCTTGTTTTCTTTATTTTCTATTCTAACATGTTCCTTAAATAGATTCCTTAAATCTTTATCCATGGGGTCTTTCAAAATTCTAGGGATTTTTACCCATTTTTCACCTTCCTTCTCAGGTTCCAAACTTCTATTCCTTTTCAAGAACTTCTCTATGATTTCTTCTTCCTTATCCGTAAAGTCAAGTTCATCTTTAGTCTCTTCATTTTTATCTAAATCATTTTCTACTTCATTATTCCCGAAGTTTTCTACTCCATTACTACCATGAGTTTCCTACTTCTCGTAACTACAACATTTACCTCTCTTGGGTTTCTTTCGGTATTACTTGGTAATCCTCCAGGAGGTCTATCGTTGTTACGTTCACCTTCCCTACTCAAATGATCTTCCATATTCCTTAATGAAGCTTCTATCGTTCTCATTCGGTATCATGTCCACTCATAGATGTTTTCATTGTACTCATGTCCTTTCGACCGAACCTATAGAAGTCATCATTGTTTCCATATTCTTAGCTTGAGTAGATACTACACCCATCATATTTTCCATCAGTTTTTCCCATTTTTCAACCCCTTCGCGGAGTTGAGTTGAACTTTGAGTTCTTGGTATACTTTGAGTGGTATGTTGAGGATAGGATCTTGGTAATGATTGTAAATTCGATTAGATGTATTTCCTTGATAAACTTGATTATTATTCATATTCTTATCTTTGAGCTTGGATATGGCGGTTGTCCTGGCTTACTAGGGTTTTCGGACCATCTAAAAGTTGGGTGGTCTCTTCTAATAGCATTAAATGAGTTTGAATATGCATTGTTCAAATTCCTATCTTCCAAGAAAACTCACTTCCTCTCTTGAATATCCTGTTGGTTCTTCTATCCCTAATGACACATTATCATGATTTGAGTATTCAGTTGGAGTACTATTTTCTGAATTTTGATTCTTACCTTGTTGTAATCCATCAAACTTTCTACTTAAATTCTCCAAATGTGCTAGAACTTCCGTATTTGACGTACATCCTTTCGCAAAAGCTACTTTTCTAGTGCTAGAACCGGTTTCCCACATACATTGTTGTTTTTGGAAATCTTTTCTATAGCATCGTAAACTGTTTGAGCTTCACTCATCATTAACGAACCACCACATGCATGATCTACATTCGCACGTGAATCTTTTCTTAATTTACGAGAAAAGTTGAATTTGCATATCTAAGGAATAACCATGATCGGGACAAGCTCTTAACAATTTTTTAAACCTTTCCCACGCATTCCCAAGTGTTTCTTCAGATCCTTGTCTAAAATTAGCAACCTCGACCTTTAATTCCAAATTCCGTCCTGGAGTGAAATATTGTTTCAGAAATTCAGGTTGAATATCCTCCCAACTAGTTAACGAGTGGTGTGGAAGAGACATAAACCAATCTCGGGCTCTTCCTTTTAAAGAAAAAGGAAACATAGTCATCCTCGTTAATTCCTTATGAGCACCTTGACTTTTGGTGCGTATTGCACTGTTCTTCAAACAGAGATAGAGATGATGATGTGGATCTTCATCATCTTCTCCTAGAAATTGGGCTCTTGCGTCAATTAAACCAAAAAGATGAGACTTAATTTCGAAATTATTCGCTCCTTCATTCGGTAAAAGTATGGGATTATTAGTCTGGTTTCTCCTTACAGTTTGATCACAGATAGGTCTCGGGTTTGGCGGATTGTTACGATTATTCGGTTCCGATCTTGATTGTTCCTATTATTATTATTCGATTATTATTAATATTAACAGGTTTTGTCCATGTTCTAAAGCATGATCTAGCCTCTGTTCGTTTGTTTCATCACTAGTTTTGACCATTTCTTTATTTTTATTAGAAGATGATTCCGTTGGAGATTTTCCAAGGAGTCTAAGTTGGTTTGACCACGTTTACTCTCTATCCGCAAGCGCCTTTCGTAAGCGTTTATATCAGGCTTATAAGGAGTAAGTGAGGCTTTACCGCTTACGGTCATCAACTAATTAAAATAGAAAAATGCTCGAGTTTTAAAGAAGAAGAAAATTGGTACTAAAAGAAAGTAGATACCAACGAAAAATAAAAAAGAAATGTGATAAGAAGAGTGTTGGTTTATCCTCGAGAATTTTAAGCTAATACAAGTAGTAACCATAGACACAAAAAAAAAATTAGCGACTTTGTCTCCCCGGCAACGGCGCCTAAAAGGCGACGTCACCAAACCTGGACCTTAGAAACGGCGTCAAGAAAAGGACGGACCTATTCTAGGTTAGACGGATCCTAACCGGCGGTGTACCGGGTCAACCGTAGTGATAAAGTGGTGAGTCAGGTGTCGAATCCTCGGGGAAAAAATGGTAATTTTTTTAAGTGTGGTTAAACACCAAAGAGCCGCTTATTAACTCGATCTAAACCGCAATTTTATAACATTGATTACTACTACTCTAACTAACATAAAATAAATGCATAATTTAAAAGTTATTCTAATATAATATATATAGATATATAAATATATATAGATGTACATAAATAGTAAAATATATATATATATATATAAATATATAGATACCAATATATAGTTTATAGACTAGACTAGCCAAAGTATATGTAATCAATTTATTCGATCTTTTCAATTAATAGAATGTGTTCGATCTTCCTTTTCATTATGTCTAATTGAGTGAATGAAACGGTGTACTCCTAATGTCAACAATTCCTCCTCACACGAGCGTATGAAATTGTCATATGTCAAATTGTCATCGATCCAATGTCCACAACGCCCCATGCTAAACTTAGTTAGTCAAAACAGTACCGAGTACAAATCTACCCCGGATAAAAGAGGTGATTCCATTTGTCGGATGGCCGATGTTATTCAAGAGGCTCCGGTTGTCAAGCGGATCGATTTAATACAAACGGTGTAGTTTCAATTAAACCGTGATTTTAACATTATTAAGATCTCGAGTACAAATTTTAATAAGATTTATCTTTCGGGACAAATACGCCCCCGGGTAGGAAATAGGATTCCGTTAATCGGACGGCCATTTTTACCCTCCGGTTTTTCTATTTTTACTCATATCGACTTCTCTGAGTCGGTTCATCGCCTGAGGTTATATGTGGTATTCATCATGATTGATTACTTCATTCCGAATATGTTATCATTACGTAGCGAAATAGAAAAAGATTCATTTTACTCAATTTTAGTCAATTTTATTTTAACATCATTCCTTTAACGAAAAGATCGAAATAATACGATTACATAACTTTGGCTAGTTATTAGATTTAGCCTAATAACATTATAAAAACTAAAAAGAAGAAAATAACAAACATAAACATAATTATTATAGAAATTACCCGATTACAAGCGCGATTCGAAATCGTTTTTTCCGGACATTATAACGACTTCAACAACACCGAACCTTCGAGAATTTCCCGAGCATTACTACCGTACTACTACTACTAATTTATTTTGGCATAAAGCCTATTTACAAACTAAGAAAGGAGAAGAAAAAGAGAAAGAAGAGGAGAGAATATATATAGAATATTGTATATATATATTGGTACACCCCAAATGAAGCCTCGATGCCCCTTTTATAGACTTTCTTCCTTCCCGGACCGGTCTCGAAAACTTGCCGGATCGGTCCGGTGTAATGATGACAATCATTACAGTTTGTTATCGACATGTGCAAGCATGTTACCCTTAATCATCACTTGTCTTTGTGTAATTATATATATAATTATATATAATTACACGATTAACTTCTAAAAATCGTAACTTGAATTCTTGATATCGAATGACATAATTGAACTTCCGTTGAAAAGCTCGTTGAATTCTCTACAACTTTCATCAAGACCACTTTCAGAAAACTTATTCTCGATGAGCCATTTGTATTATACGTCCTTTTTCGAGATTCGAAACAATTATTCCCTTGATCATTTATATCGTTGACGCTTTATAACTTCCTTTCATCGACTTGTATTGACTTCAAAAAGTGTCGATACTCGGGATTTCGGTTCATCTTAGGATTACGCAATGAAATAAACACAAAATACCCGTGTAAAATAGACACAATATTCCGGTTACTAAAACCGGTACAAAAACTACAACTTTTTATTATAAATACTAACTTTTACTACTAACTATACTAAACTACAAAGATTAATATTTTATACTAATTATATCATAATTTTAGATATTTTACATAGAATTTGTCAACAAAACGTAATAAAATCACGTAAATTCAATCATATAAAAATAATACATCAAATTTATATGATTGAATTTACGTGATTTTATTACGTTTTGTTGACAAATTCTATGTAAAATATCTAAAATTATGATATAATTAGTATAAAATATTAATCTTTTAGTTTAGTATAGTTAGTAGTAAAAGTTAGTATTTATAATAAAAAGTTGTAGTTTTTGTACCGGTTTTAGTAACCGGAATATTGTGTCTATTTTACACGGGTATTTTGTGTTTATTTCATTGCGTAATCCTAAGATGAATCGAAATCCCGAGTATCGACACTTTTTGAAGTCAATACAAGTCGTTGAAAGGAAATTATAAAGCGTCACCGATATAAATGATCAAGGAATAAATTGTTTCTGAATCTCGAAAAAGGACGTATAATACAAATGGCTCATCGAGAATAAGTTTTCTGAAGAAGTGGTCTTGATGAAAGTTGTAGAGAATTCAACGAGCTTTTCAACGGAAGTTCGATTATGTCATTCTGATATCAAGAATTCAAGTTACGATTTTTAGAAGTTAACTGTGTAATTATATATAATTATATATATAATTACACAAAGACAAGTGATGATTAAGGGTAACATGCTTGCACATGCCGATAACAAACCGTAATGATTGTCATCATTACACCGGACCGATCCGGCAAGTTTTCAGACCGGTCCGGGAAGGAAGAAAGTCTATAAAAGGGGAGCATCGTAGGCTTCATTTGGAGTGTACCAATATATATATACAATATTCTATATATATTCTCTCCCTCTTCTTTCTCTTTTTCTTCTCCTTTCTTAGTTTGTAAATAGGCTTTATGCCAAAATAAATTAGTAGTAGTAGTACGGTAGTAATGCTCGGGAAATTCTCGAAGGTTCGGTGTTGCTGAAGTCGTTATAATGTCTGGAAAAAGACGATTTCGAATCAAAAGCATTGTAATCGGGTAATTTCTATAATAATTATGTTTATGTTTGTTATTTTCTTCTTTTTAGTTTTTATAATGTTATTAGGCTAAATCTAATAACTAGCCAAAGTTATGTAATCGTATTATTTCGATCTTTTCGTTAAAGGAATGATGTTAAAATAAAATTGACTAAAATTGAGTAAAATGAATCTTTTTCTATTTCGCTACGTAATGATAACATATTCGGAATGAAGTAATCAATCATGATGAATACCACATATAACCCGGCGATGAACCGACCGCGAGAAGTCGGGATATGAGTAAAAATAGAAAACCGGAGGGTAAAAATGGCCGTCCGATTAACGGAATCCTATTTCCTACCCGGGGGGGCGATTTGTCCCGGAAAGATAAATCTTATTAAAATTTGTACTCGAGATCTTAATAATGTTAAAATCACAGCTTAATTGAAACTACACCGTTTGTATTAAATCGATCCGCTTGACAACCGGAGCCTCTTGAATAACATCGGCCATCCGACAAATGGAATCACCTCTTTTATCCGGGGTAGATTTGTACTCGGTACCGTTTTGACTAACTAAGTTTAGCATGGGCAGCTTGTGGACATTGGACCGATGACAATTTGACATATGACAATTTCATACGCTCGTGTGAGGAGGAATTGTTGACATTAGGAGTACACCGTTTCATTCACTCAATTAGACCTAATAAAAAGGAAGATCGAACACATTCTATTAATTGAAAAGATCGAATAAATTGATTACATATACTTTGGCTAGTCTAGTCTATAAACTATATATTGGTATCTATATATTTATATATATATATATATTTTACTATTTATGTACATCTATATATATTTATATATCTATATATATTATATTAGAATAACTTTTAAATTATGCATTTATTTTATGTTAGTTAGAGTAGTAGTAATCGTGTTATAAAATTGCGGTTTAGATCGAGTTAATAGCAGCTCTTTGGTGTTTAACCACACTTAAAAAAATTACCATTTTTTTCCCTGAGGATTCGACACCTGACTCACCACTTTATCACTACAATTTGACCCGGTACACTGCCGGTTAGGATCCGTCTAACCTAGAATAGGTCTGTCCTTTTCTTGACGCCGTTTCTAAGGTCTGGTTTGGTGACGTCAGCTTTCTGGCGCCGTTGCCGGGGAGACAAAGTCGCTAATTTTTTTTTTGTGTCTATGGTTACTACTTGTATTAGCTTAAAATTCTCGAGGATAAACCAACACTCTTCTTATCACATTTCTTTTTTATTTTTCGTTGGTATCTACTTTCTTTTAGTACCAATTTTCTTCTTCTTTAAAACTCGAGCATTTTTCTATTTTAATTAGTTGATGACCAGAAGCGGTAAAGCCTCACTTACTCCTTATAAGCCCGATATAAACGCTTACGAAAGGCGCTTGCGGATAGAGAGTAAACGTGGTCAAACCAAAGCTTAGACTCCTTGGAAAATCTCCAACGGAATCATCTTCTAATAAAAATAAAGAAATGGTCGAAACTAGTGATGAAACAAACGAACAGAGGCTAGATCATGCTTTAGGGCATGGACAAAACCCCGTTAATATTAATAATAATCGAATAATAATAATAGGAACAATCAAGATCGGAACCGTAATAATCGTAACAATCCGCCAAACCCGAGACCTATCTCGTGATCAAACCGTAAGGAGAAACCGGACTAATAATCCCATACTTTTACCGAATGAAGGAGCGAATAATTTCGAAATTAAGTCTCATCTTTTTGGTTTAATTGACGCAAGAGCCCAATTTCTAGGAGAAGATGATGAAGATCCACATCATCATCTCTATCTCGTTTGAAGAACTCGTGCAATACGCCCAAAAGTCAAGGTGCTCATAAGGAATTAACGAGGATGACTATGTTTCCTTTTTCTTTAAAAGGAAGAGCCCGAGATTGGTTTATGTCTCTTCCACACCACTCGTTAACTAGTTGGGAGGATATTCAAACCGAATTTCGAAACAATATTTCACTCCAGGACGGAATTTGGAATTAAAGGTCGAGGTT
This sequence comes from Gentiana straminea, assembly GCA_036785695.1. Classification (NCBI taxonomy): domain Eukaryota; kingdom Viridiplantae; phylum Streptophyta; class Magnoliopsida; order Gentianales; family Gentianaceae; genus Gentiana; species Gentiana straminea. The sequence goes on from JAVUPR010000019.1 coordinate 1,435,041, forward strand.
GCTAATTTTAGACAAGGATCCAAGAAACACTTGGGAATGCGTGGGAAAGGTTTAAAAAATTGTTAAGAGCTTGTCCCGATCATGGTTATTCCTTAGATATGCAAATTCAACTTTTCTCGTCGTAAATTAAGAAAAGATTCACGTGCGTATGTGATCATGCATGTGGTGGTTCGTTAATGATGAGTGAAGCTCAAACAGTTTACGATGCTATAGAAAAGATTTCCAAAAAAAAGAATGTGGGAAACCGGTTCTAGCACTAGAAAAGTAGCTTTTGCGTAAGGATGTACGTCAAATACGGAAGTTCTAGCACATTTGGAGAATTTAAGTAGAAAGTTTGATGGATTACAACAAGGTAAGAATCAAAATTCGAAAATAGTACTCCAACCGAATACTCAAATCATGATAATGTGTCATTAGGGATGTAAGAACCAACAGATATTCAAGAGAGGAAGTGAGTTTTCTTCAAGAAGATAGGAATTTGAACAATGCATATTCAAACTCATTTAATGCTATTAGAAGAGACCACCCAACTTTTAGATGGTCCGAAAACCCTAGTAAGCCAGACAACCGCCATATCCAGCTTCAAGATAAGAATATGAATAATAATCAAGTTTATCAAGGAAATACATCTAATCGAATTTACAATCATTACCAAGATCCTATCCTCAACATACCACTCAAAGTATACCAAGAACTCAAAGTTCAACTCAACCTGCAAGGGGTTGAAAAATGGGAAAAACCGATGGAAAATATGATGGGTGTAGTATCTACTCAAGCTAAGAATATGGAAACAATGATGACTTCTATAGGTTCAACAAGAAGGACACGAGTACAATGAAAACATCTATGAGTGGACATGATACCGTAATGAGAACGATAGAAGCTTCATTAAGGAATATGGAAGATCATTTGAGTAGGAAGGTGAACGTAACAACAAGAGACCTCCGAGGATTACCAAGTAATACCGAAAGAAACCCAAGAGAGGTAAATGTTGTAGTTACGAGAAGTAGGAAACTCTATGGTAGTAATGGAGTAGAAAACTTCGGGAATAATGAAGTAGAAAATGATTTAGATAAAAATGAAGAGACTAAAGATGAACTTGACTTTACGGATAAGGAAGAAGAAATCATAGAGAAGTTCTTGAAAAGGAATAGAAGTTTGGAACCCGAGAAGGAAGGTGAAAATGGGTAAAAATCCCTAGAATTTTGAAAGACCCCATGGATAAAGATTTAAGGAATCTATTTAAGGAACATGTTAGAGTAGAAGATAAAGAAAACAAGGATGAGAAACAGAAGAATCGAAGGAGTATGAAGTAGAGATTGATTCAGGGAACAAATTAAAAGAAAAATTCAAGAACCCGAAACATGGCGATCAAGTAATACTCCAAAGGATAAAGGAAAAGAGAGAATGACTTCGAAACCAAAGGTTGTAGATTTAGAGTCTTTACCTTTTCCACCTAAAGATCAAATTAAAAAGATTAAGACCGATCGAAGTATGCTCGTTTCCTTGATACTTTTCGTCATATTCATGTTAATATCCCCGTTATCGAAGCTCGATAAATATGCCCGCCTATGGAAAGTTTTTGAAGGATATACTATCAAATAAGAAAAAATTAGAGGAATATGAGAATATATGCCTAAATGAAGAATGTTCTCGCAATTTCGCAAAGATAAGTTACCACCTAAACTAAAAGATCCCGGAAGTTTTACGATTCCGTGTGAAATTGGAGGATTTTTGTTTAAGAAGGTCTTATGTGATCTTCGGGAGCTAGTATAAATCTCATGTCTTATGAGGATTATAGAAAGCTAGGCATAGGAAAGCTTACTAAGACTGAAATGACTCTGCAAATGGCAGACAGATCGATTAAGTACCCTAAGGGAATTATTGAGGACGTATTGGTTAAAGTAGACAAGTTCTATTTTCCAAGAGACTTTGTAGTTATGGAAATGGAAGAAGGATTTTCGCGCCGCTTATCTTAGGACGTCCATTTCTAGCTGTGGAGAACTTTAATCGATGTTCGTAAAGGAGAATTAATTTTGAGAGTCAATGAAGATGAAGTTGCTTTCAATATTTTCAAAGCTATGAACCATCAATACACATCACCGTAATCATGTTCTTTTATAGAAGATATTCATTCGTCTATGATAATCGCTTACCAACTTTTGAAGATAGATTAGAAGAATGTTTAACGATGTCCGTCTATAAGGAAGATGAGGAAGACATTGAAATGAAAGAGATAATCCTTTCTCTAGATAAAGGAAGTTTTACTTTTAAACCACCATGGCATAAGTATTTAGAATTAGAACTAGAAGGACCGCTTCTTAAATCATCAATAAGATCCGCCTAAGAATCCGGAATTGAAACCGTTACCTTTAAATCCGAAATATGCTTTTCTTGAAAATGATAACCTTCTACCGCTTATTATTTCATCAACTTTAACGGAGCAACAAGAAGATCAATTACTAGAATGTTGAAAAAGCATAAGAAAGCTTTTGGATGGACAAGTTGCCGATATTCAAGGTATTAGTCCGGAGATATGTGTTCATAAGATAATTCTAAAAGATGATGCTAAACCTTGTATTCAACCGCAACGCCGCCTCAACCCGAATTTACGCTTAATCGTTAAGAAAGAGGTTATTAAGCTATTAGAAATGGGAATAATCTTTCCTATATCGGATAGTGAATGGGTAAGTCCAACTCAAGTTGTACCAAAGAAAGGAGGTTTCACAAAGTTGAAAGAGAATGATAAGAATGAATGGATTCCAACAAGTGGAAATTACAGGATATCGAATGTGCATTGATTTTAGAAAACTAAATGATCATACTAAGAAAGATCATCATCCACTTCCATTTATAGTACAAATGTTGGAACGTTTAAGTGGACATAAGTATTATCGTTTCTTAGATGGTTATTCGTGTTATTTACGTATATTCATTGCAAATAGAGATAGGGAAAAGACTACTTTCACATGTCCTTATGGAACTTTTGCGTATAAAAGAATGCCGTTTGGTTTATGTAATGCTCCCGCTACGTTTCAAAGATGTATGATGTCTATATTTTCTCGATATGGTTGAGAAATTCTTAGAAATTTTTATGGACGACTTTAGTGTTTACGGAGACTCTTTTAATGGTCGTTTGTTACACTTAGAACGAGTGTTACAACGCCGTGAGGATACCAATTTAGTGCTTAACTCGGGAAAAATGTCATTTAATGGTATCGAAGGAATTGTACTAGGTCATAGAATCTCGAAGTAGGAATTGAAGTTGATAAAGCTAAAGTCGAGGTAATCGAAAAATTGCCTCCACCGCTAATCTAAGAACGTTAAGAGGATTTCTTGGACATGCAGGATTTTATAGGAGATTTATTGCAGATTTTTCAAAGATAGCAAAGCCTCTAAGTCATTTGCTTGAAAAAGAAGTATCTTTTAATTTTGATAGTAAATGTATGGAAGCATTTAAGACCCTGAAAGCGAAGTTGATTACCGCACCGCATTGGTGGCACCAGATCGGGATTTACCTTTTGAGATTATGTGTGATGCAAGCGATTTAGTCGTAGGAGTCGTTTTAGGTCAAAGGTATAATAGAATTCTCAAAGCTATTTACTATGCATCTCATACGTTAAATGCACTCAACTAAACTATGCAACTACGTAAAAAGAACCGTTGGTCGTAATTTTTGCCTTAGATAAGTTTAGATCGTATATTGTTGGCTCTAAGGTAATAGTTTATACGTACCATTCAAAGCATTGAAATATTTACCGAGTAAGAAAGATGCGAAACCACGTCTTCTTAGATGGATTCTCCTACTTCAAGAATTTGATATTGAGATTAAAGATAAAAAAGGAAGTGAGAATGTAAGTAGCAGCATCATCTAAGTAGAATGGAAACCGAGGAAGAAATAGGAAATGAAATTAAGGATTCGTTTCCCGATGAACAACCGTTTAGAATCGATATGCCTTCAACCATGCGCTTATTAAAGAAAAGAATTCCTTCTAAGGAAAATTCACCTTGGTTTGGAGATATCATTAACTACTTAACCCGTGATTACATTCCGTCTCATTGGACTTGGCAAACGTAAAAGAAGTTCTTTTATGACTTAAAATTTTATTACCGGGAGGAACCAGATCTTTTCCGTAAATGTTCGGATGGAATAATCGTAAAATGTGTGCCCGATAATGAAATTTTAAGTGTTTTATCGTTTTGTCATGATCGTGAGGCAGAGGTCATCATGGAGGTTGGAAAACTCGCTTTTAAAGTCTTGCAATGTGGTTTTTATTGGCCTACACTTTATAAAGATGCGTATACATATGTTAAATCTTGTGAGTCTTGTCAAAAATGGGGAAATATATCGAAAAAACATGAAATGCCTATGCAACCTATTTTAGAATGTGAGTTATTTGATGTTTGGGGTATAGATTTCATGGGACCTTTCCCTATATCGTTTGGAAAAAGATTTATTCTTGTAATGGTAGATTATGTTTCGAAATGGGTAGAAGCCGAAGCTCTTCCCACTAATGATACCAAGGTTGTCATACGATTTCTTAAAAAGAACATATTCACTAGATATGGCATTCCAAGTGGCGATCATTAAGTGATAGAGGTTCACACTTTTGCAATCGACCATTTACTAAATTAATTGAAAAATATGGTGTAACGCATAAGTTAGGAACGCCTTATCATCCGCAAACCAAAGGGTCGCAGAGGTGTCGAATAGAGAGATTAAAAGAATCATAGAAAAAAACAAGGATTCAAACCGTAAAACCGGGCAAGTTAGACTAGATGATGCGTTAGCATGGGCATACGTAATGCCTTTTAAAACTCCAATTGGTCGTTCTCCTTACAAATTAGTCTTTGGTAAATCTTGTCATCTCCCAAGAGAGTTAGAACACCGAGCATTCTCGGGCTATTAGATTTTTAAATTTCGATCCTAAGGTCAAGTCGGTGATCATAGACTACTTCGCTAACGTAATTAGAAGAATTTCGCCTTGATTCATATGAAAATGCTCGAATCTACAAGAACGCACGAAATCCTTCCATGATAAGAGAATCTATAGTCGTGAGTTCCATATAGGTGATCGAGTGTTATTGTACAATTCACGTTTAAAGTTGTTTCCCGGAAAGCTTAAATCAAGATGGACAGGACCATTTAAAGTAACACGAGTTTATAAATCTGGAGCTGTTGAACTAACTGATGGGAATACAACTTTTATAGCCAATGGTCACAGGGTGAAGCTATTTCTGGAAGGTGAAGAAGTCTCTCTCATAAATGAAGTGATGTTGCTGATCGACCCTCCGAAAGACTAAAAAGCAGTGCTCTTAAAAGCTGAAAGTATCAAATTACCAGGTTTTATCTTTACTTTTATATGTCTAAACTAGTTTCGTCTTTTACCGGATAGACGTAAAAGAACCGGATGTCTTTTTTAGATAGATTAGAGTTTTTGTTTTACTTTTAAAATTAGGTTTTAATAGAGATATCGCCTTTACTATAAGCCTTAGTTTTTGAACGTAACAAGCAATTGTTGAGAGAGAAAAAATTAAAAGAGGTTTGTAATGGTACGTCGAGAAGCTCGATAAAGAGAAGGGCTAAGTTTTTAAGGAAGTGTAGAATCTGTGGAAAAATTGAACACAATGGGCAATGTGGGAAAAATATAACTCAATCTCGTAACGAGTGTTTGAATGTAATTAAGAAGGAACGATTAGGTGGTTAACCGAAAATCCCGATGGACTTCCAAGACTAAATTCAAACGCTACATTTCTAGGATATAGTTTGCTTGAAAGGTATGTTAGGAATCTGGAGTTTGTAGAAATTGAAGAATTAGAAACCCCGTAAGTTCAAGTCTTTTTCTTTTAGTTTTATAAATTTTTTTTTTTTTTTTTGCATAACTTTGAAAATTTTATAAAATTGGATCTTTATAAAATTAAGGAGTTTTATAAAAGTTTTATAAAAAGTTCTTTAAGTTTTTAGATATTTTATAAGAATTAATAGAAATTTATTGAATTTTTATAAACTTTTAAATAAGTTTTATAAAGATTTTATAAATTTTGAGAAATTGTTATAAAATTTATAAATTTTATTTTAAAGTTTTTATTAAAGTTTTATAAGTTTTTATATCAAAAGCCCAAAAAAATAAATATAAAAAAAAAAAAAAAAAATTCGAAAATTCACAAAAAATGCACACGGACCGATCCGGCCCTTATCAGACCGGTCCGGGTTCGAGTTAACCTAAAAGGACGGGATCTTTTCTTCTTCTTCATTTCTCCTCTTTTTTTCAACAAAGAAAATGTACCGCAAGATCACCCCCTTCAACTCGAAAAATTTTATTTTTCTCCTCAAAAATATCAATTAAACTACACCATTACATACATTCTTCCTCTTTTACTCTCCTCTCTTCAACACAAGTGAAAAATTTGAAAAAGATCGAACACAAGCTCCATTTCATCCCGGAGGCTTATACGACTTTTCCGGCCACTTTTCACGGTTTTGTTCACTATAAGGTATAATTTGTTTACTTTAGTTATCAATTTCATAATTTTTATAATTTTTAGATTTATTTTCAACTGTTTTGAATTTTACGTGTGTTGTGACATTTCATTTTGTGTTGTTTTTCTGTTGTTTTTATTGTTGTTTTGTCAATTCAATATCGTAGAATGGCCTCATCCAAAGCCGAAAAATCTCTAAGAAACGAAAGCCTAATATTCCAATAGAAGTACCGGTCGTAGAATTAAAAGATTTAACACCGGAAGAAGAATCGTTAGTTTTGTCGCTATGCCTTCACCTCAAGCTAAGAATGCTTATAAAAATATCTATAGTAAATGTGGAGTTGTGTTGGAAAGAGGCTTAGATTTTGATGACTTAGGAGAGAGAGGTTAGGCGTATTTTTGCGAGACGCCAATGGTTGGATTTTGCGGCTCGTAGGACAGAGAGATCAATACTACCTTAGTGGCGTAGTTTTATGCGCTTTGTCTACTTTGACACCCACCGAGGGTAGTATGATAGAGTCTATTCCCCTTAGGTCTAGACATGTTTCTTTTAGTCCGGAACCGATTAATGCCGTTTTTTAGGGGTAGAAGTTTTTCCGTATGAAGAAGATTATAGAGCCGTTTATAGATTAGATGATCCCGCTATGTATGAGCGCATTGCCTCTGTAGAGCTCGTAGGAGTTTGATGCTACAACAGTAATGGGTGGATAACGATTTAATTACGGGAAGTGTTTTAGAGATCCGAGGGCAATCAAAAGGTTTCGAGCCATACTCTCTATCCCACTACCAAACACACCGCCTTTGGTAAAGAAGATTTATGCATTACTTGGGCGATGATTCATGATGTTAAGGTGGATGTGGGGAAAATCATGTATAGAATGGTTTTCGAGTTTATTGTTATCGCCAAGGCAGGGAGTCACATGTACTTTCCTAGCTTTATTTCGCATTTATGTCGTAGATCGGGAGTTCCTTTCCGTCTAACGACAAGTTGATGATGGCGTACGAGTCCCCGATAGGCCCTAGTCCGAGGAGGTCTCCGCAGGGTTCGATAGACTCGATAGTTAGACGTAGTGCACCTCCACCCGCCCACCCGCCGCATTTTCATCTTTTTCTCGAGCAACAAGCAGACTTCTCTCCCAAACACCATTACATATGATATGTTTCAATCTTTAGTGTCGATGTAGCCCGAGGACAAAGCTAATATGGCTTTGTTTGCCGAGCGTAGTAGGCAAGTGGAGTGATGATTTACGCAGAGGATGCCGAGACACGAGCAGATGCATCTTGATCCTTCTTTCGATAAAACCGCCTATCCGCCCGTCAATCTAACCCATATACGTTACCGTAATGGATAGCACCTATTCCACCATCTCGCAGCTTTCATCATATGCCAAATCCTTTTGAAAGCCGCCTAGTGGTCGTGGTGTCTTTTATACGTGTTCTCGTGGTGCCGTTACATCTACCGGGGAGGATTTTCGATTTTGCAAGGATGACGACGAGTATGAGTTCGTTGGGTCTCGACAGCTTCGGTTCGGACCACGACTACGTTTTCACAAAGAAGAAACGTCATCGGTTCCAAGTATGAATGATCCAGCTTTACACCGCCGACGATGATGATGTTGACATTGTTTGATTTTAAACAACTTTTATTATTTCTAAACATTTTATGACCGTTTATTTTATTTTCTCGCATTTTAACTTTAGTTGATAAGTTTGCTAGTTTAATAAGTTTTCGATTTCATTAATCATTTTCTCGTCGTAGTCGTAAATTTATTTTTAATAGTATTTAAATATTTCATAAAAAATCAAAAATCTAAAAAATATATTTATCATTCGCATGTCGTATTCGTGAGTCGTTTTATCCGTATCGGTGAGATAATATTTAAACTACCTTTATAGCTTCTCAAATAGCTTGAAGGCTATTAAGTTGAACAAAGAAAACTTGAATTTTACAACCTTCATACGGTAAAAATATCTTAAAGCCGGACCGGTCCGGCCGGGCCAGACCGATCCGGGAGTAAAAACTCGCTTAGTCATGCTCGAAAGTGTTAGTATGCATGCACGTGTACTCTAATTTTTATCCATTTAAGGACCGAGAGGTTGAAAGTAAAAATTTGCCAATTCACTCACTACTTTCAATCCTCTTCTTTTACCGCATCCGTTTAAACTAAAAATGTCAAACCAATCATCACCATCGTCAATTCATACGATCCGGAGGCGCTTGATGTTTTTGTCCCGGAGTCTAGCGCTTCAAATGTTAATTTGTTGGTGAATGCGAGGTTTGCACATTCTCCTATATTGATGGAAAGGGTATCAATTTTGAAAAAATTGATCGGTTCGGAAGGATTTAATTCGAATCAAGGATGGAAAAAATTTGTTAAGCATCCTCGAGGAAGAATTAACGTTTCTATTGTTAGGGAATTTTATTCAGCCTCTTTCTACCGTTACTACGGTAGATCCGTCACCTTATATCCGTTCGTGGTACACTTATTCACCCGTCACCTCATATTATCAATCATATCTACGAAATACCGATTTTCAATCAAATCCATAATCTTCATTATGAATATCAACGGGAATTAGGAAACTCTTGTCATGTTGTTAACTATGTCACGGAAGCTTTTCCGTATTTATTTCAGAGTTCGATCAAAATTACGACTCTACCACTTCCGCTCTACCCGCTCATCCGAGAGCATGGAAACACTTCATTAACTCACGAGTCTATCCGACTAGTGACTTTGCATGGGTTAGTGATAGTGAGATACTTTTGTTATTTGCGTTGATAAGCGGAGCTCATGTGGACTGGGGGATTTTGATTTTTAGGACGGCAGTAAACTTTGCAGTGGAACGGTATAATAATGGAAGGCCGATGCCTTTTGCTTGGTTAATTTCAAGGTTATGTATTCATTTGAATGAAGTCCCTGAAATTGCTTCTGATGAGATATATCCGTCTCGTGATTGTCGTAGAGGATTGCTACCGGTAGAGAATCCGGGTTGTTCGTCAACTATTTGAGATAGTTGTTAGTGGTTTTATTTAATTTAGTTTAAGTTTGGTTTGCTTTAATAAGTTAGAGTTGATTAAGGTTAGTAAGTTAATAGTAAGTTTGTTTTATTTTTATTAGTCTGTAATAGTTTCTTTTTGTTTAATATATATATTGTTTGATTTTAATATACGTGTGTTATCGATATTTATAACGATCATCTATAATTTTAATTTAATTTTCGAACCTACTTTTCATACTCATTGAACATCGGGACGATGTCACTTCGTAAGTGGGGAGTAGAGTTAGGTTTGAAAATTCATTAAAATTTTTGAAAGAAAAAGAAAAATAAAAAAAAATATTTATAGAATATAACCTTTTTCATATAAATTAGTACTTTAATTACTTATTTCTTAGTTTTAATTTTTCTTGAATAATCTAAGTTGGTTAATATATGAAAAAAAAAAATGATATAATTCGAGAGGATTAATTTTTGATTTAGTAAAATATATTAGATATATAATGAATATGTTTTATATCTTTTATAAGATTTTTAAGATTTTGAGTATGTATAACTAAATAATTTTTGTCAAATATTTCTTTTATGGAATTATTCAAGTAATTTTTATATTTATAAATAAATTTTTAGATAATTTTCTTTTCAAGATTAATTATGAATTTGGAATCAAAATTAGGAATGATGATTTTTGACCACAAAAATATAACTATACCTAAATAAATTTCTACCCGAATAAAATTTCCAATTTTTGACCCCACCTCAGCTTTTTAAAGAGTGATTAAGACCTCACTCGGAATTTAGCCATTTTGATTAACTAGAAATTTCCGACCCTTAGCTTGTTTTGGTCTACATTTCTTTGACATCCTTCGAGTTTGTACGTACTTATGAGAGGAGATGATGACAGAAAAAGTTAAGAGTTGAGAAAAATGGTATATGATTGGAATGAGTTCGATATGTTAATGTCCTATGAACAATTTATATTAGGAACAAAGCACCATTTTTACACGTAATTAATCAAATATCGTGTATCTTCCCTATCTTTGATCGACAATATAAAATAAAATATATCGGTAGTAGCTACCAATGATTTGAGTGCAAAGTAGGGTGTTATCTAGAAACGTCCTATATCACTATGAGGTATAAAGCTCCCGATAAAAAAATTCGAATCAAAAGATCTCAAGAATAATTACGGGTTTAAGGAAACCGGACTCGTAATTTTAGATCGAAAGAGTAGTACTCCGATCAATCTTGATGAAGCAATGCTTGTAAATTTGATTATTTACACACACTCACGCTTTAGTTCTTAATGTTTTAAAAAAAAAAAAAAAAAAAAAAAAAAAAAAAAAAAAAAGAGAAGAGAGAAAATCGAAAAATGGTTGGAATAAAAGGATGTTACTAATCAGAACTGTTTTTGATCAAGAATGTGAAGACGTAGTAGTGCGTACGACTTGCATCTTTCTCTTTTTGATTTCCTTTTCTATCTTTTCGATTAACCAATGTCCTATCCTAATATATTAAGCCAATATGTCTTCTATCCGACTTAGTTAATGATTCCGTAAATTCGTAATAATCGAGATAGAAAGTATTTCTAATATTTTATTTATATTTCGAATTATTGCATGCATGTTTCCATCTAATTCATATTTGATACTTAATTCATTTAAGTTATATAATCTCCCTTTCTTAAATTTCTATAAAATTTATAAATTATATGTTTGTAATATTGACGATATATATTACTTTTGAAATTTTAATCGATCAATTATATTATCTCGTTATTTATATATTACCGCTTATTTTTGCTCGAGGACGATCAAAAGCTAAGTGGGGAGTAATTTGATGTATTATTTTTATATGATTGAATTTACGTGATTTTATTACGTTTTGTTGACAAATTCTATGTAAAATATCTAAAATTATGATATAATTAGTATAAAATATTAATCTTTGCGTTTAGTATAGTTAGTAGTAAAAGTTAGTATTTATAATAAAAAGTTGTAGTTTTTGTACCGGTTTTAGTAACCGGAATATTGTGTCTATTTTACACGGGTATTTTGTGTTTATTTCATTGCGTAATCCTAAGATGAACCGAAATCCCGAGTATCGACACTTTTTGAAGTCAATACAAGTCAGTGAAAGGAAGTTATAAAGCGTCACTGATATAAATGATCAAGGGAATAAATTGTTTCTGAATCTCGAAAAAGGACGTATAATACAAATGGCTCATCGAGAATAAGTTTTCTGAAGAAGTGGTCTTGATGAAAGTTGTAGAGAATTCAACGAGCTTTTCAACGGAAGTTCGATTATGTCATTCTGATATCAAGAATTCAAGTTACGATTTTTAGAAGTTAACTGTGTAATTATATATAATTATATATATAATTACACAGCACAAGTGATATGGATATAAATCCTAATCTGACAACATTCACCCTCAACTTACGTATGTTGGAAGAATATTATCATTCTCCTTCACGGTAATCTACGAATTTATCAACTATCGTATCTAAATTCGATTAGCATGCAACATAAGTATAGATCATACAAATTGCACATAAACAATTCAAACATGAAGGAAGAACAAGAAACTCACTAGAACAAATGAAAACGAAATCCTTGTTTATTCCGGTGATGGTGGCTTCACAAAGGTGGTTCTAGCTTAGAGACCTTAGCCAATCATCCTCGATTATGATTTCGAATCGGGCCGTAGCTCCAAAGCATTACAACAAGTACTACTATTCTAATTTATTCTCGGCATAACGCCTACAGAGTATTTACATAAAAGACGGGAAAAGTAAAAGCTTGGCCAAAAGTGACAAAGGAGGGGCGCCTTTATGGATGGAAATGAGGGAGTTCTTATAGGGAGAGTTGAGGGGAAGAGTTCTTGACGAAAGTTGTAGATACTAAAATGAGCTTTCCAACGCATTTTGAATCACGTCAATCGGAGGTCTACAACTCAAGTTATGATTTTTTCTTCCAAACAGCTGAAATTTGGACGAATTGGGAGATATTTGGCTCATTTCCTTGCATGTTACCTTCAATGATGGCAAAGATTCCTCCCCAACAAACTCCACATGCTTGTAACTAACTCTTGCATGACTCATCACCCCTACCCACCATCTCCTACCCACCATATCCTAACAAACTAACAAACTCATCATTACATCCTAACAAACTTCTAACCAACTTCTCATCTCCCTCAAATGCTACCTCCCTTATACACCTCCCTCAAATGATACCTCCCTTATACACCTCCCATTATATATACACACCTCCATCACCACAAAAAATACACACTACCATTCACCTAAAAAAAGAGGCGGCCGCACTTCGAGGGGTTTCAAGGCCGATCACCCGAGCCTTGTGCTCGGGTGATCCGGGTTAGATTAGGATGTTTTTTTCTCGTTTTTTTTCATCGTTGATGCTTGAAGATCAACCCTTGTATAAACTATGTGAGTTTAATCTCTTTTTAATTTATTCAATCTCTAGTTTATTTTTATGATCTTTAATTTATCTTGTATCTTTCCATGAATTATGATGCTATGTGTGACTAGATCGAGAGATCGGTTACTAATCGTTGTCTAACGTGATGAGAATCGTTGTTAGGCTAGATCACCATAGAAAGATAGGATCTTTAATCGTTAATTCGTGACAAGTTAATCGGTTAATTATCTAGGTTGTTAGATTCTAAAATACGAGAGTTAACTTGAATCTACACCTTCGTTTTGTATGGAATATTGGTCTCAACATTCGGAAGAGGAGAGATCGATAATTGAATTCACTAAGGAATTAGGAATTCATAGCTTGAGAAACGGATTCACTAAGAGATTAGGAATTTGTATCTCATGTAAAGGTGAAACCACAATTTGAACTAAAATCATGAGATGAACTAGGATTGAGATCACTTAGTTTGTATTCTGTTTGATCCCATGTATCTTTAGCTTAGGTCGTTTTTATTGTTCTTAGCTTAGATTTATCTTATTTGTTCTATGTTTGTTTTTCCTTTATTTGTTTTCTTGAGTGATAAATTAGAGGAATTAATAAAATTAGATTCAATGCCCAATTCCCCGTGGATCGACCCCTTACTCATTACGCTTTACTAGCAATTACCCGATATTCGGTCGGTTAGGAGTTAGTTTGCATATAGGTTAGGGTTTTATAAATTGTTTTTGTTTAGTGATGCAAAATCCTCCGAACAAAATGGCGCCGTTGCCGGGGAATCGGTGTTTTGTTGAATTTAGTTGAGTTAATTTCTCTATTTTGTTACGATTTATTTTCTTTCAATAAAAGTAGCGTTAAACAAATTGAGAGTTTTTATTTTTGCCGTGTTTCGATGACCGTTGGGTTAAGAATGTGGAAAAAGTTTTTTACTCGATTTGTGAACCGTGAAGTGTAATCTACTCTTAACCTTGTGTGCTCTATGCTAAAATTTGATGTGGCTGCTGTGATGTATGATTTGTTTGGGTTGATGATCTGCTGTGTTTTTCCTGCATTCTGTACTTCTGTTGCAAAATTCGATGCTTGGACGGGCGTCCAAGTAAGTGAACGCTCGTCCAGCCCCTAACATGCAGGTGAACGAGCGTCTGGATTGTTGAACGGCCGTCCTGTGCAAAAAAGTATCAACTCTGTTCTGTTCTGTTTTCAAGAACCAGACGGGCGTCCAGAGGAAGTGGACGGGCGTCCAAGGCTTGAATGATCACCCCATGTGCTTAGCTTGCAAGGAAAAATATCTTGGATATTTTCTACCCCAAACTTGGTGATTAAGGCTTTCAAAATATCCCATGTAACAACATATTTTGAGTCCTAAAAGATGGATTTTTGAGGAAGAGAAGAAGATGCCACAAGTTTACGAGTTAAACGGATCATATTTTTCCAACGCACTTCTACCGTAACCTGTTTTTCGATGGAAATTTGACACGACTTAGAGACATTTTCAGGGGAAGAGTTCTTGACGAAAGTTGTAGATACTAAAATGAGCTTTCCAACGCATTTTGAATCACGTCAATCGGAGGTCTACAACTCAAGTTATGATTTTTTCTTCCAAACAGCTGAAATTTGGACGAATTGGGAGATATTTGGCTCATTTCCTTGCATGTTACCTTCAATGATGGCAAAGATTCCTCCCCAACAAACTCCACATGCTTGTAACTAACTCTTGCATGACTCATCACCCCTACCCACCATCTCCTACCCACCATATCCTAACAAACTAACAAACTCATCATTACATCCTAACAAACTTCTAACCAACTTCTCATCTCCCTCAAATGCTACCTCCCTTATACACCTCCCTCAAATGATACCTCCCTTATACACCTCCCATTATATATACACACCTCCATCACCACAAAAAATACACACTACCATTCACCTAAAAAAAGAGGCAGCCGCACTTCTGAGGGGTTTCAAGGCCGATCACCCGAGCCTTGTGCTCGGGTGATCCGGGTTAGATTAGGATGTTTTTTTCTCGTTTTTTTTCATCGTTGATGCTTGAAGATCAACCCTTGTATAAACTATGTGAGTTTAATCTCTTTTTAATTTATTCAATCTCTAGTTTATTTTTATGATCTTTAATTTATCTTGTATCTTTCCATGAATTATGATGCTATGTGTGACTAGATCGAGAGATCGGTTACTAATCGTTGTCTAACGTGATGAGAATCGTTGTTAGGCTAGATCACCATAGAAAGATAGGATCTTTAATCGTTAATTCGTGACAAGTTAATCGGTTAATTATCTAGGTTGTTAGATTCTAAAATACGAGAGTTAACTTGAATCTACACCTTCGTTTTGTATGGAATATTGGTCTCAACATTCGGAAGAGGAGAGATCGATAATTGAATTCACTAAGGAATTAGGAATTCATAGCTTGAGAAACGGATTCACTAAGAGATTAGGAATTTGTATCTCATGTAAAGGTGAAACCACAATTTGAACTAAAATCATGAGATGAACTAGGATTGAGATCACTTAGTTTGTATTCTGTTTGATCCCATGTATCTTTAGCTTAGGAGACGTCACCAAACCAGACCTTAGAAACGGCGTCAAGAAAAGGACAGACCTATTCTAGGTTAGACGGATCCTAACCGGCAGTGTACCGGGTCAAACTGTAGTGATAAAGTGGTGAGTCAGGTGTCGAATCCTCAGGGAAAAAAATGGTAATTTTTTTAAGTGTGGTTAAACACCAAAGAGCTGCTATTAACTCGATCTAAACCGCAATTTTATAACACAGATTACTACTACTCTAACTAACATAAAATAAATGCATAATTTAAAAGTTATTCTAATATAATATATATAGATATATAAATATATATAGATGTACATAAATAGTAAAATATATATATATATAAATATATAGATACCAATATATAGTTTATAGACTAGACTAGCCAAAGTATATGTAATCAATTTATTCGATCTTTTCAATTAATAGAATGTGTTCGATCTTCCTTTTTATTAGGTCTAATTGAGTGAATGAAACGGTGTACTCCTAATGTCAACAATTCCTCCTCACACGAGCGTATGAAATTGTCATATGTCAAATTGTCATCGATCCAATGTCCACAATCGCCCCATGCTAAACTTAGTTAGTCAAAACAGTACCGAGTACAAATCTACCCCGGATAAAAGAGGTGATTCCATTTGTCGGATGGCCGATGTTATTCAAGAGGCTCCGGTTGTCAAGCGGATCGATTTAATACAAACGGTGTAGTTTCAATTAAACTCGTGATTTTAACATTATTAAGATCTCGAGTACAAATTTTAATAAGATTTATCTTTCCGGGACAAATCGCCCCCGGGTAGGAAATAGGATTCCGTTAATCGGACGGCCATTTTTACCCTCCGGTTTTTCTATTTTTACTCATATCCCGACTTCTCCGGTCGGTTCATCGCCAGTTATATGTGGTATTCATCATGATTGATTACTTCATTCCGAATATGTTATCAATACGTAGCGAAATAGAAAAAGATTCATTTTAACTCAATTTTAATCAATTTTATTTTAACATCATTCCTTTAACGAAAAGATCGAAATAATACGATTACATAACTTTGGCTAGTTATTAGATTTAGCCTAATAACATTATAAAAACTAAAAAGAAGAAAATAACAAACATAAACATAATTATTATAGAAATTACCCGATTACAACTCGCTATTTGATTCGAAATCGTCTTTTCCCGACATTATAACGACTTCAGCAACACCGAACCTTCGAGAATTTCCCGAGCATTACTACCGTACTACTACTACTAATTTATTTTGGCATAAAGCCTATTTATGATCTCGGATTTTCAATTAACAAACTAAGGTAGCAAACGTGAAAATAAATAAAACTACGATAATAAAAATTTATAATTTAAAACAACTAGAACGCACCTATGATCCACCACCCCACCGAAAATAACAAGAAAGACACATATTCATTCGTAAGTTCTTGGATTATTATCTGCTAAAGAGGCATTTTCCCTTTCGGTTCATCGCCTTTTAATTAGTTCACCACTCTCGGTACAACTAAAGCATTTACGGATCAAAGATATGGATATAAATCCTAATCTGACAACATTCACCCTCAACTTACGTATGTTGGAAGAATATTATCATTCTCCTTCACGGTAATCTACGAATTTATCAACTATCGTATCTAAATTCGATTAGCATGCAACATAAGTATAGATCATACAAATTGCACATAAACAATTCAAACATGAAGGAAGAACAAGAAACTCACTAGAACAAATGAAAACGAAATCCTTGTTTATTCCGGTGATGGTGGCTTCACAAAGGTGGTTCTAGCTTAGAGACCTTAGCCAATCATCCTCGATTATGATTTCAGAATCAGGGCCGTAGCTCCAGCATTACAACAGTACTACTATTCTAATTTATTCTCGGCATAACGCCTACAGAGTATTTACATAAAAGACGGGAAAAGTAAAAGCTTGGCCAAAAGTGACCAAGGAGGGGCAAGGAAGATGGATGGAAATGGAGGAGTATATATAGGAGAGATTGTATAAGGATAGGTTCATTTGGGGAGGTAAGAAGTTAGTTAAAAGGGAGGTAGTATTTGGGGGAGGTTGGAAGTTTGTTATGGAGGCAATGATGAGTTAGCATGTGAAGGTGATCTTGGAGAATATTTGCCATCATTAGTCTTCACATGGAGGTGGTGAGTCATGTAGGAGCATGTGAAGGTTGTTAGGAGAAATCATTACATGCCACATGCAAGTAACATGCAAGGAATATGCTAGGAATATGTAGAAAATATCCAAGATATTTTTGCTAGCCAAGATGCATGTGAGAGGTGATGATTAGTTAAACATGTGAAGGTGATGAGTCATGCAAGAGTTAGTTACAAGCATGTTACTACTCATCATTACACCCCACATGCATCAATTGAGCCAAAAATATCTCCGGTTCGTCCCGAAGTTCCAGCAGTTCGGTAAAAAAATCATAACTTGAGTTGTAGACCTCCGATTGACGTGATTCAAAGTGCGTGGAAAGATCATTTCAGTATCTACAACTTTCGTCAAGAACTCTTCCCCTGAAAATGCCTCTAAGTCGGGTCAACTTTCCATCGAAAACAGACTACGGTAGAAGTGCATTGGAAAAATTTGATCCGTTTTGAACTCGTAAGCTTGTGGCATCTTCTTCTATCCCTTCAATCTTTTAGGCCCCAAAACATATTGTTAATGTGATATTTTGAAAACCTTGGTCACCAAGTTTGGGCCGAATCGAATCAAGCTTTCTTTATTCGAATCGAGCTTTCATCATAATTTTCATCCGATCTTCGTTTAAGCTCCTAATTTAACATGCAAGCGTACCTACATTCATGATAACATCGTGCAAAATGTAACATCTCATATCTAAAGATATTTATCCAATAAAATCACATAATTAACACAAATTTGCACTTAATCACTTTTAAAACTCATTTGCTCAATAATTCTATTAAACCCTTAATTTCTATGCAAATTATACGAATATGGAGGAAATCGTTATAAAATATAACGTTATAAATCATGTAAAATCACCCTAAACAACTCCCCCACACTTAGCTTTTGCTCGTCCCGAGCAAAACAAAACAAGAATCAAGGCTCGAAAAAGATAGACACCTCAGCAAATACAACATATACTCAATAAATCAGAGGTTCACCCTGATGTGTGTGCATAGCCATAGAAAACTTCCACTAAGTCCAAACTCGAAAATTTCAAGCAAATAGCAAATACCCCCTTCAAATTAGTAACAAATGATACTTATAAGTGTACCCTACAAAACGTGACATATCCTGAAAAGAATGATAGAATATATCTAGGGCCTTTCTGATATACTCAGAGGATAATCCCTACAACATATCTGTCAGTTTATACTGGGGATAAGGTATACGATAACTAAGTCCTTAACTTATTCATAATAATAAATTTTTTCGATTTTTTTTTCACTTTTTTTTCACACTTTTTTTTTTTTTTTTTTTTTTTTTTTTTTTTTTTTTTTTTTCAACACACATCAGAATGAGCTTTTGCCCGTCATACTAGAATAGGAAATTTCGAGATAATCCCCTATCTACTCAAATCATAAGGCAGCTTTTTTCTGACTGTCGTGAGCTTTTGGTCATCATAGTGGTATAGGACATTTCGAGATAATGCCCTACCGCACTCAAATCATCGACCGACTTTCGACACACACAATTGATTACTTTTTTCGAGATTTCGGCGGGCGGTGGTTAACATGCTAAAAGCAATTCAAACCTACCGAGCATAACACCTCAAGCAATGATTTATTTGTTAATTATTGTGCAAGAACATTAGTTATGTTTCACTTATCACATTCAAACGTTCGGATATTCACAATATATCATACTGCGGCTATAAACACAAACTATCATAATTCTCACGATACGCGTACGTTAGCACTAAGCACATGACTTTATAAGATAATCAAAAATCACTAATCAAAAAGGGATATAGCTTTATAATTTAGCTCATCATTCACTATGGCTCGTGAAAAATATATTCGGTGAAACAACTAACTTATCGAACATACGGAATATAGCATTAATGACTATAAAAATAACGAACAAAGATATGCATTGTTTACTCGGGAATAAACAAAAATTTGAAAATTTAGCCCATTTAGCATAGAATCAAAATAATTTAAGCAAATGGTAGATACATATAACCGACTATTCCCTCCCCCACACTTAAATCACAACATGTCCTCAGGTTGTGCAGAAAAAAGAAAAAGAACACTTAGCCGATTGTGGTTCGAAAGTGGCAATTCCGGAAGTGGCCTAGAATCGGCTCCGAAATGCTCGATGAAATCGGTAGGCGTGGACCATCCACCGGTAAACCGATTTATCTAAAAGCTCACAATCGCTATCGCAAAAATCCCGCACACCATGGGAAAACAAGACGTACCTCGGGGATAGGGGCACAAAAGATGATAGACAAGGCAATATCATGGAATAAAGACGAGAAATAAACTACGGACAAAAAGGAAAAGATATCTAGGTTACCGTCCTAGTAGGGCTTAATTATAGTCGGGAGCTCGACTAGACAATAAAATTTCAACTCGGGTTAGCTTTGAATTTCCTATTCCCTTAGTTGCATAGTAGTTAAACTAATACATGTCACACATTATTTGAAAATTTAAATCGACTAGGTCATGATATGAAATATGTGACAAAGTATTAACTATGAGTCTTTTATACCCGGATCCTCAAGGGTTATTTCAAATTGTTCTAACAACCTAAATCTAAGAAATGATGCATTTGAATTTTTTCTTTGTACTCCCTCGGGATTTTCGGATAACCTCCTAATCGTTCCCTTTAAATGACATTCAAACATTCATCCCGAGACTTGGTGAAACAAAATGAAAATCAATTCGAAGTATTGGAAAACTATTATCCAAAGTATGAGTAAAGTATAATGCAAAATGTAGAGTTTTTGTTTTTTTTTTTTTTTTTTTTTTTTTTTTTTAACGGGTTGCCTCCCGGTAGCGCTTTTGGTTAATGTCGTTTGCTCGACAACCCAAAAATTTTCAACCCGGGTCAGGCCAGTGAGGCCTCTTTCCGGAATCATTCTTGATTTCCTCGGGGTCAATAGTATGGATCCCACAAAAACAAAGTCTTGCCAACGTATTGGCCATATCGCAAACTTCGTATCCACTTAGTTCCTATGATTCTTCTCTTCTTCTTTTTAGGTTTCGTTCCACAAGCCGAGGTGTATCATCAAGTAATCACAATATCATCAAAGAATTCACAGAGACGTAAATCATCGGGTTCCAAAAGATCGGAGTCGTCTTGACTAGGGACGTCGTTTAGATGGAAAACCACCGGTCGTTCCTTTTGTTGACCAATATAGTGTTTCAACCGATGACCATTCACTCGAACAACTCTCCTCGCTTATTTTTCAATTCGACGGCTCCACTAGGGAAAACCGAGAAATTTCAAAGGGGCCGGACCAACGGGTGCGTAGCTTACCGGGGAAACGAGATGTAACCTGGTATTATATAGTAAAACCCATTCGCCCTCTTTGAATTCTCTATGCTTGATTTTCTTGTCGTGAAGAAGTTTAGTCCTTTCCTTACCGATTCTTGAGCTCTCGTAGGCTCCGGAGTCCGAACTCATCAAGCTCCCGCAACCGCAACAATCGCTTTTCTCTCGCATAACCGGCCGTCGAAGTTCAAGAATTTAATAGCCCGAATGCTCGTGCTCAAGCTCGATTGGCGGGTGGCGGGCCTTACCATAAACCATCCGAAACGGAGATGTGCCGATAGGAGTTTTGAAAGCTGTCCTGTAGGCCCAGAGTACATCATCCAGTTTCTGGCTCCAGTCTGTCCTATGAGAGTTCACCGTCTTCTCAAGAATGCTTTTCGGGCTTCGGTTACTTACTTCAACTTGTCCACTCGTCCGAGGGTGATAGGGGGTAGCGAGCTTTGTGTTTCACCCCATATCGTTCTAAAATCTTTTCTAATGGAGTATTGCGAAGTGAGTTCCCTCGTCACTGATGAGAGCTCGTGGACAACCAAACCGTGTAAAAATGTTTTTCCTCAGGAAGCTCTTGACCACCTTGTGGTCGTTCCGCGGTGTTGCTATTGCCTCTACCCACTTTGACACGTAGTCAACGCGGACTCGAATGTACTTGTTCCCATACGAGGATGGAAACGGTCCCATGAAGTCAATACCCCATACGTCGAAAACTTCACATTGTTGAATGGGGTGTAGGGGCATGTCCATTCGCCGAGAAAGTTTACCGGTGCGCCGGCACCGGTCACAACCTTTTACAAAACTCTCTCGTATCCTTAAAAATTGTCGGCCGGTAGAAACCGGATCGAAAAATCTTCGCAGGTCTTCCCGGCTCCATAATGACCTCCCACAGTCCGTCATGGCATTGCTCTATAATGTCCCTCTCGCTCGAACTCGGGGACACACCTACGGAGTAATCCATCCTTACATCGCTTGAAGAGAATAGGGTCGTCCCACACATAATAGTTCAAATCCGAAAAGAATTTCTTCTTTTGCCGATATGTCGAGTCGGGGTCCGGATATCTCGCCGCTCAAGAAGTTTGCAAAAGGTGCAAACCAAGGAGAACCTTTTCCAAGTACGGGCAGGAATAACCTCGCACGCATCAATGGTCATGAGTTGCTCGGTTGGAAAATCAATTCCAATTTCATCCGACTCTACCCGAGGATCATCGGTCGCCCGAGACATGTGATCGCCTACCACATTCTCGCTACCTTTCTTGTCCCGGATATGAACATCAAACTCTTGTAAAATCAAGATCCATCTCAACAAACGAGGCTTGGCATCGGCCTTGTTTAACGGATATTTCAACGCGAGAATGGTCTCCGTCCGGATCGTGACTTCCGACCCAAGCAAATAGCTTCTAAATTTATCCATGGCAAAAACTACGCCAACAACTCCTTCTCGGTTGTTGCATAATTTACTTGTGCTTTGGGTTTAAAGTGTGACTAGCGTAGTAGATAGGTTGGAACCCGCCGTCCACTCTCTCGACCTAGCACCGCTCCGACTGCATAATTAGAAGCATCACACATAAGCTCGAAGGGAGCTTTCCAGTCGGGTGCTATAAGAATTGGCGAGGTAACCAACTTGTCTTTTAATTCTTTAAACGCTCTTTCACCTTCAGGGGTAAAAACAAATTTCACATCCTCTCTTAAGAGAGTTGACAAAGGCTTGGCTATCTTAGAAAAGTCTTTAATGAACCGCCTATAGAATCCAACATGACCCAAGAATCCTCTTACTTCTCTTACATTTTTAGGGTATGTCATTTTTTCAATAGCTTTTACCTTCGCTTTGTCAACCTCTATACCTTCCTTGGACACCTTGTGTCCAAGAACAATTCCTTCTTCCACCATTAGGTGGCACTTCTCCCAATTTAAGACTAAGTCCTTCTCTATGCACCGGGACGAACTTTATCAAGATTGTGTAAACAAGTGGTCGAAAGCGTCCCCGAATACAGAGAAGTCATCCATAAAAATTTCCATCACCTTCTCCACTAAACCATTGAAGATAGCCAAGCATACATCTTTGAAATGTAGCCGGTGCGTTACGAGAGACCAAATGGCATCCTTCGGTAAGCGAAGGTACCGGAGGGAGGTGAAGGTAGTCTTTTCTTGATCGGTGGGGTCGATAGCTATCCGAAAGTATCCGGAATAGCCATCCAAAAAACAATAAAATTGCTTGCCACTAAGCCTCTCAAGGAGCTGGTCAATGAATGGCAAGGGAAAGTGGTCTTTTAGAGTTACCTCATTTAGTCTTTCGTAGTCGATGCAAACTCTATAACCAAGTGACTTGTCGTAAGGCAATCTCTTCCCCCTTTTCATTCTTTTCAATAGTAATCCCTCCTTTCTTTGGCACCACCCGAGTGGGGCTCACCCATTCACTATCGGCTATTGGGTAGATGATACCCATGTCAAGCAATTTGATGATTTCCTTCTTAACGATTTCCCGCATGTGAGGGTTTAGCCTTCTCCGAGGCCGTCGCACCTTCTTCGATCCCTCAACGGCCCCGATCTTATGCATACGGATATCGGGGCTTATCCCCTTAATATCTCCCACTTGCCAACCAAAGGCGAGGATATTATCTTGCAGCACTTTGATAAGCTTTTCTTCCTCCTTCGGTTCTAACTTAGATGAAATGATCAAAGGGAGCTTATCACCGTCCCTCGAAAAATGTATTTCAAGTGTTGAGGCAAGGGTTTCAACACTAAATCTGACGGTGGCTTCTCCACACTTGGTCTCAATTTATCTCCCTTAAGCTCTAGATCTCCAAGCTTATTATAAGGGCTATGAAGCATCATGGCCTCCCGACAGACAGGGGCCTCATCTCCTTTTGCAAATCCGGGCATATCACCATGCCTCTCCCTCATCTTCTTTCCTACCACCTCGTGGTAATCGAACTTTCCTTGTCAATCTCTTCTAAAAATTTTATCCACTCCTCATTAGTCCAAGTTGCGGATAGTTTATTGAATTCTTCCTCATCCCAACTACCCATGAACACTTGTTTATCATACTCATCAGTGAAATCGTCCTCAATAGCTAAACAAGTGTCACTGGACGGGTGCTTCACTGCATTACCCACATTGAACTTTATACTCTCATCCTCCAAATGTAAGGTCACTTCGCCACTTTGTGGGAATCTAGTAAGGCACGGGCGGTTGCAAGAAAAGGTCTTCCAAGGATCAAGGGGTTTTCTTATCGTTGGTCATATCCATGATTACCCAATCGTTGGGTATATGAAGTTCTTAACCTTGACCAATACATCTTCTACAATTCCCCTTGCATATTTCACACTTCTATCGGCAAGTTGAAGAGAAATAGGTTTAAGCGTAATAGATTGATCCAATCCAAGAGATTGGAAGATTGACGTAGACATCGGATTGATTGATGCTCCCGAATCACACAAAACATTGTGGAAGTCCCCGTTCCCAATAGTACACGAAATCGTAAATCTACCGGGGTCGGGGCACTTCACGGGAAGTTTAGTCCGGCCGATTCCGAGCATTCTCCATTCAATACTATGTGCTCGAGCTCTTGGAGCTTCTTTTTCGAACTCACTGCGTCCTTTATAAACTTTGTATACTTTGGCATTCCTATCAAAAGATCAACTAATGGAATGTTTGCCTCAGTATTCTTGAGCAAGTCGATAACCTTCTTATATTCTTTATCGATCGTTAATGATGACTTGTTTTTGCTAGGTGGGTAAGGGAGATCGGCAAAGTCTTCCTCGTAAAGTGCTTCTTTGCCGTCTTATCATTGATTGCTTTGTCTTCCCTATCCTTCCACCTCACATGCTTCCCGAACTTAACTTAGAATCGACTTCTTCTCGGCGGTATTCTCTTCATCATCGAATTCTCAACTTTCACCTTTTCTTCGAATTTTCTCTTTCACTTGGATCAATAGTAGTCCCAACATCCTTCCGAGGAGAACAAAGATCTTCCCCTCCCGCGTCTCTCGCTCACGGGAGGGGCTACTCGTTTCCCTGGTTGGCCCGACCGCCAACCGCTTTCCCACTCCTCGGTTTATAGCATTCGGCTCATCTTGACCATAGTTCCATGGTGCGGCGAGATCGGTGCAAGAATTACGGTCATTTTGGACGCATTAACCCCTCGGGGGTTCTTCTCGATAAAACTCGGCGGTGACCTTGAGGTCGACTTGCTTGCCGCCCCGAAATTTGTCCCATTTGCACCTCCAAATTTCTCACATCGGTCGAGTACTTAAAGCATTTGCCAATTGAGTGTTGGCCGTGATTTGCTCGCTCAACTTTTGTTCTAAGATGCGAAATGATTGATTTTGATTTTGCGGTGGATTGGTGTTCCATGCTTTGGTCGATAGTTGGATTGAAAATTGCTTTGATTAGGCCTAGGGGCCCGAAAATGATGGGGGTTTTTGCCCCGGAAGGGTCACTCCATCGGAAACCGGGGTGGTTCCGGTTATAATTGAATCCTTGAGTGTTTTGATTCGACCCGAAGGTCGATAATTTTGAGAAGTGAATGTATTCACTTCTTCCGAATGCAACAATAGATGACACGATGGAATGCGTGCCCAACGGTATCGCAATTTTGGCAAACGACATTGTTTTGAACGACTTTGACTGTGAGATCGGGTCAAGGCGGCATTGATTACTACGATGGCCTTGGCCATGGCAATTGTCACACACAAGACTTTGAACATTCATTGCCGTCACTTGCTTCTCGTAGTGCGGCCAAGCGAGCTTTTAGAGACGTGGTCTCATCTACCTCATACTTCCCGGATCGAGCTTTTCGATTGGACGCACCTGCATAGGTAGGGGCATAATTATACTTTGCAATATCTTCAAACAACATCCATCCCTCATCGGTGTCTTTCTCGAAATGCACCTCCAAAGCAGAACTATTCACCATTCCCTTAGTCAATTCGGTCAAACCACCGTAGAAAGTGTTGACCAATCTTTGTTTATCCGGCCCGTGGTGGGGGCACTTTCTCAAGAGAGTCTTAAATCGTCTCCACGCATCGTAAAAAGATTCCTTCTCGATTGCACAAAAGTGAATATCGATTCGGAAGATGAGCCGTCTTTGCGGGTGGAAAGTACGGCTCAAGAATTCTTTCTCCAACTCCTCCCACGAAGTAATGGATTCGGCGGTAAGGATTTATACCATTCTTTTGCTTCTCCCTTCGGTGAGAAGGGAAAAAGTTTCATTTTCGGGCGTCCTCGGTGACCCCTTTGATTAAAATAGTCCCGCACGATTCTAGAAATGAGTGAATATGATCGTGCGGGTCCTCGTGGAAAATCCATGGAATGTGGAACCTCTCACCAGATTGATTAAAGAAGTTTTGAGTTCGAAATTATCAGCCGTGATTTCAGGAATCACGACCGCAGGATTAACTTTCACAATAGATGGCATGGCAAAGTCTGCCAATGTCCGTTGATCTGCCATTTCCTCAACCTGGGCTCCTCCTTGAGCTTCTCCCTCAGTGTATCCTTCAGGATCGTTTCCTTCCGTGGTTCCCTCGTCCGTCGGTCCGGTGAGCCGGGCCAAACGTCTGTTTGGTCGAGCGATGGTTCGCTCTATCTCCGGATTATACAAAAGTGGTCCCCCGTGAGTTCGAGTTTGCATAAACTACGTTTGGGCACCAACACCTAAATCACGAGGTTTCGGGATTTTATCCTTATGCTTCCGCAGAGTGGGATTCACCGAGAATCCATCACCCAACCTCAATGATTGAAACGTGTTCCGTGTTTCTTTTCTCTCTTTCTCGGTAATTACCGAATCCACTCGGTATTTATCGAGAATTTTTTAAATTTTTTTTTTTAAAATTTTTTTTTTTTAGAATTAAAAAAACTATACTAAAACAGGCTCGAAACAGGTCTAAACAGCGTAAAAGAAACAAAATACTATAAAACTAATACAGAACAGAAAATAACGAACAGAAATTTTTTTTTTCTCTCTCTCGGTAATTACCGAAAGATTTTTTTTTTTTTTTTTTTTTTTAATTTTTTTATTGTTTAAGACGAAAACAGATAACTTAGTTGACAAAAAAAACCGAAAACGAAAATTTTCCGTGCCAAGTCCCCGGCAACGGCGCCAAAAACTTGTTCGCGGTTTTATACAAAGCAAAAGATAACAAGTAATAAAATAAAACCGATGTCAACCCCAAGTGCGAAGGCTCGCGCCTATAGTGGTGAAACCGGATCGTATCCGCGGGGACTTGTACGAAAAAGAGTTTTTTTACGCCTTCGATTTCTTTTATAAAGTTGATGATTATGATCTCGGATTTTCAATTAACAAACTAAGGTAGCAAACGTGAAAATAAATAAAACTACGATAATAAAAATTTATAATTTAAAACAACTAGAACGCACCGATGATCCACCACCCCACCGAAAATAACAAGAAAGACACATATTCATTCGTAAGTTCTTGGATTATTATCTCGCTAAAGAGGCATTTTCCCTTTCGGTTCATCGCCTTTTAATTAGTTCACCACTCTCGGTACAACTAAAGCATTTACGGATCAAAGATATGGATATAAATCCTAATCGACAACATTCACCCTCAACTTACGTATGTTGGAAGAATATTATCATTCTCCTTCACGGTAATCTACGAATTTATCAACTATCGTATCTAAATTCGATTAGCATGCAACATAAGTATAGATCATACAAATTGCACATAAACAATTCAAACATGAAGGAAGAACAAGAAACTCACTAGAACAAATGAAAACGAAATCCTTGTTTATTCCGGTGATGGTGGCTTCACAAAGGTGGTTCTAGCTTAGAGACCTTAGCCAATCATCCTCGATTATGATTTCAGAATCAGGGCCGTAGCTCCAGCATTACAACAGTACTACTATTCTAATTTATTCTCGGCATAACGCCTACGAGTATTTACATAAAAGACGGGAAAAGTAAAAGCTTGGCCAAAAGTGACCAAGGAGGGGCAAGAAAGATGGATGGAAATGGAGGAGTATATATAGGAGAGATTGTATAAGGATAGGTTCATTTGGGGAGGTAAGAAGTTAATAGAATGCGTAAGTAAATATATATATATATATATATATATATATATATATATATATATATATATAAGTGCGTAACTCGGATTACTACTACTCTAACTAACATAAAATAAATGCATAATTTAAAAGTTATTCTAATATAATATATATAGATATATAAATATATATAGATGTACATAAATAGTAAAATATATATATATATATATATATAAATATATAGATACCAATATATAGTTTATAGACTAGACTAGCCAAAGTATATGTAATCAATTTATTCGATCTTTTCAATTAATAGAATGTGTTCGATCTTCCTTTTTATTAGGTCTAATTGAGTGAATGAAACGGTGTACTCCTAATGTCAACAATTCCTCCTCACACGAGCGTATGAAATTGTCATATGTCAAATTGTCATCGGTCCAATGTCCACAATCGCCCCATGCTAAACTTAGTTAGTCAAAACAGTACCGAGTACAAATCTACCCCGGATAAAAGAGGTGATTCCATTTGTCGGATGGCCGATGTTATTCAAGAGGCTCCGGTTGTCAAGCGGATCGATTTAATACAAACGGTGTAGTTTCAATTAAGCTTGTGATTTTAACATTATTAAGATCTCGAGTACAAATTTTAATAAGATTTATCTTTCCAGGACAAATCTGCCCCCGGGTAGGAAATAGGATTCCGTTAATCAGACGGCCATTTTTACCCTCCGGTTTTTCTATTTTTACTCATATCCTGACTTCTCTGGTCAGTTCATCGCCAGGTTATATGTGGTATTCATCATGATTGATTACTTCATTCCGAATATGTTATCAATACGTAGCGAAATAGAAAAAGATTCATTTTAACTCAATTTTAATCAATTTTATTTTAACATCATTCCTTTAACGAAAAGATCGAAATAATACGATTACATAACTTTGGCTAGTTATTAGATTTAGCCTAATAACATTATAAAAACTAAAAAGAAGAAAATAACAAACATAAACATAATTATTATAGAAATTACCCGATTACAACTGCTGATTCAGAAATCGTCTTTTTCCAGACATTATAACGACTTCAGCAACACCGAACCTTCGAGAATTTCCCGAGCATTACTACCGTACTACTACTACTAATTTATTTTGGCATAAAGCCTATTTACAAACTAAGAAAGGAGAAGAAAAAGAGAAAGAAGAGGGAGAGAATATATATAGAATATTGTATATATATATTGGTACACTCCAAATGAAGCCTCTGATGCTCCCCTTTTATAGACTTTCTTCCTTCCCGGACCGGTCCTGAAAACTTGCCGGATCGGTCCGGTGTAATGATGACAATCATTACGGTTTGTTATCGCATGTGCAAGCATGTTACCCTTAATCATCACTTGTCTTTGTGTAATTATATATATAATTATATATAATTACACAGTTAACTTCTAAAAATCGTAACTTGAATTCTTGATATCAGAATGACATAATCGAACTTCCGTTGAAAAGCTCGTTGAATTCTCTACAACTTTCATCAAGACCACTTCTTCAGAAAACTTATTCTCGATGAGCCATTTGTATTATACGTCCTTTTTCGAGATTCAGAAACAATTATTCCCTTGATCATTTATATCAGTGACGCTTTATAACTTCCTTTCACTGACTTGTATTGACTTCAAAAAGTGTCGATACTCGGGATTTCAGTTCATCTTAGGATTCTGCAATGAAATAAACACAAAATACCCGTGTAAAATAGACACAATATTCCGGTTACTAAAACCGGTACAAAAACTACAACTTTTTATTATAAATACTAACTTTTACTACTAACTATACTAAACTACAAAGATTAATATTTTATACTAATTATATCATAATTTTAGATATTTTACATAGAATTTGTCAACAAAACGTAATAAAATCACGTAAATTCAATCATATAAAAATAATACATCAAATTACTCCCCACTTAGCTTTTGATCGTCCTCGAGCAAAAATAAGCGGTAATATATAAATAACAGATAATTTAATTGATCAGATTAAAATTTCAAAAGTAATATATATCGTCAATATTACAAACATATAATTTATAAATTTTATAGAAATTTAAGAAAGGGAGATTATATAACTTAAATGAATTAAGTATCAAATATGAATTAGATGGAAACATGCATGCAATAATTCGAAATATAAATAAAATATTAGAAATACTTTCTATCTCGATTATTACGAATTTCTGGAATCATTAACTAAGTCAGATAGAAGACATATTGGCTTAATATATTAGGATAGGACATTGGTTAATCGAAAAGATAGAAAAGGAAATCAAAAAGAGAAAGATGCAAGTCGTACGTACCTACGTCTTCACATTCTTGATCAAAAACAGTTCTGATTAGTAACATCCTTTTATTCCAACCATTTTTCAGATTTTCTCTCTTCTCTTTTTTTTTTTTTTTTTTTTTTTTTTTTTTTTAACATTAAGAACTAAAGCGTGAGTGTGTGTAAATAATCAAATTTACAAGCATTGCTTCATCAAGATTGATCGGAGTACTACTCTTTCGATCTAAAATTACGAGTCCGGTTTCCTTAAACCCGTAATTATTCTTGAGATCTTTTGATTCGAATTTTTTTATCGGGAGCCTTATACCTCATAGTGATATAGGACGTTTAGATAACACCCTACCGCACTCAAATCATTGGTAGCTACTACCGATATATTTTATTTTATATTGTCGATCAAAGATAGGGAAGATACACGATATTTGATTAATTCGTGTAAAAATGGTGCTTTGTTCCTAATATAAATTGTTCATAGGACATTAACATATACGAACTCATTCCAATCATATACCATTTTTCTCAACTCTTAACTTTTTTCGTCATCATCTCCTCTCATAAGTACGTACAAACTCGAAGGATGTCAAAGAAATGTAGACCAAAACAAGCTAAGGGTCGGAAATTTCTAGTTAATCAAAATGGCTAAATTCGAGTGAGGTCTTAATCACTCTTTAAAAAGCTGAGGTGGGGTCAAAAATTGGAAATTTTATTCGGGTAAAATTTATTTGTTTATAGTTATATTTTTGTGGTGCCAAAAATCATCATTCCTAATTTTGATTCCAAATTCATAATTAATCTTGAAAAGAAAATTATCTAAAAATTTATTTATAAATATAAAAATTACTTGAATAATTCCATAAAAGAAATATTTGACAAAAATTATTTAGTTATACATACTCAAAATCTTAAAAATCTTATAAAAGATATAAAACATATTCATTATATATCTAATATATTTTACTAAATCAAAAATTAATCCTCTCGAATTATATCATTTTTTTTTTCATATATTAACCAACTTAGATTATTCAAGAAAAATTAAAACTAAGAAATAAGTAATTAAAGTACTAATTTATATGAAAAAGGTTATATTCTATAAATATATTTTTTATTTTTCTTTTTCTTTCAAAAATTTTAATGAATTTTCAAACCTAACTCTACTCCCCACTTACGAAGTGACATCGTCCCGATGTTCAATGAGTATGAAAAGTAGGTTCGAAAATTAAATTAAAATTATAGATGATCGTTATAAATATCGATAACACACGTATATTAAAATCAAACAACATATATATTAAACAAAAAGAAACTATTACAAACTAATAAAAATAAAACAAACTTACTATTAACTTACTAACCTTAATCAACTCTAACTTATTAAAGCAAACCAAACTTAAACTAAATTAAATAAAACCACTAACAACTATCTCAAATAGTTGACGAACAACCCGGATTCTCTACCGGTAGCAATCTCTACGACAATCACGAGACGGATATATCTCATCGAAGCAATTTCGGGGACTTCATTCAAATGAATACATAACCTTGAAATTAACCAAGCAAAAGGCATCGGCCTTCCATTATTATACCGTTCCACCGCAAAGTTTATCGCCGTCCTAAAAATCAAAATCCCCAGGTCCCACATGAGCTCCGCTTATCAACGCAAATAACAAAAGTATCTCACTATCACTAACCCATGCAAAGTCACTAGTCGGATAGACTCGTGAGTTAATGAAGTGTTTCCATGCTCTCGGATGAGCGAGGTAGAGCGGAAGTGGTAGAGTCGTAATTTTGATCGAACTCGGAAATAAATACGGAAAAGCTTCCGTGACATAGTTAACAACATGACAAGAGTTTCCTAATGCCCATTGATATTCATAATGAAGTTTATGGATTTGATTGAAAATCGGTATTTCGTAGATATGATTGATAATATGAGGTGACAGGTGAATAAGTGTGCCACGAACAGATATAAGGCGTGACGGATCTACCGTAAGTAACGGTAGAAAGAGTGAATAAAATTCCCTAACAATAGAAACGTTAATTCTTCCTCGAGGATGCTTAACAAATTTTTTCCATCCTTGATTCGAATTAAATCCCTTCGACTGATCAATTTTTTCAAAATTGATACCCCTTTCCATCAATATAGGAGAATGTGCAAACCTCGCATTCACCAACAAATTAACATTTGAAGCGCTAGACTCCGGGACAAAAACATCAAGCGCCTCCGGATCGTATGAATTGACCGATGGTGATGATTGGTTTGACATTTTTAGTTTAAACGAGATGCGGTAAAAAGAAGAGGATTGAAAGTAGTGAGTGAATTGGCAAATTTTTACTTTCAACCTCTCTGTCCTTAAATGGATAAAAATTAGAGTACACGTGCATGCATACTAACACTTTCAGCATGACTAAGCAGTTCTTACTCCCGGATCGGTCCTGAAACTGACCGGACCGGTCCGGCTTTAAGATATTTTTACCGTATGAAGGTTGTAAAATTCAAGTTTTCTTTGTTCAACTTAATAGCCTTCAAGCTATTTGAGAAGCTATAAAGGTAGTTTAAATATTATCTCACCGATACGGATAAAACGACTCACGAATACGACATGCGAATGATAAATATATTTTTTAGATTTTTGATTTTTTATGAAATATTTAAATACTATTAAAAATAAATTTACGACTACGACGAGAAAACGATTAATGAAATCGAAAACTTATTAAACTAGCAAACTTATCAACTAAAGTTAAAATGCGAGAAAATAAAATAAACGAGTCATAAAATGTTTAGAAATAATAAAAGTTGTTTAAAATCAAACAATGTCAACATCATCATCGTCGGCGGTGTAAACCGGATCATTCATACTTGGAACCGATGACGTTTCTTCTTTGTGAAAACGTAGTCGTGGTCCGAGGCGAACTGTCGAGACCCAACGAACTCATACTCATCGTCATCCTTGCAAAATCGAAAATCCTCCCCGGCTAGATGTAACGGCACCACGAGAACCGTATAAAAGACACCACGACCACTAGGCGGCTTTCAAAAGGATTTGGCATATGATGAAAGCTCGAGATGGTGGAATAGGTGCTATCCATTCGGTAACGTATATGGGTTAGATTGACGGGCGGATAGGCGGTTTTATCGAAAGAAGGATCAAGATGCATCTCGCTCGTGTCTCGGCATCCTCTACGTAAATCATCACTCCACCGCCTACTCGCTCGGCAAACAAAGCCATATTAGCTGTCCTCGGGCTACGTCGATACTAAGGATTGAAACATATCATATGTAATGGTGTTTGGGAGAGAAGTCTCGCTTGTTGCTCGAGAAAAAGATGAAAATGCGGCGGGTGGGCGGGTGGAGGTGCACTACGTCTAACTATCGAGTCTATCGAACCCTGCGGAGACCTCCTCGGACTAGGGCCTATCGGGGACTCATCTCGCCATCATCAACTTGTCGTTAGACGGGAAAGGAACTCCCGATCTACGGCATAAATCGAAATAAAGCCGGGAAAGTACATGTGACTCCCCGCCTTGGCGATAACAATAAACTCGAAAACCCTTCTATACATGATTTTCCCCACATCCACCTTAACATCATGAATCATCGCCCAAGTAATGCATAAATCTTCTTTACCAAAGGCGGTGTGTTTGGTAGTGGGATAGAGAGTATGGCTCAGAAACCTTTTGATTGCCCTCAGATCTCTAAAACACTTCCCATAATTAAATCTCGTTATCCACCCATTCGCTGTAGCATCAAACTCCCTCCGAGCTCTAGAGGCAATGCGCTCATACATAGCGGGGATCATCTAATCTATAAACAGCTCTATAATCTTCTTCATCTGGAAAAACTTCTACCCCTAAAACAGCATTAATCAGTTCCGGACTAAAAGAAACATGTCTAGACCTAAGGGGAATAGACTCTATCATACTACCCTCAGTGGGTGTCAAAGTAGACAAAACTGCATAAAACTCTGCCACTAAGGTAGTATTGATCTCTCCTGTCCTCTGAGCTGCAAAATCCAACCATTGGCGTCTCGCAAAAATACGCCTAACCTCCTCTCCTAAGTCATCAAAATCTAAGCCTCTTTCCAACACAACTCCACATTTACTATAGATATTTTTATAAGCATTCTTAGCTTGAGGTGAAGCTGTAGCAGCAAAACTAACAGATTCTTCTTCCGGTGTTAAATCTTTTAATTCTACGACCGGTACTTCTATTGGAATATTAGGCTTTCGTTTCTTAGAGATTTTTCGACTGGATGAGGCCATTCTACGATATTGAATTGACAAAACAACAATAAAAACAACAGAAAAACAACACAAAATGAAATGTCACAACACACGTAAAATTCAAAACAGTTGAAAATAAATCTAAAAATTATAAAAATCATGAAATTGATAACTAAAGTAAACAAATTATACCTTAAAGTGAACAAAAGCGTGAAAAGTGGCCGGAAAAGTCGTATAAGCCTCCGGGATGAAATGGAGCTTGTGTTCGATCTTTTTCAAATTTTTCACTTGTGTTGAAGAGAGGAGAGTAAAAGAGGAAGAATGTATGTAATGGTGTAGTTTAATTGATATTTTTGAGGAGAAAAATAAAATTTTTCGAGTTGAAGGGGGTGATCTTTGCGGTCAGCTTTGTTGAAAAAAGAGGAGAAATGAAGAAGAAGAAAAGATCCCGTCCTTTTAGGTTAACTCGAACCCGGACCGGTCCTGATAAGGGCCGGATCGGTCCGTGTGCATTTTTTGGGAATTTTCGAATTTTTTTTTTATATTATTTTTTTGGGCTTTTGATATAAAAACTTATAAAACTTTAATAAAAACTTTAAAATAAAATTTATAAATTTTATAACAATTTCTCAAAATTTATAAAATCTTTATAAAACTTATTTAAAAGTTTATAAAAATTCAATAAATTTCTATTAATTCTTATAAAATATCTAAAATCTTAAAGAACTTTTTATAAAACTTTTATAAAACTCCTTAATTTTATAAAGATCCAATTTTATAAAATTTTCAAAGTTATGCAAAAAAAAAAAAAAAAAATTTATAAAACTAAAAGAAAAAGACTTGAACTTACGGGGTTTCTAATTCTTCAATTTCTACAAACTCCAGATTCCTAACATACCTTTCAAGCAAACTATATCCTAGAAATGTAGCGTTTGAATTTAGTCTTGGAAGTCCATCGGGATTTTCGGTTAACCACCTAATCGTTCCCTTCTTAATTACATTCAAACACTCATTCTGAGATTGAGTTATATTTTTCCCACATTGCCCATTGTGTTCAATTTTTCCACAGATTCTACACTTCCTTAAAAACTTAGCCCTTCTCTTTATCGAGCTTCTCGACGTACCATTACAAACTTCTTTCAATTTTTTCTCTCTCAACAATTGCTTGTTCTGTTCAAAAACTAAGGCTTCTATAGTAAAGGCGATATCTCTATTAAAACCTAATTTTAAAAGTAAAACAAAAACTCCTAATCTATCTAAAAAAGACATCCAGTTCTTTTACGTCTATCCGGTAAAAGACGAAACTAGTTTAGACATATAAAAGTAAAGATAAAACCTGGTAATTTGATACTTTCAGCTTTTAAAACCTCGCTTTTTAGTCTTTCGGAGGGTCGATCGGCAACATCACTTCATTTATGAGAGAGACTTCTTCACCTTCCAAAAATAGCTTCACCCCTGTGACCATTGGCTATAAAAGTTGTATTCCCATCAGTTAGTTCAACAGCTCCAGATTTATAAACTCGTGTTACTTTAAATGGTCCTGTCCATCTTGATTTAAGCTTTCCTGGAAACAACTTTAAACGTGAATTGTACAATAACACTCGATCACCTATATGGAACTCACGACTATAGATTCTCTTATCATGGAAGGATTTCGTGCGTTCCTTGTAGATTCGAGCATTTTCATATGAATCAAGGCGAAATTCTTCTAATTCTGTTAACCGAAGTAGTCTATGATCACCGACCACCTTAGGATCGAAATTTAAAAATCTAATTGCCCCAGAATGCTCGGTGTTCTAACTCTACTGGGAGATGACAAGATTTACCAAAGACTAATTTGTAAGGAGAACAGCCAATTGGAGTTTTAAAAGCGTTCGTATGCCCATAACGCATCATCTAGTCTAAGCGCAGTTTTTACGGTTTGAATCCACTTGTTTTTTCTATGATTCTTTTAATCTCTCTATTCGACACCTCTGCGACCACTTTGGTTTGCGGATGATAAGGCGTTCCTAACTTATGCGTTACACCATATTTTTCAATTAATTTAGTAAATGGTCGATTGCAAAAGTGTGAACCTCTATCACTAATGATCGCCCTTGGAATGCCATATCTAGTGAATATGTTCTTTTTAAGAAATCGTATGACAACCTTGGTATCATTAGTGGGAAGAGCTTCAGCTTCTACCCATTTCGAAACATAATCTACCATTACAAGAATAAATCTTTTTCCAAACGATATAGGGAAAGGTCCCATGAAATCTATACCCCAAACATCAAATAACTCACATTCTAAAATAGGTTGCATAGGCATTTCATGTTTTTTCGATATATTTCCCCATTTTTGACAAGACTCACAAGATTTAACATATGTATACGCATCTTTATAAAGTGTAGGCCAATAAAAACCACATTGCAAGACTTTAAAAGCAGTTTTCCAACCTCCATGATGACCTCCTGCCTCACGATCATGACAAAACGATAAAACACTTAAAATTTCATTATCAGGTACACATTTTCTGATTATTCCATCCGAACATTTACGGAAAAGATCTGGTTCCTCCCAGTAATAAAATTTTAAGTCATAAAAGAACTTCTTTTTCTGTTGCCAAGTCCAATGAGACGGAATGTAATCACAGGTTAAGTAGTTAATGATATCTCCAAACCAAGGTGAATTTTCCTTAGAAGGAATTCTTTTCTTTAATAACTGCATGGTTGAAGGCATATCGATTCTAAACAGTTGTTCATCAGGAAACGAATCCTTAATTTCATTTCCTATTTCTTCCTCAGTTTCCATTCTACTTAGATGATCTGCTACTACATTCTCACTTCCTTTTTTATCTTTAATCTCAATATCAAATTCTTGAAGTAGGAGAATCCATCTAAGAAGACGTGGTTTCGCATCTTTCTTACTCAGTAAATATTTCAATGCTGAATGGTCTGTATAAACTATTACCTTAGAGCCAACAATATACGATCTAAACTTATCTAAGGCAAAAATTACAGCCAACAGTTCTTTTTCTGTTGTTGCATAGTTTAGTTGAGCTGCATTTAACGTATGAGATGCATAGTAAATAGCTTTGAGAATTCTATTATACCTTTGACCTAAAACAGCTCCTACAGCTAAATCGCTTGCATCACACATAATCTCAAAAGGTAAATCCCAGTCTGGTGCCACCAATACTGGTGCAGTAATCAACTTCGCTTTCAGGGTCTTAAATGCTTCCATACATTTACTATCAAAATTAAAAGATACTTCTTTTTCAAGCAAATGACTTAGAGGCTTTGCTATCTTTGAAAAATCTGCAATAAATCTCCTATAAAATCCTGCATGTCCAAGAAATCCTCTTAACGTTCTTAGATTAACTGGTGGAGGCAATTTTTCGATTACCTCGACTTTAGCTTTATCAACTTCAATTCCTACTTCAGAGATTCTATGACCTAGTACAATTCCTTCTGATACCATTAAATGACATTTTTCCCAGTTAAGCACTAAATTGGTATCCTCACAGCGTTGTAACACTCGTTCTAAGTGTAACAAACAGCCATTAAAAGAGTCTCCGTAAACACTAAAGTCGTCCATAAAAATTTCTAAGAATTTCTCAACCATATCAGAAAATATAGACATCATACATCTTTGAAACGTAGCAGGAGCATTACATAAACCAAACGGCATTCTTTTATACGCAAAAGTTCCATAAGGACATGTGAAAGTAGTCTTTTCCCTATCTCCTGCTGCAATGAATATCTGTAAATAACCTGAATAACCATCTAAGAAACAGTAATACTTATGTCCACTTAAACGTTCCAACATTTGTACTATAAATGGAAGTGGATGATGATCTTTCTTAGTATGATCATTTAGTTTTCTAAAATCAATGCACATTCGATATCCTGTAATTTCCCTTGTTGGAATCCATTCATTCTTATCATTCTCTTTCACTGTGAAACCTCCTTTCTTTGGTACAACTTGAGTTGGACTTACCCATTCACTATCCGATATAGGAAAGATTATTCCCATTTCTAATAGCTTAATAACCTCTTTCTTAACGATTAAGCGTAAATTCGGGTTGAGGCGGCGTTGCGGTTGAATACAAGGTTTAGCATCATCTTTTAGAATTATCTTATGAACACATATCTCCGGACTAATACCTTGAATATCGGCAAATGTCCATCCAAAAGCTTTCTTATGCTTTTTCAACATTCCTAGTAATTGATCTTCTTGTTGCTCCGTTAAAGTTGATGAAATAATAACTGGTAGAAGGTTATCATTTTCAAGAAAAGCATATTTCGATTTAAAGGTAACGGTTTCAATTCCAGATTCTTAGGCGGATCTTCTATTGATGATTTAAGAAACTGGTCCTTCTAGTTCTAATTCTAAATACTTATGCCATGGTGGTTTAAAAGTAAAACTTCCTTTATCTAGAGAAAGGATTATCTCTTTCATTTCAATGTCTTCCTCATCTTCCTTATAGACAGACATCGTTAAACATTCTTCTAATCTATCTTCAAAAGTTGGTAACTGATTATCATAGACAGAATGAATATCTTCTATAAAAGAACATGATTCTGGTGATGTGTATTGATGGTTCATAGCTTTGAAAATATTGAAAGCAACTTCATCTTCATTGACTCTCAAAATTAATTCTCCTTTCTGAACATCGATTAAAGTTCTCCCTGTAGCTAGAAATGGACGTCCTAAGATAAGCGGCGGCGAAAATCCTTCTTCCATTTCCATAACTACAAAGTCTACCTTGGAAAATAGAACTTGTCTACTTTAACCAATACGTCCTCAATAATTCCCTTAGGGTACTTAATCGATCCGTCGCCATTTGCGAGTCATTTCGATCTTAGTAAGCTTTCCTATGCCTAGCTTTCTATAATCCTCATAAGACATGAGATTTATACTAGCTCCAAGATCACATAAGACCTTCTTAAACAAAAATCCTCCAATTTCACACGGAATCGTAAAACTTCCGGGATCTTTTAGTTTAGGTGGTAACTTATCTTTGCGAGAATTGCGAGAACATTCTTCATTTAGGCATATATTCTCATATTCCTCTAATTTTTTCTTATTTGATAGTATATCCTTCAAAAACTTTCCATAGGCGAGGCATATTTATCGAGCTTCGATAACGGGGATATTAACATGAATATGACGAAAAGTATCAAGGAAACGAGCATACTTCTGATCAGTCTTAATCTTTTTAATTTGATCTTTAGGTGGAAAAGGTAAAGACTCTAAATCTACAACCTTTGGTTTCGAAGTCATTCTCTCTTTTCCTTTATCCTTTGGAGTATTACTTGATCGCCATGTTTCAGGTTCTTGAATTTTTTCTTTTAATTTGTTCCCTGAATCAATCTCTACTTCATACTCCTTCAGTTCTTCCTGTTTCTCATCCTTGTTTTCTTTATCTTCTACTCTAACATGTTCCTTAAATAGATTCCTTAAATCTTTATCCATGGGGTCTTTCAAAATTCTAGGGATTTTTACCCATTTTTCACCTTCCTTCTCAGGTTCCAAACTTCTATTCCTTTTCAAGAACTTCTCTATGATTTCTTCTTCCTTATCCGTAAAGTCAAGTTCATCTTTAGTCTCTTCATTTTTATCTAAATCATTTTCTACTTCATTATTCCCGAAGTTTTCTACTCCATTACTACCATAGAGTTTCCTACTTCTCGTAACTACAACATTTACCTCTCTTGGGTTTCTTTCAGTATTACTTGGTAATCCTCCAGGAGGTCTACTGTTGTTACGTTCACCTTCCCTACTCAAATGATCTTCCATATTCCTTAATGAAGCTTCTATCGTTCTCATTCGGTATCATGTCCACTCATAGATGTTTTCATTGTACTCATGTCCTTACCTTGTTGAACCTATAGAAGTCATCATTGTTTCCATATTCTTAGCTTGAGTAGATACTACACCCATCATATTTTCCATCAGCTTTTTTCCCATTTTTCAACCCCTTCGCGGAGTTGAGTTGAACTTTGAGTTCTTGGTATACTTTGAGTGGTATGTTGAGGATAGGATCTTGGTAATGATTGTAAATTCGATTAGATGTATTTCCTTGATAAACTTGATTATTATTCATATTCTTATCGAATTGGATATGGCGGTTGTCCTGGCTTACTAGGGTTTTCAGACCATCTAAAAGTTGGGTGGTCTCTTCTAATAGCATTAAATGAGTTTGAATATGCATTGTTCAAATTCCTATGCTGCTGAAGAAAACTCACTTCCTCTCTTGAATATCCTGTTGGTTCTTCTATCCCTAATGACACATTATCATGATTTGAGTATTCAGTTGGAGTACTATTTTCTGAATTTTGATTCTTACCTTGTTGTAATCCATCAAACTTTCTACTTAAATTCTCCAAATGTGCTAGAACTTCCGTATTTGACGTACATCCTTCTGCAAAAGCTACTTTTCTAGTGCTAGAACCGGTTTCCCACATTCTGTTGTTTTTGGAAATCTTTTCTATAGCATCGTAAACTCGTTTGAGCTTCACTCATCATTAACGAACCACCACATGCATGATCTACATACGCACGTGAATCTTTTCTTAATTTACGACGAGAAAAGTTGAATTTGCATATCTAAGGAATAACCATGATCGGGACAAGCTCTTAACAATTTTTTAAACCTTTCCCACGCATTCCCAAGTGTTTCTTCGGATCCTTGTCTAAAATTAGCAACCTCGACCTTTAATTCCAAATTCCGTCCCTGGAGTGAAATATTGTTTCGAAATTCGAGTTTGAATATCCTCCCAACTAGTTAACGAGTGGTGTGGAAGAGACATAAACCAATCTCGGGCTCTTCCTTTTAAAGAAAAAGGAAACATAGTCATCCTCGTTAATTCCTTATGAGCACCTTGACTTTTGGTTTGTATTGCACGATTCTTCAAACGAGATAGAGATGATGATGTGGATCTTCATCATCTTCTCCTAGAAATTGGGCTCTTGCGTCAATTAAACCAAAAAGATGAGACTTAATTTCGAAATTATTCGCTCCTTCATTCGGTAAAAGTATGGGATTATTAGTCCGGTTTCTCCTTACACGAGTTTGATCACAGATAGGTCTCGGGTTTGGCGGATTGTTACGATTATTCTGGTTCCGATCTTGATTGTTCCTATTATTATTATTCTGATTACTATTAATATTAACAGGGTTTTGTCCATGCCCTAAAGCATGATCTAGCCTCTGTTCGTTTGTTTCATCACTAGTTTCAGCCATTTCTTTATTTTTATTAGAAGATGATTCCGTTGGAGAATTTTCCAAGGAGTCCTAAGCTGGTTTGACCACGTTTACTCTCTATCCGCAACTGCCTTTCGTAAGCGTTTATATCAGGCTTATAAGGAGTAAGTGAGGCTTTACCGCTTCTGGTCATCAACTAATTAAAATAGAAAAATGCTCGAGTTTTAAAGAAGAAGAAAATTGGTACTAAAAGAAAGTAGATACCAACGAAAAATAAAAAAGAAATGTGATAAGAAGAGTGTTGGTTTATCCTCGAGAATTTTAAGCTAATACAAGTAGTAACCATAGACACAAAAAAAAAAAAATTAGCGACTTTGTCTCCCCGGCAACGGCGCCAGAAAGCTGACGTCACCAAACCAGACCTTAGAAACGGCGTCAAGAAAAGGACAGACCTATTCTAGGTTAGACGGATCCTAACCGGCAGTGTACCGGGTCAAACTGTAGTGATAAACCGGTTCATACAAAATGCTGACAGACCTAAACCTAACCTTGGAAAACGGCGCCAGAAAGCTGACGGACATTACCTAGGCTATACAGATCCTAACCGGCAGTGTACCGGGTCAAATTGTAGTGCTAGTCTGGTGAGTCGGGTCGTATTCCTCGGGAAAACATGGTAATTCTTTTAAGTGGGGTTAAACACCAAGAAGCTATTATTAACTCGATCTAAGTCGCAGGTTTATCATTTTCCTCGGGTTAGATTATGTTAGATCAGTTAGATTAGTTAGTAATGTTAGAGTTATATGTTAGTAAAACAGAAAATAAAACAAATAAATACTAATATAATATATAGATATATTTTTGGATCTAGCCAAGAATACTTTACTGAATCAATATCTTTTAGTAGAAATAAATGAGACAGATCTTTTCCTTGATACAAGGAGGTTAATTATGTATGAACCGGTGTACTCCTAAGCTAGACAACTCCTCCTCACACGAGCGTATGAAATTGTCATATGTCCATTGCATCAGTCCAAGGTCCACAACTGTTACGGTTTTTCTGAACAGGTCCCGAGTACAAATCTACCTTTAGATAAAAAGGAGTCATTCCGTTCGTCAAACGGTCAATTTTATTTAAAAGGCTCCGGTTGTCAAAGCCGGACGATTCAACTTTCCGGTTTAAGTTTCAATTAAACTGATGATTTAACATTATTACGATCTCGAGTACAAATTATAATAAGATTCATTTCTCCCAAAACAAATCTACCCCCGGGTAGGAAATAGGATTCCGTTATCACGTTGTTCACACGGCCAATTTTACCCTCCGGTTTTTCTATCTTTTATCTCGTATCCTAACTACGAGGCGTCAATTCATAATTAGATTATGAATTCCGATCAATTAAATATGTCAATACGAATACGATTAAAATAGAAAAAGATTCATTATAATTGGTTTTAATCATGATTACCGAGTCGATCATTCATTTTACCAAAAGATTAACTAATTCAGATTCGTATCTTGGCTAGACATATTTTTAGTTTAATATCATATATAAATAGAAATAGAAATAATAAACATAACAATTTTAGAATATATTACCGGTTATGACTATCGAATCGGGGTCGTTTCCACCGGGTCTAACATGCCAAAGCTTCGAAATCAACAATCTTCGATAATTATTCCGCCATTACACCGATACTATAACCATTTTATTTATATATGTGAAAAACATATATACATACATACATCGACATATATATGTATATACGGGCCCCGAAAAGAAAATAAAAAGAGAAAAGAGATGAAAAAGAGAGTAGATCACGATCTATATATATATATATATATATCACATATATATTCATACATAGAATATATATATAT
Source organism: Gentiana straminea (assembly GCA_036785695.1). Classification (NCBI taxonomy): domain Eukaryota; kingdom Viridiplantae; phylum Streptophyta; class Magnoliopsida; order Gentianales; family Gentianaceae; genus Gentiana; species Gentiana straminea. Next base: position 1,478,653 of record JAVUPR010000019.1, read on the forward strand.
ACATACATGATCTACTATATATATATTTATATCATATATATATATATAAAAAATAAAATAAAAAAAGAAAAGAACAGAAACGAGAAGAAGCAGAAAGAGGGGAGAAAAGAGGGGCAAATGTTTTCATCCCATTTGCTCTGTATATATAGGCAATTTTGCTCTTGCCGGACCGGTCCGGATTGGTGCCGGATCGGTCCGGAATCATGATTGCAAATGATTACACTCAATTGCTCAGCATGTGCACGGTTATGTATATATAATTATATATTAAACTTCTAAAATTCATATCTTGAGTTGTAGACCTCCAAAAATTATGATCCAAATGTCATAAATAAGATCTCGGAAAACTCTTCAACTTTCATGAAGGACTCTTCTTCAGAAAACGCCTTTTTGATAAGCAAATTCATACTCCGAACGTTTTGCGGGATTTTTACGAAATTGAATCAATTAGCCACTTGACCACCATTTGAGTTGTAGAAGTCCGATTGACTTGATTCAAAATCCATTGGAAAGCTTTCTTGAAGATATACAACTTTTATTAAGGAAACTTCTTCAGAAAATGTCGTTTTGATGAGCCATTCGTATGTCGTGTCGTTTTCGGGATTTCTGCTAATACGAATCGGTTAGTCAATTGACCATAACTTGAGTTGTAGACCTCCAATTGACGTAATTCAAAGTGCGTTGGAAATCTTATGTGAAGATCTACAACTTTCATTAAGAAGTCATCCCCTGAAAATGCCTCTAAGCTGGGTCAAATCTCCATCGAAAATAAATTACGGTTTAAGTACTTAGGAAAATTGGCTCCGTTTGAACTCGTAAGCTTGTGGCACCTTCTTCTAATCCTTCTAAACACATCTTTTAGACTCAAAACATGTCGTTACGTGGAATCTTGGTCAATGTATAATCCTGCAATGAACCACCAAAATACCAAACGTAAATCCGACACGACACTCCGGTTACTAAACCGGTACAAAAACTAATAAAAAACTTATAAAAATACGATAATTTATATAATAACTACTACTTATACATTTGAATAAAACTTAGTAATTTTGACTTGATTTGATACAATAATGCTCAAAATGGTATCAATATTGGAGTAAAATGTCGTAATAATGATCATAAATTTATCTCTCATCACAACCCCCTACTTAGCTTTTGGTCGTCCTCGATCAAAACAAGCGATAAAACAAAATGAATAAGAGATAAATTCATGAAGATATAAGGTATAAGGAACAACTAGATAATACAACCATTAGAATTACAACCAGGCTTTAACCTCAATATAAATGTATAACAGAGTGTGTGTGTGACAAGCCTTTTCCATTTCCACTATCCTCTCTTGAATAAATCAAGCAAAACACACAAATATCCATTCAGACAGCCCTAATGACTTTCCTAGGTATAAGCAGGAACAGTTCCACACAAAGTCCTCCTGTGTACTTATTAGGATAATCCCTAAAGCATATCATTCAGTTTATACTGGGGATAGTCAGAAGATAGCTAAGTTTTCAACCACGCTTAAAGTTTTTTTTTTTTTTTTTTTTTTTTTCTTTTGATGAACTTAATTTCACATGTGTAGCATATGCCTTCATTCCCAGCAATAGGATGTTTCGTGATAACACCCTAGCTGGACTACTATCATCAGGCAGTCGGGAGCTTTTAAACCTCATAGTGATATAGGACGTTTCGTGATAACGCCCTACTGCACTCAAATCATTGGTAGCTACTACCAACATATAGATAGTTCATCTTAATTTGGTATTCTTCTTTAACTTATATCCTTCCTATCACATTCAAACCTTCAGATATTCACAGTACACATTCAAAAGTTAGGTACTAAGTTACTGCAATTATCTATAGAATAACCACTAGATTACTGAATGGATACAGTTTAAAATTTTCGTTTCAATATCAAAGGCTTACGTGAAGGAATTCATGTTACACAAATATATTTGGAATTACAATGCACTTACGGTTCACGTTGGTTATACACATCCAAATTGATCATTATATCTTCAAATCCATGAAATATATACCTTATACAATTTATTTTAATCAACTAAATAATGCTCGAAAAAAAAATCAAAAACTAAGGGTTTTATTGATACAAAATAAACATTAATGCCATTGCTAGACCAACGACTCCACTCCCCACTTACGAACTTACATTGTCCTCAATGTAAAGTGAGTGTAAATAAGTTGTTGGGAAAGCAATGGTGCACTAAAACAAGTCAAAACAAATACTCGGATGATAAAAAAGGGTGGGTGGGTGGGTTAAAGTTATGACCTCCTCACTTCCATAGTATGTGAACTAATACATGTCACACATTATTTTTGAAATTTAAAACAGACTAGATCATGATATGAAATATGTGACAAGTATTAACTCTGAGTCTTTTATACCCAGATCCTCAAGGGTTATTTCAAATTGTTCTAACAACCTAAGTCTAAGAAATGATGCATTTGAATTTTTCTCTTTTTTTTTCATCAGGATTTTCGGATAACCACCTAATCGTTCCCTTTTTTAATGACATTCAAACATTCATCCTAAGACTTGGTGAAACAAAATGAAAATCAATCCGAATTATTCGCAAAGTATCATCCAAAGTATGAGTAATTTTTATATTTAACATTTTTGCGGGTTGCCTCCCGGTAGCGCTTTTGGTTAACGTCGTTTGCTCGACCAAAATGATAATGATTAACTAATATAATATACTAAACAAAACGGGATACTTCTAACAATTACTCACAAAAGCACGTAACAATTAAGCACATAATCCACTAAAAATAAATGCTTAAGGAGTAAAAAGGAAGGATAGTACCCGTCATTGACTACATTTATAGTCTATAGCCAGACTTTATCGTGCTTTAGTTTTCTAATGTACTGGTGGTGGGTCATCCTCACGCACCGCATCCTTCTTCAATACTGGTTTCCAACAGAGGTTAGACAATTTCCACCAATCCACACGATTCTTGAACTTTTCCTTTGATTTTCGAGCTTTCGGTTTGCGAGCTTTCACATTATTGCTAAAGTCATCTTCTTCAATTACCTGCGTGTTAGTACAATCCACAGCAAAAAAAAAACACAAAGTGTACACACAAGAACAAGATTCTAGTGTAATGCATGGATATTTCAATGAATTGTAAGTGTTGAAGACAACGCTCTCATGATTAACTCCCAAACTTCTCCCTTACTAAAATCGTCAAGAAAACATACATACTTTTTATCCAACTTCATCTTTGTAATAGGGATAGAATGTATACCTCCCTTACCCTTGTCATTAGATGAATATGGTAAAGCTTCCTCGAATATTTCGTGTTTCATCATTCTCGTACCTTTTTCTTCAAAATATGCATTGGATATGGTGTTTCCTTATCGGTTGAACCGAGATGAATTTGGGTTGAGCTGGATAAGGTTCGGTTTGAATTGGCCCTTTCAAACTTGGTTCCTTCCAACCTGCTTCCAATTCTGATTATTTCTATTTTTATTTTATTTATTAATATTCCCTTGGGAATGATCATGCCCTCGTTCAGGTGTTTCATCACTAGTTTCAGTCATTCTCGTATGTCTATTTGAAAATGATACTTGGTCAGGATTTCCCTGACTGATATGATCGCATTTACTCTCTACTCTTAACTGCCTTTCGTAAGTGTTTAAATCAGGCCTATAAGGAGTGAGTGGGGCCTTACCACTTCTGGTCATCAACTATCGAAAAATAGAAAAATAACTTGAAATAGATAAAACCTGAATCAGATGGTGTTTCATTACTGATTTCGGCCGTTTTCATAACTCGATTTGACAATTCTTGTGGAGTAGAAAATATCGAATAGAAAATAACACGAAATCGAAAAAAAAAACCACTTTTTTTTTCTCTCGGTAATTACCGAGTCCACTCGATATTTACCGAGTAGTTTTTTTTTTTTTTTTTTTCGTTTTTTTTTTTTTTCGGTTTTTTTTTCTCTCTCTCTCGGTAATTACCGAAGCCACTCGGTATTTATCGAGTATTTTTATAAAAAAATTGATATCTTACCAAATAGGTAGGTACCAATGAAAATAAAAATACAAATGAGATTGAGAAATGTATTGACTTATCCTCGGCTGTTATGACCACGTTTACTTTCTACTATCGAAAATAGAAAATAACTCGGAATTGGTAGAAGAAGAAAATTGGTAACTAAAAGAAGGTAGATACCAACGGAAAATAAAAATAGAAATGTGATAAGAAGAGTGTTGACTTATCCTCGAGAATTTTGAGCTAATACAAGTAGTAACCCTAGACACAAAGAAAGAAATTAGCGACGTTTTCCCCGGCAACGGCGCCAAAATGCTGACAGACCTAAACCTAACCTTGGAAAACGGCGCCAGAAAGCTGACGGACATTACCTAGGCTATACAGATCCTAACCGGCAGTGTACCGGGTCAAATTGTAGTGCTAGTCTGGTGAGTCAGGTCGTATTCCTCAGGGAAAACATGGTAATTCTTTTAAGTGGGGTTAAACACCAAGAAGCTATTATTAACTCGATCTAAGTCGCAGGTTTATCATTTTCCTCGGGTTAGATTATGTTAGATCAGTTAGATTAGTTAGTAATGTTAGAGTTATATGTTAGTAAAACAGAAAATAAAACAAATAAATACTAATATAATATATAGATATATTTTTGGATCTAGCCAAGAATACTTTCTTGAATCAATATCTTTTAGTAGAAATAAATGAGACAGATCTTTTCCTTGATACAAGGAGGTTAATTATGTATGAACCGGTGTACTCCTAAGCTAGACAACTCCTCCTCACACGAGCGTATGAAATTGTCATATGTCCATTGCATCGGTCCAAGGTCCACAATCTGTTACGGTTTTTACGAACGGGTCCCGAGTACAAATCTACCTTTAGATAAAAAGGAGTCATTCCGTTCGTCAAACGGTCAATTTTATTTAAAAGGCTCCGGTTGTCAAAGCCGGACGATTCAACTTTCCGGTTTAAGTTTCAATTAAACTGATGATTTAACATTATTACGATCTCGAGTACAAATTATAATAAGATTCATTTCTCCCAAAACAAATCTACCCCCGGGTAGGAAATAGGATTCCGTTATCACGTTGTTCACACGGCCAATTTTACCCTCCGGTTTTTCTATCTTTTATCTCGTATCCTAACTACGAGGCGTCAATTCATAATTAGATTATGAATTCCTCAGATCAATTAAATATGTCAATACGAATACGATTAAAATAGAAAAAGATTCATTATAATTGGTTTTAATCATGATTACCAGAGTCGATCATTCATTTTACCAAAAGATTAACTAATTCGATTCATATCTTGGCTAGACATATTTTTAGTTTAATATCATATATAAATAGAAATAGAAATAATAAACATAACAATTTTAGAATATATTACCGGTTATGACTATCGAATCGGGGTCGTTTCCACCGGGTCTAACATGCCAAAGCTTCGAAATCAACAATCTTCGATAATTATTCCGCCATTACACCGATACTATAACCATTTTATTTATATATGTGAAAAACATATATACATACATACATCGACATATATATGTATATACGGGCCCCGAAAAGAAAATAAAAAGAGAAAAGAGATGAAAAAGAGAGTAGATCACGATCTATATATATATATATATATCACATATATATTCATACATAGAATATATATATATACATACATGATCTACTATATATATATTTATATCATATATATATATATAAAAAATAAAATAAAAAAAGAAAAGAACAGAAACGAGAAGAAGCAGAAAGAGGGGAGAAAAGAGGGGCAAATGTTTTCATCCCATTTGCTCTGTATATATAGGCAATTTTGCTCTTGCCGGACCGGTCCGGATTGGTGCCGGATCGGTCCGGAATCATGATTGCAAATGATTACACTCAATTGCTCAGCATGTGCACGGTTATGTATATATAATTATATATTAAACTTCTAAAATTCATATCTTGAGTTGTAGACCTCCAAAAATTATGATCCAAATGTCATAAATAAGATCTCGGAAAACTCTTCAACTTTCATGAAGGACTCTTCTTCGAAAACGCCTTTTTGATAAGCAAATTCATACTCCGAACGTTTTGCGGGATTTTTACGAAATTGAATCAATTAGCCACTTGACCACCATTTGAGTTGTAGAAGTCCGATTGACTTGATTCAAAATCCATTGGAAAGCTTTCTTGAAGATATACAACTTTTATTAAGGAAACTTCTTCAGAAAATGTCGTTTTGATGAGCCATTCGTATGTCGTGTCGTTTTCGGGATTTCTGCTAATACGAATCGGTTAGTCAATTGACCATAACTTGAGTTGTAGACCTCCAATTGACGTAATTCAAAGTGCGTTGGAAATCTTATGTGAAGATCTACAACTTTCATTAAGAAGTCATCCCCTGAAAATGCCTCTAAGCTGGGTCAAATCTCCATCGAAAATAAATTACGGTTTAAGTACTTAGGAAAATTGGCTCCGTTTGAACTCGTAAGCTTGTGGCACCTTCTTCTAATCCTCTAAACACATCTTTTAGACTCAAAACATGTCGTTACGTGGAATCTTGGATAAACCAACACTCTTCTTATCACATTTCTTTTTTATTTTTCGTTGGTATCTACTTTCTTTTAGTACCAATTTTCTTCTTCTTTAAAACTCGAGCATTTTTCTATTTTAATTAGTTGATGACCAGAAGCGGTAAAGCCTCACTTACTCCTTATAAGCCTGATATAAACGCTTACGAAAGGCAGTTGCGGATAGAGAGTAAACGTGGTCAAACCAGCTTAGGACTCCTTGGAAAATATCCAACGGAATCATCTTCTAATAAAAATAAAGAAATGGCTGAAACTAGTGATGAAACAAACGAACAGAGGCTAGATCATGCTTTAGGGCATGGACAAAACCCTGTTAATATTAATAATAATCAGAATAATAATAATAGGAACAATCAAGATCGGAACCGTAATAATCGTAACAATCCGCCAAACCCGAGACCTATCTCGTGATCAAAGCGTAAGGAGAAACCGGACTAATAATCCCATACTTTTACCGAATGAAGGAGCGAATAATTTCGAAATTAAGTCTCATCTTTTTGGTTTAATTGACGCAAGAGCCCAATTTCTAGGAGAAGATGATGAAGATCCACATCATCATCTCTATCTCGTTTGAAGAAGCGTGCAATACGACCAAAAGTCAAGGTGCTCATAAGGAATTAACGAGGATGACTATGTTTCCTTTTTCTTTAAAAGGAAGAGCCCGAGATTGGTTTATGTCTCTTCCACACCACTCGTTAACTAGTTGGGAGGATATTCAAACTGAATTTCTGAAACAATATTTCACTCCAGGACGGAATTTGGAATTAAAGGTCGAGGTTGCTAATTTTAGACAAGGATCTGAAGAAACACTTGGGAATGCGTGGGAAAGGTTTAAAAAATTGTTAAGAGCTTGTCCCGATCATGGTTATTCCTTAGATATGCAAATTCAACTTTTCTGTCGTAAATTAAGAAAAGATTCACGTGCAGATGTAGATCATGCATGTGGTGGTTCGTTAATGATGAGTGAAGCTCAAACAGTTTACGATGCTATAGAAAAGATTTCCAAAAACAAAGAATGTGGGAAACCGGTTCTAGCACTAGAAAAGTAGCTTTTGCAGAAGGATGTACGTCAAATACGGAAGTTCTAGCACATTTGGAGAATTTAAGTAGAAAGTTTGATGGATTACAACAAGGTAAGAATCAAAATTCAGAAAATAGTACTCCAACTGAATACTCAAATCATGATAATGTGTCATTAGGGATAGAAGAACCAACAGGATATTCAAGAGAGGAAGTGAGTTTTCTTCAGCAGCATAGGAATTTGAACAATGCATATTCAAACTCATTTAATGCTATTAGAAGAGACCACCCAACTTTTAGATGGTCCGAAAACCCTAGTAAGCCAGGACAACCGCCATATCCAGTTCAGTATAAGAATATGAATAATAATCAAGTTTATCAAGGAAATACATCTAATCAGAATTTACAATCATTACCAAGATCCTATCCTCAACAAACCACTCAAAGTATACCAGTAACTCAAAGTTCAACTCAACCTGCAGAAGGGGTTGAAAAATGGGAAAAACTGATGGAAAATATGATGGGTGTAGTATCTACTCAAGCTAAGAATATGGAAACAATGATGACTTCTATAGGTTCAGTCAGTAAGGACATGAGTACAATGAAAACATCTATGAGTGGACATGATACCAGAATGAGAACGATAGAAGCTTCATTAAGGAATATGGAAGATCATTTGAGTAGGGAAGGTGAACGTAACAACAGTAGACCTCCTGGAGGATTACCAAGTAATACTGAAAGAAACCCAAGAGAGGTAAATGTTGTAGTTACGAGAAGTAGGAAACTCTATGGTAGTAATGGAGTAGAAAACTTCGGGAATAATGAAGTAGAAAATGATTTAGATAAAAATGAAGAGACTAAAGATGAACTTGACTTTACGGATAAGGAAGAAGAAATCATAGAGAAGTTCTTGAAAAGGAATAGAAGTTTGGAACCTGAGAAGGAAGGTGAAAAATGGGTAAAAATCCCTAGAATTTTGAAAGACCCCATGGATAAAGATTTAAGGAATCTGTTTAAGGAACATGTTAGAATAGAAAATAAAGAAAACAAGGATGAAAAACAGGAAAAACTGAAGGAGTATGAAGTAGAGATTGATTCAGGGAACAAATTAAAAGAAAAAATTCAAGAACCTGAAACATGGCGATCAAGTAATACTCCAAAGGATAAAGGAAAAGAGAGAATGACTTCGAAACCAAAGGTTGTAGATTTAGAGTCTTTACCTTTTCCACCTAAAGATCAAATTAAAAAGATTAAGACCGATCCGAAGTATGCTCGTTTCCTTGATACTTTTCGTCATATTCATGTTAATATCCCCGTTATCGAAGCTCGATAAATATGCCCGCCTATGGAAAGTTTTTGAAGGATATACTATCAAATAAGAAAAAATTAGAGGAATATGAGAATATATGCCTAAATGAAGAATGTTCTCGCAATTCGCAAAGATAAGTTACCACCTAAACTAAAAGATCCTGGAAGTTTTACGATTCCGTGTGAAATTGGAGGATTTTTGTTTAAGAAGGTCTTATGTGATCTTGGAGCTAGTATAAATCTCATGTCTTATGAGGATTATAGAAAGCTAGGCATAGGAAAGCTTACTAAGACTGAAATGACTCTGCAAATGGCAGACAGATCGATTAAGTACCCTAAGGGAATTATTGAGGACGTATTGGTTAAAGTAGACAAGTTCTATTTTCCAGTAGACTTTGTAGTTATGGAAATGGAAGAAGGATTTTCAGCGCCGCTTATCTTAGGACGTCCATTTCTAGCTACAGGGAGAACTTTAATCGATGTTCAGAAAGGAGAATTAATTTTGAGAGTCAATGAAGATGAAGTTGCTTTCAATATTTTCAAAGCTATGAACCATCAATACACATCACCAGAATCATGTTCTTTTATAGAAGATATTCATTCTGTCTATGATAATCAGTTACCAACTTTTGAAGATAGATTAGAAGAATGTTTAACGATGTCTGTCTATAAGGAAGATGAGGAAGACATTGAAATGAAAGAGATAATCCTTTCTCAGATAAAGGAAGTTTTACTTTTAAACCACCATGGCATAAGTATTTAGAATTAGAACTAGAAGGACCAGTTTCTTAAATCATCAATAGAAGATCCGCCTAAGAATCTGGAATTGAAACCATTACCTTTAAATCTGAAATATGCTTTTCTTGAAAATGATAACCTTTTACCAGTTATTATTTCATCAACTTTAACGGAGCAACAAGAAGATCAATTACTAGGAATGTTGAAAAAGCATAAGAAAGCTTTTGGATGGACAGTTGCCGATATTCAAGGTATTAGTCCGGAGATATGTGTTCATAAGATAATTCTAAAAGATGATGCTAAACCTTGTATTCAACCGCAACGCCGCCTCAACCCGAATTTACAGTTAATCGTTAAGAAAGAGGTTATTAAGCTATTAGAAATGGGAATAATCTTTCCTATATCGGATAGTGAATGGGTAAGTCCAACTCAAGTTGTACCAAAGAAAGGAGGTTTCACAGTGAAAGAGAATGATAAGAATGAATGGATTCCAACAAGGGAAATTACAGGATATCGAATGTGCATTGATTTTAGAAAACTAAATGATCATACTAAGAAAGATCATCATCCACTTCCATTTATAGTACAAATGTTGGAACGTTTAAGTGGACATAAGTATTACTGTTTCTTAGATGGTTATTCAGGTTATTTAGAGATATTCATTGCAGCAGGAGATAGGGAAAAGACTACTTTCACATGTCCTTATGGAACTTTTGCGTATAAAAGAATGCCGTTTGGTTTATGTAATGCTCCTGCTACGTTTCAAAGATGTATGATGTCTATATTTTCTGATATGGTTGAGAAATTCTTAGAAATTTTTATGGATGACTTTAGTGTTTACGGAGACTCTTTTAATGGCTGTTTGTTACACTTAGAACGAGTGTTACAACGCTGTGAGGATACCAATTTAGTGCTTAACTGGGAAAAATGTCATTTAATGGTATCGAAGGAATTGTACTAGGTCATAGAATCTCTCAAGTAGGAATTGAAGTTGATAAAGCTAAAGTCGAGGTAATCGAAAAATTGCCTCCACCAGGTTAATCTAAGAACGTTAAGAGGATTTCTTGGACATGCAGATTTTATAGGAGATTTATTGCAGATTTTTCAAAGATAGCAAAGCCTCTAAGTCATTTGCTTGAAAAAGAAGTATCTTTTAATTTTGATAGTAAATGTATGGAAGCATTTAAGACCCTGAAAGCGAAGTTGATTACTGCACCAGTATTGGTGGCACCAGACTGGGATTTACCTTTTGAGATTATGTGTGATGCAAGCGATTTAGCTGTAGGAGCTGTTTTAGGTCAAAGGTATAATAGAATTCTCAAAGCTATTTACTATGCATCTCATACGTTAAATGCAGCTCAACTAAACTATGCAACTACAGAAAAAGAACCGTTGGTTGTAATTTTTGCCTTAGATAAGTTTAGATCGTATATTGTTGGCTCTAAGGTAATAGTTTATACGGACCATTCAAAGCATTGAAATATTTACCGAGTAAGAAAGATGCGAAACCACGTCTTCTTAGATGGATTCTCCTACTTCAAGAATTTGATATTGAGATTAAAGATAAAAAAGGAAGTGAGAATGTAGTAGCGGATCATCTAAGTAGAATGGAAACCGAGGAAGAAATAGGAAATGAAATTAAGGATTCGTTTCCGATGAACAACCGTTTAGAATCGATATGCCTTCAACCATGCGGTTATTAAAGAAAAGAATTCCTTCTAAGGAAAATTCACCTTGGTTTGGAGATATCATTAACTACTTAACCCGTGATTACATTCCGTCTCATTGGACTTGGCAATGAAAAAGAAGTTCTTTTATGACTTAAAATTTTATTACTGGGAGGAACCAGATCTTTTCCGTAAATGTTCGGATGGAATAATCAGAAAATGTGTGCCTGATAATGAAATTTTAAGTGTTTTATCGTTTTGTCATGATCGTGAGGCAGGAGGTCATCATGGAGGTTGGAAAACTGCTTTTAAAGTCTTGCAATGTGGTTTTTATTGGCCTACACTTTATAAAGATGCGTATACATATGTTAAATCTTGTGAGTCTTGTCAAAAATGGGGAAATATATCGAAAAAACATGAAATGCCTATGCAACCTATTTTAGAATGTGAGTTATTTGATGTTTGGGGTATAGATTTCATGGGACCTTTCCCTATATCGTTTGGAAAAAGATTTATTCTTGTAATGGTAGATTATGTTTCGAAATGGGTAGTAAGCCGAAGCTCTTCCCACTAATGATACCAAGGTTGTCATACGATTTCTTAAAAAGAACATATTCACTAGATATGGCATTCCAAGTGGCGATCATTAGTGATAGAGGTTCACACTTTTGCAATCGACCATTTACTAAATTAATTGAAAAATATGGTGTAACGCATAAGTTAGGAACGCCTTATCATCCGCAAACCAGTGGTCAGGTAGAGGTGTCGAATAGAGAGATTAAAAGAATCATAGAAAAAACAGTGGATTCAAACCGTAAAAACTGGGCAGTTAGACTAGATGATGCGTTATGGGCATACAGAACAGCTTTTAAAACTCCAATTGGCTGTTCTCCTTACAAATTAGTCTTTGGTAAATCTTGTCATCTCCCAGTAGAGTTAGAACACCGAGCATTCTGGGCTATTAGATTTATAAATTTCGATCCTAAGGCTGTCGGTGATCATAGACTACTTCAGTTAACAGAATTAGAAGAATTTCGCCTTGATTCATATGAAAATGCTCGAATCTACAAGGAACGCTCGAAATCCTTCCATGATAAGAGAATCTATAGTCGTGAGTTCCATATAGGTGATCGAGTGTTATTGTACAATTCACGTTTAAAGTTGTTTCCAGGAAAGCTTAAATCAAGATGGACGGGACCATTTAAAGTAACACGAGTTTATAAACCGGAGTCGTTGAACTAAGCGATGGGAATACAACTTTTATAGCCAATGGTCACAGGGTGAAGCTATTTCTGGAAGGTGAAGAAGTCTCTCTCATAAATGAAGTGATGTTGCGATCGACCCTCCGAAAGACTAAAAAGCAAGTGTTCTTAAAAGTCGAAAGTATCAAATTACCAGGTTTTATCTTTACTTTTATATGTCTAAACTAGTTTCGTCTTTTACCGGATAGACGTAAAAGAACCTGGATGTCTTTTTTAGATAGATTAGGAGTTTTTGTTTTACTTTTAAAATTAGGTTTTAATAGAGATATCGCCTTTACTATGAAGCCTTAGTTTTTGAACAACAAGCAATTGTTGAGAGAGAAAAAATTAAAAGAGGTTTGTAATGGTACGTCGAGAAGCTCGATAAAGAGAAGGGCTAAGTTTTTAAGGAAGTGTAGAATCTGTGGAAAAATTGAACACAATGGGCAATGTGGGAAAAATATAACTCAATCTCGAATGAGTGTTTGAATGTAATTAAGAAGGAACGATTAGGTGGTTAACCGAAAATCCCGATGGACTTCCAAGACTAAATTCAAACGCTACATTTCTAGGATATAGTTTGCTTGAAAGGTATGTTAGGAATCTGGAGTTTGTAGAAATTGAAGAATTAGAAACCCCGTAAGTTCAAGTCTTTTTCTTTTAGTTTTATAAATTTTTTTTTTTTTTTTTTTTTTTTTCATAACTTTGAAAATTTTATAAAATTGGATCTTTATAAAATTAAGGAGTTTTATAAAAGTTTTATAAAAAGTTCTTTAAGATTTTAGATATTTTATAAGAATTAATAGAAATTTATTGAATTTTTATAAACTTTTAAATAAGTTTTATAAAGATTTTATAAATTTTGAGAAATTGTTATAAAATTTATAAATTTTATTTTAAAGTTTTTATTAAAGTTTTATAAGTTTTTATATCAAAAGCCCAAAAAAATAAAAAAAAAATAAAAAAATTCGAAAATTCACAAAAAATGCACACGGACCGATCCGGCCCTTATCAGGACCGGTCCGGGTTCGAGTTAACCTAAAAGGACGGGATCTCTTCTTCTTCTTCATTTCTCCTCTTTTTTCAACAGCAGCCGCAGCATCACCCCCTTCAACTCGAAAAATTTTATTTTTCTCCTCAAAAATATCAATTAAACTACACCATTACATACATTCTTCCTCTTTTACTCTCCTCTCTTCAACACAAGTGAAAAATTTGAAAAAGATCGAACACAAGCTCCATTTCATCCCGGAGGCTTATACGACTTTTCCGGCCACTTTTCACGGTTTTGTTCACTTTAAGGTATAATTTGTTTACTTTAGTTATCAATTTCATGATTTTTATAATTTTTAGATTTATTTTCAACTGTTTTGAATTTTACGTGTGTTGTGACATTTCATTTTGTGTTGTTTTTCTGTTGTTTTTATTGTTGTTTTGTCAATTCAATATCGTAGAATGGCCTCATCCAGTCGAAAAATCTCTAAGAAACGAAAGCCTAATATTCCAATAGAAGTACCGGTCGTAGAATTAAAAGATTTAACACCGGAAGAAGAATCTGTTAGTTTTGCTGCTACAGCTTCACCTCAAGCTAAGAATGCTTATAAAAATATCTATAGTAAATGTGGAGTTGTGTTGGAAAGAGGCTTAGATTTTGATGACTTAGGAGAGGAGGTTAGGCGTATTTTTGCGAGACGCCAATGGTTGGATTTTGCGGCTCGAGGACAGAGAGATCAATACTACCTTAGTGGCGAGTTTTATGCGCTTTGTCTACTTTGACACCCACCGAGGGTAGTATGATAGTAGTCTATTCCCCTTAGGTCTAGACATGTTTCTTTTAGTCCGGAACTCGATTAATGTCGTTTTAGGGGTAGAAGTTTTTCCAGATGAAGAAGATTATAGAGTCGTTTATAGATTAGATGATCCCGCTATGTATGAGCAGCATTGCCTCTAGAGCTCGGAGGGAGTTTGATGCTACAGCAGAATGGGTGGATAACAGATTTAATTATGGGAAGTGTTTTAGAGATCTGAGGGCAATCAAAAGGTTTCTGAGCCATACTCTCTATCCCACTACCAAACACACCGCCTTTGGTAAAGAAGATTTATGCATTACTTGGGCGATGATTCATGATGTTAAGGTGGATGTGGGGAAAATCATGTATAGAAGGGTTTTCGAGTTTATTGTTACTGCCAAGGCAGGGAGTCACATGTACTTTCCTGGCTTTATTTCAGATTTATGTCGTAGATCAGGAGTTCCTTTCCTGTCTAACGACAAGTTGATGATGGCAGATGAGTCCCTGATAGGCCCTAGTCTGAGGAGGTCTCCAGAGGGTTCGATAGACTCGATAGTTAGACGTAGTGCACCTCCACCGGGCCCGGTTTCGCATTTTCATCTTTTTTTCGAGCAATGCGAGACTTCTCTCCCAAACACCATTACATATGATATGTTTCAATCCTTAGTATCGGATGTAGCCCGAGGACAAAGCTAATATGGCTTTGTTTGCCGAGCAGAGTAGGCAGTGGAGTGATGATTTACGTAGAGGGATGCTGAGACATGAGCAGATGCATCTTGATCCTTCTTTCGATAAAACTGCCTATCCGCCCTGTCAATCTAACCCATATACGTTACCAGAATGGATAGCACCTATTCCACCATCTCGCAGCTTTCATCATATGCCAAATCCTTTTGAAAGCCGCCTAGTGGTCGTGGTGTCTTTTATACGGTGTTCTCGTGGTGCTTTGTTACATCTAGCTGGGGAGGATTTTCAGATTTTGCAAGGATGACGATGAGTATGAGTTCGTTGGGTCTCGACAGTTCAGTTCGGACCACGACTACGTTTTCACAGCAAGAAACGTCATCGGTTCCAAGTATGAATGATCCAGTTTACACTGCTGACGATGATGATGTTGACATTGTTTGATTTTAAACAACTTTTATTATTTCTAAACATTTTATGACTGTTTATTTTATTTTCTGCATTTTAACTTTAGTTGATAAGTTTGCTAGTTTAATAAGTTTTCGATTTCATTAATCATTTTCTGTCGTAGTCGTAAATTTATTTTTAATAGTATTTAAATATTTCATAAAAAATCAAAAATCTAAAAAATATATTTATCATTCGCATGTCGTATTCGTGAGTCGTTTTATCCGTATCGGTGAGATAATATTTAAACTACCTTTATAGCTTCTCAAATAGCTTGAAGGCTATTAAGTTGAACAAAGAAAACTTGAATTTTACAACCTTCATACGGTAAAAATATCTTAAAGCCGGACCGGTCCGGTCGGTTTCGGGACCGATCCGGGAGTAAAACTCGCTTAGTCATGCCGAAAGTGTTAGTATGCATGCACGTGTACTCTAATTTTTATCCATTTAAGGACAGAGAGGTTGAAAGTAAAAATTTGCCAATTCACTCACTACTTTCAATCCTCTTCTTTTTACTGCATCTATTTAAACTAAAAATGTCAAACCAATCATCACCATCAGTCAATTCATACGATCCG
This sequence comes from Gentiana straminea, assembly GCA_036785695.1. Classification (NCBI taxonomy): domain Eukaryota; kingdom Viridiplantae; phylum Streptophyta; class Magnoliopsida; order Gentianales; family Gentianaceae; genus Gentiana; species Gentiana straminea. The sequence continues at coordinate 1,494,729 of JAVUPR010000019.1, forward strand.
GAGGCAGTTGATGTTTTTGTCCCGGAGTCTAGCGCTTCAAATGTTAATTTGTTGGTGAATGCGAGGTTTGCACATTCTCCTATATTGATGGAAAGGGGTATCAATTTTGAAAATATTGATCAGTTCGGAAGGGATTTAATTCAGAATCAAGGATGGAAAAAATTTGTTAAGCATCCTCGAGGAAGAATTAACGTTTCTATTGTTAGGGAATTTTATTCAGCTCTTTCTACTGTTACTACGGTAGATCCGTCACAGCTTATATCTGTTCGTGGTACACTTATTCACCTGTCACCTCATATTATCAATCATATCTACGAGATACCGATTTTCAATCAAATCCATAATCTTCATTATGAATATCAATGGGCATTAGGAAACTCTTGTCATGTTGTTAACTATGTCACGGAAGCTTTTCCGTATTTATTTCCAGAGTTCGATCAAAATTACGACTCTACCACTTCCGCTCTACCTGCTCATCTGAGAGCATGGAAACACTTCATTAACTCACGAGTCTATCCGACTAGTGACTTTGCATGGGTTAGTGATAGTGAGATACTTTTGTTATTTGCGTTGATAAGCGGAGCTCATGTGGACTGGGGGATTTTGATTTTTAGGACGATAAAGTAAACTTTGCAAAGTGGAACGGTATAATAATGGAAGGCCGATGCCTTTTGCTTGGTTAATTTCAAGGTTATGTATTCATTTGAATGAAGTCCCTGAAATTGCTTCTGATGAGATATATCCGTCTCGTGATTGTCGTAGAGGATTGCTACCGGTAGAGAATCCGGGTTGTTCGTCAACTATTTGAGATAGTTGTTAGTGGTTTTATTTAATTTAGTTTAAGTTTGGTTTGCTTTAATAAGTTAGAGTTGATTAAGGTTAGTAAGTTAATAGTAAGTTTGTTTTATTTTTATTAGTCTCGTAATAGTTTCTTTTTGTTTAATATATATGTTGTTTGATTTTAATATACGTGTGTTATCGATATTTATAACGATCATCTATAATTTTAATTTAATTTTCGAACCTACTTTTCATACTCATTGAACATCGGGACGATGTCACTTCGTAAGTGGGGAGTAGAGTTAGGTTTGAAAATTCATTAAAATTTTCGAAAGAAAAAAAAATATATAATAAAAAATATATTTATAGAATATAACCTTTTTCATATAAATTAGTACTTTAATTACTTATTTCTTAGTTTTAATTTTTCTTGAATAATCTAAGTTGGTTAATATATGGGAAAAAAAAAATGATATAATTCGAGAGGATTAATTTTTGATTTAGTAAAATATATTAGATATATAATGAATATGTTTTATATCTTTTATAAGATTTTTAAGATTTTGAGTATGTATAACTAAATAATTTTTGTCAAATATTTCTTTTATGGAATTATTCAAGTAATTTTTATATTTATAAATAAATTTTTAGATAATTTTCTTTTCAAGATTAATTATGAATTTGGAATCAAAATTAGGAATGATGATTTTTGGCACCACAAAAATATAACTATAGCCAAATAGCTCTACCCGAATAAAATTTCCAATTTTTGACCCCACCTCAGCTTTTTAAAGAGTGATTAAGACCTCACTCGGAATTTAGCCATTTTTGATTAACTAGAAATTTCCGACCCTTAGCTTGTTTTGGTCTACATTTCTTTGACATCCTTCGAGTTTGTACGTACTTATGAGAGGAGATGATGACGAGAAAAAGTTAAGAGTTGAGAAAAATGGTATATGATTGGAATGAGTTCGTATATGTTAATGTCCTATGAACAATTTATATTAGGAACAAAGCACCATTTTTACACGAATTAATCAAATATCGTATCTTCCCTATCTTTGATCGACAATATAAAATAAAATATATCGGTAGTAGCTACCAATGATTTGAGTGCGTAGGGTGTTATCTAGAAACGTCCTATATCACTATGAGGTATAAAGCTCCCGATAAAAAAATTCGAATCAAAAGATCTCAAGAATAATTACGGGTTTAAGGAAACCGGACTCGTAATTTTAGATCGAAAGAGTAGTACTCCGATCAATCTTGATGAAGCAATGCTTGTAAATTTGATTATTTACACACACTCACGCTTTAGTTCTTAATGTTTTAAAAAAAAAAAAAAAAAAAAAAAAAAAAAGAGAAGAGAGAAAATCTGAAAAATGGTTGGAATAAAAGGATGTTACTAATCAGAACTGTTTTTGATCAAGAATGTGAAGACGTAGGTACGTACGACTTGCATCTTTCTCTTTTTGATTTCCTTTTCTATCTTTTCGATTAACCAATGTCCTATCCTAATATATTAAGCCAATATGTCTTCTATCTGACTTAGTTAATGATTCCGTAAATTCGTAATAATCGAGATAGAAAGTATTTCTAATATTTTATTTATATTTCTGAATTATTGCATGCATGTTTCCATCTAATTCATATTTGATACTTAATTCATTTAAGTTATATAATCTCCCTTTCTTAAATTTCTATAAAATTTATAAATTATATGTTTGTAATATTGACGATATATATTACTTTTGAAATTTTAATCGATCAATTATATTATCTTGTTATTTATATATTACCGCTTATTTTTGCTCGAGGACGATCAAAAGCTAAGCGGGCCGACGTCACCAAACCGGACCTTAGAAACGGCGTCAAGAAAAGGACGGACCTATTCTAGGTTAGACGGATCCTAACCGGCGTGTACCGGGTCAAACCGTAGTGATAAAGTGGTGAGTCGTGTGTCGAATCCTCGTGGAAAAAAATGGTAATTTTTTTAAGTGTGGTTAAACACCAAAGAGTCGCTATTAACTCGATCTAAACCGCAATTTTATAACACGATTACTACTACTCTAACTAACATAAAATAAATGCATAATTTAAAAGTTATTCTAATATAATATATATAGATATATAAATATATATAGATGTACATAAATAGTAAAATATATATATATATATATAAATATATAGATACCAATATATAGTTTATAGACTAGACTAGCCAAAGTATATGTAATCAATTTATTCGATCTTTTCAATTAATAGAATGTGTTCGATCTTCCTTTTTATTAGGTCTAATTGAGTGAATGAAACGGTGTACTCCTAATGTCAACAATTCCTCCTCACACGAGCGTATGAAATTGTCATATGTCAAATTGTCATCGATCCAATGTCCACAATCGCCCCATGCTAAACTTAGTTAGTCAAAACAGTGTACCGAGTACAAATCTACCCCGGATAAAAGAGGTGATTCCATTTGTCGATGGCCGATGTTATTCAAGAGGCTCCGGTTGTCAAGCGGATCGATTTAATACAAACGGTGTAGTTTCAATTAAACCGTGATTTTAACATTATTAAGATCTCGAGTACAAATTTTAATAAGATTTATCTTTCCGGGACAAATCGCCCCCGGGTAGGAAATAGGATTCCGTTAATCGACGGCCATTTTTACCCTCCGGTTTTTCTATTTTTACTCATATCCTGACTTCTCTGGTCAGTTCATCGCCAGGTTATATGTGGTATTCATCATGATTGATTACTTCATTCCGAATATGTTATCATTACGTAGCGAAATAGAAAAAGATTCATTTTACTCAATTTTAGTCAATTTTATTTTAACATCATTCCTTTAACGAAAAGATCGAAATAATACGATTACATAACTTTGGCTAGTTATTAGATTTAGCCTAATAACATTATAAAAACTAAAAAGAAGAAAATAACAAACATAAACATAATTATTATAGAAATTACCCGATTACAATCGCCGATTCGAAATCGTCTTTTTCCGTACATTATAACGACTTCAAAGAACACCGAACCTTCGAGAATTTCCCGAGCATTACTACCGTACTACTACTACTAATTTATTTTGGCATAAAGCCTATTTACAAACTAAGAAAGGAGAAGAAAAAGAGAAAGAAGAGGAGAGAATATATATAGAATATTGTATATATATATTGGTACACTCCAAATGAAGCCTCTGATGCTCCCCTTTTATAGACTTTCTTCCTTCCCGGACCGGTCCTGAAAACTTGCCGGATCGGTCCGGTGTAATGATGACAATCATTACAGTTTGTTATCAGCATGTGCAAGCATGTTACCCTTAATCATCACTTGTTGTGCCGTGTAATTATATATATAATTATATATAATTACACATTAACTTCTAAAAATCGTAACTTGAATTCTTGATATCAGAATGACATAATCGAACTTCCGTTGAAAAGCTCGTTGAATTCTCTACAACTTTCATCAAGACCACTTCTTCAGAAAACTTATTCTCGATGAGCCATTTGTATTATACGTCCTTTTTCGAGATTCAGAAACAATTTATTCCCTTGATCATTTATATCAGTGACGCTTTATAACTTCCTTTCACTGACTTGTATTGACTTCAAAAAGTGTCGATACTCGGGATTTCAGTTCATCTTAGGATTCTGCAATGAAATAAACACAAAATACCCGTGTAAAATAGACACAATATTCCGGTTACTAAAACCGGTACAAAAACTACAACTTTTTATTATAAATACTAACTTTTACTACTAACTATACTAAACTCGCAAAGATTAATATTTTATACTAATTATATCATAATTTTAGATATTTTACATAGAATTTGTCAACAAAACGTAATAAAATCACGTAAATTCAATCATATAAAAATAATACATCAAATTACTCCCCACTTAGCTTTTGATCGTCCTCGAGCAAAAATAAGCGGTAATATATAAATAACGAGATAATATAATTGATCGATTAAAATTTCAAAAGTAATATATATCGTCAATATTACAAACATATAATTTATAAATTTTATAGAAATTTAAGAAAGGAGATTATATAACTTAAATGAATTAAGTATCAAATATGAATTAGATGGAAACATGCATGCAATAATTCGAAATATAAATAAAATATTAGAAATACTTTCTATCTCGATTATTACGAATTTCTCGGAATCATTAACTAAGTCGATAGAAGACATATTGGCTTAATATATTAGGATAGGACATTGGTTAATCGAAAAGATAGAAAAGGAAATCAAAAAGAGAAAGATGCAAGTCGTACGCACCTACGTCTTCACATTCTTGATCAAAAACAGTTCTGATTAGTAAGAGGATCTGGGTATAAAAGTGAAATAGTTAATACTTTGTCACATATTTCATATCATGACCTAGTCTGTTTTAAATTTTCAAATAATGTGTGACATGTATTAGTTCAACTACTATGCAACTAAGGGAATAGGAAATTCAAAGCTGACCCGAGTTGAAATTTTATTGTCTAGTCGAGCTCCCGACTATAATTAAGCCCTACTAGGACGGTAACCTAGATATCTTTTCCTTTTTGTCCGTAGTTTATTTCGTCTTTATTCCATGATATTGCTTTGTCTATCATCTTTTGTGCCCCTATCCCCGAGGTACGTCTTGTTTTCCCATGGTGTGCAGGATTTTGCGATAGCGATTGTGAGCTTTTAGATAAATCCGTTTACCGGTGGATGGTCCACATCTCGATTTCATCGAGCATTTTCGGAGCCGATTCTAGGCCACTTCCGGAATTGCCACTTTCGAACCACAATCGCCTAAGTGTTCTTTTTCTTTTTACATTCTGCACAACCTGAGGACATGTTGTGATTTAAGTGTGGGGGAGGGATCGGTTTATGTGTATCTACCATTTGCTTAAATTATTTTGATTCTATGCTAAATGGGCTAAATTTTCAAATTTTTGTTTATTCCCGAGTAAACAATGCATATCTTTGTTCGTTATTTTTATAGTCATTAATGCTATATTCCGTATGTTCGATAAGTTAGTTGTTTCACCCAATATATTTTTCACGAGCCATAGTGAATGATGAGCTAAATTATAAAGCTATATCCCTTTTTGATTAGTGATTTTTGATTATCTTATAAAGTCATGTGCTTAGTGCTAACGTACGCGTATCGTGAGAATTATGATAGTTTGTGTTTATAGCCAGAGTATGATATATTGTGAATATCTGAACGTTTGAATGTGATAAGTGAAACATAACTAATGTTCTTGCACAATAATTAACAAATAAATCATTGCTTGAGGTGTTATGCTCGTAGGTTTGAATTGCTTTTAGCATGTTAACCACTGCCTGCCAGAAATCTCGAAAAAAGTAATCAATTGTGTGTGTCGAAAGCTGGTCGATGATTTGAGTGCGGTAGGGCATTATCTCGAAACGTCCTATACCACTATGATGACCAAAAGCTCACGACGATCGAGAAAAAAGCGCCTTATGATTTGAGTAGATAGGGGATTATCTCGAAATTTCCTATTCTAGTATGACGGGCAAAAGCTCATTCTGATGTGTGTTGAAAAAAAAAAAAAAAAGAAAAAAAAAAGTGTGAAAAAAAAAAAAAAAAAAAAAAAAAAAAAAATCGAAAAAATTTATTATTATGAATAAGTTAAGGACTTAGTTATCGTATACCTTATCCCCAGTATAATGTGACAGATATGTTGTAGGGATTATCCTCTCGAGTATATCGAAAGGCCCTAGATATATTCTATCATTCTTTTCAGGATATGTCACGTTTTGTAGGGTACATCTTATAAGTATCATTATTACTAGTTTGAAGGGGGTATTAGCTAGTTTGCTTTGAATTTTTCAAGTTTGGACTTAGTGGAAGTTTTCTATGGCTATGCACACACATCAGGGTGAACCTCTGATTTATTGAGTATATGTTGTATTTGCTGAGGTGTCTATCTTTTTCGAGCCTTGATTCTTGTTTTGTTTTGCTCGGGACGAGCAAAAGCTAAGTGTGGGGGAGTTGTTTAGGGTGATTTTATACGATTTCTAATGTTATATTTTATAACAATTTCCTCCATATTCGTATAATTTGCATAGAAATCAAGGGTTTAATCGAATTATTGAGCAAATGAGTTTTAAAAGTGGTTAAGTGCAAATTTGTGTTAATTATGTGGTTTCATTGATAAAAATCTTTGAATATGAGATGTTACATTTTGCACGATGTTATCATGAATGTAGGTACGCTTGCATGTTAAATGAGGAGCTTAAACGAAGATCGATGAAGATTAAGAAGAAAGCTCGATTCGAATAAAGAAAGCTCGATTCGATTCGGCCCAAACTTGGTGATCAAGTATTTCAAAATATGCCACGTAACATTATATTTTGAGGCCTAAAAGATGGATTTTGAGGAAAAGAAGAAGATGCCACGAGTTTACGAGATCAACGGATCAATATTTTCCAACGTACTTCTACCGTAACCTGTTTTTCGATGGAAATTTTACCCGACTTAGAGGCATTTTCAGGGGAAGAGTTCTTGACGAAAGTTGTAGATACTAAAATGAGCTTTCCAACGCATTTTGAATCACGTCAATCGGAGGTCTACAACTCAAGTTATGATTTTTTTACCGAACTGCTGGAATTACGGACGAACCGGAGATATTTTGGCCAAGTTTGATGCATGTTACTCCATGTGCTCCTTAATGATGATGATGATGAGTCATAACAAACTCCACATGCTATTTTAGTGACTCCTCACCTTCACATGCAAAGTCATTATCACCTCCCACATGCTTATAACAAACTTGAGAATATTCCTTAGCATATTCTCCCAAAAATATCTCCCTCAACTACAACCTCTCCCTTATACACCTCCCCTCAACTCTCCCTATAAGAACTCCCTCATTTCCATCCATAAAGGCGCCCCTCCTTGGTCACTTTTGGCCAAGCTTTTACTTTTCCCGTCTTTTATGTAAATACTCGTAGGCGTTATGCCGAGAATAAATTAGAATAGTATCCGTTGTAATCTTCGGAGCTACGGCCCCGATTTCGAAATCATAATCGAGGATGATTGGCTAAGGTCTCTAAGCTAGAACCACCTTTGTGAAGCCACCATCACCGGAATAAACAAGGATTTCGTTTTCATTTGTTCTAGTGAGTTTCTTGTTCTTCCTTCATGTTTGAATTGTTTATGTGCAATTTGTATGATCTATACTTATGTTGCATGCTAATCGAATTTAGATACGATAGTTGATAAATTCGTAGATTACCGTGAAGGAGAATGATAATATTCTTCCAACATACGTAAGTTGAGGGTGAATGTTGTCGATTAGGATTTATATCCATATCTTTGATCCGTAAATGCTTTAGTTGTACCGAGAGTGGTGAACTAATTAAAAGGCGATGAACCGAAAGGGAAAATGCCTCTTTAGCGATAATAATCCAAGAACTTACGAATGAATATGTGTCTTTCTTGTTATTTTCGGTGGGGTGGTGGATCATCGGTGCGTTCTAGTTGTTTTAAATTATAAATTTTTATTATCGTAGTTTTATTTATTTTCACGTTTGCTACCTTAGTTTGTTAATTGAAAATCCGAGATCATAATCATCAACTTTATAAAAGAAATCGAAGGCAAAAAAACTCTTTTTCGTACAAGTCCCTGCGGATACGATCCGGTTTCACCACTATAGCTGCGAGCCTTCGCACTTGGGGCTGACATCGGTTTTATTTTATTACTTGTTATCTTTTGCTTTGTATAAAACCGCGAACAAGTTTTTGGATGGAGACGAAGAGGAATTGGATGCGGAAGTATTCTGGAACAGTTTGTCCGAAAATACAGAAAAAAATTGGAGGAAATAAAAGAAGAGAGCAGCAAATGGGTCGCATCATGTGCCGGGGAGCTGAGATTTGAAGTGAGTTGTAGAAATATAGGTCAGTTTGTGGTGAACCTTGATAAGCGTGAGTGTAGTTGTAGAAAATGGGAATTGTCTGGTCTACCATGTGCTCATGCAGTAGCTGCCATGAAAGCAAGGGGAGATGACGTTGAAATATATGTGTCTGAGTGGTATAGACCTGCCACTTACTTGAAAGCATATGAACCAGTCATAGGTCCTGTCAATGGAGAAGACAAGTGTCCTAAGAGTGCTCGTGAGCCAGTTATGCCTCCAAAGGATATCAGATTACCCGGAAGGCCTAAAAAGGCTAGGAGAAGAGAGCCAGACGAGCCAGCGGTTGGACAAAGAAAGAAGAAATGTTCAAGATTATCAAAGAAAAAAACAATCATGCATTGCAAACTATGCAAGAAAGCAGGTCATAACATTAGGTCTTGCTCAACTAGGACTTCTTCAAGTTCTGTCCATCAGAATGTAGGAGTTGGCTCCCACCAATGTGCACCCCAAGTGGATATAGTAGATGACATTCTTCGATCTGCTCCACTGCCAGAATCTCAGCATACTACAAGCCATCAACAGGTTTGAATTCATTGCTCATCATTTAATAATATGTGTTTATTACTTACGTCTTCATATTTATCTAGGACTTGCCACAGAAACGAAACCGATGTGGTGTTTGCTCGAAGCCGGGGCATAATAAGCAATCGTGCCAATCACAAGCAGGACTGGAAAGAAGGACGAAGTTGAAACAATCAATCTTGAACAATGCCAACACGAATGATGTTTGATACGATGCTTAATTATCAACAATAGCTAGTTGAAGATTTTGGGATATATTTGCATGTTTATGTTGTTTAGGTTCTTTTGACTTTCGGGTTATGTAAAGAATATACAGCTTCTTATGACAATTATCATGTATCAGGGGTTGATTTTATATTATTTTGTGGAATATTTCGTGTCAAATGAAAATTCATTTGTCCATTTTGTTTTTTTTTAGTGTTACCCCTGTGATTGGTGATTAATGGATTGGGTAGCTAATTTTTTATTTTTATTTTTATGTTACAGAAACATAGGTATTATTGATAGAAAATAGCTAGTGTTTTTTTTTAAAGAAAAAGACTTATTTTTTTTGTTCATTTCAGGTTTTTAAATTTTTTTTTTTAAACAAGAATAGCTAATTTTTTTTAACAGGAATTGGCTATTTTTATTTTTATTTTTATTTTTAATTTTTAATTTTTAATTTTTTAATTTTTTATAAAAAGATAGCTGATGGTACACTTAAAAAAAGGTATATACGATAGTAAAGCTGTGAAATGTTTAAAGACGGTTTTACCCTTTAATTCAAAGTCAACCGGGTTGGGTAAACATTGAACCCATATTTTCAGCTCGAAATTGGTTTAAGGGGTGAAAATTGAGCGAAATTGTAGTTTAGGGTTTAAAATCGAGCAATTGATAGTTTAAGGTTGTAGATTTAACAAAATGTATAGTTTAGGGTTGTAAATCGAGAAATAATAGTTTGAGGTTGTAAATTTTACATCATGTATAGCTTAGGGGGGTAATTTGCTATTTTCCCTAATAATTATTAGCTTTTTATTTATGCTTTAAATTAATGAGTAGTCAAGTGGGCTTTTCTAAGGGTATATTTTAGGTAAATGGGCTTTTTAAACTTATAAATACCCTAGTTCCCTAGAAGTTAAGATTAGAATGTAATTTTGAGTATTGAATTCTATTCTCTTTTGATGATGATATTATCTTTGAGTTTGGATTAGTTCATTTTATTCGTTTATTGTAGATCTTCTACATCATTTGATATTCAGAGCTAGGGTTTTCCCCTCGCGGTATGACAGCCAAATTGAGTCGGGAAGATAGACGGATCCGCGACGGTGTTCGGGATTCGAAGATTCTTCGGGATATTCTGTCAAAATTCAATCACGGGTCTGATACATTCTTCGCAGAATCACATCATTCTTTGGTTGGATTGAGACACCACTTGGAGTACGATTACCATCGGGTTGGGCGAGACTTCCCTCGCGTCTCTGCGGATGGAATGTGCTACAGTTCACTGATCAACCTTGCAGCACAAGAGGGTCGATCAAACAACGTTTCAAGTCGATTTTACCACCCTACAATGGTTCCCCAAATATAGAAGTCTTGTGGGATTTGATTGATGATATTGAGGAATACTTCGAAGAGGCACAACCGCCAGAAAGGATTAAATGTAAGTTGGCTTCTTATGCTCTTGAAGACGAGGCTGAATCATGGTGGCATCAATTAGAACACCGTAGATTCTCGTGGTGGCGAATGAAACGTTTGATGGCCGAAAGATTCATACACACCAGGTGTTTGACGAAATTACCCAACAAGAAAAAGATGGAGGGGAGCAACACATTAACCTCCAGTTTCCGGTCCGATAGTTGTTCGATGAAAGTCCCTATTCAAGTAAGCAGCCACAGACAACAGCGATTAAGTGATTTGGGTACTACTGACGATTCCCGTCGTATGTGTTCAAGAACTATTGATACTTGTATGCTTCACAATTCTGGAGATGTGGCAACTGGTGCTCTTAGGCATCACACGTATACCAAAAATGAAGCAGCACAAGTTGATGATGTACATGAAAAGACTCACAACATTCTGGTGCCTGGAAACACTGATAAAATTGGCACATATGACAGTTCAACTGAATGCTTTGCTCATGAAAAATCAAAGGAAGAGGTCGTGGTGACACCCGCAAAGTGTTCGACAAAATGTCTCTTATCAGTTTGTAGCTGCGTGCAAAGTGGGAAGAGTGGGTGTAGTTCTCTTGATGAGTCCTACAACACAACAACAGACACTTCACTCAAAGCTACCTGGGCAACTGAAATTTGCGTGAAGCAGACTGAGGAGCCAAAAGACCACAATTCCAATGAAGCTCGCGATTCTCAGGAAAAGAATGTTGTGACATTCGGAAACGACTACATCTTGGCAATTGCCCAACTCGATATTGCAAAGAAGGGGAAGCCAAAAGTTCAGCAATACCGTGGTGCGTATGAAGACACAAGAGTTACAGCTATTAAGCGGGTAGCACTAGCTAAGGTTGCAACAAGGGGAATATGGAGACAACTAGTGTGCTAACTAAGGAGAGTGCAACTAAAGAGGAATTAATTGATCAGATGAAACTTGCAAACCTGCATACTCGGACAGAGGTAACAGAGCTGTATGTCATGAAAGATCTTTTGGAGCAATCAATATATCATGACGCTACTGTTGGTGTAAACGAGAAAAGCACTCACCTAGAAAAAAGGCCAAGTATGAGGTACAATAGAGAGAATGCAATTCATAACTTGGAAATGATGTTGGCTGCCTTAGCAAGTACAACAACTGTGCAAGTTGCGGAGCAAGACTGTGGGAACGCTCAACCCATTGTTTCCCTCGTTGATGGAGTCGTGATGCTTGTGTTTGACCCGGGGGGTTATTGGAGTATTAATCAACTCAAGGACCAATTGTTGTGTCCCTTTGGCTTCTTTTATGGGATAATGAAAGAGCTAGTTTATTATCTAATGAAGGATTTCTTGAGTGAGTTAGCCAAGAGGATCGAGCACAGCAGAACAACCTATGAAAGCTATCAAAGGGTTTATGTTCTTGAAAAATATACACTGCAATGCAAATCCGAAGAACCATTGTGGAAGTCGAAATCGTAACGGAGCTGCATCTATGAACTCCAAATGCAATATTGGTCCATTAGTTGGTCTGTGAGTGCAACGTTTGGGTTTGCACAAGACGTTTCTGCAATGATGAGATATGGCCCGAAGACTAGTGACTCTATGACCAACAACAATGTGGTCTGCACAATTGAAATTGAGATCCATGGTGGACATCATAATGTGCTCAAGAATTGGAATTGCAACAGCTTGGCGCATGCTATCAATAACAAAGAAGGGAAATGTTGGCCCATTAAGGTCATGTATGAGGAAGGACTTATTGATGCTACCACCACTATATATATTGATTCAATATACTTTATTGAGGTTTTCCTGCACAAGAATGACACGAGCAAAGAGCTTCTTGAGCCTTATTTGATTACTAGAAAAATGTTTTGTGACCCATCGGAAAGGCAAAAATTGTCAATTGCTGAGGAAATATTTGTCATGGTGAAGTATTCTCCCACAGGTAAGATCTTGTTTTTTCAAGCATTCAAGAGGAGGGGATATGTTGTTACAATTACTGGAAATAGCAATCATGGGGCTGCTACACTTCGTGAGATTGACATTAATTTTGCAACAATTATACAAGGGGCACAAGCTGCAAAAAGGAGTTTATTTATCACCATGTTGGATAGGCATTTTGGGCTGGGTTGGGTGGTCAAGTTATTTGGAAGGTGTAATTATCAAATGGATACCGATCTCGATCTAACTCGTGGACGAGTTATTCCATTGGAGGGTTGGAATGATGAGAACAACTCCAATACGTTCGTCATGGCTAAGCGAAGTGTTGTTACAATATCTTTATGTTTGAGCATTTTGGACAAGAATGGACAATTTGAGAGGATTTTGAAGTTGTTCCATAAGATGGTGAACGGCCTTGATCCACCTAAGGATTTATGGGTGAGCTCGGGGAGTTTCAATGTGCTTGTCTTGTCATCACCAATGGACTCGCTCGTGGACGAGCTTTCTGTGAAGAGGGATGGAGATGATGTAGCACATCATAATAATTATTAGCCTTTTATTTAGGGGAATTCATTTAAAAGGGATCCCTAGGGGATATGTTTGCTTAAAAGGGCTTTGACTAAAACTGCTAAATAAAAAATAAATGAAAAAGGGGGGAAATATTAAAAAAGGATGAAAAGACTAAAATGCCCCTTCTTTCAAACTCTTTTCATTTTCCCGCCCTTCCAAATTCAGATTTTTAAACAACCCATCTTCTTCTTCCACTCATTTTCTTTCAAACTCTTTTCACTCTCTCCTTCACATTTTTAAACAACCCATCTTCTTTTTCCACTCATTTTCTTCTCCACCATCTTCTTCCTCCACTCACAAACTGAATTTGAAAAGCGACAAGTCACGGTTGGATTCAACGGTGGTACCTCCAGGGATTGTTTTCGTCGTCTCGAGCTTTTTGGAGGCTCTGTCGATAGTGGATCTGAGGGATTTGTAGGAGTTTGTGCGGTAGATTAGGATTTGAGGTTTTCCGGCGGGTTTTGGGGGGTTCATGGCGGGTTTTGGGTATTGGGGTTTTCCGGCGAGTTTTGGGTGGGTTTTCCGGCGGGTTTAGGGTGGGGGTTCATGGCGGGTTTAGGGTGGGTTTTCCGGCGGGTTTTTGGGTTTTCCGGTGGGGTTTGGGGTTTCGGCGGGTTTTTGGGTGGGTTTTCCGGCGGGGTTTGTAATTATTATGTGTCTAATATTGTTACAATTTAATGATATAATATGTAAGCTTTTTGAATGAATTAATGATATAATAGGTATAAAGGTGTTTGACAAGCGCTAAGGTGCTTGTTCACCTTATTTCTATGATTTTGTTGTGTACAACACGATATTGACTTGTATGCATGCCTTTGAGGGCATTATATGTTATTTTGCAATGTCTAACATCGTCTTCTGGTAGCCTTGGTATCAAATCGGAGAAGGTGGGAGCACCGAAAGGCTTTGTTTAGGCCTTGTGGGACATTGACTTAATAGTCAATGATTCTTTTACAACGTCCTAGGTAGTGTAATTAGATGTCTAGGACTAGAAGTCCCTAATGAGCCTTATATGTGAATGAACTTAGGTGGTTAGATTAACTACGTAATAAACATATGTGATGAGTCTAAAAGCTAAAACGTTGTAATTCTTGGTGAGGCACATTTATGTTTCGCAGCATGGAATCATTTACGTAACGGACAATATTCGGGTTTTGGGAAATGTTCCACACGGAACCATCCGTGCCATATGAGGTGCTGAATATATCCCGGTGCATACCCATCATTCGGACATTGTGTCCTTGGATTACAATGTAACATAGATAATTGCTCATGATGGTGCTAACAGACCTAGCAGAGGGGAGTGTATTTTAATGCAACCTATGTGGTAGAGATTGTAGACTTTATCTTGATGTATATTATATAAATATATTGCGTAACCGTTTCTTCTACCCCTTACTAAGTACGTAAGTACTTACCCCTTCTTTCTTTATTGTCCCCACCCCGAGAAGGTGGTTGTCAGGATGATGATGAGTACGGTTATGATGACGAAGCCGAAGTTTGAGTTCAAGAGATTATGATGTTATGGACTTTTATTTTATGCGATTTTATTATTCAGTTTTTGAGATATAAACTTTAGTATCTTTTCAGTTTCAAATTTGGGTGTAATAAGTTAAAAACATTTATTTCGTTGTTTTGTCGTTTTAGTTTTTCTTAGACGTAGATTTTGAAACTGATGATCCGTTGTTTGTCGTTTGACATTTATTCCCGAGTTATCTTTTAGTTTTAATTTACTCCGCTTTTACTCTGATTGATTTTTACGAAGCTTATATATATATTGCTTTTGACGATTTAAAAAGTTAATATATACATGCCGGGCGTTCATTCCGAATAAGGACTCGGTATCCGGGACGGGGCATCACAGAATGTGTCGGAAACAACAATCACCAAAAGTTCTTGCAGAGATACTCTCAAAGGAACCAATGCTTTCATCACAAACGCATAAGGCTTATGTGGATACCCATATAAGGTGCAGCCGAGTGATGGTAAACTAATCTTAGGGAATCTAACGCACGGAGATGCATTTTATTTAGAAACAGTTCAATAAATTGGATAGAAAAAAAAATTAGGCCCACTAAAACAGCAACCAGCTGTAACGTTCCCGGACACCGAGTACTTATCCGAAAATAGAACATTCGACACGTATAATATTAAATAAATTCAATATTATACGTAAGTTTCTACTACGTCGTATCGAGTTTAGTATAACGGAAGCTAAAAGACTCGGGTATATATTTTTTTGAATACAAGATAAGAATAGAAACACAACCATACTAAAGATAGAAATATCTTACAACAACGATACATATATCTTACAACAATACGATGTCCTAAAAAAAGAAATACAACCAGTATCTTACAAGAAATTCAAAGAAGTACAAAATGTTTTGAAATGAAATTACAACATAAGTCTTGAAGGAAACAACATAGTCTAGTAATAACAAGAGTATGATAAACATAACATGACAAGAGCATCAAACATCATCTTCAAAGTTATCGTCGAACTCCTGTTCAACCTATTCATCTTCTCAACCCAAACACAACAAACATGCATTTGAGGTAAGTACAAAGGTACTTAGAAAGAAACAGAAGGTATTGCATTAATTAGGTTTCACAAAGAAGGATTTACATAGTTATTAAGTTATTTTTATTTGACCGACTCAATTCTAGGGTTCACTTCATGCTCATCAACATGTTGTGACTAAACATTTCTAACTTAACTCAAGTTTGTTACACCGGCACTCAAGGGCACTACGCATGGTGCTACCTACCACGAGGTATCGTTTGCAACCTATCAGTGGATCACACCGATAGCCACGGGTTAAGACCCCATAGACAAGTGCCTTACCAAGAATGTTATGATGTTTAGTCTTTTACTACACACTTATGTAAATTATTAATCATTAACTAGCCACCTAAGTGTTTTCAAGGTAGGAACTCACTTACAATTCTACTCCCTCACTTAGACTCTAGACACAACACCCTAGGCACGTACACAGACATTGCTGAATACTAATTCATCAAAGCACAAGCCATTCATACCATTCCGACGGTCCCGAACTTCAACTCTATGGAAGAGTACATTCGGTGCCGGAACTAAACGCATCAGAAACTTAATCAAGGCTTGTTCATGTTCATTTAATGTTTTTAGATTAAGAGATAACATTTAGAACTCATCTTGTAGCTTAAAACACTCAAAATAACATTTAGACAGTGTTGGGGGGCGCCAAGCCGCCAACACTTTTGGCGTGCGCCAAAGTGCATCAGAGAGTTCACTAAACTCTATGTTCAGGTCAGAGGGGCGCCAAAGGCTTCGAGGCGTGCCAAAGCTGCTTCAGAGAGTTCACTGAACTCTGAAAGCCGGGGCGCCAAAAGGGCAGGGGGCGCCAAAATTGAACCAAACTGCACTACATACAATTTTCTGCACTCTATCGATTTCTACTCAAAACCAACCAAGTTTAACTTCAATCTAAGCATCATAACAACATAAAATCTATATTTAACATCACATAGCACCAAGCACTTGCATAATTACATTTAGGCATGATTTTAACATCAAAACACTCCCAAAACAAAGCCCTAACTTCACCAAACCATAAATAACACAATAGAGAAGATTTCCTTACTTGATCAAGCAAAACTTCGAAGCAAACTTAGAAACTTTGCAACAACTTCTCAAACTCCAACACAAAACCTATTTGATCCATAACCAATTCAAGAACTAGTTAGGATCAAGGTTTCTAACTACTCAGGACTACGAATTACACAACTTTCCTCAGCCAAACATGATCAAAACGTGATGAATCCAAGATTAGGGCTATTTTCATACCTTGATAAAATCTGGAAATCTTAGTATCAATACGATCCTTGCCTTCTCACGATGCTCCTGCTCTAGTTGAATCTGAAATCCGTCAAGAATTGACTTAGAAACTGAAGAAGTACACTTTTCCCTTTCTTTTGCTCTCAAGTTTGAAGGGATGTTTCTTTCAAAATTCTGACAGGATTTGTTAGTTAGTGGAGAGGTTATTTCTCCTAATAAAACCTCCCACTAACTACGTAGTTAAACTCCTTTAACTTTCCCTTAATAGCAAATCAGTCCCCATTATATATATATATATATATATATATATATATATTTCAAAAATATATACATATATGCTTATAATCATTTATAAACTTTAAATCCATAAAAGAAACAAATATAATATTTCGTTCTCGTAAATTGACACGTCTGCCCTTTTCCGAGAATCGGAATATTACATTCCTCCCCCCTTAAGAGGAGTTTCGTCCTCGAAACTTGAACATACCTGGTAGATTCAAAAGTCTGGAAACTCGGTGATCATATCAACTTCCACTTCCCAAGTTGCTTCGTTTGATGTATGGTTGCTCCATTGTACTAACACCGAAGGAATCATCCGCCTCTTGATCATCTTTTCCTTTCTATCCAAAATCTTAACCGGTTCATCATCATAGGCAAGGTTATCTTGAAGGATTTCCGGATCAACTGTAGCTTCAACATCCGTCTTTGTCAAACACTTCTTCAACATCGAAACATGAAACATGTTGTGGACTCTTGACATTGAATCTGGCAACTTGAGCTTATATGCCAACGGTCCCACTCTCTCAAGGATCTCAAAAGGTCCAACATACATTGGACTTAACTTTCCTTTTTTGTCCAAAACGTTTTACTCCTTTCATCGGTGAAGCTCGAAGGTATACTCTTTCACCAACATCAAACTCCAAAGGTCTTCTACGAACATCGGCCCAAATTTTATGACGGTCTTGAGCTGCCTTCAAGTTCTTCTTAACCAACAAAACTCTTTCCTTAGCTTGTTCAACCAATTCTAGCCCGATAAGTTGCTTCTCCCCAACTTTATCCCAAAACAGCGGCATTCTACATCTTCTACCATACAAAGCTTCAAACGGCGGCATCCCCAAACTTGCATGATAAGTGTTGTTGTAGGCAAACTCGGTTACGGTTAGGTAATCATCCCATTCTCCACCTACTTCCAAAACACAAGCTCTTAACATATCTTCTAGTGTTTGGATTGTTCTTTCTGATTGTCCATCCGTTTGAGGTGAAAGGCGGTACTCAAGTCCCAAGATGTGCCCAAAGCCTTTTGTAAACTCTTCCAAAACCGATTAATAAACCGGCTGTCACGATCCGATACAATTGAGATAGGCACTCCATGTAGCTTCACAATATTGTCCAAATAGAGTGTAGTCATCTTTTTTAATGACATGTCAACTTTTGTAGGTAAGAAATGAGCCAACTTCGTTAATCTATCCACAATTACCCAAATCATATCATGTCCACTCTTTGTCCTTGGCAAACCGGTGATTAATCCATCGTGATCTTATCCCATTTCCATTTGGGAATATCTAAAGGTTTAAGCATACCTCCTGGTTTCCTATGTTCGGCCTTGACTTTCTAACACGTATCACATTCAGCCACAAACTTGGCTATCTCCAACTTCATTGAAGGCCACAAAAAACGTTCCTTCAAATCTCTATACATCTTTGTAGCTCCTGGATGCACTGCAAAGGTGATTCTGTGTGCTTCATCCATAACTCTCTGTCTTAGGTCACCTACATTAGGCACACACAACCGGTCTTGGTACCAAAGATTTCCATTCTTATCTAGCACGTACCCCACTGTAGGATTTTCTCTTGCCACTCGCTTCAAATCTACCAAAGCTGGGTCTTCATCTTGCTTACCTCGGATATCATCCATCAACTCTGACCTAGCCAACAACGGTGCCAAAAACTATCGATTCCCAAACTGATTAAAACTCCAGATTTTCCACCCATCTAACTGTTCTGCCACATCTTCAACCCCTGAGACCGCATACACTGGCATCCTACTCAATGCATCTGCAACCACATTCGCTTTACCCGGATGGTACTGAATGTCCAAGTCGTAGTCCTTTATGATTCTAACCATCTCCGTTGCCTCATATTCAAATTCTCTTGAATAAAGAAGTATTTCAAGCTCTTATGGTCTGTAAAGATCCTGGCCTTGTCTTTAAGGCAAACACTACCGCTGCCAACTCTAAGTCGTGTGTTGGGTAATTATTTTCATGTACTTTTAGTTGTCTAGATGCATAAGCAATCACTTTGCCTCCTTGCATCAACACACAACCTAAACCTTGTCCCGA
Organism: Gentiana straminea; assembly: GCA_036785695.1. Lineage (NCBI taxonomy): Eukaryota > Viridiplantae > Streptophyta > Magnoliopsida > Gentianales > Gentianaceae > Gentiana > Gentiana straminea. Next base: position 1,514,264 of record JAVUPR010000019.1, read on the forward strand.
AGCATCGGTGTACACAGCATAATTATCAAAGATCTCCGGAACTGCCAAAACTGGTGTTGTAGTCAATCTATCCTTCAAAGTCTGAAAAGCTGTCTCATACTCACTAGTCCATTCAAACTTCACATTCTTTTGTGTGAGTTTGGTGAGTGGTGTGGCTATCTTGGAGAAGTCTTGCACAAACTTTCTGTAGTACCCAGATAACCCCAGAAAACTTCGTACCTCGAAACCGTGGTAGGTCTTGGCCAATTCTCAACCACCTCTATCTTTGTTGGATATACCTGTATACCATTCCTAGAAAACTGACTTGCTTCAACCAAAACTCACATTTCGAGAACTTAGCAAACAACTTTTTCTCCTTCAAAGTCTTTAACACCGTTCTTAGGTGTTCTTCATGCTCTTTCTCATCCTTTGAGTAGATAAGGATATTATCTATGAATACTATCACAAATTTATCCAAGTAAGGCATGAAAACACGTTGCATCAAGTCCATGAATGCCGAAAGAGCATTAGTGAGTCCAAAAGGCATAACCAAGAACTCATAATGTCCATACCTTGTGCTAAAGGCTGTATTCGGTATATCTGCCACTTTGGTCTTCAATTGATGGTATCCGGATCTGAGGTCAATCTTAGAAAACACTCTCTTTCCTTTCAACTGATTAAACAAGTCATCAAACCTTGGTAGTGGATACTTGTTCTTGATGGTGAGGTTGTTCAAAGCTCTATAATCTATACACATCCTCATGCTACCGTCCTTCTTCTTTACAAACAACACAGGGGCTCCCCACGGTGAAGTACTTGACCGAATTATATTCCTTTCTAACATATCCTTTAACTGAGCTTTCCATTCCTTTAATTCAGCCGGTGCCATCCTATAAGGTGCTTTTGCTACTGGTGCTTCCCTCGGTACTAACTTGATCTCAAACCCAATTTCCCTATATGGCATATTGCCCGGTAACTCATCAGGGAAAACTTCGGGGTATTCCTTAGCTATAGGAGTTTCTTCCAACTTAGGCTTAACTTGCTCTACATCCATTGCATACAACAAGTATCCCTCACAACCTTTTTGACATGCTCTTATAGCCTTAACCGCTGAGATTATCGGATGACGCTTCTTACTTGGCTTGTACACGTTACTTTGAAAGGTCTTAGAAGATTTTCCGGGCACCTTAAAGGTTACTCTCTTTTCCCTACAGTCCAAGTGTACATAGTTCTTGGACAACCAATCTATTCCCAAGATCACGTCAAAGTCCGTAAAGTCCAACACTGTAAGGTCACTCTTACAACGGTAAGATCCTACACGAATGTCTACTTGAGGTATCATCTTCGTCACTTTAGTAACTCTTCCTAAAGGTGTAGTTATTTCCAAAGTATTCCTTAAAGCTTCCATAGGTAAGTTTAGTTTCTTAACAATCTTAGAAGACACAAAAGAGCTAGACGCCCCGGTATCAAACAAAGCCTTAACTGCTAGATCGTCTAATATTATCGTACCTAAAAATGTAAATTCGTTTATTTAAATACAACTATAACATGATTTAACGTCTTATAATAGTACTTTAATAACATAGAATGAACAAATTAAAAGTACCTGACATAACATTGTCATCCGGCTCCATAGCAAAAACTCGAACTGGTCGGCTTGAACTTCCTTTTCTGCTTGCTTGACCCTGATTTTCTTTACCTCCCTTGGTTGGACAATTCCTTGCAAAGTGTCCAGGATCTCCATAGTAGTAACAGCTACCCGTGCTAGCCTTGCACTCACCCGAATGTATTTACCCTGTTTACTACACTAAAACAGGATCTTGGGAATACCCGTGCTAACCTTTAAGGAATGTATTTACTCTGTTTACAACATGTATTAGAGTAAATCTCTTTTCTCCACAGTATATTTACCCTGTTTGAGCATGTATTAGTGTAAAGCCTTATATGTTAAAGTGTTGTAAAGTTAGGTGTACGTGTTCTGGTGGCTTTGGCTCCGCACCATGTCTCATGGGAGCATTGGAACACTGTACACTTAGCCTTATGAGATGTTGACTTGAGTTCAATATCTGTCTCGGATTTTATCTAATGAAAATAAACAAGTAATAAATTTATAAATCCGGTATACCCCAAGTGTAGGGATCGTAGCATAGCGATTAATACCGGAGTCGATCTCAGGGAATCGGGGTATCTAGTTTATCAATTCTTCTAAAGTTTGTCACGATTATTATTACTAAAACTACAACTAAAAACGAAAACAAACAAACAATAAACTGGACAGAGGGTTGTCAATCCAAAGCCAGGAAAGATAATTGCGAACGAAAATAACTCTAATCTATAAACTAAAAAGAAAACAAACTTCTAAGAAAACAACGAAGAACAAGGCACAAAGATAATTTCAATTAATTTTAACGAAGAACAAGCATTGATCCACCTATCCCGCAACCCTCAATTTCTACTCTAGATCGTTTAGTGAAGATTTACTAAAGATGTGGTTCACCTATCAAAGGTATGAATTTCTACTCTCGTAGATAATTCGCCTATTAATCTTTCATCTCTCGATCTTAAAGATTAACGCTTCCATAACAAAGGTGTAAGATTTCTCAATCTAGCAACCTAGAAATTTAACCTAGCAACTCTCGTTATTTTTAGGTTAAAAATCCCATCTTTACTATGGTGATCTAGGTCTAACAACGATTTTCATCAAACGTTAAACATCACAAAGCAACCATCTCTCGATATAAATTGCAAAATCAATACAAAACGTAATAAAGAAACAACTTTAAATAAAAACTCACAAAACATCCAAGAATCGAAATCAAAACGCTGCAGAGATTTGGCTTCACAAAGCTCGTTCTACGCTTAGCCTTAGCTCATCGTTGGAATACAAATCATATAAATAAAAAGAAGATAAAAAGATGTTTATGATTGTGGGAAAACGCAGCTAGGGCGCCCCCAAGGGGCCTGGGGCGGCCAGGGATCGAATTGTTTTCTTTAGGGTTCAGAAAAACGCAGCTATTTAAAGATTTTGAAGTCGGTTTAGGCTGAGGCGGTGCTTGGACGCCCGTCCAAGGATTCTGGACGCCAGTTTAAAGGGGTGAACGCCCGTATGGATTGTCGGACGCCCGTCCACTGTGCTGGATTTCTTCGAGTCGGGCCGAGCTGGATCAGACGCCCGTCCTATTACTTTTTGGACGCTCGTTCACCAAATATCTGTCAATCCTGAATCAACTTCTCCTCCTGGACGCCAGTCCACTTCTTCGGACGCCAGTCCACTGGACGGGACCTCAAACGTGCGTCCAGACTTGTAAAGCTTCATTCCTCCTTCGACTTGCATCTCCTTCCTTCCATTTAATCTTCAATCAAACATCTTTTCAGCTCATTCCTTGCCATGCAAATTGTACCTTCAAGATAATAGAAACGTGCAAAATGTAGAACCATATATATTGATGAAAAATCACTAATAAAATCACGTAAATAGCTCGATTTTGCATTTTAATGATTTCCACACCCATTCTTTCAATATTTCATTTAAACACTTACTTTTCTATAAAAAGTAATAAAACACGAAGGAAATTGCTACGAAATAATATCATATATATCGTAAAAATCACCGATAACAACTCCCCCACACTTAGCTTTTGCTCGTCCCGAGCAAAACAAAACAAGAAAACATAGGCTTACTCATGCAAAAATCCCATATTCCATATCACAACCGGTCGACTAGCATCAAAAACATACATCCAATGTAATAAACGATTACTCAAATGTGTAGTGTGTGCAAAGCCTTCTTCAACTTCCACTGGTTCCACACTTGACAATTAAATTCAAGCTAACCAACCAATACCCATTAAAGACAGATAATGAATCACCCTGGCTATACATACGTCCTACAAAACTACTCACGTCATGACTAGAGTAATACATGTGTTATCGAAATCTTTTCAGTTGTACCCAGAGGATATTCCCTACAACATATACCTTGGTCTATACTGGGGATAAGGTAGGCGATAACTAAGTCTTTCACTTATTCATACCAAATTCCTTATATAAGTTGATTTAATTTATCTTTCACATTTAAACACACATCAGAATGAGCTCTTGCCCGTCATAGCAGAATAGGACATTCGGGATATGCCCTACCTTACTCCAATCATAAGGCAGCTTCTTCTGACTGTCGTGAGCTTTTGGTCATCATAGTGGTATAGGACATTCGAGATATGCCCTACCTCACTCAAATCATCGACCAGCTTCCGACACACACAATTAATTCATATATTTGAAATATTTTTTTTTTATAATAAATAACAACTTTTTAAAGCACAATAGTCACGCTTCACTTATCACATTCAGGCTTCGGCATATTCACGATACTTCCTACTTCAATTCCAACTACGCACATATTACAATTTCCATGACATTAGCACTAAGCGAACGATCTGATAACCAGAATCAAACATCATCGGTTTAAATGGGTACAGTTTCCTAAGTTCAGCTCGTCATCGAAGAGGCTTACGTGAAAAGAATTCGAGTAAAGGCTTATTTATCAAAGGTCTATGCAAAAATACTAGTCAACCAGCACAAGTATGGGAATATAACAAGTAAGTAAGCCAAAATAAAATCATGCTCAGGGCGAATTTGAAAAATTTTAAAAATTTTCAACTTTTCACGAAAGATACAAAAGATAAGTATAATGATTAAGCACATGTGTAGATACCACTAATCCCTCCCCCACACTTAAATAACAACATGTCCTCATGTTGTGCAGAATAAGAAAAACTTAGCTGATTGTAGTTCGAAGGTGGCGATTACGGAAGTGGTAGCAAGTCATATCCGTAAATGCCGAAGAAATCGATGGCGTGGACCATCCACCGGTAAACTGGCTTCATCTGAAAGCTCACAAGTGCTATCGCGAATATCCTGCACACTTGAAAAACAAAACAAAACGTACCTCGGGGGTAGGGGCACAAAAGATGATAGACAAGGCATTATCATGGAACAAAGCATAAGCAATGCAAAAATTGACAAAAACCGAATCTATGTGAAAAGTAGTGCACAAATGTAACATCGGCAGGAAGGAAGGAATCACATTGATTTTCAAATTCAGCTCATGCAAGTTACCTGGCCACAAAAACCGACACCAAAAACCTAGACGACACAAGACAAAACTAGCCCCCCCCTTATTCAACAAAAAAACAAAATAATCCAAAATAATAAAAACAAAATAAAATAAAAAAATAAAAAAAAACTATTCTTATTATTGGGTTGCCTCCCAACAAGCCCCTTTCTTTAGTGTCTTTGGCTAGACACACGTACTATTCATTATCAAGGAGGACTAAACCAAAGAAGGGCCTCCCTCTGCATCTTCCTCCACAAATCAGGGGTATTCACACGGATTCTAAGATATAGCATTGGAATCCTATAATCATGCTGTCTTAAAAAGAGATTAATCATTTTAGCTTTCAGGGAAGAAGTGTCAGTCAATAACTTGTAGATCTCTTTATCGATGCTCATGACGAATCTAAGAGAATTATGGACTATTAGAGGTGCAACATCTATGTACTCGGTATGATCAACATCAACATTGCTATTCAAGGACGGATAACTAACAATATCAGATGACTTATGATCAAGAACAATAGCGTTACCTTCTTTTTCATGGCTCATTAATGTTGAATCTGGAATTATGGCACCATTATCCTGTGAAGATGGTTCAGATTTCCATGTGGCTTCACTCTTGTGGATCTGGAGGCTTGAACCCTCAGCGGTCTTGGATAAATCATCACCAGAAACGTTCAGATCAAGACAATATGGGTTCTCAAAAGGATCACGGTTTACATCCCTACGACTCTCAACGTCGGCCTTCTCGCTCGGGACTCGCCATCATCTCGGGTTCCCTTTCATATTCAATAACTTGGCGATCATGTGCAACTAATTCTCCCGAAGTCGGTTCCTTGCTTCTAGAGCAGGATGCACCAGGTGTGCCATTTCTCCAGAAACTTTCCTTCTGCTCTCTATATATTTCTCTAACAAAGCTGCCATGTAAGACTCGGGCTCTGAGTGAGGGATCACTTGTTGATAATTGCTTTCTTCTTGATCACGCGGAGAATAAGGATAGTTACTCCTCCCACCATTGTAAGTGGATGCATAGTTAGATTGAAGTGGATTCTCATAACTTGCATCATAATTGCTATTAGTATTCCATTGGTGGGGTGAATTATCTCCACTGCACTGAGCCTCATAATGGTTTCCACCACAATACGAACATCTCACTTGAACGTTATTAAATCCATGTCCATAAGAATTCTCATCAGTTGAGGGTATACGAGCATCGGATCCAAAGACAAATGAATCTGTTAAACTTGACACTTCTACTTTTGGGGGACCACTGAATTGAATGCCGGATCCTAAGTTCATGGCATTGTCCTCTTCGCTATCATAAGGAAATGTGGGAGCTAGGTCAATGCCTAGGTCTTGAGCCATTTCCCCGATTCGTCTCTCAATACTCTTGTATGTGCTCATCAGGAGTTGGATGTTTTTATTTTGCTCCTCCAATTTAGCTTCAAGATCGTCCGATTGAGAGGGGCCTTGATAGTTATGAAAGTTCTGTGGGAAAGATTGGCTAGACTGACTCTGAAATATAGGATCGGGGACCGTTACGATTGAACCACTGATATTGATTGGAAAAATTGATATTTTGGTCCTGACTGAAGTTCGGGTTTTGATAGAAATTCGGATTCGAGAATTGAAACCCTGATTCTGAAAACTGCTTTGGCCAGAGAACTGATTATTAAATCTCTGATACTGCTGGCCACATGAAGCATTTACTTCAGCGTTCTGTCCACTCATAGGACAGAAACGAGCAGTGTGTCCCACATTGTCACAATGTTGACATGTGACTGGATTAAAATTTCCCTGATTATGGACAGTGTTAACTTGATACGCAGCAGGGGGAAGAAACTGACACTGGCCAACAGCATGGCCAGGTCGACAACATCTTCCACAGAACAGAACTTGTGAGTTCTATGGAAAAGACGGGGTCTGATTCATAGGATTAAGCGACATTTGAAGAACTTTTTTTTTAATTTTTAATTTTAAGTAAAGATATAAGAAACAGAAAAAGAAACGGAAACAGAAAAAGAAACCTACCTACGAAAAATTTAAAACAGAAAACAAGAAAACAATAAAAGGGAGAAAAACGTGTTTAAATCTTCTGAGCCCAAAATGGAAGGGAAAACAGCAGATTTTGACCTCGAAAACGGTGCCGAACGGCCTCCGGCGTTCACCACGTCGTCGGCGTCGGAACGAGCTTTCCGAATTGGGGTCCTGCGCGCCAAACGGACACTCGAGCCGAAAGTTATGGCCAAAATACTACCATGTGCCCTAACGATCCCTTTTATCCCAACTTATAACAGAAAATCAGAAAAATTAATAAACTAGACAACCGTACCGATTCCCCGGCAACGGCGCCAAAAACTTGTCTCGGATTTTATCTAATGAAAATAAACAAGTAATAAATTTATAAATCCGGTATACCCCAAGTGTAGGGATCGTAGCATAGCGATTAATACCGGAGTCGATCTCAGGGAATCGGGGTATCTAGTTTATCAATTCTTCTAAAGTTTGTCACGATTATTATTACTACAACTACAACTAAAAACGAAAACAAAGAAACAATAAACTGGACAGAGGGTTGTCAATCCAAAGCCAGGAAAGATAATTGCGAACGAAAATAACTCTAATCTATAAACTAAATAGAAAACAAACTTCTAAGAAAACAACGAAGAACAAGGCACAAAGATAATTTCAATTAATTTTAACGAAGAACAAACATTGATCCACCTATCCCGCAACTCTCAATTTCTACTCTAGATCGTTTAGTGAAGATTTAATAAAGATGTGGTTCACCTATCAAAGGTATGAATTTCTACTCTCGTAGATAATTCGCCTATTAATCTTTCATCTCTCGATCTTAAAGATTAACGCTTCCATAACAAAGGTGTAAGATTTCTCAATCTAGCAACCTAGAAATTTAACCTAGCAACTCTCGTTATTTTTAGGTTAAAAATCCCATCTTTACTACGGTGATCTAGGTCTAACAACGATTTTCATCAAACGTTAAACATCACAAAGCAACCATCTCTCGATATAAATTGCAAAATCAATACAAAACATAATAAAGAAACAACTTTAAATAAAAACTCACAAAACATCCAAGAATCGAAATCAAAACGCTGCAGAGATTTGGCTTCACAAAGCTCGTTCTACGCTTAGCCTTAGCTCATCGTTGGAATACAAATCATATAAATAAAAATAAGATAAAAAGATGTTTATATATGATGGTGGGAAAACGCAGCTAGGGCGCCCCCAAGGGGCCTGGGGCGGCCAGGGATCGAATTGTTTTCTTTAGGGTTCAGAAAAACGCAGCTATTTAAAGATTTTGAAGTCGGTTTAGGCTGAGGCGGTGCTTGGACGCCCGTCCAAGGATTCTGGACGCCAGTTTAAAGGGGTGAACGCCCGTCTGGATTGTCGGACGCCCGTCCACTGTGCTGGATTTCTTCGAGTCGGGCCGAGCTGGATCAGACGCCCGTCCTATTACTTTTTGGACGCTCGTTCACCAAATATCTGTCAATCCTGAATCAACTTCTCCTCCTGGACGCCGGTCCACTTCTTCTGGACGCCAGCCCACTGGACGGGACCTCAAACGTGCGTCCAGACTTGTAAAGCTTCATTCCTCCTTCGACTTGCATCTCCTTCCTTCCATTTAATCTTCAATCAAACATCTTTTCAGCTCATTCCTTGCCATGCAAATTGTACCTACAAGATAATAGAAACGTGCAAAATGTAGAACCATATATATTGATGAAAAATCACTGATAAAATCACGTAAATAGCTCGATTTTGCATTTTAATTTCCACACCCATTCTTTCAATATTTCATTTAAACACTTACTTTTCTATAAAAAGTAATAAAACACGAAGGAAATTGCTACGAAATAATATCATATATATCGTAAAAATCACCGTTAACAATATTGTAATTGTAACATGATGAAGTTAAGGGTTCGGTTTCTAGTGTATTCGGCTCAGCACCTTGTGTAGACCCTCTGCGGGGAGATACTCGGGATCACTGGAAGCCTTACTTCTTCGCCTACTGGGTATTAGATTAGAATCTAATATTTCTGTGCAATGTGCTAGGTAGTGTAATATAGAGTCCATTTATGGTCTAATGGTCCTTAAGAAGCCTTTTTATGTGCAATGAACTTAAGTGGTTTGATTAAACGCTTAAATACATACTTGATGAGTCTAAAAGCTAAAACATGTTAGTCCTTGGTGAGGCACGTTTATACCAGGCTTCATGGTATTATTACGCCTCCACATGATCAGATATCAACCGGACTCGTGTAATAATCCACATGAATAGCATCCAATGCTATAAGGTACTACAAAATCATACCTTTCGGATGTTGCCACAACTCAATCCACCCCTGCAAATAGTTGGTATTCAAGAGATAGAAACTATGTCACACGCAAGTAAGGTCATCTCTCATTTGGACCGGGCGTCGTGTTGTATCTAAAATTGTGCTATTCTTCTAATAGACTCCCCTTGGATCCAGGAATAGCAATGTGTACTAAATGACCTGTCCAAGCCAAAGAACTTACTCCGAAAAGTCCTGACAAATGATGATTCAGGCGCGATTTGGCATTTTTGAACCACGAAAGGCTCGGTTTCCATTTCGGTTGTAGGTGTAACCAACCCGCTATTTAAAATATGGCAGAAAGAAATAATAGAAAGAGTGCTCCAGCATAAAGATCTTCGTCCGAACCTTACCTGCTCCTTCTTCCTTGAAGGCAGCGGCAAGCATGAAACAGCACCGGAAAATGGAACTTTTCGATTTTGTGACTCGCCCCCGGCTACGTGTCCTTTGGACCTTCACCCGCCCGCCACCGTTTAAAAAATGCATTATTTCGCACGTTTCCAGACCCATATATATAATTGGTATCCAAACGGGGGAAATCACTACACCAGTCTAACAGGTATCATCGCAACACCTTAACCAGAAAGGGCAAAAACAACGACTTTTCCGTATCGACTCATTCTTTCAACCTTAGGGGACTCTTTTCAATGACGAGAGGTATTCACGGAAATAAAAAAGACTGCAACAGATACTTGAATTGGATTTCGATCTAAAGACGGAACTCTCTAATTGCTTCTCCCCACTAGGGTACTACCATTCCTAAAGCAAGACCACCGGAGTAGATAAAGTATAGAATTCCTGCCTTTTGGAGGTGTTGAGGAAATGTCTCGGTGCATTCTCACCTGGAAAAGTGTCCTTGGACTAGTCTGTAACAAATGTCTTATGTGGTTGAGTCAACTAGTGAGAGTACTAGTAGAGTGTGGTGAGTGAGTGAAACATATATGTAACAATGATTGTTTGACTTGCCCTATGATATTGTTAGTAATTCTATTAATGTTAATCATCTTGTTAAAGTAGGTGTAGATTCGGTCTTCTACCCTTTACTATGTACGTTTGTACTTACCCTTTAGTATGTTGTTTACCCCACCCCGAGAAGGTGGTTTTGTTGTAGGTTGAGTTCGAGATCGCTTAAGAGTGGTATAGAATCTTCCTTTGCTTTTGTAATAGTTAGAGATAGTTGTACATTTGGACGGTAATTAAAGAATGGTTTGTAATAGTTGAATGAATATTCAACCTTGTGTATTATTTCTTAGGATTTTGTTTTTGTTGCAGCCCCATGTTACTTGTCGATCGTTGTAGTGATCTTTTAAAGTTTCTCCCGAGTCTTTGTTTTCATTTTCCGCTTGTTCTCTGGTGTTGATGATGTCAGACTTACGTATATAATCGATTTATTTTAATTATATACGTGCTAGACGTTCTTTTCCGGTAAAGGATTCGGTAACCGGATCAGGTCCGTCACACCAATTGACACGATGCGACCAACATTCCGATATCTTGTATTCTATTTTAATGTATGACGTATGCTCTGAAAGTTGTTTGTATGAATTGTTTCAAAAAATGGTGATTTTCCTTCCGGCCATTGGTGGATTATATAGTTTGTGAAGATGAGCGAAAAATTCACCCACTAAAAATACATTTATAAAGACTCGCAATCGTGGGTAAACTAACTCTCTAAGCGGCGAGTACCGGGTCGATTGCTAGGATAGCTACGGGAGTACGAGGTCGTCCCAAGAGAAATGTGGTTGTGAGTACCAAAGCGAACGTGATTCTTAGTCTAGGCGATCAAAGTTTTAAGTGGAGTGTTTATACTAATGCGAAAAATAAATTTTAACTAACGAGATTAACTAGGTGATTAAAAAGCATAGCCGAGCCATGATCCAACAAAGTTATCTCCCCACGGGAAAAACTTGATAAGGAGTGTGTTTTATCGATTCAGTTCATATGATATTCACGGGAGTCAACTCTTTATTCTTGCGTTAAGATCTGAACAGCTCTCACTTAACCCCCACACTAGGTTTATTAACCCTCCCTTTAGAGAGCTAACTCGCCTAACATGGTTGACCGGAATAAAAAGCCGTTGAAAAACCTCACAAAAACATAATTTTAACGTATCACTTAGGTTGCCAATCTAACGATTAAGACTATGTTTTAGTGATTTTAAAACATGTTTCGCACATCTCGTAAAAATAAGAATTTCACTTAGGCATAGTCCAGATCTATCACTTAGATTGTCAATCTAACAATCAGGACTATGATTAGTGATATCCATATCTCACATCTCACCGTAAAATATATTTATAAGCTCGATGTAACCGTGAACAAAGTTGTCAATTTTATTCAAAGTTAGGAAAATGATCAAAACGGGTTTTAAAACATGAGTTTATCATACGAACGTTTAATTACGCGCACACAACTCCCATCTCGTCTCCCGAGGGTCAATTTTACCCGTTTTCACATAATTCGGCTATGTTTAGTTTAACTACTCATATTAACGAAAATAACAACGAAAATAACAAAACGAAAGAAAACAAAACGAAAAAGATAACTACAGCTATATAGATATACGTATAGATATATATATATAGATATATATAGATATAGATATATATATAGTATACGTATATATATATATATATATATATATATATTTATACTAATTGCATAAAAGTAAAAGAAAGCAATAAAAGACGGAAACGAAATTATATTAAAACGATAACTAGTCGGGTTATTACACCGACATTATAACGACATATATTACTACATATAGACCCCCCAAAACATAATTAAAAGAAGAAGAAAGAAGGAGAAGAAGGGGGGCAGCCGTTCTCTCGTTCCGATCCTCTCGTATATATAGGAAAATATCAAGGCCGGATCGATCCGGGTAGGAGCCGGATCGATCCGGTCATCATCACTAATGATTGCGTTCATGCCACATTCTAATATAATTAATATATTGTAATAAAACTTCTAAAATTCATATCTTGAGTTGTAGACCTTCAAAAATTATGATTCAAACGTAAAAATTAAGCTCTCGGAAAATTCTTCAACTTTCATGAAGGACACTTCTTCAGAAAACGTCGTTTTGATGGGCCATTCCCATTACGTGTCGTTTGCGACATTTTCCTTAATACAAATCAATTAGCCACTTGACCACCATTTGAGTTGTAGAAGTCCGATTGACTTGATTCAAAATCCATTGGAAATCTTTCTTGAAGATATACAACTTTCATGAAGGATTCTTTTTCAGAAAACGCCGTTTTGATGAGCCATTCGTATGTCGTGTCGTTTTCGGGATTTTTACTATTACGAATCGATTAGCCACTTGGTCATAACTTGAGTTGTAGACCTCCAATTAACATGATTCAAAATGCGTTTGAAAGCTCTATCAAAGATCTACAACTTTCATTAAGGCCACCTCTTCAGAAAATGCCGTTTTAATGGGCCATTGGTTCGTCGAAGATATAAATCGTTAGTGACACTACGAACCACTGATCCACTTGACCTTTTAAGCTTGTGGCACAGTCTTATATCCCTAAAAACACCTCTTTTAGGCCTCAAAACGTGTCATTACTCGGGATTTTGGTTAACCTAAAATTCTGCAATAAACCACCAAAATACCAAACGTAAATCCGACACGACACTCCGGTTACTAAACCGGTACAAAAACTAGTAAAAACACATAAAAACACGATATTTTATAAAATAACTACTACTAACATATTTAGATGAAACATAGGAATTAATGACTCGAAGTGATATAAAAATACTCGAAATGATATCAGAAACGGGTTGAAAAGTTATAAAAATAACAGTGAATTTTTCCGTTATCACAACCCCCCACTTAGCTTTTGGTCGTCCTCGAACAAAACAAGCGATAAAATAAAATGAATGAGGAAAAATTCATGAAGATGTAAAATATAAAGCCAACCAGATGATGTAACCAATCGAATCATAACCACACGTTAACCTTAATATAAATGTATAACAGAGTGTGTGTGTGACAAGCCTTTTCAATTTCCACTATCCTCTCTTGAATAAATCAAGCAAACGCACAAATATCCATTCAGACAGTCCTAATGACTTTCCTAGGTATAGGTAGTAACAGTTCCACACAAAGTCCTCCCGTGTACTTATTAGGATAATCCCTAAAGCATATCATTTAGTTTATACTGGGGATAGTCAGAAGATAACTAAGTTTTCAACCAACTTTTTCTTTTCTTTTCTATTTTTTTTTCTTTTTTCTTTTCATAGAATACTATCATATCCGAACTCATTGCCAAAATCGACTATCTTGCAAGCATCATGAGGTGAGATCGAATACATTAATACCTATCTAACTTTTTTTTTTTTTTTTTTTTTTTAATTTTTTTTTTTTTTTTTCACATGTATAGTATATGCCCTCATTCCTAGCAATAGGATGTTTCGTGATAACACCCTAGCTAGACTACAATCATCAGGCAATCGGGAGCTTTTAAACCTCATAGTGATATAGGACGTTTCGTGATAACGCCCTACTGCACTCAAATCATTGGCAGCTACAACCGACATATATATAGTTCATCTTATTTTAACATTCTTTCTATCACATTCAAACCTTCAGATATTCACAGTACACGTTCAGAAGTTAGGTACTAAGTTACTACTATCTCTAGGATAAACCACTAGAATACTGAATGGATACAATTTAAAATTTTCGCTTCAATATCAAAGGCTTACGTGAAGGAATTCATGTTACACAAATAAATTTGGGGTTAAAATGCACTTACGGTTCACATTGGTTATACATATCCGAATTGATCATTACATCTTCAAATCCATGAAATATATACCTTATACAGATTATTTTAATCAACTAAATAATGCTCGAAAAAGAATAAAAAACTAAGGGTTTAAACACTTACTGCCATTTCTAGACCAACCACGACTCTACCCCCCACTTACGAACTTGCATTATCCTTTAAAGCATAGTGAATGAGATAGAGAGGAAGACTTAGCTTATAAACCTGGCAGAAAAGTGCTACCGAATCCCGTAACAGCCATGAGAAATCACATCCCGAATCCCTATACAAAAACAACCAAAACAAAGCAAACACGGGACATGGTCCTCGTGCCAAAATATGCAATAGGGATATGGGAATAATAAGATAATGGCATTGTCACGTCAGAAAATTCGATAGGCTTTATATAGCACGTAATAGCTTTAGATGGAAAAATAACCATACTAGTAAAGCACAGAACATCTAAGCATATACGTATCATATGAGCATATATCATAGTCAAGTCAGCCATTCCTAGATTCATTTTTATTACACACAGTTTTATTAAGGTGGGAATACTCACCACTATACTACAACGACCATAAATTTGAAACAGACTAGATCATAAAATGAAATGTGTGAAAGAGTATTGAGTCTTTTATACTCAGATCCTCAAGGATTCAATAACCTAAGTCCAAGAAATGATACATTTGAATTTTTATCTTTTTCTCCATCGGGATTTTCGGATAACCACCTAATCATTCCCTCTTAATGAAATTCAAACATTCATCCTGAGACTTGGTTGTGCTTTGTGTTCATCTTTCATACAGATTCTACATTTCATTAAGACTAGTCTTATTCAAATTATTATTATTATCGGGCGCCTCCCGGTAGCGCTTTTGTTTAACGTCGTTTGCTCGACTAAAGGGTGACTCTAAACGGACTCAATCAACCAAAATCCGAACTCAAGAAGATCAATAGCTTAAGAAAAATTAACAAAGCGAGAACCATCGAAATTAAATTGTCTAGAAACGTACCTCGTTTGGCTCTCGATGCTACCTCCTCCCAGCCGTCGAACCTTCTTTTATCAGCCTGTCGAACCATCTTCTTTTGAAAATCACCATAAAGCTCATCCATCGGGGAGTACACAAGCTGGACCGCAGAAAATTTATCCTCACATAGTGGATAGTAATCCGGGACTGATATATCAACTTTTACCAACTCTCCCAAAGTGGCTTTACTAAAGATGGCCAATCAATCTCTCGCTCCTCTAACTCGAAATCTCATTCTTCGCAAACCGAATTATCAACCTTATTCTCAACCCGAACTTCTTCGGTGATAACATCATCATCCTTAACCACCTCATTGCATGTCTCTCGCCTCTTTCACATACCTCACTAATTCAATCAATTGCCCCACCTTGTCTTGAAGATTTCTTATAGCGGAGTCGGTACTTACCTTGAACTCCGCATGTCCAACAATCGCTCTTCCAAGATCCGGTTCAATCGTTCTAGTTGCTCTATTTGACTGTCGGTGAATTCTTCTTGTGGCATGGGGGAAAACTGATCGTATTGACTTTGATTCATCGGAGGTGAGTAGTAGTCCTCTTGCCATTCCAGACACTGATCAGGTGGCTGAATCTGGTTGAAGCTATCAACGTGCCGAGTATGAACACCGTAATCCCGATAAGCATTAGGGTTTAGGTAACCCTCGTAATATTGTGGCTCATAACTCGAATAACCATAATTCGGTCCCGGTATGCACTCGGCACCGATAATCCCATGAACCTTGGTTATTCTCGTCGTTGATATCGAGGCCGAGGCACGAACCGTTGTTGATAAGGCTTGAGGTTGGTAGGAGTATTGTTGTTCAGGTGAGTAGTATTGATTGAAAAATCCATCCATTTAAGCTCAATCTGCAAGATCTCAGAAAATAACAAGAAAACAATAAACTTTTTTTTTTTTTTTTTTTTTTTTTTCGTTTTTTTTTTTTTTTTAAACACACGATATTTAGACCCCTCAAAAAGTTATGGTAGCCGAAGGCCCTAATCCCCAGTTTTAGCCAGACTTACAAGATATCACCCTCCGAAGAGGCTAAGTACCAAAGTCGTATTCAAACCGAGTTCAGGACAATATCACTTCAGCATCCATAGCTCTTTGTCGACATCTAAATAAAACAAGAAAATAAAAACCTAGGCCCAAGCCTTCGGTTCACTTACAAGATATCACAACAATATCACACATTTCCCCGGCAACGGCGCCAATTTTTGATGAGCGAAAAATTCACCCACTAAAAATACATTTATAAAGACTCGCAATCGTGGGTAAACTAACTCTCTAAGCGGCGAGTACCGGGTCGATTGCTAGGATAGCTACGGGAGTACGAGGTCGTCGTCCCAAGAGAAATGTGGTTGTGAGTACCAAAGCGAACGTGATTCTTAGTCTAGGCGATCAAAGTTTTAAGTGGAGTGTTTATACTAATGCGAAAAATAAATTTTAACTAACGAGATTAACTAGGTGATTAAAAAGCATAGCCGAGCCATGATCCAACGGGTTATCTCCCCACGGGAAAAACTTGATAAGGAGTGTGTTTTATCCGATTCGGTTCATATGATATTCACGGGAGTCAACTCTTTATTCTTGCGTTAAGATGCGAACGGCTCTCACTTAACCCCCACACTAGGTTTATTAACCCTCCCTTTAGAGAGCTAACTCGCCTAACATGGTTGACCGGAATAAAAAGCCGTTGAAAAACCTCACAAAAACATAATTTTAACGTATCACTTAGGTTGCCAATCTAACGATTAAGACTATGTTTTAGTGATTTTAAAACATGTTTCGCACATCTCGTAAAAATAAGAATTTCACTTAGGCATAGTCCAGATCTATCACTTAGATTGTCAATCTAACAATCAGGACTATGATTAGTGATATCCATATCTCACATCTCACCGTAAAATATATTTATAAGCTCGATGTAACCGTGAACAAAGTTGTCAATTTTATTCAAAGTTAGGAAAATGATCAAAACGGGTTTTAAAACATGAGTTTATCATACGAACGTTTAATTACGCGCACACAACTCCCATCTCGTCTCCCGAGGGTCAATTTTACCCGTTTTCACATAATTCGGCTATGTTTAGTTTAACTACTCATATTAACGAAAATAACAACGAAAATAACAAAACGAAAGAAAACAAAACGAAAAAGATAACTACAAACTATATAGATATACGTATAGATATATATATAGATATATATAGATATAGATATATATATATATATATATATATATATATATATATATATATATTTATACTAATTGCATAAAAGTAAAAGAAAGCAATAAAAGACGGAAACGAAATTATATTAAAACGATAACTAGTCGGGTTATTACACCGACATTATAACGACATATATTACTACATATAGACCCCCCAAAACATAATTAAAAGAAGGAAGAAGGAGAAGAAGGGGGGCAGCCGTTCTCTGTTCTGATCCTCTGTATATATAGGAAAATATCAAGGCCGGATCGATCCGGGTAGGAGCCGGATCGATCCGGTCTCAATGATTAATCATTCGTTCCTTCAGACATCTTAGAATATAATTAATATATTGTAATAAAACTTCTAAAATTCATATCTTGAGTTGTAGACCTTCAAAAATTATGATTCAAACGTCAAAATTAAGCTCTCGGAAAATTCTTCAACTTTCATGAAGGACACTTCTTCAGAAAACGTCGTTTTGATGGGCCATTCCCATTACGTGTCGTTTGCGACATTTTCCTTAATACAAATCAATTAGCCACTTGACCACCATTTGAGTTGTAGAAGTCCGATTGACTTGATTCAAAATCCATTGGAAATCTTTCTTGAAGATATACAACTTTCATGAAGGATTCTTTTTCAGAAAACGCCGTTTTGATGAGCCATTCGTATGTCGTGTCGTTTTCGGGATTTTTACTATTACGAATCGATTAGCCACTTGGTCATAACTTGAGTTGTAGACCTCCAATTAACATGATTCAAAATGCGTTTGAAAGCTCTATCAAAGATCTACAACTTTCATTAAGGCCACCTCTTCAGAAAATGCCGTTTTAATGGGCCATTGGTTCGTCGAAGATATAAATCGTTAGTGACACTACGAACCACTGATCCACTTGACCTTTTAAGCTTGTGGCACAGTCTTATATCCCTAAAAACACCTCTTTTAGGCCTCAAAACGTGTCATTACTCGGGATTTTGGTTAACCTAAAATTCTGCAATAAACCACCAAAATACCAAACGTAAATCCGACACGACACTCCGGTTACTAAACCGGTACAAAAACTAGTAAAAACACATAAAAACACGATATTTTATAAAATAACTACTACTAACATATTTAGATGAAACATAGGAATTAATGACTCGAACTGATATAAAAATACTCGAAATGATATCAGAAACGGGTTGAAAAGTTATAAAAATAACAGTGAATTTTTCCGTTATCACCGCGCCAAATCAGGCCCAGTACAGACCATGACATACATAAGACTGCCCACTACACTAGCATATGGAACTCTTGACATGTATTCTTCCTCTTCAGCTGACTGTGGAGCAAACACATCAGACAGATATAAATTTGGTGCCATAGGAGTATCTATAGGTTTGGCTGCTGACATGCCAAACTTGGATAATATCTTTTCAATATACCCCTGCTGAGACAAGAACAAATTCCCCTGCTTCCTATCTCTATAGATCTCCATCCCCAAAATTTTCTTTGCATTCCCCAAATCCTTCATCTCAAATTCAGCCTTAAGCAGATTCTTCAGATCTTGAATATCAGACTTGTTTGCAGCAGCTATCAGCATATCATCAACATACAACACCAGATAGTTGATTGAACCATCCTTCAACTTGTTGTGATAAACACAGCAATCATATGGACTCTGCTATAACCCTGCTGAATCATATAACTGTCAAACTTCTTATACCACTGCCTTGGGTCCTGCTTAAGTCCATATAAGGATTTTTTCAACTTACAAACATACCCTTCTTCGCCAGGAACTTGGAAACCCTCTGGCTGAGTCATATAAATTTCCTTATCTACATCTCCATGTAGAAAGGCTGTCTTCACATCCAATTGCTCAAGTTCAAGATTCTGATGTGCCACTATTGCTAACAGCACCCTGATGGAAGTATGTCTGACCACTGGAGAAAATAGCTCTTCATAGTCTATTCCCTCTTTCTGACTGAACCCCCTAGCAACCAAATATGCCTTATATCTGATATCCTCAACATATGTCACTCCTTCCTTTTTCTTGAATATCCATTTGCAGTTGACCACCATTCTATCCTGTGGTTGTTTGACCAAATCCCAAGTCTCATTCTTCTGAAGTGACTCCATGTCTTCTCCCATGGCAGCAAGCCATTGGGATGCCTCAAAACATGTCACAACTTCCCTATAAGTGTTAGGTTCAAAACCATCCACTTCTTCAGCAACCTGCAGTGCATATCCAACCATATCCTCCTCAAACCCATTTCTTCTTGGAGGTCTGATATTGGTCCTCCTAGATCTACTGAGAGCTATACCCTGCTGATCAACATCAGCTGTTTGAGTGTCTGCTGATCCTTGTTCAGCAGACGGCTTGGATCCAACTCTTGATCTGCTGATTGTTGACCATCCTCTGCTGAATCTTTTGATTCAGTAGACTCTACTTGAAGCTCCACCTATTTGTCAACCTTCTCAATCTCAGATCCAATTTCAGATTTAGATGTGGCCCTCACTGATGAGTTAAGCATAGAATTTTCATCAAAGACTACACTCCTGCTGAGTATAACCCTATTTTCAGCTGATGACTAGATTCTATACCCCTTAACTCCTTCTCCATATCCAACAAACACACCCTTCTTGGCCCTAGGTTCCAATTTACCCTCACTGAGATGATAGTAGACAGTGCTTCCAAAAACCCTAAGCCCAGAGTAGTCTGCTGACTTTCCTGGCCAAACTTCAAGTGGTGTTTTAAGTTTGATCCCAGTGTGAGGCCCCATGTTGATTAAGTAGCATGCTGTGTTAATAGCCTTTGCCCAAAATCTCCTTGCTAGACCATAATTAGAGAGCATGCACCTTGTCCTCTCCAGAAGAGTTTGATTCATTCTTTCTGCAACACCATTCTACTGTGGAGTATCTCTGACAGTATGGTGCCTAGAAATGCCTTCATTCTTGCAAAATTCATCAAACTCAGACCAGCAGAATTCTAGTCTATTATCAGTTCTAAGTCTCTTGATCTTCTTCCCTATCTGATTCTCAACCAAAGCCTTCCACTGCTTGAAGTTCTTGAATGCTTCACTCTTGTGCTTCATCATAATTACCCACACCATCCTTGAGTAATCATCTGTAAAAGACACAGAATACCTGTGACCACCCAGTGACTCCACCCTTGAAGGTCCCCAACAATCAGAAGGGACATAATCAAGTGTCCCTTTTGTGATGTGAATTTCTTAACTTGCTCCTATGTAGATTCCCAATCACACAGTGTTCATAAAATTCCAGCTCCTTGACCTTATGTCCCCCAAGTAGATCGACTTAGACGTAATTTGCATCCCTCTTTCACCCATATGACCCAATCTCATATGCCACAACTTAGTCAATTGTGACTGGTGAACCTCTGATGATGCAACAGCAGTAGAACCTGATACAGTAGACCCTTGTAGTATGTACAATGTCCCCTTCCTGATACCCTTCAGAATCATACTTGAACCCTTATAGACATTCACCACTCCACCTTCACCCCTGAACTTGAACCTTTTGCTGTCTAGTAGACTAAGTGATGTCAAATTCTTGGTCATTTGTGGAACATACCTAACCTCCTTCAGTATGCAGAATTTACAATCATGTGTCCTAAGTTGGATTGATCCAATCCCAACTATTTTGCAGACCTTGCTGTTAGCCATAGCAATATGGCCTCCATCAACCTGCTGATAAGTTGAAAACCACTCCCTGTTTGGACACACATGATAAGATGCCAGTGTCCAGAATCCACACATCTTTGTGCCCTACTGACTCTGAAACTGCTAAGGCCAGATCTTCTTCAGAGTTGGTGTCTTGTTCTGCCAAAGCAGCTGTACCCTGCTGAGTGCCCTACTGCTTCTTCCTTTTTGGACATTCATTTTTCCAATGTCCCTGATCCTTGTAGTAATTACAGATATCTAGCTTTAGAACCCTTGGAATTCTTCTTGAATTTCTTCCTTTTAGAATTTCCTGTCCCCCTGCTGACTCCACTAGCCACCAACCCAGCAGACTGACTATCTGTCCAAGAACCAGATGCCTTATGGTGCAACTCTCGAGCATGGAGTGATGACCTCACATCCTCCAATGATACTGAGTCCTTTCCAACAATAAAGGACTGCACAATGTTCTCATATGATGCATGAAATGATACAAGTAGAATCAATGCAACATCCTTATCTTCAATCTCCACATCAATATTCCTTAAATCTAGAAATATTGTGTTCAGCTGGTCTAGATGATCCCTCATTTGAGTTCCCTCATGCATCCTTAGACTAAACAGACGATGTTTCAATAACAACTTGTTGGTTAAAGACTTAGTCATATACAGACTCTCAAGTTTGGCCCACAACTTCTCAGCAATGTCCTCCTCAGCAACCTCTGTGATAATATAATCTGACTAGCACAACATAATTGTTGAATGTGCTTTCTCCTCCAGACTGGCTCTCTCAGCAGCACTTCTTTCTATTGATTTAGACAAGGGACCCCATAATCCCTGCTGCTTCAACAAAGCACGCATCTTGATCTGCCATAAATTAAAGATGTTCCTTCCTGTAAACTTGTCAATCTTAACATTTAAAGCAGACATCTTTCTCACCAGAAAAGCTTGCGTAGATCCCAAATCCTAGCATCAATTATGACCTTGGTGCCGGTATACCTTGCTTCAAACAGATAAACAGATTTCTTGATGAACCTTGCTCTGATACCAGTTTGTTATGACGGATAGATCAAGAAGTGATGGTGATTGTGAGTAAAGATAAAAGATAAACAAGTAAAGAAACACAGAAACAAGAAGAACAAAAATTTAACGTGGTTTCCGGCAATGTGCCGACTACTCCACGGAGAAACGAGGATATTTTATTATCACCAGAAAGTTACATAAAGTTACAATTAATACAGACGGTATTTATAGCCTTGGGAATCCAACCCTAACCGACTAAACAGCCAACCCAGTAAATGACTGAAATACCCTAGGAGTAACTCAACAAACATGCAACATACGTGTTCTACAAGTCTGCTGAGCATCAGCAGACTTGTCTTCAGTAGACTAGCCATCAGCAGGTTGATCAACCCTGTTGAACATGCCCCCAGCTGAACACCAGATTTCAGCAGATGCTTTATACACTGCTGACCCAAACATGTTTCCATACCAGACCTCAGTAGCATAAGTCTAAGTCACCATTACATTCATGCTCATAATCATTACTATTGACCAACCCTTGAGCCAAGTGATTGCTTTAGCAGCAAGCATCAAGGCTAAAGATTGTCGGTCGCGGTGATGTGCTCACTACACTTACTTCAAGTGTTAGTTTTGCATTCACCTAACATCATAATCTAGTGATTCAAAATCTTATGATTATCTACGTTGTACGTAGATTTTAATAATGCCCTAAGTTCTCAATAATATATACCATAACCTCTCCAAAATTAGCTCCGAAGTACACCGTCCACAAACTCGAGTTGCACGGAAGTTAGCCCAATCTTACCAACAATCCACATGAATATAAATTAATGAAAATGCAAATGTAGACTCCAAAAAAAATACACTCAATAAAATATTATATCACGGGATGTAGCTTCTAACTTTGAACCTCCCTGAGCATCTTTTTTGTAAACCAAGACAATATCACTCACACAATATTTATTAGTATTGTGTTCATTTTCACCTTTAACCACCTTTGGTTTCAGAAAGTGCTTTAGATAATTCAAACCTCAAAATTCTCATATAAACGACCTCACTTCACACTTACATGGGTGACATCTTATCAAGAGTATTCCACAAACAACGCTTAACCTCATACCTTCAGCAGACATCACTTTTGTTCTAACAAAATGGGTAAGTGTTAAGTTGTTCTTTGTAACTTAGTTGTCTCTTTTGAACCATTATTTAGGATCTCCAGACAACAAGGGTTTCCATTGCAATGGTTCTTGTGTAGTAGGCTTTAGTACCATTCCGTTTGTCAATCTTGAAATCAGATCTCTAGCAAAACCTTTTGTAAGTGGTTCCGCAAGATTCTTCTATGATTCCAAGTAATCGATTGAGCTCACACCATTAGAGATCAATTGCTTAATAGTATAGTGTCTCGGACGTATATGTCGAGACTTACCATTAAACATATTGTTTTGTGTCCTTCCTACAGCCGACTAACTATCGCAGTGTACAAAAAGAGCAACAATAGGTTTAGGCCAACATGGAATATCCTCAAGGAAATTCTGAAGTCATTCAACTTATTATCCCACCTTACCGGTGCTATGAACTATGATTATATCTTGGAACGAGCTATGCATGTTTGTTTTGTGGATTTTCAGGGCACAACTGCACCACCAATCATGAATATGCATCCTCTAGTGGTTTTCAGATCTTTTGTATGTGATTTACAGTTTGCATCAGAGTATTCTTCAAACACCGCTATGTATCTCGTATACCGCAATCCTAGATTCATGGTAAAATTTAGGTACGTTAACACTCTAGTTGGAGTTTTTCAATAATTATGATCTGGATTACTTGTGAACCCACTCGATCAATTTTTTCACAACACAAACTAGTCTAGCCGTGTGCAATTCGTTATGTACATCAAACTTCCATCACGTGTGAATACTTCAACTGTTCAACTGGTTTACTTCGGTTCTTGCTTAAGTTTTGACTTTATTCAATTTCGAGTCTTTCTTGGACTCAATGTAATGAGATTGTGACAACATAAGTCTATCATACATATTTAAAGATCTTAATCTCTATGATTCGTATTCATTATAATACCATGAGTACTCCCATGATAAGCATACTGTCAACATAATCACATATGCATTTGGTGTGCTTTTTATGTAGACACATTTATCCTACTTGTCTATCTTAAACCCAATTGACAACATAATTTTGTCAAACTTCAAGTGCAATTACTTTGGTGCATGTTTCAACCCATATAGAAACTTAACGAGTCTTCACACATTTCTTTCTTGATATGGAACTACAAAACCCTTGGGTTGTTCCAAATATAGATATCTTTTCTTCCAACTCAACGTTCAAAAAAGCAGTCCTAACATCTATTTGATGGATTTCCAAATTATAAACTGCAATGGTTGAACTCTTTTCGAAATAATCCTCGTAACTGTATAAAAAATGTCAAGGTCTTCTATTTGTCGATAATCATTGAGTACTGATCTGGTCTCATACTTATAAATAGATCCATATGTCTTTATCTTATTCTTGAAGATCCACTAGCATCCGAGTGGTTGTATTTCCAGGTGGAAGGTCAACCAACTCCTAAGTTTGATTCAGCATGATGGACTTGATTTCGTTATTTATTGCTTCTTTCTAGAATGGAGTTTTTGGAGTCAACATTGCCTCAACATATGTCATAAGCTCATTTTCTACCATATAGGTTGATAATCCGGATTAAAAGAATTTGATATTCTGGCCCTCTTTCTACAACGTAACTCCTCAGTTTGATGAGTATCATTTTCTTTTGTAGACCCATACGTTCGCTTACTTGTGCTTGCTTGATCTTTAACATCGTGTGTTGACACTTGGACGTGTATGTCTACGTGTATTGTTGAATACATATGTTACATGACCCACTTACTATATAGTGTCACATGTTTGTAGTGGTTGTACGACTATCATTAGACCAGGTCGGTCACAATATCACAATGTGAGTTGTCATGAATTGATACTATTGATGTTTTCCCCGCTAATGAGCAATCATGCAGTAGTGATTGAGTATGGTATTGAAGCATGCATATGATTTATGTTGTTTGACCAGAATTCACGTTTTCTATGATACACATGAATATCCAAAAGGACATTCTTATAAGGAATGTTTTATGTTCGGAAGTCTTTGCAAAACACAAGTAAATATTATTTCAAGAGGATATAATATTCAGATTAAAAGATACAATTGTCGATGTTTTACCACTCAAGTAACGACCGTATGAATATTGTGTATGCGAAATGATTCTAGTTACACAACAATCGTTTCTCAAGAAATGATGTAATTAGTAGCATGTGGCTCTTTTCTTCCGCGCTTTCTTTATTATGAAAATGAACATTTCCTTTTATTTTAGGGGAAAATGACTATTTCTAGATAGAAATATAAGAACAAGACTCACTATTTTTTATTTTGCTTGGATAAAAATGGCAAACTCTATTGCATTACAATTTTATATTATCTCTCCTACTCAATTATAAAAAATAACATCCATTTTGATTTAAGCGTAAAAAAATCGAAATTTTTCGTTACCATTTTTTTTTTTTCGTCTTACGTATTTTGACATCTTATTTGATATTTTTAGGACGCCATTTTGAGGTCATTTTCATAATAAAAAAATAGCGAAATAGTAGAACAATGGATTTTAGATCCATTCCACTCTAAAACATCGTAACCAACAGTGGATTTGGGGTAACAAACATTGAATTTTCCTTTATCAACCAATTTTTTGTTTTGGGGAGTGGAGAAAAAGGACAAGAAATAGGCTAAAAAACAGGAATGAGGACAATGGAAATAAAAATTGAGTGATAATGACAAATCCACTATTCGTTGCAGCGGAACAGAACCCAAATCCATTGTTCCACTATTCCACTGTTTCGACGTTTTTTTAACGACAATGACCTTGAAAAAGACATCGGAAATATATCAAATGAGATGTTAGAATAAAGAGGGCGGAAAAAATATGGTGTAAGAAATACGATTTTTTGACGCTTAGATAAAAAAAATACGTCTCATTTTGTAATTGAGAATGAGAGAGAATGTCAAATTAATTCTCAAAAAAGAATGTCAAATTAGTGGAATTGTGTGATCGGTTCTTTTAGCATGAAAAAAATCGACTGAACTAAATGCTTGTTTTCATCTCTACATTAGCTATCCTTTTCACACACACACAAAAAAAAAAATCATTAAGTGAAGTCAAACTAAATAATGTGCAGAAACTTAACAATGATTATTAGTAACTGCGTGGGATGAACATTGAGAAACAAATCCAAGGGTTAATGTTGAATTACACAAGTGAAAAGCAAGTTTTTGGCTAAGGCATTTCATCGAGCACGTGTGCCAAATTCTATTACAAGTTAGTTACAACCAATTGGCAGCTACAACTTAGTATATATAGTAATTAGAATCATTAGGAAGTTTTTTAGTAGTCTTAATTTTAGTTTTACAACTCCAATTACTCAGAATTCTTCTTCTCAAAATTTCCCGCTCATTTTGTAATTTGAAAATGTGAAGAGCTTGAGTTCATCAATGGAGGTTCAGTAAATTTGTTGTTTCAAAGTGTTTTTTAATCAATTTCAACATGGCATTAGAGCAATATGCTTAATTCCGCTGATTTCTGGTTTTGTTTTACTTCATTTCTTGGAGTTTGTTTTGTTTCTTGGTGATTACAATGGTTGCCAATACTCAAGGAGTTGTACCTGCAAATTCTTCCAGTAATTCGGATAATCCAAGTCTGGTTTTATTTCAGTCTTCACTGAAAGGCACATAGAACTTTCATCATTGGAGGAGAGCAGTTTCGAAAGCTTTTTCATCAAGAGGCAAGTTATCCTTTATCAATGGAACGACTACCATGCCCCCAGAAGATGATCCAGGCTATGAACATTGGATGCAACTAAATGACTTGGTAACTTTCTTGGCTTATAAACTCCATGATTCCGAATATATCTGAGAGTGTTATGTATCTGATACTGCTAGGGAAATATGGTTAGATCTTTAAGATATGTTTGGTAGGGCTGATGCATACCGTTTATCAAATCTTGAAGAGGATATTGAGAGAGTGAAACAAGGTTCTTTGTCTGTCACTGAACACTTCACAAAACTGAAGTCTCTATGGGATCAATACTTGGTTTTAAAGCCTGTCCTACCTGTTAGAAATCTACGCGGGAACGCAGTGAAATTTAAAATTTAATTTCCTTTTTACCAAGATCGACTTCGTTTAAGCAACAAACATAGAAGTAGTAAATGAGAAAGTTACCTTGACTGATCTAAAATAGATCGTCTCTTTGTCTACGGTTGTAGTTTCTGCATGAAGCTGCACAAGTGTTCGGCCTCTACCGCTAGTCCACACGAAGAACCCGCCGGAATCCCGTCTTGGATTGCTACTAGAAAAACTCGGTTGCTAGACCAACATTTTTTCTCTCTCAAAACTCTCTCTAGGAAGCTCTCAATGTTTCTAGTAAATCAGAAATCTTTTAATTGTGATAATACAAAAGTGCCAGGCACCACCTCTTATATAGAGGTGACCTGCGCCCCAATGCAGTACCATTCCCAATGGGAAAAGTTTCTGAGTGGAGTGGGGAGAAAGAAAATATTTTACTAGTGAAATAAAGAAACATTTTTGATTGATTTATCTTATTAATATTCAATATATTATATTAAATATTTCCAAGATATATATTGCCAATATCTAATATTGAATATATCTTTATTATATTACCATAAATATGTATATCAATTATACATGTGTATATACACACACACACACACACACACACACACACACACACACATATATATATATATATATATATATATATATATATATATATATATATATATACTATATCTATATATATTAATATCCAATATTAATACATAAAAATATAATGGTATGATTAATTAATTTGCAAAATCCATGTGTATAATATACACATATATATATCATGCGCCCCATACATATTAAAATATGTATATTTAATTCATCAACATAATTAATATCTTGTATTATATTTATTCATAACAAATAAATACCACCATATTAATTTATCACTTTAACACTTTATAGTCGAGATAAAAAGTTTCCTTATTTGGTTATCACTATAACTGCATTTTAATCCGGCTAGATGTTCTTATGCGTGTGACCCGATAGGTTTCCGAATATGTTGGCCGTAGGCACAAAGTGCATTTACCAAAATGCCCTTCATACCTAACGATCATGGATAGCGTCTAGCAACACGCCATGACCCCCAATCATCGAAAGAGTCAAATTCAATGACTACTACCTTTTATGTGAAACGATTACCGTATAAATAGAATCCTATTGTTGTTACAATATCCATACGGTCGTATCTCGAGTGACAATACATTAACGACCGTATCTTATAATCCAGATATCATGCTCTCTCAAAGTAACTCATTTACTCCCACTTTGCAAAGATTCACGAGAGGTAGACATTCCTTATAAGAAAGCCCTTTCGGATATTTACTCTTATTCATAGGATACGCGATTTCTGGACACAACATGAATACTACGCATGCTTCAGTATCACGCCTAATCACTACCGCATGATCGCCCCATGGCTAGAGGAAACCTCAATAGAGTCAAAGTATGACAATCCACACCGTGATACCATGAAGACTCTGGTCTTAGGATAATTACACAACCGCAAAATAGTGCGACACTTAATAAAGTAAGTGGGCCAGTCTAACGTAAGCTTCTCTAATACATGTCCACGTCCACATCCAGTCCAAGTGTCCTTACACTTCGATAGACGAGATCTATCCATATATCTTCAAAAGATAGAAGACAACTAATACGTGCTAGTCTAATTGTACTATTAATGTCTTAGCTAATAGTAAATACGACTAGAGACATTTAAGTATCAAACGTTTTTAAAGTGAGTCGAGATCTCATCAACCATAATCACCATTATGATTTATTTTTTACAGTTTTACACCAAGGACGTTATCATATATATACAATATCATAATAGGTTTGTTAAACGAACAAATATATAATAATAGAAAACCATTTATTATGTGTACAAATATAAAGAAATAGTAGAAATGATCCGACCCGGTCGGATCCGGTCTAACCTGATTGGGTTTAGGACACTATTTCAACACCACCATGTACTTGTGCTGCTTTACCTAAGATAAGAGAGCATTATGCTAATTCTTATACAACTAGATTTCTGAAGGGCCTCAATGGAAATTTTGGCACTGTTAAGTCACAAGTGTTGATGACTAGGCCCCTCCTTGATGTTAAAATTGCTTTAATGGCCCTGAATCATGAAGAACAAATGAATTATAGCAATTCTTGTGTTGATTCTATTATGTTAGCTGTTAATAGCCAGAGGGATGTTGAAAGCAATGATGTTCTGAACACAAGATTTAATGGACAAGGAATAGGACAAGGAAGGGGTTCAGGTACTGGTAGAGGTCATTCTAAGAAACCTTAATGTGTTTATTATGGAAACGAAGGGCACACAGTGGAGAAATTGTACAAGAAGTTTGGTTATCCACCAAACTCTAAGGGTTCTGGTAGAGGTCATGGTGTTGTGGTCAATAATGTCAGTTTTGATCAAGGTTTAGAAGAGCAGGGTGATGAAACTTCTGTTGAGAGTCAAACCCTGTTGCAGGCACCAACTAGTTCTTCCATTTCTCAGTCTCAATATGATCATCTACTCTCTCTGATTCAAGGTCTTCAGGCTGGCAATAATCAGTGAAATTTAGTTGTTATGACATCAGACACTTCTGTTAATAATTCATGTATCAAGGGTAGTAGCAATCTCTGGATTCTTGATTCAGGGGCTACTAACCATAGTACCTTTCATTTAAACATTATGTTTGATGTTCAGTCTGTCAAGAATCTATTTGTTAATTTTCCTAATGGTTCTAAGTTTAATGTTACTCACATAGGCAAAGTTAAAATAAATAATGACAAAACATTGCATTAAGCATGTTTTGTATTCCTTCATTCACATATAACCTTATTTCAATAAGGAAATTGACTGCAAATAGTGTTTGCATTGTCGATTTTGGGACTGATAAGTTTGTGCTACAGGACCTAAAAAATATGAATAAGATTGGTATAGTTAAAGTGTACAATGGACTTTACATCATGCCAAGTCAATCTGATCTAGTTTCCAACTCTACTATGGACAGTTCTACCGTTTCTTGTAATACATGTCTTTTGTATGATTCTCTGTTATGGCACTTTAGGTTAGGGCATCCCTCATTAGAGACGATGAAGTCTTTGAAATTACTAGATTCTAAAATCAAATTGCCTGTACACAATTGTGTTGTATGCCCTTTAGCAAAACTGAGAAAATTGAAATTTCCTATCAGTACTTCTTCTACTTTGTGTACTTTTGATATTCTTCATGTAGATAGTTGGGGTCCCAACAGAGTTCCTACCGTGAATGGTGAATCCTATTTCCTATCCATAGCTGATGACCATAGTAGATATACATGGCTTTTCTTAATGAAATGTAAAAGTTAGTCAAATTCAATATTACAGTTTTTCTGCAGCTATGTTCAAAATCATTTTGATAAATGTGTCAAGACCATTAGGTCTGACCATGGTGGTGAATTTGGTATGAAAGTCTTTTATAGGAAAAATGGTATTGTACACCAGAAGTTCTGTGTCAGAACACCCCAACAGAATGGTTTGATTGAGAGAAAGCATCAGCACATTCTAAATGTTGCTAGAGCTTTGAAATTTCAATCAAACATTCCTATAGAATATTGAGGTCATTGTGTTACTCATGTTGTGTATTTGATCAACATTACACCTACACCACTGCTAAACAATAAAACTCCTTATGCTGTCTTACATAAGCAAGAACCAGATTTTAGTATGTTGAAAGTATTTGGATGTTTATGTTTTGTATCCACAGCTACTCAGGGTAGAGGGAAATTTGAGACAAGAAGCAAACCTTCTATTTTCTTAGGGTTTGAACCCAATATAAAAGGTTACAAAGTATTGGACCTTGATACTAGGAATATTGATGTCATTAGAGGTGTCATATTTCATGAGACATCTTTCCCTTTTTCAAATCACTATGCTCAGGCTAATCCGTGTCTTCTATTACCTTATTATCTGTTGATGAATATCCCAGTGATACATCACACACAACACCTGTTGATATTCACATTGATCCAGAGTCTGATCATAATGATCATACCACTGGTGATACAACTGTTACACAAAATATTCGTGATGTTCTGCCACAAAATCACAGAAGGTCCAACAGGTGTATGACTACTCATTCTTATCTAAATGATTATATTTGCACAAATCAAATCTAGAGAACATCACCTCACACTATTGACACTGTAATGTCTTATTCTAATGTTTCTTCAGGTTGGAAAAGATCTTAACACATTCAATGAGGCAGTGGAAGATCCCAGATGGCAAAAAGAAATGGATTTGGATATAGAAGCCTTACAGAAAACAAACACCTGGACCTTGGTCAAACCACAAAAAACTGTCAAACCCATTGGGTGTAAATGGGTGTACAGAATAAAGAGAAAATCAGATGGATCCACAGAGATATTCAGGGCTAGGCTAGTAGCCAAGGGATTCACACAAACATAAGGCATAGACTTTCTTGAAACCTTCTCTCTTGTGGGCAAGCAAACAGCCATTAGAATGTTTATGGCTCAAAAAGGTTGGTTGTTGCATCAATTGGATGTCAACAATGCCTTTTTGCATGGGGACCTTGATGAAGAACTTTACATAAGGCCACCACCTGGTTTAAAGGCAGATGGATTAGTGTGAAAGCTTAACAGATCACTATATGGCCTCAGACAAGCCAGTAGGCAATGGAATGCCAAGTTAATTCAGAAACTACTAGAGAATGGTTACATACAATCACAGAATGATCACAGCATTTTCACCAAGGGTAATGGTGAAAATTTCAAAGCTCTTTTAGTTTATGTTGATGACATCATAGTGGGAAGCCTACAATTATCAGAATCAACATCTAAAAGATTTGCTACATTCTGCATTCACTATCAAGGATCTAGGAATACTTAAGTATTTTTTAGGTTTTGAAGTGGCTAGATCTCAACAAGGTATAGTCATTAATAAGAGAATGTATTGTCTTGATTTGTTGAAACATTTTGATTTCTTGGATTGTAAACCAGCATCCACACCAATGGACACATCTTAGAATTTAACATCTATTGAAGCACCTGCATTGGAGTCTAATACATACTACAGAAGCCTGGTAGGCAAACTTATGTACGTATCAAACAATAGGCCTGACATAGCTTTTTCTGTCCAGCAGCTTAGTTAGTTGCTTGATTGTCCAAATGAAGCACATCTAAAGGTAGCACATAGACTTCTCAGATTTTTGAAATCACCACCAGGAAAGGGGTTATTCATCCCTAACAAAGGCACTATCAAACTCAAGGCCTTTATGGCACGTTTGGATTGTGGTAATGGAATGGAATGGAATGCTTTTTTTATTCCACGATTAGTTTAGTATGATGTAATTTAGAAAACGGTTATTCTGTTATAGTTTGTTATAACCGTTTGTAACTTACTTCTAACTGATTCATGAGGTGTATGAAGCTATAAATACCCCATGATCAGCTGCATTGTAACTTAACTTGTAACTTTTACTTGATCAATAATAATTCCGCATTTTATTTTGAGTTTATAATTCTATAAACTTCATCATGGTATCGGAGCAAGAAATTTGAGAATTTCTGAATGCTTTCCTGCGTTTTCTCTCCAATCTTTGAAGAATCTTGAGAGTGTTCTTCATCTTTTCTGAGATTTCAGTTTCTTGAGAGTAAACCATCATCTTTTTCCTGAGTTTTTGGATCAGTTCTTGATCGATTTGTCACTTTCATTATTGATTTGTGATCTATTTTTGGAGTTCTTGATAGCCATGGCAGCTAAGAAACAAGAAATAAGTCCTCCAGTCCATTCTATGTTCATCCTAATGAGAATCCTTCTCGGTTCTTGTTTAGCCATTGATGAATGGCAATAACTATAATCCATGGAAAATGTCCATGGAGATGGTGCTTAATCACCAAGAACAAAATTGGCTTCGTAGACGGCACAATTAAAAGGCCAGAAGCAGATTCAACAGACTTCCATGCATGGAGACAGTGTGATACAATGGTGAGATCATGGATCTTAAATTCTGTTGAAAACACCATTGCACAAAGTTTGATGTATTTCAAGAATGCACATATAGTTTGGAAGAATCTTGCAGCAAGATTTTCAAATGTTGATGCCTTAAGACTTTCAGATCTTCTTGAAGAAATGCATCTGTTGAAGCAAGGCACAGATTCCGTCAATCAATATTTCACAAAGTTAATGATTCTTTGGGAAGAAATCAAGACCATTAGGCACTGTAACAATCTGTTCTTGTGATCCTCAATGTCACTGCAATGCAATTAGCATCTGATGGATCATATGGAGGCTGAACATGTCATGAAATTCCTTAAAGGTTTGAGGGATGAATTTGAGCCAATGGTCTCACAGGCAATGTTGATGGTGCCCTTTCCAGAAATTCATGATGCCTTTGCAATGGCAATCAAGTTTGAAAGACAGAAGTTGTATGTGGCTAACAAGGCCAAGAATCAAGATTCCATGGTTCTCTTGTCACAAAAGAATGGACAGGGACAAATCAGATTGTCAGCAGACCTAACTCTGCTGCAAATCCTAGACCTAAAAATCCAAGAAGATGCAATGTAGTTTTTGTGGATTCAATGGTCATACCGAGGAGACTTGCTACAAGAAGCATGGCTTTCCTCCTGGTTTCAAGTCAAAAAGAGCCAATATGGTAGAAGAGGAACAATCTGCAGAAGAAGATCCGGCACCAAGTAGGTCTGTCGGACCGGGGTTTCCCAATCTTACTACACATCAACTTGACAAGTTGATGGCTCTGCCGAATGATCCTCCTAGACATGCAGGATTTGCTTTGTTGGTCAACCTGTTGATATTGTCACACACTACTCACCTGCTACATGAACTGGTGATCTAAATTTAGTAAGATCAATACAATGGATCTTGGACTTTGGTGCCACAGATCACAATGTAGGATCATTAGATCTATTAAGCAATCCCAAACCTTCATCTGGTATAAAAATGGGACTGCCTAATGGAAATAATGTCTCTGTCACTCATAGGACAAGTAAGGGTAAACACTCAATTAGTCCTACATGATGTGTTTTGCATTCCTGGTTTTAAGTATAACCTTTTATCCTTACCTTCTTTTATTAATCATACAAAAGGTGCAGCTGTTTTTTCTGCTAACAAGTGTGTTTTGCCGGACAAGAACAAGAAAGTGATTGGTTAAGCTGAGTTACACAAAGGACTCTATGTCATGGATCAACCAATAAGACTTTCTGTTTCCAATGCTATAGAAAATCACACTTTATCTGATAGATTAGATGATGCTCTTTTATGGCATTACAGACTAGGACACTTGCCAGATAAAAGACGCAAGTCATTAGTTCACAGTCTGCTGATGTCAAATTTTGTAATCATGATCTTTGTTATGTCTACCCTATGGCTAAACTGAAGAAAAATCCTTTTCCTTTAAGTACTACTGCTGTAAATGTTGTTTTTGACCTTGTTCATATGGACATTTGGGGTCCCTTGAGACAACATACTGTAAATGGACAACAATATTTTCTTACTGTTGTAGATGATTTTTCTAGATTTACTTGGGTTTTTCTTATGAGGCACAAATCTGAAGCCTCTGACCTTGTTAAATCTTTTGTTAAATTTGTTTTCTACTCAGTTTCACAAGATTATTAAAGTAATTAGATCTGACAATGGTGCATAATTTCAACTCACTGACTTTTATGCTCAGCAGGGTATCATACATCAGACATCCTGTGTAAGTACACCTGAGCAAAATGGTATTGTTGAAAGGAAACATCAGCATCTGCTGAATGTGGCAAGAGGTTTGAGGTTCCAGAGTAATCTACCCATTGAATATTGGGTTTCTATCTTTTACATGCTGTAAAGTTGATTAATGCTACACCTACACCACTGCCGAAGGAAAGCACTCCACATGAAGTGCTTTATGGCACTAAACTAGACTATTCTGTGTTTAAAGTTTTTGGTTGCTTAGTCTTTTCTTGTACACTTCAAGCAGTATAGAACAAAATTTGACTCAAGATGTAGGACTTGTGTCTATCTTGGGAATTCAAATACATCTAAGGGTGCTATTCTCTTAGACATTACCAACAAAGATATCTTTGTTGCTAGAAATACTCAATTTCATGAGACTTATTTTCCTTTATTTCAACAGGTTTTAGGAAAGGCTAGATATCTTGCTGACATGCCCATTCCTTTACCAGTAATGGACACTTTTGATGATCCTTTTATTTGAATGAATCAGTATACCAGCCAAATATAGGGTCAGCTGCAGCTGAGGCATCTAATGAAGAGCATGCACCAGTAAATCAGGCACACGAACCTACACAACTAAGAAGATCCACCAGAACAAGAAAATCACCAACCTTTTATCAAGGGGGTGCTCACAATGTTCAGTAGACTCCACACTGCTGAGTGCAGTCATGAGTCTGGACAATCTCTCAGCAGACTATGCCAGATTCATTAATGCCATTGATGCTGTTAAAGAGCCTAAGACTTATAATCAAGCCATCAAGCATGATGAATGGAAGCAAGCAATGCAACAAGAAATTGAAGCTCTACAAAAGACTCATACATGGGAAATAGTTGATCTGCCCCCAGGCAAAAAAACTTATTGAGTGCAAATGGGTGTACAGAATCAAACACAACCCTGATGGTTCAATAGAACGATACAAAGGTAGACTAGTAGCAAAATGCTACACTCAAACATATGGGATTGATTGTCAAGAAACTTTTTCCCTTGTTGTCAAAATCACAACAGTTAGAACATTACTTGCAGCAGTGGCAGCCAACAATTGGCATCTACATCAAATGGATGTCAACACTGCCTTTCTACATGGAGATTTACA
Source organism: Gentiana straminea (assembly GCA_036785695.1). Lineage (NCBI taxonomy): Eukaryota > Viridiplantae > Streptophyta > Magnoliopsida > Gentianales > Gentianaceae > Gentiana > Gentiana straminea. Next base: position 1,550,431 of record JAVUPR010000019.1, read on the forward strand.
TGAAGAAGTATATATGCAGTTACCCCAGGTTGTGCAACAACCAAACCAAATAAAGTTTGCAAGACTTACTAAGTCATTATATGGCCTCAAGCAAGCCAGCAGACAATGGAACTGCAAGTTAACTGAATCTTTGGAAGCTCAAGGATTCATTCAATCCAAAAATGATCATATCCTCTTCACAAAAGGATCAGGACAATCTTTCATTGCCTTATTGGTATATGTGGATGACATCATAGCTGCTAGCCCTAGTGAAGAGTTAATTCAGCAAGTCAAGGATGCTCTACATCAGCAGTTCACCATCAAAGATCTTGGAAAATTGAGATATTTCCTAGGCATTGAGGCTGCTAGATGTCCAAAAGGTATATCCATTTCATAAAGGAAATACACACTTAACCTTATAGAAGAATATGAATTTTTGGGAGCCAAACCTGCTAAGACACCTATGGAGTCCAAGTAGACTTTACAACATGGTGATTCACCACTTCTAGAAGACAACACTGCATACAGATCACTAGTGGGCAAATTGATTTACCTCACTTTTACCAGACCAGATATTGCTTTTGCAGTACAACAACTAAGTCAATTTCTGGACACTCCTACTGAAAATCATATGAAGGCAGCTTACAGACTGCTGAGGTATTTGAAGACTAACCCTGGTCAAGGAATCATATTCCCAGCAGACAACAACCTTGTACTCAAAGGTTTTACAGACAGTGATTGGGCTGGTTGTCCTGAAACAAGAAGATCAGTATCAAGTTATATGATGTTTCTAGGAGATGCTCCAATCTCTTGGAAGGCCAAGAAACAAACAACTATGGCTAGAATCTCATTTGAGCCTGAATACAGGGCTATGGCGAATGCAATTTGTGAAATTTAGTGGCTGATTTATATACTCCAAGATTTACATGTTCCAGTTCAGTTGCCTGCTGTCTTATTTTGTGACAATGCAAGTGCAATGCACATTGCTCACAATCCAGTCTTTCATGAAAGAACAAAACATATTGAAATTGACTGCCATGTTGTGAGAGACAAAGTCAAATCAGGACTTGTAAAACTTCTTCCAGTCAACACAAAGGAACAAGTAGCTGACATTCTTACCAAGGCCTTGGATGCACCTATTTTCTCCCATCTACTAGACAAATTGGGAATTTCAAAGATCTTCCAGAGTTCAAGTAGCTGAATGAGAATGCTGAGTGCAAGCTGTTCATGTACCACTCTCAACTTGAGGGGGTGTTACAAGATATAGGTGAATGGGAATGTTGAGTGAGTGCGATGTAATATGCGAATATGAAGACAAGCGGCTTGTTACGAACATGCGACGACGGATATGGAAGCCCGGCGGCCTTGATCAATTTAGTATGATGTAATCTAGAAAACGGTTATTCAATTATAGTCTGTTGTAACCGTTTGTAACTTACTTCTAACTGATTCATGAGGTGTATGAAGCTATAAATACCCCATGATCATATGCATTGTAACTTAACTTGTAACTTTCACTTGATCAATAATAATTCCACATTTTATTTTGAGTTTATAATTCTATAAACTTCATCGTTTTACAACTCCAATTACTCATAATTCTTCTTCCCAAAAATTCCCGCTCATTTTGTAATTTGAAAATATTAAGAGCTTGAGTTCAGCAATGGAGGTTCAGTAAATTTGTTCAGTAAATGTAAATTTGTTGTTTCAAAGTGTTTTTTAATCAATTTCAACTGTTAATGACATCAATTTCTCCAAGTTTTAGTTATTGAGAAACTAATGGTAAATTACATTATTTAAATGTAACCCCCCAGGTTGATGGATCAAATATTCGTTACAACTTCTCACCAAAACCAATTTTTTTTCTTCTTTAGGAAAGTACGAAAGATTTATTAAAACCGAACAAAACATACTTTACAACAAAACTAGTCACCGGCTAGACTCAGTGGCGGACCCAGAATGTTTTTTCACGGGGTACGAAATATTTTCTATAGATAAAATGTAGAGTATTTTTATTTTTAGCGGGGTCTGTAGACCCCCTTTACATCAACGTAGATCCGCCCCTGGCTAGACGAAAAAAATACTCACCAAAACTAATTATTTGTCACAGCCACAAAAAAAAAAAACCGTTATAAAGTACAACTCAATGTTTGTAGAATTTTTTTATAAAAAAAAAAATCAGAAACGAAATTAATTGCCTCGTTTAGAGAATAAGAAACCCACACGCACGATCGTTTTATTTAAAGCATACTCATTCATTCACTCTTTTTTGGTTAAGAAAAGAGTAACATTAAAGTCTTTAGTAAACTCCATGGACAAGGAATTATAGAAATCCTCTCCAAGTCTGCTAAAAACCTCAGCCGTTTTGTCTTCACCAAAATGACTAGCAAGCAAAGGTTCCATTGCTGCACGCAAAGTCTTTACGACATCCGGTCCACCATCAAGTTTACAAGTTTCATCCACATGATCAGGCAAATAGATATTAGTCATTCCTAGGTTGATTATTGAGAAAGATCCTTCCTCTTCAACTTGAGCTTTTAATTCTGCTACTAAAGGTTTGTAAACAGGAATGTTGAACAAATCCAATTTTTCTCTCTCAATTAAGCCCTATATAAACCGGAGAAGCATAAATGCATGATTTATCAAGTGCACATATATAACAAAGTAATGAATAAAATACACATCATCTCTCTCTCTCTATATTTACACACACACATAAAAATGTACTCCAACTTGCAAAGGCTGAAAAGGATCCAAAACTACGGCTGACTATCTTGCACAAATGAAGACCTATTCTGACAAATTGAGTGCTACATGGTATTCCATCACCATATCTGTACTTATTCTTGCTACTCTGGGTGGTCTAAGCAAAATATGGATCAGTCATAGTTAATTTGACTGTTAGGATTGGATCCATCTCTTGGCCTGAGGTCCTAGGCTCAGCTCCAGATTTAATCCCATAACTAATATGGATCTAACTCATGCCACTTTGCTAATGCTGCTGTTAGGTCTAATTCTGGTGATGTTGGTAATAGCTTTCCCAGAGTTGCAGGATCAGGATTATATCAAAAGAGAGGCAGATGAGGCTCAGTCAACAGAAGAGTAAAGTATAAGAGAAGAGGAAGAGGTCCCTATAACAATAACGGCTCAAAACCTACTTGCCAATTATGCAACTAGGTAGGACACTCATTGACTGCTTGCTGGTACGGATTTGATCCTACTTTTAAAAATCCCTTAGTAAGAACTCAGGGTGGTCAGTAAACTCAACATGCCCCAGCTGCCTTTCTTGATGGTCTTGAGACTCATGTGGATCCAAATTGCTATTCATACAGTGGTGCTACTAACAATGTCACCTCAGATTTTGGCAAACATCAATTATGCAATGAGTACAATGGTTCAGATACTTTGACAGTAGGTAATGGAACTAAACTCATATCACTCATCTTGGTTTATCTTTTTTTTCATTAGTAATTGATATCTTAATTTAAATCAGATCTTACATGTTCCCAGTATAATTAAAGACCTTGTTATTCTTTATAAGTTAACTTCAGATAATAATGTTGTTGTTGAATTTGATAATCTTGGTTGTTTTGTTAAGGACAAACCACAGGCGAAACCCTTCTCAGAGGTAGAGTGCACAATGGCTTGTATCGGCTGCTTCCATTCCAACATCAGAAGTCCCTTCAATCCAGAGTAAATCCTTCTTCCAGAAACAAGGCATCAAACTATCTTCAAGTCATCTCCGTAGTCCTACTAGTTATGTTAGTACTGTAAGTGGACCTAATAGTGATGTCCTTTGGCATGGAAGATTAAGACATCCATCAGTTAAATTTTTGAGTTCTGTCATGCGGAATTGTAATGTCAAATTCAGTAATGAAAAGGATTTGTGATTCCTGTCAATATGAGAAGCTCAATGCTTTGCTCTCTTCCAATTCCAAGGCTGTTAGTTCTTGTGTGCTTGACTTAATACATACTGATTTGTGGGGGCCAGCCCCAATCAAAATCGTTTTTGGTTTCTGTTATTATATAAATTTCATTGATGACTTCAACATGTTTACTAGTATATATCCTCTTAAGAATAAGTTCGATGCTCTCAATACTTTCCTACACTTCAAAACCTTAGTTGAAAATATGTTTGGCCCTAAAATTAATTCAGTTCAATCTGAATGAGGTGAGTACAAATCCTTTACCACTGCCATAAATGAATTAAGGGTTCACTTTAGGCACCCATGTCCACACATACATAAACAAAAAGGTGAGGCAGAAAGAAAACATAGACATATCACAGAGTTAGGGCTGACTTGATGGCTTCAGCTAGCATGCCTCTAAACCTTTGGTGGGAAATTGTCCAACATGCAGTCTTGTTGATTAACTCTCTTCCCACACCTGTTTTGAACAACATTTCACCCTTTGAAAATCTGTATAGTACTTCACCATCCTATTCCAACTTTAGAGTCTTTGGGTGTGCCTTCTTCCCCTTTCATAGACCTTATAGCAAACACAATGATTTTCACACCAGAAAATGTGTTTTCCTTGGACCAAGTGATCATCACAAAGGGTTTAAGTGCTTAGATCCCTCTAGTAGAGTCTACATCTCCAGGCGTGTTGTTTTTAATGAAACTGAGTTTCCCTATAAGTCTGGTTTTCACGAGTCATCTTTGAGCCTATTCCTACTGATACAACCTTGGGCCACTCTTCCCATTAACTATGATTTTGTCGATCCTAGTAGTGTGCCCACTCCAACTAACTATTTAGAGTCAACTATTGTGCCTCATAATCAACCAGTTTTGACTTCTGAGTTTACTAACTCTCCTACTCTTGATCAATGTTACTCTTTTGAATCTTCACCTTCTTTTATATCTCTTGACAATTCTCCCTCTGTCTCACTTCCGCCTGCTATTCATCCTAGTCATCCTATACAAATTAGGGCCAAAAGTGGCATTTTTAGCCACAAACTTACTGTTACCAATCTGTTCAGTCCCCTCGTGTTGTGCCAGAACCTATTACAGTGTCTGAGACATTGTCTCAACCTCAATGGTTGGATGCCATGAAGTTTGAATATCATGCTCTTTTAAACAATCAATCCTGGGAATTGGTACCTCTTGTTCCAGACAGAAACTAAATAGAAATAAGTGGATCTATAAAGTAAAATGATGGAACTGTCCATAAATATAAAGCCAGACTTGTTGCTCAGGGCTTAAAGCAACAATATGAGGTTGATTTTCATGAGACTTTTAGTCCAGTTATCAAACGCCACTATTAGAATCATTATGGCGATTGCTATTAGTTTTTAGTGGGATGTTTAGTAGATTGATGTGAACAATGCATTTCTCAACGGGGACCTGCAGGAAGATATTTATATGCCACAACCTCTTGGTTTTGTTGATACAAGCAAACCACATCATGCATGTCATCTGAAGAAGGCCTTATATGGCTTAAACCAAGCTCCTAGGGCCTAGTTTCAAAAGCTCAAGAATTTTCTTGTTTCCTTATGTTTCAAGCAGTCAACTTTTGATACAATTGTTTATTTTTAAAGATGATAAAGTCACTCGCTCTTTACATTTTAGTATATGTAAATGACATTTTGGTGACAGGTTAATTTAAGTATGCTATTGCTGTTTTCATTAACAATTTGCATCAACAATCTGCTCTTAGTCATTTTTTAGGGTTGAAGCCCTCACGTATGAGTTTGGTCTGTATCTTACTTAGGCACATTATGCTACACAACTTCTTCACATATTGTGTCTGGACAATCTCAAACCCTATTCTACACCTATGGTCACTCACAAACACCTCACTCTTAATTCTGGGCCACTGATGAGTAACATGCAATATGGGCACTTCAATACCTAACTAGACCGACATTACATATAGTGTGAGTACTTTGAGCCAGTTCATGTCTGCTCCTACTGAAGACCATTGGTAGGAAGTCAAGAGATTGTCGAGATATGTCAAAGTTACACCGCAGCTTGGAATTCACTTCAAACCATCTACCAACCTTGCTATGCATAGCTATTCAGATGTTGATTGAGCCACCTCTCTCCCTCATGACAGGAAATCTGTCAGTGGCAACTGCATTTTTTTTTGGAAATTTATTGGTTTCCTGGAGTTCTAAGAAACAACAGGTTGTGGCTAGATCTTCAACAGAAGCAGAATACCGATCTTTAGCTGTCGCTGCTGTAGAAATCACATAGATCAAGTTTTTATTTCAAGAATTGGGCATTCTTGTGCCTCACATGCCTATACTGTGGTGTGATAACACCAGTGCCACTTTTCTAGTCCATAATCTCATGTTTCATGATAGAATTAAACATCGTGAAGTTGATGTGCACGTCGTTCACAACCAAGTTCTTGCCAAGCATCTTCAAGTCAGATTTGTTCCTTCTTCAAAACAACTAGCAAACACATTGACCAAGCCCTTGGGAACAACAGCATTCAAGTCTGCCAGACGCAAACTCAACTTAGTCGATACCACATTTCGTTTGAGCGGGGGATGATAAGTAATGTAATAAGTAGGGTATCTTATGTGAAAATTAGGATATCTTATTAGTTGATAAGTTGCATGTCTAGACACTTGGCAATGTGCTATGATAGTTGTATTCATGCCTTTACATGGGTAATGTTCTGAGTGAATCTGCACCCTTGGATTAGATCAGGTGAGGATGAGATAAGGCTAGTTTGGTACATCCTCTTCAATATATGTTGCAGCAAGAAACAATGTAGATTCAATCGAATGAAGAATGAATCTACTGAGTAGATTTCTGGGTTCTGCTATGAATTCCTAATGCAATAAATGCTTTAAGTATTAGATATAATTTTAAATACCTCATTAACCATATCTTTGAGGGTCTTATAAAAAAGCACCGTAGGGTTTTGGTTCTTGGGAACACCTGCATGATCTTCTGTTGTCCTCGCTGCAATTGTTAAAACCATACCGCCACCAACTACCAATTCCATAGCACGACATTTCAAAAACAATGAGAAGTCTCTGTTGAATTGCTTCAGGTATGCATGAGCATGATTCGCCATGTTTGAAGGGTTTGCAGATGATGATGTGTAGATGTCACCTTTGTTATCGTATGATTCTTTTGGAGCCTGTACGAGTACGAGAGAGAGTAAAAAACTGAAAAATAAAATTAAACATGATGTTAAAACTGAAAATATTGACCACTGGTGGGTGTGTGGAAGCTTTTAATATGAAAAAAAGGCTTCTCATTTTCATTCCATATGTCGAAGACATGGCAAACGGCTATACCTTAAACCCAATGAAAAAAAGGCCACTACAAAACCATGGAAATCAAACTTCTTCAACCCTTCTATGTCAGACATAAAGATATGAATACATAGGCCATTACATATGCTCTAATACTAAAGCTGTTAAGTTGCACACTCTCATAAGGATAATGGTGTGACCCTAGAATTGAAGTGTATTATGAAATTTATGAAAGGAGAAATAGGAAAAACGACAAAGTAAATATCTAAATTAAGTAATTAATACTCGTTTCGTTCATATTTAGGTGTCATAGTTGACAAAATTGAAAATTCTTTTTTATCTGTCGTATTTACATTTTCAAAGGTTTATTTATTGTATTTTTCTGCATCTACATTTATTTATTAAAGGGTGATATATTGAAAACAACATCGCAATAATTATATTCAAAGGGTGTTATTGTTTTTTTTTTTTATGCTAATTCAAAGTATTAAGTACTCGTCTTAATATGTGTTAAATAGGAATGGAAGGGATATGGCATTTTTTCACAATTTTTGGATAATGACAAACATATTTAATAAAAAAATAGAAAATTAGGAAAAAGACACATTTAAAAATATTTTTGACCCATCAAAAAAAAATTTAATTAACAGGACATCCAAAATATTTTTTTATAGAGAGAATGACAAAAAAAAAAAAAAAAACAAACCCCGGGCATGTTGCTGTTTTTTTTTTTTTTTTTTTTTTTTTTTTTCACCTTCGATTTCAATTTTCAAACACTCATATTTTTTTATCTAGATCTCCACACGTGATGAAAATTTAATTGAATTTTTTATAATTTTCATGCTCTTCGTTTTGAGACTAGGTTCGATATCATTACATCGTTTTTTGTTAGATTCATTGTCGAAATTCATTCGGTGAAACTCGACAGTGAATCCCGAAAAAGTGAATTTTGACCGTGAATTTTGAATAATATTGAATTTCGACAGTGGATTTTCTGAAATTACGTCGGAATATGGTGAATGTGGTCTCAAAACAAATAGAATGAAAAAATACAAATAAAAAAGTAATGAAAAATCCGGCGTAATTTATGAAAAGTAAATTTCGATAATGTTTCATATTCTTTATTTCGAGACCACATTGACCATATTCCGGCGTAATTTATGAAAATCCACTATGGAAATCTACTCCAAATTTTTTTTGTTTTTTAAAATTCACTGAATGGATTTCTGTAATATCCCGACTTTTCGAAAAAGGACAGACGTGTCTTTTGCGAAAAACGGAATATTATATTTATTATTTATGGATTTAAGATTAAAAGAAAAAGAAAACAAAAAGGATTTATTGGGGAATTAATGGAAATAATAAGTAATTATTTCCTTGGAGGTTATTTATAAGGAATAAACCTCCCCTTTTAGTGGGAAGTTGCCAAGATTGGTTTCAGAAAATAAAACGTACGAACTCTGATTTTGAGAGCAAGAAGAAAAGGCAAAGGAGACTTCTCCAAAATTCTCACAATATCTCTGATGGTTTTCAGAAAGAATTGAAGATTTGGAATCAGCGGAAGTAGTGCTTCGTTCTGGCACATAAAAGTTGGAACTTTGAAAAGGTATGAATTTAGCCATAATTATGGATTTGTCAAGAATTGATCAAGTTGGCAAGGCTTCGTTTGGTTTGATTCGTAGTTCTTGTTGTTTAGAAGCTTTTGATCACAATTGTTTCATGTTCAATTGGTTGATCAACTAAGTTTGAGTTGCGGTTTAGAAGTGCTACAGGTTTTGCTTTGGCTTTGCTTGCTAATAAGGTAAAAGGATCTTTATATTGATTTAATTGAGTTTTATGATGTATAGGTTAGGCTTTTAGTGTTGTCTTTTTGTTAGAAAATCATGTTTCAAGTTGTTATTAAAGAGTTGAAGGTTATGGTATGATATAGTACTATTTTGCTGCTGTATTTTTGTGTATGTTGCTGTTAAATTGATTGGAAAATGGTTAGAGATGGTGCATAATCGAAAAATGTAGAAAAATGCTCCCAAGTGTCGTAGGCGGTGGCCTATCAGATGCAGAGAGTTTAGAGTATTCTGCTATGTCGTAGGCGGTGGCCTATGATTTACAGGCCATGGCCTATGGCCCAGAAATATTGTTTTGACCGATTTTGCGAATTCTCGAGTGTAGTAAGTTGATATTGGTTCCTAGCCTTATATTAATGATATAAACAAGTTAAATGAACATGAACAAGCATTGATTAAGCTTCTGATGCATTTAGTTCCGGCACCGAATGAATTCTTTATAAGAGTTGAAGTTCGGGACCGTCGGAAGAGTATGATTGGCTTGAGCTTTGATGGATTAGTATCCATCATTGTTTGTGTAATATGCTAGGCTTGTCCGTGTCTAGTGGTGTAAGTAAGAGAGTAGGAGTTATGAGGGAGCTTACTTGAAAATACTTAGGTGGCTAGTTAATAATTAATAAGAAACGTACTTGTGTAGTTAAAAGATTAAACATCATGTTATTCTTGGTAAGGCACTTGACTATATCGCGATGTGTTGGCGGTTTGAAAGTGATTAACTCTATAAGTCTACCAGAATAGACTCCAGGTGCGAAAGGACTTCGTCGAACGTGTACACTATCGGATAGCAATTTATAAATTCCTAGTAATATTCATGCAGATACTTCATTCAAGTTATTCCCTAAATGTTGTATTGCTTTTATATTTACTTCATTGGTAGAGAACCAATACTTAGTGTTTGTATCTCTGTTTAAGGATTTCATCCTTAATACCTGTCCTTTCTTAAAGATATATGGTGTAGACGACATGTCTTTAAGGTTTGGAGAATTTCTTATTTCCAGAAATTTCTCGTAAATAGATTTCTTCTTGAAATCCATTTAGATTAAATGACTCTTCAATTATATCAAGCTTTGACAGCTCAGATGATGAATCTGATGATAATGCACCGATGTGTCTGACAGAAAACAAGGATCCTATTTGTCTCATGGCAATTAAAGACAATGAGGTAAATTCTCAACTAGAACCTTCATCTGCATATGATTCTTGTTCAAATTCTGAATTTGATAATTTAAATACTATGGATTTAGGTGATCATTTAAATAATCTAATGACTGAACTGAAAACTATTCTGGACAGTTATGAAACTGTCAAAAATGAAAGAGATGATCTCAAATCACAAGTATCTAAATTACTATCTGAGTTGGAGTTGCTTAAGTCTGAAAAACAAAAAGGTGTTGAAAACCCACTGAAATTTCAGTAGACCCTAAACAGTCATCTGAAATTCCAGAATCATTACAAAACACTATTGTTTTCAAATATGGAAGACTACCTGGTGACAGGACTGGTCTAGGATATGATGGCAATGAAAATCTAAGCCTATAGTGGGTAAAGCAACCAATGAAGGCACCAGTTCAGGTCCCAAATTTGTTGTTGCACCAAAATCCAACACTAAGATTTCAGCAGAGTCAGTTCAGACAAGGGTAAATCTAATCAAGAACAATAAGCATCCAATCAAAAGTAAATCCAAGAATGTTCATTATTCTAAGACTACTAAAGTTAGGGGGAAATGAAGACTATTCCCCACTGATGATGATTGGAACATGTCTATACTAGTTGCTAATAAGGCTAATATAAACAGAAAAGCTTATACTAAGCAACAGCCATTTCAGCAGGCTGTACCTAAGTATAAACCTAAAGCTATTTATAAAGCCAAACTAACAATGGTAAGGCACACGTGCATAGCTTTGCACCTAAAGGCCAGAAACCATATGTAAAGAGAAATCAGTAGAGTAGGACCTTTTACAACACTGTGAACTTTACATATGAAGGTGACAGATTCAATTTTCCTAGAAAAATATCTAAGACTTATAGTCTAGGAATTTACCTGGTAGCTGACCTCATGGACCCAAACAGATTTAGGTACCTAAAACTACATAATTATTTGGATGCAGGACACCTGGTACTTTGACAGTGGGTGTTCAAGGCATATGACAGGGTCAAAGAAGCACTTGGAGGATTTCAAGGAAAAGGAAGGACCAAAAGTCGACTTTGGAGGTCATGACAAACCTGGACAAACCAAAGGGACTGGAACCTTCAGCAAGAATGGGTTAAAGATCCAAAATGTAGCATATGTGGAAGGACTCAAATTTAACCTTCTCAACATAAGTCAATTTTGTGATAAAGGCTACAACATCACATTTACACAGAAGAAGTGTGAAGTGCAAAATCTGAAGACTAAAGAAGTGGTACTCCAAGGCAAAAGAAAAGAGAATATTTACATTGCAGATTGTAACAAAGTTGTTGCTGAAACTTGTCTTATTACACAGACAAAATCAAAAATCGAAATCAGCTGGATGTGGCACAAAAGACTCAATCATCTCAACTTCAAAGGAATCAACAAATTAGCAAAGAGGAATCTAGTGGATGGTCTACCAGACATGACCTTTACCAAAGACAGTCTTTGTGATTAATGTCAAAAGGGAAAACAGATCAATTCAAGTTTCAAGTCAATCCCTAAACAAGGAACAAGCAGAATTCTAGAATTATTGCATATGGATCTCTTTGGACCAGTGGAACCTGTAAGTTTACGCAAGGAGTACATACTGGTTATTGTTGATGATTTTTCAAGATACACTTGGACAATCTTTTTGAACAAAAAGAAAGATACTTTGAAGAGACTACCAGATCACTTAAAGAGGCTATAAAATGAAAAGAGCTTATCAGTCACCAAAATAAGATTTGATAGACACTGAATTCCTAAACAAAGTCATTAAAGCCTACTATGAGGAAAATGGTATTCAACATCAACTTTTAGCTGCTAGAACTCCACAGTAAAATGGTGTTGCTGAAAGAAGGAATAAAACTCTCAAGGAAGCTGCAAGAACTATTTTGGTTGAAGCATGTTTACCTTTGAGATTTTGGGCAGAAGTAATCAATACTACATGCCATACACAAAACATGACCTTAATCAACAAAAAGCAAGGGAAAACTCTTTATGAAGTATGGAATGGAAGGAAGCCTAATATTTCTTACTTTCACGCCTTTGGAAGCAAATGTTTTGTTCACAATAATGGAAAAGATCAGCTCAAGACTTTTGCTACAAAAGCTGAAGAAGGAACATTCCTTGGATGTATTGAAAACAGCAAAGCATTCAGAATACTAAACAAAGGGACTTCATTGATTGAGGAATCTATTCATGTTGTATTTGATGAAGGACATTTCAACAACACAAGGATTGAAGAAACATATGAAGGCTTAAATCCTTTTGACACACAAGATCCAGGATATTTGGAAGTTGGACATCCCTCTACATGTTTACCAATTTCAGCAAGACAAGTAAATTCAGCCGAGTTTGAGCAGACTGCGGAAATGCAAGGAGAATCAAAAGAAACTCCTGAACAAGAGGAAACCCCAGTAATTCAACAAAATCTTGTTTGATTAAGAGATCATCGAGAAGAAAATGTAGTTGGTGATTTACAAGCAGTAGTAAGAACTAGAAGACAACTTGAAGCTATGTACAATTGTTTCTTATCTCAAGTAGAACAAAAATAATTGTTGAAGCAATTGAAGATCCAGACTGGATAGTGGCAATGCCAGATGAGCTCAATGAATTTGAAAGAAATCAAATCTAGGAATTGGTGGACATACCAAAGAATGTCAACATCATTGGCACCAAATGGATATTTAGAAACAAGATGGATGAGCATGGCACAGTTGTCAGAAACAAATCAAGATTAGTTGCAAAAGGTTACTCACAATCTGAAGGAATAGACTTTGATGATACCTATGCACCAGTAGCAAGATTGGAGGTCATCAGACTGTTCCTAGCTTATGCTGCATACAAGAGTTTCAAAGTATATCATATGGATGTGAAAAGTGCTTTCCTAAATGGAATTCTTGAAGAAAAAGTTTATGTTCAACAACCTCCTGGTTTGAAGTCAAAAGCAAAGAAGATAAAGTCTACAAATTAAAGAAAGCTCAATATGGACTTAAGCAAGCACCTAGAGCATGGTATGAAACACTCTCTCAATTCCTGTTGGAGAATGGTTTCAGCAAATGGAACTATTGACAAGACCTTATTCAAGTTGCAAGAAGGATCAAGTCAACTGTTAGTACAAACATATGTTGTTGACATTATTTTTGGCTCAGAATATACATGACTTTGTGAGAAATTCTCAGCACTCATGCAAAGAAAATTTCAGATGAGCATGATGGGAGAACTAAATTATTTTCTGGGATTACAAATCAAACAGATGAAAGATGGCATCTTCATAAATCAAGCTAAATACACAAGAGATCTGATAAAGAAGTTTGGCATGGAAACAAGTGGCAAATCAACAATTCCTATGAGTCCTAAGGAAAAGCTAGATCTTGACAAAGAAGGAAATGATGTTGATCAAACACTGTATTGGGGTATTATTGGTTCTCTACTATATCTAGCAACAAGTAGACCTGATACATCCTATACAATTGGTGTATGTGCAAGATTTCAGTCACAACCAAAAGAAAGTCATTTAGGTGCTGCAAAGAAGATTCTAAAGCATGTTAGAGACACATTGGAAGTTGGAATCTGGTATCATATTCAAGGGGATTTCAAGTTAGTATCCTACACAGACTCTGATTTTGCTAGATGCAAAGTGGAAAGAAAAAGCACCTCAGGCACATGTCAACTTTTGGGAAACAGACTTGTTTCTTGGTTTAGCAAGAAGCAGAACTCTTTCAATAAGAATTGCTGAAGATGAATATATAGAAGCATGAAGTTGTTATGCACAAGTGGAAAAAGGTGACATCAAGGTGGAATACATCCCCACAGAAGATCAGCTAGCAGACATCTTTACCAAAGCACTTCCAGCTGACAGATTTGCAATACTAAGAAGAGATTTGGGCATAATTTCCATCTGAAGACTGATTGTTGGATGCATCATACTATTTCACTTGGATTGATGATAATCAACGGGTCTTGGCCTTTGCCATGATGGGTGAGCTCACTTGGCAGGTCATGCACTGATTTGATTGGTCCAAAATTTGATTAAAAGCTATCTTAAAGAACTTTGAAGAAATCAGCACATACATCTCTACTGAATATATTTCAGCTGGACACATATTTCAGCCGAGTAAGGAAATCAGTCGAGACATTTCAGCAAAACGAACTTCAGCTGATACAATTCAGCCAAGGCATGGTTTTCTATTTCTTTTATAAAAAGTCAAACCAGTCAACAAATCTCAGCCGTTGATCTTTGGAGGTAAATATCCTTTCATGTTAATCAAGTATTTTTATACAAATTTAATGCTTGATTAACAGGTTTGAAGGAGTTAAATGGTGTTTAATGGGATGTTACGGGTAAATCAAATAAAATATTTGATTAATAAATCCCGGATTTTTCGAAAAAGATGGAGGGATTTCTAAAATTTGAAAAGGGGTATATATATATATCACAAACCCTAATTCCTCTCTATTACAATGGGCATTGTGAAAATTACACTTCAAATCAATTTATCTCAAATTTCCTATCATTTTTAACGACATGGCTCACAATGATGAAGTTATCACTGGTGTTTCTGTAAACATCGATGGGTTCGTGAAAGACCGTGGAGATACAGAGATAGCAAAATGTATTGGAAGAAGATTGAGGAGAGCAAAGTTGGAGGATATCATTCACTTTGATACCACAGAGATCAGTTATGACAATTTGGTGGAATTTTGGAGAAATGCTATTGTTGCTGGAGATGCAGATCAGATAGTATCCATTGTCAATGATCAAGCTCTGCAAATCGATGCAACTTTTATGGCCACTCTCCTAAACCTAAAAATTGGAGAAATCATAGATCCGATGAAGCTAGAAGTAGATGACAAAGCTTTTTGGAAGGTGATAGCTAAAGAAGAATCATCCAAAGCTGTCTGTACAGGTGCTAATACTCTACTGAAGCTGGAATTCAAAAATTTCTCAACTTTGGTAGCAAAGAGCATTGAAGGCAAATCTGGGAACTACAATGCCATAACAACAGTCAGATTAAGGTTGATGGCAGCCATCTGGTATCAAGTGGAGTTCAACTGGGCTCAGTTTGTCATTGATCAAATGCTTGGGCAATTAACAAAGAGAAGAGTCAGAGACAGATCAACTTGAAGTAGGGACAACCTGAGGCAGTTGGTGTATTTGCAATCAAGAAAACATATGGACTTGTATTACAACCTATCTTTGATCATCTAGACATAGAATCAGTCAACCCTGAACCTTTGCATGAGGCAAAGAAAAGACATGAAATTAGAAAGAGTGAAAGTGGAACTACATCGAAGGCTGCTGAAAAATCATCCAAAATCAGCAGACCTAAGAAGAAAGATGTAGATTTGCAAGAAGTGGTTGTTACTTCACAACCACTGGATCAACAGGGGCCTAAAAAATCAAAGAAGATACCTGCTGATACTTTAGTGGGTGAATTTGAAGAACAAGAGGATTTTGAGCACACCCTTCTTGTTAAAACTCAGAAAAGGCTGATAGAACAAAGCAAGAAGCAAAAGGCATAATCTCCTGCAAAACCAGCAGGAGCATCTACTACAGATGCAGGGGATAGACAAGCTGAAAGAAGTGGTGGAAGTACAAAAGGGGGAACCTCATTTGTACAAAGAGCTTGTGTTTGCTCTAGAAGCAGTCAAGTTCATCCCAAATGAAGTCAGAGTGATCAATTGGGCAAATGGAAAGTCAGCAAATCCAGAGACAATGTTGCTTTAGTTGATGAGATGCACTCTAAAGAAGACTGGGTTATGGAATTGGCAAGAAGAAAAAATATTGATGATTGTTTTGATCTTAGAGACTTCATTGATGATTGTCTTATAGAGATAATCAAGAGGAGGAAAGCTAAAGCTCAAAAGGATGGAGCTGATAAACCAAAAGCTGACAATGATGATGATGATGATCGAATGATGATAATGGTCATGATCACCAAACTGAAATGATGCCAACAGTTGAAGGTACAAATGTTTTAGCACCTATTTCAGTAGACCAACAACCTGCTGAAATTTAGTCGAGGCACCTGCATCTACTGAAATACCAAAATCAGCAGACTCATATTTCAGAGAGTTTCCAGTAGAAGTGGAACAGCCAAAAACAGTGGAGTTTGATGTTGTGGTTGGGAATCAAACCACCATACCATCAAGTGTGGATGCTGTAGTGGTTGAGCAAGAGCATGGTCAGACTTAATTTCAGACAACTGAACCATCAAAGGCAAGTGTTCCCTCACACCTCAAATCTAAAGGGAAATGAGATTCTTTGTTTCCTGGTGGGATCATTCAACCTACTGTTAGCTCCCAATCCATCAGCAATCTTCTTGAGGATATAGAAGAAGGAGGACAACAAGGAGAAACCAGTTTACCAAGAGATTTCTTTGACAATTTGGAGGCAGAATTTGGCAATATGAACACTTGCAGAGCACTTTGACCATTTCTGGGCATTCCCATAGAGAATCGGTCAGAGAAAGAAAGGGTCCAGAATGCACTGAAAGTCATTATGTCTCAGTTGGCTAGACATGACAAGATTTTCACAGATTTAGCATTATTCATGGATGACAGAATGCAAGCTGAAAGAAGAATGGCAGAACATATCGACAATATGACCAGAAGCTGCAATCTGACAGAGCAATTGGTTAAGGGTTGCAAAGGAGACGTGGGACAACTTCAAAAGCAAACAAGTGACAAGCTGGATAGAGTTCAGACTAATCTTGAAAGACTGAGCACCAACATTTCTGAGATCAATCTCAATCTAATAAAGTTTCAAGAGAGTCAGTCACAAGTGAACACAGCCATTCTCAACAAGTTAGTTGCTGATGCCAAAAAAGGGGAAATGAAACCAGTAGAAATAACACCCCAAGATACAAAAATTGAATTTCAACCAAGTGGCACTCAACAGAGACTATCAGCAGGGCAACCCAGGCAATCAAAGGATATTGGCGGATCAAGTCAACAGAGAACTACTACAATTGTTGGTCCACCAACTGAGACTGCTGAGCAAGCTATTGCAAGATGTAGACAAGCTGCTCCTAACAGATTGGCATAAAATGATGAGTTGTTCACACAGTTTGAAAAGGCATGGAGTAACAAAAGAACAACAAACTGTTTAAATACAGAACCTATGCTGAGAGTCCGGAATTATGGTTAGGTGGAAAATATGTGAATGAACTAATCAGAAGGAAGAAAGCCGACAAAAAGAAGAATCAACCCAGAGGTAGATATGAACCTCAATCACTTGAAGAAAATTTTAAAGAATTCCTTGATTTGGCTCAGGAAACAAATTGGAAAGGAGTTGAACTGGAAGTCAACTGTAATGAGTGGAAGGAAATTCATAATGAATTTAACCTGTCTAGATTTGAGGCTAGAATTGAAAAGTTAATTAGGAGGCATTAGGATATAGACTGGCCGTTGCCATGTCTATTAGTGCCTATATGTTTTGGTTTACATTGTAAAATCTTTTGAACATCAATAAAATTTTCTCCAAACATTTTTGTTACTTTATCATTTCTGCTGATTACTTAAGTGAGGGTTTTGACATCATAAAAAAAGAGGAAATTGTTGGATGCATTGGGTCCCATACTCAATTTTTGATGATGTTATATAAATTAGTTGTTATAGAAATCAGCAGAATCAAAAACAGATGCTTGTATAGGCTTTATATAGAGTCAGGATCTTGTATAGGTTTGTTCAGACAAGTTTTGTAATAGATTATGTTTGTTCAAGATTCAGATGACACCCACAACATCAGAAGAGGCACTTTAATGGATTTCAACAGACTCAAGATACCAGCAGATTGTAGGGCAAGGTTTCAAAGTTGATGGTTAGAAGATCTATGGACAAGCAACTTTAGTTAAGTCTTGTGATGGACTAAAGTATGCTTAAGTTGTGATTATATATAAATTAAAGGGTGTCTGATGAGAGTCAAATTGGCTATCATTTTCTATGTAATTATACCCCGTTTATACCTCATTTTATATATTTCCGGGGACATTTGGTTGTATTTTGATGTATTTACACCTTGGTTATCATTTCGGGACCTAGGACGTAAAGTCCGGGATTCTCGGTCTTTTTCGGTGTAATTTACTATACTCTCGGTCACCCTAGTGTCCTGTAGGGATTACGTGTGGTATTTGTTATGATTTTGTACAGGACTTAGGTGTTCGAGATGTCCGGAAGGCGAGATACGAGGATTGGAACGAGTGCCCGAAGCTTAAACGTTCAAACGGATCAAAACGTGTTGGTACTACAACCACACCTTCCACTGATCTGCATTTTGATCCACCTTAGAGGCATTTTCTGGGCTGGACATTTTCATGAAAGTTGTAGACAATTTCATTAGCTTTCCAACGGATTTTGAATCACTCAATTTGGCGCTCGCCTAAGATGCGGTTTTTGGCTTAGAAACTTGCTGAACCGTTTTCTTCATGGAATTTATTGACAGGCGGGCGCCTGTCAGTACAGGCGCCCGCCTGTGAGTCCAGATCTGAAAAAACACCATAAATACCCCCTCATTTGATCTAGATGAGGAGCCCCCATTCTTTTAGATCGATTTTGCTGCGTTTTTCTTCAGTTTTCATTAGATTAGCTTAGTTTAGAGGTATATTAACTTAGATTAGTTGTAGATCATTGTAATCCATTGATTCTTGAAGATAGATTGACGCGTTATTGACGGGATTCGGCTCGGAGATTCGACTATCTATGGCATAATATATTTGGTATTTCAATTTCCTTTCTTGTTCTTTCTTTTTGATCTAGATCTTTGTTAACTTTGATTGTTGATTTCTTTTATTTTGCTTATTATAATTAGTAGCTAATCCGTTATATAGCCGAGATATGTGATAGCCTTCGAAATCGAACCTTAGCTTGTTGATTGAAGTGTTTTGATGTGTTGATTGTTAGATTCTTGATGTTGTTTTTGTTCTAGAACTTATGCCTAATGACGTTTATTGAACTCGCGACTCGATAATCGTATCACACGTGGCTTCTTTACATATGTATTTTGCGAGAGGGTGCGGGAAAAGGGGTTCTAGGATCACCGTGTAAAACCGACTGAGTTGTTCAGATTCGGTTTCATGTGTGAGGTTTATATCGTTGTTAACGAGCGTCTCATAGAGCGTAGACCGTGTCGGGTCAGTTAAATCCGGTCAGCGGACTGTTGAATTCGACATAGGAAACTAGGTTGTTGAAATTGGCGCTTAGTTTCGGAAATAGGAGACGACACCCTTCAACGATGCCGAGAACATTAGAGTTTGTCGAAACACTTCCGGAAAGGAGTTAGGGTTAGAGAGTAGTTGATTGGATCATAGCTCGGCTATCTCTTTTATATAGTTTAAAATCTTTGTTTTGTGTATATTTTAGTTTGTAGAACCGGTGATCTGACAAATCACCACGTTCAATATATGTATTGACCTGAACTAGGGACGAGACCGACTTTGGTACTCGACCAGATTCCCTGTGGGATACGACCTTGACTCACCAATTCTAGGCTACAGTTGACCCGGTACACTGCCGGTGAGATTTGACACTTAGAAAAGGCCGATCAGTGTCCTCTGATCTAACCTATTATGATCAGAAGTAAAACAACAGGATCAAAAACAGCATGACTGAATCAGCAGACCAAATTTAGTAAAGGCAATTTCAGCAGACTCACTTCAGCATTACAGTTACGAATTGAAGATCAATTAGACATGTTTTTCACGTGGGAAATTAATTTAGAGCTGTATTAATGATGAAGAGATTCAAGAGGATTATATCATTGTTAAGGGCTAAATTATAGTGATTTTTATATATATTTTCTATATCAATTTCCCCTACATTCGTATGATTTTCATAGATTTTGAGCTATGTATGTAAGTATTGAGTAAATGGTGTTTTTAATAGTAAAATATGAAAACGTATCGATTTATATGCTTATTTGATGATTTTATGTTGTTTTGGAATCGTGTTACGTTTTGGTATGTTTTCGATGTGTGTAGATACATATCTTTAACTTGGGAAAGGATTTGGAAGAGTCTAAAGTCGAATTTGAAGTGTTGATGAAGAGATAGAGATGATACAAGATGGATAAAGATGGAAGAATCAAGATAATTATCAAGGAATCGAAGTCCAGCAAAGCTGGACGAGCGTTCATCAAAGCCAGACGAGCGTCCAAGACTGAACGGGCGTTTGATGAAGTGAACGTGCGTCCAGGGAGCTAATTCACATACAGAGAGTTCAGATGTTGGTTGAACGAGCGTCCAGTATCCGTCCAAGCATCCTGGACGAGCGTCCGGTTGTTCAAACGAGCGTCCACCGCCGCATTCAGCAGAACCGACTTAGGTTACTGTAGCAGCCGCCTCAGTTTTCTATTTAAAGCACAGCAGCCCCAAACCCTAATTCATTCCGAATTTCATACACATCAAACACAAGAGAGCAGCCGCATCTTGAGAGTTTGAAGGCCGGTCACCCGAGCCTTGTGCTCGGGTGAACCGAGGTTAGATTAGGAGTAGTTTAGATGTCTTTCGTTTCCATGGATCAATCCTTGTTCAAAACTATGTGAGTTTGATTTCTTTCAATTTATTCAATCCAGTTTTTCTTCATGATTGTTGATTTATTTTGTATCTTTTCTATGTGTTTATGATGCCATGAGAATAGATTGAAAGATCTGTTTTCTATTGATGTTTATAATACGGAAGTTGCATAAACCTTAGATCACCATAGAAAGATAGGGTTTTTAGCCGTTGATTATGTGACAAATTAATTGGTTAGATTCCTAGGTTGTTAGATTCGATTATACGAGAGTAACTTGAATCTACACCCGTCGTTTTGTTTGGTAAATCAGTCTCAACACTCGAAAGATGAGAGATAGATAATTGAATTCGCTACGAAAGTAGGATTTCATAGCTTGAGAGATAAGTTCACTAAGAGATTAGGGATTTGTGTCTCGTGAATGGGTGAAACCACAAACTGAATTAAAATCATGAGATAACTAGAATTGAGATCACATAGGTTTGTATATTGGATATTTGATCCCATGTCTTTAGGTTAGATTGTTTGTTTTTGTTTCTTTTCTGTTTTTATGTTTTGTTCTTTCGTTTCTTTTGTTTATTCGTTCTTTGAGTAACAATTGGTAGGAATTATTGAAATTAGATTCAACATCCCAATTCCCTGTGGATCGACCCTGTACTTACCCTACTATGCTATCAACTACCCGATATTTGGTCGGTTAGGAGTTAGTTTGAATGTTAAGTATAGGTTTATAAATTTTCTTTTTGTTTAGTGATGCAAAATCCTCCCAACAATCATACAAGGAAATATTTATGCCAGCTCAAGAAATCAGCTGGGTGATTTCACAAAACTCCAAATACACTCAACGGTCTAATTCTTTATTTGTAAGGCATAAAATCAGGGATTTGAATCAAGGAGAAATCAAAGGAGATTATCAAGGTTTGAATTCAAATCTCAACGGGGTAGAAAGCATTGGAACTCAACTATAAATAGAGTTCAATACAGAAGGCAGAAAACACCAAGATTATTACAAGTATTGCAAGCATTATTAAGCAATCAAAAGCCTTCACTCTGTTCTAAACTAAAAAGAAATATCAAGGATTTTTATCGCAATCTCAGAATTCAAAGTTACACTCAAGCAGATCAAGATCATCTTTGAATATAAGGATTCAACCTTTTGTTTCAAACAAAGAAGGATCATCAATTAAAGCAGTTGGACTGTGAAAGAGTTGCATTAGAAGTTGTGACAGTTGAAGAAGGACATCTGGCCGGTGGATCATTGAAGGATCAACGGGAGGATTTGGTTTCTGAAATTGCTGGGAAGGCAGTGAAGGACAGACAATCCAGATAAAGAAGTTGAAAGGGAATTTCAGTGAAAGATTATCTTTTGTATCTTAGTTGTAGGAACAACTATAATGGATCCCCCTACATCACAAAGGGAAGCGGTCAGTAGGAGATTACACCACTCCGAAGATCGATAACATCTATGTATTTATTTACCTTCAGCATTTACATTCAGCATTTTAATTTGTACAATTCATATTTACATAGAACCTTATCCATTCGCATTTTCACAAAAACAGCTGACTACACTCTGCTGAAATCAAGTACTTTCCGCTGCACACTCAGCCGAATTAATTCAGCCAAGTGAACTCCACTTTTGTGAAAAGATTTAAAAAGTTTTTAAAACTTATCTAAGTTTATTCACCACCCCTAAACTTAGAATTACCATTTCCAAGGGACCAACACTATTTTTAAAATAGTATTTTCAAAAAGATTAAGTGTCATTCTTACAGTTTCATTATAGAGTCTTCATGTTTTCAATGTTAACAATTTTGATGAACACAAAATAAGAATGATGCCTCATCTTGCAGAAACTCATGAGGAGATGCTGGATGTTATCAATAATGGTCCTATCAAGATCATGACTGTGGAAACCACTTGCCCAGATCAAGGAAAACCTATTGGAAAACCAAAGAAGGAATGGACCAAAGATGACAGAAGAAGAGAAAATCTAGACTTTGTTGCCAAAGATATGATAATAAAAACTCTTGACAACAATATGTTCATGAGGATCAAAGATTGAAAAACCGCAAAAGCAAATGTGGGACAAATTGGCACTTGTCAATGAAGGATCAGAGGCAATCAAAGAAAACAAATTATATGTTGCTAAACAGAAATTTGAGAATTTGAAAATGAAGACAGGTGAATCCATTGATCAAATGGATAACGTAATTTCGAACATCATCAGTGAGCTGCAACAACTTGGGCATGTTTATCCACAAAAGGAAATTTGCCTTATCAGAAAGATGGAAGATCATCACATCAGTACTCAAAGGCACATTAGATCTTGCCAAGACTGACACTTAACACTGATGTCTCAACTGAAAGCACATGAATTTGAACTCAATAATGAAGGCAGTACACCAACGGAGCTACACAAGGACAGTGCATTGTGGCACCCTAGCAAAGCAAGGCAACTGACTCAACCAGCAAAGAGACTCAAGAACTGAAGGAGAAGATTTCTTTACTGATAAAAAGATTTGACAGATTCAAGAAAAGGCAGTACAAATGAAGCTTTACATCCAACAACAAGACTTCATCAAGCAAAGACTTCAAAAAGAAAAATGATAAACTCAGATGTTTCAATTGCAACAAGAAGGGACAGTTCAAAGCTGATTGTCCAGATGAGAAAGATAAAGATGATGAAAAGAAAAAATACAAGTCATCTGATAAAAGGAAGAGTAAAAAGGCGTTAAAAGCTGAAACTAGCAGTGAAGACAGTGATGCAGCAGAGTCATCTGACAATGACTCGGATGCCAGTGAAGTAACCAGCTCAGACAATGACAAAGCTTGCCTATGTCTAATGGCAAAATAGATTGCAGAAACAGAGGTACTATCTAGTGCATCTACATCTAACACAACACAATCTTCCATTTCCCCCGTAGATTCTACGAGTTTGATTCAAAATATCATGAGTAGATTTGAGAAAAATCAATTAAATCATGAAATTCTGGAGCAAGAATGTAAAAATCTAAGAAAGGAAAATGAGAGATTAAAGAGAGAACCGGTCATGCAAAAATCTCACTCTACTGATAAGGAATCTCACTTTGCCGCTCAACAAACAACGAATGGTCAAACATCTGGTGTTGACAGACCAACAAAGGGAACTGACTTAACAGCAGAAAAGGTTTTTGTACCAGCTTACAAACCCCCAAAAAGGTTTGAATCCAAATCTGGTCTTGGTTATAATAGTCAAGATGAAGGAAGACACAATGGTCAACACAAGAATGAATCAAGGACCAAAACTGGTCCAAAATTCATAAAAGGACAGACCACTGTGCCAGCCACTCATCCTGCAATTGTAAAACCAAACACCAGTGCAGCGAGAGACAACAGCATAGTAAATCATCTTACCAGCTTACTAAAAGCAAAGGATTACTGGAAGGTAAGGGCATACTTTACCATTCAGAAGATGATTGGAACATTGCACCCCCAAAATACAAGAGAAAACCATTTCATACTAAGACAAATATATTTGGGAAAAGCCAGAAAAGGCATGGTCCTGGATACAAAAGGAAATATGAAAATAGGTCACCTCCTGTATATTGGAGAGTAAAACAGAATGCAAATACCCCAAAAAGTAGAGAAATGTATAAGAATACTTTTAGTAAACCTATTAGAAGCTATTCTACCATGCCTTATACATATGAGGTTGATGATTTCAACCCTCCAAGATGAAGATCTTTTGGATATACACTTGGAGTAGGAGGCATGACTGCTAACATGCATGGACCCAAACAACGTTGGGTACCTAAAGTTGCTTAATTTGTTTTGTAGGATGTCCGGTACATAGACAATGGATGTTCTAGACACATGATAGGAAATAAAGATTGGTTGAAAGAATTCAATGCTTTTGAAGGACCCAAAGTTACCTTTGGAGGTAACGAAAACCCTGGCAAGATTAAGGGGAATGCATCATGGTGAAAACATGTTGAAGATTCAGAATGTGGACATATGTAAAAGGATTGAGTTTCAATCTTATGAGCATTAGTCAGTTCTGTGACAAAGGCTACAATGTTCACTTCAACAAAGAAGGATGCAAGGTGATTCACAAACAAACCCACACAACTGTACTTGTAGGAAAAAGAGAGGACAACATGTACGTGGTAGATTGGAAGACAACAAAGGCAGAAACTTGTTTGCTTGTCGAGAATAAACAATCACCTAGCTAGATTTGGCACAAAAGACTCAACCATCTGAATTTCAAGACAATCAACAAGTTGTCCAAGAACAAACTTGTGGAAGGCCTACCTGAGATCATGTTCAAGAAAGAGAGTCTTTGTGATGCTTTTAAGAAAGGAAAACAAATCAAAAGCTCATTCAAGTCAAAACCACACCAATCAACAACAAGAATTTTACAACTTCTGCATATGGACTTATTTGGACCAGTCACACCAGTGAGTGTGAGTCGTAAGAAGTACACTCTAGTGGTGGTTGATGACTTCTCCAAATTTACTTGGACCATTTACATGAACAAGAAATGAGAAATACTCAAGAAACTACATGATCTACTCAGAAGACGGCAAAATGAAAATGAGCTAAAGATCATCAAGATCATATCAGACAGAGGAACTGAATTTCTCAATGAAGTAATCTGAACTTTTTATGAAGAAAATGGAGTACTACATCAACTTTCAACAGCAGGGACTCCATAACAAACTAGAGTAGCAGAAAGAAGAAATAGAACCCTAAAGGAGGCTGTAAGAAAAATGATAGCAGAAGCAAGTTTACTAGAGAGATTTTAGGCTGAAGCAGCAAACACTTCATGTTACACTCAAAACAGATCAATCGTCAACAAATTCCATGGCAAACACCATATGAAGTGTGGAATGGGAGAAAACCTAATATATCTCATTTACACATGTTTGGTGCTAAATGTTTTGTGTTGAACATGTGTCAGCTACACACTTTTGATGAAAAAGTTGATGATTCAATTTTCAGGTAGTGTTTGATGAACCAAACACTAGTTGAGAAGAATTACACATAACAGAAGAAGAAGCTGTTCAAAGACAAGTCTATATGGATACAACAATACCAGCCACTATACTAAATCATTCCATTGAAAATCAAGATGATGTACAGGTCATTACACAAGCAGAGTCACCAGCTCAAACTCCTAAAGCTGATGCACAAACAAACACCGTAGAAACACCAAATCAAGCTCCCCTCCAACCTGATTTGAATTGGCTTAGAGATCATACAAAAGAACAAGTCATTGGAGATCATACAAAAGAACAAGTCATTGGAGATGTCCATACAATGTGTAAGAACAAGAAGACAAGGAGCAATTTTCGAAACAAGGCAAGGCTTGGTGGAAAAAGGGATATCGTTAAGGGGAAAGTATGTTAACTTGTTTTCTATCATATAGGTTTTTAAGGTGGAACCAAAGACAATAGATGATGCAATCCAAGATGATCGAATGGAGTGGACGATTGGATTCCGGGGAGTGGACGGGCGTCCGACAATCCAAATGCAAGAAGAACTCAATGAATTTGAAAGAAATTAAGTCTACGTCTAACTAGTTGAAAATCCGGACTTGGCAAATATCATTGGGACAAAATAGGGTGTTCAAGCTATTCAAACAAGATGGATAAACAAGGAGCAATTTGTCGGTTATATTGAAACAAGGCAATTAATTGCATTTATATCGAAAGATGTGCATGTATGATGTTTTATATTTGATGAAAGTCTTTATAAAAAAGAATAGATCTTTAATCTATGTCAAACGAAAGTTGATAGGGATACTACACTTTGTTTATGTTATGACGCGTTAATTTCCGTAAATCGAAAGATAGAAATTAATAGGCGAATCATCTACTAAAAGGCATAGATAGATATGATGAAACATTTGCACTTGGTAGAAAGCGCAATATAATCGGGATGAGAGATTAGTGTTTGTTGGATAGGTGGATCAATACTCGTTTGCCCATATTAAACTTGTCGAGGCTTGAACTGTTTAGTTAGTTTATTTTCTATTGCAAGATTGGAAGCAATCTTAGTTAGACAAAAACTTAGTTCCCGTAAGATCGACCCGGCATTAACCACTAGTACTACGATCCTTATACTTGGGGTTAACCGGATTATAAATTTATTTTGTAGACGGATACTCACAAGCGTAAGGCATAGATTATGATGCACCAAAAAGTAGCAAGATTGGAAGCAATCAGATTGTTCCTGGCTTTTTTGCAGCTCATAAAGATTTCAAAGTCTATCAAATGGTTGTAAAGAGTGCATTCCTAAATGGACTTTTGGAAGAAGACATTTATGTGGAACAACCACCTGGTTTTCAGATCAAAGGAAAAGAATACAAGGTGTACAAACTCAAGAATGCACTATATGGACTCAAACGGCACACAGAGCCTGGTATAGGACACTCTCACAATTTCTGATCGACACTGGATTCAGAAAATGAACCATTGATAAAACACTTATTCAAACTACAAGATGGATCAAGCACCTTATTGGTTCAAATCTATGTGGATGACATCATATTTGGATCACAAGATGAGAAGCTATGTGAAAATTTTGCAAATCTAATGAAAAGCAAATTTCAGATAAGCATGATGGGAGAACTCAACTAATTTCTTGGATTACGAGTGAAACAGAAGAAAGATGGCATTTTCATCAATCAAGCAAAATATACAAAAAGATTAATCAACAAGTATGGTATGGACACCAGTGGAACTTCTGACACACCTATGTGTGCA
Organism: Gentiana straminea; assembly: GCA_036785695.1. Taxonomy (NCBI): domain Eukaryota; kingdom Viridiplantae; phylum Streptophyta; class Magnoliopsida; order Gentianales; family Gentianaceae; genus Gentiana; species Gentiana straminea. The sequence continues at coordinate 1,577,881 of JAVUPR010000019.1, forward strand.
AGAACTATACTTATAATGGATGAAAATGGAAAGGATGTTGATCAAAAACTCTACAGAGGGATCATTGGATCTTTACTCTATCTAACAGCAAGCAGGCCAAATATTGCTTTTGCAGTAGGAGTGTGTGCAAGATTCCAATCACAACCTAAGGAATCTTACCTACTAGCAGCCAAAAGAATTATCAAATATCTGAAGCATACAATCAATGTAGGAATCTACTATCCAAGAGACGGTGAATTCAAATTAATATCATACTCAGATTCAGACTATGCTGGATGCAAAGTGGATAGAAAAAGCACTTCAGGAACTTGTCAGATGCTAGGGAGCAGACTAGTATCATGATTTAGCAAGAAACAAAATTCCATATCAACTTCAACAGCTAAAGTAGAACACATAGCAGTTGGAAGCTGCTGTGCACAAGTATTATAGATAAGAAAATAGCTAAGGGACTATGGAATTGAGGAAAAGAAAATTCCAATTCTCTGTGACAACACAAGTGCAATATCAATTACAAAGAATCTTGTGCTACATTCAAGACCAAGCATATTGATGTAATACATCATTTTATTAGATATCATGTGGAAAAAAGAGATGTTTTATTGGATTATATATCCACTGAGAATCAACTGGTAGATATATTCACAAAGCCACGCAGTCATGAAATATTTTGTAAATTAAGGACTGAATTGCGCATGATTGTATTAGACTATGTACAAGAGCAGCTAACTGGAGTAATCAACTTAGTGACTTCACCAGCTGACTGAACCATTTCCATTTCGGGTGAGCTCACTTGGCAGGTAAAGCATTGGTATCAGAAAAGTCCACTTAACTAATTGTGAGGAACAGTTGTTTTGATTGAAGGAGCTCAGTAAATGTACCAGCTAAGTATCTAGCAAAGTCACTCTGCCGTTCAACTTCATTAGCAGAAAGCACGAGTGTGAAATGAATAAATAATTTGCACATGTAGAAAATCAAGGATTTTGGAGCATTAATTATTGGAGATTATACACATGGATTTTATTTTAATCAGACACAAGGATTAAAATATGGGAGGTTTTTTTGAATTGATGGAATGACGGCAACTCCTCGATACCAGGGATTTATCATTACTTACCTCAATCCACTCTCCCACCACCCTTGTTTACTGTGATTTATCTACACAGAATCACGCCATTACCTCTACTAAATCTTTCCATATTCAAATCCCGTTCACACTCTGATTTGTTTGACTATTTGAGCAACGCTTATACTCTTTCACAAATCTTTACGAGTTCATAGCAAACAAAAACCCTTTTTCCTGAAAATTTCAAAGCTTTCATTCTCAAATTTCTTAGTAATGGCTTCATCTTCCTCCATCAAAAAGTCTGATATTCTGAATAAACAAGTGATTGTCACTGGGTCGTTCTTCAGACCTGAGCATTATCCCTCAAGCACGACGGTTGGCGGACGGGTGTTCCAACTTAGGATTAACGACTTTTCTTAACCCCCCAATCAAAGGACTTTGTTATGCAGGTCATGTTGCCTTCTGGAAAAATGCAAGATTTGAGGATGGACACTCTTCAGACGATGGTGATTCCACTCCTGACAAAATCATCACCAACATAAGAGGAAAGGAATTGATAATCACAACCACAATGATCAATCGCTTCCTTGGGTTGTCATCTGCTGGCTTTGCAAATGCAGCAGACTTAGATGTGGATACTGATGCTTTCTGGTTGGAAATTGGGAAGAATGCCACACCGAATAACAAGAGATTCAACTGCAACCGATCTGATCTCAAAAAGCCTTGCAAGGAGTTTGCTCTTTTAATCATCAAGTGCATACAAGGAAATCTTGGATCTCTGCATGGAATGACAGAAGCAAGAACAAAATTGATGGACGTTATCTATTTTGGCCTAGAATTCAATTGGGCAAGGTACATTTTCCTTAGAATCAATGAACAATTGCAGGCAGAAATTGATGCTGCGGCCCTAGGTGAGAAGAAAGGGTCGGTGAAACCTGGCATTTTCTGGCAGAAAAAGTCTTGGCAAACGGCTAAAGCCACACATCTCAAAGGTGATGTTCACTTATATCAAAGAGGCAATAAAGTTGCAGACCACGGCAAGGCAGAAAAGGAAGCAGCTTGAGAGCAGCAGTTCTGGGTTCAGAAGAAGAACTAGATCTCAAACTAAAGAAGCTCAACTCAGGATTTTGCCCAGCAACGAGGAAGCACCATTGGTGATAAGTGAGGATGAAGAATATCTAGAGGAAGAAGTCAACTCACAATGTGATGAAGTGATTCTTCCTACTCCTAAAGAAGTAGAAGTAGATGAAGAGGATGATGAAGATCATCATAATAAAGATGATGCAGAAGAAGAAGAGAATGAAGATTCCGATGATGATTTGACACTCCAGGATGTTATCCAAAGAAGTATGGCTTATGTTAGAAAACAGATGGGTGGATCAGCTGAGACAACTCCACCAGCTAACACTAGTGGTGAAGACACTTCAAGGAGCATCCCCAACACATAGAGAGGGGGAATAACAGATGATACACCTAGTCCTGGTGCCACTAAGAACCTTGAAGAAGTGGCAGAGGAAGAAGAAGAAGTTTCTGCTGATGTACCAGCACAGACAAATGCTACCACTGACCATCTACGGATCTTTTCATCTGGATATTAACCCCTTATTGTTGTCATGGAGAAGATAGCAAAAAGCAAGGAAAATCTCCCAACTGCACTGAGAGATGCAGGCACCTCATTGACTAAGAAAATTGAGGCTCTACTCAGTCACATTGAGTTGCAAGATGCACTCATTGAGAAGCAAAGAGACCTGCTAACTCAACTAAGTTCATTGGTCCCCCATCATGTGCATACTGAAATAACACATCTGGGAAGTGAAATTGATGCAAGACTTGACCCTATGGTGGATGTGTTGAACACTCATACTCAACAACTGAAGATCATCGATAGTCACATGGATCATACTATCAAGGAACTTGACACAATCATAACAGTGTCTGAAGCCACAAACAAGATTCTGGCAGAGAAGCATGATGCTGCCAAAAAGCGGGAAGGTAGTGGTAAGCTTGAAAGTTTTAAGGGCAAGGTCAAGGCCTGAAAGCTCTAGGCCTTAGAGAAAGAGGTTATAAATAATGTTAATCCAATTTTGCTACCTTTTGAACAACTATATGCCCTTTATGGATGAATAAAACTATTGAGTTTTATTCCTTTTACTATATGAAAAGATTGTACTTATGTTCAGGCTTATGATGGTTTTGGCATCATCAAAAAGGGGGAAATTGTTAGGAACATTTATTGTTTTGATGATGTCCATACTAGCTGTTATAGCAAGCCTGAAATAAGTCTAAGTGAATCAGTAATGCTTGTATAGGTCTTACATAAAGTCTGACTTATTGTATAAGTTCAGTCAGACATGCATTGTACTAGATTGGTTGAATGGCTCAGTAAAATGAAAGACCAGAAGACCAGCCAAGTAAAGATGGCCAGGACCAGCAGAGTAAAATTGAAGACATATGGACAGGCTTACAACCAAGGAAGTCTGTGATGACCTTGGGTAAGTCTAAGATATAAATTACAAGTGATGAAATATGTTCTTTGAATATGGTGTACACTGATCTCACCCAAATCAAGGATCAGTGAAGCATAAAAGTGCATTGGATATCAAGAATCAATGAAGAAAGAAAGAAAGAGTGAAACAACAAAATGGTTAAGTAAATGTTCTGCCGGCTGACTAAAGGTATGACAGTAAAGTGTATCTCAACGGTGAAGTAACTGTCAGACAGCCAAGTAAGTTTAATACTTTTGAAATCTGCAATGTGATTAAATCGAAGATAAAGTAATTAATGCAGAATCAATTAAGACCGGATTATATGATGGACATTTGAAGAAAATCCGGATCACTAAAATTATGGAGAACTAATCAAGGAAGAATCAAGAAATAAATCAATGATTATTCTCCGCATTTAATAGACAACGGACGGAATTTCAAACTCAAGGATATTCAAGGATATAAATAGAAGACATTGACACAAAAGAATAAATAACGATTTTACATCAAGAACAATAAGTGTTGAAACTCTGTCAAATTTCACAAGCCTTCATATTAGATTTACACTGATAAATCCAGAAAAGATCAACTCAGAATCAGAGTTACAAATCAACATCAAGCACTGAGATTGATCAAGCTTTTTGTGAATCTTATTCACAACTGTTTCCAGCAATTGAATCAGATCGTCAGAGAAGGAATTGCAACCTTGTGTGATAGCTGCTAAAGGATTTGATCCTAAGGAGCAGTGTTGAAGACTGAGTCACTGAAGCTTTTGAAGTCAGGGAGTAATAGTCTTGAGATTGTGAAGCTTGTGTAGCCAAGGACAATCCTATTATTGTATTGGTGAAAAACAATGGTGAATTCCTCCAATCATCACAGGAGAAGAGTGGATTAAGGGATTACACCACCCTGAACCAATATAAGCTTTGTGTTATTTACTTTCTGCATTTACATTCAGTATTTTATTTATATGTTTGTGATTGCTTAAGTATTTTGAAAATACGTTTTAGAAGGGTCTTAATATTCCGCTGCACAAAGGCTTTTCATCAGAAAGTTTTTTGTAACTCATGAGGTTTAAAGTTTTAAACTCACAATATAGTCATTCACCCCCTGACTATATTTCACCCTTCTTTGGGACAAACATGACACATGTTTAACACATAAAAGGCACAAGCAACGGCCTCTGCCCAAAATGATTTAGGCAATTACTTAGAATGCATCATAGACCTTACCATGTCCATGACCGTTCTATTTTTCCTCTCTGCCACTCCATTCTACTGAGGAGTATATATGGCCGTCATCTGATGTTTGATTCCTTTATTTTCAAGAAAATCATCACATACAATATACTCAGTTCCTCTGTCTTTTCTCAAAGTTTTAATCTCATATCCATTTTGTTTTTCAATGTATTTTTTAAAACTCTTAAAAATATCACAAGCATCGGATTTATTTCTCAAAAATACACCCATGCATTTCAACTGAAATCATCAATGAAAGATAAAAATACATAACACAAATCCGAATGAATCGGCTGCAATGGTGTACTTTCACTCCAAGCCTTATTTTTTGGAAACGGATCTCTGTGATGTTTTCCCAAAGTACATGACTCACATACTTTGGGAGGAAAGTCAATATCCGGAAATACCAATACTGACTTATTCCAGGCAAGAAACTTTAAACTTCCAAAATTCAAATGTCCGAATCTTAGATTCTATAACCATGTATCATCAAAATTCACAGAAATAAAACAAGGTAAACTGCCACAATTAATTTTCAGCGGTAACAAACGATTATTACTCATGTTTACCTTTGCAATGAGTCCTTTCTTTGGATCACATACTGTGCAGGTTCCTTGATTGAAGACAATGTTATAGACTTTCTATGACAACTGTCCAATGCTCAACAAATTGTGACGTAAACTAGGCACATTGAATACATCAAAAATAGCATTAGAAGAACTATCTTTTAAAGTATAAGAGATTCTCCCTTTTCCAAGAACTGGAACCTCAGAATTATCTCCAAATTTAACATTTGACTATACAGAAGTATCCAAATCAGAGAACAATTCTTTGTTCCCACACATGTGATTACCACAACCTGAATCCGAAATCCAATCATTTTTCTTGTTCTCATTAGTTCCAAAATCTGCCAATAATGAAGTTTCCAGACTATTATCATTATTTTCTGCAACCTTGGCATGGTTTTCATGATTATTCTTGTTACGACAATGATTTTGATAATGCCCGAACTTCTTAGAATTATAACACTGAATTTTCGATTTTTCTTTTTTCGAAAAATCATTACTTTGTCCACTATTACTAGAATCATTATTATTTCTTTGGTAATTGAAATTACCTCTGCCTAAGCCTGGTCCTCGACCACGGGCTCCACCATGAAAATTTGACCATGTTGACTGAACTCAACATGATTCGATGATTCTGCCTTTTGATTTGACACATTTAGTTGTGCCTGCAAAGCTTCCTCAACAATAGAAATAGATTGTTGATCAAGAGAAATTTAATAGGATAATAACTCACATTCCAACTGATCTATAGTCATTTCATCAAGATTTCTGGTCGCTTCAATGACCGTTTTCTTCGTATGAAATTTATGCGTTAATGATCTGAGGATTTTCTGCACTACCTGTGCCTCCGTCAGACTCTCGTCATTCGCGCCCATTTTGTTGGTGATATCTCGTACCTTTGCTATAAAATCACCAACTGACTCAGTTGTTCTCATCAGAGCCAACTCGAACTGCCTCCGCAATTCCTGCAAACGAACCTTTTTAACTTAAACATTACCACGGTTGGCATTTATGAGGATCCTCCACGTCTCTTTTGCTGACTTGGCGTTCATAAATTTGTTATAAACGCTTAACTCGACCGCATTATTGAGATAATGACGAGCCAAACGATCATTCTTTATGTTCTTCTCTAGCGCTTTTATCTGTGCCTCATTTAAATTTGCAGTGGCATCGGGAATGTCGAAACCATTTTCAACGACATCCCATATACCGATAACCTCAAAAAAATCTCTCATTTTTTCCGCTCCATTGATCAAAATTATTTTTACCGTCGAAGGTAAAAACGAGACAAGATTATATAATTCTTTCTCCTCCATAAATATAAGTGATATTTTGAAAAAAGCATTCTCTCACTCATCCTCTCTCGCTCAAAAAAAGGCTCAGACAACACCCGCCTCTTTCACTACTACAAAATATAGATATTAAGACACATATTTAAAGACATTTTGTAAAAAACGTCCCATTAGACGGCTGAAGGGGCGCTCCATTTGATTGTGCGTTTTGCTACAGTGAAGTTTCTTTATTTATTTATTTTATTCGCATTAAAATGCGTTTTGGAAACGCCTTATCAGATTTCCCCTCTTTTTAATTTTTTTCTTACCAAAAAAACAGCGGGGATACGTACCGCGCTTTATTTTCCCAATTTTTCATTTTCCCCAAAGCTTCCATTCATATCTCTTAGCTAGGGCAGCTCATTCGCACAACTCCTTCCGCAAAATCTGAACCCTTCCACAAAAAATCGAAACCAAATCCCTCATTCGCATAAGCAGATCGATTGTGCGAAAACCGAATCTTGCCATGTGAGAATTGGCGGAAAGGGTTGAAATGAAAGGATGTCAGATCTATGAAGCTCGAAGTAGATGATTGAAGCAGTTGTAGAGACGCTGAATCCGATTTCAGCAGCTGCTAGTCCGACATTAAAGCCGTAGTCCCCAGGAGATTTGGAGTCGCCAGAATTTGTATTATACTTTGTTCCTCTGTACTCGGTGAGTCTAATAATTCCCTTTTCTTGGATTTTAACTCAAGATTGGTGGAATGAATATACCTTTTAATCTTCTTGAAACCCATGAGATTTGGAGTCGCCTGACATTATATTATACTTTGTTCCTCTGTACACGGTGAGTCTCTGATAATTCCCTTTTCTTGGATTTTAACTCAACTATTTTAGGTTAAGCTTCAAAGATCACTTTGCTATGTCTTGTTAGGATTGACCGAGTGTGCTAAATGTTTTTCTTTTCATGCTGGTTTTGTGGTGTGATGTCTACACTTTTTTGCTTGCTATGTGGTTCATGAATGTAAAGATTGTTGTAGGGGTGTTTGCCTCTTTGAGATTGGGCACTGTTCTTGAATGCTGATGAGTTGAACTGCTGCAGCAATTATTTCCTTGACAAAATCATTTTATTGCACTTTTTTCCCCTTCCGTTGAACCTAGCTCTATTGGCTTTAGTGGTAGAACATTTATTGGCTTGGAAGGTGGGTGGATTCAGAGTTGTTTGGTTAGTCTTTTTGCTATGAACTGTGTGGTGTTTTGAGCGATATGGCATATCTATGTTCTTTATTGCCTATCCATTTCAGGATATTATGACGACGGGTGAGTACTACTATCAGAGTAACGCAGAAATCACATCTTTATTTAAAATGAAAATGGTCAGTAATTACCTTTCTCATTTCCTACTTGAGTGGATGGACTAGTTGAAGGCATCCCAATTGATGACACAAAAAGAGACATTTGATGATTCCGGTTGTGAGTTGTGATACTGCTGAACCATGATGTTGTTATAAAAGTCTAATTGAAGACATGTATACAATAGCTTATAAAGTTACATTTCTAATTTGCCATTTTAAATTTGTGGCTATACATTATATCTCTTAATTGTGCATGGAATAGACATGTTGAACAAGAAAACTTTTAGATATACATTGTCTTGATATCTATGGCTGTGATTTTGGAAGAGAATCGAATCTTGTTCCTGGATACCATTCTTCTTCATTTCTTTCGTCTTATGGCCCGACAAATAATATGACTGAAAGGTCTATGTGTTGTTGATTGAAATTTGGTGATCATGCAGGTTTCTAAACAATAATGTGGTATAAGGAACGGACCAAAGGCTCTGAATCCGGTGCTAGTAATCGTTCCAAGTAAGTTCATTGCTAAAATTCAGTCATCTAATTATTTTTGTGTTAAATGATGGTTAATTCATTGATATATATTTTTTGCATTTAGACATGTAGTGAATCTTGTGATTAATGTTTATAGTATGCGATGTCAAACTAACAATTGTGGGTGGGTCGTGAATGGCCAATTCTTACCGGATAATGATGTTGGTGAAATGCTGCTAAAACTAGAATCAACCCACCCTTTTGGTACGCTGCTATTTTTCTTTATTTAGATTTACACTCAGGATTTACATTTCGAGTTGCAAAAAGTGCCTAAATGATTGCAGTGTGTGCAAAATGTTTTGGCTAAATATTATTTGCGGGACCAAATGTTGTCACCTGGAAAATTGTGGTAAAATGGTGTGTGACCAAATGTTGTCACCTGGAAAATTGTGGGCAGAAAATGACTTTAGGTCGTCGCAGCTAAAAAGGAATGTGAGAAACGACATATGGTTGGAGAATCGATTCTCGACTCCGACATCCGGAGGAATTCATGCGCCCAAGGTCTCTATCGTCTTCAACAACTGGCAACCTGAATCTCCTAGCACTCTTTACATGTTACTGCCAAGTATGTTTCTTCCTATCCTACATTTTTCCAAAAGTAGTTGTTTGTATATTTGATTATTATATTTTTCTTTTATGATGAACTAACATTTTGAATATTCTTATTATGCTTAGATCACAAATAGTTGGGTGGCAACTTGTAAGAGTTTGAAGAAAGAACAGCTTCCAATTGAGTAAGAAAACAGAAGAACCAGGGAGCAGTGGCATTTATGTAAAAGTAAGCATGGATGGAGCCTCTTTTCTTAGAAATGTTGATTTGAATAGATACAATAGCTTACCCTCAACTCCTCAAAGCTGTGGAGAACATGTTCAAGCTCACAAGAGGTATATATATACACTACATCTGTCTCTAAATAATAGTCATTTTGTAGACTTATTATTAATCTACGGTTAGTCTACGGTTTAAACGTGAATAATTCAGTATTTAGATGTCAATATGTGCACAGCACAAATATTTTCCTCTATTTGTGAAAAAGGATGGAGGCATGGATATAGTGGTATTGCTGGTATGGTGAACTAGTTATATTAATCTTAAATGGGAGAAATTTGTGTTAGTTGAGGTGAACCTTCGTAGTCAAAAAGCTGAACCTTGTATGGTCTGATTCTCAGGTATGCCTTGACACTAGAAATCCAAAAAGCAGAGGAAGTAGAGGGCTTTTAGAAGATTTGGACACGGAGTTCTTTGTTTTGTAAATGCATGTTTTAATTGACTTAAGGTGTAATTTCAACTTTATTCACTTGAGAACAGTTGTATTGGAAGCTTTTATTTAGTTGTTGCTTAGTAGTGGATTGAATGTGCATGGAAAATATATATATATAAGGTATTAATTTTTTTTATATTAAAAATTCCTGATGAGGCGTTTTGGAGCGCCCTAATAAGGTTCTGTTATGACATTTCAAACCGCCTAATTCGGACCCGATAAGGGCGCTTGGACATGCATTAATACCACCTATTAAGGCGTTTTCAAACGCATCATCAGAGCCATGTTAGGGCGTTTTCAAACGCCCTAGGGTTATGTTAGGACGTTTCAAACGCCCTATCAGGGTTGTGTTAGGGCATTTCAAACGCCCCATGAGGGTTGTGTTAAGGCGTTTTTGCCTATTACGACGTCGACAGAAAGGGCGTTCTAGCCAAACGCCCCGAGATTAAAATCGCCCTGATAGATGCTTATATAGGGCGTTTTGAAATGCCCTTAAAGGCCCTTTTTGGTGCTGTGTTTGCAGCCGCCGCCCCTCCGGCGTCCTGCCTGAGGTGGCCTCCTTTCTCTTTTCTTCCTGTAAATATGGGTCTTCGTCTTTCCTTTTGCTTCCCTCCTCCTTATCTCACAGCCGATCTCCATGGTTTCCGGCTAGCTTCTTCGGTGAGCCGCTCTGGTGATTGGTGCTCTCATTTCTTCCGATTTTGGGGCTGAACCATGGCTTTTTCTTCAACCCATCAAGAAGCTTAACCTCCTAGTATCTCTTCTCCACAAGCTCGGCTTGTTTGTGATGGTGGTGGTTAGATTCGCAGTTGTCTTGTTTGGATCTGGAGTGGGTCGTTGGTTTCAGCTTGACATCGCCGGCGGTTAGGTTGCCACGTCCGTTTGATCCGCGTCTCCTCCCGTCAGCCTTTTTCCGGTTGGGAAGGTAAGTCAGGCTTGCGGGCTTTTTCTAATTTGGTGGTGGCTTATGGCGGTGTGTGGGTGGTGCGGCGCTTTTTCCGATGGAGATGTTATGGAAGAAAGTCTTTGTTTTTCTTAGTCTGTTTAAGTTGTTTTTCTTTCATTTTGAGTATTTCGTTTTAGTTCTATGTTTGTTGTTGGTCGAATAATAGATTGCCTAGAGGATTCACGTGTCTGAACGTCTTTTCGAAAAAAATTCTTTCGGTTCAGCACCCTCGACCCGATCTATTATTCGACCTAATCTGTATTGTAATGTGGTTTGTAGTGCGGCTAGGCCGCGTTGTAGTACGTCTTTTGGCCGTATTGTAGTACGGGTTGACCGTGTTATAAATTTACTTATGTTAATAAATGTTTTCGTTTCCAAGGAAAAAAAAAAATATATATATATATATATATAAGTGATATTTTGAAAGGTCTGCCCAATTGATTAGTTGATGTTGACTACTCAAAAACGCAACCGACAGCTAAGCACTTCACTCCATCAATTTATGGCTTTTATTCAATTCAACATGGAAAATGATATGCGCTACTACATGACTTGTGTGCAGTGTAGTAGCCATTACAAACCACTATATGTGTGAATGCCCTTGATTAAAGTGATCAATTATTTTTTGTGGTGGGTCCCAACAGAATATGTGATGTTGATTATGTTATGTAAGATATTGTGGTTGAAAGAGTAGTGGATGTATCACTACTCATTGAACATATAGCACAGGCTGCTATTGGCAATTTGAGCTCTTCCCTGTGCACTATTTACTTTATATGAATGAATCAATAAAGTAATTGATACTTTACAGCTCGACCTTGATTAGTACTCTCCTTCGTTCCGTTCTACTCTTCTTTGCTGGGAAGTATCGGCAGGCGGCAGCACTTTCCTTTTTTTTAAATGGAACGAAAAATGGAAAAACAAAGCAAGCTTGAATTGAATGCAAGCTGCGATTTTTTTCTCTGCAAATTTTGGAAGTAATGGCTCAACCTAGCTCTGATACCAATTGTAGAAACACAACACAATGTTTCAATGAATTCAACATACACAAAGACACTTTGTAATATAGAAAGCTTTGTTGTTAAGCTTGTCAATTTGTTGATACAATAACAATAGTGAAGAAGGCTATTTATAGCCAAATACACACGGTGTAAACACAAACAACTCAACAATTACAACTACACATGTTGTAAAATTTTGTAAACTGATGTACTTGAAAACTTTGGACGGTGCATCCATTGATACAGAAACAAGGCTATACATTTTGAGATTTTGTTCATATCTCTACATAGATGTAAAAAAAGTTTTACAGAATCTGTATTTTACAGTAAAAAATAGAGTAGTTGATGCAGTATTATTTATCCTAATAAAATCTCTAAAATAAATTTCTTAAATGATTTACAGCATCAAGTGCTCTTAGAAGTCAAATTTAGGACGTTCTAGTCTTGAGGCCTCAACGATAACCATTGGACCAATCACTCGTTGAATTAAGACTTTTTTTGCTCGACTTGAAATGTTATATATATTACACTTCGTTAGGTTGGCACGGGTAATTTTTACATGGTGATCGATGTGGAGTCTAGCCATTTGGAGACTCCGTGTAAAAAATTACCCGGTTGGAACATTAATGAGACATTAATTTTAGGGTGGTCCAGGTGTAAGTTTTGGACCACCAAGTCAACACTTTTAAAGGATACATTGGTGAAAAGTTTTTACATTTGGGGATCCATTTTAGAATGTTGAATTCCTATTTATTTGAATGCACCAACTAGGATTTGCACCAGGACCAACATAAAATTTGTGTCATTGAGATTATGTGTAAGAACATCTCCGTCTATAAATGTGTGTGAAAGCACGGACAATATAATAATTTTAGTTAGCGATAAATACCTGTGATAACCAGTGTAATGAGTTGGCTGAGTGAACAAAGTGTAGACTTTGAGAAGGAAAAAGCCTCCCATAGAATGAACCAGGAACTCCAGTTAAAAAACAAGGTCCGAACCCAGAACCCCTATTTTTATTCAATTCTTCCTGAAACTCGGGCAAGGATCTAAAAATAGTGTTGAAATCATTGCTTGGGAGATCATTTAAGTGTATTAGAAACTCCGGTGGTGATTCGTGGCCTAAACTTCGACGTATATTGTCGACCGCCTCCATGAGTAGAGAAACTGCGTATAACGCATTCGGTCCACTTGAACAACCCATGTCTGAAATACATAACGTTTTTGGACATAGTCTGGTATAAACGTCTTTAATGGCTTCTTCCATTATCGGCATAGTATTTGTTATACAGTTCCGCTGTCGAAGCAAATTAAACAAATTTATCATAAATTTTGAACGAAAATGTAATATCTTTAATGACGAAGACGATATATATATATATATATATGTATATACACATGTACACCTGAAGTGACGAGTTTTTTGCATAACTTTCTTCTCCAGTGCCTCCTTTCATATGAAGAGCTCGTGTACCCTCCATCCTTCCCTGCTTCTGCTTCTGCTAAAGTCACTGCAGCAGCTTAATATATACTCATTTAATTATCATCATTATTTTATTCTCGACAAGCATGGGAGTTTACTATTTGGTAAATCTGGGATCATGCAAATATAAGATAAATAATAATCATTGACCAAACTCGAAACAACTCGGCAACTGCGAATGTATTTCTTTTTTTACGGGATTTGCAAATTTAGTGGATCTGAGATTTTCTTTTCCCACTGATACCTAAGCGTGGGGCTATTATATTTTTAGAGAGACCCAATTGATGTTGCTCAAAATTACAATCGGGTAATTGGACGATTCGAGTTAGGAAAATAATACAAGAACAATGGGTTTTGTGTATAAGCTTGGACTGAACTCTTTGAGAGAGTTGCCTACGTATCCAATTCAAGTATTGAAATGGAATCAAGTCCCCCTCGTAGTTCAGGGTGTTCCTTTTATAATTGTAGATCGTGTTGGTAACCTCCTCCATCATGGTGGGGAGTTATCGTCGGTTATCTTGGATATGATCAAGCGTGGGATCTACCCACGTTTATAGACAGTTAAACCGCCACTGGCTTGGTCTTCGTCTTGCTCATCTGATTATTTTGTCCAGGTATACTCCTGCACAGAATGTGGTGGAGTCCTGCTCCGCTGACTATTCTGTACAGGAGCATGCTCTGGTCAGCGTCTTGACCAGTCTGTTTATCTCTATTGTCTAATTTCCATAACGGGCCCGGCCCAACTACGTATAATCCGACCTAATGGGCCTATGTATCATCATAAGTCCCCCCAGACTGGGGTGGACTGCTTTACAGCTGCCCTAGTCTGCGATGGTATAACTTCTGTTATTAATATATCGCGAATCGAGGCCAAGTCACACCCGTTCATTATCATAACTGCGGATTGAACCCTTGCGCCGCTTCCCCTTCTTGTCACATAATATCTCTCTTTCCACACGACTCTTCTATTTCAAACCTTTGGAACCTCACCTCTGCAATTACAAGTAAGTCTCTGTCTTTATGTCATTCTGCTATTTCTTTTGAATCTTTATTTCATTCATGAGTCTGAGAGCCGATACTGCCTCTAGCGATTCTGTAGAAAAATTGTTTCAATCTCCGGAAAAGATTTCGATCGCAGTAGAGAGTGAAGAAGTGAATTCTTCTAACCCCACTCCTTGTCCTGAAACTGTAATAAATATCGATCATCTATCTTCATCGATTGATCTAAACAATACTTTCACTTTTGGGGATAATCCCTTGTGTCTTTTGCCTTCTCACCTTCTTCCTCCTGGGATTTTTACTCCTACTTCAATTGTCCATCAATATCCAGAAGACCATACTGCCTTCTTAAATACTTTGAAAAGAGAAATCAATCGATTTGACAAAACCAAGGCTATAATGGCTTGCCATGGTGTCTCTAGCAAAATGACCAAAACTGAAATGGCCGCCCATCGAAAACTTATAAGATTCGCACTGATCCTTTCGAAGTTGTTCTCCCCAAATCCACTGAGTATGCTTATAATCCTCCAGTGGGTTTTTGTACAGTGTACGCTGATCAGCTTCATAGTGGGTTAAGATTCCCTCTTTCTCCTAGGTATATCGAGGTAATGAAGTATTACAAACTGGGAGTTGGTCAAATACACCCAAACATCGTCAAATTCCTTGTAGGTTTCATGATTTGGTGTCGTCTGAACACTACCCCTTTTTGTGTAAAGTTATTTAGGAATTTTTACCAGTGCAAGTTAACACAGGGTAGTGGGGGGTGGTACCATTTTTGTCGTAGAGCCGGTAAGTTAAGCCATATTATTCCTCTATCCAGTAAGGATAAGACCAAGAAGAAGTGGTCAGAGTGCTTCTTCTTTGTGAAGCACAACACTGAAGCGAACCTTGGTCGCTGGAATACTTCTTCCATGAAGGACAAACTGGAAGATCATATAGATTTAACTCTGGTTAACTATCTTACCAGCAACAAGATTTCTTTGACTTTGAACACTATAAGCTCTGCGTTGGTGGATGCCGCCCAGCTTCTCACTGCGGGTCCTATTGGCTATGTAGAATTCACCAATGAGCAATACCGAAAATGTATGTCTGAATTTACTTTTGCTCTTATTTTTGAATATATCTTGATTATCTTTTATCTTTGTAGTGGCCAATGTGGATGATTTGATTAACATTGACGTTGACGAGGAGGATGAGACAGAACAAATGCCAGAAGATTCTGAACAGACCTTGTCTGTTATTCCTGAAGGTGGTGAGGCTTCTGGCCAGCAAGAAGCTGCGGAGATAAACATTGACTCCCGTAACACTGCGCAGGAAACCATTCCCACTGCAATTAATCCTTCTGAGCAGAACATTCTGAGCACAATTAATCCTGTGGATCTGCCTGTCGAAGAGGATCTCCCCGATGGTCAATCTGCCGGCTTGAATGTTGTGTCTCTAAGGACCATTTCCCAAAGACAGAAGAAAAGGCACAGGTCCACCTCCTCTGGTAGTTCTGCGAGTGATTCCTCCTTTAAATTTGAGGACATGTCTGCTGAAGACTTTGTTGATTTTGTAAGTAGCTTTTTATAGGATTTTTTTCTGTCTTCAAAGATTTGGCCTTCTGCAGTGCTACCACCTGGGCAAGTCATTACACAAGAAGACCTCTAGCATGGCTAGGGACATTGCTGCCCTGCAACAGAAAGTGGTGCACCTGGAAGAGGCTAATGCCAAGGTGACTAGTTTGGAAGAAACCAACCTTGCACTGGTATCTTCAGAGGCTGCTGCTCGCCAGGAGATTGAGCAATTGAAAGCTAAACTTGCCAAAGCTGATGGTTTGTTATTCACTCAAGAGGAGCAATTGAAGCTTAGAGACCAGCAACTGAAGGAAATGCATGAGGAGAATCAACAGCATCTTGCCACAGTGAAGAAAATAAAGAATGATTTTGATGAAACTGTGAGGCAGATGAAAGAAACTCCTGCTCAGAATACCATCCAGAAGGTTGTTGCTGGATATAAAGCTTCTCCTGAGACTTACGAGGAAATCCAAATCATCTTGGCTCCTGCTCTGCGCAGAGGATATACCCTTGGTGTTGATGAAGCTAAACCTGCTGACTTAGTGATTAGCACTCTGCCTAATCACAAGTTATATGATAAGAAAGTTGGCGAAATCTTCACAAAACGGTATGACGAATACAAGAGTGGGGAAGATATTATTCGCAAGTATGCGAAGAAGAAATCTGCACAGCCTTTTGCTCCACAGTCTTCTGCTCCTTCTTCTTCTTGATTTCGTTTTTGAAACTTTGACACATAGTTTTTAGTTTTGCTACAATTTCTGGACTGCCTTTATGTAACTTGTCTTTGATGTATGATATACTCTGGTTAGCCTTTTGAATCGGCTTTTTGTTTTCGTATTTTCCATCTTATAGCTTATTCTCATTGCGCTGCAAAGAAGTTAGGACTATTTATCCTTAACTTCTTTATATTGTTGTCTGCACTGCACAGAAATGCTCCTTTAGTGATCCTCTATGTAAAATTTTGTAGTGGGTCTTCTGTCCAGGACGACCTTGCACTGCAGGTTTGTCATTTAGCTTTTTAATTGAGTCCGCTGCCCAGAATTATCTTGCGCTACAAGTTTAACACTTATGTTTTTCAATTGGGTCTCTACCCAGAATGTTCTTGTTCTTGCAAGTTTGACATTTATGTTTTTAATTGGGTTCTCTGCCCAGAGTGTTCTTGCGCTGCAAGTTCGACACTTAGCTTTTTTAATGGGTCCTTTGCCCAGAGTGTCCTTGCGCTGCAAGTTTGACACTTATATTTTTTAATGGGTCTTCTGCCCAGAGTGTTCTTGCGCTGCAAGTTTGACACTTAGTTTTTTAATGGGTCTTCTGCCCAGAGTGTCCTTACGCTGCAAGTTTGACACTTAGCTTTTATAATGGGTCCTTTGCCCAGAGTGTCCTTGCGCTGCAAGTTTGACACTTATATTTTTTAATGGGTCTTCTGCCCAGAGTGTTCTTGCACAACAAGTTTGGCACTTAATTTTTTTAATGGGTCTTCTGCCCAGAGTGTTCCTGCGCTGTAAGTTAAATGTTTGATTTCCAGGCATTTTGCCTTTTGTTTTCATGTTTGAACACCAGTTAAAATATTCACATATATAATCACAAAAGTAAAAAAGGATAATTATTCAAGGTAACATTACTCAAGAAAATAAACTTTTTCAAGGAAAAAATTTCCTGAGATGAATAGCATTCCAGCTTCTAGGAATGGTTTTTCCGGAGGCATTAGCTAGTTGATAAGATCCCTTTCCATGTACTTTAATAATTTTATAAGGACCTTCCCAATTTGGGTCTAGCTTTCCAGTGGGACCTTGCTTGCTAGCATCATTTTGCCTCAGAACTAAATCGCCTTCTTTAAAATACGTACCTCTAACCCTGGAGTTGTAGTACTGAGCAATCCTCTGCTTGTATTTGGCCATCTGTATCAATGCTATGTCCCTTATGTGTTCCAACTCATCCTTGATGTGCAGCATATCTACCTCTTGTGTTTCTGGACAGTATAATTCCATCCTGGGAGATTTATGTCCTATCTCTGCTGGTATCACTGCTTCGCATCCGTATGCCAAGGAGTATGGAGTTTCCTGTGTAGCAGCATTCGGGGTAGTCCTGTACGCCAATAAGATATTTGGAAGATGATCCACCCAGTGAGATCCTTCTTGCTCTAAACGTTTCTTCGAGTCGTGCTTTATTTGCCTGTTGGTTTGCTCAACCTGTCCATTGGTTTGGGGATGTGCTACTGAAGTGAAATGTTGAGAGATTCCTAGGTTTGTGCACCAGGCCTGCACTCCTTGATCTTCAAATTGCGTGCCATTATCTGAGATGAGGATCTTAGGAATGCCATATCTGCACAGAAGGTTTCTCCACAGGAATTTCTGTATTTGGTTGGCTGTGATGGTTGTCAACGGTTCTGCTTCCACCCATTTGGTGAAGTAATCTACTGCCACTACAAGAAATTTGAAATTTCCTGGTGCTCTAGGTAATGGACCCACAAGATCTACTCCCCATTGATCAAAAGGCCATGGCAATACAATTGGTATCATCTCTTGTACAGGTCTGTGTGACAAATTGCCATGCACCTGGCATGTCTTGCAAGTTTTGACTAGTTTCTCTGCATCTTCTTGCATTTCTGGCCAGTAATATCCAAAGAGCTTACATTTCTTGGCCAGAGCTCTTGCTCCCAAGTGATTTCCACAAATCCCAGGGTGGAATTCTCTCAGCACATAATCACCTTCATCTGGAGTGACGCATTTCAACCAGGGTGCTGCATAGGATTTTCTAGACAGAACTTCGTTGAACAGAGCATATCTGGCTGAGAGCCTTATCAGTTTTCTAGCGCGTACTTTATCTTCAGGAAGCCTTCCATCTCTCAGATACATCACAATGGGATCCATCCAAGTTTCTACCTGTGTGATCGGTTGTACTTCAATCTCATCACAGCTCTTTCGTTTCAACTGCTCAATTAACACCTTTTTGTTGGATAGGAAATTCGACCCCAACTTAGACAATGCATCTGCTCTGGTGTTTTGGGCCCTGGTTATCTGTTCTACTTCTACCATCAAAAAGTTTTGTAGTTTCCTTTGCGCAGCCGCTAGGTATTTCTTCATAGGGCCTTCTTTTGCCTCGTATTCTCCTTTGATATGATTTGTTACAAGCTGTGAGTCCGTGTACACTTTCAGATTTTGCACACCTAACTTCTGTGCTAGGTTTAAACCATTTATCAAAGCTTCGTATTCTGCTTCATTGTTAGTAGCTTGAAATTGAAAATGAAGAGCATAAGGGAATTCTTCACCTTTTGGGCTAATGAGTAGGAGACCTGCTCCTGCTCCCTCTTTATTTGAAGCTCCATCTACATACAGTTACCACTGCTCAGCTTTTTTCTGCTCAGCCTTTTGCTCTACAGCCAAAGCTTTTTCTTCTGCTAAGAAATCGGCTAATGCTTGAGCTTTAATTGCTGTTCTTGGCTTGTATTCGATGTCAAACCCTGCTAATTCGACTACCCACTTTGCCGATCTCCCAGACTTGTCTGGTTTATCCAAAATCTGCTTTAAGGGTTGATTTGTCAACACAATCACTGGATGACTTTGGAAGTATGGTTTTAGTTTCCTTGTGGTATGTACTAGGGCTAAAACCAATTTTTCCACCTCAAAATATCCGATCTCAGGCCCCTGCAGGGCTTTGCTTACAAAATATACAGGCCTTTGTAACATGCCATGTTGTTTTACCAACACATCACTTACATCTTCGTTGCAAAAAGACAAGTATAGAAATAGTACCTCACCTTCCTGAGGAGGAGTTAAAGTTGGTAGGTGACTGATATGATCCTTTAGATCCTGAAAAGCCTGTTTACATTCTTCAGTCCACTCAAATGGGCTGGCCTTCCTGAGAATTTTGAAAAATTGCAATGACTTCTGTGCAGATTTTGACAGGAAGCGGTTTAGCGCTGCTAATCTCCCTATCAGCCGTTGGACTTCTTTAATATTCCTCGGTTCGGGCATTGTTTTTGCCTCCAATTTATCAGGGTTGGCCCTGACACCTTTTTAGATATCATATAACCAAGGAATTTGCCTGATCTTACTCCAAAAGTGCATTTTTTGGGGTTCAACTTCATCTTTGTTTGTCTTAATACTTGACAAACTTCTTCTACATCTTTCAAATATTGGTCAAGAGTCCTGCTCTTGATCAATAGATCATCCACATATACTTCCATGGATTTGCCAATCTGTTGTTTGAAAATGGTGTTGACTTCCCTGTGGTAGGTAGCCCCTGCATTCTTTAATCCGAAAGGCATAGACACATAGTAGTAGGAACCAAATTCAGTAATAAAAGCAGTTTTTATAGCATCTACCGGGTCCATCATAATCTGATGATATACCTTATAAGCATCTAAGAAAGCAAAGATTTCATAACCAACTGTAGAATCTACTAGCCTGTCAATTTTAAGGGAAGTATAACTATCTTTAGGACAAGCTTTGTTCAGATCTGTAAAATCCACACACATTCTCCAACTGCCATCTGGCTTCTTGACTAGCACCAGGTTTGCTAGCCACTCTGGATAGATAACTTCTAATCATGTTGGCCTGCAACGGTTTCTTCACTTCCTGCTGGACAGCCTGTATCCTTTCTGGGGCGAATGATCTCTTCTTTTGCTTCACAGGTTTTCTTGTTGGGTCGATGTTGAGCTTGTGGACAGCAACTCTGTTGACAGTCCAGGCATATCACTTGCTTTCCATGCAAACACATCTTTGTAGTCTTTCAAAATCCTGACCAGCATCTGCTTCCGTTCAACAGTTATCCATGATCCTACGCTGACCGTGGATTCAGGGTCCAGTTCATCCAGCATTACTGACTCTACGGGGTCATTAGACTGCCAACTTTTCTCTTTCTCTGGAATGAGATCTTCCATTGTTACCTGCTGCACTTTCATTTTTCCACTGATTGTGGCTGTGTAGCAGTTCTTGGTAGCGTCTACATCCCCTTTAACGGTAGCTTCTCCTTCAAATGTTGGGAATTTCATACTATTATGCGCCGGTGATACCACTGCCTTGAGATCAATCAACGCTGGTCTTCCCAAAATCACATTATATGCCGATGAAGCTTTTACTACCACATAATTGACCATCAGAATCCTGCTCTGTGGTCCTTTTTCCGAAAGTCGTCAATAAGTTCAACATACCCACAGGATGGATGGGAGGTCCGGTAAATCCAAAAAGAGGAGTTGACACAGGAGTCAACTCCGAGTCTGTTAACTTCATTGCCTGGAATGCGCTGTAATACAGCACGTTTACTGCGTTGCCTGTGTCTACGCCGATTCTTCTGACCAGGTTTTTCTGAATAACCGCTTCTATTACCAGTCCTTCGTTGCTCACGATGGCTGGTAGTGCATCTCTTGGGCCGTACTGAACGGTTCCCATCAACTTTTGTTTCTTTGCTTTTCCGTCTTTTTCTATGCTGCCACCTTTTTCTTGCTGGGCAGCCTTATTAACCCCTCCTGGCCCTCCAACAATCGTGTTCACTGTGTTGATTGGGGCATGTTGGTCCCTTGAAAAGGCTTTAGTTAAGTTTAGAGGGGGGGGGTGAATAAACTTAACACTTAAAACTTTGGAGTTAACAAATTTCGCAACTTCGGCACTGTCGATACTTCGATAGTCCGTCGAGACCTCGCAGCCCGCCGATAAACGTAGTCTACCGATAGTTCGCCTTTCTTTGAATTTGTGCAGCGGAATAATATCAAAATTAAGCCTTGTTACTTGTTGTTAAATATGTTACCAAGTATTAGATACTCGTAGTGTTTGTGTGTGATTTCGGTTGCTAGATTCAAGCGGGTTGATATGGATAATGACTAAGTGCGAGAAAGTAAATGTAGTAAGTAAGTAGAGAGATTTTATAGTGGTTCCGGGTGATGTAATCCCGTCGTCCACTCTTCTCCCGTGATGTTGGAGGAAATTCACTAGTGATCTTTGAGTTAGCCGTTACAAAGAGTCCTAGGTTGCTTGTCCTTCACCAATAACTATGGCTTCACAACCGAAAAGCGGGAACGGGTAGGATTGCCGCTCCCGAGTCTTCCACTTCGGTCCTTGAAGGGTAGGATTGCCTCTTCACCGCCTTCACCACAAGCCAACGAGTCTTTCACACCCAACCGATGCTTCACTTGTCTTCGAGATTCTTTATAAGATAAGAAGTGAATCAAATAAATGATTCGGTTGCGGCGGCTTGATTAGGATGATGTAATCAAGCGGCTTGCGGTCTTCAAGTGTGTATGCTTGATGCGGCTTGAACACGTAAAGCACTTGAAGAAAATAACTAGATCGCGGCCTTAAGCTCGGTAAGTTCAAGCGGGGTGTTATTCGGCTCGGTATTATCACTTGAAGTTTATTCCAAAATTCATCATCATCTTCTTGAGTTGAAAGTCCTCTATTTATAGGTAAGAGTGCATGTGAGTTGAATTTTAAAATTCAAATGTGACCGTTCCTTGTATTTGTCCCATCCGCACCGCATTCTCGTCACTATTCATAGGATCGACACTTTCGTCGGATTACTTTTTGACGGTGCGGTCCGTCCACCCCTTTGACTTGTATCCAATGGATAAAAATATGAATCATCCCAACGTCTTTTTAATCTCGGCCTTTGATTTGCTTGATAAGTCGAGGTAGTTGGTCGTTCTTATCCATGTAACTTTCCAATAATCTTGAATTAATCGAGGTATATATCACAGGTTCATTAGTCCGTCGTAAAACCAATCGTCCGTCGAACATCATATTTTTGTCCGTAAAATATAATGCGGTGATTTCTTTTATCCAACTTTTATTTGTGAAGTTAGATTACATCATTTTAAATATAACCAAGTTCCAAACATCATCCAACTTGTGGAACTTAGACCTTCTACACAAGGCATATGTAATCGGTTTAGGTCATCACGGACTTGCCTATAATCCGATTCCATATCCTTGACTTTAATTACTAAGTTTGATCCCTTAGCCTTCATTAACCGAGTTTGAACCCTCGGCCCTTCGTCTTCGGTCTTCGCAGGTTCCGGACCGCCCATCGACCTATCTACCCTATCGACGAGACCTAGACCGTCGTCGATAAAAATCGGCAGCCTTTTACGATGCTTGTTTGATCAAACCTATTTATGAATCAAACTCTAATAAACCTATACATTTTATCTAGACATCTTTTTGCCTTTGCACTATAATGACTAGTGTGGCACTCATCATCAAAACTAAGAAATAAGTCTAACAATTTCCCCCTTTTTGGTGATGATGCCACTACCCTCACCTAATCGGCAAAGCAAAAAGATAAAAACACAAACAGAACAAATTCATCAATTCTCATTATAAATATTTGTTCACGGTTATTACAACTAGATACAAACAAAGATAAACAAAGTGAAAAGTAGCCGATCTATTGTCTCTTCTCTCTTTCTTGTCTAGCCTTCTCGCTTGCTCTTGATAAGCTCTGATTTCTTCTATCATTTCAATCATCCATTCATTCTCAATTAGTGTGAAATCAATATAGTGATTGACTTGTTTCCACCAATTCCATGCTTCAGGCAGGACAAGATTGATCTGATTTACCCTGAAACCAAACCTCATATACAAACTCCTTAAATTCATTCGGTGAATCTTTTGCTTTTGTAATTGGCAAGCACCTTTTCACCTTTGCTACTTCTTCTTCCTCTTGAATTTGCTCTTAAAGCTCTAATCCTTGCCTCCCAAAACTTCAAACTCAAGAAGGAGTTAAGACCTTCATGAAATCCCATGTCACGATAGGGTCTCCTTCGTTATGGAACTCTTTCTTGTACCGTGATAGGAGATCATCGGTGAGTTGCACTCGCAGTGCGGGTTGCCTAAAGGCATTTGTATCATCGGTCCATCTCTTCGTGCAAAGAGTCTAGCGGACCCTCCTTTGCGGTACTCGATTGGCCCTCTTCCCCTTAGTGACATCATCAACAAAACGTGAGATGAGGCCATGAATAGCTTCCGTGATACTATCACTCGTGTAATTGACCTGCCATAGTACCAGTTCTAGTATCAAGTGAAGTAATCCTAGATTGCAGAGTCTCTTCCAGTCTGTTGATCCTCTCAGTAAATTTGGGATCAGGTACAGCAGGTTGTTGTGCAGCAGCAGGCTCAGCAGCTTCAGCAAGCTTGTCAAGTTTTTGATGAATGGATGTAAATTGATCTTTCAAAAACTTGTCCTTCAAGTGTGTTCCCTTGCTTGATATATCTCACATCACATATCATATCATTTAAAGCATTTTGAGTGGAAGCAAAGTTTGAAGCAAATTTGTATCGCAGATTGTCCGTTTTCATTTATCGAGCCATCGTTCTTCAAATTTTCTTTCTTGTCCGTCCGTTGAGTTCTTAAGCGTTGCATATCATTTCTTACGGTCCTCAACTCATTTAGTACTTCAAGCGGCACTCCACCGGCCATTCTACTATTAGTAGATCCATCAGCAGGCTCCTCAACTCTGTATTGTGCCTGTTGACTGCTGATGATCATTGCTCTACTCATATCTCTCCCAGCAGGGGGAGGTCCTTCCTCAACCATTGCATCAAGAACATCTTCAAGGATAGGATCTTGTGCAGGTTCCTCAGCAACTTCTTCTTGTCCAAAAATTTGAAATTCTTCATCACTGTAGTCATAATCCAGCAGTTGTTCTTCTTGATTAACACTAGCTGCCTGCTGATTATCCTTCCCTACAGTGGTCTTGACCCCGAAGGCTCCACTACGGCGGCCTCAATAACAACGGGGGTTTCCTCCAAACCCAAAGTTTGTTCCAACCCGTGTCCAGTGTTTGTTTGAGACTCGCCACTCGTACCTCCTGTTCCAACCTTTGTCCGAGTCTTGTTTGTACCCCAAAGCAACTCCGTACCTCCTGTTCAATTTCCCGTGGATTAAAGAAATTAGTATTATCCACTTGAAAACCTTCGCATGACCAATCTTGTGCGGGATGATGGCGATTTTAGTAAGAGTGCCTTCAATGTCAAATCCATCTTGATATTCAATGGATTCCTCGAACTAGCACTTGGTTCACTAAAGTCACCGACTTTTTCTTGATCCAAATCAACAATCTGTTCATCTTCAAAGTTGTCCGGCGAGACTTTACAACATGAAATGCAAGCGATTCATCAACTAGCCTACCATCACTCAATGTAATTCCCTCATTGATCAATGCTTCTAGATCATCCATGGTGAGATCTTGTAGATCCTCATCCATTTCTTCGATCTCCGCCGGCCCTCGGCGGACTTACCAATACTCGTGGATCGTTGTGCGGGTGGATCATTTATCAAAGCGGTCCCACTAGGTTCTCACGGTCCCGAGGGGAAATCTCCCTCGAGTCGGATGATGAGGAAGAATCATCATCACCATCTCTTGGATCTCTCGAACTTGATACCCTCCTCCTTCGTTGATCATCAAACGGATCCATCGATCTTGATTGCGGCAAGGTTGTATCAATCGATCCAAAGCAAGTTTTCCACTCCTAACTTGTCAAAAACCCATTCTTCAAAATCTGTCATTGGTTGAGCAATTTGGTTTTTGTCTTTTGTAGAACCCAAACTTCCACCGGAAGTAATCGACAATTTCTTTGAAGTTTGGGATCCACAAACTCTTCGAGTTTTCTTGCTCTTTTTCACATGCCTTTCAAATGGCATAAAAGAACTCCCGGGAGCGAGCTCCGGTAGCTTGTTGACCTCCAAAGGTTCCAACAAGCGGATTCATGGTATCTTCTACGGATGTTAGAAAGTCAACCAGTTCGTGATTGTACATTTGTACCTACTACTTCCATCCGTATCACACTTGGTTCCCCGACTTACATGCTCATCGGCGGGGTTAGCAAAGCAGATCGCTCTTCCCCCGAACTATTGCCACATTTGCGGGGTCTTCAACCAAGTCTCCAATCACCTCTTCAACCACCACAAGCGGAGTTCGGGTTCGGTGGTTTGTCGTGGTTCTTTAGTGGATACTACGGCGGGCTCGGGGTCGGTAGGCGCCGTACATCCTCTACAGATTGCTCAAAAATAACCTGTTCAGCATCAGTAGACTTGGTAACTTCTTCATTTGAGGAATCACTGATAACAACTGGTGGAATAACAGTTAAGGGCTCAGCCTCAACAGCCTCTTCTTCTTCTACTGACACCTCTTCTTGGACTTTTTGTTTTTCCAAGATTTCAGTAATCTTTCTAACATCAGCACTTTTTCTCTTTCCAGCAGTTTTCTTTGATGCAGCAGGTTTGATGGATATCTTCTTAGTTTGCTGAACCTCGCTCACCACCAAGCATCACCGTCATCTCCATCATCATTATCACCGGCATGCTCTCAAAGCAACCTCTTCATCATCATCAAGTCCGGGAATTGCATAATCAATCTCCTTTTTGTATACGGACCGATTTATGGCAACCGGTTCAAGATCGGGAACCTCCGGATGATTCGACGGGGTCCGAATCATCAAACCTAAGGGTAAGGCCTTGGATTTCCTTTTCCCTATTTTCTCCTCCTTGGCAACTTTCTTCATATAATGAATAAAGTAACCACCCGATCAAATCTCATGCTCCTGAGATGATGATCATTAACTCTATCTTAGGCCCGGATAGAGTATCCATACTTGCCAACCAATCCAAGTATGTTCTTGGCAATAAGTTTGCTCGCCAGATCGTATTCATTCCCAATGTGTCCGCAATTGATGCCGAGAACGATTTGGTGGTTTGATTTGTCTTGATTTGATCTACAAACGCCAACTTGTCCAATCCCATTGCTTCGGGATTCACCGGACCATTTTCCACTTCTTCAAATCCAAACACTTCCCTCAAACAGACCTGGGGAGATAACAAGCTCCTCAAAGCATTCACAGTTGAATTGAATGCTTCGGTTCCTTCTTCCACCACCATGTTCTTCCGTAAATCAACAACATTGGTGTATGAAATTGTGTCTAATCGATATTGAGCTTGTTCTCCAAGCCTCGCAAACCTCCTTATTCTTCGACCTATATTAATGGCCAACTCTGTTTGGTTTGCATCAACTACATAGCCTCTAACACTTTGGCTAGATTCGATTTGAACTTCAACCTTTTCCGCCATTGAAATAAGAAAAAGATGAAGAAAGATTGCTCTCAAATCTCGTGTTCACACGTTGTAGATTTTGCAGAGATAAAGCGAAATTGCAAGTGGAGAAATCGACGTATAACGATCGATTTTATAGGCGTGAGTAGTTGAAACTGTCATATAGCACGTACATTGAGGTAACCACGATTAAATTTGATTAGGTGTTGTCTTGACACGTGGCCCATTACTCCACCATAACGTTTGTAACCGTTGGATGGTTTGACTGTGGTAATAATGGATAAAATAAATATCCCGCCAATATGCTTTTTGACTTTAATTATTTTGATCGAGTAACGTTCCCTCCAAACAGGTAATCCTCGGCGGGATGGGCTCAAAGGTGTCGATAAGTAGACTTCGGCGGCCTGGCGACAAAAGTACTCGCCGAACCTTGTTTTCTTCTTGTTTTGTTCAATTGATAATACAATATGAGGTTTAATACCAATGACCGATCCGTCAAGTGAGCTCACCCAAAATGACAAAGACCAATCCCCTTGGCAACCTCATTTGCTCAATTGTCCAAACATAAGTACATGGAATTGTTGATACCAATGACTAATCGCTAAGTGAGCTCACCCAACATAGCAAAGACTAATCCCCTTGGTGAATTCCAAGTACACTCGAATATCGGTCAATCTTTATGATTCCAAGTTCGGTCCTTAGTTTAGCAAATCTTTCACTTGTCAAGAGGTTTAGTGAAAATATCGGCAAGTTGATCTTCGGTAGGAATGTATAGAACCACTACATCTTTCTTTTCAACATGATCTCTTATAAAATGATGTCTCACATCAATGTGCTTGGTTCTTGAATGCAAAACGGGATTTTACGTGATTGCAATTGCACTTGTGTTGTCACACATGATTGGAATTTCCCTTTCTTCAATTCCATAATCCCTTAATTGTTGTCTTAGCCATAGTACTTGTGCACGGCGGCTTCCAGCGAAGCAATGTATTCGGCTTCGGCGAGTGGAAGTTGAAATAGAATTCTGTTTCTTGCTAAACCGGGAGACCGATCTATTTCCCATTAGCGACGGGTTCCGAGGTGCTTTTTCTATCAATCTTGCATCCAAGCATAATCGAATCCGAGTAGGATATTACTTTGAAGCTTCCTTCCTTGGAATACCATATCCCTACACTTAAGGTCTCTTTAAGATACTTGAGAATTCTCTTAACCGCACCTAAATGACTTTCTTTAGGTTTAGCGAAATCTTGCACAAACACCTACAAAGCAAAGGATATATCGTCCGTCGGCGCAAAGTGAGATACGACGAGACTCCCTATCATCCTTTCGTATAAAGTCGATCAACATCTTTGCCTTCTTTATCTTCATCTAATCTCATGTTTGTACTCATAGGAGTTGAATTCTTAGTCTTGTTTTCCATACCAAATTTCTTCAAACAACTCTTTGGTATATTTGGTTTGATGAATGAAGATTCCATCCTTTATCTGTTTAACTTGCAATCCCAAGAAGTAATTCATTTCTCCCATCATACTCATTTGGAATTTGCTCTTCATTAGATTTGCAAACTTTTCACAAAGTAACTCATTCTCGAGCCAAAAATTATGTCATCTACATAAATTTGTACCGAGCAGTCTTGTCCCCTTCACCGATTCGAAAAGTGTCTTGTCAATGGTGCCTTTAGTGAAACCATTGTCTACCAAGAATTGAGATAGAGTCTCATACCATGCTCTTGGTGCTTGTTTCAATCCATAAAGTGCTTTGTTGAGTCCGTACACTTTATCTTCTTGATCTTTAACTTCAAATCCAGGAGGTTCTTGAACATACACTTCCTCCTCTAGGATCCCATTCAAAAATGCACTCTTGACATCCATTTGATATACTTTGAAGTTCTTATATGCAGCATGTGCTAGGAATAATCGATAGCTTCCAATCTTGCAACGGGTGCATAAGTTTCATCAAAATCTATTCCTTCGCTTGAGAATAGCCTTTTGCAACTAGTCCGGCCTTATTTCTTACAATGGTACCACGATTCATCAAGTTTATTTCGTATACCCACTTAGTACCAATGATATTTGCATGACTTGGCCTTTCAACTAGTGTCCAAACTTGATTTCTTTCAAATTCATTTAATTCTTCTTGCATAGCAATTATCCAATCTGGATCTGAAATTGCTTCTTCAACAACTTTAGGTTCCATTTGAGATAGAAAATAGGTAAACATAGCTTCCGGTTGTCTTCTAGTCCTCACACCTTGCTTGTACATTGCCAATTACTTGTTCGGCGGGGTGATTCCTTAACCATTGTGGATTTTGGTTATTTTGATTTTCGGGAATATCATCTTCGGTAGGGTCTGCTTTGTAGTTTCTTCTACGGGGGTCGCGAGATCCTTGAATAGCTTCGGTTGTTGCATCGGTAATATTGTCGGCGGGGTGTTCGGCGGGGGCGGTATCGAAATTTTTAAGTCATTGAATCTTTCCAAAACTTCCACACAAACTGGATCGGTGACTTGTTGATTCTTAGCGAGGTTCATGAACTTCATCTTCCATTCCGGTAAACTTAGGTTCATCAAACACAACATGGATTGTTTCTTCATGTTTTAGTGACCTCTTGTTCGGTACCACTCGAATGCTCTGGCGATCGAAGAATATCCCAAGAATATGCCTTCATCGATTTAGGTTGGAATGTTTTCAAATGAACTTTGTGATTTAGAATAAAACATTTGCTTCCAAATGGGTGAAAATAGGATATATTAGGTATCCTTCCATTCCGGATCTCATAAGGTGTCTTCAAGCGGCTTCTTGTTTACCGATGTTCTATTTTGTGTATAGCATGTCTTGTATTTCTTGCTTGACCCAATATCTTTCGGGTAGCAATGCTTCACAAATCATTGTTCTTCTGCTTCCTTTAATGTCCTGTTTCTTCTTTCAAAGCAACCCCATTTTTTGAGGTGTACCAAGACAGCATCAAGTTGATGTAGTACACCATTACGTTCACAATATTCTCTTATAACTTTGTTGAGAAATTCGGTACACGATCGATCTTATCTTTATGACTGTTAAAATTTTCTCATTTTGCAATCTCTTCAAAAGATTAGGCATGCTTTGGAGTGTCTCACTTTTCTTGTTCATAAATATCACCCGGGTGTATCTAGAAAAATCATCCACAACTACTAAGGTGTATTTCTTTCTGTTACACTTGTTGGAGTTATTGGTCCAAAAAGATCCATATGCATAAGCTCCAACACTCTGTTAGTTGATTGTTTAGTCTTTGACTTGAAACTTGACTTTATCTGTTTACCTTGCTGACAAGCATCACATATAGCATCCTTCTTGAATGTGATCTCAGGTAAACCAATCACTAATTTCTTTTTCACCAACCGATTAATATCATCAAAATTCAAGTGATTTAACTTCTTGTGCCATAGCCAATTGAGTTCGGATTTGGTATGCACAATCGAGCGAGTTTCGGGGCTGAGTAGACCAATCCACAACATACATGTTCTGTTGCCTTCTACCAAAGACAAGTACAACTTGATCACCTCTCTCACTAATGACAATACAATTGTTTTTGTCAAAAGTGACCTTGTATCCCATATCACGTAATTGTCCAAAGTGCTCGGCAAGTTGTAGTCCGGTCCCTCCACATATGCCACATTCTTGATTGTAAGTCCATTTCTGATAAGTGTGCCATATCCTCTTGTATATCCAGGTGTATTTTTGTTGCCAAAATTCACCCTTGGACCATCTTTTGCCACAAAGTTTGATATACAGTGCTTATTCTTTGTCATGTGTCTGGAACATCCACCTTTGTCAAAGTACCAGACACCCTACAAAACAAAGTTAATGCATTTTAGGTACCCAAACCTGTTTGGGTCCATAGTGGTCAGTGGCAAGCATGACCCTTGGTATGTTTCCATAAGGTCTTCTCCTAAATGTGTCATACTTTGGTTCATACTTTGGTTCATACATGTATTCCACACATCCATAAGTTCTAACAGTAGGTTGTGTAGGAACCACATATGTTTTACGGCCTTTTGGTACATAATCTTGTTTGAAATGATTCTTGTTATTAGAAACATTTGCATAACCATAGTGTGTCTTTGTCTATTAGGAACGACCTGTAATATGGAGTCTGCCGAGGTCTTGTGTAAGTCCTCGTCGATTCCATTGCCTAGGTTTTACCCTAGTAGTATGGTTATCTTGTTGTTTCTAGCATTAGATGCGGGAATATTCCAATCATTATCGGCGGGGAACGTCTACCTTTCCCCCTGAGATAAGTATCCCTTGAATGATCAACATTTGTGGATTTAGGATTCTTATTCTTGGAATATCTCTGTTTCTTTCCCTTCTGTGGTCCAGCAGACTTGGTAGCAGGTCTGCTATCAGCAGGCTTAGAAGGCACGGCGATCCTATTTTTGGATTTATTCATTTTACTAGGAGCCGTTGACTTCGAAACTCCCGATTTTGCTTCCTTGAGGCATTCTCATTGGGTTTTCTTGCTTCGGCGGCCTTGCGGGAGATGGATCTAGTGCGGGCACAAACTTAGGACCAAATCGGTACTAGGTTCGGTAACCTTACCGGATCCACTCTTGTTAGATTCGAGTTCCAAATCCAAGCCCAGTTCTATCTCCATAAGCCTTTCCCCGATTTGTATGCGTATTGGAACAAGATGGTTCGGCAGATTCGAGGTCGTGGATGTTCGAAGAGCTTATCGATTCTCGTTCAACTTCTTTTTCCTTACCATTGAGAACCCTTAATTCGGCTTTCAATCTTCCAACTTCTAACTCAAGAGCTTCTTTTTTCGGCCTTCACAACCTCATAACCAGATTGTATTATCCTCGGTTGATTAAGGATGGCATCCAAAGTCTCATTGTTGTCGAATTTCTAGGATTTGAACCACGGGTTGATTCACAATCACTTCCGGCGGGAGTGTTTATAGATACGGTGTTGTATACCTCCTCGTTTCATCCATATTAGCCATCAAAGCATAATCCTCCATATCGGCAACCGGTCTTTGTGTCATCCGATTCATTTCCTTTTTCGATTCCACTTCATATCCCGATTCATCATCTTCGGCAACCATAGCCTTCTTGCCATGTCTTCTTTGTTGACTCTTGGTCTTCGTAGGTACGGACAATCGAGTCTAAAATGTCCGGGCTTTTTTACGGTTGAAGCAAAGATAATCGGGTTCCTTGCCTTGTTTCAACTCGGGACAATCGGTACGAAGTGTCCCGGTTTCTTGCAATGAAAGCATAGATAGTCATTATCTTTCTTTGGTTCTTCTTTCCTTCTTTCGGTAGGCCTCTTTGTGAAATTTCTTGTAGGGGCCTTTCCGGTCTTCATCATTCGATTTTCTTGCTCGGTAGGGCAATTTGCTCTTGCATTTCATCTAGCATATCATCCTGTCCTCCCGATGTTTCTTCATGATGTGAAGCGACCAATGCGGTGGTTTTTGGCTCTTCCTTTTCGTTTCGAGCACCGACTTCTTGCTAAATTCATAGGCCTTAAGATCGAGAGAACAATTTGAAGGTATCTTCTTCATGCAACTTTCTCATTTCTTCAATTGCGGTCACCTTCATTTTCCAAACATCTCTTGCAGGTAAAGCTTCCAAGATTTTGGTGTTTACTTCCTCTTTTGAATAACTTACACTCGGTAGGGTAAGTTCATCCGATATAGCATTGAATCTTGATTCCATTTGCTCAATGGTTTCATTAGGTAGCATCTTGAACTTTTGAAACCTTTTTTCTCGCCACACCGATTTTGTTCTTCTTTATTGCATCGGTGCCTTCACGGATTAAGTGGATCTTATCCCAAAGTTCTTTTGCGGTCTTGCAATCTTTGACTTTCATGTACATATTGCTATCCAAGGTTACGTAGATGATATCAATAGCAATGTTGTTGAGGTTTGCTCTTTTCTGTCTTCTCGCATTCCATTCTCTCTTTGGTTTAGGAATGTACTCGGTTCGTCACCCACTTGCTATTCGCCTTTGTAATCTCCAAGTGGTCCTTCGGTTAGTACATCCATCATCTCATCATGAGTAGCGAGCAAGATATGCCTGCATTCGACGTTTATACTCATCAAATCTATCAAGAGAGCACATCAACATGGTTCTAGCATACTGTGTGTTATCCATGATGTAAGTCTTGAAAATCAGTAACTTGAAAGAAAGTTTTAAAGAATTTTCACAAGCACAACAAGTAGGATTCCTTCAACAGAAGCACTGCTCCGATACCAATTGTTGGTCCCTTGAAAAGGCTTTAGTTAAGTTTAGAGGGGGGGGGTGAATAAACTTAACACTTAAAACTTTGGAGTTAACAAATTTCGCAACTTCGCGGCAGACCGCGATACTTCGAGTAGTCGTTGAGACCTCGTAAGCTCCGTCGATAAACGTAGTCTCGATAGTTCGATTTCTTTGAATTTGTGCGGCGGAATAATATCAAAATTAAGCCTTGTTACTTGTTGTTAAATATGTTACCAAGTATTAGATACTCGTAGTGTTTGTGTGTGATTTCGGTTGCTAGATTCGGCGAGTTGATATGGATAATGACTAAGTGCGAAAGTAAATGCGGTAAGTAAGTAGAGAGATTTTATAGTGGTTCCGGGTGATGTAATCCTGTCGGTCCACTCTTCTCCCGTGATGTTGGAGGAAATTCACTAGTGATCTTTGAGTTAGTTGTTACAAAGAGTCCTAGGTTGCTTGTCCTTCACCAATAACTATGGCTTCACAACCGAAAGCGGGAACGGTAGGATTCTTGCTCCCGAGTCTTCCACTTGGTCCTTGAAGGGTAGGATTGCCTCTTCACCGGCTTCACCACAAGCCAACGGTCTTTCACACCCAACGGATGCTTCTTGTCTTCGGCGAGATTCTTTATAAGATAAGAAGTGAATCAAATAAATGATTCGTTGCAGCGGCTTGATTAGGATGATGTAATCGGCGGCTTGCGTCTTCAAGTGTGTATGCTTGATGCGGCTTGAACACGAAAGCACTTGAAGAAAATAACTAGATCGGCGGCCTTAAGCTCGGTAAGTTCGAGCGGGGTGTTATTCGGCTCGGTATTATCACTTGAAGTTTATTCCAAAATTCATCATCATCTTCTTGAGTTGAAAGTCCTCTATTTATAGGTAAGAGTGCATGTGAGTTGAATTTTAAAATTCAAATGTGACCGTTCCTTGTATTTGTCCCATCCGCACCGCATTCGTCACTATTCATAGGATCGACACCGTCGGGATTACTTTTTGACGGTGCGTCGTCCACCCCTTTGACTTGTATCCAATGGATAAAAATATGAATCATCCCAACGTCTTTTTAATCTCGGCCTTTGATTTGCTTGATAAGTCAGAGGTAGTTGGCTGTTCTTATCCATGTAACTTTCCAATAATCTTGAATTAATCGAGGTATATATCAGCAGGTTCATTAGTCCGTCGTAAAACCAATCGATCTGTGAACATCATATTTTTGTTGTACGTAAAATATAATGCAGTCGATTTCTTTTATCCAACTTTTATTTGTGAAGTTAGATTACATCATTTTAAATATAACCAAGTTCCAAACATCATCCAACTTGTGGAACTTAGACCTTCTACACAAGGCATATGTAATCGTTTAGGTCATCACGGACTTGCCTATAATCCGATTCCATATCCTTGACTTTAATTACTAAGTTTGATCCCTTAGCCTTCATTAAGCGAGTTTGAACCCTCGGCCTTCGGTCTTCGGTCTTCGGTAGGTTCCGGACCGGTCTGCGACCTATCTACCCCTACCGACCTAGACCGGTCTGGCGATAAACAATCGGCGGCCTTTTACGATGCTTGTTTGATCAAACCTATTTATGAATCAAACTCTAATAAACCTATACATTTTATCTAGACATCTTTTTGCCTTTGCACTATAACAACTAGTGTGGCACTCATCATCAAAACTAAGAAATAAGTCTAACAGGGCATTTTCTTTATGTCCATCAGCGTCAGGGGACGGATCTCTGTGTCTCCTTTGATTGTACCTGTCATGATTGTTGTGTTGTTTTTTAAATTCTCTCTTTCCCCTGGGGTTATCTCCCTGCGCTTGATCGATGCATTCATCGATCTTTCCTTCCATTGCCTCTGCATCTATATCTCTGATCAGGTCCCTGCACTGCTCAGAGTCATGTCCAATGTCTTTGTGATACTTGCACCATCTGGTATGGTCTCTCTTCTCTCTTGGACCCCTCAATAGAGGGGGGTCTTGGCAATGCCTTTCTTCTCTATAATCGCCAAAACTTGGTCACGAGATCTGTTCAAAGGAATAAGGTCTTTGTCCTGCAAAGAACCTTTTTTCCCTAACATCTCAGAAATGGGAGCGGTTACCCTATCCCAAACAGATTTTCTCTTCTTGTCAGACCTATCCTCAGCTTTTCCCTTTTTTGAATCCTTGTGGGATTCCTCTCTCTTGGCTCTGTTAGCCTCTTCTCCTTGACAATGTCTGTATGCAATTTCCAGACATTCTTCCATGGTACTTGGATTCTTGCTGGTTAGCTTGGCATGTAGCCGCCCTTCTCTCAGTCCTGCCACAAAGGATGCTACTAAGAATTTATCATCCAGATCTACTATCTGAGACGATTCTCTGTTAAACCTTTTGATAAACTGCAATACTGTTTCATCACTTTTTTGCCTGATGGTTAGCAAATATGTTCGGTTTCTCTGGAAAGGTCTTGCTGCGATGAATGCATGCATGAATTTCATGGTCAGAGTGGGGAAATCTGGTATGGATCTGGGGTTCAACTTGTTGAACAAATCTCTTGCCTTTCCTGTGAGAAGAGTTGCGAATGCCCTGCATTTCATCTCTTCTGGTGCGTTGTATAGATTCATATGCTGAATATACTGATGCATGTGATCATATGGATCTTTTGTACCATCATATGCCTGGATCTTGGGAATCTTAAATCCCGGAGGACAAGGAAATGCATCAATGTCCTCAGTAAAAGGGGATACCAGCCTAAACTCATCTTGTTTAGGCTTAAGGATAGCATCTAACTCTGCTCTGGCATTATCACCAACTGGGTGAGTAACTACCACTCTTATGCTAGATTCTGCCTCGTGTTTCTCTTTCTTAACGGCCTGAAGCGGAGTAGGTGTCTCAGAGACATCATTATCCTGATTTTGGCTTTCAGGACTTCTTCTAATATGGCTTTTATCTCTTCAGCTTTGAGATTCGCAAGGTTTTCTACCAGCATTTGTTTGACCGCGTTTGGATTTCTAGTTTGTCCTTCTTCCAGGATTTTCTTTCCGGTTTCTTGATCATTCCTGTCTGGGCTCTTTCCCCCCCCCCCCCCCCGGCTTGATTTTCCTTTTTAAATTTGGTCTTTCTTTGTTTTTTCGCATTTCCCTGATTTCTTGCCATTTTACTGTAATACTCACTCACTAACTAGAATCAAGCCCTCCTTCTAGCACCAAATGATGTTGCTCAAAATTACAATCGGGTAATTGGACGATTCGAGTTAGGAAAATAATACAAGAACAATGAGTTTTGTGTATAAGCTTGGACTGAACTCTTTGAGAGAGCTGCCTACGTATCTAATTCAAGTATTGAAATGGAATCAAGTCCCCCTCGTAGTTCAGGGTGTTCCTTTTATAATTGTAGATCGTGTTGGTAACCTCCTCCATCATGGTGGGGAGTTATCGTCGGTTATCTTGGATATGATCAAGCGTGCGATCTACCCACGTTTATAGACAGTTAAACCGCCACTGACTTGGTCTTCGTCTTGCTCATCTGATTATTCTGTCCAGGTATACTCCTGCACAGAATGTGGTGGAGTCCTGCTCCGCTGACTATTCTGTACAGGAGCATGCTCTGGTCAGCGTCTTGACCAGTCTGTTTATCTCTATTGTCTAATTTCCATAACGGACCCGGCCCAACTATGCATAATCCGACCCAATGGGCCTATGTGTCATCACCAATATTTGGTTTGAACCATAGATCTGATCTCTCGTTTTGATACCATGTTAAATTATCATATTTCTCAAAAATTTAAGCTGGTGAGAAGTAGATAATTAACGTTTTATATATATTCTACAATTTCATTCGCAACTATCGGAATGGTTCTGGACCAACTATGACTTGATGATCCATTACCAATAGGAAATTAGAAAAACACATAAGCCCTACCGTGTAAAATATACTACCTCCGTCCCACAAAAAGTGTCAACATTTTGAAAATGAAATGTCTCATAAAAAAGTGTCCAATTGGAAAAACAATATATCATTTAATACATTTTTCCAAACATACTTCTATCACCATATAATATTTGTATACACTTTTCATATTTCAAAACAAGTATTTATTATAAAATAGGGGTATATATGTTCATTAATGTTTAAAATTCAACACATTAATTGTTTTATTAATCTGTGTACACCACAAAAAGTAAATATTTTTTATTGGACGGATAGTAAATATCATGTTTTTACAATTTTACCATTCTTTTAAATTGGATTAATGTGTTCAAACTCTTAAAGACAAATTTGAGAATTTTTAATTGAAATCCTACGATTTTTCATTGGTTTCGTTCTTTGTGCCATTAGAAAAATAATATTTTGGAGCTACTGTATTGTTAATTAAAGCTAGGTTAAAAGCGAAAAAAATAGTGTATTCGTGATCTAAAATAACACATTTAAGTGACCAAAACTAATTTTAAAAAATGACAGTAGGGATGGATTGATATTTTGATCTGGTTCAGTAGTATTTATCAGTGTTATCCCCAACAACCAATGTTGTATGTGGTCCGATTAAATCAGATAGTAACTCTTTGAGTAACTGTACTTCAAGGTCTAAGGTTGTTATCTCAACATTCTTTTAGAAAGGATGTAACAGTGTAACCGTCACTATCCAATCTTAAGAATATTATAACCAGCTTTTACTCATTGCATTAAGATATTTTACGAACAGTCACCATCTGAACGTGTATGCAAAATCTCTAGTCCTACCTTCAAGCACCAAGTGCTAAACGCCTCTATTTACGGAAGTGGAGTAAACGTAGTTCACTT
Organism: Gentiana straminea; assembly: GCA_036785695.1. Lineage (NCBI taxonomy): Eukaryota > Viridiplantae > Streptophyta > Magnoliopsida > Gentianales > Gentianaceae > Gentiana > Gentiana straminea. The sequence goes on from JAVUPR010000019.1 coordinate 1,615,700, forward strand.
CTTATCCATAAATTCATAAGCATCTTCTAGGTAGACTTCTCGGTATTACATAATAAAGTAAACCGTCATTTTGCTACTAATATCTTAATTGAGTTAAGCAGTGTAATGTAGCATATCAATAACTATACAAGACAATACATGGTTTATCCTTTCAGTGAAATCGTTTCACTCGGAGATAGGCCGAGCATCAGTTCCAAATACTATGCTATAGCCTATATCTGAGCATGGAATACTCCTTTCTCTGGTAATATCAGAGATTCCTCCAAATATTTAGATAAACTAATCGGCGTTTCGAGCAATTATCAAACAAAAAAGTCAACTACTCAAAAGCTCCTTCTAGCTCGTATCTTCATAAGACCCCGAAGGTCAATACGAACAAGCTATGATACTTCTTTGGCTCTATTACCCTTTCCTAATTGAAAGGTTACTTAGCCATTTTTCCTTTGAGATAGTGTTCTTAGACTGGGAGATAGGAATCACCCTTAGCCAGTCTTCAGATCTTATCTTTAGAATATATGCACTAATTAATAGATGCTGAAGACTCGTTTATCTAAATACGAAAACCATTTGTCTTAACAGTTTATGATGTGTTACATATACCTTTTCAGCATTACTTAATGGTTTTGACTTTATCAGACAAAAGTCCGAGTCTCAGAATCGTATACAAATGTCATCTTCACTTTCTTTAAGGCAACTGTATTATCGTTGTGAAAGTGAATCCATTCGTTCCAACGAATCTGAAAACAGAAATTAGATTTCAGCGATATTCAAGGATTAAAATCCGAAATTTATTTCCTTATATCACTCCCACTATCTTAGCTGCAATAATTGCCCGTTGTCTACTTTTCATCATGAATGCCCAGCTACATTGTTCTTACAAAAGAACTTTAGCTTCTGAGTCAAATTACTCGGTTAAGAAAGTCTCTAAGGATTCATAGGTTAGTGATCCGAAATCACTTTCCTTATCCTATATTTTCTTTTATTAATATTTCGGTTTAGCCTTTAACTTATTTAGTTTAGATGACTTGCACTTGTAGACATTTATATTCCCATTATTGGCTTTCTATAAAGGAAATGTCCGTGGACTAGCAGTTCATTTGAGTAGACACTACTCGTGAACTGTGGGATGTCTAGTGAGACTGATACCAAATCATTCTTGTCATCTTTGAACTAATTTTGTTTTGTTTCTCATTCGACACGAGTGATAGCAGTGACACACTTATCAATGTCACTTAAGTTTGAAGGCTTAAGAGGAACATCCTCTTCTGAAAAATTAAAATTGCATTCTTGATTATTGAGTTTAACGTTCTTGTTACTTTTCCACTTTTACGAAGTCGTTACTAGTCAATTTATCGTATTTAGCAGTTTAGATACATTGAGATGATATGCAGTTGTAAAATAAATTATGACAGAAATATAAATCAAATCATACACCACAGCATATAATAATTTTAGGAATAATAAACGTGATTTCATGCATGCAGTTTATCCTACCATTCCAAGGATTTAATCTCACACCTCAGTACCGCCGTAGGGTAGGTCAAAGAGGTGACGATTAAATTGAGACCATCTCTCTCAACAATTAAACCCTTTAAGAATCGAACATCTCATATTTAATTGTTGATTACCTTCATTTTTCAGCCAAGATATTTCCTAAAATATCCTTGTGAGTGTGACCTACTGTTGCAGATTTTTAAGTACGCCCCGAGTATGCCTCCGTAGGGTAGGTCAGTGACCCGACCAGTACTCAAAATCCTATCCTTTTGGAAACCAAGCCTTGAATTTTGATACCGGTGAAGGCCATCCGTAGGGGGCCGAAATCAATGCAGCACGAGGCGTCATCATTCTCTCACGTGCTTGTGTCAACAGTAGAGGCCGTGGGGTCGGTTGTCACCTTCCCCGCTCCCACTCGTTATTTTGAAAATTAGTTAGTCTTATTAGGATTTTCAGAATTTATTTATAATCCAAAAAACAATAAATCATGAATATTTAAATTAATCCTCTCACTAGTTCATCGGTTCCAAATACCGTCTAACTAGTGTCACTATTCATGATTTTCCAATTTCTCGGATTTTTAAATTCTTTGTGTAGACACTACACAATTAAAATTCACCAAATTTTTTATAATCCTAATACATTAGGACTTATTAATTTCTCAATAATTTTGAAAACAATAAATCACGAAATTTAAAGCTCCCACTAGTTTATCGGTTCCAAATACCGTCTAACTAGCGACACCTTATTCATGGTTTTACAATTTATCGATTATTTAGAAATTTGTATAGACACTACAAAATTAAAATTCATCAAAAGAATTTTATAGTCCTAATATCGTCATTATAAAATTTTAGGATCGTAGAATTTTATCTCAATAATTTGAAAACAATAAATCTTGAAAAGCAATCACCAACTTATCGGTATTAAACCCTGGCTGAGCTTTAACCGAGTTCACCGAACGGTGTCGGGATTGGATAAGCCGATCCGTCCTCTTTGTTGGTTCATATACGACTGCTGGATGAATCGGGCTAAGGCTGCCCCATTGAGCCGAAACTCGCCGGATAGGTTGACCTTGCCGGACCCCGATGCTAACGTCGCACGTGTGCGGGTGCTGGGTTGAAAATTGGGCTAAGGTTGCCCCATTGAGCCTCAGCTCGCCGGATAGGTTGACCTTGCCGGACCTCCGTGGCTAACCCCGCACTTGGACGGACAAGTCGAGTCGAGCCGAAGCCCTGTTGACCGCCCGAACCAATTTTCGAACCTTTTGCTCAGTTGGTGAACTTTTCTGGATTTTCCAAATTTTCAATTATTAAAATTCTTTTATGTAGTCACTACATAATTAAAATCCACGAATGATTTTTAAATCCCAAAATTAAATTTGCCGAGTAAATTTTATTTTATCATGTGAATTTTATATCCCGATAAAATTCCGTTCGTTTTAATTAATTACCTACATTAATCTAAATTAATTACGTCTCATACATGCATAATTAATATCAATATCAATTTTCTACATGTATGCATATGCTAGGAGTGGAATTCATGAGTATGATGCATGACATGGTTATATCACATAAATAATCATCCAAGAAAATAAATGCGAAAATAAACCACTGAGATGGACCGTTGGTACCCCGTATCTAATCTATAAAAATAAAATTAAATAAATAAATAAACCCTACGTTTAAAGGATTTACTAATTAATAATTAGATCTGCCGCCGCTGTGTATATCATTTAGCCGCCCCGTTTCTTTAACAAAATCCTTCCAGCCGAGTTGGTCAGACGCTGATCCTCTACCTTGGCAGCCTGGGTTGGATTCCAGCTGCTACAAAATTTTATTAATTTTTTTTCCTTTATAAAACTTCAAGCTTTCTAAAAAATTGTTGAATAAAATTCCATCCAATGAGGGTCGAACCGCTTAAGTCTGGATCTGACACGTCAGCAGGAAAAAATTAAAAACAAATTTAAAAATAGTGTGGTTCTTTTGAAAAAAAAAACGAAATTGTATTAAAATAAAAAGGGGAAATTCATGAATTCATTTCTTCATATGATGTATCCAATGTGCATGTACATTTATGTGATATGATGTATCTCTATATACACATCTAGAACAAAACAAATTAATTATTTATGAAAACGGATGAGAAAATCACATTATTATATTTTGATAAACCAATAAATAAAAATTTAAAAACAATATGGAATGCCATACAATGTATATATATAAACATCTATGTGAGATGATGTGTCTACATACACATCTACTATTAATCACTTTCTCATATTTTTTAAGCTTTCTTTTTTAACAGGGAATTATGTCTTATTTTTTAAAAATACGAAATTGTATTAAAACAAAAAATCATAGGGAAGATTCATGTATCCAATATGTATGTACATTTATTTGATATGATGTATCTATATACACATCTAGAACAAAAAAAAATCATCATTTATAAAAACGGATGAGAACATCACATTTAGGCCTGTAAACGAGCCGAACCCTACCGAACCCTGGCGGGCTCGGCTCGGCTCGGCTCGGTGTGTTCGAACCTTAGGCTCGGCTCGGCTCGAAATGGCTGAGCCTTATATTTTCATTATTCGGCTCGGGTTCGGTCTGGTATTTGGGGAAAAAAGCTCGGCTCGGTTCGGCTCGAACATGTCGAACCGTTCGAACATGTTCGGCTCGAACTGGGTTTTTAAAAAAAAAATCAGAACATGTTCGGCTCGGTTTTAAAAAACATGTTCGGCTCGAACTGTATATGAATTTATGATATCCGAGCCGAACATGTTCGAACATGTTCGGCTCGACCACCGAATATCTAATTTGTAAGGTTCAGGTTAGCTTAGGGTTAGCACTTGTAACGCCTAGAAACTTAGGGTTAGCTGGTAATTGACTATGATATCACCTATAACGCCATAGAATTTAAGCTTAGCGGCATTATTGGAGGCATAATGTATCCATTTAATTAACTACTTAGATTCGTCGTCCTTGCTTGACCTATAATGGTTAATCTAGGCACCATGTCCATTTGGTCTCGATCTTATATCATGGTAATGTTTTTTTCAAAATATTTTTTATTATTAGAAAATAAGAAAAGTACAACCTGTCTAGGTAAAGTTTAGGAAATCTCAGCACCTAACCCCGCCTCATTAAAACCTCGTAGCAGCAAAACCCAAAAGGAAAAATATACTAAGAGGAAAGAGTACGTTTGTTCATTGTTAAGTCAAAATAAAGAAAAAAAAACCTCCCACCGAAAGACACTAAGCTGAATTCTCCAAGTGAACTTGTTATTTTTTGTTCCAACCCACAGGAATCACTTTTCTTTTTTGATCTCCTGGATCATTGCGCAAAACGTAAGACTCGTCTCAGTATGTACAATATTAAGTTGTGGTGTAAGTTGCCCATGTATGTCCACTCCAAACTCGGCTTCAGCTTTTGTTCCAAGGGGAGGACCCAAAAGTAAGACTCGTCCCCAAATGTAAGACTCGTCTCAGCTTTTTTCTTCACTCACATCATCCTCCTCATCTTCAGTGTCTTCAATATCGTTAGTCCATAAAGTGATCTTATAATTTATTTTATCTTCAAAAGACAAAGTTCGTGGCAAAAACGGTCTATTGATGTTAACTAAGTGACCTCTGGGATAAAGTTAAAATCATCATAGGATGACGGGCACAAATTAAGGCGATTCTCACCATTCATCTTATCTTTCACATGCCACGTGATCATATACTGTTGTGGCCCGGCATCCTTAAGGGGATCCCATGCTGTAATTCCTCTGCCAAACTTTGATAATCACACATGTTCTCGTAAAAAATGAAGTTATTCACATAAGATTCCTCAATATTCTCCACCCTCTTACCCTAATCAACCGGGTCATTGTCCTCAACCAAAACATTATTCAGATAATCGCCTCCATTTTTGTTATTTTTTCTTTGTTATTCCTGTAATGGGTTTGAGATGTTAGAAGTCTCTGTCATATTTGATTTTTCAAGTCATATTATAAAGGTTCATCGTTGTTCGCGTAAATATGCCTTATAGATGCGCTTATGTGAAAGTTGTGAAAGTGACATCGTTACTTAGTACTTTTTGATAGTATGACATCAGATGGAAAAAATATACAATTTAACTAATTTCACCTTAAAAAGAGTGAATATGAATCTCTCATAATTTTTTACGATGAAGGAAAGGAAAAATTATTTTCAAAAGACATTCTTGATTTTTATATCATCTATTAGTATGATTAGCCGGTTTTTCTTCTACCAAAACCGGATACCAAAGTTAAAATGATAGAATAAATTTGAGTTGAACTGAATACCATAAACATATATTGATAGTAAGAATGTAAATTACGAATGTAAGGTGTAATTTAATATAAAATATATAGAAAAATGCAAAATGTGTTGCATTTATTAAGGATAATGATAAATTTGATAAAGATCAAATATGGTTAAGTTACATATTGACGATGTTTAGAAATTGTATGGTTTGATGTTGAAGATTGTGCAAGTGCTGAGAAAGATTGCCCACACTTGAGAATGTATAAGATGTTAATTATTTACCTCCCCATCAGCTTAAGCTTTTGGGAGAGATGGTAGTTCAACATGTGTTCGGAGGATTTTGCATCATTCAAAACAAACAATATTTATAAAACCTATACCTAACATGCAAACTAACTCCTAACCGACCGAATATCGGGTAGTTGCTAGCATAGTAGGGTAAGTACGGGTATCGATCCACAGAGAGATGATGTTAATGGTGTTTTATGTTTTAGATTAAAGGAGATCACAAGCATAGACAGAGAATCATAGATGTTTCAAAGCTAAGTAAAGATTGTTTCGAGCCGATTATTACGTTAAAGTAACTAGATTAAACTAAGACAGAAATTTAGAACTAAGGTTTATAATCTATGAAATCAAAAGCAAGCAATTGGGAGAAAGGAGGCAAACAATGGTTCAACAAATCAACCAATAACAAAGGCTCAATTAATACCAATCAAGTATGCTTCTTAACAAAGGGGGTTCACCTATCCAAATGCAAAACGATCTAATTTCTTAGGAAGGTTTGTATCAATTAACGATCTAGATGTGAAATCTTTCGATTTAAGACCTAAACAAATAACTTAGCAACTTTCGTTCTTGGCTAGAAGTTAAATGTCCAATCCATTAGCAAGTTTGATCTAAGTTTCACACAATTTCCATTCATGAAACATCACATATTCATTATCTTTCGATGTAAATGAAATTAGACAAGTAAAACAAGCTAAGAGATCCAACCTTTATTGAAGAACACACAAGATCAATATAAGAAAACCAGATTTATTGATAGATTTGCATCCCCAAGTTTTCCCAACAAGATTTAGCTATCCATAGAAGAAATAACCACAAAGCTTGAAGATGAATCCATGAGAATTAAGCTAATAATAACTAAATCTAAACCCAGCCACCTTTAGAAGGTCTTTGGGAATTGTTTGGCTCTGAAAATACTGAAGAACTACTGTAAAAAAAAAAACGCTCTCTCTAAGTGATTACACACGATGCCTATCTATAGGAAAAAGGGAAAAATCGACTGGTCTGGGAGTTAAACGCCTGTTTGAATTGATGAACGTGCGTTTGAATTCATTGTGCTCGATTTCATAACTCTCTGTCAGCTTTGAACGCCCGTTCTATTTGCCAGACGCCCGTTTGGATCCTTGTAACAGAATTCGGTTATGATGCAACGGATTTATTCTTTCTTGATCCATAATATACCTTCTCTCTCTTCCAACAACTTGCTAACCACTTGGATCTTATCTCTAATGACTCTTATCTTCATTCCACCTCCTCATTTGTGACATCATTATTATCTATAATTAAACATTGCAAAAACATAACATAATCCAAAACAATATAAAACTCATATTTAAACCCACAATTAAGCTCATTTTGCAATTGATTCATTTAATAAAACCTTTTGCTCATTATATCCATTTTAAGCCCAATTAAAATGCAATTTATACTAATATGAGGGAATTTAATAAGAAAACTATCGTATAAATTCGTATAAAATCACCCTTAACAACTCCCCCACACTTAGCTTTTTGCTAGTCCCGAGCAAAACAAAACACCACCATGGTTCGAAACCGAAAGGTAGATACAACAATACAATGCATAGTAAAGAAATTAGAAGCTCACCCTTATGTGTGTGTGCAAAGCCATATTAAACTTCCACTATATCCAACTTGAATCAAGTTCAAGCAAAACTAGCTAATACCACAATTAGACTAAGTATAGATCACATGTACCCTATAAAACATCTTATGTCATGAAAAAGACAACGAAGGTATTTAGGACCTTTCCGACACACTTAGAGAATAGTCCCTACAACATATCTCTTAGTTTATACTGGGTATAAGGTATACGATAACTAAGTCTTGACTTTTATTAATTCCAATACTTTCCATTTTTTTAACACACTTAAGAATGAGCTTTTGCCCGTCATAGCAGAATAGGACATTTCGTGATAATGCCCTAACTACTCAAATCATAAGGCAGCTTCTTCTGATTGTCGTGAGCTTTTGGTCATCATAGTGGTATAGGACATTTTGAGATAATGCCCTAACTCACTCCAATCATCGACCAGCTTCCGACACACCCATTTATATTATTTATTACATTGCTTATGCGAGATTTCTGGCTGGCAGTGGTTCTAAGCCATAAGCTATGCAAACCTACTGAGCATAACACCTCAAACAAAGACTTATTAATTCAAGACTATAGTCACATTTTTACTTATCACATTCAAAGTTCGAGATATTTACAGTATATCATACTACAGTTCCCAAATACTTAAACTATCATCAGTTTCATGACATTAACACTAAGCACTAGGTACCCATGAAATAATCAACAATCACTCAGTCTAACTGGGTATAGCTTTAAAAGTTAGTTCATCATCTAATATGGCATGTGAAAAGTAATGTCGGGCGAGACATCTAACCTACTAGACATATACATTATAAGGCATCAATTCTTATAACACCGAACATAGGCATGCATGCTTATTCGGGACAAAACAAAATTTTCAAGTTTTAGCTCATTTTGCATGGAATCATGAAAGTACAAGTAAAGGTGATATAAAAACATATGACTATTCCCTCCCCCACACTTAAATCACAACGTGTCCTCAAGTTGTGCCAGAAGAAACAGATAGGGATACTTAGCTCCTGTTATCGAGGCCGGATATCGGTGGTCAGGCAGTAGCATGAAAAGTACCAACGATGTCCAATTATGAAGCATGATGCAACACTTCTGTTCTGGAATGGACTGAACGCTCGTTCAGTAGGTAGAACGCCCGTTTGAAGTCTTGAACGCACATTCAAACGTGAAAAATTGCAACAGAGACAGAAATATGCATACTGGAAAGTCAGGACGCCCGTTTTAAAAACAGAACGGGCGTTTGAAAAGGAAAAACAGCAGCAGACCACAGAAACAGGGACAGAGCACTTCCATTGTTACAAAAATTATCAAAACAGAGTCAAAATGCCTTCCAAAACAAAGCCAAAACAAGTGCATATGGATGACAATGTCAAGTGATTGCAAAGTCATAGAGAGAAAACATCAAGTACATCAACAAAATAAAAAGAAGTACAACATCATCACATCAATCTTCAGAATCATCTCCATCTTCACTAGCAGCAGCATCATCATCCTCCTCAGCCTCTGAATCATCATCCCCCGCATCCTCTTTGGTCCCAGATACCCCTGGCACAACACGAGAAATGGCTCTCTCAACAGCATCTTCAAAAACAAACTTCACGGTGCTTGGTGCAAACTTGGACTCATCTGTGATAGTGTTGCCCCGGTTTAGCTCCAACTGATTCGCCAAGATGTCATTTTGAGTTCCACGTAGCACGCTCAACCATTTCCTAATGCTGTGAGCAATGCTAACTTGCAATCTGTCCGAAAGTGGTAGAGTAGAAGGTGGTGTAGATGAAGAAGGACCGGGCTAATGAGGAGCAGCAGTGGTGTCTTGAGTCTTCTTGGCTCTTTTTGTCTCCCTTTGAATGCCCCGAGGGTTCTTCGGTCTATGATCGGACTTGTACTCCGGCACCCCAGCATCTAAGCAAATACTAATCAAATTCGGGCAGATGATGCACCGGTTGGTTTTAGTCAAATGTTTGAGAACCTCCTCGTAGATAGTTCTCCCGACGTTTACATCCATCTCCCATTCCATAGCATACATTAAACCAAGATCTTCAATGCCGAAGTGAGTGATGTTATCTGTCGGACGCAACCGATTCTGGATGAACTTGCACTTAACCCTCCAATCCTCCGGCCAATCCGTAGTAGTGATATCCTTACGCTCCTCCTTCTTTCCGGGCTTATAGGTCCAAGGAATATCCTTATCCACCAATACACGTAATTCTTCCAAGGGGTCTACCCCACTATCCACCAATTCCTTAATCTCTACTCTATGGTCGACATCCTCAAAATCGTCAAATTCATACTTGGCGTTAATGACCTCAGGAGAGAAAGGAACCTTCACCTTCCGAACCACCACAAACCCCTCTTCTAGATGCTTGCTATCTAGGTTAGCAAAGAATTCCCGCACAAGAGTATCATTAACCAAGGTTTCCGGGGTAACCATCAACACATCCCAACTACGATCTCTCAACATCTTCAAGAAAGCGGGATCAACCTTATCTTCCACCAAAGCCCTCTCAATCAACATTTTTCTAGATATGTACTCTTGAGTGTAAAGTTTCATGGCTTTAGGGCTGATGAAACGTTGAGAGAAAGGGATAGGAATGGGGTCTCTACCAACTCCTCTAGGGTTTCCTATCCGGATACCTTCATTGGGATTACGGGGGCTTACAAAATCATCACCCTTCCGCTTCTTCTTCCTAGGATTTTCCACCATTGGTTGTTTACCTTCCCTTCGAGTCATCTAAAACAAGAGTAGTGCGTGGAGTGTGGAAATGGTGAATATAAGGCTTGAAATACCCAAAATCACCCAAAAACTTAGGTTTTTGGAACCCGAACAGCCAGCCCTTCAAAGATCAAATGCGTGATAATGGTGGAATGACAAGGGGAAAAACTCATATATTTGAAGAGAAGAGATCAAGGGCGTTCTTTTAAGCTATAGAGCGCCCAATTTGGTGAGAAAATGAAGATTTTAGGTCACAAATTTGGAGAGAACCCGTATTTGGGAGTCGAAGGAATGAAGAATGGCGCTGGAAATTCACTCAGTTTTAAAACAACTCTGTTCAGCGCAAACGGGCGTTGTACATGTCAAACGGGCGTTTGAAATGTTGAACGAGCGTTTAAAAGTGTAAACGTGCGTTTAAACTAAACAGAACGCAACTCAACAGACACTTTTTTATTTCAAACCAAAGTTGATACAAACTTCAACATAAAAACATCATAAGAACATAAAAACATAAAGAAATACATAGAAATGGTGGGTTGCCTCCCACCGAGCGCTTTTGTTTAACGTCGTCGGCCCGACGAATGACTTATACTGTGCCAACTTTTTTTCAAAGTTATACTAGTTAGCACGGGGCGAGATAAATGGTAGGATGCTATAGTTAACAACGAGAGCTTGACGATAAAAACAACTAACTTAACTAATCGTAAAGCGAGGCCCAGTCAATCACACGAATGAGACGGTGGAGCAAGTCGATGGTGGGCCAGAGGTCGTACTCATACTGTAAGTACCAATCCTCTCCGGCTTGCTCAACCCCACGAACATGCTCATCCTCAAGCACCAAGACGAGATCAATCAGGAAAGGATCGTTGAGAATCGTGAATGGCCTCTCTAAGGCATCCGCAATATCCTCAATGGTCCACTCACCATCTCCTCCGGAGAGAGATGGAGGCACAACGATAACAAAAGTGAAAGTCCTGATTCGGGTGAGAATATCAATATCCGCATCCAAGATCCTCAAACCACCAGGACCATCATTTAATGAAATGGCATGGATCCGACTAACGAACTCAAACTCGTGCTCGGTCATCCCGAAAAACTCATGTGTAGGTACTCCGTAGGGGTGTCGATTATCGTCATCAGCCATCTCAAACCGTCAACTGAAATAGGCAACGCTCATTAGAGGCTAGACAAAAAGGAAAACAAACAAACACAAAAGAACTAAAAGAAAGAAAAGGATATCTAGGGTGCCTCCTAGTAGCGCTTTCAGTTATTGTCGGAAGCTCGACAACCAGTTAAAACCTAACCCGGATCGGGCCATTTCACTTTTCTACCCGCCACATTTTCATGCACAGTGTGGTTCTTAGGGTGACGGTAGAAATAACGAATACCCGGAGTGAATTCACGAGAGATATTCCAAAGACGCTGAATTCTCCTCATGGTTGACTCTTTCTTCTTTTGTCTCCTCTTTAGTAGCATTTCTTTCCGCAGCTCCTCCATGTCCCAACTGCCTGCAAGGACCTCCTCCAACGAATCAGTGCTATCTTCCTCGGAGAACAAATCAGGCAAAAATTCATCAAAGTCATCAACTTTGGGGCTACAACACCCGAATATATTGAGAAACTTAACAATCAAATGTGGTTCTTTTGGTTGACCAATGTAGTGCTTACACCTTTGACCGTTGACTTTGAAAGGTTTATCGCCGTATCCTCTCAGCTCTAAAACACCTCCGGGAAAGATGTTGAGAATTTCGAAAGGTCCGGACCACCGGGTCCGTAACTTTCCAGGGAAAAGATGTAAACGAGAATTATACAACAAAACCAACTCTCCCACATGAAACTCTCTCTTCTTAATCTTAGCGTCGTGAAGAAGCTTCATTTTATCCTTGCTGATCCTGGAGCTCTCATAAGCTCGGAGTCTGAACTCATCCAGCTCATGCAACTGCTGTAGTCGATGTTCGCCGCAAGCTTGGGAATCAAAGTTCAAAAACCTTGTCGCCCAATAAGCTCTATGCTCCAACTCGACTGGCAAGTGACATGATTTACCGTAACCCATCTGGAAAGGCGATGTACCGATCGGGGTTTTATAAGCAGTGCGATAAGCCCAAAGTACATCGTCCGGCCTTCAAACTCCAATCCTTTCTATGGCTATTAACCGTCTCCTCCGGGATTGTCTTGAGACTCGGTTGCTTCTTTCAACCCGACCGCTCGTCATAGGATGGTACGGTGTACCGAGTTTGTGTTTAACACCATACTTTTCTAAAACTTTGTCCAAGGGTCGGTTACGAAATGCGTTCCTTCATCGCTAATCAAAGCGCGCGGATGACCAAACCTCGCAAAGATATTCTTCTTCGAAACTTCATGACCGTTTTATGATCATTATGAGGAGTGGCGATGGCCTCAACCCATTTAGAAACATAGTCTACGCAGACTAGGATGTACTTGTTCCCACGGGGAAGAAGGAAAAGGACCCATAAAGTCAATCCCCCATACATCAAAGACCTCGCATTCTAGGATGGGTGTCAAAGGCATGTCGTAACGCCTAGTCAAAGTCCCGATTCGTTGGCACCTATCGCGGCCTTTACAAAAGGCTTCGTATCTTTAAAGATTGACGGCCAATAGAAACCAGACCGAAAAATCTTTGCAACAAGCTTCTTCCAAGCACCAAAGTGGCCACCCGTGGGTCCATTATGGCATTGTTCAATTATAGCACGTTGCTCAGACTCAGGAACACACCTTCTAAGCAACCCGTCTTTGCAGATTCTGAAGAGATACGGCTCATCCCAGATATAATACTTAAGATCGGAGAAGAACTTCTTCTTCTCTTGATACGAAAAGTCAGGATTCAGATATTCAGAATGGAGATAGTTGACAATTGAAGAATACCACGGAATTCCAGAATTGCCACTGTCAACGAGCATAATACTTTCAAGAGGGAAGTAAAGATCAATATCTTCAGGAGCATCCTCTTTCTTACTCAACAATCTAGAAACATGATCCGCTACTGCATTTTCACTACCCCTTATGTCTTTGATTTCCACATCAAACTCCTGTAGGGTAAGAATCCAACGCAGTAAGCGCGGTTTAGCGTCCTTTTTATTCATCGATAGCGCAAAAAGCAAAGCATGATCTCGTCCACACTATAACTTGAGCTCCCAACAAGTAACTGTGGAATTTGTCCATAGAAAACACAACAGCCAAAAGTTCTTTTTCTGTTGTGGTGTAGTTGACTTGTGCGGGGTTCAAAGTGTGACTAGCATAGTAGATCGGTTGAAATTTCCCTTTTACTCGTTGGCCCAAAACTGCACCAACAGCGTAGTTAGATGCATCGCACATAAGTTCGAAAGGAAGATTCCAATCGGCGAAATTAAGATAGGGGCGGATATCAAGCGATGCTTAAGCTTTTCAAATGCCTCGCTTGCACTCATCGTCAAAGTTAAACTCAACGTCATCACGAAGCAAATTGGATAAAGGCTTAGCAATCTTGGAAAAGTCTTTAATGAATCGTCTATAAAATCCAACGTGTCCAAGAAAACCTCGAATCTCGCGCACATTCTTTGGAAAGCTCATTTTCTCAATAGCTTCCACTTTGGCTTTATCCACCTCAATACCCTTGGATGAAATTTTATGGCCAAGAACTATGCCCTCCTCAACCATGAAATGACATTTTTCCCAGTTGAGGACTAAGTTATTCTCCACACATCTCTTGAACACATTATCAAGATTAAGAAGACAATCATCAAAAGTTTGACCAAAAACCGAGAAGTCATCCATGAAAATTTCCATACATTTCTCCACAAGTCCGTCAAAGATCGTCAACATACATCTTTGAAATGTAGCTGGGGCATTGCAAAGACCAAATGGCATTCGCCTGTAGGCGAAAGTACCATAGGGACAAGTGAAAGTAGTCTTCTCTTGGTCTTTAGGATCAATGGGAATTTGAAAATAACCAGAATAGCCATCAAGAAAACAGTAGAAAGCGTGGCCGGCCAAATGCTCAAGCATTTGGTCAATGAAAGGAAGAGGAAAGTGATCTTTCATTGTGACTTCGTTAAGCTTCCTATAATCCATACAAACTCTGTAACCAGTCACAAGTCTTATAGCAACCTCTTCTCCCTTCTCATTTTTCTCAATCGTAATTCCTCCTTTTTTAGGAACTACTTGAGTTGGCGACACCCAATCACTGTCAGCAATAGCGTAGATGATTCCCATATCCAACAATTTGATAATTTCTTTCTTGACAACCTCTTGCATATGAGGATTCAGCCTCCTTTGCGGTTGTCTAATTCTCTTAGCTCCGTCTTCCGTCTTGATTTTATGCATACAGATGTCCGGAGATATCCCTCTGATATCCCCGACTTGCCATCCAAAGGCTCTTTCATTCTTTTTCAAGATGTTGATCACTTTCAGTTCCTCGATCCGGGATAGTTTGGATGAAATAATGAGGGGAAGCTTATTACCATCTTGCAAGAACACATACTTTAAATGCTTAGGTAAAGGCTTCAACTCAAGATCATTCGGGGGTTCCTCCAAACTGGACTTCAAATCTCTACTTTTCAAATTATCGGAGGAAAACGGTGAGCTCCCAATAAATCAACTTCCTCTTGAAGGTGAAAGATTCTTTCTTCCCACAACTTCATCATCCATTTCAGCTCCAAAATCTCTCAGATCTACCCTACCATACTGATTCAGATTGTCGATTAAACGCTCGTATTCAGAGTCTACTGCCATGGCTTGCTCCTCTAAATAATCATTGAAATCATCAAATGATTCTTCTACAGAGTAGCCGGTTGGAAATTCAGAAGGTCTTTTGATAGCTTTAGAGACACTATAGCTTACTTCTTCATTTCCAACGCGCAAAGTCACCTTAGCACCATCATCACAATCAATGAGGGCTCTAGCGGTAGACGAGAAAAGGTCTTCCAAGAATCGGGGCGTATTTGGTTGTTGGATGTCTAAAACATACCAATCCACGGGAAAGGTAAATCTATCGACCGAACCAACAAATCTTTCAAAATCCCCGTCGCTTTCTTGGATGATCTATCCGCAACCGAATACTCATAGTAGTGGGCTCCAAAAGATGTTCTAATTGAAGTTGCTGACAGACAGATAAAGGCATAAGACTAATAGAAGCTCATAGATCACATAAAGAATTGGGAAAGACAAGGCCTCCTATTTGCAAAGTAAGAACAAATCTTCCGGGATCACCTTTCTTAACGGGTAAATCTTCATAACTTATCATGGAACAAGTCTTCACCAATCACCCTTTCCATGCCCTCTAACTTCTTCTTAGACGAGACCACATCCTTTATAAATTTAGTATACTTGGGCATCTCAACCAACACGTCAGATAACGGCAAGTTACCTTGGGTGTTTTTCAGGAGGTTGAGTACCTTCTCATATTTCTTATCTTCACATAAAGGAATATTAGTCTTTCTCGGAGGGAACGGAAGCTTCTTCAACTCATCTTCAGAGAAAACTTTCTTCGGGGGGGAACTCACAGCTTGGTCCTCAAGATCTTTCCATCTCACAGATTTTTCAACTCCTTTCCTCACAGCTCATCCTCTTCCTCAATAGACTTCTCACTTCGCTCACGGAGTTCACCTACTTTAGATCCTTCCACCTCATCCTTCGGAAGATCGGTCTCCCGAGTGCTCTTTATCGGATTAGGGAAATAGGCCTCCTCAACTCCCCTCCCGCACTTCCACGGCGGGGGAGGGGCTAGTGGTTTCCCGGTTCTGTGGACCAGAGAGTTGAGTGCCGGATCTCAAACTGATGGCATTAGTATCTTCTTGACTGTAGGAAGTTGATGGAACTAGAGCAGTACACTGACTCAGATTAGCTTGATTGACTTGACCACCTCCACGAGGGTTCTTCTCCGTAAAACTTGGTAGATGTCCTTGTGGTCTTGAAGCAAGTTGTTCAGCCAATTGTCCTAATTGCCTTTCAAGGTTCTTGATTGTCTTCGTTTGTTCCTCCAATCTCGTAACAATATCACTCGGAAGAGAAAATCCCGGAGGATTCTGAGAATTCTGATTGTAAGATTGACGGGCCTATTACAGAGACATGAGTAGAAGCTGTTAGGCCGTTTTGATTGAATCTTTGAGTAGAAGTAGGAGAACTCGAAGATTGATAGTTATTCGGATTCTATTGAAGTTTTGATAAGCCGAGTTGTACCCCCGGTTCGGAAGTTGCTTTGACTAGAATACTGATTCGGAAATCTTTGATTGGATTGGCCATAAAAAGCATTGACTTCAGAATTTTGTCCATTCATAGGACAAGCAAGAGAAGTATGTCCTTCAATAGCACAAGTCTGGCAAACTATCGGTGTATACTGTCTCGTATGTTGGACAGCATTGACTTGATAGTTTGTGGGGGATAGAAATTGACATTGACCAAACAAATGGCCAATTTGATTGCAATTGTCACAGAACAGAACTTGGGAGTTATGTTGAAGTTGATTCACAGATTGAGAATTAGAATTCTTAGAAAGATTAGCAACCTGTTGTTGAAGTAAAGAAATCAATTGATTCTGCATGTTTACTTCTTCAATTTTTGGTGCAGGTGCTTGGATTGCTTGGTAAGAAGGAGCATAATTGTACTTAGCTATGTCCTCAAACAAAGACCAACCTTCTTGTGGAGTTTTCTTGAGAATGCCCCACCACTAGAACTCGTTGACCATGCCTTTTGACGACTCGGTCAAACCATGTAAAAGGTATTAGCTTGCCTCTCGCAAGTCTAGTCCGTGATGAGGACACTTTCTGAGTAAAGATTTGAATCTCTTAAAATCTTCGAAGAAAGATTCATTAGGCTGTTGAGTAAAAGTGTAGATATCGCTAAGACACTGAGCAGTCTTAGACGGAGGAAAGTACTGACTTAAGAACTCTCTCTCAGGTCTTCCCACGTTGTTATAGATTCAACAGGTAGAGAATTGTACCACTCCTTGGCTTCACCCCTCAAGGAAAATGGAAACAATTTGAGTTTGATAATGTCCTCATCAACCCCTTGCAACTTGGTAGTCCCACAGGTCTCAAGAAACGTGTGTATATGGGTATGAGGATTTTCGGATTGATAACCGTGAAAAATAGATGCATGTTGCATCATTTGGATCAAACTGGGTTTAAGTTCGAAAGTAGGAGCGACAATCGCCGGTAATGACTCCGGGATTAACTCGACCATGCCCGGTCCGGCATAATCGCTAAAGTTCTTCTATCATCAGCCATCGTTAAGACAAACTCTTCAACCTCTTTCCGGAATCGCTTCTCTAAATTTTCTTCAAGTCTTTGGATACGAGAACGGATTCTTCGACGGTTAGGACGAACAATAGTTCGTTCAGGCTCGGGATTGAAAATAAGAGTGCCTTGTTGACTCCGAGTTAGCATAAACCGGAGTCAAACGAAAGAAATGATAAAGGAACAAAAGGAAGATAGAAACAAAAAAGATAACAGGGATCAGAACGTGCACTCTGAAAACAAGACGTGCGTTCAGACAGAACACCAGTTTAGATCCCAAACGTCCATTTAGAAAGAAAACGGGCGTTTAAAAGCTTAAACGTCCGTTCAGACTAAACAGAGAGCAAAAACAGCAGAAACAGAGTGTAAAAACGCAGAAAAACCAGATTTCAGAGCACCTAGATTAAGGCCACTTAGACTAAGGCTTTCCTTATCATCTAAAACAGTAATAAAACACATCAAACATGGCAACTCCCCGGCAACGGCGCCATTTTGTTTGGAGAAATTTTGCATCATTCAGAACAAACAATATTTATAAAACCTATACCTAACATGCAAACTAACTCCTAACCGACCGAATATCGGGTAGTTGCTAGCATAGTAGGGTAAGTACGGGTATCGATCCACAGAGAGATGATGTTAATGGTGTTTTATGTTTTAGATTAAAGGAGATCACAAGCATAGACAAAGAATCATAGATGATTCAAAGCTAAGTAAAGATTGTTTCGAGCCGATTATTACGTTAAAGTAACTAGATTAAACTAAGACAGAAATTTAGAACTAAGGTTTATAATCTATGAAATCAAAAGCAAGCAATTGGGAGAAAGGAGGCAAACAATGGTTCAACAAATCAACCAATAACAAAGGCTCAATTAATACCAATCAAGTATGCTTCTTAACAAAGGGGGGTTCACCTATCCAAATGCAAAACGATCTAATTTCTTAGGAAGGTTTGTATCAATTAACGATCTAGATGTGAAATCTTTCGATTTAAGACCTAAACAAATAACTTAGCAACTTTCGTTCTTGGCTAGAAGTTAAATGTTCAATCCATTAGCAAGTTTGATCTAAGTTTCACACAATTTCCATTCATGAAACATCACATATTCATTATCTTTCGATGTAAATGAAATTAGACAAGTAAAACAAGCTAAGAGATCCAACCTTTGTTGAAGAACACACAAGATCAATATAAGAAAACCAGATTTATTGATAGATTTGCATCCCCAAGTTTGCCCAACAAGATTTAGCTATCCATAGAAGAAATAACCACAAAGCTTGAAGATGAATCCATGAGAATTAAGCTAATAATAACTAAATCTAAACCCAGCCACCTTTAGAAGGTCTTTGGGAATTGTTTGGCTCTGAAAATAATGAAGAACTACTGTAAAAAAAACGCTCTCTCTAAGTGATTACACACGATGCCTATTTATAGGAAAAAGGGAAAAATCGACTGGTCTGGGAGTTAAACGCCTGTTTGAATTGATGAACGTGCGTTTGAATTCATTCTGCTCGATTTCATAACTCTCTCTGTCGCCTTTGAACGCCCGTTCTATTTGCCGAACGCCCGTTTGGATCCTTGTAACGAATTCGGTTATGATGCAACGGATTTATTCTTTCTTGATCCATAATATACCTTCTCTCTCTTCCAACAACTTGCTAACCACTTGGATCTTATCTCTAATGACTCTTATCTTCATTCCACCTCCTCATTTGTGACATCATTATTATCTATAATTAAACATTGCAAAAACATAACATAATCCAAAACAATATAAAACTCATATTTAAACCCACAATTAAGCTCATTTTGCAATTGATTCATTTAATAAAACCTTTTGCTCATTATATCCATTTTAAGCCCAATTCCAATGCAATTTATACTAATATGAGGGAATTTGATAAGAAAACTATCGTATAAAATCACCCTTAACAACATGGTATCAGAGCCAGGGGTCATGAGATCGAACCCTAGTGGGTGCGTGTTGAAGATTGTGCAAGTGTTGGAGAGATTGCCCACACTTGAGAATGTATAAGATGTTAATTATCAGCCTCCCCATCAGCTCAAGATGTGCAAGTGTTGGGAGAGATAGCGCATACTTGAGGGGGCGTGTTGAAGATTGTGCAAGTGTTGGGAGAGATTGCCCACACTTGAGAATGTATAAGATGTTAATTATCAACCTCCCCATCAACTTAAGCTTTTGAGAGAGATGGTAGTTCAACATTTGATTAATGGATAACCGGATTCTTTTGGGAGAATTCCAAATGGAAAACTGAAGATTTTGTTGATTATGTCGTTGAGACTGCCATGTACCCAGTTTGTATGTGATCAAGCCAATTAAAATACTTCTGGTTTATGAGGATGAAGATCCTTTTATAGGCGTTATACACGAAGGGGATGTGACCTATGATTGAGGGGGGATCATGTAGCAGTTATTACCCTTGCCTTAATGGGGAAATAATCTCGGAGTCATTAAGAGAGCACTTACAATCGTGGAGTAAGGTCATGCATAATGTCCGGAAGGCCCATTGATCGAGAGTTCATGCTATCTGAGATTTCACACACCTCATTCCGAGGTGAACAGAGTGTTCAGGATAGCCATGTGTCAGGTCGGCAAAATGCAGTCAGATGTAGATTGTACTGAACCCAAGAGAGACTAGTCAGGTCGTATGTTGCGGGCTGCAACGCTAGGCAAGGTCAGGTCCAATGTAAGCCCAATTATGAGAATGGTCCGATAACTCATTTGTGAGTGCCACGTGTACGATTCCGGGTCGTACTCATGTCAAAAGTCCACAGACTTGAGTGGGGCCATAGATCGCAGGCTAAGTCTGCAACCCAGCGACATGGCCTGAACTAATAGGCAATATCTTAACCGTTTTGACTTGATTGATGTCTGCTAGTCCGTCTCACGGAATTCAAATCATTTTATCCTCCAATGGAGGCGTAACCGATCGATTTGTGGAAGCTGATAAGGGTCTTTCGGGCAAGCTTTGTTGATGTCCGTGAAATAGACGCACATTCTCCACTTGCCATTGTGCTTCTTTACCATAACTACATTTGCTAGCCAAGTAGGATAGGCGAGCTCTTTTATGATCCCTGCTTGCAGGAGTTTCCCGACCTTTACTTTCACCGCCGCTTTCTTTTCGGTCGAAAACTGGCGTGCTCGTTGCTGTATCGGCTTGTAAGTAGAGTCGACGTTGAGATGATGGAGGGTGAAGTCTGCTTCGACCCCTCGCATGTCCGTCACTATCCAGGCAAATGTACCCATATTGTCTTTGAGTAACTTTATCAATTTTTCCCTCTCGAAGGAACTCAGATGAGCTCCTATCTTGACTATCTGATCGGGATATTCGTCGTTAATGACTATCTCGACCAACTCATCTTCTGCCGTACCTCTCCACCTCACCGTCAGATCTGTACTTAATGGTGAAGACCCATTTACATCCCACTGATTTCTTCCCTGTTGGCAGGTCAACCACCTCCCAAGTGTCATTTTTCTCCAGTGCCTTGATTTCCTCCTTAACAGCTGCTCTCCACTCAAATACACCTAAAGCTTCATGAATATCTTTTGGAACTTGGTGTTTTGAGAGGCTAGATAGGAAGGCTTATGAGAGGGTGAGATATGTGTATAGGTAAGGTAGTTTGGGATAGGGTATCTGGGGTGTTTAGTGCATTCTCTGGGAGGTTTTCTAATGGCAATTGGTACATCAAGTAAGGGGTCTGCTGGTTTAAATTTTATAGCTGTAGTTTGATCAGGCTCACTGTTCTTTTCTGGAATTGGCAAAGACTGGGATTCTGATTCCTCTGTACCAGTCAGTTCAGTGTAAACTTGGGTCAGATCCTTGGACATGCTCATCACTGGTGTCTCTGCCAAGCTTGGATTTGGGGAATTTCCTGATATAAGTCAGCCCCTGAAACCGTTGTACAGACTTTGGGGGTCTAGGGCTCTTATCACTTGATGATTCGAGGTTGGTCCTCTTGTCACCAGGTGATCCTCCCCCATTTTATCCCCTTTGCTGCCCTCGTCAGCCTGTCTAATCAAGACATCATTTGTTAGTGGCACTCTAGACTCATCTATAATATACCGAAAATCTGCACCATCTTCTTGAGACATCATGTACTCCCCCTGAAGATGATGCTGATCATAGTACATTAGGTTTTCAAAAAAACTTAAATCCATGGTTTCAATTATTTTTCCTGTTTCGGTGTCAAGACACTTATATCCCCTTTTATGAGTGGCATATCCTAAAAAAACACACTTTTTGGACCTAGGATCTAACTTCCCTTGATTGTATGCATGTGTGAATGCCACACATCCAAAGACTTTCAAGGGAAGTTCTTGGATTAACCTAGTTGTGGAAAACTGCTTTTTAACTCTCCCAAAGGTGTTTTGAAATTTATGCTTCTGGAGGGAAGCCTATTAATTAAGTAGACATCAGTCAAGAGAGCTTCTCCCCACAGAAATTTTGGACACTTGGAGGCCAACGTTAATGATCTCACCACTTCTAACAAGTGTCTGTTCTTTCTTTCAGCCACCCCATTTTGTTGAGGTGTCTTGACACAAGAACTTTGGTGGATCATTCCATTTTCTGTGAGGAAGCTCCCTAACCATCTGTTGTAATATTCAGTACCATTATCTGTCCTTAGGATTTCAATTTTTGTGTGAAATTGTGTGTGGATCATATTATAGAAGTTTATAAAAGCATGTTCAACATCAGACTTATCTTTAAGAAGATACACCCAAGTGGTACATGTGTGATCATCTATAAACGAAACAAACCACCTCTTCCCATTCATAGTGGTATGTCTAGAGGGTCCCCAAACATCACTATGAATCATGGTGAAGGGCTTGGTAGGTTTATAGGGTTGAGAAGGATATATGCTTCTTTTATGCTTAGATAATTCACAAATTTCACACTGAAAATCAGACACGTCTTTATTAGTAAAAAAGGACGGGAATAGTTTTTTCAAATATCCAAAACTTGGATGACCTAACCTAAAGTGCCACTTCATGACATCATTATTAGACAAAGCTGAAGACTTGTAACAATAAATCCTAGGGTCATCCTTATTTCTGGGACATTCCTCCTCCTCAAAAATGTAGAGTCCACCTTGCTTTCTAGCACTGCCAATCACCTTCCCCAAATTCACATCCTGAAACTCACAAGCACAAGAAGAAAAGGTTACATCACAGTTAGCCTCGGAGGCTAATTTGCTAACAGATATCAAATTACATGATAATTTAGGGACATGTAATACCTCATGGAGGATAAGAGAAGGGGAGATACGGATTGAGCCTTTCCCAGCAATTCTTTGAGTAGGTCCCATCTCGCAATTCTTACCTTCGATTTCCTCCACAGGGATAATAAGACAAGAATTTTTCAGAAACATGGGTCATATGGTTTGTTGCACCTGAGTCAACAATCCAATAGGCTTCGGGTTTAGTGTTGGAAATAGAAAGGGCAAAAACATTACCAGATTCTGCCAGGGAACATTTAGGGTTGGACTGTAGCTTGTTTGAGAGAAGGGTATTTATCTGCTTCAATTGTTCTTTTGTGAAGGACAGCTGTGCAGAAGGTTGTGACATTGGATCAAATGACACCTGATTGGCTCTTCCTGCCTCTGATGATGCCCCTGTTTGACCCCTTGGCTTCCAATTAGGGGGCTTCCCATGGATTCCCCACCATGTATCTCTGGTGTGACCTTGTTCTTACAATGGTCACACCAAGTCTTCTGTTTTCTGCCCCTGTTATCACCATTCACCGCAGCCAAGGCAGATGCCTCCAAATTAGGATCAGATCCTCTTTGACTTATGCTGTGATCTTTGTGCATGACTCTCCTCCTTGATTCCTCCCTCCTAACTTCGAGAGAACACCTCCCCAGAGATGGTAGGGGTTTTCTTCCCAAGATCCTACCCACGACTTCGTCAAGATCGCATTCATACCGCTGTAGAAAGGAATATACCCTTTCGTTTTCTTCACGCTTTTTAAATTTTGTGTTGTCTGCTGCACATTCCCATGTGTCCTCCATACACAGATCCAACTCCTGCCATAAAGACACAATTTCATTGTAATATGTTGTTACATCTCTAGTCTCATGCTTTAAATTCCAAATTTTGGGTTTCAGTTCATATATCTGTGAGGAGTTCTCTACATCCGAGTACATCTCCTTCACAGCATCCCAGATATCCTTTGCCGTAGGGAGAAACATATGCGGTCTGGAGATGGGGGGTTCCATGGAGTTGATCAGCCACGCCTTAACCATAGAGTCCTCAGATTTCCAGCTTGCATGTTTGGGATCATTCTATGGGGGCTCCTTGCTTGCCCCAGTCAAGAACCCCAATCTGCTTCGGCCATCAAAGACTAACTTGATGGTTTGGGACCAATCAAGGTAGTTCTTGCTTCCGTTTAGTTTGTGGGAAACCAGCAGGTTAGCAGGAATATTTGCAGAATTTGCATCCTCTCCATGCGTGGTAGGCGTTGTTGTTCTGAAGTGGCACCGACATTTGTCAAGGCGGGGCTGAGTTCCCCGGTAAAAGCTGCTCGATAATTCATCGAGGAAGATAGGTTTTCAGACGGCTAGGGTTTATGCCAACCTCGGCTTTGATACCATGTTAAATATAAGGAATAAAAGTATTCTTTTTATTTCTGAGAAAGATAATTATTACAATGATAGGAGGCTTGATTTAAATAAGTAGGGAACCTAGAGCCTTCCCTGAATTGAATTCCTTGATTTCAGGAATCAATTAAGATCGGCTGTTACAATTCTAATTAATATAAAATCAAGCCAGAATAATCTAATAAAGGAAATAGCGGTTGTTGATTATAACAAACCCTACTGTACTTATTTAAATAGTAAAAGACAAAATAACCCCTGTTCTTCAACAGTTTACCACGTGAAACATTATCTTTCTTCAAATTGCTCGATGAGCATGAAATGAAAGACGATGACTGCACAGAAATAGATCTTGCCTTTTTTAAGCTAGTTGGAACTACAAAGTTCATTCAGGCACATGTATTAGTGCTAGAACTGCTTAACTGTCGCAATGAATTTCAGATGGAAGGCCAACTTGTAAAACTGTGTGATAAGTTGGGATTTCTAGTGGAACTCGTGAAGAATTTGTCCGAGAACAATCTGGATCAGATACTGTTCTTGCTAGATACTAGAGCTGTAGGAACCGAGGTAGCATCCCTCATCTCCTTATTTAGCCTGGATATGACGGAAAAAGGTTAAAAGAAGGGAATTTGCGTATTCATCGTTTAATTGCCGATATTGAGCTACTTGAGGCAGAGGTGATGCTCAATAGCTTTCTCAACCATCACGCCGATGTGATTGTTCCCTTTAGCAATATTGAGATGCTAAGGAATGGGTTTAGGCTCCTAAGAATTGTTTTAACATATTCAAGAGCAGGTAACAGGGGATTCCAAATTAATGCTATCGATTTATTCATTCTTGGGAGATGCAATTCCACATGTTTTTAAGTTGTTTCATAACAGAAGTAATAAGGGTATGGCTATGGAAATGAATGAGTTGGTGTCTGTTTTGCTTCAAGATATGATTGCTTGGGAAACAAATGTTAAAGCACGTTATCTTCAGATTCGGAGGTCATCACAGTCTACTCACCATAGGACTGATAGACTTGGTTTTATTGATTGTCTGGTGGACAACTTGAGTAACTTATCAAGCTCTATGCCTGCATTTCCATGGATGAAGTACCAGATAGGGAAGGCCTTTAAGGATTTAAAGTCTTGCAGATCTTTGCTGAATGATATATCATGGGAACACGACGATGATAATGAGCTAGATAATCTTGTTTCAAAACTCACACAAGCTGCATACGAAGTGGAATACGTTGCCGAATCATTTGCGATTGGAGACAGTAACACCTGGACTGAAAGGTTATGGATTTCTGACCTCATTGATGAGATCAAGCAGATATCGGTGAAAATCAGGGACATTCTTGCCAACAAGTCTTTCAATGATGGGGCGGGCAATCCCGCATGGACTTCAGACCGTCTATTACTACAACCTGTGGATAATACTCCATCTACTAATGAATTCTCGTTTCCAATCTGATAGATCTTTGGACTGCAGAAGGCTTTATCCGAAGAAGAAATTATGACAAAAACTGGATCCATGGGTGGTATCAAAGCATGTCATGTACACGATCTCTTACACGAGTTATGCTGCGCCAGAGCAGAAAAGGAAAATTTCCTACATGTGGTGAAGAACCTAGGTAAATCATCATCTTCTTCTTCTGTTTCTGAATCTTCTATCAACTATGATGAGCATCGACGTGTTTGCATATATTCTGAACGACGAAATTTCGTTGAATCAAGACCTTCTGGACAATGCATTTGTTCTCTCTTACTCTTTGCCACAAGGGGAGATGATTATTAATTAAAATGACTATAATGTTTCCTTCATTTTTCTCAACTTCAAGCTTATGAGAACATATTGGTGACTCCATTCCAGATGGATTTGAATTGCTCATTCACTTGAGATTTCTTAGCTGTTTTGGGTACCATGGAATCAATCCCAGATCCAATAGAACGTCTTTCCAATCTTGAATTCTTTTATGTGAAAGGATTACGTGGGGAAATCCGGTTGCCACAGAGTATATGGAGAGTGAAAAAATTGAGGAAACTTCATGTAAAAGATCAGTTTGCGTTCAGAACTTCAGATCAATCGAGGAAATACTTAACAACGAGTTAGATAACTTAGAAAGCCTTTCCTCGATGTTTCTTCCGTATGGAAAATCATCAAAGCAGATACTGCCGAGGTTGCCAAGACTGCAAAAATTAAAATGCATATTTTCAGAACATTGGAGTAATGCCACTAAAAGCAACCGGTTCCCCATTCTCAACTCATTACTTCAACTTGAATCATTAAAGGTGCTTTATCATGGTCGGGTACGCCATCCCTCTGTGTTCAGTTATCCAGAAGGATATGTCTGCAATTGGGAGCTTACCTTGTCTTGAGGTTCTGAAATTACTATTGAAAGCTTTTGAAGGTCAAGAGTGGGAAGTGGAAAGTGAGGAATTCCAGAACCTCAAAATAGTTGAAGCTGGAATCTCTTGACATCGTACGATGGACTACCTCGTACGATTCGTTTCCTTGCCTTGTGAAGATAGTTTTGCAAAGTTGCAAGCGACTTGAGGAAGTCCCATTTGAATTTGGGGGAAGTCCAACTTTACAGACGATTCAAGTGCAATGGTGCAGTAGTAGCTCGGTTGCTAAATCGGTCAAAGGCATTCAAGAGGAACAGATGGAAACGTCAGGCCGTGAGCTGGATGTCTTTATTCATCCACCAATTGTTTGAACAGAATTCAATTTCACACGATTACATTGGTAAAACTTGATTTTTTTTATTGTCATTTGTTCTGGCCTCTTTGAATTTCTTTTACCCAGTCCTGGGGGTTGTGCTCTTTTTTTTTTTTTTTTTTGCCCACTATTAGGCACTTTGTACAAATGCTTTAGGAACACAATGCCACTGTTTGTTGTATGTTTGTGTATTGGTTTATCTTTGCGCCTGCCTGGGGCAATGACGTAGCTAGTGAGGTATTAACTCAGGCGGGCGCGTCTATTGTTGGATGAAAACTATGTTTGTGTATCGGTTTGCAATAGAGTGTTATGACATTGAATTAGCAGAAAGTGGTTCCAGATCAAGGTGACAATAATCATTTTGTCTTGCTGTCAAAATAAGGCTGGAAGAGGGATACAATCAGGCTTGAATTGGAAATAATGGAATAACACTCGAGCACGCACGCACGCACGCACGCACACGTGTTCAAGCCGTAAGAAATGATAAAAAGTGGGATCCTATTCTGATTTTAACTTGTATATCCTTGTTTGTAACATTAGATAGTGTTGTGTTCAGAAATGACAAAAAGTGGGATCCTATTCTGTTTGTTTGTGTAATACACATGAAACACTACCACAGGTGATGTGCTGGTAGATTATTTTCAAGGAGAAAAAAAAAGTAAAAGGAAAAAAAGGGAAGGGTATAAAAAGGAATATTGAGAGTATACTAAAAGGAGACTATATTGCACTAGACCAATCAAGCAATGACAAGTGTATTTACAAAGGACGTTTGATATTTGCACCACATTCAATCTATTACTTTTGAGACACCACATTAACATTCAATCTTTCTAGAGTCGAATTTTACCCAAAGTGTGGTGTTCCCAGTAAATCAGATGTGGTGCGAATAACTTTGCCCATGTACAAAACACCCGTCTTCTTACCCCGTGACATTTGTTGTGTCATAATGGTTATGGAATCAATAATTATTTTATTAACATGGATAAATAAAAATAAAAAGCTATAACATCATGTTATAATGGATCGTCAGGAATTGAAGGTGATTGTTAGAAAAGAACAAATAGTAAATCAATCAAACACAAAAACAAAGAACACAGATTTAACGCGATTTCCGACAATGTGTCGACTACTCCACGGACAAACGACGATATTTTATTATTCATAGAAAGTTACTTAGATGTTACAATTACATTGGTATTTATAGGCCTTGGAAATCAAACCCTAACCGTCTTAACCGTCAAACCAGACAATGACTGAAATACCCCCAGAAGTAATCCTAAATACAGACGAAATCCATGCATACGTGTTCCCCAAGTAATGCCGAGAACCAACTCAGCTCAGCAGACGATCAACTTTATGATCTCTCGGCTGAACACCAGACTCAGCAGCAGCAACTCATTGCTCAGCTGACCAAATGGACTTCCAACACAGACTCAGTTGCATAGTTCATGTCACCATTACACACCATCTGTCATATGTCAAACTTACGAAAGTCAAAAACCAAAACTACATCTTACCACCTTCCTCCATCTAGAAAGAATAAACCTTATCATTATCATTATCATTATCATTACTATTATAAAAGAGCGGGTGTGTTCCCCCCCGCCAAGTGTTCCCCCCCCCCCCCCCCCCCCCCTGAAAATTGTTATACATTTAACAACTATTCCATATACACATACAATCAATCATAAGTATTAATTAAATGGGGGAATGAGGGAGAAGGACAAAAATATTTTATCAATTGAGTAGAAGGACAGTTTTTTGAAACTTTTGCATAAAGGACAAAACTATTTATTCACTGTCGAAATTCACTTGTGTTCGAAATTCACTGTTTAAATTCACTGACGAAATTCACTGTCGAAATTCACTAATTTTCAAAATTCATCGTCGAAATTCACTAATTTTCGGGATTCACTGTCGAAATTCACTGATTTCGGGATTCACTGGGGAGATTCACTGATTTTCGGGATTCACTGTTTGTCCTTCTCGCTATAAAAATTATGCAGTTGTCCTTCTCCCTATAAAAAATATGTAGTTGTCCTGTTACTTAAAAATATTTCAGATTGTGTCCTTATCCCTAATTTTCCATAATTAAATTCCATATATATCTATCCAATCAATTATAAATATAACCATAAAGGGAATGATTTTAAAAAACACGTTACTTTGCAACAACAACAACAACAACAACAAAAAAAAAAAACATTAAAACATTATTCCATTAATCATCCAATCAAATTGTTAGATTAATAAAAATCAATCAGAAAACACGTGAAAGAGTCAATCATAATATCTAAATTATAGAAATATTAATAAAAACACGTTTAAAAATTAAAATCAATCTTTTGAAGGAAAAATTAATAAAAAGAAAACACGTTTAAAATCTTTAAAAAAATCAAATTAAGAACAAAAAAATTCAATCACATAAAAACACATGTTATATATAAACACGTTGGTTTGCAACAAAAAAAATACCGTTATATCTTTAAAAAAATCAATCAGAATAAATGAAATACCATTAATCATAAAATCAAAATAGAATTATTTAAAAAGAACACATGACAGTGCGTTTTCCCTCTAAGTGTTTCCTTCTTGTCCCTTATTAATTTATTTTATCAAAGATAATAATCATGGTTAGATATTCATTGTCAACGGTTTTCCCTTTAATTGTTTCCTCGAATGAATATATTTCATTAAATACAATAATGACTCTTTTATTATAGTATTCATAGATTTGTTGATATAGATGAAAATATATTGATAGATCATTATCAAACATAATTTATTGATCATTGTCCAACTTATAGATATCGAAAGATACTAAAAGTGCGTACGTGATTTCCGTAAGTGTCCCTTATTTATTTATAAATACAATAATGACTCTTTTATTATAGTATTGATAGATTTGTTGATATAGATAAAAATGTATTGATAGATCATTATCAAACTTAATTTACTGATCATTGTCCAATTTATAGATATCGAAAGATACTAAAAGTACCTACGTGTTTTCCGTAAGTGTGCATAATTTATTTATTTAAAAAGAACACGTGAACAAGTGTTTTCCCTCTATGTGTTTCCTTTAGATCCCTAATTAATTTATTCCATCAAAGATATAATCACAGTTAAATATGTGTCCCTAATTTATTTTAAATCAAAAAAGAACACGCGAAAGTGTGTTTTCCCTCTAAGTGTTTCCTTATGATCCCTAATTAATTTATTCCATCAAAGATAATAATCAATGTTAGATATTCATAGTCAATGTGTTTTTCCTATAAGTGTTTTCTTCTGATAAATATATTTCAATAAATACAATAATGACTCTTTTATAATATTAATGATAAAAAGTTGTTGATATAGATGACAATGTATTGATAGATCATTATCAAACTAAACTTATTGATCATTAACTAAATTATAGATATAGAAAGATACTAAAAGACCCTACGTGTTTTCCATAAGTGTTTCCCATAGAAAGTGTTTTTCTCCAAAAAAAAAAAAAATATTAAATATAATAATCATTTTTAGATATTAAATAACAAAGATAAAAATGATGTATATATATCATTATCATTACTAAAATAAAAGAGTCGATGTGTTTCCCTGAAAGTGTTTCCCCTAAACGCGTGTCCCCTCTAATTGAGCCGGTGTGTTTCTCTCCAAAATTATTTCTCTCAAACTAATTTATTTAATCAAAGATATAACCACCGTTAGATATTAATCGTTGATGTGTTTTCCCTCTAAGTATTTCCTCTAATGAATACATTTCATTAAATACAATAATGACTCTTTTATTATAGTAATGATAGATAAACATTTGTTGATATAGATGAAAATGTATCGATCGGTAATTATCAAACTTAATTTACTGATCATTATCCAACTTATAGATATACAGAAAGATACTAAAAGTGACTACGTGTTTTCCTTTAGTGTTTCCCTTAAAAAGTGTTTTTGTCCAGTTAATTTACCTTTTATTAAATATAATGAACATTTTAGATATTAAATAACATTGATAATAATGGTGTCTATATAGATGACAATTGTGGTGATCATTATTCAACTTAATGCATTAGCCCCAAAGATTTACATATCGTCTATACTCAATATCATCTTGTGGTTGTGGGCAATTGTGTTTTTTTTTCAAATTTATTTTACAAATGGAAAACGTGTGGTGAGATAATGTTGAGTGTGGAAATTATACAAAGCTGTGAGTGTGAGCGAGCATGTTTTCCTTAAAAAGTCTTTCTCCCAATTACTTTAAATCATTAAATATTATGATCATTAGCAGGCGTGAAATAACATAGAAGATTAGTGTGGATGAAAAATGTGTTGATATTATCCAACTTGTAGAAATAGAAATACAAAAGAACTGTTAGTGTAATTTTTTCCTAAATATTTTCCTCAAAATCTTTAATTAATTTTCTCAGTAAATATAACAATCATTTTTAAATATTAAATAACATAGATAAAATGTGTGGTAATAAAGATAAGATAAAGATGACGTATCTTAGAAAAAACATTGTGCTCATGAGTGTGGTTTGATAGGTTATAGATAACTTTTTAAGTCTATGTATTCACATTATGTATCAATATGATTTTAATAGTAGTATCAAAGAATTTTTGAACAAGAGCTTTAAAATGCATAAAAACATCAGCCACGCCATATTCACAATAATGGACAGAACCATGATTATTTGGTATTAACAACAAATTTTTGTTAAACAAACAAAACGATGGGAAGAAGCAGTCGTGGTGACAACATCTAGATCATTTTGACAAAGAATAACTCTAAAATGGGGGTAGTTGAGTGACAAAGACGATGATGCTAGTCACTTTCGATGTTTTACTCACCGGGAAAAGCTAGAAGGGGGAATTTAGTCCTTCATATAATCCATTTTTAAGCGGTCATTACATCACAGGAATACTGGTCTGAAGAACCTTAAAATAAATTTGAAGGGTAAGAATTCAATAGAAACATTATGGGCTTGACAAAGATAAGATATGGATGATAAATTATGAGACATGTTGGGAACACAACGAAGATTGGCATGGGTGAGATCGGTCATCACACACGTGGCACTCATTGGGTCTCACATAGAGTGATAAAGGCCATATCAGCATGTGGGTCGACATGGGCTTAACTCGATTTCGGGCCTCAACCAGCAAGGTCCATCTTTAGTACAACGCATGCCGCCCTTATATCATACCGACATGATGCAAGTCGTCCTCCGTCCGACATGCCGTAGGTCGCCTTCTATCCCCTACAACCGGCAAGATGTGAGACATCCACGGTCTCTTATTGCTAACATCGTGTAGGTCACCAAGTCATTTATACTCAATACAACACATGTCATCCTCGACCTCAAGCAACAATTACATTCTCTTCAAAGATCGGTCCGGAATTCACACAGATATTACTCCATGATAGTAATTGCTATAGTGATGGATCTAAAATAAATGTTTCGTTATAGTCTGAGCCATAACTTCTCTATAACAGGCTCCGTTACATCAATACATAGTAAACTCCCTTGGCCACGACTTCAATGTATCATAATTCACTCCCCAGCGAGGGAGAGCCATATAAAGGATCATCATCGTCAATTACATGGTACGCACATAATATGCTTTCTATACATTCTCCCTTAGTGTCTTAATAGAAATCCCTCTATTCAAGTACTAACTTGAGCCTCGGAGTCTCCCCTAGGACCCTCATGCTCTTTTTGAGTTATGTAGGCCCACTTTCAAATCCACTTGAAAAAATCATTTGGATCATCACTCAGATGTCCATTTACCCCCAAATCAACTCAACTGTAACCCGGACAAATTTAGACATCGTCAAACATCATTCATATAAAACATTTTGAAAGAGTGAAGATAAAAACAGAACATATGTGTGTGATGGAAATATAATATCCATCATCAATCATGATGTCTTCATTCCAGAATAAGGCATGTGTCATTCCATATTACTGAGATCGGTGGTAACATGATGAATAGCACCACTATAAAGAAGCCACCGAGAAACTAACGGAGCATCCAAAGGTGCTTGAAGTGGACGCAATGTTAGAGGGCTAGACCGAATGAGAAAAAGTTGTAAAAGGTTGAACCTTGTAATAATTGCACCCTATCTCTGAATGTCCTTGCACTTTGCACACGGAAAGTACCCAAGTAAGTATTTTAGGGCGAAAACTCGGGCCTAATGCATAAGAGTTTATTTTGTGTATGTTTCCAATATTAGGAATATTAAGATGTGAAACAAACTGGCATTAGGAGAGGGATGTCATACTGTCGAATGAGCTGTAGCAAGACCAGAAAAAAGGACCGGCTGCAACTAAGACGGAAGAGTCTTATAATTGAGTAGCTTTTCATGGAGCTCTTCAAAATCAGTGGGGGTGTCATGTGCTTGAACAACCCTAGCCAACTCTTAATGGTCTCTCAAGTTGTCTGAAATAAGATTCACATGATCATCCAGATTCGTGGACTAATTAATCGGCTTTAATTTTCACATCGTGAAGATAATTAGAGATTGTTTGAGTACATTTTTGTATAGATTTGAGGTACTGTTTAATTTGTTTGATTTGTCCACGAGAGGTCATTTCATATTTATCATATAAATTAGTTCATGACTCATGAGATCGAGAAGTCTTTGCCTGAGTAATAAACGGAATGATATTTTGAGAAAAAGTGAAGAATTGAGGGCATTAAATATAAGTTGATCATGTGATGTCTATTTCAAAGATAGTATGGCGGATAAGATTGAGGACAAAGAATAATACCAGGTTGCATAATCCATTTGTTAAATAGGAACGCATTGATTATACATGGAAATATGTTGGATTGGTATGAATGGTTTGGCAAATTTATCGATTAAATAGGAAAAGATATGTGTCGAGCCCTAACATGGGGGTTGGGTTCTGAGTGGAATGAGGGCGTTAAGAACCGATGGAAG
This sequence comes from Gentiana straminea, assembly GCA_036785695.1. Taxonomy (NCBI): domain Eukaryota; kingdom Viridiplantae; phylum Streptophyta; class Magnoliopsida; order Gentianales; family Gentianaceae; genus Gentiana; species Gentiana straminea. The sequence continues at coordinate 1,649,611 of JAVUPR010000019.1, forward strand.
TATATGATAGTTATAATGTTTTTAAAGTATATCTTTAACCTTTTACACATACAATAAAATTCTATGGTTTCACAATTTTTCCTGTCATACTAATTAAATTGAATCTTAGATTCATTCATCAATTTTTTTAAATGTACTAACCTTTATCTCAAATGTTATTTTGTTTAATAAGTGTTAGTTTACAATTATTAAATTATAAATTCATAACTAACATATAATAAACATATAAACTTATATGTACATGAAACTCACATGTTATACTTTTTGCATTCACTCTATCAAAATGAGTTGTTTATGTTTAGAGTAAGAACTTTGCAAAAGTTGCTTTAAAAAATATTGTAAATCTCCACAGGTTTACTAGATAATTATGAGAAACATGTTGTAGATGTATATTAAATACACATATTTGTAAATTCATAATACTTATTATCTTTAAAAGGACAATAAATGTATCGAATACATGCATATATAAATTTGAAATACTAAAAAAACATAGGATAGTTTGTATTTAGTTTTTTTATAATTATCATTAATAGCATATTTATATTATATTTTATAATAGCATAAATACTTAATAAATTATATATTAATTAATATTGTTATTTTTCAAATTCTAAAAGTTCATTTCACAAAACCACGTGCGGATGCATGTGCATTTTACTAGTTATCTTAAACACTTGAGCTTCTAGTTCCAAGTTCCAACCACATATATTGAAGAGGGAAGGAAAGTTCAAACACTTGACACAAAGCATAATATATCCATTTTTCAACTTTACAACTTCTTATGAGTGTCTGATTAATGCCAAAAGGTCCTTTAGTTCTCATAGTAGCATGCATTATTTAATTTGTAAACACTTCTGCAACTTCCCAATAATAGCAGAAAAGCTTCATATACAGGCAAAAGTTCAATCAACTAATCTAATCCCATTACTGTAAACGTCTCTCACCGACTTTACAGAAGTTTTACTGCATTGTTGTGCCTGGATCGTGTGTAAAGTTGGACTTTCCCCAAACGCAAACGGAACTTCTTCAAGTCGCTTACAACTTTGCAAAACTATCTGCTGAAGACATGGAAACGAATCAGAGTTCCATTCTTCTCCCTCAAAAGCTTTGAATAGCAATTTCAGAACCTCAAGGCACCGTAAGCTCTCGATTGCTGAAATCTCCTTCCATGGCAGACGAAACTTCGACAAAGTCAGTTTCTTGAGGTTTGCTGGATAATTTAACACAGAGGGATGCTGCACCCTACCGTGATAAAGCACCTTTAATGATTCAAGTTGAACCAATGACTCGAGAACAGGAAACTGATTGAACTGATTGTCAATATCAAAGCATTCAGAAAATATGCATTTTAGCTTCTTCAGTCTTGGCAACCTCTGCAATATATTACGCGACGATTCTCCATATGGAAGAAACACAGAGGAAAGGGTTTCTAAGTTATCTAACTGAGACAAATGCTCAACCATTTCTTTACTAAAGCTGAAAGAAACTCGATCCTTTACGTGGAGATGCCTCAACGTTGTCATGTTCCAAACATTACATGGCATGGAAATTTCTCCCCTTGATCCCTTGACAAGAAAAGTCTCTAGAAAGCAGAGTTTAGCTATTAAATCTGGAATCACTTTCATAGTACCTCGAACAGCTAAGAATCTCAAGTGAACAAGCAACTCAATTCCATGAGGAAGATTATCACCAATATTTAAGCACTCTAGATTCAATGTGCTCAGAAGCTTCAAATTGGATGAGATGAATGAAGGATAATACTCTTTATATGTTGAAGAAGGCTCATTTCTTGGAGCAAAGTATAAGAGAGAACGAACATGTTGACCTAAAGGCTCTGACATGATGAACTCGTCTCGTTTAGAGTAAATGCAGAGACGGCGACACTGATACTCTAATACCGGATTAGGACACATATCTGAAGCAGAAGAAACTGAAGTAGATTCATCTATGTAATTTACCACTTGTAAAAAATTTGCCTCTTCTGCTTTAGCTAGGCAAATTTCGTGCAAAAGATCATGAACACGGCATGCTTTGATGGCATCCATGGAAGTCCTTTCGATATCCTATATTTCTCAAAAAATCCAGCACCTAGATGCATCTTGTATTCGCGAATCTGTATCCACATATCAGAGTACCTGAGCAACCTAGACAGTAACGTGGGAATCCAAATTGCAGAGCCTGAACACAACCTCCCAGCAGAGCATAGAGTCTAAACACATTCGTATCCTATATTCATGACATCGAGCCTGTAAATCAAATGGCCAACAGTTATATCACTTTCATTACTACTAAAAGGACTTGATACAAAATGGAAACACCCCATAAAATTAAAATAAAATTTAAAAATTCTGAAGAAAAGCTAATCACTAACCACTTTATATATACTTTGCAAGCTTCTTTCCTTGAATCACCTTCTGTTTAGACTTAACAGATTTCCACTTCCATAAGCTGAAGAAGTTAATGAAATATATAACATAAGAGTAATCCCATAACTCGATTCTCAATGATAATACAAAAGAGTAGGGGGGGAAAATGTTGAAAACAAAAAAGACAATGTGACCTGTTGTATCAGTAAGGGGTTGGGTATATATGAGTCTGGAGGATGGACGAAGACATTCAGTTTGCGATTTAAAGTTTCAAATTGTTCATTTTGAATGTCTCTCACCAATTTTGCAGCAGTTCTACTGCACTTCTGCACCTGAATCATCTCTAAAGTTGGACTTTCCCCAAAAACGAGCGGAAGTTCTTCAAGTCGCTTGCAGCTTTGCAAAACTATCTGCTCAAGACACGGAAACGATTCATAGGAAGCAGTCCAACGTACAATGCCAAGAGAGTCCAGCTTCAAGTATTTGAGGTTCTGGAATTCCTCACTTCTCACCTCCCATTCTTCTCCCTCAAAAGCTTTGAATAGCAATTTCAGAACCTCAAGGCAATGTAAGCTCCCGATTGCTGAAATTTCCTCCATGGCAGACGAAACTTGGACAAAGTCAGTTTCTTGAGGTTTGCTGGAAAACTGAACGCAGAGGGAAGATGCACCCTACCGTGATAAACCACCTTTAATGATTCAAGTTGAATCAATGACTCAAGAACCGGAAACTGATTGCACTGACTGGTTCTATCCCAGTATTCAGAAAATATGCATTTTAGCTTCTTCAGTCTTGGCAACCTCTGCAATATATTACGCGACGATTTTCCGTAAGGAAGAAACACTGAGGAAAGGGTTTCCAAGTTATCTAACTGAGACAAATGCTCAACCATTTCTTCACTGAAGCTGAAAGAAACTCGATCCTTTACGTGGAGATGCCTCAATGTATTCATGCTCCAAACATTATATGGTAGTGAAATTTCTCCCCTTAATCCCTTGACAAGAAAAGTTTCTAGAAAGCACAGTCTAGCTATTGAATCTGGAATCACTTTCACAGTACCTCGGACAGCTAAGAATCTTAAGTGAATAAGTGTCTCGATACCCTGAAGAAGAAAATCACCACTATTTATGCAGTCCAGATTCAATGTGCTCAGAAGCTTGAAATTGGATAAGATGAATGAAGGATAATACTCTTTATTTGTTACCGAATAGAACTCGTCTTTTGGGGCAAAGTATAAGAAAGAACGAACACGCTGACCTGAAGGCTCTGACACGATAAATTTGTCTCGTTTAGAGTAAACGCAGAGACGGCGACATTGATACTCTAATATCGGATTAGGACACAAATCTGAAGCAGATTTATCTAGGTAATTTACCACTTGTAAAAAATTTGCCTCTTCTGCTTGAGCTCGGCATATTTCATGCAAAAGGTCATGAACACGGCATGCTTTGATGCCGCCATCCATGGAAGTCCTTTCTGCAACAACAACTAGGTTCCTGCTCACCAGCTCCATGAAGTAATCTTTTGCCACGTCGCTCAAGCTTTTGTCATCAGCACTTCTTTGAACGAGGCCTTCAGCAGTCCATAAACGTACCAGGTTTGATACATAAACTTTTTCATCCTCCTGAAATGCTCCAAAGTATAGAAAACAAGGCTTTAGGTGATCAGGTAAATAATGAAAACTCAGGTCGATTATGTTTGTGAAATTTTTTGAGTCTCCAACTACAAAAGATTTAAGGTTCCCAGCAACTTGCTTCCACCAATCCAGATTCATCTCAGTTGCAAGAACTCCTGAAATGACAACGATTGCAAGGGGTAGGCCTCCGCAATGGACTGCAATCTCTTGTCCAACTTCTCTAAACTTTATAGGGAAACCTTCACCCTGAAACAACATTTTATCCAACAATTCTAAACTCTCTTTCACAGAGAGTAAATTAAGAAAGCAAGGTTCAAAACTTGACATGGATCTTTTAGCAACACCATTCACTCGACTCGTGAACAATATTCTACTTCCATTCCCTTCATCTGGGAAAGCATTTTTTAGGTCATTCCATGCCCCAATATCCCATATATCATCCATAACTATAAGATAACGCCTTCCCCGCAAAAGGTTACACATCTTATGAGACAAATCATCATCTGTTAGTTTTTTGATCTCATCAGTAAGTTCAGTGAGAAAACCTAAAATTTTGAGCAATAATGCCCTCTTGTGATAGACTTTTGAAATACAGCACCATGCACAGACGTTAAAGCTTAGCCGAACTGAAGGATGATTGTACACTTTCTGGGCAAGTGTGGTCTTTCCAAGACCTCCCATACCAACAATTGAGACAATATCCCTTTTCTTTGTTCCCCGAGTGAGATTGTTTATTATCCTCTTTACCTCGTCTTCCATACCCACAATTACCTTGTTCGTCAATGGGGTATCATTTCTTTCTTTTTCTTTTGTAAACGTTGATGGAGTATCCCCTGATAATAGTGTTTGAGGGGAAACTTTTGTATGATTAGACATGTTGGCAAGAAAATCTGAAATTTTGATTCCCATCTGGTTGATCACTTCTACCAGAACATAGATGCATAGTGTATACTTTGTACTATTGCCTCCAATGATAAACAATTCAGCAACATTTTCCACTTCATACCCAATGTCATCCAAGTAGAAATAAGATTCATTTAGTTCATCATCCTCATCGTACCTTTCAGATGATTCTTCAGCAATGATGTGGTAAATATTAGATCATTCAGGATCCTTTCAAACTGATACTTGATTGAAGAGAATATAGGCATATGACTCCAGTAATGTGTTCAATTTCTCCACCAGAAAACTAAGAAAACAAGTCCATCAATCCTGGGGAGGGTAGGTTGTGATGACTTCCAAATGTTGACATAATATGCTCGAACATCTGTTTCCAAACCAGTGAACTTTTCAGTTAAATCAGATATCAAACTGATTCATTTTCGTAGCCATACCCTCATTACTTATATTTCCATACAAATAATACACTAGAGGTATTGCATATCTTGCCAAGACTTCACTCTGTGACCAAAGTACTTTCACATCCTCCGTATATGGCTCTACTGAATCTAGAGACATGATCCTTAAGAGCCTCAACCCGTTTCTTAGCGTTTTGAGTTTGTCAAAAGGCACAAATAAATCAACTTGATCAGTTAGCAAGGTATTAAGCATCAGCTCTGCTACAAGCAGCTCAAACGTATCAAACTCAAGAAAAAAGGGATTTCCTTCTTTTAACATTTGTTCTGTCGTCCCATCTGTCTCATCTGTCAATTCCTCAAGGCTCCGTGTTAATTGGGAAGCCACTAAAACAGCATCCAGCAAGAAGAGTTTCTGATTCTCTGCAAATTCGTCAAGATTCTCCAGGAACTCCAGCAAGAATTTCAACTTATCATATAAGCTTTCAAATCGGTCCTTCACTTGGGCTGCCATAACGTTTTGATGTTTCAGCCAAAATAGTAGATAAATCTCTATCCGCATGAGATTTGTAATTCCAAACACCTTAAAAAAGGCAAGACCATTTCCATTGACAACTCCTTTTCCATTTTATGCTCATCAAGAGATTCACAAAAAGATAATACACCAGATGCTGCAGATTCACAGTGTGACAATAGTAGTATATTACGTTCTGTGCATCCCACCTCTGCAAATTTCAAAGCAATGGTGTATTCTTTCAAGAATCTCAGATTATTCTCGAGTTCTTTTAGCAAATCCGCCATAACGATTATCAAACATGAATTTCCCTTCATTAGTTGCAGTAGTCGGAACTCTGCCTTGAGTAAGACTATAAACGTAACTAATACTGATGTATTAAACACGTCCACTTCTTTTTCTGACAGATCACCAAGTTTGAAGACATCAACAAGTCCAAGGCAAGCTGCTGTCTGCACAATCATAACCTTCATATCTATTGACAAGTCGTCTAAAAATGCAGACGAAAACCTTAACCAGTCGTGAAGGCTAATCAAATGGACTTTCAATCTAGAATTACAATCCAACAGCTGAATGTTATGATGATCATCTAAAAGAGTGACCCACTCTGCAATATATTCCCAAATTAAATTCTTGGTTTTTAACTTAACACTATCTTCGTCATCTATATATGGGACAGCTATCCCTTCGCCCATAAGTATCTTTTTGGAAACTCTCAAAACATCAAGAATAATGACCACTGTGCTACAGGGTTCATCATCATTTATGGATCTATTCTGCAAATCAGAGAGAAGTTCATACCTTTTGTTTGCCGGGATTTCTCCAGTCCAACACAAGAAAAGCACATGCGCTGCCTTGCGAGCATACTTCTGTATCAAAGTCAAAACTGGTTGCATGCTCTCATTCTCAGCCAAGTGAACCAAATTCCTAAGGAACCTCAACCTACCCATCACAGCATTGATTGTTTTTTTCTCAAGAGCATCTAAATCAGGCTTGGAAGCTATGATCATCCCACCATTTCTGATGATAGAGCGAATGAAAAAGTGCAGGAATGAACGGGAAACGTAGCCCGGTGACTGGTCAGATCTAAGATTCAACAATACAGGCATGGAAGCTATGATCATCCCACCAATTGTGATGATAGAGCGCCTGAAAAAGTGCAGGAATGAACGGGAAACGAAGCCCGGTGACTGATCAGATCTAAGATTACACAATACAGGATAAATTTCAGTCACATGCTTCTTCCAATCCATTACATTCTCTAGCATCTTGGAAACACCATTGCAATGGGGATCCCAAGCATGGAAGGTCTCAGAAATTGACTCTTCTAAACAGACCCAAAAATTCCTGAATCCATCAATCTGAGCAGAAGAAAGACTAGGGTAAAGTAAGTGCAAATCCTCAGGACGAATCCTCCAACTACCTAAAGACAAGAAAAAGGTTGTGACGAAGCCTAGGTCGTTGTGAAGAGCAATATTTCCCTCAACCAACCTGCCGGTGATTATTGCAAACATATAGGAGGGAACACGAAGCAAACCTAAGAGGACTTCCTCGTCGTTATCCTCATCCTCAACATGATGATCCATTTCAACAACTTTTTGTCAGCTCAGATTCGTTCAAGAAGAGCAAGGAATGACTGCTTTTGTTGACTTCCCTCACTTCTTGCTTCAAGGATAAAGGCAACTGTAGTGGCTTATTTGTTCCTCTATTTATTCTGACATCTTTACACATTGTCAAATGCAAATCCTCCCGTCTTCCTCTAACAATTCAGGTGGGCCATAAGCTATTATGGATGCCCATTTTTTCCAAGGCCTGTACAATTGCCATGCATAATAATGTATATAAAATTAAAGTCAAACACGTGTGAAAGCAGTTATGCTTTTTATTTATTTATTTATTAGTATATAATATACTATCTCTGTAACATTTCGACTTTTCGTAAAATGGTAAAATAGTCATTGGGTGTATTTATTACGACCTAATTATTATTTGTTCCATTTATTTAATTAAAAAGGAATTAATTAAAAGATTTAGCTATTAATTATAAAGGATTTAATTATTGGCTATAAAAAGAAAATAATCCCCAAAATAATTATTAGATTGAAGCGCATATTCTGACAAAAAAAAAAAGAGAGGAACGGCGCTGAAGAATAAAGCAACGCAGAAGCAAAGACGAAATAAAAGGAAGTACCGTGTGATCAATCCGTTCATCTGTTCAAGATGCCGCAGAGAGAAAAGTGATCGCACGATGAGACGCAACTTTGAAAAATAGCATCTCTTGATTCCGTAAGTTTTCGGTTTAACCCTAGTTTTGGTGTTCGTAGAGTTCGATTCTTGAAAAATTCGTATCTTTTAATCCGTAGCTCTGTTTGTAGCCGTGAATAGTCGAAATGATCGTCTTGAAGTGTAGAATAATCTAAAAATAGTTTCACAAAGAAGTAAACCCAGGTAATCTTCGGTTTTACAGGCTTTTCGAGTTTCGTTTTTCGCAAAGAAATAGGATTTTAGGGTTTCTTGTTGATCACATAGGTTTTGGGGTTGAGGATCAACGAGTTGTTGCGATTGCTTGGTGTTTTGTTGTCGGTTTTGCAAGCAAATAAGGTAAGAGGCTCTTCCTATGATTTCAATTATCGTTTATAAGGTTTAGATCAAGTTTTAAGGTGTTTAGATGATAGAAAGATGTGTCTTTTCGTTGATCAATGATCATAGATGCTATAGTTTGATTAGATATGTTTTTCTATGTTCTACTGGGGTTAATTTGATGTTAATTAGGTTAGAAACGGTTTAGAGATCGTGTTTTGAAGATTTTAGCGTTTTGGGAGAAAACTAGGGGTGAACATGGTCCGGTTCGGCCGGTTTTTTCCGTTTTTTAAAACCAAACCATTTTATACGGTTTTCAATTTTCAAAACCAAACTAGAACGGTTTTCAGACGTAAACCATTTGTTCGGTCCGGTTTGGTTCAGCTTGGTTCCGGTTTTTTACGGTTTTTCTTTAACAATTAAAATTATTGATAGGAAATCACAAATTGCCTCTTAACAACAAATGATATATATGTAATACATTAGTACTATTATGCTAGTAAATCCAATGAGATGATTTAACAAATATTTTATATTTAACTAACATCTACCCATGCGAATCTTAAAGATCCAAAAACCAATCATATTTCAACACCATCCAACACAACGAAATCGACACCTACAATTGAATTCCAAAGTTTGGGACGAACAAGATAATGAAAGAGTCATCTCTTACTCATTTCAATTCATTAATGAATCATCGATTTCAAAAAATACTAATAATGAACTAATCGTTACATTATTGAATATCATTTATAAATCTCAAAATCCATTTGACAAAATAATATTTTGAGTATGGTCAAGGAAGAAAGAGGAAAGCGTTTGTTCCATAAGTAAGCGAGAGATAAATTAAATATAGCTAACTTTCACACATTTCAAACGAAAAAAAACATGTGATATAGTTTTGGACTTTATTTAGTTAGAACATATTCGTCATTTTATTTTCTCCAAAACAGCAACTCATATTTTGATTATCTCAACAATGTTATTGTCCAACATAATCTAATTATAAGCAAATAAAAGACAAACTTATATAAAACTAAAGTATATAAATGCATTTATTTATATAAGATGTCAAACCTAACAAATGAACAAATCGGAAAATGTCCATGATTAAATTCATCAACATCATTAGAAGAAGTAAGTCATACAAATAATCATTCACATGATTCAAATATTGGTGCCGAGGAAGTAGAAAGAGAATAAAGAGTTAGCGGTGGTGAGTTGTGAAGTGACATGTACTCGAGAATCTCTTAAATGATTGGAAATTAAAGACAAGTCTGTGAAATGATCAACAAAATATGAATCTTTAGGATATGAGATTAGTAATTGATCATTAATGCATTACAATTACAAAGTTTAAACAAGTTGAGTTGGACCGAAAAAAACACATTTATGTTTTAAAGTATTAATAGATGTAGGTATGTGTGTGTGTGTGTATATATATATATACATGTATGTATGTATACATATAAAATCCGGTTTGGTCCGGTTTTAAACGGTTTTCATTTTTTTAAATTGGAACCAAATTGTTTTTTACGGTTTGGTTTTTTACGATACAAAAACCGACCAAAAAACCACGGTTTATACCTTTCCGGTTTGGTTCGATTTGGTTCGGCCGGTTGGTTTGGTTTCTGGTTTTTTTGTTCACCCCTAGGAGAAACCCAGGCAAACGAGCTTTCGCACTAGGCAAACGGGCGTTTGCGATCATAGCAGCTCAAACGGGCGTTTGCACTAGGCAAACAGGCGTTTGAGGTCATAATTTTGATTCGGGATGTAGTTCGTTTTTGACGGACGGGCGTACGGGTTTAGTGGACGGGCGTTCGATGCCAAACGGGCGTCCATAGGATGTCAAACGGGCGTTTGAACTTTTTTACCTTGTTTTTACTGTTTTATCGTTTCAGCTTGGTTTCGGGCTTCATGATCACGTTATTATAGTTTTAAACCCTTATTTATGATATGATAATATTGGATAAACATGAACAAGCCTCGATTGAACTTCTGATTCGTTCAGTTAAAACACCGAATGTATTCTTAAAGGGAGTTGAAGTTCGGATCCGTCGGAAGGACATGAAAGGGCTTGTGCTTTGATGAACTAGAGCTCATCAATGTCTGTGTAATTGCTAGGACTTGTCCGTGTCTAGTGGCCTAGGAAGAGAGTAGTATTTGTGAGGGAGATTACATGAAAAACACTTAGGGGACTAGTTAATTCACATTAATAATTACATAAGTGTAGTAAAAGCTAAAACATCATCTATTCTTGGTTAGGCACTGATTCAAATCGGCGATGTGATACGTTCATAAAAGGTGGACAACGCTACTGGCTCAAAAGGCTGAAGGGTAGTGGAGGAAATCCATCGAACGTATATGCATACCGGGGAGATCCCGGGACTATCGGTGCTAATCACCGTAGTTGGCAAGTATATCTCGTGGTGGAATTTTCACCATGCTTTGTGTCCTTGAGTAGTGATGTAACAAAGATAAGTTAAGCTATAAACGTTTAGTCATGACGTGTCGATGGGCATGGAATGAACCTCAGATTGAGTCGGTCACACAAAGATAACTAACTAAACGATTAAATATCTTTCTTTATAAATCTTAATTGTTGTCGTAGCTTCTCACTTTTACTAAGTACTTTGTACTTACCTCATTTGCATTTTCTTTTGTATGCATTGTGGGGTGAGAAGACGAACAGGTTGATCAAGTGTAGACGACGGCCTTTGAAGACTTAAAGTCTTGACGAAGCTTCTAGATTATTTTCCTTGTAAAAGTTGTACTAGACTGGTTGTATTTTTTCTCTTAGATTTGTTGTACTTCTACTTTTAAGGCATCGTATTGTATAAGTCCTTGGGTTTTTCATCGTTGTAATCTTAACTATCTATCTTTAGTGTGGTAAATTTCCGTTCATAGTAGCTTTTACGTTTTTACCCGAGTCTTTTTAGCTTCCGTTTGCTTTTATTTGATACGACGACGTAGAGGCTTGCGTATAATATTAGATTTATTTAATGCTATACGCGCCGAACGTTTCTCTTCCGGATGAGGGCTCGGTATCCGGGAGCGGGGCGTTACAACCTCCCTCCTAAAATATAAGTCAATTTAGGTTTTTTTAACTTTGTCTCAAAATGTAAATCCGTTTCGAAAACCAAGAAGTATTTATTGCATTTTTTTCTTTCTATCCCTCATTTATTATATACTCAGCCACTTTTTATTAGCTTGCATTAATACCAATGAAATGTCATTTTAGTCTTTTTAATCAATATTAATGATAAATAACAAATTTAACTTACTTTCTTAATATGTGTGAAAAAACCCAAATGGACTTACATTTTGGGACGGATGTAGTAATCTCATTCAGTCCAATAAGGAAGGTCTATGATAAATATCTTCCATTAAACACGGCTATGAAATCGAGTTGGTTGAACATCAGCCCGTTTAAGGAAACGATCCATTCAAACACGTTAAATTACGTGAAACCAATGATTTAATTATCCGGAGAACTCTGCCCGAACAGATGAGTCAAAAATATTGAATGAAAAATATAGCGTCCCGCTCCCGGATACCGAGCCTTTATCCAAAAGAGAACGTTTTTCGCGTATAAAATTAAATAAATCTAACATTACTAGTAGGGAACAATGGCGGAACCAGGAAAAATTTTCGGGGTGGTCTTGGTATATAAACTGCAAAGCTAAAAAAATTCCGGAAAAAAAAATAAAAAATGTTGGTAGTGGGATTTGAACTTACAACCTAAAATTATGGAGACTTTAAAGGGTTTGTTCTTAAACCACTAGGCTATAAGGTCTTTTGTTTAAAAAAACGACACATAACATACTAATATTAACACTACTACTACAATAATAAAAATTTGGGAGGGGCTTGGGACCATATGTGGGGGGCTTGTGACCATTTGGGGGGGGCTTGAGACCACCCCATGCATAGGGTGGGTCCGCCCCTGGTAGGGAAACTCGTGCAATACACGGCTTGCAATGCACGGGATGATGTAATAATTGAACATGATAAATATAATGTCTAACTACATAAATTTGTCTGATAATCTCTAACCAAATATATGAAATAATTTTTTAGAAAAAAATCAGCCACAAAAAGAAATCAAGGCAAAAAAGGCAGTAAATCAGCACAATTATTTTAGCGAAATAGAAATGACATAAAGTACCAACCAACTGCGTGAAGTAAAAAAAAAAAATCACAAAAGTATAAAATGCAACAGATTAATACCAAAAGGGAAATGACATATATAACAAATATAACAATGGCCAAGAAACAATGAAAACGCGAAAAACGGAATGGTATTTTGACAAATAGAGTGGTAGTCCAACAATTACCATTCAACAAAAATGGTATTTCGATAAGGGTACCACAAAATGGCCATATCTTTAGTGTGATGACAACACTCGTCACAAAAAAGTCATGCATGATGAAACCCCAAGCAAACTGCAAGTAAAAATGGAGGTAAAACAAATGAAGCAACATCAAAAAAAAAAAAAAAAAAAAAAAAAAAACTATTGCATAGTTAAAACTGATATATTTGAAATGAAATATTTTGGGAAAATAATGTTCTGCATTTGGTTGACTTTACTAAGATCATTAGTACATGGTTGAACATGTTTTTAAAAATAACTCCAAATATTATTCAGCAATGTGAAGTTGTGTTAAAATAAGTGCTAGCATTAGTTGTGGCATGGAAAAATAGCATATCCTGCTGACCTGATTCTCTTTAGCAATAAGCATGTGAAATTATTTAAGGCGCAAAAAACACTCTTGCCATTGATATTGAATTTGAGGAATGTCAGGTAGTTCTCCACTTTTCAATCCTAAGAAGCTTGTACATGTTCTGGATACAATGCTGATAAAGATTTTGTCTGTACAATTTTAACCAAAGCACAGGCCTCAGGCCAAACATTGAATGCCAAACATCAAGATCACGTTGTAAGTTAAAGAATTGATCGACAATAATTCTAACAAAGCACTCAAAATAAGACGGTTCTGGAAAGAAAAAAAATAGACAGGCTTCCACCAAGCCTTAATGATTAAACAAAATGAAGCATGTATATCAATGGAAACAACACAATGCACACAGATATACAAACAAACTGAAACGTATACATGAATGAAAACAAATGATGCACGCACGAATACACTAAAGAAAATAAATTGTAACCCCCGGATGATGATACCTTGCCTTCAATGACAGCGGCTACTCATATGTAGACATGACAAAAAAGAGGAGAACCATATATCACGCCTAGCATCATTGCTGTATACACAACTTTTCATCGGCGGCATAATTAAGCTAATAAAAATTCTCTGTACAATAAAAAATGTATGAATCATTGAAAAATTGAAAAAAGATGAAGTGATAAATATAAAATATATTGACCTGAAGTTTTGATAGGAACGATTTTACAATAAAGAGCCCAATCTTGTTCCGATATTGTGCCGGCTTCTATTCCAATTTAAGCCATCTCAAAGTAGTTTTAAGCTTCTCTATAATTGTTTTTGATGAAGAAAGTAGCATATGGGAGTAGCTAATGGAGTTGGGATCCTCTGCCGTATCCCCTCTGCTGTCCGTCTGCTGTAAGCCTGAAACGACGTCGTTTCGGGCAAAAACGACCGCGTGTCGATGTGTTTTTTTTTTTTAAATTTTAAAGCTCAGATCGAAACGGTGTCGTTTCGAGTCACAGCAACGTCTGCTGTGCTCGACCTACGGCAGAGGATCGAGGTCCGTAGCTAATGAGGGATGAAGTAATGAGAGAGAACGTGGGAAATGATTTGAACGTGGGGAAATGGTTGATCGAGGGGTTTTGTGGTTTGACGGAAATTCGTGGGGGTGACGGGAAGGAATGGTTGATCGTGGGTGGTCTTTTCAGGAGTACATGGGGCAGAGTCTTTATTTTTATTTTTATTTTAGATTAATTCTTCCGGGTTTGGGTCAGGTAATTGTGGGAATTTGGGCGTATTGACAGTTTTTAACTCTTAAATATTAATATAGATACGCCAGCATTTACGTCGTTGTATTAAAATAAAGCAATGGAAACCCAAAAGGTTCAGGTAAGAACATAAATGCTACTAGAATAGAATACAAACTGACTATAGCTGAATTGTTTAACTTACAACAACGAAATGTCCAAAAGTTACAATTTACGATGTCTAAAAAAGAAGGTACAACTTTTGTCTTACAAACTTGAAACAAAAGTACAACATGGTCTATCAATAAAATACATCATAGTCTAGAACATCATATATAATAAAATACATGTAAGCATCAAGCATGTCATCAACTCAAATGTCATCCTCAAAGTCATCATCCAACACTTGATCAATATGTTTGTCTTCTCACCCAAAAATCATACAAATAAACATGCAATTGAGGTAAGTACAAAGTACTTAGCAAGAGGAAGAAACTAATGTATAATTAAAGTTTGCAGCGAAGGTTTAATAATTATTATTAAGTTATCGTCGTGAGACCGATTAAATTCAAGGGCTCACTTCATGCTCATCAACATGTCGTGACTATTGGTTTCTAGCTTAGCTTATCTCTATTACAACCGCATTCAGAGGCACTCCGCATGGTGTTCATCCACCATGAGATAGATGGGTGCAACCTATTGGAAGATCACCCCAATAGCCACGGAAGTCTATTCTGGTAGACTCCGATAGTGTATACGTTCGGTGAAGTTCCTTCACTGCCATTTAGCCGTTTATAGGCCAGCAGTGTTGTTCACCTTTAGAACACCCACACATCGCAATATGACCTTGTGCCATACCAGGAATGACATGATGTTTAATCTCTTAACTACACAAGTATGTTTGTTATTAATTATTAACTAGACACCTAAGTGTTTTCAAATAAGCTCCCTCACATCTACTACTCTCTTTCCCGGACCACTTGGACATGGACAAGGCCTAGCACATACACGGACATTGATAGATACTAATCCATCAAAGCACATGCCATTCATTCTGTTCCGACAGTCCTGAACTTTAACTCTTAGGAAGCATTCATTCGGTGCCGAAACTAAACAAATTAGAATCTTAATCATGGCTTGTTCAAGTTCATTTAATGTTATTAGATCAAGAAACAACAATTAAAAATAGACTCAGAGCTCAAAACACAACATTTCCCTAAAACAGGGCCTAATGCGCACACATTCGCCTAAATGCGCACGCATTGAGCATTCGGGATGATTCTCGCCTGGGGCAATACGTGCGCATTTCCCTATGATGCACACACATTCGGTGATTTGATGATTCGGGATGCTTCGCTCAGCCAATACGCACACATTCACCCAGAAACACCCTAAAACATACTTTTCTGCACTTAAACGATTCCAAACCCTTTCCCAACATGATCAACATCAATTTAGGTAACAAAACAGTAGAAAAACCATATCTCAATATGCCATAGCACTTCACACATTAACTACAATATTTAAGCACAAATTTCTAACACCAAAACATTCCAAAACACAACCCTAGTGACGATGCTGGGTTTCGTCTATGAATAAATCCGGGTCGTTTAATCTAGGGATGATTGAATCAAGGATGATTTTGGGGGTGATTTTAGACTGAGCCTGAGAGTCTCTCTCAGGTTGCCTACGTATCCTGCTATGCTCCAGGAATCAAGTCACATATAGTTCCTGGAATGGGGTATTTATAATGACAACACTTGCCCTAACCCTAAGGTTAAGTCGGCTTATGTTATTGACTGATTTACCCTTTAATGGGCCTTAACCCTTGCCCAAGTTATCACTGTTAATGGGCCCGGACAGCCTGGTGCGGACTCGTCCGCGATGTCGATATTGCCGACCCGCGGTAATCGAGCCCGGGACTCATTGTCCTACATTGCTAGGCCGGTGCGGACCGATCGTCCTACACTCGCTCGATAGTCGATCGTCGTAGCCTGGAGTCTACTAGATGGCCTTAGCCTCGAGCCTGGGCATCGACATGAATACCTTGACGTTTATTCAGATTATCGGGGACCAACTGTGAGGCCTGCGTGTTTAGAGTGGACTTTGTCCGCATCCCGAGCTTTCCGTCTTGCGGTATCGAGATGGGCCCATCGTCTCGGTTCTCTGATCATGTCGGTTGTCGATGTCTCATCTCGTAATTCGACCCTCGGGCTATCACTTACTCTTGTCCATGAGGACTATCTCGTGACGCCACGTGGAGGTGCGATATTCGGTATCGTCATAAGCCCCCCAGATCTATCTGATCTCTTGAGGTCAGGTCTGATCTATCAAAGGTGTATCTCGGCCACTGTCATCCAATGCTTTGAATTTAAATCCGCCCTGCGGACTTACTTCCAGTGGAGTCCGAGTCTGTCTGCTTTGTAGACTTTTTTGCCTTAGCATTATCTATCCCTTGGACTTATAATGTGTGGCTAAGTTGACATCGACTTTGATGCCGTAGCTGTCGAAGGAATGATGAGATGTCCAACTTGGGATTGTCTTGGTCGAGGTCGACTTCTCTGAAGGATCTGATTTACCCTGATTTTGGCCGTTGGCCTTATTGGCCTTATCGAAAAATTGTTACATTTTTCCTCTTTCTTTTGTCTTTGATATAGACTATCTTTCCTTATTGCGGCCTTTGGCCTTATTGGCACATCAGCTTCTCTCATGTCGATGCATATATGTCGATATCTGCTCCCCAAGTATCATGAGACCCTTAGGTTTGGATCATATTTGTATTTTATTGGGCACGTTGTCCGACGTGCGGACTCTCCCTGTCTGCCTTGCAGATCTTTTTACTTTAGCAACCTTTGTCCCTTAGACTCGTTTTGCCTTGACGATGTCGACTGTCTTAGGCTGTAACGATGACGATGTCGACTGTCAACTTCTGAATTCGCCTCTTTGCAATGCTATAACTATTTGGCCCGTCTTCGTGACTAGGCTTCTTTTTTTTGTTATAAATGCTGAAATTTTAACCAGTATTTGATGTCAAACACTTTTGTTGCATGTCGATTCCCATTTCTTTGCTCGCTTTTTCATATGCTCGCTTTTTCATGAGTATTCAATGTCGACTCGTTGTTGCCCCCGAAGTATAATGCAGATTCATCATCTTCGTTATACTTTCAGTAGTTCCGTTTGTCGATCATATGTAACGTGTCTTCCATGCCTTAGCATTTTTTGGACTTTTCTTTGTTGTCGCGTAGTAGAAGAGATGCCCCTGGCCGTCTCCTTTCATTTGTCGAAATAGACGCCCTTTCGGCTGTCGATATAAATTTCCGGCTACGATGTCCTAGTAATCACTGTCTAGAAAGACTGGTAATACGTAATTGTCGCTCCGGATCTCGGTGTCGTGGTGTTTCTTTGTCGTTCATGACTCCCGACACATGACTGCTGAGAGATTTGGACATGATCTGAACTCGATGCCTTAGCTTTTTGGTTCCATGGAACTTTTAGCTTTATTGGCTGTCGATCGAAATGATCATGTTGTCCGACCTCGATGCCCTAGTATATACTCTCCCTTAGGAGTCAAATTACGTCGTTGTCGATTCGGACTTCGATCATTGCATTTTCGTCCCATTAGGACCCATCCACGTTGGCCGTCGACTGATGGCGTCCGACTTACGGATCCTCATAGACCGTTGAGTAGATCCTTTGTGGAGTGGATCCTCGAGATACGCAAGATGCTAGCCAAAAAGTTGCAATAACCATGGGGATAGTTCCCGAAATAAGAAGGCTCGTCCCGCCATGCTCGGCTAGGAGAGTTCCAAGATAAGATAGATCGATCCCGGCATGGGGAGAGTTCCCAAAATAAGAAGGCTCATCCCGCCCCGCTCGGCTGGGAGAGTTCCAAGATAAGATAGATCGATCCCGGCATGAGGAGAGTTCCCAAAATAAAAAGGCTCATCCCGCCCCGCTCGGCTGGGAGAGTTCCAAGATAAGATAGATCGATCCCGGCATGGGGAGAGTTCCCAAAATAAGAAGGCTCATCCCGCCCCGCTCGGCTGGGAGAGTTCCAAAATAAGATAGTTCCAAGATGAGATGCCGAGTCGAACTCAGACTTATTAAAGATTCGCTCATCGGTGAGCTCCAAATATGATGCCTAGATTTATTTTACTTTAATTTTTTGCGGTATTTTATCTCCTCTTCTTTTTGTTGTCTAATCTTTCACGTGTTGATGTCTTTTAGCTATTCGCTTGTCGAGCCTCGGCTCGTTTGCTTCTTATCGATGTCGTGTTGCCCCCCAAGTGTATTATGAACCTCTGGTTCTTATTGCACTTGAGATCGACTGTGATCAACTTGCTTGCCTTAACCTTTTTGCCTCCTAGGCTTATTTGGTCTTAGGCTGAGCGTTTTAATCCGACTATGTGAACTGTCCCTGGTCTTGGCCTTCTTTGTCACTTAGGCTCGTTCGGCTATCGACTGGGGCAGGTGGCCCGACTATGCGAACCGTCCTTTGTCCAGGCCTTTTCGCCTCTTAGGCTCATTCGGCTTTCGGCTGGGACAGGTGGCCCGACTATGCGAACCGTCCTTTGTCCAGGCCTTTTTCGCCTTTTAGGCTCATTCGGCTTTCGACTGGGACATTTGGCCCGACCATGCGAACCGTCATTTGCTTTAGCCTCGTTCGCCTCTTGGGCTCGTTCGGCTTTTAGCTTGGACCTTTGGCCCGACCCTGCGAACCGTCTCTATGTCTTTGCATTTGTTGCCCATTAGGCTAACTTTGCTTTTGGCAGTATTGAGGGGTCCGACCTGCGGATCCTCATAGACCGTTAAGTAGATCCTTTGTGGTGTGGACCCTCGAGATATGCAAAATTCAGCAACTGGTGGGTGTCGGGTCGAAGAAACACGTGTCTGGTACAATAATCTCTGGGTGACTAGGTGTCAAAAGACTCCCGTTCGATCTTTCACCCCTGCTTCGACATCTGACCTACTACGAGAGCAAACTGAATGCCGTTTGTGTTTGATGAATATTTGCCTAGGGTGTAGTCCTTTGGACTTAATTCCCTTGCGTCGTTGCTTTATAGGGTGTAGTCCTTTGGATTTAATTCCCTTATGCCCCTCCAAGTGTAGTATGAGTGCATGACTCATGGTACACTTGAATATGAGTCGACCTAGCGTTGTACTGCCTCATGGGCTTGACTTGGCTATTGGGTCGGAGCTCGATTCAAGGGTTGTGCCTCGTCAGGCTTATGAACTGGTCGAATTAAATAACTCCTTATTCGACTGTCGCACTTCGTGGTGCTTATGAACTGGTCGAATACGGTATCCATCGTGGGATCTTCCAACTGCCTCGCATTGTGGCTTATTGGCTGGTTGAGAGTGATATAAGTGTTAAGGGTGAATTTATACGTTTTATTTTATGATGTTCTCCTCCATAATTCATATGATTTGCATAGGAAATGTGGTTTTAAATGATTTATTAAGCAAGTGAGATTTTAATTAGTTTATTCGCAAAATGGGGTTGTGTACGTGTTTTGATTATGGTTTTATGAGTATTTGGATTGTGTTACGTTTTGCGATGTCTTAATGTGATGTAGATACATGTTGGAGGCTAAATTGATGATCAAATGTTGATATAATTCGAGCTAAATCGAGATAGAGATGAGAGAAAAGAAGGATAAAGATGGAAGAAGGAAGAGATAATGATCAAGAGATCGAGTTCCAGCATAGATGGACGAGCGTCCACGGTCCGTCCATGGTGGACGGGCGTTTGCTCAACCGAACGAGCGTTCAGAGGTGCGATTTACATTCAGAGCCTTCAAACGCTGCATAGACGAGCGTTCACCTAGCGTCCAAGAAATCTGGACGAGCGTCCAGTGAAGCAGACGGGCGTCCGGATTGCCGACTTACATAACCGACTCTGATGCCTATATAAAGAAGCTGTTTTCTCCACATTAGATATATCTCATACATATAATTCGAACCCTAATTTCATATGGGCGGCTCAGGCTGCGTTTTTACTCTATTTTCTCCCAGTTTATGCAATTTAATTCCTAGATTAGATTAGATAGATTCATGTCTTTTATTTCATCAATTCGAGTTGCAACAAGGATGTTAAGAGGCTAAACCCTCTTGAACAAGCGTTGTGAAGCCGTCCATCAACAATTCAGTTTGATTCGTGATTGATTTGTGAGTTTCTATCTCAAGTTTGTTTCTTTTATCATGCTTTACATTGTTTTATTGCAAGTCGTATCGAAAGATGTTTGCTTTATGATTGTTTTATTGATGAAAATCATATAAACCTTAGATCACCATGCTAAAAGAATAGATATTTGATCTAATTAAAACGAGAGTTATTAGATTGATTGTCTAGATTAGAAATTGAAAGATTTCACGCCTAGGTTAGAAAGACGTAATCTTTAACATCGAAAGATAAAAGATTAGGAAACGAACTTGTCTACGGGAGTAGGAGTTTATGCCTTTGATTAGGTGAATCACGACTTGAGTGGAGATCACGAATTAATCCGAATTAGAATTGAATGTTGATAGGATAGGTGGATCGATTGCTTGTTCGTTCGTTATAAGTTGATTTTTAATCCTTGAACTTGAATTGCTTAGTTAGTTTATCTTTTAATTGCATATTAGTTTAGTTTAGTTCAAATCGGTTCGCAACCAATCTTTCCTGGCTTTAGACTTGTTCTTTCGTCCAGTTTTGTGTTTTGTTTAAGTTTAGTTTTGTTTCAATCATTTGTTTAGTGTAGTTTCGTGACATAGTTAGTTTAGATAGACAAAAACTAGGATTTACAATCGTCTAGTTCCCCGTAGGATCGACCCGGCATTAACCACTAGTACTACGATCCTTATACTTGAGGTTAACCGGTTTATAAATATTTATTACTTGTTTATTCGCATTAGATAAATCCGGGACAAGTTTTTGGCGCCGTTGCCGGGGAACCCGACGGTTGCCTAGTTTTTGTTTTTGTTTTTAGTTTGTTTTCAATTCTTGTTTTTAGGTTAGATCTTTTCAGTTTCTGTTTGTAGTTAGTAGTTTAGTCGTTTTTGTTCGTTTATCCGTCGTTTTATTTGTGTTTTTGTGAGTAGTTAATATAAAATTTTTGCTCTAATCTCTACTCGTTTTCTCGTTTGTCACGCTCTGTTTTTCTAAACGTTTCGCAGTTGGACGAGCGTCCGTTTTACCGACGCCCGTCCAGTTCTTGCTCTAGTCGGACGAGCGTTTAGTTTTGCGGACGCCCGTCCACCGAAAATTCTTCAATCGTATCAAATTCGACCCGCGGACGAGCGTTCATATTTTGAACGACGCCCGTCCATTTCGAAAAGAGGACGAACGTCCATCAAATTTGGACGCCCGTCCGTTCGTCGGCGGCTTCCGGACGAGCGTTCGGATTTCCAAACGCCCGTCCGTCCGTCCTCCGTTTCTTGTCTTTTCGTAGGTAGGGTTTTTTTGTTTCTATCCTTTCTAGTTTCCACGTTGATTCGGTGACATCTAAGGTTGAATTATCTGACCCCACGTTTTTAACAATCGAACTTTTGGATAAAAATGGATCGTTTTAGCACTCCTTAGTATTTTGGCCATAACTTTCGGCTCGAGTGTCGGATTGACCCCAATTCGGAGCTCGTTCCGACGCCGACGACGTGATAGACGGCCAAAGGCCGTTTGACACCGTTTTCGAGGTCAAAATCCACTGTTTTCCCTTCCATTTTGGGTTCGAAGATTTCAACACGTTTTTTTCTTGCCTTTTTAGTACGAAGTTTTAAATTTTTCGTAGTTTAGGTTTGATCAAGAATTTGAGCAATATCTTGCAGGAGAAATCAAAGACATAATAATAATGGCGGCGGAAGATAGACGGACGTTGGCCGACTATGCCATGCCCGGTACGGTCACCATAAACCCGGCTATCGTCATGCCGGCCATTCTCGCTCCAAACTTGGAGCTTAAACCCGGACTTATTCGGATGATGCAAAGCATGCATCAATTTTCCATGGTTTCCAATCTGAAAACCCCCACACCCACTTACACACATTCTTGCAAATATGCGGTACTACCCGTATCCAAGGTGTAAGTGAGGATGCCAACAAGCTTAAACTATTTCCATTTTCCTTACGAGGGGAGGCACTTGAGTGGTATCACTCTCTCCCTCTCGAATCCATTACAACGTGGGCCGAGCTCGAGAAGGAATTTCTAAGTCAATACTTTCCTCCTTCAAAACGGCCCATTGTCCGAACGAAATCTTCACTTTCCGTCACCGGAAAATGAGTCATTCTTTGATGCGTGGAAAAGGTTTAAGTCTCTCCTCCGAAAGTGTCCCCATCATGGCTTGCCAAAGCAAAGGCAAGTCCATACTTTCTTCGGTGGATTGACCGAGCTCACCAAGGGCATGGTCAATAGTTCCTCGGTGGGGCATTTCTCAAGAAAACACCGACGAAGGGTGGGCGTTGTTTCGAGGACATTGCCAAGTACAATTATGCCCCCTCTTATCAAGCCATTCAAGCACCTCCTCCGCCTCCCAAGGTCGAAGAGGTGACTATGCAAAATCTCGTTGCCATGTTGCGAAGCAAATGGCAACCTCTCAAATGACAACATCTCAAAACTTCTCAAATCCGAGTTATCGACTCTTTCACCTTCACGAACTCTCAAGTGTTCGTGAACGTATTGCGAAAATTGCCATATCGACCGGCCAATGTCAATTTTCTTCCCCCTCTGTCAAGTCAATGCCGTTCATGACTATGGACAAGATAATCCAATCACATGCCAAGTATGTGATAGATCCGGGGCACATCGCTCGTTTCGTCCCATGATTGGACAAAATGCGGAAGTCAATGCTTTTCTCGGCCGGACAAATAAGAGATTCAACAACCAATTCTCCGGCGAATAATTTCCAAAACCAAGGGTTTAATCAATCCAAGATTTAATCCGAATTCAAATTTCAATAGAAACCCCGGTTATGTTCAAAACCAAAGCTCAAATTTTTCCAACCCGAGGTTCAATCGAATTGGCCCGCCAATTCTAATTCTACATTTCCAAATCGACCCGAATCGGCCTCTACCTCAAAATCATCGAACTCTCAAGGCCCTCCCACTCCAACAATTTCGAAACCAAGTTGGAGGAGCAAAAGTAGATAATAAAAAGTCTTCTTGAGAGACGAGATAGGGCAATTGGCCGAGCAGCGCTAGCGTCAAGACCCCAAGGGCACCGCCAGCTTTTTACGAGAAAAACCCAAGAGGCGGTCAAGTCGCTCGGGCCGATATAAGCAACGGCCAATGCACCGACCTCGTGCCAACAATGCAATACGGTAAAGAGGAGGCCGGTGCGATGAATTTAAGAAGTGGCACTCACCGAGTGGTCCCCCCGGCTTCCGGGGAAACCACTAGCCCCTCCCCGCCACCGATAAGGCGGGGAGGGGAAGTTGAGCACCCATCGTCCCCTTGGCCGCAAAGGCAAATCGGTGGCCGATCCCCCGATAGAAGAAAGAGTTGAGATTCTCGGGTGGCCGATCCCCGAGGAATAAAGAATCGATCGGATGTCCTAGGTGTTCCCCGAGAAGTGAAATAATTGAGGATCCTCAGGTGGCTGATCCCCTGAGGACTGATGAGTTAAATGATGGTCAGGTGGCTGATCCCCTGAGGACTGATGAGTTAAATGATGGTCAGGTGGCTGATCCCCTGACTAACAAAAAGGATGGAAAGACGGTTCGATGGAAAGACATGGAAGACAAAGCCGTCGCATGCTTCCTCAAAGAAAGTATTTTCCGAGGATGATTTGAAAAAGCTTCCCTTTCCACCCGTAAAGAGCAACATCCCATTGAGCAAAGATAAGAAGTACGAAAAGGTGCTTAATTTGTTGAAAAATACTCGAGTTAATCTTCCATTGTCGATGTCTTGGTAGAGATGCCTAAGTACACCAAATTCATAAAGGATGTTGTTTCTTCGAAGAAGAAATTAGCGAGAAATGGATCAAGGCAATTGGTGAGGATTGTTCAATGATCAATTATCCAAGACTTACCAATCAAAAGAGGTGACCCCGGAAAATTCGTGCTCACATTGCGGATGGGAGGCCTAGTCTTTCCAAATTCTTTATGTGACCTCGGGTGCATCCATAAGCTTGATGCCATTATCTATTTGCAAGCACTTGGTTTACAAAGTCTTCTAGAACCCACTACCATGAACTTGCGGTTTCGATAGATCTTCAAAGAAAGCCTCGGGGATCCTAAAGGACGTATTGGTTCAAGTTGGTAGGTTTACCTTTCCCGTTGATCGGTATGTCTTAGATATGGAGAAAAATGAAAATGTCCCTCTGATTCTTGGAAGACCTTTCCTATCTACGCCTAGAGCCCTCATCGATTGTGATGGTGGGAAAGTAACTATCCGAGTTGGTGACCAAGAGGTGAGCTATAGTGTTTCTAAATCTATTCAAGTACCCTCCGGTTCTCCAACCGGCTCGTTCCGTTGAGGAGACGTCGATGACTTCAATGACTTCATGGATAAGCAAGTCTTGGTCGTAGAAGCGAATATGAGCGATTGATCGATAATCTGAACAATCATGGTGTGGTCAATCTAGATCAATTAGCAGCTGATTTTGAGGATGGGCTAAGAGAAGAAGCTTTGGCAGTGGGGCCACTAAGTAAGCTCAGCAATATTGAGTTAAAGAGTGGAGATCTCAAATCAAGCTTAGAAGAACCCCCTGAAGATCTAGTGTTGAAGCCGTTGCCTAAACATCTTAAGTATGTGTTTCTAAGAGAAGGTGACAAGCTTCCTTTGATCATCTCTGCCAAGCTATCTCGAATAGAAGAGCTTAAACTGTTAAACGTCTTGCGCAAAAATGAGAAAGCCTTTGGATGGCAGGTGGGAGATATCCGAGGGATATCTCCCGACATCCGTATGCACAAGATCAAGGCGAGGAGGGTGCAAAACGAGTTAGACAGCCTCGAGAAGGCTCAACCCTCACATGCAAGAGGTAGTCAAGAAGGAAATTATAAAGCTTCTAGATATGGGTATCATATACGCCATTGCAGACAGTGAGTGGATATCCCCAACTCAGGTAGTTCCCAAGAAAGGTGGAATTACTATTGAGAAGAATGAGAAGGGAGAAGAGATAGCATTGAGGCTCGTTACGGGATACAGAGTATGTATCGATTATCGAAAGCTCAATGAGGTCACACTGAAAGATCATTTCCCCCTTCCATTCATTGACCAGATGCTTGAGCGTCTGGCGGGGCACGCATTCTACTGCTTCCTGGATGGATATTCGGGATACTTCCGATACCCATCGATCCCGTTGACCAAGAGAAAGACCACTTTCACTTGCCCTTATGGGACATTCGCCTACATGCGGATGCCATTTGGTCTCTCGTAACGCCCCGGCCACCTTTCAAAGGTGTATGATGGCAATCTTTGACGGGCTAGTTGAAAAGTGCATGGAGATTTTTATGGATGATTTCTCGGTCTTTGGTCAATCCTTCGATGATTGCCTCGATAATCTTGATCGTGTGTTGTCTAGATGTGTGGAAAAGGACTTAGTGCTTAATTGGGAAAAATGCCATTTCATGGTAGATGAAGGCATAGTCCTTGGCCACAAAGTGTCCGCCAAAGGTATAGAAGTAGATAGGGCCAAGGTTGAAGCTATTGAGAAGATGAGTTATCCTAAGAATGTTCGGGAAGTCCGAGGTTTCTCGGGCATGTCGGCTTCTATAGGAGGTTCATCCAAGACTTTTCAAAGATTGCCAAGCCCCCGTCTACTTTACTCAAAGAAGACGTTACTTTTGATTTTGATGAGAATTGCAAGCAAGCGCGTTTGAAGAGCTCAAGAGTTAATATCCGCTCCAATTCTTATATCGCCGACCGGAACCTACCCTTTGAGCTTATGTGTGATGCATCCAACTATGCGGTTGGTGCAAGTCTTAGGGCAAAAGCTTAACGGAAAGTTCCAACCTATCTATTATGCCGTCACACACTAAATCCTTCTCAAGTTAACTACACGACCACCGAAAAGGAATTATTAGCCGTAGTCTTTGCTATGGATAAATTTCGTAGTTACTTGCCGGGTGCTCAAGTGATTGTGTGGACCGATCACGCCGCTTTGCGTTATCTCATGACCAAAAAGGAAGCTAAACCGCGCCTCCTCGCGTTTGATACCGACCCTCCAAGAGTTTGACGTTCAAATTAAAGATAAAAAGGGCAAAGTGAGAACGTAGTGGCGGATCATGTTTCTAGGATGTTAAGTGAGGAAAAGGGTGATCCCGATGATATAGATCTTTACTTTCCTCCGGAAAACATCATGTTGATAGATGGTTGTGCTCCGGATGTTCCTTGGTACTCCTCCATTGTCAACTACCTTCATGCCCAATACCTTGATCCCGAAATGTCTTATCAAGAGAAGAAGAAGTTCTTCTCTCGATATGAAATATTTCGTTTGGGATGAACCTTACCTCTTCAAGATCCGCAAAGATGGTTTGCGAGGAGGTGTGTTCCCGAATCCGAGCAACGCGATATAATCGAGCAATGCCATAGTGGACCCACGGTGGTCATTTTGGTCCTTGGAAAACGGTTGCGAAGATCTTCCGGTCCGGTTTCTACCGGCCCACGATCTTTAAGGACACGGAAGCTTTCTGCAAAGCTTGCGATAGGTGCCAAAGAACCGGTACTCTGACAAGGCGATTCGACATGCCACTGAAACCCATTCTTGAATGCGAAGTCTTTGATGTATGGGGGATTGACTTTATGGGACCATTCCCATCTTCCTGTGGCAACAAATACATCTTAGTCTGCGTTGAATTTGTATCGAAATGGGTGGAGGCAATTGCCACTCCTCACAATGATCATAAAACGGTCATGAAATTCCTGAAGAAAAACATCTTTGTGAGGTTTGGATGTCCACGCGCCTTGATAAGCGATGAAGGGACACATTTCTGCAACCGACCACTGGAAAAAGTGCTTGAAAAGTATGGTGTTCGTCATAAGACTGGCACACCATA
The DNA here is from genome assembly GCA_036785695.1 of Gentiana straminea. Classification (NCBI taxonomy): domain Eukaryota; kingdom Viridiplantae; phylum Streptophyta; class Magnoliopsida; order Gentianales; family Gentianaceae; genus Gentiana; species Gentiana straminea. The sequence continues at coordinate 1,676,897 of JAVUPR010000019.1, forward strand.
TCATCATATGACGAGTGGTCAGGTTGAGCGAAGCAACCAGAGTTTGAAGAAGATCCTGGAGAAAACAGTTAACAGTCATAGAAAAGACTGGAGTCTGAAATTGGATGATGTACTATGGGCATATCGTACTGCCTATAAGACCCCCATGGGTACGTCACCCTATCAAATGGTTTATGGTAAATCGTGCCACCTGCCAGTTGAGTTAGAGCACAGGGCGTATTGGGCTACCAAGTTTTTGAACTTCGACTCCCAATCCTGTGGCAACCACCGGCGCGCAGAGTTGCATGAGCTTGATGAATTTAGACTCCGGGCTTACGAGAGTGCCAGGATTAGTAAGGAAAGATGAAACTCCTCCACGATGCAAATTAAGAAGCGAGAATTCAAAGTCGGAGAGCAAGTGTTACTCTACAATTCCAGGTTGCATTTGTTTCCTGGAAAGTTGAGGACACGTTGGTCCGGTCCCTTTGAGATTCTCCAAGTCATTCCTGGAGGCGTTCTAGAACTGCGCGGTTATGGTGATCAACCGTTTCGAGTTAATGGTCAAAGGTGCAAGCACTACATTGGTGAACCTAAGGAAAAGCCTTTGATTGTTAAATTCCTCGATATTCTCGGATGTGGTGTTACAGAGGTCAATGAATTTGACGAGTTTTCACCCGATTTATTCTCCGAGAATGACGGTGTTGGTACATCAGCCGAAGTTCTAGCAGGTAGTTGGGATATGGAAGAGTTTTTCAAAGAGCAACAACTTAAGAGGAAGCTGGCAAAGAAGAAATCGACCATGGGGAAGTTTAAGCAGGTTTGGAGAGCTATCAAAGATTTGACCCCATGTGTTCGCTGTTGTTTCTGCAGCCACACTACTGATTCGAGCTTACACGAAGTAGTGACTGGCAGAAAAGTCAAATGGCCTGATCCAGGCTGAGCCTTCATTGCGTCGGGCTCTCGACGTTAAACAAAGCGCTTGGTGGGAGGCAACCCACTCTTTTCTTTTGTTTTGTTTATTTATTTCTTAGTTTTTCGAGCTACTGTCGGTTTCTCGTAGGCTCGGATTTTATGTTTTCCAGTTTTTGTATTTGAAATTTTTTCTGTTTTAATAAAGGGGTGCATTGGTGTTTTGAATGGAATTTGCTGTTTTTGTTGAGGCACTGCTGTGGATGCTTTTCAATCTCGACTTCTCTTTCTTTATCACTTTTGTACGCTATGATATAATCCCTTGTATCCCCCGAGGTATTTCTTTGTTTTCATGAGTGCAGGGTATTTGCATTAGCTTTTGTGCGATTTCAGATGATGTCAGTTTTCCGGTGGATGGTCCACGCTCTCATCGCATTCATCGAGCATTTACGGAGGTGGATCGATACGCTTCCGAAGTGTTTCTTTATAACTACAATCGCCTAAGTTCTCTTTTCTTTTATTTTGCACAACATGAGGACATGTTGTAATTTAAGTGTGGGGGAGGGGATTAGTCGGTATGTATCTATGCACTTGCTTACATGATATTATTTCTATGCTAAAATGATGCTAAATTTTCAAAATTTTTGTTTTGTCTCGAGTGAGCAATGCATGTTTTTGTTCGGTTTGTTATATTCATCGATGCTTTATGCCATATGTTCCGTAGGTTAGATGTTTCACCGATACTATTTTTCACGAGCCATAGTAAATGATGAGCTACTTTTATAAAGTTATACCCCGTTTTGGATTAGTAATTTTTGATTTTCTAATAAGTCATGTGCCTAGTGCTACGTATATATCGTGAAATTTATGGTAGTTTGTATTTAGTTCCGAAGCATGATATACTGTGAATATCTGACAGTTTGAATGTGATAAGTACAACGTAGCTATTGTTAAAGTGAAAAAGTTGAATTAATATGAAATCATTCGTGTGTGTCGAAAGCTAGTCGATGATTTGGGTGAGGTAGGGTATACCACGTATGTCCTATACCACTATGATGACTAAAAGCTCACGACAGTTAGAAAAAGCTGCCTTATGATTGGAGTAAGGTAGGGGATTATCTCGAAATGTCCTATTCTACTATGAGGGCAATAGCTTATTCTAATGTGTGTTTAAATGTGAAAAGTCAATTAAATCGACTAGTGTTATGCAACGAATATAAGACTTAGTTCTCGTATATCTTATCCCCAGTATAAACTGTCAAGATATGCTGTAGGGATTATCCTCTGAGTATTTCAGAAAGGCCCTAGATTCATTCGATCATTCTTTTCGGGATATGTCACGTTTGTAGGGTACATCTTATGAGTGTCATTTATTGCTAGTCTACGAGGGGGTATTAACTAGTTTTGCTTGATAACTTTTCAAGTTTGGATTTAGTGGAAGTTCATTATGGCTATGCACACACTCACGTGGGTGAACATCTAATTTATTTGAATCTGTGGTATATGTGTTGAGATGTCTATATTCTTTCCGAGCCTTTATCTTGTTTTGTTTTGCTCGGGACGAGCAAAGTTTAAGTGTGGGGGAGTTGTTAAGGGTGAATTTATACGTTTTATAACGTTGTATTTTATGATGTTCTCCTCCATAATTCATATGATTTGCATAGGAAATGTGGTTTTAAATGATTTATTAAGCAAGTGAGATTTTAATTAGTTTATTCGCAAAATGAGGTTGTGTACGTGTTTTGATTATGGTTTTATGAGTATTTGGATTGTGTTACGTTTTGCGATGTCTTAATGTGATGTAGATACATGTTGGAGGCTAAATTGATGATCAAATGTTGATATAATTCGAGCTAAATCGAGATAGAGATGAGAAAAGAAGGATAAAGATGGAAGAAGGAAGAGATAATGATCAAGAGATCGAGTTCCAAAGATAGATGGACGAGCGTCCACGGTCCGTCCATGGTGGACGGGCGTTTGCTCAACCGAACGAGCGTTCGAGGTGCGATTTACATTCGAGCTTCAAACGCCGCATAGACGAGCGTTCACCTAGCGTCCAAGAAATCCGGACGAGCGTCCAAAGGAAGCGACGGGCGTCCGGATTGCCGACTTACAGAACCGACTCTGATGCCTATATAAAGAAGCTGTTTTCTCCACATTGGAGATATCTTAGACACAATTCGAACCCTAATTTCATAGGGGCGGCTCAGGCCGCGCTTTTACTCTATTTTCTTCCAGTTTATGCAATTTAATTCCTAGATTAGATTAGATAGATTCATGTCTTTTATTTCATCAATTCGAGTTGCAACAAGGATGTTAAGAGGCTAAACCCTCTTGAACAAGCGTTGTGAAGCCGTCCATCAACAATTCAGTTTGATTCGTGATTGATTTGTGAGTTTCTATCTCAAGTTTGTTTCTTTTATCATGCTTTACATTGTTTTATTGCAAGTCGTATCGAAAGATGTTTGCTTTATGATTGTTTTATTGATGAAAATCATATAAACCTTAGATCACCATGAAAAGAATAGATATTTGATCTAATTAAAACGAGAGTTATTAGATTGATTGTCTAGATTAGAAATTGAAAGATTTCACGCCTAGGTTAGAAAGACGTAATCTTTAACATCGAAAGATAAAAGATTAGGAAACGAACTTGTCTACGAGAGTAGGAGTTTATGCCTTCGATTAGGTGAATCACGACTTGAGTGGAGATCACGAATTAATCCGAATTAGAATTGAATGTTGATAGGATAGGTGGATCAATTGCTTGTTCGTTCGTTATAATTTGATTTTTAATCCTTGAACTTGAATTGCTTAGTTAGTTTATCTTTTAATTGCATATTAGTTTAGTTTAGTTCAAATCGGTTCGCAACCAATCTTTCCCGGCTTTAGACTTGTTCTCTCGTCCAGCTTTGTGTTTTGTTTAAGTTTAGTTTTGTTTCAATCGCCGTTTAGTTTAGTTTTTCGTGACATAGTTAGTTTAGATAGACAAAAACTAGGAACCACAATCGTCTAGTTCCCCGTAGGATCGACCCGGCATTAACCACTAGTACTACGATCCTTATACTTGAGGTTAACCGGTTTATAAATATTTATTACTTGTTTATTCGAATTGGCCATAAATGAACGCCCGCCAATAAGTACGCGTTTGCTTTGGCAAGCCATGATGGGGACACTTTCACAGGAGAGACTTAAACCTTTTCCACGCCTCAAAGAATGACTCATTTTCCAGCTGACGGAATGTGAATAGTAATAAGGATGAGATTTGATCTAATAAACAAGTAATAAATATTTATAAACGCCTTAACCTCAAGTATAAGGATCGTAGTGTAGAGGCTATGCCGGGTCGATCTTACGGGGAACTAGACTGTTGTGAACCCTAGCTTTTGTTTTTAACTAATTATTGTCACGAAAACTAACCTAAACAGGGAACTAAAACTCGGACAAACATGCGAAAATAAACTAGACAGAGGATGAAATCCAAAGCTAGGAAAGATTAGCGATAAACTAAACTAAACTCAAGTGCGTAAAAAGTAAACTAATCTAACAATTCAAGTTCAAAGGATTAAAATCAAATTATAACGAACGAACAAGCAATTGATCCACCTATCCTATCAACATTCGCTCTAATTCGGATTAATTCGTGATCTCCACTCAAGTCGTGATTCACCTAATCGAAGGCATAAACTCCTACTCTCGTAGACAAGTTCGTTTCCTAACCTTTTATCTTTCGATGTTAAAGATTACGTCTTTCTAACCTAGGCGTGAAATCTTTCAATTTCTAATCTAGACAATCAATCTAATAACTCTCGTTTTAATTAGATCAAATATCTATTCTTTTAGCATGGTGATCTAATGTTTATATGATTTTCATCAATAAAACAATCATAAAGCAAACATCTTTCGATACGACTTGCAATAAAACAATGTAAAGCATGATAAAAGAAACAAACTTGAGATAGAAACTCACAAAGCAATCACGAATCAAACTGAATTGTTGATGGACGGCTTCACAACGCTTGTTCAAGAGGGTTTAGCCTCTTAACATCCTTGTTGCAACTCGAATTGATGAAATAAAAGACATGAATCTATCTAATCTAATCTAGGAATTAAATTGCATAAACTCGGGGGAAGTTTATGTGAAACCGTTAGCTCGAGCCGCCCCTAAGATATTAGGGTTCGAATTATATGTATGAGATGGAAAATCTGCTGCTTTAAATAGAGAAATAAGGCGGCTGGGAGTATGGCGGTGATGGACGCCCGTCTGGGTCACGTCTATAGGCTCTGAAAGTAAATCGCACCTCTGAACGCTCGTTTGCAGGGTTCGGACACCCGTCCGGTCGACGCCATGTTAAACGCTCGTCTAGCTGGACCAACTTCGAATTTCTTGATCTTTATCTCATCTTCTTCTAGCTCATTATATCTTTATCTCTTTGATCATCGCCTATTTCGAACTTCATCAACTTTTGATCACCATTTGAGTCGAGAAAATGCATCTACACGACATCAAAAACATCGCAAAGTGTAACATAATTCCAATAAACATAAAATCACCAAGTCAACACATAATTTAATCACTTTCGCAATTAGACCCTTAAAAGCATCACTTGCTTAATATTTCCATATAAAGGCCAATTCTTATGCAAATAATATAAATATGGGGAAAATCATCGTAAAATATATCGTTATAAAACGTACAAAATCACCCTTAACAACTCCCCCACACTTAAACCTTGCTCGTCCCGAGCAAAACAAAACAAAATTAGGCTCGAGATAGTATAGACATCTCAACAAATATAACGTATATTCAATAACTTAGAAGTTCACCATGTGTGTGTGCATAGCCATAGAAGACTTCCACTACATCCAAACTTGAGGAACTCAAAGTAAAACTAGCTTATACCCCCTCGTAGAATAGTAATAAATGACACTCATAAGATGTACCCTACAAACGTGACATATCCCGAAAAGAATGATCGAATGAATCTAGGGCCTTTCTGAAATACTCAGAGGATAATCCCTACATCATATCTTTCAGTTTATACTGGGGATAAGATTAACGAAAACTAAGCCTTATTCATTTCATACCATATCTTAAGTTGATTGAATTCATTCACGTTTTAAACACACATTAGAAGAAGCTATTGCCCTCATAGCAGAATAGGACATTTCGAGATAATACCCTACCTTACTCCAATCATAAGGCAGCTCTTCCTAACTGTCGTGAGCTTTTAGTCATCATGGTGGTATAGGACATACGTGGTACACCCTATCGCACTCAAATCATCGACTAGCTTTCGACACACCCAATTACAATTTTGTTTACTTAGAGATTTCTGGCTGGCAGTGGAAAAGATTATTTTCTAGTAGCACTGACCACTGAGCATAACACCTCAAGTAAACAATTTATTACTATTGCAAAGACTTAATCACGTTTCACTTATCACATTCAAACTTACAGATATTCACAGTATGTCATACTTCGGAACTAAATACAAACTACCATAAATCTCAAGATATATACGTAGCACTAAGCACATGACTTATAAGAAAATCAAAAATCACTAATCCAAAACGGGGTATAGCTTTATAAAATAGCTCATCGTCACTATGGCTCGTGAAAAATAGTGTCAGGTGAAACAACTAACTTACCAAACATATGATATATAGCATAGATGACTATCGAAAACAGAGAACATTAACATGTATTGCCTACTCGGGACAAAACAAAAACAAAAACGTGGAAATTTTTTTAAAATTCAGCTCATTTTTTCATAAAAACATCATGTATTAAGCAAATGGTAGATAAATAACGATCATTCCCCTCCCCCACACTTAAATTACAACATGTCCTCATGTTGTGCAGAATAAAAGAAAAAGAAAACTTAGCTGATTGTATGCCGAAAGGGAACAATTCTGGAACGGACGCGTTCCGATCCAAAAATGCTCGAAGATATCAGTAGACTGTGGACCATCCACCTGAAAACTGACACCGTCTGAAACGCACAAACGCTATCAAGACTATCCTGCACACTTGACAAACACGAAAAGTATCTCGGGGACAGGGGGAATTATATCATATCGTACAAAAGTGATAAAGAAAGAGAAATCGAGATTGAAAAGCATCCACAGCAGTTTCTCAGCAAATGCCATTCAAAACATTAATTCAACCCCTTATTAAAACAAAAACTTTAAATACAAAAAACTAGAAAAGATTAAAACCGAGCCTACAAGAAACCGACAGTAGCTCGAAAAGGAAAACTAAGAAATACACAAAAGAAAACAAAAACGAAAGAAAATAGTGGGTTGCCTCCCACCAAGCGCTTTATTTAACGTCGTCGCCCGACGCATTGAAAGCTCACTGGATCGGCCATTTAACTTTTCTCGCCAGCCACTACCTCGTGTAAGCTCTCATCGTAGTGTGGCCGCGTAAACAGCTAGCCGAACACAAGGGGTTAATTCTTTAATAGCTCTCCAAACACGCTTGAACTTCCCCATGGTCGATTTCTTCTTTGCCGCCTTCCTCTTAAGTTGTTGCTCTTTGAAAAACTCTTCCATATCCCAACTACCGCTAGAACTTCTTCGATTTTCCACAACCGTCATCCTCAGAAAATAAGTTGGGCGAGAACTCGTCAAACTCATCAACTTTAGGGGTGCTACACCCGAGGACATCGAGAAATCGAACAGTCAAAGGCTTTACCTTGGGTTCACCAATGTAATGCTTGCATCTCTGACCATTCACTCAGAACGGCTGATCGCCATAACCGCGCAGCTCTAGAACGCCTCCAGGAATGATTTGGAGAATCTCGAAAGGACCGGACCAACGTGTCCTCAACTTGCCAGGAAACAAATGCAACCTGGAATTGTAAAGTAACACTTGCTCTCCGACTTTAAATTCTCGCTTCTTAATTTTCGCGTCGTGGAGAAGTTTCATCTTTTCCTTACTAATCCTGGCACTCTCGTAAGCCCGGAGTCTAAATTCATCAAGCTCATGCAATCGCCGCAGCTCGGTGTTTGCCACAGGATCGGGAGTCGAAGTTCAAAAACTTGGTAGCCCAATACGCCCTGTGCTCTAACTCAACTGGTAGGTGGCACGATTTACCATAAACCATTTGGTAGGGTGATGTACCCATGGGGGTCTTATAGGCAAGTGCGATATGCCCACAAGACATCATCCAACTTTAGACTCCGCCTTTTCTATGATCGTTCACCGTTTTCTCCAGATCTTCTTCAAGCTCGGTTGCTTCGCTCAACCCGACCACTAGTCATCGGATGATATGGTGTGCCGCTTTGTGACGAACACCATACTTCTCGAGGACTTTTTCCAAAGGCCGGTTACAAAAGTGCGTCCCTTCATCACTAATCGTGGCACGTGGACATCCAAACCTCACAAAGATATTCTTCTTTAGAAAATTCATGACCGTTTTATGATCATTGCGAGGAGTGGCTATTGCCTCTACCCATTTCGATACATAGTCTACGCAGACTAAGATGTATTTATTCCCACAGAAGATGGGAATGGACCCATAAAGTCAATCCCCCATACATCAAAGACTTCGCATTCAAGAATGGGTTTCAAAGTGGCATGTCGAATCGCCTTGTCGAGTACCGGTTCTTTGGCACCTATCGCAAGCTTTGCGTAAAGCTTCCGTGTCCTTAAAGATCGTGGGCCGTAGAAACCGGATCGGAAGATCTTCGCAACCGTTTTCCAAGGACCAAAATGACCACCCGTGGGTCCACTATGGCATTGCTCGATTATATCGCGTTGCTCGATTCGTGAACACACCTCCTCGCAAACCATCTTTGCAGATCTTGAAGAGGTAAGGTTCATCCCAAACGAAATATTTCATATCGAGAAGAACTTCTTCTTCTCTTGATAAGACATTTCAGGATCAAGGTATTGGGCATGAAGGTAGTTGACAATGGAGGAGTACCAAGGAACATCTGGAGCACAACCATCTATCAACATGATGTTTTCTAGAGGGAAGTAAAGATCTATATCATCAGGATCACCCTTTTCCTCACTTAACATCCTAGAAACATGATCCGCCACTACGTTTTCACTGCCCTTTTTATCTTTAATTTGAACGTCAAACTCTTGGAGGGTCAGTATCCAACGCAGTAAGCGCGGTTTAGCTTCCTTTTTGGTCATGAGATAACGCAAAGCGGCGTGATCATCCACACAATCACTTGAGCACCCAAAGAAGTAACTACGAAATTTATCCATAGCAAAGACTACGTCTAATAATTCCTTTTCGGTCGTGTAGTTAACTTGAGAAGGATTTAGTGTGTGACCGGCATAATAGATAGGTCGGAACTTTCCGTTAAGCTTTTGCCCTAAGATCGCACCAACCGCATAGTTGGATGCATCACACATAAGCTCAAAGGGTAGGTTCCAGTCAGGCGATATAAGTATTGGAGCAGAGATCAGTCTACTCTTAAGCTCCTCAAACGCGCGCTTGCAATTCTCATCAAAATCAAAAGTAACGTCTTCTTTGAGTAAAGTAGACAGGGGCTTGGCAATCTTTGAAAAGTCCTGGATGAACCTCCTATGAAGCCGACATGCCCGAGAAAACCTCGGACCTCCCGAACATTCTTAGGATAACTCATCTTCTCAATAGCTTCAACCTTGGCCCTATCTACTTCTATACCTTTGGCTGACACTTTGTGGCCAAGGACTATGCCTTCATCTACCATGAAATGGCATTTTTCCCAATTAAGCACTAAGTCCTTTTCCACACATCTAGACAACACCCGATCAAGATTATCGAGGCAATCATCGAAGGATTGACCAAAGACCGAGAAATCATCCATAAAAATCTCCATGCACTTTTCAACTAGCCCGTCAAAGATTGCCATCATACACCTTTGAAAGGTGGTCGGGGCATTACAGAGACCAAATGGCATCCGCCGTAAGCGAACGTACCATAAGGGCAGTGTGAAAGTGGTCTTTTCTTGGTCAATTGGATCGATGGGTATCCGGAAGTATCCCGAATATCCATCCAGAAACAAGAGAATGCGTGCCCCGCCGTACGCTCAAGCATCCGGTCAATGAAAGGAGGGGGAAATGATCTTTCGTTGTGACCTCATTGAGCTTTCGATAATCGATACATACTCGTATCCAAGAACGAGCCTCAATGCTATCTCTTCTCCCTTCTCATTCTTCTCAATAGTAATTCCACCTTTCTTGGGAACTACTTGAGTTGGGGATACCCACTCACCGTCCGCAATGGCGTAAATGATACCCATATCTAGAAGCTTTATAATTTCCTTCTTGACTACCTCTTGCATGTGAGGGTTGAGCCTTCTCCGAGGTCGTCTAACTCGTTTTGCACCCTCCTCGCCTTGATCTTGTGCATACAGATGTCGGGAGATATCCCTCGGATATCTCCCACCCGCCATCCAAAGGCTTTCTCATTTTTGCGCAAGACGTTTAACAAGCTTTAAGCTCTTCTATTCGAGATAGCTTGGCAGAGATGATCAAAGGAAGCTTGTCACCTTCTCTCGTAAATACATACTTAAGATGTTTAGGCAACGGCTTTTAATCAAGTCTACGGGGGTTCCTCTAGACTTGATTTAAGATCTCCACTCCTCAACTCAACATCGTTGAGTTTACTTAGTGGCCCTACCGCCAAAGCTTCTTCTCTTAGCCCATCCTCAAAATCACCGCTAATTGATCTAGATTGACCACACCATGATTGTTCAGATTATCGATCAATCGCTCATATTCTGCTTCTACAGCCAAGACTTGCTTATCCATGAAGTCATTGAAGTCATCAGACGTCTCCTCAATGGAACAGCCGGTTGGAGAACCGGAGGGTACTTGAATAGATTTAGAGACACTATAGCTCACCTCTTGGTCACCAACTCGGATAGTTACTTTCCCACCATCACAATCGATGAGGGCTCTAGCTGTAGATAGGAAAGGTCTTCCAAGAATCAGAGGGACATTTTCATTTTTCTCCATATCTAAGACATACCAGTCAACGGGAAAGGTAAACCTACCAACTTGAACCAATACGTCCTTTAGATCCCCGAGGCTTTCTTTGAAGATCTATCGAACCGCAAGTTCATGGTAGTGGGTTCTAGAAGACTTTGTAAACCCAACTCGCTTGCAAATAGATAAGGGCATCAAGCTTATGGATGCACCCTGTGTCACATAAAGAATTTGGAAAGACTAGGCCTCCCATCTGCAATGTGAGCACGAATTTTCCGGGGTCACCTCTTTTGATTGGTAAGTCTGGATAATTGATCATTGAACAATCCTCACCAATTGCCTGATCCATTTCTGCTAACTTCTTCTTCGAAGAAACAACATCCTTTATGAATTTGGTGTACTTAAGCATCTCTACCAAGACATCTGACAATGGAAGATTAACCTGAGTATTTTTCAACAAATTAAGCACCTTTTCGTACTTCTTATCTTTGCTCAATGGGATGTTGCTCTTTTTGGGTGGAAAGGGAAGCTTTTTCAAATCATCCTCGGAAAATACTTTCTTCGAGGAAGCACTGACTGCTCTGTCTTCCATGTCTTTCCATCGAACCGTCTTTCCATCCTTTTTGTTAGTCAGGGGATCAGCCACCTGACCATCATTTAACTCATCAGTCCTCAGGGGATCAGCCACCTGAGGATTCTCAATTATTTCACTTCTCGGGGAACAAAGCCTCCCGAGGACATCCGATCGATTCTTTATTCCTCGGCGGATCAGCCACCCGAGGAATCTCAACTCTTTCTTCTATCAAGGGATCAGCCACCCGATTTGCCTTTTGCAGCCAAGGGGACGATGGGTGCTCAACTTCCCCTCCAGCCTTATCAGTGGCAGGAGGGGCTAGTGGTTTCCCTGGAAGCCAGTGGGACCACTCAGCTGAGTGCCACTTCTTAAATTCATCGCACTGGCCTCCTCTTTACCGTATTGCATTGTTGGCACGAGGTCGGTGCATTGGTCGTTGCTTATATCGGCCCGAGCGACTTGACCGCCTCTTGGGTTTTTTCGCAAAAACGGCGTATGCCCCGGGGGTCTTGACGCTAGCCGCTCGGCCCAATTGCCCTATTTGTCTCTCAAGACTTTTTATTGTCCTACTTTGCTCCTCCAACTTGGTTTCGAAATTGTTGGAGTGGGAGGGGCCTTGAGAGTTCTGATGATTTTGAGGGAGAGGCTGATTGGACTGATTTGGAAATGTAGAATTAGAATTGGCGGGTACCTAGTTTATGCAAGTATATGCTGAAAATAAACAAGGAAGGATTCGTAAACTGCACATAGGGTAAAGAGGGTCTACTGTCACCAATAATCTCACATAGGTTGGTGCGAAGATGAGATTAGGCGATATAAGATATACCTCTTATATCTTCCTAGCTTCCATGTAGATTTGCTCTATATGTGTAGTTTAGTTTTAGGCGAAAGTGTGCATAGTCATTGTTCCTCATCCTTATTACTTGTGTAGTTTACTGGCACTGTCATTGACTTGGCTTTATTCACTATTTTATTTTAACTCCATCATATCGAGGATTCGTTGTTGTGGTTGACTTTTGCCTCTTTTATCTTTCAATCACATGGACTTATAAGTAAGACATAATCTGAAAGAAAACCACTCCAATAAAATGCATCAAAACCAATTGTCGTATCGACTTATTACAAAGCATAAAAATGTGACAACAAAAATTAATCGAGATAGAGCTTATCTTATTTGGCGTAGTCTATTGGTACCATGCTTAGATGGCAAGCGGACTTACATAAGATTGCCTTCGAACTCCGAATATGATGCCGAGCCGAGCTCGGTCTTATATAATATGATGCCGAGCCAAGCTCGGTCTTATTAAAGATTTGCTCGAGAGAGCTCCAAATATGATGCCGAGCCGAGCTCGGTCTTATATAATATGATGCCGAGCCGAGCTCGGTCTTATTAAAGATTTGCTCGAGAGAGCTCCAAATATGATGCCGAGCCGAGCTTGGTCTTATATAATATGATGCCGAGCCGAGCTTGGTCTTATTAAAGATTTGCTCGAGAGAGCTCCAAATATGATGCCGAGCCGAGCTTGGTCTTATATAATATGATGCCGAGCCGGGCTCGGTCTTATTAAAGATGCGCTCAAGTTGACCTGCAAATATGAGGCCGAGCCGACCCGCGGTTTTATAAAAGATTCGCTCAAGTCGAGCTCCAAATGTGATGCCGAGTCGAGCTCGGTCTCCGCTCGACCCGCTCCGTTCGGTAGGTTGAGTTCAAAAATAAGATAGCTCGACCCGCCGCCCGGTAGGGTGAATTCCAAAATAATATAGCTCGACCCTCCGGTTCGGTAGGGTGAGTTCCAAAATAATATAGCTCGACCCTCCGGTTCGATAGGGTGAGTTCAAAAATAAGATAGCTCGACCCGCCGCCGGTAGGGTGAGTTCCAAAATAAGATAGCTCGACCCGCTAGTTCGGTAGGGTGAGTTCCGAAAGAAGATGGCTCATCCCGCCACGTTCAACTAGGAGAGTTCCAAAATATGATGCTGAGTCGATCTCGGACTTAGGGCAAGACGAGTCCATAGAGCTCGAATGCCGGTGCTCGATATCTCGAGTCTTTGTGGTGCAATGTAATTGTGATAAAAAAACATTACACATATAATAAAGGCTTACAAAGTGTATAAGAATTTCAAATAACGATTTTAAGAACCCGGAGAGCTAAAGAGCTCGGCTCGATCCTTGGAGCTCGAGAACTCGCTTCGTGGATAGCTAGATACGGTAGATAATTCGTTGCTTTCTCGGGCACCACAAAGAAGTTGTCTTTCCGGTGGAAATCAGACCTCGAAACGGATTCCGATCGGCACGAAATTTGGAGGGATCGTTCTTCCCTCACTTTTCTTCGATGTGACCGGTGGAATTGTTCTTTCGTCGGCTCAATCTCCGGGAATAAGCCGCAGAATTGGCAGCTGATGTCCAGAATCCTGCTGCGTTTTTGGTGCGCCACGATCGAGAAATCAAACGAACTCCGATCGGCCTAAAATTTTGAGGGCTTGTTCAGTCCTAATAATTCTCGAATATGACCGGTGGAAATCTTATTCCGACGGTTCAATTGTCGGGAATATTCAGCCGACTTGGAACCTGCAGATTAGGGTTTTTCTGCTTTTTTGTACGTAATCGCAACTTTTAGGCGATGATCTGGAATCGAAACCTACTCCGATCGGCATGAAATTTTTACAGATTGTTCTTCTCTCTATATTATTTAATATTACCGGAGGAATTTTCATTCCAACGGTTGAATTGCTGGTAACAGCCCGCCGACCTGAAACTGTTGATTAGGGTTCTCGCTGCGTTTTTGATACAAAGAAGAACTTCTTTGCGACGATCGGGCGATTAAACGAACTCTGATCGGCCTAAAATTTAGAGGGCTTCTTTTAACCCCCTTCTTCTTCATTTTGACCAGTGGAATTCTTGTTCCAACGGTTGAAACTCCATAAAATAGCCGCAGATCTCGCTGCGTTTTTGGTGATACAGAAGCATCTTTCTGGCAACGATCGGGTATCTAAACGGACTCCGATCGGTACGAAATTTGGAGGGTTTATTCGTCCCTCCTTCTTCTTCAATCTGACCGGTGGAATTCTTGTTCCAACGGTTGAAACTCCGGAAATAAGCTCGGATCTGACTGCGTTTCTGGCATGTTTCTGCCATTAACTTGACCACCATCACTCCTTGATCCATCACCGATAGAAGACCCTCCTTCTAGCGCCAATGACGATGCTGGGTTTCGTCTATGAATAAATCCGGGTCGTTTAATCTAGGGATGATTGAATCAAGGATGATTTTGGGGGTGATTTTAGACTGAGCTTGAGAGTCTCTCTCATGTTGCCTACGTATCCTGTTATGCTCCAGGAATCAAGTCACACGTAGTTCCTGGAATGGGGTATTTATAATGACAACACTTGCCCTAACCCTAAGATTAAGTCGGCTTATATTATTGTCTGATTTACCCTTTAATGGGCCTTAACCCTTGCCCAAGTTATCACTGTTAATGGGCCTGTACAGCTGGTGCGGACTCTGTCTACGATGTCGATATTGCCGACCTGCGGTAATCGAGCCTGGGACTCATTGTCCTACACTGCTAGCTGGTGCGGACTGATCGTCCTACACTGCTCGATAGTCGATCGTCATAGCCTGGAGTCTACTAGATGGCCTTAGCCTCGAGTCTGGGCATCGACATGAATACCTTGACGTTTATTCAGATTATCGGGGACCAACTGTGAGGCCTGCGTGTTTAGAGTTGACTTTGTCCGCATCCCGAGCTTTCCGTCTTGCGGTATGTTGGTCCCTTGAAAAGGCTTTGGTTAAGTTTAGAGGGGGGGTGAATAAACTTAACACTTAAAACTTTGGAGTTAACAAATTTCGCAACTTCGTTCGATACTTCAGAGTCTGTTGAGACTTCGCAGCTCCGCCGATAAACGTAGTCTACCGATAGTTGTTTTCTTGAATTTGTGCAAGCGGAATAATATCAAAATTAAGCCTTAAAACTTTTTGTTAAATATGATACTAAGTATTAGATACTCGTAGTGCAAGTGTGTGATTTCGTTGCTAGATTCAAAGTAGGTTGATGTATAAAATAAACTAAATGCGTAAAGTAAATGCCGAAAGTAAATAGTCGATTTTATAGTGGTTCCGTGTGATGTAATCCCGTCGTCCACTCTTCTCCCGTGATGTTGGAGGAAATTCACTAGAGATCTTTGATGCAGCTTTTACAAAGATTCCTAAGTTGTTTGTCCTTCACCAATAGCTATGGCTTCACAACCGAAAACTCGGGAACAGTAGGATTGTCGCTCCCGAGTCTTCCACCGGTCCTTGAAGGGTAGGATTGCCTCTTCACCAGCTCCACCACAAACAACAAGTCTTTCACACCTAACCGTATGCTTCACTGTCTTCGACAGTTCTTTATAAAATAAAGATTGAATCAAATAGATGATTCAATTGCGAAAGCCTTGATTAGGATGATGTAATCAAGAACTTTTGCGCCTTCAAGTGTGTATGCTTGATGCGGCTTGAACACGTAATGCACTTGAAGAAATTAACTAGATCAAGCTGCCTTAAGCTCGTAAGTTCACAGGTGTTTTTCAAATTTCGTATTGTCACTTAAAGTTTATCCCAAAATTCATCATCTTTTTCCGAGTTGAAGGTCCTCTATTTATAGGCAAGAATGCATGTGATCGTATTTGAATTTCAAATGTGACCGTTCCTTGTTTTTGTCCCATCTGATTTGCATTCTGTCACTATTCATAGGACTGACACTGTCAGAATTACTTTTTGACAGTGCAGTCTGTCCACCCGTTTGACTTGTATCCAATGGATATAAATAGAGGACATCCCAACGTCTTTTTAATCTCAGCCTTTGATTTTCTTGATAAGTCGAGGTAGTTGGTCGTCCTTATCCATGTAATCTTCAAATAAACTTGAATTAATCGAGGTATCATATCAAAGGTTCATAAGTCCGTCGAAGTACCATCATCCGCTCGATCATCATAAATCTCGTATGTAAAATATAATGCGGTGATTACTTTTATCTAACTTTTATTTGTGAAGTTAGATTACATCATTTTAATTATAACCAAGTTCCAAACATCATCCAACTTATGGAACTTAGACCTTCTACACAAGGTATATGTAATCGCTTAGGTCATCACGACTTGCCTAAATTCGATTCCATATCCTTGACTTTAAATACTAAGTTTGATCCCTTAGCCTTCATTTACTGAGTTTGAACCCTCAGCCTTCAGTCTTCAGTCTTCAAGCAAGTTCCTGACTAGTCTACTGACCTATCTACCCTACTGACCTAGATCAGTCTGCTGATATCAACCAGCAGGCCTTTACAGTGCTTGTTTGATCAAACCTATTTATGAATCAAACTCTAATAAACCTATACATGTAATCTAGACATCTTTTTGCCTTTGCACTATAACAGCTAGTATGACACTCATCATCAAAACTAAGAAATAAGTCCAACAATTTCCCCCTTTTTGGTGATGATGCCACTTCCCTCACCTAATCAGCAAAGCAAAAAGATATAAAACAAAAACAGAACAAATTCAGTCAATTCTCATTATAATCATTGTTCAGTTATTACAACTAGATACAAGAAAGATAAAGAATAATAAGTATATGCCGATCTATTGTCTCTTTTCTCTTTCTCTTCTAGCCTTCTCGCCTTGTTCTTGATAGGCTCGATTTGTTCTATCATATCCCTCATCCATTCATTTTCAATCGTTGTAAAATCAATGTAGGGATTGACTTGCTTCCACCGCTCCATGCTTCAGGGAGGATAAGATTAATTTCATTCACTCGAATCCAAACTTCATATACTGCTCTCCTTGAATTCATCCAAAGTGAGTCCCTTGCTTTTATAATAGGTGGCACCTTATCACCTTTGCTACTTCTCTTGCCTCTCGTTGCTTGCCCTCAAGGCTCGATTCTTGCTTCCCAAAATTTCAAACCCAAGAAAGAGTTAAGACCTTCATGAAACCCCATGTCATGATAAGGTCTCCTCCCCGTTGTAATACTCTTTCTTGTACCGTCTAAAAAGATCATCAGTGAGTTGAACTCTGGCAGGTGCAGGTTGCCTGAAAGCATTTGTATCATCTGTCCATCTCTTCTGTGCAAAGAGTCTTGCAGCCTCCTTTGCTGCAGCTGATTTGCCCTCTTCCCCCTTAGTGACATCATCAACAAAACGGGATATAAGGCCATGAATGCCCTCCTGTGATACTATCACTCTATTCAGTTGCCCTTCCATTGTTCCAGTTCTAGTATCAATAGCAGTGATCCTGGATTGCAATGTTTCCTCTAGTCTGTTGATCCTTTCAGTAAGTTTGGGATCATGCACAACAGGTTGTTGTGCAGCAGCAGGCTCAGCAGGTTTAGGTGTTGCAGCAAGGTTGTCAAGTTTCTGATGGATAGAAATGAATTGGTCTTTTAGAAACTTTTCTTTGGCAGTATTTCCAACCTTGATGCCCCTCACATCTAATATCGATCATTCACAAGCATTTTGAGTAGATGTGAAGTTTGAAGCAACCGTGCGTAGATTGTCCGTTTTCATTTACCATCTTCATCGCTCTTCAAATCTCTCTTCCCGTCTATCCAAGCTTGTGTCCTTAACTCGTTGCATATCAAGCCTTACAGCTCTTAACTCATTTAGTACTTCAACCGGTACTTCACTCGGTCATCCTTCCACCGGTGGCTTCATCGCAGCTCTTCCACATTGTACCGTGGCCTCTTGATTGCTTACTACCATTGCCTTACTCCTATCCAAATCCCAAACAGGTTAGGTCCTTCATATTCCTCCAGGATAGGATCAATTGACAGGTTCCTCAAAAACAGGTACAAATGCCTGAGGTGGATCAACATCAATATTTTCTTCTTCAGGCACCTGAAATTCCTCATCACTGAAGTCAAAGTCCAAGAACTCGCTCATCTTCATTAACAGCCTCCCGACTATCTTTCCCTTCGTGGTCTTGCCTCCGTAAGGCTCCACTACAAAGAAATTTCATCAACAAGCAGGGGTTTCCTCCAAACCCAAATCAGTTCCAACCTTTGTCCAGGTGTCGTTTGAAACTCAAGCCACTCGTACCTCCCGTTCCAACCTTTGTCCAGTGCCGTTTGTATCCCAAGAACTCCGTACCTCCTCTTCAATTCCTTGTGGATTGAATATAGCCTCATTATCCACTTGGAAATCTTCTCGCATGACCAATCTTGTGTAGGATGATGGCGTTTTAGTAAGAGTGCCTTCAATGTCAAATCCATCTTGATATTCAATGGACTCTTCGAACCGGCACTAGGTTCATTAAAATCAAGCAACCTTTTATCCATCCAAATCCTCACTCGTCCAAAGATCGCTAGTGCAAGAGGCTCTACAACATGGAATGTACTTGGTGCATCACCACCCTACTAGCACTCGCAGTAATACCTTCATTGATCAATGCCTCCAGATCATCCATGGTGAGATCCTGTAGATCCTCATCCATCTCTCCAGCCCACCGTCTCTCGCAGACACTCCAAAGACCGCAGATCGCCTTTCGCAGGGTCAATTAACATTGCAGTCCCACTGGTCTCTCCTGGACCAGAGGGGTGATTGTCATCAGAATCAGATGATGAAGAGCCATCACCATCATCTCTTGGATCCCTGAACTTGATACCCTCCTCCTTCTATTGTTCATCAAACAAATCCATCAGTCTTGATTGCAGCAAGGTGGTATCAACTAGATCCAGCAGGTTCTCTACTCCCAAATTTTCAAAAACCCATTCTTCAAAATCTGTCATAGGTTGAGCAGCTGGCTTTTGCCTCTTGTAGAAACCAAATTTCCATTGGAAGTAGTCAGCAATTTGCTGAAGTTTGGGATCTACAAATTCCTTTGTTTTCTTTCTTTGTTTCACATGCCTTTCAAATGGCATGAAGGATCTCCTGGGAGCAACTCCAATACCTTGTTGACCTCCAAAGGTTCCAACAAGTTGATTCAAAGTTTCTTCAACAGATGTTTGAAAGTCAGTAGGTTGCTGTGATTGTAAATTTGTGCCTACTACTTCCATCTGTACCACACTTGGTTCCCCCTGACTTACATGCTCATCAGCAGGGTTAGCAGCAGACTGCTCTTCCCCCTGAGTTCTTGCCACACTTGCAGGGTCTTCAACCAAGTCTTCTCGTTACTTCTTCAACTACCACAACAGTTCGTGTTCGTGGATTGTCGTGGTTCTTCAAGAGATACTACAAGCAGGCTCGTGGTCGTAGATCGTCGTGTATCTTCAACGTATTGCTCAACAACAACTCCGTCCAAAGATCGTAGATTTGACAACCTCTTCAGGTGAGGAGTCACTAATTACTACAGGCGGAATAATAGTTAAAGGCTCAGCCTCAACAGCCTCTTCTTCCTCTTCTACTGATGCCTCCTCTTGGATTCTTTGAGCTTCCAAGTTTTTAAGTTCTTTTCCCTTACCATGTTTCTTCTTTTTGGTAATCACCTTCATTCTTTTGGAGAGGGGTTCATCATCATCTTTTCCAGTAGATCTTCTCTTTCTACTAGCTTCCTTCTGTTGTTCCCTCAGAATCTCAACAACAGTTCTTGTTAAAGAATGCAGTGGTCGTAACCTCCACTTGACCCTCAGCAGACTCAGCAGTCTGTGCTGTTTCCTTTCTTGTTTTCTTTGAAGGCTTTGAACCTTCAGTCACTTTCTTTGTACCTCCACCCTTTCTTTTCTCAGCAGCCTTCTTTGGTGCAGCAGGTTTGATAGATATCTTTTTAGTTTGCTGAACCTGCTCACCACCAGCATCACCATCATCATCATCATTATCATCATTATCATCACCAGCAGCCTCTCCAGCAACCTCTTCATCACCATCTAGACCAGGAATAGCATGATTAATTTCCTTCTTGTATCTAGACTGATTAATATTCTCAGGTTCAAGATCAGGAACTGCCAAATGATTCAGCAGGGTCTGAATCATCAAACCTAAGGGTAAGGCCTTTGATTTCCTTTTCCCTAGTTTCTCCTCCTTGTCTACTTTCTTCATATAATGAATGAAATAACCAGCCCAATCAAACCTCATGCTCCCGCATGATTATCATCGCCCTCTATCTTGGGTCCCGATAGAGTATCCATACTCCCAACTAGTCCAAGTATGTTCTTTGCAATGAGCTTGCTCGCCAGATCGTATTCATTTCCAATATGTTTGCAATTGATGCCCGGTACGGATTTGGTGGCCGCACTTGTTTTAATCGATCCACAAACGTCAATTTGTCCAATCCCATTGCTTCAGGATTGACCGAACCATCCACCACTTCTTCAAATCCAAACACTTCCCTCGCAGACTAGAGGAGATTACAAGCTCCTCAAAGATTCACACGTAGTCTTGAATGCTTCAGCTTCCTTCTTCCACAACCATATTTTTCCGTAAATCAATAACATTGGTGTATGAGATTGTTTCTAATCCGATATTGAGTTTGTTCTCCAAGCCTGCAAACCTCCTTATTCTTCTACCTATATTAATAGCCAACTCTGTTTGTTTTGCATCAATGACATATCCTCTCACACTTTGGCTTGATTCGATTTGAACTTCAATCCTTTCCGCCATTAAATAAGAAAAAGATGAAGAAGAATTGCTCTCAAATCTGTGTTCACACAGTGTAGGATTTGCAGAGATAAAGTAGAAAATGCAAGTAGAGAATCCGTTGTGTGACAGTCTGATTATATAGACAGTGGGTAGTTGAAACTGTCTTTGCACGTACATTGAGGTAACCACGATTAAGTTGAATAAATTCTGACTTGACACGTGGCCCATTACTCCTCCATAACGTTTGTAACCGTTGGATGGTTTAACTGTGGTAATAATGGATAGAATAAATATCCCGCCAATATGCTTTTTGACTTTAATATCTTTGACTGAGTAACGTTCCATCCAGCAGGTGAACATCAATAGGTAGGCTCAAGCCAGTCCGTCGATAAATAGGCTTCAGCAGCCTATTGACAAAAATACTCGCCCGATCCCCGTTTTCTTCTTGTTTTGTTCAATTGATAATACAAGATGAAGTTTAATACCAATGACCGATCTGTCAAGTGAGCTCACCCAACATGACAAAGACCAATCCCCTTGGCAACCTCATTTGCTCAATTGTTTAAACATAAGTACATGGAATTGTTGATACCAATGACTAATCGCTAAGTGAGCTCACCCAACATAGCAAAGACTAATCCCCTTGGTGAATTCCAGTACACTGCTGATTATCAGTCAACTTTGATAATTCCAAGTTCAGTCCTTAATTTGGCAAATCTTTCACTGTCAAGTGGTTTAGTGAAAATATCAGCAAGTTGATCTTCAGTAGGGATGTATATAACCACCACATCTTTCTTTTCAACATGATCTCTTATAAAATGATGTCTCACATCAATGTGCTTGGTTCTAGAGTGCAAAACAGGATTTTTTGTGATTGCAATTGCACTTGTGTTATCACACATAATTGGAATTTCCTTTTCTTCAATTCCATAATCCCTTAATTGTTGTCTTAGCCATAGTACTTGTGCACAAGAACTTCCAAAGAAGAATGTATTCACTTTCAAGAGTGGAAGTTGAAATAGAATTTCGTTTCTTGCTAAACCAGAAACCGCCTATTTCCCATTAACCGACAGTTCCCGAGGTGCTTTTTCTATCAATCTTGCATCCAAGATAATCGAATCCGAGTAGGATATAACTTTGAAGCTTCCTTCCTTGGAATACCATATCCCTACTCCCAAAGTCTCTTTAAGATACTTGAGAACTCTCTTGATCGCACCTAAATGACTTTCTTTAGGTTTAGATTGAAATCTTGCACAAACACCTACAAAGAAAGGATATATCAGTCCGTGGCGTTAGATACAGCAGATCGCCTATCATCCTTCTCGTATAAGGTCCGATCAACATCTTTGCCTTCTTTATCTTCATCCAATCTCGATGTTTGTACTCATAGGAGTTGAATTCTTAGTGCTATTTTCCATACCAAACTTCTTCAGCAACTCCTTGGTGTACTTGGTTTGATGAATGAAGATTCCATCCTTCATTTGTTTAACTTGCAATCCTAAAAAGTAATTCATTTCTCCCATCATACTCATTTGGAATTTACTCTTCATTAGATTTGCAAACTTTTCACAAAGTAAATCATTTTCGTAACCAAAAATTATGTCATCCATATAAATTTGTACCAAGCAGGGGCCGTCCCCTTCATCGATTCTCGAAAAGTGTCTTGTCAATGGTGCCTTTTGTAAAACCATTGTCCACCAAGAATTGAGATGTAGTCTCATACCATGCTCTTGGTGCTTGTTTCAATCCATAAAGTGCTTTGTTGAGTCTATACACTTTATCTTCTTGATCTTTAACTTCAAATCCAGGAGGTTGCCGAACATAAACTTCCTCCTCTAGAATGCCATTCAAAAATGCACTCTTGACATCCATTTGATATACTTTGAAGTTCTTATATGCAAAGCATGTGCCAAGAATAATCTCGATAGCTTCCAATCTTGCAACATGGTGCATAAGTTTCATCAAAATCTATTCCTTCGCTTGAGAATAACCTTTTGCAACTAGTCCGGCCTTGTTCCTCACAATGGTACCGCATTCATCAAGTTTATTTCTCGTATACCCACTTAGTACCAATGATATTTGCATGACTTGGCCTTTCAACTAGTGTCCAAACTTGATTTCTTTCAAATTCATTTAATTCCTCTTGCATAGCAATTATCCAAATTCGGATCCGAAATTGCTTCTTCAACAACTTTTGGTTCCATTTGAGATAGAAAACAAGTAAACATGGCTTCCAGTTGTCTTCTAGTCCTCACACCTTGCCGTACATTGCCAATAACTTGTTCAAACAGGTGATTCCTTAACCATTGTGGATTTTGGTTATTTTGATTTTCGTGAACATCATCTTCGCAGGGTCCGCCGTAGTTTCTTCTACAGTGGGGGTCGCAGATCCTTGAACCGCTTCGGCTTGTTGCCTCGTAACATTATCGCCAGGTGTTCAACAGGGGCAGTATCAGAAACTTTCAAGTCATTGAATCTTTCCAAAACTTCAACACAATCTAGATCAGTGACTTGTTGATTCTCAGCAGGTTCACCATCTTTATCTTTCATACCAAGAAACTTAGGTTCATCAAACACAACATGGATTGTTTCTTCATGTTTCGTTGACCTTTGTTCGCACTCGAATGCTCGCCGACCGAAGAATATCCCAAGAATATGCCTTCATCTCGATTTTGGTTGGAATGTTTTCAAATGAACCTTATGATTTAGAATAAAACATTTGCTTCCAAATGGATGAAAATAGGATATGTTAGGTATCCTTCCATTCCAAATCTCATAAGGTGTCTTCGCAGCCTTTTTGTTTACCGATGTCTGTTTTGTGTATAGCATGTCGTATTTATCGCTTGACCCAATATCTTTCAGTAGCAATGCTTCACAAATCATTGTTCTTCCCGCTTCCTTTAAGGTTCGTTTCTTCTTTCAAAGAACCCCATTTTGCCGAGGTGTACCAGCAGCAGCAAGTTGATGTAGTACACCATTCTGTTCACAATACTCTCTTATAACTTTGTTGAGAAATTCAGTCCCCTGATCTGATCTTATCTTTATGACTGTTAAAATTTTCTCATTTTATAATCTCTTCAAAAGATTAGGCATGCTTTGAAGTGTTTCACTTTTCTTGTTCATAAATATCACCCAAGTATACCTTGAATAATCATCTACAACCACTAAAGTGTACTTCTTTCCTGTTACACTTGTTGGAGTTATTGGTCCAAAAAGATCCATGTGCATCAGCTCCAACACTTTATTAGTTGATTGTTTGGTCTTTGATTTGAAACTTGACTTTATCTCGTTTACCTTGCCGATTGTGCATCACATATAGCATCCTTTTTGAATGTGATCTCGTGTAAACCAACCACCAGCTTTCTTCTTCACCAACCGATTAATATCATCAAAGTTTAAGTGATTCAACTTCTTGTGCCATAACCAATTTAGTTCGACTTGGTATGCACTATCAGCAAGTTTCGGAACTCAGTAAGACCAATCCACAACATACATGTTCTCGTTGTCTTCTACCAAAGCAAGTACAACTTGATCACCTCTTTCACTAATGACAATACAAAGCTTGTCTTTGTCAAAAGTGACCTTGTATCCCATGTCACGAATTGTCCAAAGGCTCAAAGCAAGTTGTAGTCCAAATTCCTTCCACATATGCAACATTCTTGATTGTGAGTCCATTTCGATAAGTGTGCCATATCCTCTTGTATGTCCAGGTGTATTCTTATTGCCAAAATTCACCCTTGGACCATCTTTTGCCACAAAATTTGTTAGACAAAGTGCTTATTCTTTGTCATGTGTCCGGAACATCCACCGTCAAAGTACCGTACACCCTACAAAACAAGGTTAATGCATTTTGTGTACCCAAACCCGTTTGGGTCCATAGTGGTCGCAGCAAGCATGACCCTTGGTATGTTTCCATAAGGTCTTCTCCTCGAATGTGTCATACTTTGGTTCATACTTTGGTTCATACATGTATTCCACACATCCATAAGTTCTAACAAAGTAGGTTGTGTAGGAATCACATATGTTTTCCGGCCTTTTGGTACATAATGTCGTTTGAAATGATTGTTGTTGTTAGAAACATGTGCATAACCATGTGTGCCGTCTGTTAGAACAACCCTATGATAAGGAGTTTGCCGAGGTCTCCGCCGAGGCCTTGTATAAGTCCTCTCCGCCGAGATCTTTGCCGATTCCTTTGCTTTGGTTTTACCCAAGCAAGATGGTTATACTTATCGTTTTTAACTATAAATGCAGGAATATTCCAATCATCATCAGTAGGGAACAATCTACCTTTCCCCCGAGATAAGTATCCCTTGAATGATCAACATTTTTGGGTTTAGGATTCTTATCCTTGGAATATTTTCGTTTCTTACCCTTCGTGGTCCAAACAGACTTAGTAGCAGTGTGTCCGCTATCGCAGGTTTAAGGCACAACGGGCCCTATTTTTAGATTTATTCTTTTTACTAGGGGTCGTTGACTTCTTTGACCTCTCGATTTTGCTTCCTTGAAGCATTCTCATTGGGTTTTACCGCTTCAAAGAACCTTATCGGGAGTTGGATCTAGTGTGTACAAACTTAGGACCAATTCGGTACTAGGTTCAAGAACTTTTCCGGATCCATTCTTGTTAGATTGCCGAGTTCCAAATCCAAGCCCCGTTCTATCCCCATAAGGCTTTCCCCGATTTGTATGCGTATTGGAACAAGATGGTTCAAATAGATTCGTAGGTCGCCGGATGATCACAGACTTATGCCGATTCCCGTCCAACATCTTTTTCCTTACCTTTGAGAACCCTTAATTCAGCCTTTCAATCTTCCAACTTCCAATTCAAGAGTTTCTTTTTCAGCCTTCACAACCTCATAACCAGATTGTATTATCCTCGCTGATTAAGGATGGCATCCAAAGTCTCATTGTTGTCGAATTTCTAGGATTTGAACCACAAGTTGATTCACAATCACTTCCAAGTTATGAGTGTTGATGGATACAAGTGTTGTATACCTCCTCGCTTCATCCATGTTGGCCATTAAAGCATAATCCTCCATATCAAGAACCGCTGCCGTGTCATCCGATTCATTTCCTTTTTCGATTCCACTTCATACCCCGATTCATCTTCTCGCAACCATAGCCTTCTTGCCATGTCTTCTCTCGTTGACTTTTGGTCTTCGCAGGTCCGGACAATCGTGTCTAAAATGTCCAGGCTTCTTGCGCTTGAAACAAAGATAATCGTGTTCCTTGCCTTGTTTTAGTTCAGACGCCAGTTTGAAGTGTCCCGGTTTCTTGCAATGAAAGCATACGTATAGTCATTATCTTTCCTTGGTTCTTCTTTCCTTCTTTCGTAGGCCTCTTTGTAAAATTTCTTGCGGGGGCCTTTCCAGCCTTCATCATCCCGATTTTCTTGCTCGCAGGGCAATTTGTTCTTGCATTTCATCCAAGATATCATCCCGTCCTCCCGATGTTTCTTCATGATGTGAAGCAGCCAATGCAAGTGGTCTTTGGCTCTTCCTTTTCGCTCTGTGCACAAGCTTTTTGCTAAATTCATAAGCCTTTAGATCTGAAAACAATTTGAAGGTGTCTTCTTCATGCAACTTTCTCATTTCTTCAATTGCAATTACCTTCATTTTCCAAACATCTTTTGCAGGTAGAGCTTCCAAGATTTTGGTGTTTATTTCCTCTTTTGAATAACTTACACTCAGTAGGGTAAGTTCATCCAGGATTGCATTGAATCTTGATTCCATTTGCTCAATGGTTTCATTAGGCAGCATCTTGAACTTTTGAAATCTCTTTCTGGCCACACTGATTTTATTTTTCTTTATTGCATCGTGCCTTCACGATTAAGTGAATCTTATCCCAAAGTTCCTTTGCAGCCTTGCAATCTTTAACCTTCATATACATATTGCTAGCCAAGGTTCGTAAATGATATCAATAGCAATGTTGTTGAGGTTTGCTCTTTTTCTCGTCTTCTCGCATTCCATTCTCTTTTTGGTTTAGGAATGTACTCGCTTCCGTCACCCACCGTTACCGCCTTTGTAATCTCTAGTGGTCCATCGCCAAGACATCCATCATCTCATCATGAGTGGCAAGCAAGATATGCCCGCATTCGACGTTTATACTCATCAAATCTATCAAGAGAACACATCAACATAGTTCTAGCATACCGTGTGTTGTCCATGATGCAAATCTTGAAAATCGTAACTTGAAAGAAAGTTTTAAAGAATTTTCACAAGCACAACAAGTAGGATTCCTTCGGTAAACAAGCAATCGCTCCGATACCAATTGTTGGTCCCTTGAAAAGGCTTTGGTTAAGTTTAGAGGGGGGTGAATAAACTTAACACTTAAAACTTTGGAGTTAACAAATTTCGCAACTTCAAAGCCTCCGTCGATACTTCAGAGTCCGTCGAGACTTCGCAGCCTACCGATAAACGTAGTCATCGATAGTTGTTTTTGCCGAATTTGTGCAAATGGAATAATATCAAAATTAAGCCTTAAAACTTGTTGTTAAATATGATACTAAGTATTAGATACTCAGTGCAAGTGTGTGATTTCGCTTGCTAGATTCAAGAGGGTCGATGTATAAAATAAACTAAATGCGTAAAGTAAATGCCGAAAGTAAATAGTCGATTTTATAGTGGTTCCAGGTGATGTAATCCCGTCGTCCACTCTTCTCCCGTGATGTTGGAGGAAATTCACTAGAGATCTTTGATGCAGCTTTTACAAAGATTCCTAAGTTGTTTGTCCTTCACCAATAGCTATGGCTTCACAACCGAAAACTCGGGAACAGTAGGATTGTCGCTCCCGAGTCTTCCACCGGTCCTTGAAGGGTAGGATTGCCTCTTCACCAGCCTCCACCACAAACAATGCTTCTTTCACACCTACCGATGCTTCATCGTCTTCAACAGGTTCTTTATAAAATAAAGATTGAATCAAATAGATGATTCAATGCAAAGCAGCCTTGATTAGGATGATGTAATCGCATTTTGCGCCTTCAAGTGTGTATGCTTGATGCGGCTTGAACACGTAATGCACTTGAAGAAATTAACTAGATCAAGCAGCTTTAAGCTCGCAAGTTCAACAGGTGTTTTTCAAATTTCGCATTGTCACTTAAAGTTTATCCCAAAATTCATCATCTTTTTCTCGAGTTGAAGGTCCTCTATTTATAGGCAAGAATGCATGTGATCGTATTTGAATTTCAAATGTGACCGTTCCTTGTTTTTGTCCCATCCGATTTGCATTCTCGTCACTATTCATAGGACCGACACCGTCGTAATTACTTTTTGACAAGCAAGTACCGTCCCCCGTTTGACTTGTATCCAATGGATATAAATAGAGGACATCCCAACGTCTTTTTAATCTCAGCCTTTGATTTTCTTGATAAGTCAGAGGTAGTTGGTTGTCCTTATCCATGTAATCTTCCAATAAACTTGAATTAATCGAGGTATCATATCAGCAGGTTCATAAGTCCGTCGAAGTACCATCGTCCGTCGTTCATCATATTTCTGTATGTAAAATATAATGCAGCTGATTACTTTTATCTAACTTTTATTTGTGAAGTTATATTACGTCATTTTAATTATAACCAAGTTCCAAACATCATCCAACTTATGGAACTTAGACCTTCTACACAAGGTATATGTAATCGCTTAGGTCATCACGACTTGCCTAAATTTCGATTCCATATCCTTGACTTTAAATACTAAGTTTGATCCCTTAGCCTTCATTTACCGAGTTTGAACCCTCGGCCCTTCGCCTTCGCCTTCAAGCAAGTTCCCGACTAGTCTACCGACCTATCTACCCTATCGACCTAGATCGTCCGTCGATATCAACCAAACAGGCCTTTACGTTGCTTGTTTGATCAAACCTATTTATGAATCAAACTCTAATAAACCTATACATGTAATCTAGACATCTTTTTGCCTTTGCACTATAACAGCTAGTATGGCACTCATCATCAAAACTAAGAAATAAGTCCAACACGGTATCGAGATGGGCCCATCGTCTCGGTTCTCTGATCATGTCGGTTGTCGATGTCTCATCTCGTAATTCGACCCTCGGGCTATCACTTACTCTTGTCCAGGAGGACTATCTCGTGATGCCACGTGGAGGTGCGATATTCGGTATCGTCACCTAGCATCATAAAACCTTAATTAAACATTAGGAAGAGCCTCTTACTTGTGATCCAAATAAAAGCAAAGAAAAACTTGAAGCAAATAGCAAAACTCTTCTGATTCCTCGAGCCAAAACCTAGATGATCATCAATTAACTCTAAATTAATCATGATCACAGGTTTTTACACCAACTATACTATGAATTAAACAATTTTAGAACAACAGAAAGGCTCAGAACTTAAAGATCTCAAACTAGGGCAAAACTATTACCTTTCAAAACTTGGAAAACTTGGTATCAAAACGGTGCTCTTCTCGCAAGGATCACGAATCTCTACTCGAAACTGAAAACCGATGAGAACATGATGAACTATGACAAGAATTTCCCTTTGAACCTTTCTTGTTTCTCTTTTTCCATTCTCGAGAGTTCAGAGTTCGTGCAATTGTGAAGAATGAATCTTCCTAACAACTTCCCATCAAATAAGAAAGTTACTTAGTCAAAATTAACTCCCAAGGAGTTATTGCCTTTTAATTCCTTTATTTCCTTTTAACTTAAAACCCAAAAATCCTTTAGTTAAAAGAATAAAGTATACCGATTTTATAAAAGACTATTTTGCCCTTTTTCGAAGATACGGGATGTTACATTCTCCCCCCTTAAAGAAGTTTCGTCCTCGAAACTTGTCAGAACCTATTCCTCATTCATCGTAGATATCAACTTTGTCTAATTTCTATATACACATTCATTAACATAAATATTCAAGTGATTTGGACCTTAGGTATCTATAACGTCAAAGCTTCAACAAGTTCAGCACTATTGATCCAAAGAGTCAAACCTAAGCACCATTCCAACTTACTTTCTTGTCATCCACCTTATAACCAACCCTACAATCCTGTCATCTCCGCTTATGGCACATTCTTGACTTAGCTCCACCAAAACTTCGAGTCATAAGGTCACTATTATCATTCACACCAAGGTTGCCTAACACTTCGTCCCAAAATCGACATATGCAAATCCACTACTTTCAAGTCAGATACACCTAAGTTCTTTTCCATATTATTCACAATCACAATGTTTCCACACTTAGGTGAAGGTCGCTTTAACCTACGTATCCATCCTTACCTTCGAGGAACTAGCTATTTAACTTAAGAAACCTCATCATCATCTTATTATCAATTCAACACTAATCCGTCTTTAGCACACCCAAACCATAACCATACTTCAAACTTAACTAGTCTTCAAATGGGAAACCATAAAGACAGCTTCTACCAAGCTTATAAGGTTTTCCTACAGATAAGAAACAACTTTCAGTGGTGAGTTAGTCAACAACCATAAAATTTTGAAAACAAGGAACACCTTCTCAAAATGTTTCATGATAAAATCCAAGTAAATTGAAGGAGTGTTTCGTGAAGAAATCACAAATGATGGTTGAGGAAGGAAGACAAAAGAGTTTCAAGTAATGCATGTTTCTGTGTTGTTCACAAACTAAATATATGCTTTTAATTCAAAGATTGTTATGACATTGCTTAAAGATTTGCATAAAAGGTGCAAACGTTCAAAAAGAAATGAGGGCATCCCTTTATTTGACGTGGGGATTCAGAAGCTATTTCTTCCAATACAAAGAAGAAAGATTTAAAACTAAGAAAGGTAATTTGACCTTTGTAATTAAACTTATCATAAAATATACTCTAAAAGCAAATTCAAAATATGAAGTCCTTTCACAATGTATCGGTTAAACTTGATACAAACCGAGAATTATGAAAACCCTAATTCTTAAGTTTAGGAATGTGAGGATGCTTCTTGAAACCAAACTTTTAAAATGATGAAAATGTTTGAAACAAAAAAAATAATGCATCAAAACAGTACGCCTCTAGGAAACCGAATTCCACAATAGGCAAACTTTTACTGAGCTTCAAAGAGTTTCAAATGGAAGATTTAACTAGAATATGAGTTACAAATAGTATGGATGGGGAAACATTTGAAATCAGGGGCAACCTAGTATGAAACCAAATGATTATAAAAGAGAACCTCGTTAAAGGAAATGTGGGTTTGGAAAGTCACCATGTAATTGTTTCTCGTCGTAAGGGTATTAAATCTACAACACTTAGTCTTTAACTATTAAACTCCTTATCTTGGATAACAACTAGGTTAATGCTCTAATGATTCAAATCCATCCCAACACCTATAACGCTCCACACCTAAACTTCCAAATTAAAAGAATAATGTCTATCCTTTCTTGAGCAAGAACTTAAATGGTTTTAAATGTTTAAGTACATACATCAACCATGAAATGATTGACATGCACGAAACAAACCGAACATATTTTGACCATGTTGAAAAGAGAAAAGTTGTAGGCATTTAAGTTTCACATATGATGCTCAAAAAATCAAAATTTTGGAAAGGCCTAGGTTGGTCAAAATAATTGTTTTCGTCAATCGCTATAAGCTGTCAAAAAATTTCAGAAATTCACAAACTGACTTGTGTTGCAGATTGTACTCAAACCAAAAAGAATTTACATTTTGGTTCCAAAACTAAAATTGTAGATCAGAGTGTTTTCTACTACATATCAAAAATCCAAGTCATTTGGAAATGTTTAACTTGTTCAAAACAGATTGATAAGTGGAAGTGTCGCTGCAGAATTTTCCGGCCAAAGTGTTCATCCTTATCGTGAAATTTATGAACAATGCACATAAAAAAAATGATGTGATTAAAACCATGTGTAGCAACAAGAAAACATTACATCCTCAACGAGAAATAACAGAAGAGAAAGATCCAAAAGCCTCAAAAGAAGAGAGAGATTCTACTTAGAAGGAACAAACTTGAGGGGATTACAAAAAAGATGTGCTTAGAACTCAACCTTAACCTTACGAGGATTTCCACCAAGACCAAGAGAATCAGAAAGGTTCTAAAAGGTCTAAGATAATCTTATCTTAGAGGAAATTAAGCCTAGAACAACAAAGACGCTTTGCTCTGATACCAATTGTAACGCCTCGCTCCCGGATACCGAGCCATTATCCGGAATAGAACGTTTGGCGCGTATAACATTAAATAAATCTAACGTTATACGCCAGCCTCTACATCGTCGTATCAAACTAAAGCAACAGAAGACCCAAAGGCTCGGGTAAAAACATAAATGCTACTAGAATAGAATACAAACCGACTATAACTGAACTGTTTAACTTACAACAACGAAAGGTCCAAATGATACAATGTACGATGTCTAAAAGAAGGTACAACTCTTATCTGAAAAACTTGAAAAAAAAGTACAACATGGTCTATCAATAAAATACATCATAGTCTAGAACATCATATATAATAAAAGAAATGTAAGCATCAAGCATGTCATCAACTCAAATGTCATCCTCAAAGTCGTCATCCAACATTTGATCAATTTGTTCGCCTTCTCACCCAAAAAGAAAACAAACAAACATGCAATTGAGGTAAGTATAAAGTACTTAGTAAGAGGAAGAAGGTAATGTATAATTAAAGCTTACAGCGAAAGGTTTAATAATTATTATTAAGTTATCTTCATGAGACCGACTCAATTCTGGGGTTCACTTCATGCTCATCAACATGTCGTGACTATTGGTTTCTAGCTTAGCTTATCTCTGTTACAACCGTATTCATGGGCACTCCGCATGGTGTTCATCCACCACAAGATAGTTGGGTGCAACCTATTGGAGGATCACCCCAATAGCCACGGAAGTCTATTTTGGTAGACTCCGATAGTGTACACGTTCGGTGAAGTTCCTTCACTGCCATACAACCGTTTATAGGCCCGGAGTTGTTCACCTTTAATGCCCACATATCGCGATATGACCTTGTGTCATACCAAGAATGATATGATGTTTAATATTTTAACTACAGAAGTATGTTTTTTATTAATTATTAACTAGCCACGTAAGTGATTTCAAGTAAGCTCCCTCAAATCTCTCTTTCCTAGACCACTATACACGGACAAGGCCTAGTACATTGATGAGAGTCAACTTTACTATGCTTCGGTGCATGTTTTAACCCCCATTTATGACACTTTTGGCTTTTATTGGGTAGTTTTAGACCATTTATAGGGAAAATGCATTGCACACACACTTTGAGGCAAACCATCAAATAGATGGAAAACCTCACTATTTTACGTTATTTTTGACCATTTTCAAGCCCTAGTTATCTTGCGGAGTTATGCTTGGTATGCATTTGAATGTTGTGATGCAGGATCTTGGTGAGTTATGAGCCCGGAAGACAAGGCACGAGACTTAGAGTGGCATAACCGAAGCCCGGGGATGGAAACAGATCAAAAATAGTTGGAGCTTTCGCCTTACATTCACTTTATCTGCAATTTTATCCAAGATAAATGCTTTTTCTGGACTTGTGTTCTTCACGAAATTTGTAGACAATTGAATGAGCTTTCCAACTCATTTTGAATCACTCAAATCGGAGCTCTACACGCAAAGATATTGCCAAATTAGTGAAGGCCATCAATGCTGACAGGGCAATGCGCACACATTCACTCGAATGCCTACGCATTCCTGGAGCAGAATGTGCGAATTTGGGGCATTTTGAGCAATGCCTACGCATTCGAGTGAATGCGTACGCATTCGGACGTTTTTTGGGCACCTATATATACATTTTTACACAGATTTTCAGCGATGGCTTATCCTCCTTAGAACCCTAACTTGTAGATTAGATCGACCCCTCCCCTTTCACCCCTCTAAACTCTTTCTTACTCTCATTTTCATTAGATTAGACTTAAAAGCTTAAATTTCTTCTCTACTCTTGGATTGTATCATTTTGGTTCTTCTTCTTCCCCAAAGTGACATTGGGTGGTGTAGGAGCTTGATGTGATCCGACTTTTACTACGATTTGGTAATTAATTCTAGTTCTCTTTCTCTTTTATGGCTTTAATCCTTTCTTTGATTGCTATTGCTTGTTTCATTATGAGTAGCTAAACATATCATAGCTAAATCATGTGAAAGTTGAAGAAAATCGCCCTCTAGTTGATGAAATTGGGAATGGGTAGTGCTTAATTGTTGTTATATTGACGAATTCATGTCTTAAAACTTGTTATCAATGCTTGAATTAGACTGTACACCTAGTTCATGAACACACACACCACTTCTATAAATGTAGGTTGCGAAGGGGTGTGGGAAAAGGGGTTTTAAGATCACTTCTTAAAGGCGGACTGTTGATTGATTAGGGAGTGAGGTTCAATCGGTTGTGGAATCGAGCAAATCTAGCGCATTAATCTTGTTTTGTTCAGTTAAATCCTTAAAGGCGGACTGTTGAACTGGGCAAAGGGTACTAGGTTGTTGCATGTCGTCTAGTACTATCTTAGGAGTTTGCACCCATGAACGAGTCGATATAAACCTTAGGATGGTTGGTTGGTAGTTTCCATTCCCAAAATCGTCGATTAGAGGGGCGAAAGATTCAATTGGATCGTGATTTGGCTATGTCTCTTTCTCTCTTTATCTCTAATTTAAATATCGTTTTAGCATAATCGTAGTTTGAACACATTTGATTGAGCTAAACTAAGTATGAGAATGGCTTTGGTATTCGATTGATTCCTCGTGGGATACGACCTTGCTCACCCCTCGTAGTACTTCCGACCCGGTACTCGTCGGTTAAGGTTGGGATACGACCTTGCTCACCCCCGTAGAAAACTTGGTGGCCAAAATAGTAATGACCAACCTTAATCGGCAGTGTACCGATTCGGATGCACTATAGTAGCTAGCAAGGTTGTATCCCACGAGGAATTTATCGAGTATCAAAGTCGTTCTCATACTTAGTTTAGGCTAATCAAGTTTGTTCAAGTTTTGATTATGCTAAAACGATATTTAAACTAGAGATAAAGAGAGATAGAGGCATAGCCAAATCACGATCCAATTGAATACTCCCACCCCTCTAATCGACTATTTGGGAATGGAAACTACCAACCAACCATCCTAATGCTTATATCGACTCGTTCATGGGTGCAAACTCCTAAGATAGTACTAGACGACATGCAACAACCTAGTACCCTTTGCTTGGTTCAACAGTCCGCCTTTAAGGATTTAATTGACCGAAACAAGATTAACACGCTAGAGTTGCTCGATTCCACAACCGATTGAACCTCACTCCCTAATCAATCTAAATGACTCAGTTGATTATAAGAAGTGATCTTAAAACCCCTTTTCCCACACCCCTTCGCAACATACATTTATAGAAGTGGTGTGTGTGTTCATGAACTAGGTGTACAGTCTAATTCAAGCATTGATAACAATTTTTAAGACATGAATTCGTCAATATAACGACAATTAAGCACAACCCATTCCCAATTTCATCAACTAGATGGTGATTTCTTCAACTTTCACATGATTTAGCTATGATATGTTTAGCTACTCATAATGAAACAAGCAATAGCAATCAAAGAAAGGATTAAAGCCATAAAAGAGAAATAGAACTAGAATTAATTACCAAATCGTAGTAAAAGTCGGATCACATCAAGATCCTACACCACCCAATGTCACTTTGGGGAAGAAGAAGAACCAAAATGATACAATCCAAGAGTAGAGAAGAATTTAAGCTTTTAAGTCTAATCTAATGAAAATGAGAGTAAGAAAGAGTTTAGAGGGGTGAAAGGGGAGGGGTCGATCTAATCTACAAGTTAGGGTTCTAAGGAGGATAAGCCATCGCTGAAAATCTGTGTAAAAATGTATATATAGGTGCCCAAAAACGTCCGAATGCGTACGCATTCACTCGAATGCGTACGCATTGCTCAAAATGCCCCAAATCCGCACATTTCGCTCCAGAATGCGTAGGCATTCGAGTGAATGCGTGCGCATTGCCCCGTCAGCATTGATGGCCTTCGCAATTTGGCGATATCTTTGCGTGTGAGCTCCGATTTGAGTGATTCAAAATGATTTGGAAAGCTCATTCAATGGTCTACAAATTTTGTGAAGAACACAAGTCCAGAAAAAGCATGTATTTTGGAGAAAATGTCAGATAAAGTGAATGTAAGGCGAAAGCTCCAACTATTTTTGATCCGTTTCCATCCCCGGGCTTCGGTTATGCCGCTCTAAGTCTCATGCCTTGTCTTCCGGGCTCATAACTCACCAAGATCATGCATCAAAACATTCAAACGCATACCAAGCATAACTCCGCAAGATAACTGGGGCTCGAAAATGGTCAAAATACCGTAAAATAGTGAGGTTTTCCATCTATTTAATGGTTTGCCTCAAAGTGAGTATGCAATGCATTTTGCCCTACAAATGGTCTAAAACTACCCAATAAAAGCCAAAAGTGTCATAAATGGGGGTTAAAACATGCACCGAAGCATTGTAAAGTTGATTCTCATCAACCACCCCCCACTTAGCGTTTGCTCGCCCTCGAGCAAAATGAGCGTTTTAAAAGAATCCAAAGAGTCAACGTTACACGCGTAGGTCAAGCCAATCACATATCAAAGATAACCGACAAGTAAAAGAGTAAATGAATGCATTTTTACCATACCTTATCAACCAAATGGGATGTGTGTGTGTGAATAGCTTCTCCTACATTTACCACGGTTTTACCGGTTTGGATTATGGACGCTCGGTTAATACGACTACACCATAGGCTCATAATTCATAAGCATCTCCACTAATCGAGGCCAACCGAGGCTAAGCAAGGTCGAGTAGACTTGAAAGGTTGTAACGTTAGGCTAGGGACGGGGCTAACCGAAGGGAATTTCGGGGAATAAACAACAAAGAGATAAAAACGAGCAAGCTCAATCACGGGGTGTAACAATACAAAACGCAGCTAGCTCTACCCTTCTCTAGCTAGCTCAACATGAGCCTAGAAACATGATTCATTATATAAAATACCATATCGCACTATGTCTCAAGTGTAACGAGGCTAAGATGTGAAAGAATCATGTTTCTCTACTAATGACTCGTCCCAAACACCAACATCACATAGCAAATCAAAAGCACGAGTCTTAAAACGCTTGGCTTTCTTTGACTCAACCTTTATTACACTTTTATTGACTTTATTGCAAGCTTTCTTTGATTGATTTCATTTTCTTTTGAATTTTCTTTTCTTTCCTTTTTTTTTTTGAACTTAGAAAGCTGCATTATACATATTAAAAAGGTTTGAGCCAAAAGTCATCATGTGCATACTATACCAAAACATGAGCCCGTACCCTCCCAATCGTCAAACAACTCGTAAAAACACCAACTCCTCCATAAATACGTACTCCTCTACCACCCCACACTTGCTTTAGCAAGTGTTCTCGAAATGAAAAGATTAAAGTTGACTCATTGGGTGTTCAAGGAAATGTAGACCACAAATAAGGCTCGGGGTTAGGAAATTACGGGTTAAATACGAATGGCTAAGTGTCAGATGGGGGTCTAACCATCCTACCAAGGCTTAGAGGGGTTACTGTGGAATATGTCACGGGATGGCTATTTGGCTCTGGTCGGGTCAAAGAAACGCCATAACTGTCATCCCAAATTCTACCAACGTCGGCCTTTCTATTTCATCTCGAAGTTAATGATATGAGTTCTAGGTAGCCGAATTGTGCCTAAGCCTACCATAATCGGTCACTAGTTACCATGGTTCATGAAATCGAAGCTATACGTGCGTGAAAATCCCGTCTCCAAGATAAGGTAGTAAGCCAAGTAACATGCATTTAAACATCCACTAAACCATTTATCCTATCAACGTGAAGGCTCAACATACAAATGCAACATCAATACCATGGAAAATTTTAAAAAAATGCTCCAATTTTACTAAAGAAGTGACCAAACGATAAGCATACAACACAATGGCTAAAATATCAATGAAGCACATATCATAGCTAAGCCTACCACCCGCCACTTTAATTGCAACATTGTCCTCAGTGTGTGAATGATAAAAGGAAAGAAGGCTTAGCTTCACCCAGTAGAGAGGCGCAAACCATGTACATGACTCATCCACGAAAGCTCCACTCGAATACCTAAAGCCATGGGATAAAAACACCAAGAAAACGCATGCACGGGGAACAGCCACCGTGCCAAAAGCAAGCAACAGATATCGAGATATAATAAAAGAGCGCAAAGTCACATACACGATCATATGAAACCAAAAAGGGGAACCGAATCAGGGCGCATGCGATGCAAAAACAACCAAACAAGTAAAACAACATCCATGCAAAAAGATACGAGCCAACAACGGATCGAAGAAGAACCACTCAAAAACGGTACCCATACCCCCAAAGTATCACCCTAGACCACTCCTAGCACCAAAACTAAAGCAAAAACAGATAAATGGTGGGTTGCCTCCCACAAGCGCCTTTGTTTTACGTCATTGGCTTGACTTATTAAGAAACTAAAGGAAAAGCAACAAAGCACGAGTGGAATGAAAGAAAAAAATTGCACATCTTTTGCTCAATAGCATCAAGAACATGGCAATTAAAAAAAAAGAACTTTCATCCACTTTTATTTTTTTAACAAAAATAAAAACATCTATCTAAAACATTCTAAGTTTAAAGTCCTTAGTCCGACTTTCTACCCCCAACAATACTAAGGATAATTATACCAAAGGAGAGCAAACCATTGCGTCTCCCTACACACATCATAAGAATTGAGCACACCTTTAAAAAGAGCAAGAAAAACAAGGGGCTCAATCCCCACCACCAAGATTGGTTCAAGAAATTCATCGTGTAACACAACGAATTCAATTTCCCCGAATGAGAGCATATGCCAAGTAACAAAGATCCAAACACCAAGCAATAATATTTTGTCTCAACCACAACATCAACATATTCAATGTGATCCACCACCACAATTCTTTCAATAAGGTTCAAAGGAGAAGGAATAAATGATTCACTAGTAGCATTATTTGTACCTTCTTTATGACATTCGTGAGGGGTGATTACCTCAAGATTCGACGGTGGAGCAAATAAAATTTCATCATTTTTAGCCCTCATCTCAACCTTCCTCTTCTCAATCAATTGCTCTACCCGGTTCTCCAAGTTATTTAATTCCGATTGAAGAGTAGTAGCATTCGTTTTAATATCCATCAACTCCCGACCTTGCTCTTGCAAAGCTCGGCCTTGCTCTTTTTAACACACGGCCTTGCTCTTGCAAAGTCTTGTTGATTTGCTCCAAGAGTATGTCGGTTGAGCTCTTTTGTGGAGGAAGAGATATTTGTGAAGGCTGTGCATATTGCAAATAGGCATTGGTGTGTTGAAAATGAGAACTTGGAGGACTATCCCACTCATTGTTGTATGGTGATGTGTATGGGTTGAACTGATAATATAGTTGGAATCCAAAACCCATAGCACCGAAATTAAAGCCACCAAAAGTATAAGGAGGAGAGCCCTCATGGCCATACGGATCCATACACTGCAATTCAAGGTAACAACAAGAACACAATCACGGTACCGAGTCACCACCACCGCCGCAGTAGGTGGTGTGACTTTTCAACAAATACCCAACATCAAGAAAAAAAACCAAGAAAAGAAAAGAAATAAAGAAAAAACCTAAGCCTAAGTGTTGGTCCCTTGGAAAGGCTTACACAAGTTTAGAGGGGGGGGGGGGTGAATAAACTTGTCACCAAAAACTAATCCTGAACTGGAAAAGTCCCAGGAACTGAGTTTCTCTAAAACTCAAACTGATCTTCAGTTTGTTCCTGTCCCTTTAACTTGTGCGGAGTTCAGTTATCTCAACTGAATATAAGTTATTAATGACTTATATTTAGTCTCGTTAACTGGCAGCGGATATAAAATTAGCCTTTAACAACTAGTAACTATAATTTCAATATGAAAACCATTATAAGAAAATAAATGAATGCATAAAGTAAATAGACAAGAATTATAGAGGTTCCAGGTGGTGTAATCCTGTACGTCCTCTCTTCCTCTATGATGCGGAGGAAAATTCCACTAGAAATTTTTGAGATGGCCCAGTTACAAAAAGTTCTAAACTGATAGTCCTTGGCTAATCCCTAGCTTCACTATCTAAACACTTGTAGAACATGTAGGATTGCTGCTCTTCAATTGTTTGAACCACTGGTCCTTGGAGGGTAGAATTGCCTCTTCACCAGCTGTTAAGGCCATATTTATATGATTATTAAGGGTGTATTTCATTATTATTTTCCCCACATTTGCATAAGCCATATTTATATGATTATTAAGGGTGTATTTCATTATTATTTTCCCCACATTTGCATAATTTATATAAGAATTAAGGGTTTAAGTGCAATTGTTTAGTAAGGATGATTTTAGTATGGTTATTTGCAAAATTGGTTATTTTAAGTATTGAATTGATTGATTTATTATGATTTGGACTTTATTACATTTTGCAATGTTTATTTATCCTTTAGGAGGCTTAATTTCGAGTGCTATAAGTGGATTAATGAAGCTCAAGTCGAATTATTCAAGATAGAGTTGGAATTGGCTCAAAGAAATTGGATAAAGATGAAGAAATCCGACCTCAAAGCAGTCCAGCCGAGCGTCTGCATCCCGTCCATAACAGACGGGCGTCCACTGATCTTGGACGAGCGTCCAGAAGTGAACTGGCGTCCATGCAGCGTCCAGAATCGTATTTTACATACGTAGTCTTTAGACGTTGGCTAAACTAGCGTCCCGCCTCCGTCCGTAAGTTTCTAGACGAGCGTCCGGATATTCGTACGGGCGTCCAACCCAAGCATCGTAGCACCGACATCAAATTCCTATAAATAAAGCGGCAGCCCCAACCCTAATTGGAGACTTTTACCACATCATTGAGATCGCACTTTCACACCAAAAGCCGCGTCGTAACCCTAATTCCATGAGATGAATTTTCCAATCCAACAATCATATTCAACATGATTGTTGGCTAGAAACCTTGCAAAGTGAGTCGACGGAGGAAGCCCATCATCAACACAACCAACTAGAGAGTTCGATGCTTTATGTTAGTGAGTTTAATTTATAGTTTTTCATCACTTTGGATGCCGTTTTGTATTGATCATGTTTTGTTGGAATTAACGATTCGATGAAACGATTTATCTATATCTATATGCTTGGATATATGTATGAAAATATATTGGTTTAAGTCTTATTTCGTTCAAGTGATGCGATTAATTGTGTTATAAGAGATTATGCATAGTTGATTGAGTAAGAGTATTAGAGATAATCTCGTGATCATGTTTGGTATGCTGTTTAGTTTACTTGGAAAAGATAAACGAAACCCTAGAATTTGGTTGAAGAAATTTAATTGAATTCGTGAATAGATCACTACTAAAAACTACATCTTTAGATCACCATCTAGTTGGGATTGTTGGTTGATGGGTGGAATCTAGTTGCCTCGCTGTGTTTTCCTTTAATTGTTTGAATCAAATCGTTTAGATTAAGTTTAGTTTAAGTTCTAGTTTTATAAACCCTAATTTCCCGTCGTTTTCCCGCACTTTTCTCGCTTCAATTCATAGTCGACGCTCGTCCGCAACAGCGTACGCCCGTCCGTTAGATTAAGCTTTCGACGCTCGTTCACTTTAGTGAACGCTCGTCCGTCTTTCTCGTTTTCTTATTTTCTCGCTTGTTTTTATTCCCGTTTTAGTTTTAATTCTTAGGTTTAGGTTTTAGTTAGTTTCAAATTTTTAGTTTAGTTAATAATTGTGACATAATCGATATAGATTTATACTTGAATCCGATAAACATTCCACTCCCTTAGACGACCCGTAAACACCCTATACTACGATCCTTATACTTGGGGTGTTTCGGTTTATAAATTTAAAACACGTTTTTACCGAACACCACCATCACAAACACAGCCTTCCCGATCGCACTCAACCGTCCTTCACACCTTCTTGGTGTTTCACAGTCTAAACCTTTGATAAGATCAAAGTTGAGACTTTGAATCAATGACTATGATTCAACCGTGATTTGAGCTTTTCTTCCGGATAATTAATTTAAGCACGGCTCGTATTTCTTCAAATGTTAGATCTTGAATCGCTCGAATATGCTTGAACACTTTGAAGAAATTTTCTTGATCTTGCAATTAAGTATTTAGCAGTATTCTTTTGAATTTGGCTTTCCCCTTAATTTGATCTTTCTTGACTAGATGGATTTCTTGCTTGTTATCATATGACCTCGCATACCCTTTGATGTTGTGGGGGTAATCTATTTATAGGGGTTCATTCAATCATTCATCCCGCTTTGTAACGGCTATATTTTCTCGATCGTTTCGTCGTGTCGTTGACTCATCCAATGAAATTTCTTTCTTTACAACGTTCGATTGTACTTTCGCTTGTTGGATGACTAACTTGTAAAACCGAGTTTCCTTATCGCTTTACGCTCGAGTTTATTACTTGTCGTTTCCTTACCGACTTGGAGCGTTAACTCGAAATTTTATTCTTCTTCAAATATCAAGTACTCAGCTTTTCGTCCGATTATAATTGACTTAATCGTAGTACACCATGATATATTTATCATCTAAGAATTCATTGTCCTTATGATTCTTAGGTCTTCATACAAGATCCATAAAGTCGCTCAGTCACCACAATCTTGCCTCGAAGTCCAACTTTATAGTCTCGACTTTAATCTTCACAACCGAGTTTGTGCCCTCGCTCTTCATTCTTCAATAACCGAGTCCGTGTCCCTCGCTCTTTAGTAACCGAGTCCGTGTCCCTCGCTCTTCATTCTTCAAGATAAGCCAACCGAGTCCGTAACTCTCGCCGAACTTACCTTCTTCAATCTTCTCGTTGGTGTGCTCTATTGTCGGTTTCGTAGAGTCTCGCCTAGTCAAAGTATCGCTTTCTTCATTTCTCGCTCCGGTCAAGAACTATTACGTTGCTTGTCCGATTCAACTTATACAAATATCGACTTTAATAAATCCTATACATTGGTATCTAGACTTCTTTTTGCTTTGCACTATAACAGCTAGTTATGACACTTCATCAATGGGGTTAAGATCAATTAATAAACTAAGTGATGAATCATCATCAAAACATAAATTTTATTTCCAACAATTTCCCCCTTTTTGATGATGTCAATACCCTCCTTAAAAGCAATGCAAAAAGATAAAAGACAAAACATAGTAAGTAACACCATGAACTGAGAAACTGAAACTTTATTTGATAGCTGATTTACAAGGTTAGAATACAACATAAGTAAAACGACTGAATTTAATGTCCTGGTTGATTATCATAGTTCTCTGCAACAATTCTCATTTCCTCATTCGTGGCCGAATGTTCAATTCCATGAATGCTTGCCCAAATGTTCCAAGACTGAGACAAATTGTTTTTCTTGAAAAATTTACTTTTGAATAGAGTTGCAAATGTGAAGACTGATGTCCTTAGTCTTTCATTGGTGGCTGTTCTCATAAGAGTTTGAATAAATTCAGGTTCAGCCTTTTCAACTTTCTCGTGAAACTTTATCTATAGTACCATCTCGCTTCCCATTTCTTCGCTTATTCCAATAGTACACAAGTATCTTTTGCATGTGTAGAAATGTTTCAAGAGATTCTTCTTTTGATACTCCTTCTTTCTCTCGGTAAGTCCTTGAACAAATTGTAGAGACGAGCATCCGCACCAACTCTTTTGTCGCTTGGTTCCGAGTATTTAACAATTAGTTTCATCTCATCATCGCAAAATCTCCTCTTGCTTTCCTCGCTCACTCAACTTATTATCAACATTTGTGAGAGCTTGTGGCATTTCAAACCGTACGGGCTTTTAAGATGTCTAAACTTTCCCCCTTATTGACATCATCTTTATTAATTAGGCTTTTGATGTAAGCATTCAATGTTTGTTGAGTTGATGCCAATATGGTTTGAGCCACAACTGAGTCCTTTAAGCCCTGTTCCATTAAGAACATTCTGTCCACTAGATTACTGAGAATGCCTTCCCATCTGTCTTGAGTTTCATTTTTCTTCGTGACATGTTCAGTGGTTGTTTTCCGAATCTCAAGCAGAGTATTTTGACAATCGTCATTCACAGTATCCATCTTCTTTTCAAGTTTGGATCGTTCATCTTGACTGGCTTCTAAAGATTTTAAAACTTTTCCGAATAAGCTCATGTCATCCTTTTGAATTCCGAGTATCTCATTGTGATAATATCTCGATGAGATCAATTTGAGTAGAACATCTTGTGAACTTCTTTCTTGTTGTTCCTTTGACTTGCTTGTTCCAAAGATCTCGGTAGATTTTGCTTAGAGGTGAAAGAACGATTTCCTTCAATTTCTCTCTACATTCACCGATTGTCTTCCTTCTTCCGATCGTTTCTCGCCTTCCTCCAAGCCTTGATGAATCAATAACTTTTGTCGTTGACAAATGTACTTCCAGCTCATCATCCGATTCTTCTCCGTGTATGTCCGCCAATGTTCTTGCTATTTCAAGTGTGGATTTATCGGGAGACCGGTAACCTTCTTGTGCTTCCTTGTCCGACCGAGTTTCGTATAAGTTTTCGTAACTTGAGCTTTCATCGCTTCCACCGTAACTACTTGAGTCTTCATCGTATTTCGTTCGTTGCGCTTTCCTTTTCTTGTATGAGGCAAGAATCCCTTTTTGTAGGTCGATCTTCCTCAAAATCATCATCATTTTCCTTAGAGCT
This sequence comes from Gentiana straminea, assembly GCA_036785695.1. NCBI lineage: Eukaryota > Viridiplantae > Streptophyta > Magnoliopsida > Gentianales > Gentianaceae > Gentiana > Gentiana straminea. Next base: position 1,721,442 of record JAVUPR010000019.1, read on the forward strand.
TCTACCGGCTATGGCTTCATTCCAATAGCCGTTTTCGATTAACGCATACCCTTGATTTAGAATTCTTCGGTATTGATTATCTCAATTAAGCTTGTGATGTTGTATAGATCGAATACCCATTTCTCAATGATCTCCATTTCTCGCACGCCGACTTCTCCGATCATTTACGGAACCGAACTTCCGTGTTCCGTATCTTTGCAATCGTTCATAATCGCCTTTCAATAGTCTCGTATGAGCAGATGGAGGTTTGAATGGTGTGAGGGTATCTTCGGAATCCCTTGTGATCTCATGATCTTCTCCTTGAGTAGGAATTTCAATTTGCATGGGATCATTAGTTTGCATAAGATTTGTTCTGCTGGTTTCTCCTTCAGCAGTAGCTGTGACAACTGATGTTCCTTTTTCAATCTCAGAAGCTGAGATTATCGGCTCAATTTGTAAAACTTTTTCACTTGCTTCTTCTTCAACGGCTTGTTTTGCACTTGGCTCAGGTTCCAATTCAACAATTGGAACTTCTTCCATTGTGTGCCCAGTGGGTTCAGCTTCTTGAACTTGTTCATCCAATGGAATAAACTTGGTTGATTCTGTTGTTGCTTCAGCTTCCTTTTCTTCGCCTTGAGGAGCAGTAAATTCTTTGCGCTTTCTCTTGTTCCAAGTCGGGTACCGATTTTTGAGGAGTAGCTCTAGACTTTGAAAGCAACACGAGCATGTTCAATGTTGTTTCATCAATCGCTCTTTCATCACTATCCGATTCTTCATTATCGGGATCGCTCTCGTGTCCGTTCCCCCCGAGTTGCGCCTTCTTTCTCGCAAGTCGTTTCTGGGCCTCCGTCCTCTCGTTGATAGCTTCGCTTTTTTCATTATTTCCATTCCTTGTATAGCTTCCTCTTGAATTGGTAAGATCTCTCGCCATCGAAGTGGAAATGGATTTGGTGAGATTAATTTCGCTTGCACTTCGGTGCCGAACCGTCGCAACTTTCGTTCTAGCTTCTTGAGTTGATGACATTTCCAATGGTTTCTCGCTACGCCTTTTCCAGCTTTCTTCCAACTCGCTTTCTTCTTTTCTTCAAGTCTTCAATTTGTGCTAACACTTCATCTCCAAGCTTGCAGTGTGTGCTTTTGATTTCCTCGCTTCTCTTCTTTTTGAGTTCGCCTCGCTTTCTCAGCCTTTCCTTTTCCTTGGCTTTTCTTCCTTAATATCAATCTTTCCATCAAACAATGTGTGTTTCTTTCCTCTTAGCAACTCCAAAATGATCGAGTATCCTTTGGACTACTAATGCTAGAGTTTTCTTGTGATAAAATCTTCCCCGTCCTCACGCCGGTCTTCTTTTTGGGTACATCAATTGATTGTGCTATCAATTGATCAAATAGATACCTTGCCCAATTGAAATCCTTTTCAAACCAGATTATGTAAAGCAAATCAAGTTTTGCTCCGTATAAATTGTCGAAGTTTCAAAGATTCCCAATTATGCAATTTGCCAAAGAACTTCGAGAGAAAATTAAACTCGGCTTGAGTAGGCTTGTGCTCCCCGTCCGTAAGACAAGAGATTCACCATCAATTTCTATATCTTTCCATAACTTCTCTTTTTGTTCTTTAGTCAACTTAATGGCTGCTGATCCTCCGGATTTGTCAAACCCAAAGATTTCTGCAATTAATTCTTCAGTGACTTTGATTTCTTTATTACCGACAGTGGTGATGAAGGTCTGTGTGTCTTCTCCTTCCACAACTGTTCTTCCAAATTGATAGAAGTCTCCGATATTGAAGACTGCTTCCAATCCTTTAATTTTTTGAATTTTTGTCGTGATAGAATTAACTAGAGTTTGATCAACATATTTCGCAATATATTGATCAAGAGAAACGATCATTCCGGGTTCAACACGAGTGAAGGTCATTTTTCTGGATTTGATTGAGGATTTGAAAATTTGAAATTCAGAGAGTAGATTCAGAAATTAAGCGTAAAGAATTTATATAAAAGAAAATTCGGATATTTATAATTTGGAGTGGGGGTAGTTAAGAATTGAGTGGGACTTAAAACGTCCTGTCATAAATGTGTTGAGATCGCGAAAAAGTGGATGGGTGGAAATTATGAACGGTTTAGATTGAGAAGGACCACGTTTTTCTTGATAACCGTAGCTAGATAAAAGTGAATAAAGAAGGTACGATGTGTTGACAAACCGTATATTTTCGCTTTTTGTCTTCATGTCGAATTCAAAAACTTGGTTGTGAAAACAACTCGCTTTGTGAATTACATTTTTCGCTCTCACCGGTTGTGTTTTTCCCGCAAAACAAAGTGAGAAATTTTTGGTACCCATATCTTTTTGGGTCCTAACCGATTAGCTCGTGATGATACAACTTTGTACCTTTCTTGATATTTTGACTGTGTGAAGTCAGTTTTCACAAACTTTTCCTGTTTTGTCATAACAGTTTCGAATTTGTTTTGATTGTGAAACCGATGTGATGGTCTATTCCAATCTTCATCTGTGGGAAATAATCTTCCTTTCCCTCTGATCCTTGAATGATCTTTATCCTTAGATGGATATGACTTGAAGATTTTTCTTACTGATATTGGATCAGTTTTACTGTTTTCAGCCTTCTGAGTTTTTCTGTAAAATCTGCTGGTTTGGTGAATTTTACTAACATATTTTTCAGTTTTAGCAACTTGTGCATTTGGTTGTGCTGAGTGTCTGTCGGTTCTAATAACTTTATCAGTTTTCTGAGTTTTTGACGGTTGAGAAGTTACAAATTTTATTGCAACTGATCTTGGTCTTAACTTAGAATTATACTGATTGTCAAATCCTAAACCAGATCTGTCTCCAAATGGTTTTCCTGGTTTGAATTGAACTTTGGAGATTGGATCAACTGATGGTTCACTGATGTCTACAACGTTTGTTGATTTATCAGTTGGTCCAATCCCTTTGGTTCCATTATTAGTCTTGATTAGGTTGATTTCAAAGATTCAATCTTGAAATTTCGCTTTTCAATAACTTTTTCTCCTTTTTGACATTCTCATAATTCTTTTGCATTGTCTCTAATTGCTTTATGAGTATGTCCAAGGTTTCATTGAAATCTTCATTTCTTTGATTGTTCAGATAGTGTGATTTTTAGATGTGGATGCACTTACCTCCCGATGTTTGATAGATAAACCCGGTGTCGAGGAATCATCACCGATCAGAACTTGTTTCCCTTTATCAATAGCATTCGCCTTTGTAGCTCCTAGCAATATGATTTCTTCGTCGCTTTCTCCTCCATGGCTTGTAGGTAGAGTTTCATCAATATTCATGACTTTTATACTGGATGGATCTCTGGTTAGCTTTTCTTCTATGTAGTCAACCACCCGTATTAATTCTCTTCTCGCTTCTTTCGAAAGATCACTTAAGGATGGAAATCCCTCCGGATTCATCTTCAATATTCGCATTAAGCTCAATATCTTCATCATAGCTGAAATGAGGTTCCGGATTTGTGTGAGAGCTTGTAGTACTGAATCTTTCAAATACTTGATCTTGGAAATCATAGACAACATTCTGCAAGTAGTCAGTCATGGGGTTATTTAGCCAATTTCTAATTCTAGATGTGTCCATTGTAATGAAGTACAGTAAGGGTTTTCAACAACTGGTTTAAAAAGTATTCTTGGATCTTCTTTCAAATGAAAGAACTGCTCCGATACCAATTGTTGGTATCGGAAATAACTGATGGCCAGTTACTTCAAAATAGACAAACTGATACTGGATCAGTAGTGGATCTCTTCAAAACAGAAGCACTGCTCCGATACCAATTGTTGGTCCCTTAGAAAGGCTTACACAAGTTTAGAGGGGGGGTGAATAAACTTGTCACCAAAAACTAATCCTGAACTGGAAAAGTCCCAGGAACTGAGTTTCTCTGAAACTCACACTGATCTTCAGTTTGTTCCTGTCCCTTTAACTTGTGCGGAGTTCAGTTAGCTCAACTGAATATAAGTTATTAATGACTTATATTTAGTCTCGTTAACTGGCAGCGGATATAAAATTAGCCTTTAACAACTTGTAACTATACTTTCAATATGAAAACCATTATAAGAAAATAAATGAATGCATAAAGTAAATAGACAAGAATTATAGAGGTTCCAGGTGGTTTAATCCTGTACGTCCTCTCTTCCCCTGTGATGCGGAGGAAAATTCCACTAGAACTTTTTGAGATGGCCCAGTTACAAAAAGTTCTAAACTGATAGTCCTTGGCTAATCCCTAGCTTCACTATCTAAACACTTGTAGAACATGTAGGATTGCTGCTCTTCAATTGTTTGAACCACTGGTCCTTGGAGGGTAGAATTGCCTCTTCACCACCATCACAAACACAGCCTTCCCGATCGCACTCAACCGTCCTTCACACCTTCTTGGTGTTTCACAGCCTAAACCTTTGATAAGATCAAAGTTGAGACTTTGAATCAATGACTATGATTCAACCGTGATTTGAGCTTTTCTTCGGATAATTAATTTAAGCACGGCTCGTATTTCTTCAAATGTTAGATCTTGAATCGCTCGAATATGCTTGAACACTTTGAAGAAATTTTCTTGATCTTGCAATTAAGTATTTAGCAGTATTCTTTTGAATTTGGCTTTCCCCCTTAATTTGATCTTTCTTAACTAGATGGATTTCTTGCTTGTTATCATATGACCTGCATACCCTTTGATGTTGTGGGGGTCATCTATTTATAGGGGTTCATTCAATCATTCATCCTACTTTGTAACGGCTATATTTTCTCGATCGTTTTCGTCGTGTCGTTGACTCATCCAATGAAATTTCTTTCTTTACAACGTTCGATTGTACTTTCGCTTGTTGGATGACTAACTTGTAAACCGAGTTTCCTTATCGCTTTATGCCGAGTTTATTACTTTTCGCTTTCTTACCGACTTGGAGCGTTAACCGAAATTTTATTCTTCTTCAAATATCAAGCATACTCAGCTTTTGTCCGATTATAATTGACTTAATCGAGTACACCATGATATATTTATCATCTAAGAATTCATTGTCCTTATGATTCTTAGGTCTTCATACAAGATCCATAAAGTCGGCTCAAGTCAAGACAATCTTGCCTCGAAGTCCAACTTTATAGTCTCGACTTTAATCTTCACAACCGAGTTTGTGCCCTCGCTCTTTATTCTTCAATAACCGAGTCCGTGTCCCTCGCTCTTCAATAACCGAGTCCGTGTCCCTCGCTCTTCATTCTTCAAGATAAGCCAACCGAGTCTCGTAACTCTCGCCGAACTTACCTTCTTCAATCTTCTCGTTGGTGTGCTCTATTGTCGCTTCTCGTAGTCTCGCCTAGTCAAAGTATCGCTTATTCATTTCTCGCTCCGGTCAAGAACTATTACGTTGCTTGTCCGATTCAACTTATACAAATATCAGACTTTAATAAATCCTATACATTGGTATCTAGACTTCTTTTTGCTTTGCACTATAACAGCTAGTTATGACACTTCATCAATGGGGTTAAGATCAATTAATAAACTAAGTGATGAATCATCATCAAAATATAAATTTTATTTCCAACACTAAGTCTTCAAACGAATTATGAGATATCGATTAATTCCCCGGCAACGGCGCCAGAAAAATTGATGGCCAAAATAGTAACGACCAACTTTAATCGGCAGTGTACCGAGTCGGATGCACTATAGTAGCGAGCAAGGTCGTATCCCATGAGGAATTTATCGAGTATCAAAGTCGTTCTCATACTTAGTTTAGGCTAATCAAGTTTGTTCAAGTTTTGATTATGCTAAAACAATATTTAAACAAGAGATAAAGAGAGATAGAGGCATAGCCAAATCACGATCCAATTGAATACTTCCGCCCCTCTAATCGACTATTTGGGAATGGAAACTACCAACCAACCATCCTAATGCTTATATCGACTCGTTCATGGGTGCAAACTTCTAATATAGTACTAGACGACATGCAACAACCTAGTACCCTTTGCCCGGTTCAACAGTCCGCCTTTAAGGATTTAACTGACCGAAACAAGATTAACGCGCTAGAGTTGCTCGATTCCACAACCGATTGAACCTCACTCCCTAATCAATCTAAATGACTCAGTTGATTATAAGAAGTGATCATAAAACCCCTTTTCCCACACCCCTTCGCAACATACATTTATAGAAGTGGTGTGTGTGTTCATGAACTAGGTGTACAAGCCTAATTCAAGCATTGATAACAAGTTTTAAGACATGAATTCATCAATATAACGGTAATTAAGCACTACCCATTCCCAATTTCATCAACTAGAGGGTGATTTCTTCAACTTTCACATGATTTAGCTATGATATGTTTAGCTACTCATAATCAAACAAGAAATAGAAATCAAAAAAAGGATTAAAGCCATAAAAGAGAAAGAGAACTAGAATTAATTACCAAATCGTAGTAAAAGTCGGATCACATCAAGCTCCTACACCACCCAATGTCACTTTGGGGAAGAAGAAGAACCAAAATGATACAATCCAAGAGTAGAGAAGAAATTTAAGATTTTAAGTCTAATCTAATGAAAATGAGAGTATGAAAGAGTTTAGAGGGGTGAAAGGGGAGGGGTCGATCTAATCTACAAGTTAGGGTTCTAAGGAGGATAAGCCATCGCTGAAAATCTATGTACAAATGTATATATAGGTGCCCAAAAATGTTTGAATGCGTACGCATTCACTCGAATGCATATGCATTGCTCAAAATGCCCCAAATCCGCACATTCTGCTCCAGGAATGCGTAGGCATTCGAGTGAATGCGTGCGCATTGCCCTGTCAGCATTGATGGCCTTCGCAATTTGGCGATATCTTTGCGTGTAGTAGCTCCGATTTGAGTAATTCAAATTGCGTTGGAAAGCTCATTCAATTGTCTACAAATTTCGTGAAGAATACAAGTCCAGAAAAAGCATGTATCTTGGAGAAAATTTCAGATAAAGTGAATGTACGGCGAAAGCTCCAACTATTTTTGATCCGTTTCCATCCCCAGGCTTCGGTTATGCCACTCTAAGTCTCATGCCTTGTCTTCCGGGCACATAACTCACCAAGATCCTGCATCACAACATTCAAACGCATACCAAGCATAACTACGCAAGATAACTAGGGCTCGAAAATGGTCAAAATACCGTAAAATAGTGAGGTTTTCCATCTATTTGATGGTTTGCCTCAAAGTGAGTGTGCAATGCATTTTGCCCTATAAATGGTCTAAAACTACCCAATACAAGCCAAAAGTGTCATAAATGAGGGTTAAAACATGCACCGAAGCATAGTAAAGTTGACTCTCATCACACATACACGTACATTGATAGATACTAATCCATCAAAGCACGTGCCAATCAAACTCTTCCAACGGTCCCAAACTTCAACTCTTAGGAAGCATTCATTCAAGGTGCCATAACTAAACGACTCAGATGCTTAATCATGGCTTGTTCAGTTTCATTTAGTGTTATCATATATTAAAAAAAAACAATTAAAACTAGACTCGAAGCTCAAAAGAACAGCAATTCCCCAAAACAGGCTTAATGCGCACACATTCAGCTGAATGCGCACACATTGAGCATTCAGGATGATTCTGCCAGGGCAATGTGCGCATTGCCCTCTGATGCACACACGTTAGACAATTTGACAGATTCAAGATGCTTCTGCTCAGCCAATGCGCACATATTGCTCAGGAATGCGCACACATTCACCCAAAAACACCTTAAAACATACTCCCTCCGTCTCAAAATGTTTGGGACGTTTGACTTTTTACCGCTTACGAAAAGTCTAATTAATCCTTCGAATTTCATCAAATGATCTAATACTTTTTACATTTATGTACTTTAAGTTTCACTTTATCATAACCCTAATAATATTACATCAATTAACGAAATTCCAAGGATTAATTAGACTTTTCGTAAGCGGCTAAAAAAGGAAATGTCCCAAACATTTTGAGATGGAGGGAGTACTTTTCTGCACTTAAACGATTCCCAACCGTTTTCCAACATGATCAACATCAATTTAGGTAACAAAACAGCAGAAAAACCACATATCAACTTGACATAGCACTTCACACATTAACTACAACATTTAAGCACAAATTTCTAACGCCAAAACATGCCAAAACTCAACCCTAGTATCATAAAACCTTAATTAAACAATAGGAAGAGCCTCTTACTTGTGATCCAAAGAAAAACAAAACTTGAAGCAAACAACAAAACCCTTCGATTCCTCAAGCCAAAACGTAGATGATCAACAGTTAATTCTAAATTAATCATAATCGTAGGTTTATACACCAACTATACTATGAATTAAGCAATTTTAGAACAACATAAAGGATCGAACTTAAAGATCTCAAACTAGGGCAAAACTATTGCCTTTCGTAACTTGGAAAACTTGGTATCAAAACGGTGCTATTCTCGCAAGGATCATGAATCTCTACTCGAAATTGAAAACCGATAAGAACATGATGAACTATGATGAGGATTTCCTTTCTCTTTCTTGTTTCTCTTTTGCTTTTCTCAAGAGATCGAGTTCATGCAATCGTGAAGAATGAATTTTCCTGACAACTTCCCATCAAATAAGGAAGTTACTTAGTAAAAAATAACTCCCAATGAGTTATTGCCTTTTAATTCCTTTATTTCTTTTTAACTCAAAACCCAAAAATCCTTTAATTAAAAGATAAAGTATACTGATTTTATAAAAGACCATTATGCCCCGTTTTGAAGATGCGGGATGTTACGAAAAAAAGTCAAAGGCCAACTTTTTGATCGAAACCGGATATTTTTGATAAATTGTGTGTCCAAACTATACAACCTATACAAACAAGGCCAAACGGCTAATTACATGAATTTATTTCAAACTCAAAATCAAGGCCAAGCTAGTCTAAGTTCGCGGGCTCGGCGGACAACTTTGGAAAGAAATATCGTCTTTGGGGGTCTTGAATGATCGGGACCATGAATTTCATTATTGCGCCGTACTCGCAGACTCGTCACGCCTCGCGGAATAAAAATTTCCAAACGCCATGTTGTCATGCTTGTACATATTTATTGTTAAACAACTCGCCAACCAAGAGTGAGTGTCATAGGTGGAGATAAAAGAATCTCGTTGTTGTCAATAGATAACTTGCTTCCACATGTTACAAGTCCAAGGGCAATCTCTCAAAAAAGGTAGGGTAGTCTCTGGGGAGCTACTACAGAGGTTGCATGTGCCATCAGCACTGATAGACCTCTCAGCCAAAAGACCAATAGTCGGAAGCATTTCGGTAAACCTGCCAGAGAAGATAGTTCCACACAGTGGTCCTTTTATCGACCAAATGGTACGCCATATAGTGTCCCCATAATTTATTTGAGAATCTTAGAGTGCATGATAGCCGAGCTAACTGAGAATTTGCCCGAACTACTCGGTTTCCACATAATATTTCCTTCCTCATCAAAGCCAAACGCATCTCGCAGGGAGTCGGCTGCCTGACATATATGATGCCAAATGAAGCTGCAGTTTGGTTTGGGAGAATCAATGAGGGAGCCATATTTATGTTTGAGAAGTTTCACCAACAATTTTTCTGGAGCCGTTTAACAACTGCCATGCAAGTTTTGCCAAAAAAGTTGTTTTCATGTCCTGGGCATTGCGCAAACCGAGCCCTCCCTGAAGTTTCGGTTGGCAAATATGTTTCCAAGCTACTAGGTGCAATCCCCGTCGATCCTCATTATGACCCAAAAAAAATGAGTGGATTATTTTGTCAAGTTCAAGTGTTACCGAGGCAGGCAATTTAACAGTTTGCATTTAATAATAAGAGGCTGTGGACAGTACCATTTGAGACAAAATAATGCGGCCAGCTTTAGATAGAGTGTAAACCTTCCAAAATTGTAACTTCCTGCGGGACTTTATCAATAATGCCTTGGAAGTCCTCATTTTTTACACGAGTGTAGTGTAGAGGTACACCAAGATATTTCTGAAGATGACTGGTGTGTGACATACCTAAAATCCTTTCAATATCCGAGATGATGTGGTCGTGATTGTTTGGGGACGTGGTGAACCTGGACTTGGCTACGCTGATTTTCTGACCCGAGATATTACAAAAACGTGTAAGAACCTGGTCAATGGCAATAGCCTGATCAACATAAGCTTCCGAGAACAGGAGTAAGTCGTCCGTGAAGAAAAGGTGGGACATCTTCGGTCCTCCATGAGACACGGAAATCAGTTTCCAATGACCATCAATGATCGATTGATGGATAAGGCAGCTTAATACCTGAATAACAGGGACACAAAGATATGGAGCTAATGGATCACCCTGCTTTAGCCCACGTCCCGGATGGAAGCCTTCAAGAGGATGACCATTCCACAAAATTTCAAGCGAGGTGCTCAAAAGTGAATGCATAATAATCTCAATAAGGATATCATCAAATCGTACAAGGGAAAGAATGCGGCAGAGGAAGTCCCAGTTAACTCTATCATACGCTTTCTCAAGGTCAACTTTTATAACCATGATCCCTTTATTGCCCTTTTTTTGCCGCATAGTATATAAGAATTTCTGAGCAACAATGATGTTGTCAGAAGTTTGCCTCCCCGGTATGAAGGCGCTTTGACTATAATCCGCGATTTTGCTAATAATTAATCTCAGCCGATTAGCAACGATCTTAGTGATAATTTTTTCCGTGACATTAGATAGAGCAATAGGTCGCAACTGTGAAACTACCTGCGGTGGATGCACCTTTGGAAGCAATGCAATTAAGGTCCGGTTCATAGCTGGGGGAAATGGCGATTTTGAAAAACTTTGAGTACCCATGTGGTGAGGGAGGGCCTGACCGTGTCCCAGTTCTGTTGATAAAAAATTGGTGGGAAGCCATCAGGTCCAGGGATTTAAGAGCCCCCATGTCAAAAACTGCATCTTTCACTTCATTGTAGCTCACAAGCGATTAAGAAGTCTTCTGTCTGCATGATTAAGAAGTCTAAGGCCAACTTCAGTGACTCTATTTAGCAGAACGAGACACTTGCTTTTATCAGAAATCACAATGCTTTTTTTGGCGTATAACACTGGCTTTACTTTTCACATTATTCGTCTTCATCATGGATCCTCTGTTGTATTGTTGCCAATGCTGTACATTATTCGTCTTGATCATGGATCCTCTCCGTCGTATTGCCGATGTTGTACACAAGTGATGTGCTTTGTAAATATAGATGTTTCCTGTTTTTTTTTTTGTTTTTTTTAATTTCAGATTGGAAATTACCCTTTCAGCCTTTTTTCCCATATCACATCACATGGTGTGATGTTATAACACATCCATGCTCATTCGTCTTTTGAACGGAGATGAGGATGGGATCTGCCCACATCCATGTTCACATTATTTTTTTCTTAAAGCCTTCGGTATCCGTGACCAACTATCCCGACTAATTCGGAGTTCGATCCGAGTCGTGTCTGTAGAGTCTGACTCTTATTTAGGATAAAGTCTGGCCAAGAGTTTTTTCAACGTAACGACTCGCAGTAAAATCGAACCGGGGAACTTCCTAGGTATTCTCAAACATTTATGATTCATTTTTTCTCTTCTTTTAAGTGTCTCTCCTATACTCTCTTTTCCTTCACGCATTCTTCCTCCATCAACCTTTTTTTCTTTTTTGTATATTTTGTTGCTTAGAGTGACTTCATTGCAACTCATTTCATTATTGAACTTCAACCTTTGATTTTAGGCAACATATCAAGCTTGTGGAAATTGATTTAAGGAATAGTCCAAAAACATCATTCTTTTATATTTAATAGCAAAATGCACGTGCGTTGCATGTGTTGGTTAAATTGATTTATTGAAATGAAATTTAACAATTTAATTTAACATTAAACATTGTTAAGTGCGTATTTAATTTATAAAATAATAATATAATGAATAATGATAACCTTATTTGAGTTGATTGTTTCAATTATAAATTCAATTACGGAATAAATATCAAACAAACAAAATCTAAACAACATAACATTATAAACACGTCTATTGTTACAACATAATGAAACATATAAGAATAGATACTTAAAAATATCTGAACAAATCTCTAGACATGTAAGAGTGCTGGTTCAAAGGCAATCGGAAATCTCCCTCCAATTGTTCTTTGTAAACGGTCATAAAACCTTCAGGAGGTTTAATTGGCCCTCTTATATGCTTCACCTTCAGGAGGTTTAATTGTGCTAGCAAAAAGCACGTGCTTTGCACGTGTTAGGCTAATTTTTTTTAAAATCATACCTATATTGTTGACCATGCACTTAATTTATAAAATAATTATATGTTAAATAATGACAATTGTTATACAAGAACTTTATGTTTGGTAAAATTAATTTATTTCTCTTTCTCATAGGCATTGAATCAAACTTGTCATGTTACATTTTCATTCTTTTAAATACTAATAAGCTTTTTAGTTATAAATCATGTATTATATTGGTATCGAATGAAGATTTGTCTCAAGTATATGTTTCTAAGTTCCTTCTAACCTAAAAAACATAATCAAAATATAACGTGCCCATAAAATGTGTAATGTTTTAATTACGTATATTGTATACTTACATTCGATTACAACTGCAAATACTCTTTGTTAAATAATTTATTGTCGGTCAAATTTAATACTAAAGACAAAGGATCATTAATTGTGTCACACGAGTATTAATGAATTATATTTATTCTAAGATAAGCTAATTTTACAAGGAAAAAATCGTACAAATTTATTTGAATGATATTTATACTGTTCGTTTAAGTATTATTAATGCTTTTTTATTCCACACTTTTGTCATGCTATTTGCTTCTTCTTCTCAAGTGTTATAAAGTGGTTGAACTTGGCCAGTCTGTCCACTACTACCATGATGACTTCATTTTCTTTAAACTTAGGAAATTCATCTATAAAATCCATGCTAAGTTGGGACCATGAATGTGAGGGACTGGTAATGGGTGGAGCAATCCTTGAGGTTTATCATGTAGACTTTTGCACTGCTGACAAGTAATACACCTTTGGATCATTTTTTGAACTTTCTTTTTAAGCTGGGGCCAAGAAAAAGTCTCTTAATCCTGCTGTAACATGCTCTGGCCCTTGAATATCCCCTATTGGACTTGAGTGCAACCTCCCTATCAATTTGGATCTCAAACTTCTAAAAAAAAAAATGGATCTCAAACCTTCATGGGGTTCCTATGTATATCCTCATTTTGTACTTAAGGAATCTCATGGTGCATAGTGTATAGGGGATTTAAGGTTGTACTTAAGGAATCTCATGGCTGATTTATTGAATATGTGTCAGCAGGGCGGCGGCCTAAAAATCATAGGCGTCCGCCTATGGTGTAATTTGCACTTTCCCCAACATACTATAAATAGATTTTCTAGATCTAAAAAACATAGGTCATCGTCCCCTGCATCTCCTTCGACCCTTTTCTTCATTTTCACCTTTTTTCTTAGTTTAACTTAGGTTGTGTTGCTGGGCTATCGCAATTTCAATTTGGATTTCGTTTTCGCTTCCGGTGTTCTTCATCTCGATTTCGGTAATTTCAATTTCTTCTTGCTTTAGATCTTGATGCTTGTTACTTTTATTGTTGATTTCTTGTATTTTGTTGTTAGAATGAGTAGCTAATCATTAAGTAGCTGACTTATGCGATAATCTTCGAAATCGAACCCAAATTTGTTGATTGAGGTGTTCTTGATGTTTTGATCGTTGATTCTCGATGTTACTATAGTTCTAGAACTTATTCTTAATCACGTTTGTTGAATTGATAACTCAATAATCATATTTCACGTATCGTCTTTATATATGTATTTTGAGAGAGGATACGGGAACCGGGGTTCTAGGATCACCCTGTAAAACCGACCGAATTGTTTAGATTCGGTTTCGTGTGGGAGGTTTGTATCAACTTATTGAGCGTTTCACCGAACATAGACCGTGTAAAGTCGGTTAAATCCGGTCGCCGGACCGTTGAACAAGACATAAGAGGGTAGCTTATTGAAATAATGTCTATTCTCGGAATTAGGAAACGACACCCTTCGAGTGACATCAAGAACATTTAGGTAAGTCAAAAACACTTCCGGATCAAGCTAGGGTGTGTAAGTATTAGATTGGATCATAGATCGGCTATATTTTTTTCATAGTTTAAACTCTTTTATTTTGTAAAACCGGTGATCTGACAAATCATCACGTCTTCAGTAGTTGTGTTGACCTGAACTAGGAACGATACCGACTTTGATACTTAACCAGATTCCCTGTGGAATACGACCATGCTCTCCATTTATAATACAACCGACTCGGTACCCTGCCGGTTAGAGTTGTCTTTGCTGTAAAACGGCCATCAAGTTTTCCGAGAAGAAAAGAAGTTCTTATTCATTGATTCATACTTGGAAGAGAGTTACAACCTAGGAATAAATAGGCAGACATTACAACTACAGCATTAAATGATTTTAGCTGTATGAGCAATACAAATGCAACAACTCCAACAACTAGCAAACGGTAATAAACCCTTCGCCTACTATTTGATGTGATTAGAGAGAAGGGTTTAGGAAAAAATGTTAAGTACCCAAAATACCCTTACAAGACATAATAAGGAGATCAGACAAAAAAAGTCATGTAATAAATTAATCTAACGGTGTAAAAGTGTTATGTCAATAATTGTGTTACACTTGCTTCGTCCAAATCCAAATCCTTGTTGATAAATAAATATTTGCAATAGAGTTTACATAATAACACTCCAAGTTTGATAACTATTGCGGTATTGCTCCTTCAATCATCTATATTGATACATCAACACACGCTAAAATATTTGCCCGAACTATTGGGTTTCCACATAATATTTCCTTCCTCATCGAAGCCAAACGCATCTCGCAGGGAGTCGGCTGCCTGACATATGTGATGCCAAATGAAGCTGCAGTTTGGTTTGGGAGAATCGAGGGGGGGAGCCATATTTATGTATGAGAAGTTTCACCAACAATTTTTCTGGAGCCGTTAACAACTGCCATGCAAGTTTTGCCAAAAAAGCTGTTTTCATATCCCGGGCATTGCGCAAACTGAGCCCTCCCTGAAGTTTTGGTTGGCAAATATGTTTCCAAGCTACTAGGTGCAAGGCCCGTCGATCCTCATCATGACCCAAAAAAAATGAGCGGATTATTTTGTCAAGTTCAAGTGTTACCGAGGCAGGCAATTTAACGGTTTGCATTTAATAATAAGAGGCTGTGGATAGTACCGTTTGAGACAAAATAATGCGGCCAGCTTTAGATAGAGTGTAAACCTTCCAAGATTGTAACTTCCTGTGGGACTTTATCAATAATGCCTTGGAAGTCCTCATCTTTTACATGAGTGTAGTGTAGAGGTACGCCAAGAAATTTCTGAAGATGAGTTGTGTGTGACATACCTAAAATCCTTTCAATATCCGAGATGATGTGGTCTTGAGTGTTCGAGGACGTGGTGAACCTGGACTTGGCTACGCTGATTTTCTGACCCCTAGATATTACAAAAGCATGTAAGAACCTGGTCGATGGCAATAGCCTGATCAACAGAAGCTTCCGAGAACAGGAGTAAGTCGTCCGTGAAGAAAATCGGTTTCCACGAGACACAGAAATCGGTTTCCAGTGTCCATCAGTGATCGATTGATGGATAAGGCAGCTTAATACCTGCATAACATGGACACAAAGATATGGAGCTAACGTATCACCCTGCTTTAGCCCACGTCCCGGATGGAAGCCTTCAAGAGGATGACCATTCCACAAAATTTCAAGCGAGGTGCTCGAAAGTGAATGCATAATAATCTCAATAAGGATATCATCAAATCGCACAAGGGAAAGAATGTGGCAGAGGAAGTCCCAGTTAACTCTATCATACGCTTTCTCGAGGTCAACTTTTATAACCATCATCCTTTTATTGCCCTTTTTTTGCCGCATAGTATATAAGACTTCCTGGGCAACAATGATGTTGTCAGAAGTTTGCCTCCCCGGTATGAAGGCGCTTTGACTATAATCTGCGATTTTGCTAATAATTAATCTCAGCCGATTAGCAACGATCTTAGTGATAATTTTTGCCATGTTAGATAGAGCAATAGTTCGCAACTGTGAAACTACCTACGGTGGATGCACCTTTGGAAGCAATGCAATGAAGGTCCAGTTCATAGTTGAGGGAAATAGCGATTTTGAAAAGCTTTGAGTACCCATGTGGTGAGGGAGGGCCTGACCGTGTCCCATTTCTGTTGATAAAAAATTGGTGGGAAGCCATCAGGTCCAGGGGATTTAAGAGCCCCCATGTCAAAAACTGCATCTTTCACTTCATTGGAGCTCACAGGCCGATTAAGAAGTCTTCTGTTCGTATGATTAAGAAGTCTAAGGCCAACTTCAATGACTCTATTTAGCAGAATGAGACACTTTCTTTTATCAGAAATCACAATGCTTTTTTTTGGCGTATAACACTGGCTTTACTTTTCACATTATTCGTCTTCATCATGGATCTTCTGCTATATTGCCAATGCTGTACATTATTCGTCTTGATCATGGATCCTCTGTTGTATTGCCGATGGTGTACACAGTGATGTGCTTTGTAAATATAGATGTTTCCTGTTTTGTTTTTTGTTTTTTTTTTAATTTCATATTGGAAATTACCCTTTCAGCCCTCTTTCCCATATCACATCACATGGTGTGGGGATAGGATCCTCTCAAGTAACTTGAGGAATATTCTCTCAGGTATGCATGATTCAACTACACACCCCAAAAGTGTAAAACATCTAGCCATTGATTAACTTTTTCCAAAACTACGTAGTTTAGTTCATTATATGTAAAAACACTAACTTTAGCCTTAAGTTACTTGAGAGGATCTTGGTCCACATGGTGTGATGTTATAACACATCCATGCTCATTCGTCTTTTGAACGGAGATGAGGATGGGATCTGCCCACATCCATGTTCACATTATAATTTGTTTTTCTTAAAGCCTTCAGTATCCGGGACCAACTGTCCCGACTAATTCGGAGTTCAGTCCGAGTCGTGTCTGCAGAGTCTGACTCTTATTTAGGGTAAAGTCTGGCCAAGAGTTTTTTCAACGTAACGACTCAGAGTAAAATCGAATTGGGGACCTTTCTAAGTATTCTCAAGCATTTATGATTCATTTTTTCTCTTCTTTTAAGTGTCTCTCCTATACTCTCTTTTCCTTCACGCATTCTTCCTCCTTCACGCATTCTTCCTCCATCAACCTTTTTTTTTCTTTTCTGTATATTTTGTTGCTTAGAGTGACTTCATTGCAACTCATTTCATTATTGAACTTCAACCTTTGATTTTAGGCAACATATCAAGCTTGTGGAAATTGATTTAAGGAATAGTCCAAAACATCATGCTTTTATTTTTACTTGCAAAATCCACGTGCGTTGTACGTGTTGGTTAAATTGATTTATTGAAATGAAATTTAACATTATACATTGTTAAGTACTTGTTTAACTTATAAAATAATAATATAATGAATAATGATAACCTTATATGAGTTGATTGTTTCAATTGTAAATTCAATTATGGAATTCAAAAAAAAATTTAATTACGGAATAAATATCAATACAAACAAAATCTAAACAACATAGCATTATAAACACGTCTATTGTTACAACATAATGAAGCATATAAGGATAAATACTTAAAAATATCTGAATAAATCTCTAGACATGTAAGAGTGCTGGATTCGAAGGCAATCGAAAATCTTCCACCAATTGTTCTTTGTAAACGGTCATAAAACCTTCAGGAGGTTTAATTGGCCCTCTTATATGCAACACCTTTCAGGAGGTTTAACTGTGCTAGCAAAAAGCACGTGCTTTGCACGTGTTAGGCTATTTTTTTTTCATACCTATATTGTTGACCATGCGCATAATTTATAAAATAATTATATGTTAAATAATGACAATTGTTATACAGTAACTTTATGTTTGGTAGAATTAATTTATTTCTCTTACTCATAGGCATTGAATCAAACTTGTCATGTTACATTTTTATTTTTTTAAATACGATAAGTTTTTTTAGTTATAAATCATGTATTATATTGGTATCGAATGAAGATTTCTCTCAAGTATATGTTTCTAAGTTCCTTTGAACCTAAAAAACAATCAAAATATAACGTGCCCATAAAATGTGTAATGTTTTAATTACGTATATTGTATACTTACATTCGTTTACAACTGCAAATACTCTTTGTTAAATAATTTATTGTCGGTCAAATTAATACTCTTAAAGACAGAGGATCATTAATTGTGTCACATGAGTATTAATGAATTATATTTATTCTACGATAAACTAATTTTACAAGAAAAAAATCGTACAAATTTATTTGAAGGGTGTTTATATTGTTCGTTTAAGTATTATTATGCTTTATTCCACACTTTTGTCATGCTATTTGTTTTTTCTTCTCAAGTGTTATAAAGTGGTTGAACTTGGCCAGTCTGTCCACTACTACCATGATGATTTCATTTCCTTTAGACTTAGGAAATCCATCTATAAAATCCATGCTAAGTTGGGACCATGAATGTGAGGGACTGGTAATGGGTGGAGCAATCCTTGAGGTTTATCATGTAGACTTCTGCACTGCTGACAAGTAATACACTTTTGGATCATTTTTTGAACATCCTTTTTAAGCTGGGGCCAATAAAAAGTCTCTTAATCCTACTATAACATGCTCTGGCCCTTGAATGACCCTTATTGGACCTGAGTGCAACTTCCCTATCAATTTGGATCTCAAACTTCTAAAAAATTGGATCTCAAACCTTCATGGGGTTCCTATGTATATCATCATTTTGTACTTAAGGAATCTCATGGTGCATAGTGTATAGGGGATTTAAGGTTGTACTTAAGGAATCTCATGGCTGATTTATTGAATATGTGTCAGCAGGCGGCGGCTTACAAAATCATAGGCGGCCGCCTACGGTGTAATTTGCACTTTCCCCAACATACTATAAATAGATTTTCTGGATCTAGAAAACATAGGTCATCGTCCCTCCCTCTCCTTCGACCCTTTTCTTCATTTTTCACATTTTTCTTAGTTTAACTTAGGTTTGTAAATATATTAGCTTAAATTAAGCTTATTTTGTGTAATTCGAAGACTCGTGTTGCTGGCTATCGCAATTTTAATTTGGATTTCGTTTTCTCTTCCGGCGTTCTTCATCTCGATTTCGCTAATTTCAATTTCTTCTTGCTTTAGATCTTGATGCTTGTTACTTTTATTGTTGATTTCTTGTATTTCGTTGTTAGAATGAGTAGCTTATCGTTATATAGCCGACTTATGCGATAATCTTCGAAATCAAACCCAAGTTTGTTGATTGAGGTGTTCTTGATGTTTTGATCATTGATTCTCGATGTTTCCGTAGTTCTAGAACTTATTCTTAATCATGTTTGTTGAATTGATCACTCGATAATCGTATTTCACGCATCGTCTTTATATATGTATTTTGCGAGAGGATACGGGAACCGGGGTTCTAGGATCACCCTGTAAAACCGACTGAGTTGTTTAGATTCGGTTTCATGCGTGAGGTTTGTATCAACTTGTTGAGCGTTTCATTGAACATAGACCGTGTAAGGTCGGTTAAATCCAGTCAGCAGACTGTTGAACCTAACATAGAAGGGTAGCTTATTGAAGTAATGTTTATTCTCGAAATTAGGAAACGACACCCTTTGAGTGACATCGAGAACGTTTAGGTAAGTCAAAAACACTTCCGCATCAAGCTAGGTGTGTGAGTATTAGATTGAATCATAGATCGGCTATCTTTTTTTTCATAGTTTAAACTCTTTTATTTTGTGTATATTTAGTTTGTAAAACCGGTGATCTGACAAATCATCACGTCTTCAGTAGTTGTGTTGGCCTGAACTAAGAACGATACCAACTCTGATACTTAACCAGATTCCATGTGGGATATGACCATGCTCTTAATTTATAATACAACCGACTCGATACCCTGCCGGTTAGAGTTGGCTTTGCTGTAAAACGGACATCAATTTTTCCGAGAAGAAAGGAAGTTCTTATTCATTGATTCATACTTGGAAGAGAGTTACAACCTAGGAATAAATAGGCAGACATTACAACTACAGCATTAAATGATTTTAGCTGGCACCCAAACCCATCACAGCAAAAGACTTTCGCATCAAGTCGTTTAATCTAAAACTAACTGGGGATGACAACAATGGCTCTCTTTGAAGTTTATATTTGTAAAAGTCAATATCATGTTTTGCTGCTTTAGTCCATCTCTTCAACACATATTTTGTAGGTATTTTATCATAATCCAAATCAAAATGCAAAACCCGTAAAACATGACTGCAGAGCCAACCTAGAGTATCGAACATATGACAATCACAAGCAAAAGAGTGAGTAGATGGATCATACTCTAGCCTTGTCTGTTGATCATCATCCTTAGACAATATGTATGTCCTTTTGTCACCATCATAAATAACATTCAAGACTTTAAAACGTGTTGCTTTCAAAAATTCATTTTGAAATTTCTTGAAAATTGCACAAGTGTAAACAGAGCCAGCATGTTCCAAGATTCCAATTCCATCAACAATCAACTTAGGTAATCCCCATGACCTATGATCATCACCCGCCTCAGTGTTACGCACTTCTACACATTTGCTTTCATAATGTCTCACAAATTCGGTTAGAGTCATTGTTTTACATGACATTTGGGTAAAGACATTGTTAGTGCTTTCACTTCGTTGTGTTGATTGTATATCGGCACTAAAAGTGTTGCGGTTATATGCAGGAGACCATTTTTCTTTGATGTTGTACAACCGTTGTAGCCAACTATCTTCACTAACATTCCATTCCTTCACCATGTCAGTCCAAGTACTCTCAAAATCAATTTCCGACCGACATCGCCATAATAGCTTACTAAAATACTTCTCTTTAAACTCTGACTTACTATATAAATATGGAATTCTTTGGGCCGCATTTTTCTCAATATGCCACTCGCACAAACGGTGATGTGTACTTGGCATAACAGACTTGATAACACTAGCCATTGCAGCATCCTGATCAGTGAAAAACGTAATTGGTGTTTTACTCTCCATAGAATCTAAGAAAGCTTTAAATAACCATTCAAAAGTTGCAGTAGTCTCATCACCCAGAAAAGCACATCCAAAATATATATTGTGCCAATGATTATTAATGCCAATAAATGGAGCACAAATCATGTTATATCTATTGGTCCGATACGTAGTGTCAAAAGTGACAACATCGCCAAAACACTCATATTGCAATCGAGAAATCCCATCCCTCCAAAAGAAATTACACATTCGGCCTTCATCATCAAGTTGGAATGTGTAAAAAAATTGAGAATCTTGTGCTTGCATATCTTTAAAGTGATCTATAAGTGATTGTGCATCCCCTCCACTAATCAAACATTTTCTACGTTGTTGTATCCAATTCTTGGCATTTTGTTCCGTGAAACCAAGGTTTTGAACACCACCGGCTTGGTTCGAAACAAATCGAAAGGCAGCTTGAAATTGGATAAGATGAATGAAGGATAATACTCTTTATTTGTTACCGAATAGAACTCGTCTTTTGGGGCAAAGTATAAGAAAGAACGAACACGCTGACCTGAAGGCTCGACACGATAAATTTGTCTCGTTTAGAGTAAACGAGAGACGGCGACATCGATACTCTAATATCGGATTAGGACACAAACCGCGCATTTATCTAGGTAATTTACCACTCGTAAAAAATTTGCCTCTTCTCGCTTGAGCTCGGCATATTTCATGCAAAAGGTCATGAACACGGCATGCTTTGATGCCGCCATCCATGGAAGTCCTTTCGCAACAACAACTAGATTCCCGCTCACCGGCTCCATCAAGTAATCTTTTGCCACGTCGCTCAAGCTTTTGTCATCGCACTTCTTTGAACGAGGCCTTCGGCGCAGTCCATAAACGTACCGGGTTTGATACATAAACTTTTTCAGCCTCCCGAAATGCTCCAAAGTATAGAAAACAAGGCTTTAGGTGATCGTGTAAATAACGAAAACTCGGGTCGATTTTGTTTGTGAAATTTTTTGAGTCTCTAACTACAATAGATTTAAGGTTCCCAAGAACTTGCTTCCACCAATCCAGATTCATCTCGCTTGCAAGAACTCCCGAAATGACAACGATTGCAAGGGGTAGGCCTCCACAATGGACCGCAATCTCTTGTCCAACTTCTCTAAACTTTATAGGGAAACCTTCACCCCGAAACAACATTTTATCCAACAATTCTAAACTCTCTTTCACAGAGAGTAAAGTAAGAAAGCAAGGTACAAAACTCGACACGGATCTTTTAGCAACACCATTCACTCGACTCGTGAACAATATTCTACTTCCATTCCCTTCATCCGGGAAAGCATTTTTTAGGTCATTCCATGCCCCAATATCCCATATATCATCCATAACTATAAGATAACGCCTTCCCCGCAAAAGGTTACACATCTTATGAGACAAATCATCATCCGGCGCTTTTTCTATCTCATCGTAAGTTGAGTGAGAAAACCTAAAATTTCGAGCAATAATGTCCTCTTGTGATAGACTTTTGAAATACAAAGCACCATGCACGACGTTAAAGCTTCGCCGAACCGAAGGATGATTGTACACTTTCTCGGGCAAGTGTGGTCTTTCCAAGACCTCCCATACCAACAATTGAGACAATATCCCTTTTCTTTGTTCCCCGAGTGAGATTGTTTATTATCCTCTCTACCTCGTCTTCCATACCCACAATTTCCCCGGTGATAACGTTTCTACCTTGTTCGTCAATGGGGTATCATTTCTTTCTTTTTCTTTTGTAAACATTGATGGAGTATCCCCCGGTGATAACGTTTGAGGGGAAACCTTTGTATGATTAGACATGTTGGCAAGAACATCCGAAATTTTGATTCCCATCCGGTTGATCACGTCTCGCGTAACATAGATGCATAGTGTATACTTTGTACTATTGCCTTCAATAATAAACAATTCAAAGCAACATTTTCCACTTCATACCCAATGTCCGCAAGACTAGAAATAATACTATTTAGTTCATCATCGTCCTCATCGTACTTTCTAGATTGATTCTTCAAAGCAATGATGTGGTAAATATTAGATCATTCAGATCCTTTGGAACCGATACTTGATTGAAGAGAATATATACATATGACTCATTAGTGTGCTCAATTTCTCCACCGAGAAAACTAAGAAAACCAAGTCCATCGATCCTGGGGAGGGTAGGTCGTGATGACTTCCAAATGTTGTGATAATATGCTCGAACATTTGTTTCCATACCGTTGAACTTTTCGGTTAAATCGATATCAACCGATTCATTTTTGTAGCCATACCCTCGTTACTTATATTTCCATACAAATAATACACTAGAGGTATTGCATATCTTGCCAAGACTTCACTCGTGACCAAAGTACTTTCACGTCCTCCGTATATGGCTCTACCGAATCTAGAGACATGATCCTCAATAGCCTCAACCCATTTCTTAGCGTTTTGAGTTTGTCAAAAGGCACAATTAAATCAACTTGATCGTTAGCAAGGTATTAAGCATCGCTCGTCGCAATGCCTCAAACGTATTAAACTTAAGAAAAAAGGGATTTCCTTCTTTTAACGTTTGATCCGTCGTCCCATCCGCCTCGTCAAGAGTGAATTCCTCAAGGGTCCGTGTTAATTGGGAAGCCACTAAAACAAAGATCCGGCAAGAAGAGTTTCGATTCTCTCGCAAATTCGTCAAGATTCTCCGGGAACTCCAAAGCAAGAATTTCAACTTATCATATAAGCTTTCATATCGGTCTTTCACTTGGGCCGCCATAACGTTTTGATGTTTCAGCCAAAATAGTAGATAAATCTCTACCCGCACGCGAATAGTAATTCCAAACACCTTAAAAAAGGCAAGACTCATTTCCATTGACAACTCCTTTTCCATTTTATGCTCATCAAGAGATTCACAAAAAGATAATACACCAGATGCCGCAGATTCACAAGTGTGACAATAGTAGTATATTACGTTTTGTGCATCCCACCTCTCGCAAATTTCAAAGCAATGGTGTATTCTTTCAAGAATCTCGGATTATTCTCGAGTTCTTTTAGCAAATCCGTCATAACGATTATCAAACATGAATTTTCCTTCATTAGTTGCGTAGTCGGAACTCGCCTTGAGTAAGACTACAAACGTAACTAATACCGATGTATTAAACACGTCCACTTCTTTTTCTCGACGGATCACCAAGTTTGAAGACATCAACAAGTCCAAGGCAAGTCGTCGTCCGCACAATCATAACCTTCATATCTATTGACAAGTCGTCTAAAAATGCGACGAAAACCTTAACCAAATCGTGAAGGCTAATCAAATGGACTTTCAATCTAGAATTACAATCCAACAAATTCGAATGTTATGATGATCATCTAAAAGAGTGACCCACTCGCAATATATTCCCAAATTAAATTCTCGGGTTTTTAACTTAACACTATCTTCGTCATCTATATATGGGACAAACCTATCCCTTCGCCCATAAGTATCGTTTTGGAAACTCTCAAAACATCAAGAATAGTGACCACCGTGCTACAGGTTCATCATCATTTATGGATCTATTGTGCAAATCGAGAGAGAAGTTCATACCTTTTGTTTGCCGGGATTTCTCCAAATCCAACACAAGAAAAGCACATGCGCCGCCTTGCGAGCATACTTCGTATCAAAGTCAAAACTCGGTTGCATGCTCTCATTCTCGCCCAAGTGAACCAAATTCCTAAGGAACCTCAACCTACCCATCACAAAGCATTGATTGTTTTTTTCTCAAGAGCATCTAAATCGGGCTTGGAAGCTATGATCATCCCACCATTTCGATGATAGAGCGAATGAAAAAGTGCAGGAATGTACGGGAAACGTAGCCCGGTGACC
This sequence comes from Gentiana straminea, assembly GCA_036785695.1. Lineage (NCBI taxonomy): Eukaryota > Viridiplantae > Streptophyta > Magnoliopsida > Gentianales > Gentianaceae > Gentiana > Gentiana straminea. The sequence continues at coordinate 1,746,241 of JAVUPR010000019.1, forward strand.
GATCGATCTAAGATTTAACAATACAGCATGCAAGCTATGATCATCCCACCAATTGTGATGATAGAGCGCATGAAAAAGTGCAGGAATGAACGGGAAACGTAGCCCGGTGACCGATCGATCTAAGATTAAACAATACGGGATAAATTTCGGTCACATGCTTCTTCCAATCCATTACATTCTCTAGCATCTTGGAAACACCATTGCAATGGGGATCCCAAGCATGGTAGGTCTCGAAATTGACTCTTCTAAACGGACCCGTAAATTCCCGAATCCATCAATCGAGCGAGAAGAAAGACTAGGGTAAAGTAAGTGCAAATCCTCAGGACGAATCCTCCAACTACCTAAAGACAAGAAAAAGGTTGTGACGAAGCCTAGGTCGTTGTGAAGAGCAATATTTCCCTCAACCAAAACCAACCTTCCGGTGATTATTGCAAAAATATAGGAGGGAACACGAAGCAAACCTAAGATGACTTCCTCGTCGTTATCCTCAACATGATGATCCATTTCAACAACTTTTTGTCACTCGATTCTTTCAAGAAGAGCAAGGAATGACTGCTTTTGTTGACTTCCCTCACTTCCTGCTTCAAGCATAAGGGCAACTGTAGTGGCTTATTTGTTCCTCTATTTATTCTGACATCTCTACACATTGTCAAATGCAAATCCTCCCGGCTTCCTCTATCAATTCAGGTGGGCCATAAGCTATTATGGATGCCCATTTTTTCCAAGGCCAGTTCAATTGCCATGCATGATAATATATATAAAATTAAAGTCAAACACGTGTGAAAGCAAAGCTTATGCTTTTTATTTAGAGAAAAGTTATTAAATAACCGTTGTACCAACTGGACTGATGACTTGGTATCACTCCACCAATAAAAAGTTGCCATTTAGCATGCCTATTAAATCTGCCAACTCACCAACCAACTTCACCCACTATCCAAAAAAATAAATATAAAAAATCAAAAATCAAAACGATTTCAATCACGATTGACGAACCGCTAAAATTTGAATTCAAATTTTAAGGAAAATACAATCTAACAAATAAAACTCGTTCCCTCACCAAAAAAACATATAAAAACTGTTTATTTTTTTTTATAGCGCACAACTTCTTCTACATGAACTTTTTCTTCCAAAACTCATTCACGATGGTGAATATAATTAAAGAATCTCTTCTTGATTGTTGTGACCGCATCAGCAAGCCCGTGTAGCAATCGCAATTGATCTTACATTTTTTGCAGGATCAAATGGTGTGCAAATTGAAAAAAAAGGGCATGATCTACATCCCTCTAATGTAAAGAAGAATCAGACACAAAAATTGGCATCGATTTGTAAAATTAGACAAGGAAAGAAATCGTCAGATAAGATTAGAATTTGTGGATTGCGAATTTTCTTTTGAATATCAGTTTATCTTCTACTGTATACAGTGATGGGTATTCTATTGCCTCTCCTTCCATTGTATTGTAATGATGTAGTCCATTGTTGTTGTTTTGGCTTGAACCTATAGAATAATGAAATAAATTTTCCTAGTAATACTTCAAACTATAATTTTGATGTACCGCATTATAAACATATTTGATCCGCAATTGTTACGGTAGCAAGAATGCAAGATAACTAGTGAATCAAGAGGATTTGGGATGGAAATTTATGCAAGTATGGTGATGCGAGAAAAACAATGAAAGGGGTGGAAAGAGCAGGGATCCCCCGATTCTATTTCTTTATTTTTATATTTTTCCAACTTCATATTTTCATTTTGGGATTGAATTTGATTATATATGTTGTAATTGTCTAAATTTTTTACAGGCGTTTTGACTCAAAAACTCCTTTTTTATAAGTATAGTTTTTCTACCTTACAAGTGTATTTTGGCATACTTCATTTTTTCCTTATGAATTCGTTTTTCATTACATTAATCGGACAACAATGTGCTAAATATCACAAATGTCAATTTTCGCTATATGTTGAAATCTGAGCAATTTCAAATGTGAACAACATACTTGAAAAATAACACTAGTATAAACAAAGTTGCTAAAATTGTCTAACATGTCTTATGCAACAATGAAGTTTGTTTTGAACAAAAATACAATGGAAGCTAGCTTCGGCACAAATCTTATAAACATGGAAGCATCAATCAAGTGGAAAATTCTATTATGGGGACTCCCTAGTAAGAACTGGAGACGTGGCAGCATCTGGACCACACAGTTTCGTAAAGTGGACCACACATGGGGCATTGTGTATTCCACCTCAGGAAACTGTGTGGTCCAGATCATGCCACGTAGACAGTTCCCTACTAGGGAGTCCCCATGATAGAACGACCCCAATCAAGTTATGTTGTAATTAAGGACACCAATTGCTATACCAATCCATAGCATTTCCGCCTTTCACTGACCGCACAGTACAACTCAATATTAAACAAACTAGAAAAAGGCCCACACATTGCAAGTAGTTGAACATCCGAAAAGAACCAAAGCATAGTATTAATTCATTCCTCACCCAGCCAGGTGTACCTTATCATCAAAGATTTTTGCATACAGTGATAGTCACAACAACTATGAGATACACACATATAAAATCCCAAAGCCGTAACATCTGGCAGTTTTTCTATCTCATCAGTAAGTTGAGTGAGAAAACCTAAAATTTCGAGCAATAATGTCCTCTTGTGATAGACTTTTGAAATACAAGCACCATGCACGGACGTTAAAGCTTCGCCGGCGAAGGATGATTGTACACTTTCGGGCAAGTGTGGTCTTTCCAAGACCTCCCATACCAACAATTGAGACAATATCCCTTTTCTTTGTTCCCCGAGTGAGATTGTTTATTATCCTCCCTACCTCGTCTTCCATACCCACAATTTCCTTGTTCGTCAATGGGGTATCATTTCTTTCTTTTTCTTTTGTAAACATTGATGGAGTATCCCCCGGTGATAACGTTTGAGGGGAAACCTTTGTATGATTAGACATGTTGGCAAGAAAATGCGAAATTTTGATTCCCATCCGGTTGATCACGTACGCGAACATAGATGCATAGTGTATACTTTGTACTATTGCCTTCAATAATAAACAATTCGGCAACGTTTTCCACTTCATACCCAATGTCCGCAAGACTAGAAATAATACCATTTAGTTCATCATCGTCCTCATCGTACTTTCTAGATTGATTCTTCAAAGCAATGATGTGGTAAATATTAGATCATTCGGGATCCTTTGGAAGCGATACTTGATTGAAGAGAATATATACATATGACTCATTAGTGTGCTCAATTTCTCCACCGGAAAACTAAGAAAACCAAGTCCATCGATCCCGGGGAGGGTAGGTCGTGATGACTTCCAAATGTTGTGATAATATGCTCGAACATTTGTTTCCATACCGTTGAACTTTTCAGTTAAATCAGATATCAAACGATTCATTTCCGTAGCCATACCCTCATTACTTATATTTCCATACAAATAATACACTAGAGGTATTGCATATCTTGCCAAGACTTCACTCTGTGACCAAAGTACTTTCACGTCCTCCGTATATGGCTCTACTGAATCTAGAGACATGATCCACAATACCTTAGCGTTTTGAGTTTGTCAAAAGGCACAATTAAATCAACTTGATCAGTTAGCAAGGTATTAAGCATCAGCTCTGCTACAAGCAGCTCAAACGTATCAGTTAACTTTAGAAAAGAGGGATTTCCTTCTTTTAACATGTGTTCTGTCGTCTCATCTGTCTCATCAAGAGTCAATTCCTCAAGGCGCCGTGTTAATTGGGAAGCCACTAAAACAATATCCAGAAAGAAGAGTTTCTGATTCGCTGCAAATTTGTCAAGATTCTCCCGGAACTCCAGCAAGAATTTAAACTTATCATATAAGCTTTCAAATCGGTCCTTCACTTGGGCTGCCATAACGTTTTGATGTTTCAGCCGAAATAGTAGACAAATCTCTATCCGCATGAGATTTGTAATTCCAAACACCTTAAAAAAGGCAAAACTCATTTCCATTGACAACTCCTTTTCCATTTTATGCTCATCAAGAGATTCACAAAAAGATAATACACTTGATGCTGCAGATTCACAGTGTGACAATAGTAGTGTATTACGTTCTGTGCATCCCACCTCTGCAAATTTCAAAGCAATGGTATATTCTTTCAAGAATCTCGATTATTCTCGAGTTCTTTTAGCAAATCCGTCATAAAGATTATCAAACATGAATTTCCCTTCATTAGTTGCGGTAGTCGGAACTCGCCTTGAGTAAGACTACAAACGTAACTAATACCGATGTATTAAACACGTCCACTTCTTCTTCGACGGATCACCAAGTTGGAAGACATCAACAAGTCCAAGGCAAGCTGCTGTTTGCACAATCATAACCTTCATATCTATTGACAAGTCGTCTAAAAATGCAGATGAAAACCTTAACCAGTCGTGAAGGCTAATCAATTGGACTTTCAATCTAGAATTACAATCCAACAGCAGAATGTTATGATGATCATTCTGCAATATATTCCCAAAGTAAATTCTTGGTTTTTAACTTAACACTATCTTTGTCATCTATATATGGGACAGCTATCCCTTCGCCCATAAGCATCTTTTTGGAAACTCTCAAAACATCAAGAATAATGACCTCTGTTCTACAGGGTTCATCATCATTTATGGATCTATTCTGCAAATCAGAGAGAAGTTCATACCTTTTATTTGCCGGGATTTCTCCGGTCCAACACAAGAAAATCACATGCGCCGCCTTGCGAGCATACTTCGTATCAAAGTCAAAACCGGTTGCATGCTCTCATTCTCGGCCAAGTGAACCAAATTCCTAAGGAACCTCAACCTACCCATCACAAAGCATTGATTGTTTTTTTCTCAAGAGCATCTAAATCGGGCTTTGAAGCTATGATCATCCCACCATTTCGATGATACGGCGAATGAAAAAGTGCAGGAATGAACGGGAAACGTAGCCCGGTGACTGATCAGATCTAAGATTCAACAAGACAGGCATGGAAGCTATGATCATCCCACCATTTGTGATGATAGAGCGATTGAAAAATGGCAGGACTGAACGGGAAACGTAGCCCGGTGACTGATCAGATCTAAGATTCAACAATACAGGATAAATTTCAGTCACATGCTTTTTCCAATTCATTACATTCTCTAGCATCTTGGAAACACCATTGCAATGGGGATCCCAAGCATGGAAGGTCTCAGAAATTGACTCTTCTAAACGGACCCGAAATTCCCGAATCCATCAATCGAGCGAGAAGAAAGACTATGGTAAAGTAAGTGCAAATCCTCGGGACGAATCCTCCAACTACCTAAAGACAAGAAAAAGGTTGTGACGAAGCCTAGGTCGTTGTGAAGAGCAATATTTCCCTCAACCAACCTGCCGGTGATTATTGCAAACATATAGGAGGGAACACGAAGCAAACCTAAGATGACTTCCTCGTCGTTATCCTCAACATGATGATCCATTTCAACAACTTTTTTGTCAGCTCAGATTCGTTCAAGAAGAGCAAGGAATGACTGCTTTTGTTGACTTCCCTCACTTCTTGCTTCAAGCCTAAGGGCAACTGTAGTGGCTTATTTGTTCCTCTATTTATTCTGACATCTCTACACATCGTCAAATGCAAATCCTCCAGCCTTCCTCTAACAATTCAGGTGGGCCATAAGCTATTATGGATGCCCATTTTTTTCCAAGGCCTGTACAATTGCCATGCATTATAATGTATATAAAATTAAAGTCAAACACGTGTGAAAGCAGTTATGCTTTTTATTTATTTATTTATTAGTATATATATAATATACTACCTCTGTAACATCCCGATTTTTCGTAAAATGATAAAATAGTCATTGGGTGTATTTATTACGATCTAATTATTATTTGTTCCATTTATTTAATTAAAAAGAATTAATTAAAAGATTTAGCTATTAATTATAAAGGATTTAATTATTGGCTATAAAAATAAAATAATCCCCAAAATAATTATTAGATTGAAGCGCATATTCTGATAAAAAAAAGAGAGAGAGGAACGGCGCTGAAGAAGAAAGCAACGCAGAAGCAAAGACGAAATAAAAGGAAGAACCGTGTGATCAATCCGTTCATCTGTTCAAGATGCCGCAGGAGAGAAAAGTGATCAGCACGATGAGACGCAACTTTGAAAAATAGCATCTCTTGATTCCGTAAGTTTTCGGTTTAACCCTAGTTTTGGTGTTCGTAGAGTTCGATTCTTGAAAAATTCGTATCTTTTAATCCGTAGCTCTGTTTCGCAGCTGTGAATAGTCGAAACGATCGTCTTGAAGCGTAGAATAATCTAAAAATAGTTTCACAGCAGTAAACCCAGGTAATCTTCAGTTTTACAGGCTTTTCAGTTTTGTTTTTCTGCAAAGAAATAGGATTTTAGGGTTTCTTGTTGATCACATAGGTTGTGGGGTTGAGGATCAACAGTTGTTGCAGTTGCTTGGTGTTTTGTTGTCGGTTTTGCAAGCAAATAAGGTAAGAGGCTCTTCCTATGATTCCAATTATCGTTTATAAGGTTTAGATCAAGTTTTAAGGTGTTTAGATGATAGAAAGATGTGTCTTTTCGTTGATCAATGATCATAGATGCTATAGTTTGATTAGATATGTTTTTCTATGTTCTACTGGGGTTAATTTGATGTTAATTAGGTTAGAAACGGTTTAGAGATCGTGTTTTGAAGATTTTAGCGTTTTGGGAGAAAACCGAGAAACCCAGGCAAACGAGCTTTCGCACTAGGCAAACGGGCGTTTGCGATCATAGCAGCTCAAACGGGCGTTTGCACTAGGCAAACAGGCGTTTGAGGTCATAATTTTGATTCAGGATGTAGCTGTTTTTGACGGACGGGCGTCTGGGTTTAGTGGACGGGCGTTCGATGCCAAACGGGCGTCCATAGGATGTCAAACGGGCGTTTGAACTTTTTTACCTTGTTTTTATTGTTTTATCGTTTCAGCTTGGTTTCGGGCTTCATGATCACGTTATTATAGTTTTAAACCCTTATTTATGATATGATAATATTGGATAAACATGAACAAGCCTCGATTGAACTTCTGATTCGTTCAGTTAAAACACCGAATGTACTCTTAAAGGGAGTTGAAGTTCGGATCCGTCGGAAGGACATGAAAGGGCTTGTGCTTTGATGAACTAGAGCTCATCAATGTCTGTGTAATTGCTAGGACTTGTCCGTGTCTAGTGGCCTAGGAAGAGAGTAGTATTTGTGAGGGAGATTACATGAAAAACACTTAGGGGACTAGTTAATTCACATTAATAATTACATAAGTGTAGTAAAAGCTAAAACATCATCTATTCTTGGTTAGGCACCGATTCAAATCGGCGATGTGATACGTTCATAAAAGGTGGACAACGCTACGGCTCAAAAGGTGAAGGGTAGTGGAGGAAATCCATCGAACGTATATGCATACCGGGGAGATCCCGGGACTATCGGTGCTAATCACCGTAGTTGGCAAGTATATCTCGTGGTGGAATTTTCACCATGCTTTGTGTCCTTGAGTAGTGATGTAACAAAGATAAGTTAAGCTATAAACGTTTAGTCATGACGTGTCGATGGGCATGGAATGAACCTCAGATTGAGTCGGTCACACAAAGATAACTAACTAAACGATTAAATATCTTTCTTTATAAATCTTAATTGTTGTCGTAGCTTCTCACTTTTACTAAGTACTTTGTACTTACCTCATTTGCATTTTCTTTTGTATGCATTGTGGGGTGAGAAGACGAACAGGTTGATCAAGTGTAGACGACGGCCTTTGAAGACTTAAAGTCTTGACGAAGCTTCTAGATTATTTTCCTTGTAAAAGTTGTATTAGGACTCGGTTGTATTTTTTCTCTTAGATTTGTTGTACTTCTACTTTTAAGGCATCGTATTGTATAAGTCCTTGGGTTTTTCATCGTTGTAATCTTAACTATCTATCTTTAGTGTGGTAAATTTCCGTTCATAGTAGCTTTTACGTTTTTACCCGAGTCTTTTTAGCTTCCGTTTGCTTTTATTTGATACGACGACGTAGAGGCTTGCGTATAATATTAGATTTATTTAATGCTATACGCGCCGAACGTTTCTCTTCCGGATGAGGGCTCGGTATCCGGGAGCGGGGCGTTACAACCTCCCTCCTAAAATATAAGTCAATTTAGGTTTTTTTAACTTTGTCTCAAAATGTAAATCCGTTTCGAAAACCAAGAAGTATTTATTGCATTTTTTTCTTTCTATCCCTCATTTATTATATACTCAGCCACTTTTTATTAGCTTGCATTAATACCAATGAAATGTCATTTTAGTCTTTTTAATCAATATTAATGATAAATAACAAATTTAACTTACTTTCTTAATATGTGTGAAAAAACCTAAATGGACTTACATTTTGGGACGGATGTAGTAATCTCATTCAGTCCAATAAGGAAGGTCTATGATAAATATCTTCCATTAAACACGGCTATGAAATCGAGTTGGTTGAACATCAGCCCGTTTAAGGAAACGATCCATTCAAACACGTTAAATTACGTGAAACCAATGATTTAATTATCCGGAGAACTCTGCCCGAACAGATGAGTCAAAAATATTGAATGAAAAATATAGCGTCCCGCTCCCGGATACCGAGCCTTTATCCAAAAGAGAACGTTTTTCGCGTATAAAATTAAATAAATCTAACATTACTAGTAGGGAACAATGGCGGAACCAGGAAAAATTTTCGGGGTGGTCTTGGTATATAAACTGCAAAGCTAAAAAAATTCCGGAAAAAAAAATAAAAAATGTTGGTAGTGGGATTTGAACTTACAACCTAAAATTATGGAGACTTTAAAGGGTTTGTTCTTAAACCACTAGGCTATAAGGTCTTTTGTTTAAAAAAAAGACACATAACATACTAATATTAACACTACTACTACAATAATAAAAATTTGGGGGGGCTTGGGACCATATGTGGGGGGCTTGTGACCATTTGGGGGGGCTTGAGACCACCCCAGGCATAGGGTGGATCCGCCCCTGGTAGGGAAACTCGTGCAATACACGGCTTGCAATGCACGGGATGATGTAATAATTGAACATGATAAATATAATGTCTAACTACATAAATTTGTCTGATAATCTCTAGCCAAATATATGAAATAATTTTTTAGAAAAAAATCAGCCACAAAAAGAAATCAAGGCAAAAAAGGCAGTAAATCAAAGCACAATTATTTTAGCGAAATAGAAATGACATAAAGTACCAACCAACTGCGTGAAGTAAAAAAAAAAAATCACAAAAGTATAAAATGCAACAGATTAATACCAAAAGGGAAATGACATATATAACAAATATAACAATGGCCAAGAAACAATGGAAACGCGAAAAACGGAATGGTATTTTGACAAATAGAGTGGTAGTCCAACAATTACCATTCAACAAAAATGGTATTTCGATAAGGGTACCACAAAATGGCCATATCTTTAGTGTGATGACAACACTCGTCACAAAAAAGTCATGCATGATGAAACCCCAAGCAAACTGCAAGTAAAAATGGAGGTAAAACAAATGAAGCAACATCAAAAAAAAAAAAAAAAAAAAAAAAAAAAAAACTATTGCATAGTTAAAACTGATATATTTGAAATGAAATATTTTGGGAAAATAATGTTCTGCATTTGGTTGACTTTACTAAGATCATTAGTGCATGGTTGAACATGTTTTTAAAAATAACTCCAAATATTATTCAAAGCAATGTGAAGTTGTGTTAAAATAAGTGCTAGCATTAGTTGTGGCATGGAAAAATAGCATATCCTGCGACTCGATTCTCTTTAGCAATAAGCATGTGAAATTATTTAAGGCGCAAAAAACACTCTTGCCATTGATATTGAATTTGAGGAATGTCAGGTAGTTCTCCACTTTTCAATCCTAAGAAGCTTGTACATGTTCTGGATACAATGCTGATAAAGATTTTGTCTGTACAATTTTAACCAAAGCACAGGCCTCAGGCCAAACATTGAATGCCAAACATCAAGATCACGTTGTAAGTTAAAGAATTGACTGACAATAATTCTAACAAAGCACTCAAAATAAGACGGTTCTGGAAAGAAAAAAAATAGACAGGCTTCCACCAAGCCTTAATGATTAAACAAAATGAAGCATGTATATCAATGGAAACAACACAATGCACACAGATATACAAACAAACTGAAACGTATACATGAATGAAAACAAATGATGCACGCACGAATACACTAAAGAAAATAAATTGTAACCCCCGGATGATGATACCTTGCCTTCAATGACGGCGGCTACTCATATGTAGACATGACAAAAAAGAGGAGAACCATATATCACGCCTAGCATCATTCTTTGTATACACAACTTTTCATCGGCGGCATAATTAAGCTAATAAAAATTCTCTCGTACAATAAAAAATGTATGAATCATTGAAAAATTGAAAAAAGATGAAGTGATAAATATAAAATATATTGACTGAAGTTTTGATAGGAACGATTTTACAATAAAGAGCCCAATCTTGTTCCGATATTGTGCCGGCTTCTATTCCAATTTAAGCCATCTCAAAGTAGTTTTAAGCTTCTCTATAATTGTTTTTGATGAAGAAAGTAGCATATGGGAGTAGCTAATGGAGTTGGGATCCTCTCGCCGTATCCCCTACGCGTCGTCCGTCCGTCGTAAGCCGAAACGACGTCGTTTCGGGCAAAAACGACCGCGTGTCGATGTGTTTTTTTTTTTTTTTAAATTTTAAAGCTCAGATCGAAACGGTGTCGTTTCGAGTCACAGCAACGTCTGCCGTGCTCGACCTACGGCGAGAGGATCGAGGTCCGTAGCTAATGAGGGATGAAGTAATGAGAGAGAACGTGGGAAATGATTTGAACGTGGGGAAATGGTTGATCGAGGGGTTTTGTGGTTTGACGGAAATTCGTGGGGGTGACGGGAAGGAATGGTTGATCGTGGGTGGTCTTTTCAGGAGTACATGGGGCAGAGTCTTTATTTTTATTTTTATTTTAGATTAATTCTTCCGGGTTTGGGTCAGGTAATTGTGGGAATTTGGGCGTATTGACAGTTTTTCACTCTTAAATATTAATATAGATACGCCAGCATTTACGTCGTTGTATTAAAATAAAGCAATGGAAACCCAAAAGGTTCAGGTAAGAACATAAATGCTACTAGAATAGAATACAAACTGACTATAGCTGAATTGTTTAACTTACAACAACGAAATGTCCAAAAGTTACAATTTACGATGTCTAAAAAAGAAGGTACAACTTTTGTCTTACAAACTTGAAACAAAAGTACAACATGGTCTATCAATAAAATACATCATAGTCTAGAACATCATATGTAATAAAATACATGTAAGCATCAAGCATGTCATCAACTCAAATGTCATCCTCAAAGTCATCATCCAACACTTGATCAATATGTTCGTCTTCTCACCCAAAAATCATACAAATAAACATGCAATTGAGGTAAGTACAAAGTACTTAGCAAGAGGAAGAAACTAATGTATAATTAAAGTTTGCAGCGAAGGTTTAATAATTATTATTAAGTTATCGTCGTGAGACCGATTAAATTCTAGGGCTCACTTCATGCTCATCAACATGTCGTGACTATTGGTTTCTAGCTTAGCTTATCTCTATTACAACCGCATTCAGAGGCACTCCGCATGGTGTTCATCCACCATGAGATAGATGGGTGCAACCTATTGGAAGATCACCCCAATAGCCACGGAAGTCTATTCTGGTAGACTCCGATAGTGTATACGTTCGGTGAAGTTCCTTCACTGCCATTTAGCCGTTTATAGGCCAGCAGTGTTGTTCACCTTTAGAACGCCCACACATCGCAATATGACCTTGTGCCATACCAGGAATGACATGATGTTTAATCTCTTAACTACACAAGTATGTTTGTTATTAATTATTAACTAGACACCTAAGTGTTTTCAAATAAGCTCCCTCACATCTACTACTCTCTTTCCCAGACCACTAGACATGGACAAGGCCTAGCACATACACGGACATTGATAGATACTAATCCATCAAAGCACATGCCATTCATTCTGTTCCGACAGTCCTGAACTTTAACTCTTAGGAAGCATTCATTCGGTGCCGGAACTAAACACATTAGAATCTTAATCATGGCTTGTTCAAGTTCATTTAATGTTATTAGATCAAGAAACAACAATTAAAAATAGACTCAGAGCTCAAAACACAACATTTCCCTAAAACAGGGCCTAATGCGCACACATTCAGCTAAATGCGCACGCATTGAGCATTCAGGATGATTCTGCCAGGGCAATACGTGCGCATTTCCCTATGATGCACACACATTCGGTGATTTGACAGATTCAGGATGCTTCTGCTCAGCCAATACGCACACATTCACCCAGAAACACCCTAAAACATACTTTTCTGCACTTAAACGATTCCAAACCCTTTCCCAACATGATCAACATCAATTTAGGTAACAAAACAGTAGAAAAACCATATCTCAATATGCCATAGCACTTCACACATTAACTACAATATTTAAGCACAAATTTCTAACACCAAAACATTCCAAAACACAACCCTAGTGACGATGCTGGGTTTCGTCTATGAATAAATCCGGGTCGTTTAATCTAGGGATGATTGAATCAAGGATGATTTTGGGGGTGATTTTAGACTGAGCCTGAGAGTCTCTCTCAGGTTGCCTACGTATCCTGCTATGCTCCAGGGAATCAAGTCACACGTAGTTCCTGGAATGGGGTATTTATAATGACAACACTTGCCCTAACCCTAAGGTTAAGTCGGCTTATGTTATTGTCTGATTTACCCTTTAATGGGCCTTAACCCTTGCCCAAGTTATCACTGTTAATGGGCCTGGACAGCTGGTGCGGACTCTGTCTACGATGTCGATATTGCCGACCTGCGGTAATCGAGCCTGGGACTCATTGTCCTACACTGCTAGCTGGTGCGGACTGATCGTCCTACACTGCTCGATAGTCGATCGTCGTAGCCTGGAGTCTACTAGATGGCCTTAGCCTCGAGCCTGGGCATCGACATGAATACCTTGACGTTTATTCAGATTATCGGGGACCAACTGTGAGGCCTGCGTGTTTAGAGTGGACTTTGTCCGCATCCCGAGCTTTCCGTCTTACGGTATCGAGATGGGCCCATCGTCTCGGTTCTCTGATCATGTCGGTTGTCGATGTCTCATCTCGTAATTCGACTCTCGGGCTATCACTTACTCTTGTCCATGAGGACTATCTCGTGACGCCACGTGGAGGTGCGATATTCGGTATCGTCATAAGCCCCCCAGATCTATCTGATCTCTTGAGGTCAGGTCTAATCTATCAAAGGTGTATCTCGGCCACTGTCATCCAATGCTTTGAATTTAAATCCGCCCTGCGGACTTACTTCCAGTGGAGTCCGAGTCTGTCTGCTTTGTAGACTTTTTTGCCTTAGCATTATCTATCCCTTGGACTTATAATGTGTGGCTAAGTTGACATCGACTTTGATGCCGTAGCTGTCGAAGGAATGATGAGATGTCCAACTTGGGATTGTCTTGGTCGAGGTCGACTTCTCTGAAGGATCTGATTTACCCTGATTTTGGCCGTTGGCCTTATCGAAAAATTGTTACATTTTTCCTCTTTCTTTTGTCTTTGATATAGACTATCTTTCCTTATTGCGGCCTTTGGCCTTATTGACACATCAGCTTCTCTCATGTCGATGCATATATGTCGATATCTGCTCCCCAAGTATCATGAGACCCTTAGGTTTGGATCATATTTGTATTTTATTGGGCACGTTGTCCGACGTGCGGACTCTCCCTGTCTGCCTTGCAGATCTTTTTACTTTAGCAACCTTTGTCCCTTAGACTCGTTTTGCCTTGACGATGTCGACTGTCTTAGGCTGTAACGATGACGATGTCGATTGTCAACTTCTGAATTCGCCTCTTTGCAATGCTATAACTATTTGGCCCGTCTTCATGACTAGGCTTCTTTTTTTTTGTTATAAATGCTGAAATTTTAACCAGTATTTGATGTCAAACACTTTTGTTGCATGTCGATTCCCATTTCTTTGCTCGCTTTTTCATATGCTCGCTTTTTCATGAGTATTCAATGTCGACTCGTTGTTGCCCCCGAAGTATAATGCAGATTCATCATCTTCGTTATACTTTCAGTAGTTCCGTTTGTCGATCATATGTAACGTGTCTTCCATGCCTTAGCATTTTTTGGACTTTTCTTTGTTGTCGCGTAGTAGAAGAGATGCCCCTGGCCGTCTCCTTTCATTTGTCGAAATAGACGCCCTTTCGGCTGTCGATATAAATTTCCGGCTACGATGTCCTAGTAATCACTGTCTAGAAAGACCGGTAATACGTAATTGTCGCTCCGGATCTCGGTGTCGTGGTGTTTCTTTGTCGTTCATGACTCCCGACACATGACTGCTGAGAGATTTGGACATGATCTGAACTCGATGCCTTAGCTTTTTGGTTCCATGGAACTTTTAGCTTTATTGGCTGTCGATCGAAATGATCATGTTGTCCGACCTCGATGCCCTAGTATATACTCTCCCTTAGGAGTCAAATTACGTCGTTGTCGATTCGGACTTCGATCATTGCATTTTCGTCCCATTAGGACCCATCCACGTTGGCCGTCGACTGATGGCGTCCGACTTACGGATCCTCATAGACCGTTGAGTAGATCCTTTGTGGAGTGGATCCTCGAGATACGCAAGATGCTAGCCAAAAAGTTGCAATAACCATGGGGATAGTTCCCGAAATAAGAAGGCTCGTCCCGCCATGCTCGGCTAGGAGAGTTCCAAGATAAGATAGATCGATCCCGGCATGGGGAGAGTTCCCAAAATAAGAAGGCTCATCCCGCCCCGCTCGGCCGGGGAGAGTTCCAAGATAAGATAGATCGATCCCGGCATGAGGAGAGTTCCCAAAATAAAAAGGCTCATCCCGCCCCGCTCGGCTGGGAGAGTTCCAAGATAAGATAGATCGATCCCGGCATGGGGAGAGTTCCCAAAATAAGAAGGCTCATCCCGCCCCGCTCGGCTGGGAGAGTTCCAAAATAAGATAGTTCCAAGATGAGATGCCGAGTCGAACTCAGACTTAATAAGATAGTCCCAAATATGATGCCTAGATTTATTTTACTTTAATTTTTTGCGGTATTTTATCTCCTCTTCTTTTTGTTGTCTAATCTTTCACGTGTTGATGTCTTTTAGCTATTCGCTTGTCGAGCCTCTGGCTCTGTTTGCTTCTTATCGATGTCGTGTTGCCCCCCAAGTGTATTATGAACCTCTGGTTCTTATTGCACTTGAGATCGACTGTGATCAACTTGCTTGCCTTAACCTTTTTGCCTCCTAGGCTTATTTGGTCTTAGGCTGAGCGTTTTAATCCGACTATGTGAACTGTCCCTGGTCTTGGCTACGCTGATTTTCTGACCCGAGATATTACAAAAACGTGTAAGAACCTGGTCAATGGCAATAGCCTGATCAACATAAGCTTCCGAGAACAGGAGTAAGTCGTCCGTGAAGAAAAGGTGGGACATCTTCGGTCCTCCATGAGACACGGAAATCAGTTTCCAATGACCATCAATGATCGATTGATGGATAAGGCGACTTAATACCCGAATAACGGGGACACAAAGATATGGAGCTAATGGATCACCTGCTTTAGCCCACGTCCCGGATGGAAGCCTTCAAGAGGATGACCATTCCACAAAATTTCAAGCGAGGTGCTCAAAAGTGAATGCATAATAATCTCAATAAGGATATCATCAAATCGTACAAGGGAAAGAATGCGGCAGAGGAAGTCCCAGTTAACTCTATCATACGCTTTCTCAAGGTCAACTTTTATAACCATGATCCCTTTATTGCCCTTTTTTTGCCGCATAGTATATAAGAATTTCTGAGCAACAATGATGTTGTCAGAAGTTTGCCTCCCCGGTATGAAGGCGCTTTGACTATAATCCGCGATTTTGCTAATAATTAATCTCAGCCGATTAGCAACGATCTTAGTGATAATTTTTTCCGTGACATTAGATAGAGCAATAGGTCGCAACTGTGAAACTACCTGCGGTGGATGCACCTTTGGAAGCAATGCAATTAAGGTCCGGTTCATAGCTGGGGGAAATGGCGATTTTGAAAAACTTTGAGTACCCATGTGGTGAGGGAGGGCCTGACCGTGTCCCAGTTCTGTTGATAAAAAATTGGTGGGAAGCCATCAGGTCCAGGGATTTAAGAGCCCCCATGTCAAAAACTGCATCTTTCACTTCATTGTAGCTCACAAGCGATTAAGAAGTCTTCTGTCTGCATGATTAAGAAGTCTAAGGCCAACTTCAGTGACTCTATTTAGCAGAACGAGACACTTGCTTTTATCAGAAATCACAATGCTTTTTTTGGCGTATAACACTGGCTTTACTTTTCACATTATTCGTCTTCATCATAGATCCTCTGTTGTATTGTTGCCAATGCTGTACATTATTCGTATTGATCATGGATCCTCTGCTGTATTGCCGATGTTGTACACAGTGATGTGCTTTGTAAATATAGATGTTTCCTGTTTTGTTTTTTGTTTTTTTTAATTTCAGATTGGAAATTACCCTTTCAGCCTTTTTTCCCATATCACATCACATGGTGTGATGTTATAACACATCCATGCTCATTCGTCTTTTGAACGGAGATGAGGATGGGATCTGCCCACATCCATGTTCACATTATAATTTTTTTTCTTAAAGCCTTCGGTATCCGTGACCAACTATCCCGACTAATTCGGAGTTCGATCCGAGTCGTGTCTGTAGAGTCTGACTCTTATTTAGGATAAAGTACGGCCAAGAGTTTTTTCAACGTAACGACTCAGAGTAAAATCGAACCGGGGAACTTCCTAGGTATTCTCAAACATTTATGATTCATTTTTTCTCTTCTTTTAAGTGTCTCTCCTATACTCTCTTTTCCTTCACGCATTCTTCCTCCATCAACCTTTTTTTCTTTTTTGTATATTTTGTTGCTTAGAGTGACTTCATTGCAACTCATTTCATTATTGAACTTCAACCTTTGATTTTAGGCAACATATCAAGCTTGTGGAAATTGATTTAAGGAATAGTCCAAAAACATCATGCTTTTATATTTAATAGCAAAATGCACGTGCGTTGCATGTGTTGGTTAAATTGATTTATTGAAATGAAATTTAACAATGTAATTTAACATTAAACATTGTTAAGTGCGTATTTAATTTATAAAATAATAATATAATGAATAATGATAACCTTATTTGAGTTGATTGTTTCAATTATAAATTCAATTACGGAATAAATATCAAACAAACAAAATCTAAACAACATAACATTATAAACACGTCTATTGTTACAACATAATGAAACATATAAGAATAGATACTTAAAAATATCGAACAAATCTCTAGACATGTAAGAGTCTTGGTTCAAAGGCAATCGGAAATCTCCCTCCAATTGTTCTTTGTAAACGGTCATAAAACCTTCGGGAGGTTTAATTGGCCCTCTTATATGCTTCACCTTCGGGGAGGTTTAATTGTGCTAGCAAAAAGCACGTGCTTTGCACGTGTTAGGCTAATTTTTTTTAAAATCATACCTATATTGTTGACCATGCACTTAATTTATAAAATAATTATATGTTAAATAATGACAATTGTTATACAGTAACTTTATGTTTGGTAAAATTAATTTATTTCTCTTTCTCATAGGCATTGAATCAAACTTGTCATGTTACATTTTCATTCTTTTAAATACTAATAAGCATTTTAGTTATAAATCATGTATTATATTGGTATCGAATGAAGATTTGTCTCAAGTATATGTTTCTAAGTTCCTTCTAACCTAAAAAACATAATCAAAATATAACGTGCCCATAAAATGTGTAATGTTTTAATTACGTATATTGTATACTTACATTCGATTACAACTGCAAATACTCTTTGTTAAATAATTTATTGTCGGTCAAATTTAATACTAAAGACAAAGGATCATTAATTGTGTCACACGAGTATTAATGAATTATATTTATTCTAAGATAAGCTAATTTTACAAGGAAAAAATCGTACAAATTTATTTGAATGATATTTATACTGTTCGTTTAAGTATTATTAATGCTTTTTTATTCCACACTTTTGTCATGCTATTTGCTTCTTCTTCTCAAGTGTTATAAAGTGGTTGAACTTGGCCAGTCTGTCCACTACTACCATGATGACTTCATTTTCTTTAAACTTAGGAAATTCATCTATAAAATCCATGCTGAGTTGGGACCATGAATGTGAGGGACTGGTAATGGGTGGAGCAATCCTTGAGGTTTATCATGTAGACTTTTGCACTGCTGACAAGTAATACACTTTTGGATCATTTTTTGAACTTCCTTTTTAAGCTGGGGCCAAGAAAAAGTCTCTTAATCCTGCTGTAACATGCTCTGGCCCTTGAATATCCCCTATTGGACTTGAGTGCAACCTCCCTATCAATTTGGATCTCAAACTTCTAAAAAAAAAAAAATGGATCTCAAACCTTCATGGGGTTCCTATGTATATCCTCATTTTGTACTTAAGGAATCTCATGGTGCATAGTGTATAGGGGATTTAAGGTTGTACTTAAGGAATCTCATGGCTGATTTATTGAATATGTGTCAGCAGGCGGCGGCCTAAAAATCATAGGCGTCCGCCTATGGTGTAATTTGCACTTTCCCCAACATACTATAAATAGATTTTCTAGATCTAAAAAACATAGGTCATCGTCCCCTGCATCTCCTTCGACCCTTTTCTTCATTTTCACCTTTTTTCTTAGTTTAACTTAGGTTGTGTTGCTGGGCTATCGCAATTTCAATTTGGATTTCGTTTTCGCTTCCGGTGTTCTTCATCTCGATTTCGGTAATTTCAATTTCTTCTTGCTTTAGATCTTGATGCTTGTTACTTTTATTGTTGATTTCTTGTATTTTGTTGTTAGAATGAGTAGCTAATCATTATGTAGGCGACTTATGCGATAATCTTCGAAATCGAACCCAAATTTGTTGATTGAGGTGTTCTTGATGTTTTGATCGTTGATTCTCGATGTTACTATAGTTCTAGAACTTATTCTTAATCACGTTTGTTGAATTGATAACTCAATAATCATATTTCACGTATCGTCTTTATATATGTATTTTGAGAGAGGATACGGGAACCGGGGTTCTAGGATCACCCCTGTAAAACCGACCGAATTGTTTAGATTCGGTTTCGTGTGGGAGGTTTGTATCAACTTATTGAGCGTTTCATTGAACATAGACCGTGTAAAGTCGTTAAATCCGGTCGGCGGATTTGTTGAACAAGACATAAGAGGGTAGCTTATTGAAATAATGTCTATTCTCGGAATTAGGAAACGACACCCTTCGAGTGACATCAAGAACATTTAGGTAAGTCAAAAACACTTCCGGATCAAGCTAGGGTGTGTAAGTATTAGATTGGATCATAGATCGGCTATATTTTTTTCATAGTTTAAACTCTTTTATTTTGTAAAACCGGTGATCTGACAAATCATCACGTCTTCAGTAGTTGTGTTGACCTGAACTAGGAACGATACCGACTTTGATACTTAACCAGATTCCCTGTGGAATACGACCATGCTCTCCATTTATAATACAACCGACTCGGTACCCTGCCGGTTAGAGTTGTCTTTGATGTAAAACGGCCATCAAGTTTTCCGAGAAGAAAAGAAGTTCTTATTCATTGATTCATACTTGGAAGAGAGTTACAACCTAGGAATAAATAGGCAGACATTACAACTACAGCATTAAATGATTTTAGCTGTAAGAGCAATACAAATGCAACAACTCCAACAACTAGCAAACGGTAATAAACCCTTCGCCTACTATTTGATGTGATTAGAGAGAAGGGTTTAGGAAAAAATGTTAAGTACCCAAAATACCCTTACAAGACATAATAAGGAGATCAGACAAAAAAAGTCATGTAATAAATTAATCTAACGGTGTAAAAGTGTTATGTCAATAATTGTGTTACACTTGCTTCGTCCAAATCCAAATCCAAATCCTTGTTGATAAATAAATATTTGCAATAGAGTTTACATAATAACACTCCAAGTTTGATAACTATTGCGGTATTGCTCCTTCAATCATCTATATTGATACATCAACACACGCTAAAAATACCCAAAAGACATTAAAAATAAAAATAAACGATCCAGACCACTCGTGACGGGACGGGTCCGTACACATTTCTCAAAAATCCAGCACCCTAGACAGTAATGTGGGAATCCAAATTGCAGAGCCTGAACACAATCTCCTTTTTCCATTAATTACACCCAAAAAAAAAAAAAAAAAAAAAAAAAAAAAAACACACAAGCATGTTTACATCCTATATTGATGCCATCGAGCCTGTAAATCAAATTGCCAACAATTATAAACCTTAAACAAACAAAACAAAACAAAATATATGTTTGCACAATAATAATAATAGCAGAAAAGCTAATCACTAACCACTTTATATATACTTTGCAAGCTTCTTTCCTTGAATCACACCTTCTGTTTAGACTTAACAGATTTCCACTTCCATAAGCTGAAAGAAGTTAATGAAATATATAACATAAGAGTAGTCCCATAACTCAATTCTCAATGATAATACAAAAGAGTAGGGGGGGAAAATGTTGAAAACAAAAAAGACAATGTGACCTGTTGTGTCAGTAAGGGGTTGGGTATATATGAGTCTGGAGGATGGACGAAGACATTCAGTTTGCGATTTAAATCTTCAAATTGTTCATCTTGAATGCCTCTCACCGACTTTACAGCAGTTTTACTGCATTGATGCGCCTGAATCGTCTGTAAAGTTGGACTTTCCCCAAACGCAAACGGGACTTCTTCAAGTCTGTTGCAACTTCGCAAAACTATCTGCTCAAGACAGGGAAACGAATCATAGGAAGCGGTCCATCGTACAATGTCAAGAGAGTCCAGCTTCAAGTATTTGAGGTTCTGGAATTCCTCACTTCCAACCTCCCATTCTTCTCCCTCAAAAGCTTTGAATAGCAATTTCAGAACCTCAAGGCACCGTAAGCTCCCGATTGCTGAAATTTCCTTCCATGGCAGACGAAACTTGGACAAAGTCAGTTTCTTGAGGTTTGCTGGAAAACTGAACACAGAGGGATGCCGCACCCTACCATGATAAACCACTTTTAACGATTCAAGTTGAACCATTGGCTCAAGAACGGGAAACTGATTGAACTGATTGTCAATATCCCAGCATTCAGAAAATATGCATTTTAGCTTCTTCAGTCTTGGCAACCTCTGCAATATATTACGCGACGATTTTCCGTAAGGAAGAAACACTGAGGAAAGGGTTTCCAAGTTATCTAACTGAGAAAAATGCTCAAGCATTTCTTCACTGAAGCTGAAAGAAACTCGATCCTTTACGTGGAGATGCCTCAACGTATTCATGCTCCAAACATTATATGGTAGTGAAATTTCTCCCCTTAATCCCTTGACAAGAAAAGTTTCTAGAAAGCACAGTCTAGCTATTGAATCTGGAATCACTTTCACAGTACCTCGGACAGCTAAGAATCTTAAGTGAATAAGTGTCTCGATACCCTGAAGAAGAAAATCACCACTATTTATGCAGTCCAGATTCAATGTGCTCAGAAGCTTGAAATTGGATAAGATGAATGAAGGATAATACTCTTTATTTGTTACCGAATAGAACTCGTCTTTTGGGGCAAAGTATAAGAAAGAACGAACACGCTGACCTGAAGGCTCTGACACGATAAATTTGTCTCGTTTAGAGTAAACGCAGAGACGGCGACATCGATACTCTAATATCGGATTAGGACACAAATCTGAAGCAGATTTATCTAGGTAATTTACCACTCGTAAAAAATTTGCCTCTTCTGCTTGAGCTCGGCATATTTCATGCAAAAGGTCATGAACACGGCATGCTTTGATGCCGCCATCCATGGAAGTCCTTTCTGCAACAACAACTAGATTCCTGCTCACCAGCTCCATCAAGTAATCTTTTGCCACGTCGCTCAAGCTTTTGTCATCAGCACTTCTTTGAACGAGGCCTTCAGCAGTCCATAAACGTACCAGGTTTGATACATAAACTTTTTCAGCCTCCTGAAATGCTCCAAAGTATAGAAAACAAGGCTTTAGGTGATCAGGTAAATAACGAAAACTCAGGTCGATTTTGTTTGTGAAATTTTTTGAGTCTCTAACTACAATAGATTTAAGGTTCCCAGCAACTTGCTTCCACCAATCCAGATTCATCTCAGTTGCAAGAACTCCTGAAATGACAACGATTGCAAGGGGTAGGCCTCCACAATGGACTGCAATCTCTTGTCCAACTTCTCTAAACTTTATAGGGAAACCTTCACCCTGAAACAACATTTTATCCAACAATTCTAAACTCTCTTTCACAGAGAGTAAAGTAAGAAAGCAAGGTACAAAACTCGACACGGATCTTTTAGCAACACCATTCACTCGACTCGTGAACAATATTCTACTTCCATTCCCTTCATCTGGGAAAGCATTTTTTAGGTCATTCCATGCCCCAATATCCCATATATCATCCATAACTATAAGATAACGCCTTCCCCGCAAAAGGTTACACATCTTATGAGACAAATCATCATCTGGCAGTTTTTCTATCTCATCAGTAAGTTGAGTGAGAAAACCTAAAATTTCGAGCAATAATGTCCTCTTGTGATAGACTTTTGAAATACAGCACCATGCACAGACGTTAAAGCTTCGCCGAACTGAAGGATGATTGTACACTTTCTGGGCAAGTGTGGTCTTTCCAAGACCTCCCATACCAACAATTGAGACAATATCCCTTTTCTTTGTTCCCCGAGTGAGATTGTTTATTATCCTCCCTACCTCGTCTTCCATACCCACAATTTCCTTGTTCGTCAATGGGGTATCATTTCTTTCTTTTTCTTTTGTAAACATTGATGGAGTATCCCCTGGTGATAACGTTTGAGGGGAAACCTTTGTATGATTAGACATGTTGGCAAGAAAATCTGAAATTTTGATTCCCATCTGGTTGATCACGTCTGCCAGAACATAGATGCATAGTGTATACTTTGTACTATTGCCTTCAATAATAAACAATTCAGCAACATTTTCCACTTCATACCCAATGTCTGCAAGACTAGAAATAATACCATTTAGTTCATCATCGTCCTCATCGTACTTTCTAGATTGATTCTTCAGCAATGATGTGGTAAATATTAGATCATTCAGGATCCTTTGGAACTGATACTTGATTGAAGAGAATATATACATATGACTCATTAGTGTGCTCAATTTCTCCACCAGAAAACTAAGAAAACCAAGTCCATCGATCCTGGGGAGGGTAGGCTGTGATGACTTCCAAATATTGTGATAATATGCTCGAACATCTGTTTCCATACCGTTGAACTTTTCAGTTAAATCAGATATCAACTGATTCATTTTCGTAGCCATACCCTCGTTACTTATATTTCCATACAAATAATACACTAGAGGTATTGCATATCTTGCCAAGACTTCACTCTGTGACCAAAGTACTTTCACGTCCTCCGTATATGGCTCTACTGAATCTAGAGACATGATCCTCAATAGCCTCAACCCATTTCTTAGCGTTTTGAGTTTGTCAAAAGGCACAATTAAATCAACTTGATCAGTTAGCAAGGTATTAAGCATCAGCTCTGCTACAAGCAGCTCAAACGTATTAAACTTAAGAAAAAAGGGATTTCCTTCTTTTAACGTTTGATCTGTCGTCCCATCTGCCTCGTCAAGAGTGAATTCCTCAAGGGTCCGTGTTAATTGGGAAGCCACTAAAACAGCATCCAGCAAGAAGAGTTTCTGATTCTCTGCAAATTCGTCAAGATTCTCCAGGAACTCCAGCAAGAATTTCAACTTATCATATAAGCTTTCATATCGGTCTTTCACTTGGGCTGCCATAACGTTTTGATGTTTCAGCCAAAATAGTAGATAAATCTCTACCCGCACGCGAATAGTAATTCCAAACACCTTAAAAAAGGCAAGACTCATTTCCATTGACAACTCCTTTTCCATTTTATGCTCATCAAGAGATTCACAAAAAGATAATACACCAGATGCTGCAGATTCACAGTGTGACAATAGTAGTATATTACGTTTTGTGCATCCCACCTCTGCAAATTTCAAAGCAATGGTGTATTCTTTCAAGAATCTCAGATTATTCTCGAGTTCTTTTAGCAAATCTGTCATAACGATTATCAAACATGAATTTCCCTTCATTAGTTGCAGTAGTCGGAACTCTGCCTTGAGTAAGACTACAAACGTAACTAATACGATGTATTAAACACGTCCACTTCTTTTTCTGACAGATCACCAAGTTTGAAGACATCAACAAGTCCAAGGCAAGCTGCTGTCTGCACAATCATAACCTTCATATCTATTGACAAGTCGTCTAAAAATGCAGACGAAAACCTTAACCAGTCGTGAAGGCTAATCAAATGGACTTTCAATCTAGAATTACAATCCAACAGCTGAATGTTATGATGATCATCTAAAAGAGTGACCCACTCTGCAATATATTCCCAAATTAAATTCTGGGTTTTTAACTTAACACTATCTTCGTCATCTATATATGGGACAGCTATCCCTTCGCCCATAAGTATCGTTTTGGAAACTCTCAAAACATCAAGAATAGTGACCACCGTGCTACGGGGTTCATCATCATTTATGGATCTATTGTGCAAATCGGAGAGAAGTTCATACCTTTTGTTTGCCGGGATTTCTCCGAGTCCAACACAAGAAAAGCACATGCGGCGCCTTGCGAGCATACTTACGTATCAAAGTCAAAACTGGTTGCATGCTCTCATTCTCAGCCAAGTGAACCAAATTCCTAAGGAACCTCAACCTACCCATCACGGCATTGATTGTTTTTTTCTCAAGAGCATCTAAATCAGGCTTGGAAGCTATGATCATCCCACCATTTCGATGATAGAGCGAATGAAAAAGTGCGGGAATGTACGGGAAACGTAGCCCGGTGAGCGATCGGATCTAAGATTTAACAATACGGGCATGCAAGCTATGATCATCCCACCAATTGTGATGATAGAGCGCATGAAAAAGTGCGAGGAATGAACGGGAAACGTAGCCCGGTGGCGATCGGATCTAAGATTAAACAATACGGGATAAATTTCGGTCACATGCTTCTTCCAATCCATTACATTCTCTAGCATCTTGGAAACACCATTGCAATGGGGATCCCAAGCATGGTAGGTCTCGAAAATTGACTCTTCTAAACGGACCCGAAATTCTGAATCCATCAATCGAGCGAGAAGAAAGACTAGGGTAAAGTAAGTGCAAATCCTCGGGACGAATCCTCCAACTACCTAAAGACAAGAAAAAGGTTGTGACGAAGCCTAGGTCGTTGTGAAGAGCAATATTTCCCTCAACCAAAACCAACCTGCCGGTGATTATTGCAAAAATATAGGAGGGAACACGAAGCAAACCTAAGATGACTTCCTCGTCGTTATCCTCAACATGATGGTCCATTTCAACAACTTTTTGTCAGCTCAGATTCTTTCAAGAAGAGCAAGGAATGACTGCTTTTGTTGACTTCCCTCACTTCCTGCTTCAAGCATAAGGGCAACTGTAGTGGCTTATTTGTTCCTCTATTTATTCTGACATCTCTACACATTGTCAAATGCAAATCCTCCCGGCTTCCTCTATCAATTCAGGTGGGCCATAAGCTATTATGAATGCCCATTTTTTCCAAGGCCAGTTCAATTGCCATGCATGATAATATATATAAAATTAAAGTCAAACACGTGTGAAAGCAGTTATGCTTTTTATTTAGAGAAAAGTTATTAAATAACCGTTGTATCAACTGGACTGATGACTTGGTATCACTCCACCAATAAAAAGTTGCCATTTAGCATGCCTATTAAATCTGCCAACTCACCAACCAACTTCACCCACTATCCAAAAAAATAAATATAAAAAATCAAAAATCAAAACGATTTCAATCACGATTGACGAACTGCTAAAATTTGAATTCAAATTTTAAGGAAAATACAATCTAACAAATAAAAGCTGTTCCCTCACCAAAAAAACATATAAAAACTGTTTATTTTTTTTTATAGCGCACAACTTCTTCTACATGAACTTTTTCTTCCAAAACTCATTCACGATGGTGAATATAATTAAAGAATCTCTTCTTGATTGTTGTGACCGCATCAAAGCAAGCCCGTGTAGCAATCGCAATTGATCTTACATTTTTTGCGGGATCAAATGGTGTGCAAATTGAAAAAAAAGGGCATGATCTACATCCCTCTAATGTAAAGAAGAATCGGACACAAAAATTGGCATCGATTTGTAAAATTAGACAAGGAAAGAAATCGTCGAGATAAGATTAGAATTTGTGGATTGCGAATTTTCTTTTGAATATCGGTTTATCTTCTACTCGTATACGGTGATGGGTATTCTATTGCCTCTCCTTCCATTGTATTGTAATGATGTAGTCCATTGTTGTTGTTTTGGCTTGAACCTATAGAATAATGAAATAAATTTTCCTAGTAATACTTCAAACTATAATTTTGATGTACCTGCATTATAAACATATTTGATCCGCAATTGTTACGGTAGCAAGAATGCAAGATAACTAGTGAATCAAGAGGATTTGGGATGGAAATTTATGCAGTATGGTGATGCGAGAAAAACAATGAAAGGGGTGGAAAGAGCGAGGGATCCCCCGATTCTATTTCTTTATTTTTATATTTTTCCAACTTCATATTTTCATTTTGGGATTGAATTTGATTATATATGTTGTAATTGTCTAAATTTTTTACAGGCGTTTTGACTCAAAAACTCCTTTTTTATAAGTATAGTTTTTCTACCTTACAAGTGTATTTTGGCATACTTCATTTTTTCCTTATGAATTCGTTTTTCATTACATTAACTGGACAACAATGTGCTAAATATCACAAATGTCAATTTTCGCTATATGTTGAAATCGAGCAATTTCAAATGTGAACAACATACTTGAAAAATAACACTAGTATAAACAAAGTTGCTAAAATTGTCTAACATGTCTTATGCAACAATGAAGTTTGTTTTGAACAAAAATACAATGGAAGCTAGCTTCGGCACAAATCTTATAAACATGGAAGCATCAATCAAGTGGAAAATTCTATTATGGGGACTCCCTAGTAAGAAGCGGAGACGTGGCGACGTACGGACCACACGGTTTCGTAAAGTGGACCACACATGGGGCACCGTGTATTCCACCTCGGGGAAGCGTGTGGTCCGGATCTGCCACGTGACGCTTCCCTACTAGGGAGTCCCCATGATAGAACGACCCCAATCAAGTTATGTTGTAATTAAGGACACCAATTGCTATACCAATCCATAGCATTTCCGCCTTTCACCGACCGCACAAGTACAACTCAATATTAAACAAACTAGAAAAAGGCCCACACATTGCAAGTAGTTGAACATCCGAAAAGAACCGGCATAGTATTAATTCATTCCTCACCCGACGGTGTACCTTATCATCAAAGATTTTTGCATACAGTGATAGTCACAACAACTATGAGATACACACATATAAAACCCCAAAGCCGTAACATGTTGTGCCAAAGCTCATTACAAGAGACGAAAAAAAAGCTTGTATCAACTCAAAGTAATATTATTAATAGGAGAATTTCTCAAAGAAACAACATTGATATTCATTGCTAACACTTAAAATTAAACAACCAACTGCTTCAATTTTGTCCTTGAACTTCTAATTCAGCATCTGCTTGCTCCTCAATATGTTGTATAGCATAATTTGATGAGTTCTGTTGAACAAAAAAAGAAAAGAAAAATACACAGTTAGAAAAGAACGCAATGCATGTTCCAAGAATCATTCTAAGAAGCACCTGGAGGAGTTGCATAAATGATAAGCTTGAGCTTGGATATAATCCTGGTGCGAATGGCTGAAATTACTTGGCATGTTACCAAGAAGGGCATTCATAGGTGAAGCAATCTGTTATGATAAAAGAAAAGTTAGCAAATAAGCAATAATCAAAACCTTTAACCCCTCAAAAAAATTAATAATAATAATAATAATAATAATAATTCACGCTGTTTTTGTTACCTCAGTGGCTTGAGTTTGAGAATTGATGTCATTGTTCGTCTTTGATGTACTGGTTTTGCAAATTGGCTTTCTTTTTTTCTTTTCAACTGCGCTTTTCTTGCGAGACCAAGAATCTCCTGTTGTGTTTCAAGAATTGGTATTTTCTCATATATGATAATTGGTACAATGCGAGTATTTATAGAGATACAATCCTTAAGGGACAAGGATGTAAATATTAAAATAAATAAGTAATAAAAAAAGTAATAAACTAATTATGAATACTATTCTCAACACGCCCCCGCAATCCCGTGGGAAGAGAGTGCACACGGAGATTGGCCTTGAGAGAGGTGAACCGAGCCGCTGCAAGGGGTTTGGTGAGGAGATCTGCCAGTTGTTCCTTGGTAGAAACAAAGGAGACGGAGAGTTGCTTGGATGCAACTTGTTCGCGAACATGGTGGTAGTCAATCTCAATATGCTTCGTGCGGGCATGGAAGACCGGATTGTGAGCCAGATATGTAGCCCCTATATTGTCACACCAGAGAACCGGAGGGGCAGGAAGACGAATATCCATCTCACGAAGAAGCATGCGTAGCCACTGTAATTCAGCAGCAGTATTACTCAGAGTCTTGTATTCGGCCTCGCATCGCTCTTGGAGACCGTGTGATCTTTGTTTGGTACGCCAGCTAATAAGGTTGGACCCCAAAAAGACGCAGTAGGCGCCAACTGAGCGACGGTTATCGGTGTCGGCCGCCCAATCAGAGTCAGAGTAAGCCTGTAAAAGTAAAGGGGAACTGCGCGAAAAATACAACCCCTCGGAAATGGTGTGTTTGAGGTATCGTAAGACGCGCTTGACGGCCAGCCAGTGATCATCAGTGGGCGAGTGCATGAATTTGCTGACCGTATGTACTGCGAACGCAATGTCAGGACGAGTGAAGCTAAGATACTGGAGACCCCCAACGACGGAACGATAAAGCGCAGGATCAGAAAATAACGGACCAGAGCCCTGAGAGAGTGAGGCAGCCGTGGCCATCGGTGTGGAACACGGCTTGGCTTTATCCATGCCAGCCTTCCGCAATAGCTGGAGTATATATTTACGCTGACTGAGGAAAACACCTGTGGAAGTAGGAAGAACCTCAATGCCCAAAAAATAAGAGAGGGGACCCAGATCCTTAACAGGAAAATGAGAGCCAAGGTGAGCAATAACCTGTGCAATAAGAGAAGTAGACGTGCCAGTAATAATAACATCATCAACGTATATCAAAATATAGACCCGAGCACCGACTGTGAATAAATAAACAAAGATGTGTCGGCTTTGGAAGCAACAAAACCAAAGCGAGTGAGAACATCCGTAAAACGAGAGAACCATGCACGCGGAGCCGACGAAGACCATAAAGGCTGCGATTTAGTTTGCACACGTGATTCGGGAGATCGGGATGGTGAAAGCCACGAGGCCGCCGCATATAAAGCGATTCGATAAAAGCCCATGAAGAAACGCGTTCGAATGTCGACCGACGCAACGACCAACCCCGGGAAACGGCAAGGGAAAGGAGAAGGCGAATAGTGCTTGGTTTCACAACTGGACTAAATGTTTCGTGGAAGTCAATGCCCTCGGACTGGTGAAACCCTTTGGCGACGAGACGGGCTTTATGACGCTCAAAAGACCCATCAGCATGTTGCTTGGTGCGAAATACCCACTTGTTACCAACAATGTTCATAGACGGGTGATAGGGAACAAGATCCCAAGTGTTGTTACGAAGGAGAGCATTGATTTCCTCACGCATGGCATCACGCCAGATTTGGTGCTTAGAGGATTCAGTGAAGGAAGTGGGGTCGAGGGAAGTAGCAATAAGGCCTTTTGGTAAAGGGTACCGAATGAAGTCGGGACGGACAACAGGTTTAAGAGTGTTGGTTCTTGACCGGGTGACCATGGGATGTGGTTCGGGAGGGGAATGTGTATGCGTGGAGGAGGACGGAGCAGAGTCCGAAGACGGGTTAGAGTGATCGGTAGGGGGAGATGGAGGAGACGCGGGGCTGAAGGAGACGCGGGGCTGAAGTGTAATTGGAGGCGGTGGTGGAGGCATCACTAGAGCCTGTGATGGACATGGCTTCCGGCGGCAAGCTTGCTAGGTTTTGTTTTGTTTTGATTTGTTTTTTTTTTTGTTTTTTTTGTTTTCTGTTTGTGGTGGTGGACGAGAAAAAAAAAATAGGTTTAGGAGAGTAGAGAGCCTAGCTCCGATACCATGTTGTGTTTCAAGAATTGGTATTTTCTCATATATGATAATTGGTACAATGCTGAGTATTTATAGAGATACAATCCTTAAGGGACAAGGATGTAAATATTAAAATAAATAAGTAATAAAACAAGTAATAAACTAATTATGAATACTATTCTCAACATCTCCTTTCTTCCTACGTTTAACAGGATCCAAGATACCATTCTCAAAATCCGCCATTGATATATGTGGCTCTTTCTGAATAGAACTTCCATCCAGCAACCTAACTTGATGCTGGATAATTTCATGCTTTGCATTATCAAGATGGCGACCGGCAATCTCGAAAGTAATATCGTCACGGCACCCAAACCCATCACGACAAAAGACTTTCGCATCAAGTCGTTTAATCTAAAACTAACTGGGGATGACAACAATGGCTCTCTTTGAAGTTTATATTTGTAAAAGTCAATATCATGTTTTGCTGCTTTAGTCCATCTCTTCAACACATATTTTGTAGGTATTTTATCATAATCCAAATCAAAATGCAAAACCCGTAAAACATGACCTAAGAGCCAACCTAGAGTATCGAACATATGACAATCACAAGCAAAAGAGTGAGTAGATGGATCATACTCTAGCCTTGTCTGTTGATCATCATCCTTAGACAATATGTATGTCCTTTTGTCACCATCATAAATAACATTCAAGACTTTAAAACGTGTTGCTTTCAAAAATTCATTTTGAAATTTCTTGAAAATTGCACAAGTGTAAACAGAGCCAGCATGTTCCAAGATTCCAATTCCATCAACAATCAACTTAGGTAATCCCCATGACCTATGATCATCACCCGCCTCAGTGTTACGCACTTCTACACATTTGCTTTCATAATGTCTCACAAATTCGGTTAGAGTCATTGTTTTACATGACATTTGGGTAAAGACATTGTTAGTGCTTTCACTTCGTTGTGTTGATTGTATATCGGCACTAAAAGTGTTGCGGTTATATGCGGGAGACCATTTTTATTTGATGTTGTACAACCGTTGTAGCCAACTATCTTCACTAACATTCCATTCCTTCACCATGTCGGTCAAGTACTCTCAAAATCAATTTCCGACCGACATCGCCATAATAGCTTACTAAAATACTTCTCTTTAAACTCGACTTACTATATAAATATGGAATTCTTTGGGCCGCATTTTTCTCAATATGCCACTCGCACAAACGGTGATGTGTACTTGGCATAACGGACTTGATAACACTAGCCATTGCGGCATCACGATCGGTGAAAAACGTAATTGGTGTTTTACTCTCCATAGAATCTAAGAAAGCTTTAAATAACCATTCAAAAGTTGCGGTAGTCTCATCACCCGAGAAAAGCACATCCAAAATATATATTGTGCCAATGATTATTAATGCCAATAAATGGAGCACAAATCATGTTATATCTATTGGTCCGATACGTAGTGTCAAAAGTGACAACATCGCCAAAACACTCATATTGCAATCGAGAAATCCCATCCCTCCAAAAGAAATTACACATTCGGCCTTCATCATCAAGTTGGAATGTGTAAAAAAATTGAGAATCTTGTGCTTGCATATCTTTAAAGTGATCTATAAGTGATTGTGCATCCCCTCCACTAATCAAACATTTTCTACGTTGTTGTATCCAATTCTTGGCATTTTGTTCCGTGAAACCAAGGTTTTGAACACCACCGGCTTGGTTCGAAACAAATCGAAAGGCGACTTGAAATTGGATAAGATGAATGAAGGATAATACTCTTTATTTGTTACCGAATAGAACTCGTCTTTTGGGGCAAAGTATAAGAAAGAACGAACACGGCGACTCCGAAGGCTCGACACGATAAATTTGTCTCGTTTAGAGTAAACGCGAGAGACGGCGACATCGATACTCTAATATCGGATTAGGACACAAATGCGAAGCGAGATTTATCTAGGTAATTTACCACTCGTAAAAAATTTGCCTCTTACGCTTGAGCTCGGCATATTTCATGCAAAAGGTCATGAACACGGCATGCTTTGATGCCGCCATCCATGGAAGTCCTTTACGCAACAACAACTAGATTCCTGCTCACCGGCTCCATCAAGTAATCTTTTGCCACGTCGCTCAAGCTTTTGTCATCGGCACTTCTTTGAACGAGGCCTTCGCGGTCCATAAACGTACCGGGTTTGATACATAAACTTTTTCGGCCTCGAAATGCTCCAAAGTATAGAAAACAAGGCTTTAGGTGATCGGGTAAATAACGAAAACTCGGGTCGATTTTGTTTGTGAAATTTTTTGAGTCTCTAACTACAATAGATTTAAGGTTCCCGGCAACTTGCTTCCACCAATCCAGATTCATCTCGGTTGCAAGAACTCTGAAATGACAACGATTGCAAGGGGTAGGCCTCCACAATGGTGCAATCTCTTGTCCAACTTCTCTAAACTTTATAGGGAAACCTTCACCCCGAAACAACATTTTATCCAACAATTCTAAACTCTCTTTCACGAGAGAGTAAAGTAAGAAAGCAAGGTACAAAACTCGACACGGATCTTTTAGCAACACCATTCACTCGACTCGTGAACAATATTCTACTTCCATTCCCTTCATACGGGAAAGCATTTTTTAGGTCATTCCATGCCCCAATATCCCATATATCATCCATAACTATAAGATAACGCCTTCCCCGCAAAAGGTTACACATCTTATGAGACAAATCATCATCCGGCGCTTTTTCTATCTCATCGGTAAGTTGAGTGAGAAAACCTAAAATTTCGAGCAATAATGTCCTCTTGTGATAGACTTTTGAAATACGGCACCATGCACGGACGTTAAAGCTTCGCCGAACCGAAGGATGATTGTACACTTTATGGGCAAGTGTGGTCTTTCCAAGACCTCCCATACCAACAATTGAGACAATATCCCTTTTCTTTGTTCCCCGAGTGAGATTGTTTATTATCCTCTCTACCTCGTCTTCCATACCCACAATTTCCCCTGGTGATAACGTTTCTACCTTGTTCGTCAATGGGGTATCATTTCTTTCTTTTTCTTTTGTAAACATTGATGGAGTATCCCCTGGTGATAACGTTTGAGGGGAAACCTTTGTATGATTAGACATGTTGGCAAGAAAATCGAAATTTTGATTCCCATACGGTTGATCACGTACGCGAACATAGATGCATAGTGTATACTTTGTACTATTGCCTTCAATAATAAACAATTCGGCAACATTTTCCACTTCATACCCAATGTACGCAAGACTAGAAATAATACTATTTAGTTCATCATCGTCCTCATCGTACTTTCTAGATTGATTCTTCGGCAATGATGTGGTAAATATTAGATCATTCGGGATCCTTTGGGCCCGATACTTGATTGAAGAGAATATATACATATGACTCATTAGTGTGCTCAATTTCTCCACCGAGAAAACTAAGAAAACCAAGTCCATCGATCCTGGGGAGGGTAGGTTGTGATGACTTCCAAATGTTGTGATAATATGCTCGAACATTTGTTTCCATACCGTTGAACTTTTCGGTTAAATCGGATATCAAGCGATTCATTTTTGTAGCCATACCCTCGTTACTTATATTTCCATACAAATAATACACTAGAGGTATTGCATATCTTGCCAAGACTTCACTCGTGACCAAAGTACTTTCACGTCCTCCGTATATGGCTCTACCGAATCTAGAGACATGATCCTCAATAGCCTCAACCCATTTCTTAGCGTTTTGAGTTTGTCAAAAGGCACAATTAAATCAACTTGATCGGTTAGCAAGGTATTAAGCATCGGCTACGCTACAAGCGGCTCAAACGTATTAAACTTAAGAAAAAAGGGATTTCCTTCTTTTAACGTTTGATCCGTCGTCCCATCTGCCTCGTCAAGAGTGAATTCCTCAAGGGTCCGTGTTAATCGGGAAGCCACTAAAACGGCATCCGGCAAGAAGAGTTTCGATTCTCGCAAATTCGTCAAGATTCTCCGGGAACTCCGGCAAGAATTTCAACTTATCATATAAGCTTTCATATCGGTCTTTCACTTGGGCTGCCATAACGTTTTGATGTTTCAGCCAAAATAGTAGATAAATCTCTACCCGCACGCGAATAGTAATTCCAAACACCTTAAAAAAGGCAAGACTCATTTCCATTGACAACTCCTTTTCCATTTTATGCTCATCAAGAGATTCACAAAAAGATAATACACCGGATCTTTGCATGATTCACGGTGTGACAATAGTAGTATATTACGTTTTGTGCATCCCACCTCTGCAAATTTCAAAGCAATGGTGTATTCTTTCAAGAATCTCAGATTATTCTCGAGTTCTTTTAGCAAATCCGTCATAACGATTATCAAACATGAATTTCCCTTCATTAGTTGCGGTAGTCGGAACTACGCTTGAGTAAGACTACAAACGTAACTAATACCGATGTATTAAACACGTCCACTTCTTTTTTCGACGGATCACCAAGTTTGAAGACATCAACAAGTCCAAGGCAAGTCGTTGTCCGCACAATCATAACCTTCATATCTATTGACAAGTCGTCTAAAAATGCAGACGAAAACCTTAACCAATCGTGAAGGCTAATCAAATGGACTTTCAATCTAGAATTACAATCCAACGGTGAATGTTATGATGATCATCTAAAAGAGTGACCCACTCGCAATATATTCCCAAATTAAATTACGGGTTTTTAACTTAACACTATCTTCGTCATCTATATATGGGACGACTATCCCTTCGCCCATAAGTATCGTTTTGGAAACTCTCAAAACATCAAGAATAGTGACCACCGTGCTACGGGGTTCATCATCATTTATGGATCTATTGTGCAAATCGAGAGAGAAGTTCATACCTTTTGTTTGCCGGGATTTCTCCGATCCAACACAAGAAAAGCACATGCGCGCGCCTTGCGAGCATACTTACGTATCAAAGTCAAAGCTGGTTGCATGCTCTCATTCTCGGCCAAGTGAACCAAATTCCTAAGGAACCTCAACCTACCCATCACGGCATTGATTGTTTTTTTCTCAAGAGCATCTAAATCGGGCTTGGAAGCTATGATCATCCCACCATTTCGATGATAGAGCGAATGAAAAAGTGCGGGAATGTACGGGAAACGTAGCCCGGTGACCGATCGGATCTAAGATTTAACAATACGGGCATGCAAGCTATGATCATCCCACCAATTGTGATGATAGAGCGCATGAAAAAGTGCGGGAATGAACGGGAAACGTAGCCCGGTGGCGATCGATCTAAGATTAAACAATACGGGATAAATTTCGGTCACATGCTTCTTCCAATCCATTACATTCTCTAGCATCTTGGAAACACCATTGCAATGGGGATCCCAAGCATGGTAGGTCTCGAAAATTGACTCTTCTAAACGGACCCGAGAAATTCCCGAATCCATCAATCGAGCGAGAAGAAAGACTAGGGTAAAGTAAGTGCAAATCCTCAGGACGAATCCTCCAACTACCTAAAGACAAGAAAAAGGTTGTGACGAAGCCTAGGTCGTTGTGAAGAGCAATATTTCCCTCAACCAAAACCAACCTGCCGGTGATTATTGCAAAAATATAGGAGGGAACACGAAGCAAACCTAAGATGACTTCCTCGTCGTTATCCTCAACATGATGATCCATTTCAACAACTTTTTGTCAGCTCAGATTCTTTCAAGAAGAGCAAGGAATGACTGCTTTTGTTGACTTCCCTCACTTCCTGCTTCAAGCATAAGGGCAACTGTAGTGGCTTATTTGTTCCTCTATTTATTCTGACATCTCTACACATTGTCAAATGCAAATCCTCCCGGCTTCCTCTATCAATTCGGGTGTGGGCCATAAGCTATTATGGATGCCCATTTTTTCCAAGGCCAGTTCAATTGCCATGCATGATAATATATATAAAATTAAAGTCAAACACGTGTGAAAGCGAGTTATGCTTTTTATTTAGAGAAAAGTTATTAAATAAGCTTGTTGTACCAACCTGGATCGATGACTTGGTATCACTCCACCAATAAAAAGTTGCCATTTAGCATGCCTATTAAATCGCCAACTCACCAACCAACTTCACCCACTATCCAAAAAAATAAATATAAAAAATCAAAAATCAAAACGATTTCAATCACGATTGACGAGCTGCTAAAATTTGAATTCAAATTTTAAGGAAAATACAATCTAACAAATAAAAGCTGTTCCCTCACCAAAAAAACATATAAAAGCTGTTTATTTTTTTTTATAGCGCACAACTTCTTCTACATGAACTTTTTCTTCCAAAACTCATTCACGATGGTGAATATAATTAAAGAATCTCTTCTTGATTGTTGTGACCGCATCAGCAAGCCCGTGTAGCAATCGCAATTGATCTTACATTTTTTGCGGGATCAAATGGTGTGCAAATTGAAAAAAAAGGGCATGATCTACATCCCTCTAATGTAAAGAAGAATCGGACACAAAAATTGGCATCGATTTGTAAAATTAGACAAGGAAAGAAATCGTCGGATAAGATTAGAATTTGTGGATTGCGAATTTTCTTTTGAATATCGGTTTATCTTCTACGTATACGGTGATGGGTATTCTATTGCCTCTCCTTCCATTGTATTGTAATGATGTAGTCCATTGTTGTTGTTTTGGCTTGAACCTATAGAATAATGAAATAAATTTTCCTAGTAATACTTCAAACTATAATTTTGATGTACTGCATTATAAACATATTTGATACGCAATTGTTACGGTAGCAAGAATGCAAGATAACTAGTGAATCAAGAGGATTTGGGATGGAAATTTATGCGGTATGGTGATGCGAGAAAAACAATGAAAGGGGTGGAAAGAGCGAGGATCCCCGATTCTATTTCTTTATTTTTATATTTTTCCAACTTCATATTTTCATTTTGGGATTGAATTTGATTATATATGTTGTAATTGTCTAAATTTTTTACGGGCGTTTTGACTCAAAAACTCCTTTTTTATAAGTATAGTTTTTCTACCTTACAAGTGTATTTTGGCATACTTCATTTTTTCCTTATGAATTCGTTTTTCATTACATTAAGCTGGACAACAATGTGCTAAATATCACAAATGTCAATTTTCGCTATATGTTGAAATCGAGCAATTTCAAATGTGAACAACATACTTGAAAAATAACACTAGTATAAACAAAGTTGCTAAAATTGTCTAACATGTCTTATGCAACAATGAAGTTTGTTTTGAACAAAAATACAATGGAAGCTAGCTTCGGCACAAATCTTATAAACATGGAAGCATCAATCAAGTGGAAAATTCTATTATGGGGACTCCCTAGTAAGAACTGGAGACGTGGCAGCATCTGGACCACACAGTTTCGTAAAGTGGACCACACATGGGGCACTGTGTATTCCACCTCAGGAAACTGTGTGGTCCAGATCTGCCACGTAGACAGTTCCCTACTAGGGAGTCCCCATGATAGAACGACCCCAATCAAGTTATGTTGTAATTAAGGACACCAATTGCTATACCAATCCATAGCATTTCCGCCTTTCACTGACCGCACAGTACAACTCAATATTAAACAAACTAGAAAAAGGCCCACACATTGCAAGTAGTTGAACATCCGAAAAGAACCAAGCATAGTATTAATTCATTCCTCACCCGGCCGGGTGTACCTTATCATCAAAGATTTTTGCATACGGTGATAGTCACAACAACTATGAGATACACACATATAAAACCCCAAAGCCGTAACATGTTGTGCCAAAGCTCATTACAAGAGACGAAAAAAAGCTTGTATCAACTCAAAGTAATATTATTAATAGGAGAATTTCTCAAAGAAACAACATTGATATTCATTGCTAACACTTAAAATTAAACAACCAAGCTTGCTTCAATTTTGTCCTTGAACTTCTAATTCAGCATCTGCTTGCTCCTCAATATGTTGTATAGCATAATTTGATGAGTTCTGTTGAACAAAAAAAGAAAAGAAAAATACACAGTTAGAAAAGAACGCAATGCATGTTCCAAGAATCATTCTAAGAAGCACCTGGAGGAGTTGCATAAATGATAAGCTTGAGCTTGGATATAATCCTGGCTGCGAATGGCTGAAATTACTTGGCATGTTACCAAGAAGGGCATTCATAGGTGAAGCAATCTGTTATGATAAAAGAAAAGTTAGCAAATAAGCAATAATCAAAACCTTTAACCCCTCAAAAAAATTAATAATAATAATAATAATAATAATAATTCACGCTGTTTTTGTTACCTCAGTGGCTTGAGTTTGAGAATTGATGTCATTGTTCGTCTTTGATGTACTGGTTTTGCAAATTGGCTTTCTTTTTTTCTTTTCAACTGCGCTTTTCTTGCGAGACCAAGAATCTCCTGTTGTGTTTCAAGAATTGGTATTTTCTCATATATGATAATTGGTACAATGCTGAGTATTTATAGAGATACAATCCTTAAGGGACAAGGATGTAAATATTAAAATAAATAAGTAATAAAACAGTAATAAACTAATTATGAATACTATTCTCAACACGCCCCCGCAATCCCGTGGGAAGAGAGTGCACACGGAGATTGGCCTTGAGAGAGGTGAACCGAGCCGCTGCAAGGGGTTTGGTGAGGAGATCTGCCAGTTGTTCCTTGGTAGAAACAAAGGAGACGGAGAGTTGCTTGGATGCAACTTGTTCGCGAACATGGTGGTAGTCAATCTCAATATGCTTCGTGCGGGCATGGAAGACCGGATTGTGAGCCAGATATGTAGCCCCTATATTGTCACACCGAGAGAACCGGAGGGCGGGGAAGACGAATATCCATCTCACGAAGAAGCATGCGTAGCCACCGTAATTCGGCGGCGGTATTACTCGAGTCTTGTATTCGGCCTCAGTACTGCTCTTGGAGACCGTGTGATGCTGTTTGGTACGCCAGCTAATAAGGTTGGACCCCAAAAAGACGCAGTAGGCGCCAACTGAGCGACGGTTATCGGTGTCGGCCGCCCAATCAGAGTCAGAGTAAGCCTGTAAAAGTAAAGGGGAACTGCGCGAAAAATACAACCCCTCGGAAATGGTGTGTTTGAGGTATCGTAAGACGCGCTTGACGGCCAGCCAGTGATCATCAGTGGGCGAGTGCATGAATTTGCTGACCGTATGTACTGCGAACGCAATGTCAGGACGAGTGAAGCTAAGATACTGGAGACCCCCAACGACGGAACGATAAAGCGCAGGATCAGAAAATAACGGACCAGAGCCCTGAGAGAGTGAGGCAGCCGTGGCCATCGGTGTGGAACACGGCTTGGCTTTATCCATGCCAGCCTTCCGCAATAGCTGGAGTATATATTTACGCTGACTGAGGAAAACACCTGTGGAAGTAGGAAGAACCTCAATGCCCAAAAAATAAGAGAGGGGACCCAGATCCTTAACAGGAAAATGAGAGCCAAGGTGAGCAATAACTTTTGTGCAATAAGAGAAGTAGACGTGCCAGTAATAATAACATCATCAACGTATATCAAAATATAGACCCGAGCACCAGCCTGTGAATAAATAAACAAAGATGTGTCGGCTTTGGAAGCAACAAAACCAAAGCGAGTGAGAACATCCGTAAAACGAGAGAACCATGCACGCGGAGCCTGACGAAGACCATAAAGGCTGCGATTTAGTTTGCACACGTGATTCGGGAGATCAGGATGGTGAAAGCCCTGAGGCTGCTGCATATAAACTGATTCTGATAAAAGCCCATGAAGAAACGCGTTCTGAATGTCGACCTGACGCAACGACCAACCCTGGGAAACGGCAAGGGAAAGGAGAAGGCGAATAGTAACTGGTTTCACAACTGGACTAAATGTTTCGTGGAAGTCAATGCCCTCGATGGTGAAACCCTTTGGCGACGAGACGGGCTTTATGACGCTCAAAAGACCCATCAGCATGTTGCTTGGTGCGAAATACCCACTTGTTACCAACAATGTTCATAGACGGGTGATAGGGAACAAGATCCCAAGTGTTGTTACGAAGGAGAGCATTGATTTCCTCACGCATGGCATCACGCCAGATTTGGTGCTTAGAGGATTCAGTGAAGGAAGTGGGGTCGAGGGAAGTAGCAATAAGGCCTTTTGGTAAAGGGTACCGAATGAAGTCGGGACGGACAACAGGTTTAAGAGTGTTGGTTCTTGACCGGGTGACCATGGGATGTGGTTCGGGAGGGGAATGTGTATGCGTGGAGGAGGACGGAGCAGAGTCCGAAGACGGGTTAGAGTGATCGGTAGGGGGAGATGGAGGAGACGCGGGGCTGAAGGAGACGCGGGGCTGAAGTGTAATTGGAGGCGGTGGTGGAGGCATCACTAGAGCCTGTGATGGACATGGCTTCCGGCGGCAAGCTTGCTAGGTTTTGTTTTGTTTTGATTTGTTTTTTTTTTTGTTTTTTTTGTTTTCTGTTTGTGGTGGTGGACGAGAAAAAAAAAATAGGTTTAGGAGAGTAGAGAGCCTAGCTCCGATACCATGTTGTGTTTCAAGAATTGGTATTTTCTCATATATGATAATTGGTACAATGCTGAGTATTTATAGAGATACAATCCTTAAGGGACAAGGATGTAAATATTAAAATAAATAAGTAATAAAACAGTAATAAACTAATTATGAATACTATTCTCAACATCTCCTTTCTTCCTACGTTTAACAGGATCCAAGATACCATTCTCAAAATCCGCCATTGATATATGTGGCTCTTTCTGAATAGAACTTCCATCCAGCAACCTAACTTGATGCTGGATAATTTCATGCTTTGCATTATCAAGATGGCGACTGGCAATCTCGAAAGTAATATCGTCACTGGCACCCAAACCCATCACAGCAAAAGACTTTCGCATCAAGTCGTTTAATCTAAAACTAAGCTGGGGATGACAACAATGGCTCTCTTTGAAGTTTATATTTGTAAAAGTCAATATCATGTTTCTTTGCTTTAGTCCATCTCTTCAACACATATTTTGTAGGTATTTTATCATAATCCAAATCAAAATGCAAAACCCGTAAAACATGGTAACGAGCCAACCTAGAGTATCGAACATATGACAATCACAAGCAAAAGAGTGAGTAGATGGATCATACTCTAGCCTTGTACGTTGATCATCATCCTTAGACAATATGTATGTCCTTTTGTCACCATCATAAATAACATTCAAGACTTTAAAACGTGTTGCTTTCAAAAATTCATTTTGAAATTTCTTGAAAATTGCACAAGTGTAAACGAGCCGACATGTTCCAAGATTCCAATTCCATCAACAATCAACTTAGGTAATCCCCATGACCTATGATCATCACCCGCCTCGGTGTTACGCACTTCTACACATTTGCTTTCATAATGTCTCACAAATTCGGTTAGAGTCATTGTTTTACATGACATTTGGGTAAAGACATTGTTAGTGCTTTCACTTCGTTGTGTTGATTGTATATCGGCACTAAAAGTGTTGCGGTTATATGCGGGAGACCATTTTTCTTTGATGTTGTACAACCGTTGTAGCCAACTATCTTCACTAACATTCCATTCCTTCACCATGTCGGTCAAGTACTCTCAAAATCAATTTCCGACCGACATCGCCATAATAGCTTACTAAAATACTTCTCTTTAAACTCGACTTACTATATAAATATGGAATTCTTTGGGCCGCATTTTTCTCAATATGCCACTCGCACAAACGGTGATGTGTACTTGGCATAACGAGACTTGATAACACTAGCCATTGCGGCATCCGATCGGTGAAAAACGTAATTGGTGTTTTACTCTCCATAGAATCTAAGAAAGCTTTAAATAACCATTCAAAAGTTGCGGTAGTCTCATCACCCGAGAAAAGCACATCCAAAATATATATTGTGCCAATGATTATTAATGCCAATAAATGGAGCACAAATCATGTTATATCTATTGGTCCGATACGTAGTGTCAAAAGTGACAACATCGCCAAAACACTCATATTGCAATCGAGAAATCCCATCCCTCCAAAAGAAATTACACATTCGGCCTTCATCATCAAGTTGGAATGTGTAAAAAAATTGAGAATCTTGTGCTTGCATATCTTTAAAGTGATCTATAAGTGATTGTGCATCCCCTCCACTAATCAAACATTTTCTACGTTGTTGTATCCAATTCTTGGCATTTTGTTCCGTGAAACCAAGGTTTTGAACACCACCGGCTTGGTTCGAAACAAATCGAAAGGCGACTTGAAATTGGATAAGATGAATGAAGGATAATACTCTTTATTTGTTACCGAATAGAACTCGTCTTTTGGGGCAAAGTATAAGAAAGAACGAACACGCCGACCGAAGGCTCGACACGATAAATTTGTCTCGTTTAGAGTAAACGCGAGAGACGGCGACATCGATACTCTAATATCGGATTAGGACACAAATCGAAGCGATTTATCTAGGTAATTTACCACTCGTAAAAAATTTGCCTCTTACGCTTGAGCTCGGCATATTTCATGCAAAAGGTCATGAACACGGCATGCTTTGATGCCGCCATCCATGGAAGTCCTTTACGCAACAACAACTAGATTCCTGCTCACCGGCTCCATCAAGTAATCTTTTGCCACGT
Source organism: Gentiana straminea (assembly GCA_036785695.1). Classification (NCBI taxonomy): domain Eukaryota; kingdom Viridiplantae; phylum Streptophyta; class Magnoliopsida; order Gentianales; family Gentianaceae; genus Gentiana; species Gentiana straminea. The sequence continues at coordinate 1,789,020 of JAVUPR010000019.1, forward strand.
CGCTCAAGCTTTTGTCATCGCACTTCTTTGAACGAGGCCTTCGGCGGTCCATAAACGTACCGGGTTTGATACATAAACTTTTTCGGCCTCACGAAATGCTCCAAAGTATAGAAAACAAGGCTTTAGGTGATCGGGTAAATAACGAAAACTCGGGTCGATTTTGTTTGTGAAATTTTTTGAGTCTCTAACTACAATAGATTTAAGGTTCCCGGCAACTTGCTTCCACCAATCCAGATTCATCTCGGTTGCAAGAACTCCCTGAAATGACAACGATTGCAAGGGGTAGGCCTCCACAATGGACTGCAATCTCTTGTCCAACTTCTCTAAACTTTATAGGGAAACCTTCACCACGAAACAACATTTTATCCAACAATTCTAAACTCTCTTTCACGAGAGAGTAAAGTAAGAAAGCAAGGTACAAAACTCGACACGGATCTTTTAGCAACACCATTCACTCGACTCGTGAACAATATTCTACTTCCATTCCCTTCATGCGGGAAAGCATTTTTTAGGTCATTCCATGCCCCAATATCCCATATATCATCCATAACTATAAGATAACGCCTTCCCCGCAAAAGGTTACACATCTTATGAGACAAATCATCATCTGGCGAGTTTTCTATCTCATCGGTAAGTTGAGTGAGAAAACCTAAAATTTCGAGCAATAATGTCCTCTTGTGATAGACTTTTGAAATACGGCACCATGCACGGACGTTAAAGCTTCGCCGAAGCGAAGGATGATTGTACACTTTACGGGCAAGTGTGGTCTTTCCAAGACCTCCCATACCAACAATTGAGACAATATCCCTTTTCTTTGTTCCCCGAGTGAGATTGTTTATTATCCTCTCTACCTCGTCTTCCATACCCACAATTTCCCCTGGTGATAACGTTTCTACCTTGTTCGACAATTTCCCCTGGTATCATTTCTTTCTTTTTCTTTTGTAAACATTGATGGAGTATCCCCTGGTGATAACGTTTGAGTGGAAACCTTTGTATGATTAGACATGTTGGCAAGAAAATCGAAATTTTGATTCCCATACGGTTGATCACGTACGCGAACATAGATGCATAGTGCATACTTTGTACTATTGCCTTCAATAATAAACAATTCAAAGCAACATTTTCCACTTCATACCCAATGTACGCAAGACTAGAAATAATACTATTTAGTTCATCATCGTCCTCATCGTACTTTCTAGATTGATTCTTCGGACAATGATGTGGTAAATATTAGATCATTCGGGATCCTTTGGAAGCGATACTTGATTGAAGAGAATATATACTTATGACTCATTAGTGTGCTCAATTTCTCCACCGAAAAATAAGAAAACCAAGTCCATCGATCCTGGGGAGGGTAGGTGTGATGACTTCCAAATATTGTGATAATATGCTCGAACATCCGTTTCCATACCGTTGAACTTTTCGGTTAAATCGAGATATCAAGCTGATTCATTTTCGTAGCCATACCCTCGTTACTTATATTTCCATACAAATAATACACTAGAGGTATTGCATATCTTGCCAAGACTTCACTCTGTGACCAAAGTACTTTCACGTCCTCCGTATATGGCTCTACCGAATCTAGAGACATGATCCTCAATAGCCTCAACCCATTTCTTAGCGTTTTGAGTTTGTCAAAAGGCACAATTAAATCAACTTGATCAGTTAGCAAGGTATTAAGCATCAGCTCAAACGTATTAAACTTAAGAAAAAAGGGATTTCCTTCTTTTAACGTTTGATCCGTCGTCCCATCTGCCTCGTCAAGAGTGAATTCCTCAAGGGTCCGTGTTAATTGGGAAGCCACTAAAACAAAGCATCCGGCAAGAAGAGTTTCGATTCTCTCGCAAATTCGTCAAGATTCTCCGGGAACTCCGGCAAGAATTTCAACTTATCATATAAGCTTTCAAATCGGTCCTTCACTTGGGCCGCCATAACGTTTTGATGTTTCACCGAAATAGTAGATAAATCTCTATCCGCATGAGATTTGTAATTCCAAACACCTTAAAAAAGGCAAGACCCATTTCCATTGACAACTCCTTTTCCATTTTATGCTCATCAAGAGATTCACAAAAAGATATTACACCGGATCCGATTCACGGTGTGACAATAGTAGTATATTACGTTCGTGCATCCCACCTCTGCGCAAATTTCAAAGCAATGGTGTATTCTTTCAAGAATCTCAGATTATTCTCGAGTTCTTTTAGCAAATCCGCCATAACGATTATCAAACATGAATTTCCCTTCATTAGTTGCGGTAGTCGGAACTACGCTTGAGTAAGACTATAAACGTAACTAATACCGATGTATTAAACACGTCCACTTCTTTTTTCGACGGATCACCAAGTTTGAAGACATCAACAAGTCCAAGGCAAAGTAACTGTCCGCACAATCATAACCTTCATATCTATTGACAAGTCGTCTAAAAATGCGAGACGAAAACCTTAACCGATCGTGAAGGCTAATCAAATGGACTTTCAATCTAGAATTACAATCCAACCATTGAATGTTATGATGATCATCTAAAAGAGTGACCCACTCGCAATATATTCCCAAATTAAATTCTTGGTTTTTAACTTAACAATATTGTCGTCACCTATATATGGGACAGCTATCCCTTCGCCCATAAGCATCTTTTTGGAAACTCTCAAAACATCAAGAATAATGACCTCTCGTGCTACGGGGTTCATCATCATTTATGTATCTATACGCAAATCGAGAGAAGTTCATACCTTTTGTTTGCCGGGATTTCTCCGGTCCAACACAAGAAAAGCACATGCGCGACCTTACGAGCATACTTCGTATCAAAGTCAAAAGCGGTTGCATGCTCTCATTCTCGCCAAGTGAACCAAATTCCTAAAGAACCTCAACCCGCCCATCACGGCATTGATTGTTTTTTTCTCAAGAGCATCTAAATCGGGCATCCCACCATTTCGATGATAGAGCGAATGAAAAAGTGCGGGAATGAACGGGAAACGTAGCCCGGTGAGCGGTCGGATCTAAGATTCAACAATACGGGCATGGAAGCTATGATCATCCCACCAATTGTGATGATAGAGCGCACGAAAAAGTGCGGGAATGAACGGGAAACGAAGCCCGGTGGCGATCGGATCTAAGATTACACAATACGGGATAAATTTCGGTCACATGCTTCTTCCAATCCATTACATTCTCTACCATCTTGGAAACACCATTGCAATGGGGATCCCAAGCATGGTAGGTCTCGAAAATTGATTCTTCTAAACGAGACCCGAAATTCCCGAATCCATCAATCGAGCGAGAAGAAAGACTAGGGTAAAGTAAGTGCAAATCCTCGGGGCGAATCCTCCAACTACCTAAAGACAAGAAAAAGGTTGTGACGAAGCCTAGGTCGTTGTGAAGAGCAATATTTCCCTCAACCAACCCGCCGGTGATTATTGCAAACATATAGGAGGGAACACGAAGCAAACCTAAGATGACTTCCTCGTCGTTATCCTCATCCTCAACATGATGATCCATTTCAACAACTTTTTGTCGGCTCGGATTCGTTCAAGAAGAGCAAGGAATGCTTCGCTTTTGTTGACTTCCCTCACTTCTTGCTTCAAGCATAAAGGCAAGCTTGTAGTGGCTTATTTGTTCCTCTATTTATTCGACATCTTTACACGTCAAATGCAAATCCTCCCGTCTTCCTCTAACAATTCGGGTGGGCCATAAGCTATTATGGATGCCCATTTTTTCCAAGGCTGTACAATTGCCATGCATAATAATGTATATAAAATTAAAGTCAAACACGTGTGAAAGCAGTTATGCTTTTTATTTATTTATTTATTAGTATATAATATACTACCTCTGTAACATTCCGACTTTTCGTAAAATGGTAAAATAGTCATTGGGTGTATTTATTACGACCTAATTATTATTTGTTCCATTTATTTAATTAAAAAGGAATTAATTAAAAGATTTAGCTATTAATTATAAAGGATTTAATTATTGGCTATAAAAAGAAAATAATCCCCAAAATAATTATTAGATTGAAGCGCATATTCTGACAAAAAAAAAAAAAGAGAGGAACGGCGCTGAAGAATAAAGCAACGCAGAAGCAAAGACGAAATAAAAGGAAGTACCGTGTGATCAATCCGTTCATCTGTTCAAGATGCCGCAGGAGAGAAAAGTGATCAGCACGATGAGACGCAACTTTGAAAAATAGCATCTCTTGATTCCGTAAGTTTTCGGTTTAACCCTAGTTTTGGTGTTCGTAGAGTTCGATTCTTGAAAAATTCGTATCTTTTAATCCGTAGCTCTGTTTCGCAGCCGTGAATAGTCGAAATGATCGTCTTGAAGTGTAGAATAATCTAAAAATAGTTTCACAGCAGTAAACCCAGGTAATCTTCAGTTTTACAGGCTTTTCAGTTTCGTTCTTCTGCAAAGAAATAGGATTTTAGGGTTTCTTGTTGATCACATAGGTTTTGGGGTTGAGGATCAACAGTTGTTGCAGTTGCTTGGTGTTTTGCTGTCGGTTTTGCAAGCAAATAAGGTAAGAGGCTCTTCCTATGATTTCAATTATCGTTTATAAGGTTTAGATCAAGTTTTAAGGTGTTTAGATGATAGAAAGATGTGTCTTTTCGTTGATCAATGATCATAGATGCTATAGTTTGATTAGATATGTTTTTCGGTGTTCTATAGGGGTTAATTTGATGTTAATTAGGTTAGAAACGGTTTAGAGATCGTGTTTTGAAGATTTTAGCGTTTTGGGAGAAAACCGAGAAACCCAGGCAAACGAGCTTTCGCACTAGGCAAACGGGCGTTTGCGATCATAGCAGCTCAAACGGGCGTTTGCACTAGGCAAACAGGCGTTTGAGGTCATAATTTTGATTCAGGATGTAGCTGTTTTTGACGGACGGGCGTCTGGGTTTAGTGGACGGGCGTTCGATGCCAAACGGGCGTCCATAGGATGTCAAACGGGCGTTTGAACTTTTTTACCTTGTTTTTACTGTTTTATCGTTTCAGCTTGGTTTCGGGCTTCATGATCACGTTATTATAGTTTTAAACCCTTATTTATGATATGATAATATTGGATAAACATGAACAAGCCTCGATTGAACTTCTGATTCGTTCAGTTAAAACACCGAATGTACTCTTAAAGGGAGTTGAAGTTCGGATCCGTCGGAAGGACATGAAAGGGCTTGTGCTTTGATGAACTAGAGCTCATCAATGTACGTGTAATTGCTAGGACTTGTCCGTGTCTAGTGGCCTAGGAAGAGAGTAGTATTTGTGAGGGAGATTACATGAAAAACACTTAGGGGACTAGTTAATTCACATTAATAATTACATAAGTGTAGTAAAAGCTAAAACATCATCTATTCTTGGTTAGGCACCGATTCAAATCGGCGATGTGATACGTTCATAAAAGGTGGACAACGCTACGGCTCAAAAGGTGAAGGGTAGTGGAGGAAATCCATCGAACGTATATGCATACCGGGGAGATCCCGGGACTATCGGTGCTAATCACCGTAGTTGGCAAGTATATCTCGTGGTGGAATTTTCACCATGCTTTGTGTCCTTGAGTAGTGATGTAACAAAGATAAGTTAAGCTATAAACGTTTAGTCATGACGTGTCGATGGGCATGGAATGAACCTCAGATTGAGTCGGTCACACAAAGATAACTAACTAAACGATTAAATATCTTTCTTTATAAATCTTAATTGTTGTCGTAGCTTCTCACTTTTACTAAGTACTTTGTACTTACCTCATTTGCATTTTCTTTTGTATGCATTGTGGGGTGAGAAGACGAACGGAGTTGATCAAGTGTAGACGACGGCCTTTGAAGACTTAAAGTCTTGACGAAGCTTAGATTATTTTCCTTGTAAAAGTTGTACTAGAATTTGGTTGTATTTTTTCTCTTAGATTTGTTGTACTTCTACTTTTAAGGCATCGTATTGTATAAGTCCTTGGGTTTTTCATCGTTGTAATCTTAACTATCTATCTTTAGTGTGGTAAATTTCCGTTCATAGTAGCTTTTACGTTTTTACCCGAGTCTTTTTAGCTTCCGTTTGCTTTTATTTGATACGACGACGTAGAGGCTTGCGTATAATATTAGATTTATTTAATGCTATATGCGCCGAACGTTTCTCTTCCGGATGAGGGCTCGGTATCCGGGAGCGGGGCGTTACAACCTCCCTCCTAAAATATAAGTCAATTTAGGTTTTTTTAACTTTGTCTCAAAATGTAAATCCGTTTCGAAAACCAAGAAGTATTTATTGCATTTTTTTCTTTCTATCCCTCATTTATTATATACTCGGCCACATTTTTATTAGCTTGCATTAATACCAATGAAATGTCATTTTAGTCTTTTTAATCAATATTAATGATAAATAACAAATTTAACTTACTTTCTTAATATGTGTGAAAAAACCCAAATGGACTTACATTTTGGGACGGATGTAGTAATCTCATTCAGTCCAATAAGGAAGGTCTATGATAAATATCTTCCATTAAACACGGCTATGAAATCGAGTTGGTTGAACATCGGCCCGTTTAAGGAAACGATCCATTCAAACACGTTAAATTACGTGAAACCAATGATTTAATTATCCGGAGAACTCGCCCGAACGAGATGAGTCAAAAATATTGAATGAAAAATATAGCGTCCCGCTCCCGGATACCGAGCCTTTATCCAAAAGAGAACGTTTTTCGCGTATAAAATTAAATAAATCTAACATTACTAGTAGGGAACAATGGCGGAACCAGGAAAAATTTTCGGGGTGGTCTTGGTATATAAACTGCAAAGCTAAAAAAATTCCGGAAAAAAAAATAAAAAATGTTGGTAGTGGGATTTGAACTTACAACCTAAAATTATGGAGACTTTAAAGGGTTTGTTCTTAAACCACTAGGCTATAAGGTCTTTTGTTTAAGAAAAAGACACATAACATACTAATATTAACACTACTACTACAATAATAAAAATTTGGGAGGGGCTTGGGACCATATGTGGGGGGGCTTGTGACCATTTGGGGGGGGCTTGAGACCACCCCAGGCATAGGGTGGGTCCGCCCCTGGTAGGGAAACTCGTGCAATACACGGCTTGCAATGCACGGGATGATGTAATAATTGAACATGATAAATATAATGTCTAACTACATAAATTTGTCTGATAATCTCTAACCAAATATATGAAATAATTTTTTAGAAAAAAATCAGCCACAAAAAGAAATCAAGGCAAAAAAGGCAGTAAATCAGCACAATTATTTTAGCGAAATAGAAATGACATAAAGTACCAACCAACTGCGTGAAGTAAAAAAAAAAATCACAAAAGTATAAAATGCAACAGATTAATACCAAAAGGGAAATGACATATATAACAAATATAACAATGGCCAAGAAACAATGAAAACGCGAAAAACGGAATGGTATTTTGACAAATAGAGTGGTAGTCCAACAATTACCATTCAACAAAAATGGTATTTCGATAAGGGTACCACAAAATGGCCATATCTTTAGTGTGATGACAACACTCGTCACAAAAAAGTCATGCATGATGAAACCCCAAGCAAAGCGCAAGTAAAAATGGAGGTAAAACAAATGAAGCAACATCAACAAAAAAAAAAAAAAAAAAAAAAAAACTATTGCATAGTTAAAAGCTGATATATTTGAAATGAAATATTTTGGGAAAATAATGTTCTGCATTTGGTTGACTTTACTAAGATCATTAGTGCATGGTTGAACATGTTTTTAAAAATAACTCCAAATATTATTCGGCAATGTGAAGTTGTGTTAAAATAAGTGCTAGCATTAGTTGTGGCATGGAAAAATAGCATATCCTGCGACTGATTCTCTTTAGCAATAAGCATGTGAAATTATTTAAGGCGCAAAAAACACTCTTGCCATTGATATTGAATTTGAGGAATGTCGGGTAGTTCTCCACTTTTCAATCCTAAGAAGCTTGTACATGTTCGGATACAATGCGATAAAGATTTTGTACGTACAATTTTAACCAAAGCACGAGGCCTCGGGCCAAACATTGAATGCCAAACATCAAGATCACGTTGTAAGTTAAAGAATTGTTGACAATAATTCTAACAAAGCACTCAAAATAAGACGGTTCTGGAAAGAAAAAAAATAGACAGGCTTCCACCAAGCCTTAATGATTAAACAAAATGAAGCATGTATATCAATGGAAACAACACAATGCTCACAGATATACAAACAAACTGAAACGTATACATGAATGAATGAAAACAAATGATGCACGCACGAATACACTAAAGAAAATAAATTGTAACCCCCGGATGATGATACCTTGCCTTCAATGACAGCGGCTACTCATATGTAGACATGACAAAAAAGAGGAGAACCATATATCACGCCTAGCATCATTGCTGTATACACAACTTTTCATCGGCGGCATAATTAAGCTAATAAAAATTCTCTGTACAATAAAAAATGTATGAATCATTGAAAAATTGAAAAAAGATGAAGTGATAAATATAAAATATATTGACCTGAAGTTTTGATAGGAACGATTTTACAATAAAGAGCCCAATCTTGTTCCGATATTGTGCCGGCTTCTATTCCAATTTAAGCCATCTCAAAGTAGTTTTAAGCTTCTCTATAATTGTTTTTGATGAAGAAAGTAGCATATGGGAGTAGCTAATGGAGTTGGGATCCTCTGCCGTATCCCCTCTGTTGTCCGTCTGCTGTAAGCCTGAAACGACGTCGTTTCGGGCAAAAACGACCGCGTGTCGATGTGTTTTTTTTTTTTTTTTTAAATTTTAAAGCTCAGATCGAAACGGTGTCGTTTCGAGTCACAGCAACGTCTGCTGTGCTCGACCTACGGCAGAGGATCGAGGTCCGTAGCTAATGAGGGATGAAGTAATGAGAGAGAACGTGGGAAATGATTTGAACGTGGGGAAATGGTTGATCGAGGGGTTTTGTGGTTTGACGGAAATTCGTGGGGGTGACGGGAAGGAATGGTTGATCGTGGGTGGTCTTTTCAGGAGTACATGGGGCAGAGTCTTTATTTTTATTTTTATTTTAGATTAATTCTTCCGGGTTTGGGTCAGGTAATTGTGGGAATTTGGGCGCATTGACAGTTTTTAACTCTTAAATATTAATATAGATACGCCAGCATTTACGTCGTTGTATTAAAATAAAGCAATGGAAACCCAAAAGGTTCAGGTAAGAACATAAATGCTACTAGAATAGAATACAAACTGACTATAGCTGAATTGTTTAACTTACAACAACGAAATGTCCAAAAGTTACAATTTACGATGTCTAAAAAAGAAGGTACAACTTTTGTCTTACAAACTTGAAACAAAAGTACAACATGGTCTATCAATAAAATACATCATAGTCTAGAACATCATATATAATAAAATACATGTAAGCATCAAGCATGTCATCAACTCAAATGTCATCCTCAAAGTCATCATCCAACACTTGATCAATATGTTCGTCTTCTCACCCAAAAATCATACAAATAAACATGCAATTGAGGTAAGTACAAAGTACTTAGCAAGAGGAAGAAACTAATGTATAATTAAAGTTTGCAGCGAAGGTTTAATAATTATTATTAAGTTATCGTCGTGAGACCGATTAAATTCTAGGGCTCACTTCATGCTCATCAACATGTCGTGACTATTGGTTTCTAGCTTAGCTTATCTCTATTACAACCGCATTCAGAGGCACTCCGCATGGTGTTCATCCACCATGAGATAGATGGGTGCAACCTATTGGAAGATCACCCCGATAGCCACGGAAGTCTATTCGGTAGACTCCGATAGTGTATACGTTCGGTGAAGTTCCTTCACCGCCATTTAGCCGTTTATAGGCCAGCGGTGTTGTTCACCTTTAGAACGCCCACACATCGCAATATGACCTTGTGCCATACCGGGAATGACATGATGTTTAATCTCTTAACTACACAAGTATGTTTGTTATTAATTATTAACTAGACACCTAAGTGTTTTCAAATAAGCTCCCTCACATCTACTACTCTCTTTCCCGGACCACTAGACATGGACAAGGCCTAGCACATACACGGACATTGATAGATACTAATCCATCAAAGCACATGCCATTCATTACGTTCCGACGATCCCCGAACTTTAACTCTTAGGAAGCATTCATTCGGTGCCGGAACTAAACACATTAGAATCTTAATCATGGCTTGTTCAAGTTCATTTAATGTTATTAGATCAAGAAACAACAATTAAAAATAGACTCAGAGCTCAAAACACAACATTTCCCTAAAACAGGGCCTAATGCGCACACATTCAGCTAAATGCGCACGCATTGAGCATTCGGGATGATTACGCCGGGGCAATACGTGCGCATTTCCCTATGATGCACACACATTCGGTGATTTGACATGATTCGGGATGCTTACGCTCAGCCAATACGCACACATTCACCCAGAAACACCCTAAAACATACTTTTCTGCACTTAAACGATTCCAAACCCTTTCCCAACATGATCAACATCAATTTAGGTAACAAAACAGTAGAAAAACCATATCTCAATATGCCATAGCACTTCACACATTAACTACAATATTTAAGCACAAATTTCTAACACCAAAACATTCCAAAACATAACCCTAGTGACGATCGGGTTTCGTCTATGAATAAATCCGGGTCGTTTAATCTAGGGATGATTGAATCAAGGATGATTTTGGGGGTGATTTTAGGCCGAGCACGAGAGTCTCTCTCGGGTTGCCTACGTATCTGCTATGCTCCGGGAATCAAGTCACACATAGTTCCTGGAATGGGGTATTTATAATGACAACACTTGCCCTAACCCTAAGGTTAAGTCGGCTTATGTTATTGATCGATTTACCCTTTAATGGGCCTTAACCCTTGCCCAAGTTATCACCTTGTTAATGGGCCTGGACAGGTCGGTGCGGACTCCGTCCGCGATGTCGATATTGCCGACTGCGGTAATCGAGCACGGGACTCATTGTCCTACACTTGCTACCGGGTGCGGACCGATCGTCCTACTTTGCTCGATAGTCGATCGTCGTAGCCTGGAGTCTACTAGATGGCCTTAGCCTCGAGCACGGGCATCGACATGAATACCTTGACGTTTATTCGGATTATCGGGGACCAAGCGTGAGGCTGCGTGTTTAGAGTGGACTTTGTCCGCATCCCGAGCTTTCCGTCTTGCGGTATCGAGATGGGCCCATCGTCTCGGTTCTCTGATCATGTCGGTTGTCGATGTCTCATCTCGTAATTCGACCCTCGGGCTATCACTTACTCTTGTCCATGAGGACTATCTCGTGACGCCACGTGGAGGTGCGATATTCGGTATCGTCATAAGCCCCCGGATCTATCGATCTCTTGAGGTCAGGTCTGATCTATCAAAGGTGTTGAAGAGAGTTTGAGAAAGTAATAATACTTGAGTAAACTCCAACTTGTTTATTCATGTTGAAAGAATGAGTATAAATAGGTACAAGAGAGGATCCTTACAAGAGAGGATCCTAGCTAGTAAAGTAAAAGTAACTAGAGCCGGCTACAATAAATGCTAGAGTCGGCTATGTCTATGCTATTACATAATAGGACAAAGGATAGTTACTTTATGACTATTAGGACATATTAATTGTTTATTCAATGCAATTAATATGTCTCATGATACAAAGTAACACGTTATAATGTAACATGTTATGAGTATAATAATAATGTAATATTAACCATAGTATTTCCACACCCCCCTCAAGCGGGTTGTATATGTTTATACGACCAAGTTTGCTACTCGGTCTATTTGAACATAAGTGGTGGTATGGCCTTGGTGAGAATATCGCATTCGATCTGCCGAGGGAACATGCGGAGTTGAATAATCTTGGCATCAATCTTCTCCTTTAGGAAGTGTCTGTCAATGTCCACATGTTTGGTTTTATCATGATGGGTGGATCCTCTGCCATGCATAAGGCTGAATTATTGTCACGACGAGTGTGATAGGTTCTTTGAAGAGGTTCTTTGAAGTTCGGTGAGTACCCTTTTTAGCCACGAGCTTCACAAATGCCAAGTACAAGTGCCACGAGTTCGGCTTCGACCACGCTTCTTGACACGAGAGGTGTTTCTTGCTCCGCCAAGTAACTAGGTTTCCCCATACATATGAGCAATAGCCTGTGGTAGATCTTGTCAATGTGACATCCGGCCCAATCGGCATCGGTGTAGACCTTGATTGATCTATCGGGAGACTTGGTGAAATGTAAGCCCGGCCGGGAGTGGACTTCGGGTACCTCGGTATCACGTTCACGGCATCCCAATGTTGCTCGGTAGGGCAATGCATGAACCGGCTAACCAAGCGACGCCATATGCAATATCGGGTCTTGTATGGGACGGATAAATGAGTTTCCCTACAAGTCTTTGATATTGATCCTTTCGACGACAATGTCACCATGCGACGGGGTATTGCGGGGTCTACTGGGGATACAGCAGGTTTGCATCCCAGCATGCCAGTTTCCTTCAGCAGGTCCAGCACATACTTCCTCTGTGAAACAGATATACCCTGGTTGTTCCTAGCTATTTCCATACCAAGAAAGTACTTGAGGTAGCCCAAATCTTTAACTTGAAATACTTTTGCCAGCAGGGTCTTCAAGTGTTGGATCTCAGCAGGGTCATCACCAGTAAGGATGATATCATCCACATAGACAATAAGAATGGACCTTTTTCGGTTTGTTGTTTTGATAAACATTGTGTGATGCGAGTTGCATTGATGGTATCCGGCGGCTTTAACCACGGTAGTGAGTTTGCCAAACCAGGCTCAGGGGATTTGCTTTAGGCCATATAGAGATTTCCTCAATTTGCAAACTTTCCCTTGAGTGTGAGTATTGGAAAAACCGGGAGGCACATTCATGTAGACTTCCTCGGTAAGGTCACCATTTAGGAAAGCATTCTTGATATCCAATTGGTGTAGAGGCCGATCAAGTTGGACGGACAATTGAGATCGGTACCACGACGGTGTTTAGTTTTGCCACGGGTGCAAAGGTTTCCTTGTAGTCAAGGCCATATGTTTGAGTGAATCCCCTTGCAACCGGTCTAGCTTTGTATTTGTCAATAGTACCATCGGCATTGTACTTGATAGTGAACGACCATTTGCGGTATTTGTCTTCTTTCCATGTGTGAGAGAGGTGAGATCCCAAGTATGGTTGTCAAGGAGAGCGATCATTTCGGTTTTGACATTGTTTGCCTTCCACTTATCATGTTGGAGAGCTTCTGTATATTCTTAGGAATAGAGTGAGAATCCAAGTCTGTGTAAACATGGCAAAAACGAGGTGATAAGCGATCATAGGATAGATAATTATGAATAGAGTGGTCGGTAGTGCAAGATCTCTTTCCCTTACGATAGCAATAGGTCTGTCATCAACGTCGGCAGCCGCCGAGAGTCGGTGGGGTGCCGAGGTTCGGTCTGCCGTGTGACTCGGTAGGTTCCGAGTGTCGGTAGGCTACGGTTCGGCGAGCTCGGGTCGGTAGACTCGGTTCGGGGAGGTTGCCGAGGATCGGCAGGCTGCCGAGAGTCGGTGGGGTCCGAGGTTCAAGAGTTTCTTGAGGGAAAGGATTTAGGTCAAGTTCAATCGGGTTTCCATCGTGGATCGCCTCGGTGGACTTGCTTTGTAGTAAGGAGTCCTTTCAAAGAATTTTACATCCATAGAATTGTAAAATCTCTTTTCGAAGGAGAGTAACACTTGTAACCTTTCTTGTCCTTTGCATATCCTAGGAAAATGCACTTGTGAGCTTTGGGATCAAGTTTGCTTGTGTTGGGCATGGATATAAACAAATGCGGTACAACCAAAGATTTTTGGTGGTAATTGGGAGATAAGATGAGGGCATGAGTGTGTGGTCGGGAGGGTTTGGATAGGAGTTTTGAAGCCTAACACTCTGTGGGAAGTACGTTGATTAAGTAAGTGGCGTTAATATAGCTTCACCCCACATATACTTTGGGACATGGGTAGTGAACATGATTGATCTAGCCATCTCCGGTAGGTACTGTTCTTTCTCTCAGCAACCCCATTTTGTTGAGGTGTTTCCACACAGCTGCTGATATGGACAATCCCCTTATTCATCAAGAAATTACTGAGGTTAGACTCATAGTATTCAAGAGCATTATCAGTCTTTAAGATCTTGATCTTAGTGTCAAATTGAGTAGAGATCATGTTGTAGAATTCCCGAAATATTTTGGTCCAACTTCAGATTTATCCTTCATTAAAAACAGCCATGTGTTCCTGGTATGATCATCAATGAAAGTGACAAACCACCTTTTTCTGTTATACTTTTTACCCTTGAAGGTCCCCATACATCACTATGAATTAAAGTGAAAGGTGTGGAAGGCAAATGAGGTAGTTTGGCATACACAGATTTGGTAAGTTTGGCAAATTGACAAATATCACATTGAAGATCATTGACATTACATCCTTTAAATAATTCGGGAATTACGGACTTCAAATAACCAAAACTTGGATGTCCTAGTCTATAATGCCATAACATGATATTATCTAAGGTTTGAGTGCGAGCCGAGGCGATTCGGTCTTCGGTCTTACGTCTTCGGCGGGGTCGACCACATACAATCCTAAGCGGGGTTTAGCCCTCCCAATCACTTCTGTGAAGAAGGGTCCTGGAAAGTGCACCGATTCTTATTAAAAACAACGAGTCCAATTTAAATCTTTTGCAAGTCTACCGACGGATATGAGATTGCGGTCTAATTTTGGAACAAATAGGACATCCTTTAGACATATCTTATTAGTGAGTTTAACATTTCCAAAACCTTTTGCACGAGAAATGGATCCATCGCGATCTTAACATTGTGAATTTGTTGACATGGCATAAGGTGAGTTATGAGGTTTTTATTACCGAGTCATATGGGAGGAGGCCCCGAGAATCAACAATCCATGTTTCATTACTAATAGAAGAGTAGAATTTACTGCACTAGCACGAGTAGCCGTGTCGGTAGAGGTACTACCTTCTTTTTGTTGAGTGAGGAAAGCTTTGAAAGCAGCAAACTGAGCATTCAACTTGTTGTCATTCTCCTCTTCATGGACATGCCTGCCCTGACTTTCCCTGGTAGGTTTGAGTGATTTAGGCATGCCATGTAGCTTCCAGCAAGTGTCCTTGGTGTGATTTGTGCGTTTGCAGTGCTCACAGAACAACTTTCCAGTTCTATCAGTAGGCTTCTTGACAGTCTCAGTAACCTCAGCAGGCTTCCTGATGGTCGGCGGGGGTAGCACTCTCAGCAGGGTTGTCAGTAGGGGAGTTCAGCAGCATCACTTTCCTCCTGCTTTCCTCATGTTTGACTTCAGCAAACATGGATTTGAGATTGGGGAGAGGTTTTGTGGCAAGGATTCTTCCTCTAACATCATCAAGGGCGAGGATTCGGTCCGGTAAGAAACTTGAATACTCTCTTTTTCTCAATAATGTCCTTATAAAGGGCGCATCCTTGACATCATTCCGGGGGTGAGTTTCCGGCATATCTAGGTGTTGCCATGCCCTAGACGGTTGGTTGAAGTATTGAGTTACGGACATATCTCCTTGCACTGCAGTTTTGGATCCGAGCTTCAAGTTCATACACTTCGATGTATTGTCTTTCTTGGAGTAAAGATCCCTGGCATTATCCCGATTTCCTTTGCGGTATCATACATCATAAAGTTCTCACTAATCTCTTTTGTCATTGATCTTGTGAGAATGGTCATGACTTGATTATTAGCGGTATCCCATGATTCAAATCCTGGGTCATCTTCGACGGGAGCGAGGTTTAGAGCCGGACGGGTATCCCATCTTACCTTGTCCAGAGATGTACATTTTCATAGATCTTGACCATAGCAAATAGTTGTTGCCATCAAGTCTATGATTAGTATAAGATGAAGATTCAGTGACCCCAGTCTGCTGAGGCAGCTGGGACTCAACCGAAGGTGAGGAAGCTTCAGATAGTGAAGACATTCTTGATTCCAGCAGGGTTGCTGAGAGTTTGCAGCGGATTTCAGGAGTTTAAGTCTCTGATACCATGAAGAGAGTTTGAGAAAGTAATAATACTTGAGTAAACTCCAACTTGTTTATTCATGTTGAAAGAATGAGTATAAATAGGTACAAGAGAGGATCCTTACAAGAGAGGATCCTAGCTAGTAAAGTAAAAGTAACTAGAGCCGGCTACAATAAATGCTAGAGTCGGCTATGTCTATGCTATTACATAATAGGACAAAGGATAGTTACTTTATGACTATTAGGACATATTAATTGTTTATTCAATGCAATTAATATGTCTCATGATACAAAGTAACACGTTATAATGTAACATGTTATGAGTATAATAATAATGTAATATTAACCATAGTATTTCCACAGGTGTATCTCGGCCACTGTCATCCAATGCTTTGAATTTAAATCCGCCCTGCGGACTTACTTCCAGTGGAGTCCGAGTCTGTCTGCTTTGTAGACTTTTTTGCCTTAGCATTATCTATCCCTTGGACTTATAATGTGTGGCTAAGTTGACATCGACTTTGATGCCGTAGCTGTCGAAGGAATGATGAGATGTCCAACTTGGGATTGTCTTGGTCGAGGTCGACTTCTCTGAAGGATCTGATTTACCCTGATTTTGGCCGTTGGCCTTATTGGCCTTATCGAAAAATTGTTACATTTTTCCTCTTTCTTTTGTCTTTGATATAGACTATCTTTCCTTATTGCGGCCTTTGGCCTTATTGGCACATCAGCTTCTCTCATGTCGATGCATATATGTCGATATCTGCTCCCCAAGTATCATGAGACCCTTAGGTTTGGATCATATTTGTATTTTATTGGGCACGTTGTCCGACGTGCGGACTCTCCCTGTCTGCCTTGCAGATCTTTTTACTTTAGCAACCTTTGTCCCTTAGACTCGTTTTGCCTTGACGATGTCGACTGTCTTAGGCTGTAACGATGACGATGTCGACTGTCAACTTCTGAATTCGCCTCTTTGCAATGCTATAACTATTTGGCCCGTCTTCGTGACTAGGCTTCTTTTTTTTGTTATAAATGCTGAAATTTTAACCAGTATTTGATGTCAAACACTTTTGTTGCATGTCGATTCCCATTTCTTTGCTCGCTTTTTCATATGCTCGCTTTTTCATGAGTATTCAATGTCGACTCGTTGTTGCCCCCGAAGTATAATGCAGATTCATCATCTTCGTTATACTTTCAGTAGTTCCGTTTGTCGATCATATGTAACGTGTCTTCCATGCCTTAGCATTTTTTGGACTTTTCTTTGTTGTCGCGTAGTAGAAGAGATGCCCCTGGCCGTCTCCTTTCATTTGTCGAAATAGACGCCCTTTCGGCTGTCGATATAAATTTCCGGCTACGATGTCCTAGTAATCACTGTCTAGAAAGACTGGTAATACGTAATTGTCACTCCGGATCTCGGTGTCGTGGTGTTTCTTTGTCGTTCATGACTCCCGACACATGACTGCTGAGAGATTTGGACATGATCTGAACTCGATGCCTTAGCTTTTTGGTTCCATGGAACTTTTAGCTTTATTGGTCGTCGATCGAAATGATCATGTTGTCCGACCTCGATGCCCTAGTATATACTCTCCCTTAGGAGTCAAATTACGTCGTTGTCGATTCGGACTTCGATCATTGCATTTTCGTCCCATTAGGACCCATCCACGTTGGCCGTCGACTGATGGCGTCCGACTTACGGATCCTCATAGACCGTTGAGTAGATCCTTTGTGGAGTGGATCCTCGAGATACGCAAGATGCTAGCCAAAAAGTTGCAATAACCATGGGGATAGTTCCCGAAATAAGAAGGCTCGTCCCGCCATGCTCGGCTAGGAGAGTTCCAAGATAAGATAGATCGATCCCGGCATGGGGAGAGTTCCCAAAATAAGAAGGCTCATCCCGCCCCGCTCGGCTGGGAGAGTTCCAAGATAAGATAGATCGATCCCGGCATGAGGAGAGTTCCCAAAATAAAAAGGCTCATCCCGCCCCGCTCGGCTGGGAGAGTTCCAAGATAAGATAGATCGATCCCGGCATGGGGAGAGTTCCCAAAATAAGAAGGCTCATCCCGCCCCGCTCGGGCGGGAGAGTTCCAAAATAAGATAGTTCCAAGATGAGATGCCGAGTCGAACTCAGACTTATTAAAGATTCGCTCATCGGTGAGCTCCAAATATGATGCCTAGATTTATTTTACTTTAATTTTTTGCGGTATTTTATCTCCTCTTCTTTTTGTTGTCTAATCTTTCACGTGTTGATGTCTTTTAGCTATTCGCTTGTCGAGCCTCTGGCTCTGTTTGCTTCTTATCGATGTCGTGTTGCCCCCCAAGTGTATTATGAACCTCTGGTTCTTATTGCACTTGAGATCGACTGTGATCAACTTGCTTGCCTTAACCTTTTTGCCTCCTAGGCTTATTTGGTCTTAGGCTGAGCGTTTTAATCCGACTATGTGAACTGTCCCTGGTCTTGGCCTTCTTTGTCACTTAGGCTCGTTCGGCTATCGACTGGGGCAGGTGGCCCGACTATGCGAACCGTCCTTTGTCCAGGCCTTTTTCGCCTCTTAGGCTCATTCGGCTTTCGACTGGGACAGGTGGCCCGACTATGCGAACCGTCCTTTGTCCAGGCCTTTTTCGCCTTTTAGGCTCATTCGGCTTTCGACTGGGACATTTGGCCCGACCATGCGAACCGTCATTTGCTTTAGCCTCGTTCGCCTCTTGGGCTCGTTCGGCTTTTAGCTTGGACCTTTGGCCCGACCCCGCGAACCGTCTCTACATGTCTTTGCATTTGTTGCCCATTAAGCTAACTTTGCTTTTGGCGAGATTGAGGGGTCCGACTGCGGATCCTCATAGACCGTTAAGTAGATCCTTTGTGGTGTGGACCCTCGAGATATGCAAAATTCAAGCAATCGGTGGGTGTCGGGTCGAAGAAACACGTGTCCGGTACAATAATCTCTCGGGTGACTAGGTGTCAAAAGACTCCCGTTCGATCTTTCACCCCCGCTTCGACATCCGACCTACTACGAGAGCAACCGAATGCCGTTTGTGTTTGATGAATATTTGCCTAGGGTGTAGTCCTTTGGACTTAATTCCCTTGCGTCGTTGCTTTATAGGGTGTAGTCCTTTGGATTTAATTCCCTTATGCCCCTCCAAGTGTAGTATGAGTGCATGACTCATGGTACACTTGAATATGAGTCGACCTAGCGTTGTACTGCCTCATGGGCTTGACTTGGCTATTGGGTCGGAGCTCGATTCAAGGGTTGTGCCTCGTCGGGCTTATGAAGCGGTCGAATTAAATAACTCCTTATTCGACTGTCGCACTTCGTGGTGCTTATGAACTGGTCGAATACGGTATCCATCGTGGGATCTTCCAACTGCCTCGCATTGTGGCTTATTGGCTGGTTGAGAGTGATATAAGTGTTAAGGGTGAATTTATACGTTTTATTTTATGATGTTCTCCTCCATAATTCATATGATTTGCATAGGAAATGTGGTTTTAAATGATTTATTAAGCAAGTGAGATTTTAATTAGTTTATTCGCAAAATGGGGTTGTGTACGTGTTTTGATTATGGTTTTATGAGTATTTGGATTGTGTTACGTTTTGCGATGTCTTAATGTGATGTAGATACATGTTGGAGGCTAAATTGATGATCAAATGTTGATATAATTCGAGCTAAATCGAGATAGAGATGAGAGAAGAAGGATAAAGATGGAAGAAGGAAGAGATAATGATCAAGAGATCGAGTTCCAGCATAGATGGACGAGCGTCCACGGTCCGTCCATGGTGGACGGGCGTTTGCTCAACCGAACGAGCGTTCAGAGGTGCGATTTACATTCAGAGCCTTCAAACGCTGCATAGACGAGCGTTCACCTAGCGTCCAAGAAATCTGGACGAGCGTCCAGTGAAGCAGACGGGCGTCCGGATTGCCGACTTACAGAACCGACTCTGATGCCTATATAAAGAAGCTGTTTTCTCCACATTAGATATATCTCATACATATAATTCGAACCCTAATTTCATAGGGGCGGCTCAGGCTGCGTTTTTACTCTATTTTCTCCCAGTTTATGCAATTTAATTCCTAGATTAGATTAGATAGATTCATGTCTTTTATTTCATCAATTCGAGTTGCAACAAGGATGTTAAGAGGCTAAACCCTCTTGAACAAGCGTTGTGAAGCCGTCCATCAACAATTCGAGTTTGATTCGTGATTGATTTGTGAGTTTCTATCTCAAGTTTGTTTCTTTTATCATGCTTTACATTGTTTTATTGCAAGTCGTATCGAAAGATGTTTGCTTTATGATTGTTTTATTGATGAAAATCATATAAACCTTAGATCACCATGCTAAAAGAATAGATATTTGATCTAATTAAAACGAGAGTTATTAGATTGATTGTCTAGATTAGAAATTGAAAGATTTCACGCCTAGGTTAGAAAGACGTAATCTTTAACATCGAAAGATAAAAGATTAGGAAACGAACTTGTCTACGGGAGTAGGAGTTTATGCCTTCGATTAGGTGAATCACGACTTGAGTGGAGATCACGAATTAATCCGAATTAGAATTGAATGTTGATAGGATAGGTGGATCGATTGCTTGTTCGTTCGTTATAAGTTGATTTTTAATCCTTCGAACTTGAATTGCTTAGTTAGTTTATCTTTTAATTGCATATTAGTTTAGTTTAGTTCAAATCGGTTCGCAACCAATCTTTCCTGGCTTTAGACTTGTTCTTCTGTCCAGTTTTGTGTTTTGTTTAAGTTTAGTTTTGTTTCAATCGCTGTTTAGTGTAGTTTCGTGACATAGTTAGTTTAGATAGACAAAAACTAGGATTTACAATCGTCTAGTTCCCCGTAGGATCGACCCGGCATTAACCACTAGTACTACGATCCTTATACTTGAGGTTAACCGGTTTATAAATATTTATTACTTGTTTATTCGAATTGGCCATATATGAACGCCCGCCAATTCTGAAGTACGCGTTTGCTTTGGCAAGCCATGATGGGGACACTTTCGCAGGAGAGACTTAAACCTTTTCCACGCCTCAAAGAATGACTCATTTTCCAGCTGACGGAATGTGAATAGTAATAAGGATGAGATTTGATCTAATAAACAAGTAATAAATATTTATAAACGCCTTAACCTCAAGTATAAGGATCGTAGTGTAGAGGCTATGCTGGGTCGATCTTACGGGGAACTAGACTGTTGTGAACCCTAGCTTTTGTTTTTAACTAATTATTGTCACGAAAACTAACCTAAACAGGGAACTAAAACTGGACAAACATGCTGAAAATAAACTAGACAGAGGATGAAATCCAAAGCTAGGAAAGATTGAAAGCGATAAACTAAACTAAACTCAAGTGCAGAAAAAGTAAACTAATCTAACAATTCAAGTTCAAAGGATTAAAATCAAATTATAACGAACGAACAAGCAATTGATCCACCTATCCTATCAACATTCAGTTCTAATTCGGATTAATTCGTGATCTCCACTCAAGTCGTGATTCACCTAATCGAAGGCATAAACTCCTACTCTCGTAGACAAGTTCGTTTCCTAACCTTTTATCTTTCGATGTTAAAGATTACGTCTTTCTAACCTAGGCGTGAAATCTTTCAATTTCTAATCTAGACAATCAATCTAATAACTCTCGTTTTAATTAGATCAAATATCTATTCTTTTAGCATGGTGATCTAATGTTTATATGATTTTCATCAATAAAACAATCATAAAGCAAACATCTTTCGATACGACTTGCAATAAAACAATGTAAAGCATGATAAAAGAAACAAACTTGAGATAGAAACTCACAAAGCAATCACGAATCAAAGCGAATTGTTGATGGACGGCTTCACAACGCTTGTTCAAGAGGGTTTAGCCTCTTAACATCCTTGTTGCAACTCGAATTGATGAAATAAAAGACATGAATCTATCTAATCTAATCTAGGAATTAAATTGCATAAAGCGGGGGAAGTTTATGTGAAACCGCGGCTTTGAGCCGCCCCTAAGATATTAGGGTTCGAATTATATGTATGAGATGGAAAATCGCTTTGCTTTAAATAGAGAAATAAGGCGGCCGGGAGTATGGCGGTGATGGACGCCCGTACGGGTCACGTCTATAGGCTCTGAAAGTAAATCGCACCTCTGAACGCTCGTTTGCAGGTTCAGACACCCGTCCGGTCAGACGCCATGTTAAACGCTCGTCTAGCTGGACCAACTTCGAATTTCTTGATCTTTATCTCATCTTCTTCTAGCTCATTATATCTTTATCTCTTTGATCATCAGCTATTTCGAACTTCATCAACTTTTGATCACCATTTGAGTCGAGAAAATGCATCTACACGACATCAAAAACATCGCAAAGTGTAACATAATTCCAATAAACATAAAATCACCAAGTCAACACATAATTTAATCACTTTCGCAATTAGACCCTTAAAAGCATCACTTGCTTAATATTTCCATATAAAGGCCAATTCTTATGCAAATAATATAAATATGTGGAAAATCATCGTAAAATATATCGTTATAAAACGTACAAAATCACCCTTAACAACTCCCCCACACTTAAACCTTGCTCGTCCCGAGCAAAACAAAACAAAATTAGGCTCGAGATAGTATAGACATCTCAACAAATATAACGTATATTCAATAACTTAGAAGTTCACCATTGTGTGTGTGCATAGCCATAGAAGACTTCCACTACATCCAAACTTGAGGAACTCAAAGTAAAACTAGCTAATACCCCCTCGTAGAATAGTAATAAATGACACTCATAAGATGTACCCTACAAACGTGACATATCCCGAAAAGAATGATCGAATGAATCTAGGGCCTTTCTGAAATACTCAGAGGATAATCCCTACATCATATCTTTCAGTTTATACTGGGGATAAGATTAACGAAAACTAAGCCTTATTCATTTCATACCATATCTTAAGTTGATTGAATTCATTCACGTTTTAAACACACATTAGAAGAAGCTATTGCCCTCATAGCAGAATAGGACATTTCGAGATAATACCCTACCTTACTCCAATCATAAGGCGGCTCTTCTTCCTAAGCTGTCGTGAGCTTTTAGTCATCATGGTGGTATAGGACATACGTGGTACACCCTATCGCACTCAAATCATCGACTAGCTTTCGACACACCCAATTACAATTTTGTTTACTTAGAGATTTCTGGCTGGCAGTGGAAAAGATTATTTTCTAGTAGCACAGACCACTGAGCATAACCCCTCAAGTAAACAATTTATTACTATTGCAAAGACTTAATCACGTTTCACTTATCACATTCAAACTTACAGATATTCACAGTATGTCATACTTCGGAACTAAATACAAACTACCATAAATCTCAAGATATATACGTAGCACTAAGCACATGACTTATAAGAAAATCAAAAATCACTAATCCAAAACGGGGTATAGCTTTATAAAATAGCTCATCGTCACTATGGCTCGTGAAAAATAGTGTCAGGTGAAACAACTAACTTACCAAACATATGATATATAGCATAGATGACTATCGAAAACGAGAGAACATTAACATGTATTGCCTACTCGGGACAAAACAAAAACAAAAACGTGGAAATTTTTTTAAAATTCAGCTCATTTTTTCATAAAAACATCATGTATTAAGCAAATGGTAGATAAATAACGATCATTCCCCTCCCCCACACTTAAATTACAACATGTCCTCATGTTGTGCAGAATAAAAGAAAAAGAAAACTTAGGCGATTGTATGCCGAAAGGGAACAATTCAGGAACGGACGCGTTCCGATCCAAAAATGCTCGAAGATATCGATGAGGCTTGTGGACCATCCACACGAAAACCGACACCGTACGAAACGCACAAACGCTATCAAGACTATCCCGCACACTTGACAAACACGAAAAGTATCTCGGGGACGGGGGGAATTATATCATATCGTACAAAAGTGATAAAGAAAGAGAAATCGAGATTGAAAAGCATCCACAAGCGAGTTTCTCGGCAAATGCCATTCAAAACATTAATTCAACCCCTTATTAAAACGAGAAAAACTTTAAATACAAAAAACTAGAAAAGATAAAAATCGAGCCTACAAGAAACCGACAGTAGCTCGAAAAGGAAAACTAAGAAATACACAAAAGAAAACAAAAACGAAAGAAAATAGTGGGTTGCCTCCCACCAAGCGCTTTATTTAACGTCGTCAGCCCGACGCATTGAAAGCTCGGCTGGATCGGGCCATTTAACTTTTACGCCGGCCACTACCTCGTGTAAGCTCTCATCGTAGTGTGGCTGCGCGAAACAGACGACGAACACAAGGGGTTAATTCTTTAATAGCTCTCCAAACACGCTTGAACTTCCCCATGGTCGATTTCTTCTTTGCCAGCTTCCTCTTAAGTTGTTGCTCTTTGAAAAACTCTTCCATATCCCAACTACTGCTAGAACTTCTTCGATTTTCCACAACCGTCATCCTCGAGAAAATAAGTTGGGCGAGAACTCGTCAAACTCATCAACTTTAGGGGTGCTACACCCGAGGACATCGAGAAATCGAACGGTCAAAGGCTTTACCTTGGGTTCACCAATGTAATGCTTGCATCTACGACCATTCACTCGGAACGGTGATCGCCATAACCGCGCGGCTCTAGAACGCCTCCGGGAATGATTTGGAGAATCTCGAAAGGACCGGACCAACGTGTCCTCAACTTGCCGGGGAAACAAATGCAACCTGGAATTGTAAAGTAACACTTGCTCTCCGACTTTAAATTCTCGCTTCTTAATTTTCGCGTCGTGGAGAAGTTTCATCTTTTCCTTACTAATCTTGGCACTCTCGTAAGCCTGGAGTCTAAATTCATCAAGCTCATGCAACTGCTCTGCAGCCGGTGTTTGCCACGGGATCGGGAGTCGAAGTTCAAAAACTTGGTAGCCCAATACGCCACGTGCTCTAACTCAGGCGGTAGGTGGCACGATTTACCATAAACCATTTGGTAGGGTGATGTACCCATGGGGGTCTTATAGGCGTGCGATATGCCCACGGTACATCATCCAACTTTAGACTCCGGTCTTTTCTATGGTTGTTCACTTGTTTTCTCCGGGATCTTCTTCAAGCTGCGGTTGCTTCGCTCAACGACCACTAGTCATCGGATGATATGGTGTGCCAGTTTTGTGACGAACACCATACTTCTCGAGGACTTTTTCCAAAGGCCGGTTACAAAAGTGTGTCCCTTCATCACTAATCAGGGCACGTGGACATCCAAACCTCACAAAGATATTCTTCTTTAGAAAATTCATGACCGTTTTATGATCATTGCGAGGAGTGGCTATTGCCTCTACCCATTTCGATACATAGTCTACGCAGACTAAGATGTATTTATTCCCACAGGAAGATGGGAATGGACCCATAAAGTCAATCCCCCATACATCAAAGACTTCGCATTCAAGAATGGGTTTCGGTGGCATGTCGAATCGCCTTGTCGAGTACCGGTTCTTTGGCACCTATCGCAAGCTTTGCGAAAGCTTCCGTGTCCTTAAAGATCGTGGGCCGGTAGAAACCGGATTTGGAAGATCTTCGCAACCGTTTTCCAAGGACCAAAATGACCACTGTGGGTCAACTATGGCATTGCTCGATTATATCGCGTTGCTCGGATTCGGGAACACACCTCCTCGGCAAACCATCTTTGCGGATCTTGAAGAGGTAAGGTTCATCCCAAACGAAATATTTCATATCGAGAGAAGAACTTCTTCTTCTCTTGATAAGACATTTCGGGATCAAGGTATTGGGCATGAAGGTAGTTGACAATGGAGGAGTACCAAGGAACATACGGAGCACAACCATCTATCAACATGATGTTTTCTAGAGGGAAGTAAAGATCTATATCATCGGGATCACCCTTTTCCTCACTTAACATCCTAGAAACATGATCCGCCACTACGTTTTCAACGCCTTACTTTTTATCTTTAATTTGAACGTCAAACTCTTGGAGGGTCGGTATCCAACGCGAAGCGCGGTTTAGCTTCCTTTTTGGTCATGAGATAACGCAAAGCGGCGTGATCGGTCCACACAATCACTTGAGCACCCGGCAAGTAACTACGAAATTTATCCATAGCAAAGACTACGTCTAATAATTCCTTTTCGGTGGTCGTGTAGTTAACTTGAGAAGGATTTAGTGTGTGGTGGCATAATAGATAAGGTGGAACTTTCCGTTAAGCTTTTGCCCTAAGGCGCACCAAGCTTGCATAGTTGGATGCATCACACATAAGCTCAAAGGGTAGGTTCCGGTCGGGCGATATAAGTATTGGAGCGAGAGATCGATCTACTCTTAAGCTCCTCAAACGCGCGCTTGCAATTCTCATCAAAATCAAAAGTAACGTCTTCTTTGAGTAAAGTAGACGGGGGCTTGGCAATCTTTGAAAAGTCTGGATGAACCTCCTATAGAAGCCGACATGCCCGAGAAAACCTCGGACCTCCCGAACATTCTTAGGATAACTCATCTTCTCAATAGCTTCAACCTTGGCCCTATCTACTTCTATACCTTTGGGCGACACTTTGTGGCCAAGGACTATGCCTTCATCTACCATGAAATGGCATTTTTCCCAATTAAGCACTAAGTCCTTTTCCACACATCTAGACAACACACGATCAAGATTATCGAGGCAATCATCAAAGGATTGACCAAAGACCGAGAAATCATCCATAAAAATCTCCATGCACTTTTCAACTAGCCCGTCAAAGATTGCCATCATACACCTTTGAAAGGTGGGCGGGGCATTACGAGAGACCAAATGGCATCCGCTTTGTAAGCGAACGTACCATAAGGGCGGGTGAAAGTGGTCTTTTCTTGGTCAATTGGATCGATGGGTATACGGAAGTATCACGAATATCCATCCGGGAAACGGTAGAATGCGTGCCCCGCCGGACGCTCAAGCATCTGGTCAATGAAAGGAAGGGGAAATGATCTTTCGGTGTGACCTCATTGAGCTTTCGATAATCGATACATACTACGTATCCGATGTAACGAGCCTCAATGCTATCTCTTCTCCCTTCTCATTCTTCTCAATAGTAATTCCACCTTTCTTGGGAACTACTTGAGTTGGGGATACCCACTCAGCATGCCGCAATGGCGTAAATGATACCCATATCTAGAAGCTTTATAATTTCCTTCTTGACTACCTCTTGCATGTGAGGGTTGAGCCTTCTCGATTTGTCTAACTCGTTTTGCACCCTCCTCGGTCTTGATCTTGTGCATACGGATGTCGGGAGATATCCCTCGGATATCTCCCACCCGCCATCCAAAGGCTTTCTCATTTTTGCGCAAGACGTTTAACGGTTTAAGCTCTTTATTCGAGATAGCTTGGCGAGGAGATGATCAAAGGAAGCTTGTCACCTTCTCTCGAAATACATACTTAAGATGTTTAGGCAACGGCTTCGAGAATCAAGTCTACGGGGGTTCCTCTAGACTTGATTTAAGATCTCCACTCCTCAACTCAACATCGTTGAGTTTACTTAGTGGCCCTGCGCCAAAGCTTCTTCTCTTAGCCCATCCTCAAAATCATTTGCTAATTGATCTAGATTGACCACACCATGATTGTTCGGATTATCGATCAATCGCTCATATCTCGCAACCTACACCAAGACTTGCTTATCCATGAAGTCATTGAAGTCATCGGACGTCTCCTCGATGGAACGCCGGTTGGAGAACCGGAGGGTACTTGAATAGATTTAGAGACACTATAGCTCACCTCTTGGTCACCAACTCGGATAGTTACTTTCCCACCATCACAATCGATGAGGGCTCTAGTTTGTAGATAGGAAAGGTCTTCCAAGAATCGAGAGGGACATTTTCATTTTTCTCCATATCTAAGACATACCGGTCAACGGGAAAGGTAAACCTACCAACTTGAACCAATACGTCCTTTAGGATCCACGAGGCTTTCTTTGAAGATCTATCGGCGACTGCAAGTTCATGGTAGTGGGTTCTAGAAGACTTTGTAAACCCAATTTGCTTGCAAATAGATAAGGGCATCAAGCTTATGGATGCACCCGAGGTCACATAAAGAATTTGGAAAGACTAGGCCTCCCATACGCAATGTGAGCACGAATTTTCCGGGGTCACCTCTTTTGATTGGTAAGTACGGATAATTGATCATTGAACAATCCTCACCAATTGCACGATCCATTTACGCTAACTTCTTCTTCGAAGAAACAACATCCTTTATGAATTTGGTGTACTTAAGCATCTCTACCAAGACATCGACAATGGAAGATTAACACGAGTATTTTTCAACAAATTAAGCACCTTTTCGTACTTCTTATCTTTGCTCAATGGGATGTTGCTCTTTTTGGGTGGAAAGGGAAGCTTTTTCAAATCATCCTCGGAAAATACTTTCTTCGAGGAAGCACTGACAGCTCTGTCTTCCATGTCTTTCCATCGAACCGTCTTTCCATCCTTTTTGTTAGTCAGGGGATCAGCCACCTGACCATCATTTAACTCATCAGTCCTCAGGGGATCGGCCACGAGGATTCTCAATTATTTCACTTCTCGGGGGAACGGCCACACGAGGACATCCGATCGATTCTTTATTCCTCAAGGGATCGGCCCACGAGGAATCTCAACTCTTTCTTCTATCGGGGGATCGGCCCACGATTTGCCTTTTGCGGCCAAGGGGACGATGGGTGCTCAACTTCCCCCCTCTGCCTTATCGGTGGCGGGGAGGGGCTAGTGGTTTCCCGGAAGCCGGTGGGACCACTCGGTGAGTGCCACTTCTTAAATTCATCGCACGGCCTCCTCTTTACCGTATTGCATTGTTGGCACGAGGTCGGTGCATTGGTGTTGCTTATATCGGCCGAGCGACTTGACCGCCTCTTGGGTTTTTCTCGGTAAAGCGGGCGGATGCCTGGGGGTCTTGACGCTAGTTTGCTCGGCCAATTGCCCTGTTGTCTCTCAAGACTTTTTATTGTCCTACTTTGCTCCTCCAACTTGGTTTCAAAATTGTTGGAGTGGGAGGGGCCTTGAGAGTTCTGATGATTTTGAGGGAGAGGCTGATTGGACTGATTTGGAAATGTAGAATTAGAATTGGCGGGTACCTAGTTTATGCAAGTATATGCTGAAAATAAACAAGGAAGGATTTGTAAACTGCACATAGGGTAAAGAGGGTCTACTGTCACCAATAATCTCACATAGGTTGGTGCGAAGATGAGATTAGGCGATATAAGATATACCTCTTATATCTTCCTAGCTTCCATGTAGATTTGCTCTATATGTGTAGTTTAGTTTTAGGCGAAAGTGTGCATAGTCATTGTTCCTCATCCTTATTACTTGTGTAGTTTTTACGCTTGTCATTGACTTGGCTTTATTCACTATTTTATTTTAACTCCATCATATCGAGGATTCGTTGTTGTGGTTGACTTTTGCCTCTTTTATCTTTCAATCACATGGACTTATAAGTAAGACATAATGCGAAAGAAAACCACTCCAATAAAATGCATCAAAACCAATTGTCGTATCGACTTATTACAAAGCATAAAAATGTGACAACAAAAATTAATCGAGATAGAGCTTATCTTATTTGGCGTAGTCTATTGGTACCATGCTTAGATGGCAAGCGGACTTACATAAGATTGCCTTCGAACTCCGAATATGATGCCGAGCCGAGCTCGGTCTTATATAATATGATGCCGAGCCAAGCTCGGTCTTATTAAAGATTTGCTCGAGAGAGCTCCAAATATGATGCCGAGCCGAGCTCGGTCTTATATAATATGATGCCGAGCCGAGCTCGGTCTTATTAAAGATTTGCTCGAGAGAGCTCCAAATATGATGCCGAGCCGAGCTTGGTCTTATATAATATGATGCCGAGCCGAGCTTGGTCTTATTAAAGATTTGCTCGAGAGAGCTCCAAATATGATGCCGAGCCGAGCTTGGTCTTATATAATATGATGCCGAGCCGGGCTCGGTCTTATTAAAGATGCGCTCAAGTTGACCTGCAAATATGAGGCCGAGCCGACCTGCGGTTTTATAAAAGATTCGCTCAAGTCGAGCTCCAAATGTGATGCCGAGTCGAGCTCGGTCTCCGCTCGACCCGCTCTGTTCGGTAGGTTGAGTTCAAAAATAAGATAGCTCGACCCGCCAGTTCGGTAGGGTGAATTCCAAAATAATATAGCTCGACCCTCCAGTTCGGTAGGGTGAGTTCCAAAATAATATAGCTCGACCCTCCAGTTCGATAGGGTGAGTTCAAAAATAAGATAGCTCGACCCGCCAGTTCGGTAGGGTGAGTTCCAAAATAAGATAGCTCGACCCGCCAGTTCGGTAGGGTGAGTTCCGAAAGAAGATGGCTCATCCCGCCACGTTCAACTAGGAGAGTTCCAAAATATGATGCTGAGTCGATCTCGGACTTAGGGCAAGACGAGTCCATAGAGCTCGAATGCCGGTGCTCGATATCTCGAGTCTTTGTGGTGCAATGTAATTGTGATAAAAAAACATTACACATATAATAAAGGCTTACAAAGTGTATAAGAATTTCAAATAACGATTTTAAGAACCTGGAGAGCTAAAGAGCTCGGCTCGATCCTTGGAGCTCGAGAACTCGCTTCATGGATAGCTAGATACGGTAGATAATTCGTTGCTTTCTCGGGCACCACAGCAGTGTCTTTCCGGTGGAAATCAGACCTCGAAACGGATTCCGATCGGCACGAAATTTGGAGGGATCGTTCTTCCCTCACTGTTCTTCGATGTGACCGGTGGAATTGTTCTTTCGACGGCTCAATCTCCGGGAATAAGCCGCGAGAATTGGCAGGGTGCATGTCCGAGAATCTGCTTTGCGTTTTTGGTGTGCCACGATCGAGAAATCAAACGAACTCCGATCGGCCTAAAATTTTGAGGGCTTGTTCAGTCCTAATAATTCTCGAATATGACCGGTGGAAATCTTATTCCGACGGTTCAATTGTCGGGAATATTCAGCCGACTTGGAACTGCAGATTAGGGTTTTTACTTGCTTTTTTGTACGTAACTGCAACTTTTAGGCGATGATCTGGAATCGAAACCTACTCCGATCGGCATGAAATTTTTACAGATTGTTCTTCTCTCTATATTATTTAATATTACCGGAGGAATTTTGCATTCCAACGGTTGAATTCTTGGTAACAGCCCGCCGACTGGCTTGTTGATTAGGGTTCTGCTGCGTTTTTGATACAGCAGCAACTTCTTTGCGACGATCGGGCGATTAAACGAACTCTGATCGGCCTAAAATTTAGAGGGCTTCTTTTAACCCCCTTCTTCTTCATTTTGACCAGTGGAATTCTTGTTCCAACGGTTGAAACTCCATAAAATAGCCGCAGATCTCGCTGCGTTTTTGGTGATACAGCAGCATCTTTCTGGCAACGATCGGGTATCTAAACGGACTCCGATCGGTACGAAATTTGGAGGGTTTGTTCGTCCCTCCTTCTTCTTCAATCTGACCGGTGGAATTCTTGTTCCAACGGTTGAAACTCCGGAAATAAGCTCGGATCTGACTGCGTTTCTGGCATGTTTACTCGCCATTAACTTGACCACCATCACTCCTTGATCCATCACCGATAGAAGACCCTCCTTCTAGCGCCAATGACGATCTTTGGGTTTCGTCTATGAATAAATCCGGGTCGTTTAATCTAGGGATGATTGAATCAAGGATGATTTTGGGGGTGATTTTAGGCGAGCACGAGAGTCTCTCTCGGGTTGCCTACGTATCTGTTATGCTCCGGGAATCAAGTCACACGTAGTTCCTGGAATGGGGTATTTATAATGACAACACTTGCCCTAACCCTAAGATTAAGTCGGCTTATATTATTGTCGATTTACCCTTTAATGGGCCTTAACCCTTGCCCAAGTTATCACTTGTTAATGGGCACATACGGTGGTGCGGACTCGTCTACGATGTCGATATTGCCGACTGCGGTAATCGAGCACTGGGACTCATTGTCCTACACTTGCTAGGCGGTGCGGAGCGATCGTCCTACCTTTGCTCGATAGTCGATCGTCATAGCCTGGAGTCTACTAGATGGCCTTAGCCTCGAGCACGGGCATCGACATGAATACCTTGACGTTTATTCGGATTATCGGGGACCAAGCTTGTGAGGCTGCGTGTTTAGAGTGGACTTTGTCCGCATCCCGAGCTTTCCGTCTTGCGGTATGTTGGTCCCTTGAAAAGGCTTTGGTTAAGTTTAGAGGGGGGGGGGGGGTGAATAAACTTAACACTTAAAACTTTGGAGTTAACAAATTCGCAACTTCGGCGGTCGCGATACTTCGAGTCTGCTTTGAGACTTCGTAACTGGCGATAAACGGTAGTCTCTGCGATAGTTGTTTTTGTTGAATTTGTGCAGCGGAATAATATCAAAATTAAGCCTTAAAACTTTTTGTTAAATATGATACTAAGTATTAGATACTCAGTAGTGCAAGTGTGTGATTTCAGTTGCTAGATTCAGTAGGTTGATGTATAAAATAAACTAAATGCAGAAAGTAAATGCTGAAAGTAAATAGTCAGATTTTATAGTGGTTCCAGGTGATGTAATCCTGTCAGTCCACTCTTCTCCTGTGATGTTGGAGGAAATTCACTAGAGATCTTTGATGCGGCTTTTACAAAGATTCCTAAGTTGTTTGTCCTTCACCAATAGCTATGGCTTCACAAGCGAAAGCGGGAACGGGTAGGATTCTTTGCTCTGAGTCTTCCCCTTGGTCCTTGAAGGGTAGGATTGCCTCTTCACCGGCTCCACCACAAACAACGAGTCTTTCACACCCAACGGATGCTTCTTGTCTTCAGCAGGTTCTTTATAAAATAAAGATTGAATCAAATAGATGATTCAATTGCAGCAGCTTGATTAGGATGATGTAATCAGCAGCTTGCAGTCTTCAAGTGTGTATGCTTGATGCAGCTTGAACACAGAATGCACTTGAAGAAATTAACTAGATCAGCAGCCTTAAGCTCAGTAAGTTCAGCAGGGTGTTTTTCAGCTCAGTATTGTCACTTAAAGTTTATCCCAAAATTCATCATCTTTTTTTGAGTTGAAGGTCCTCTATTTATAGGCAAGAATGCATGTGACTGTATTTGAATTTCAAATGTGACCGTTCCTTGTTTTTGTCCCATCTGATTTGCATTCTGTCACTTATTCATAGGCCGACAACTTTGTCGAGAATTACTTTTTGACGGTGCGGTGCAATCCACCCGTTTGACTTGTATCCAATGGATATAAATAGAGGACATCCCGACGTCTTTTTAATCTCAGCCTTTGATTTTCTTGATAAGTCAGAGGTAGTTGGCTGTCCTTATCCATGTAATCTTCAAATAAACTTGAATTAATCGAGGTATCATATCAGCAGGTTCATAAGTCTGTTGAAGTACCATCAGTCTGCTGATCATCATATTTCTGTATGTAAAATATAATGCAGCTGATTACTTTTATCTAACTTTTATTTGTGAAGTTAGATTACATCATTTTAATTATAACCAAGTTCCAAACATCATCCAACTTATGGAACTTAGACCTTACACACAAGGTATATGTAATCGGTTTAGGTCATCACGGACTTGCCTAAATTCGATTCCATATCCTTGACTTTAAATACTAAGTTTGATCCTTAGCCTTCATTTGCGAGTTTGAACCCTCGGCCTTCGGTCTTCGGTCTTCGGACAAGTTCACGACTAGTCTGCGACCTATCTACCCTGCGGACCTAGATCGGTCTGGCGATATCAACCGGCGGAGCCTTTACGGTGCTTGTTTGATCAAACCTATTTATGAATCAAACTCTAATAAACCTATACATTTAATCTAGACATCTTTTTGCCTTTGCACTATAACGACTAGTATGGCACTCATCATCAAAACTAAGAAATAAGTCCAACAATTTCCCCCTTTTTGGTGATGATGCCACTACCCTCACCTAATCGGCAAAGCAAAAAGATATAAAACAAAAACGAACAAATTCGAGTCAATTCTCATTATAATCATTGTTCGGTTATTACAACTAGATACGGCAAAGATAAAGAATAATAAGTATATCTTTGATCTATTGTCTCTTTTCTCTTTCTCTTTAGCCTTCTCGGCTTGTTCTTGATAGGCTCGATTTGTTCTATCATATCCCTCATCCATTCATTTTCAATCGGTGTAAAATCAATGTAGGGATTGACTTGCTTCCACCGAGTTCCATGCTTCGGGGAGGATAAGATTAATTTCATTCACTCTGAATCCAAACTTCATATACAGCTCCTTGAATTCATCCAGTGAGTCCCTTGCTTTTATAATAGGTGGCACCTTATCACCTTTGCTACTTCTCTTGCCTCTGTTGCTTGCCCTCAAGGCTCTGATTCTTGCTTCCCAAAATTTCAAACCCAAGAAAGAGTTAAGACCTTCATGAAACCCCATGTCATGATAAGGTCTCCTCTGTTGTAATACTCTTTCTTGTCTTGTCTAAAAAGATCATCGGTGAGTTGAACTGCGCGGGTGCGGGTTGCACTGAAAGCATTTGTATCATCTGTCCATCTCTTCTGTGCAAAGAGTCTTGCAGCCTCTTTTGCTGCAGCTGATTGCCCTCTTCCCCCTTAGTGACATCATCAACAAAACGGGATATAAGGCCATGAATGCCCTCCTGTGATACTATCACTCTATTCAGTTGCCCTTCCATTGTTCCAGTTCTAGTATCAATAGCAGTGATCCTGGATTGCAATGTTTCCTCCAGTCTGTTGATCCTTTCAGTAAGTTTGGGATCAGGCACAGCAGGTTGTTGTGCAGCAGCAGAGCTCAGCAGGTTTAGGTGTTGCAGCAAGGTTGTCAAGTTTCTGATGGATAGAAATGAATTGGTCTTTTAGAAACTTTTCTTTGGCAGTATTTCCAACCTTGATGCCCCTCACATCTAATATCAGATCATTCACAGCATTTTGAGTAGATGTGAAGTTTGAAGCAACTGTGGCAGTAGATTGTCTGTTTTCATTTACCATCTTCATCGAGTTCTTCAAATCTCTCTTCTGTCTATCCGGTTGTGTCCTTAAGCTTGTTGCATATCAAGCCTTACGGTTCTTAACTCATTTAGTACTTCAGCGGTACTTCCTTGGTCATCCTTCCACCGGTGGCTTCATCGACGAGGCTCTTCCACATTGTCTTGTGGCCTCGATTGCTTACTACCATTGCCTTACTCCTATCCGGTCCGGCGGGGTTAGGTCCTTCATATTCCTCCGGGATAGGATCAATGGCGGGTTCCTCAAAAACGGTACAAATGCGAGGTGGATCAACATCAATATTTTCTTCTTCGGGCACACGAAATTCCTCATCAACGAAGTCAAAGTCCGGCGGTATTTGCTCATCTTCATTAACGGCGGTCTGGCGACTATCTTTCCCTTCGGTGGTCTTGCCTCCGAGAAGGCTCCACTACGGCGGCCTCATCAACGGCGGGGGTTTCCTCCAAACCCAAATCGGGTTCCAACCTTTGTCCGAGTCTTTGTTTGAAACTCGGCGGCACTTTGTACCTCACTGTTCCAACCTTTGTCCAGTCTTTGTTTGTATCCCGGCAACTTTGTACCTCCTCTTCAATTCCTTGTGGATTGAATATAGCCTCATTATCCACTTGGAAATCTTGCATGACCAATCTTGTGTAGGATGATGGCAGTTTTAGTAAGAGTGCCTTCAATGTCAAATCCATCTTGATATTCAATGGACTCTTCAGAACTGGCACTAGGTTCATTAAAATCAGCAACCTTTTCTCCATCCAAATCCTCACTCTGTCCAGCATCAGTTAGTGCAGTAGGCTCTACAACATGGAATGTACTTGGTGCATCAGTCAGCCTACTAGCACTCAGAGTAATACCTTCATTGATCAATGCCTCCAGATCATCCATGGTGAGATCCTGTAGATCCTCATCCATCTCTCCCGTCGTTGTCTCTCGGTAGACACTCCGGCACCGATGGGTTGCCTTTCGGTAGGGTCAATTAACATTGCGGTCCCCTTTGGTCTCTCTGGACCGAGAGGGTGATTGTCATCGAGAATCGATGATGAAGAGCCATCACCATCATCTCTTGGATCCCTGAACTTGATACCCTCCTCCTTCTATCGTTCATCAAACAAATCCATCAGTCTTGATTGCAGCAAGGTGGTATCAACTAGATCCAGCAGGTTCTCTACTCCCAAATTTTCAAAAACCCATTCTTCAAAATCTGTCATAGGTTGAGCAGCTGGCTTTTGCCTCTTGTAGAAACCAAATTTCCATTGGAAGTAGTCAGCAATTTGTTGAAGTTTGGGATCTACAAATTCCTTTGTTTTCTTTCTTTGTTTCACATGCCTTTCAAATGGCATGAAAGATCTACGGGAGCAACTCCAATACCTTGTTGACCTCCAAAGGTTCCAACAAGTTGATTCAAAGTTTCTTCAACGGATGTTTGAAAGTCGGTAGGTTCTTTGTGATTGTAAATTTGTGCCTACTACTTCCATCGTACCACACTTGGTTCCCACGACTTACATGCTCATCGGCGGGGTTAGCGACGGACCCCTGCTCTTCCCCACGAGTTCTTGCCACACTTGCGGGGTCTTCAACCAAGTCTTCGTTACTTCTTCAACTACCACAGCAGGTTCAGGTTCAGTGGATTGCTGTGGTTCTTCAGTAGATACTACAGCAGGCTCAGGGTCAGTAGACTGCTGTGTATCTTCAACAGATTGCTCAACAACAACCTGTCCAGCATCAGTAGATTTGACAACCTCTTCAGGTGAGGAGTCACTAATTACTACAGGCGGAATAATAGTTAAAGGCTCAGCCTCAACAGCCTCTTCTTCCTCTTCTACTGATGCCTCCTCTTGGATTCTTTGAGCTTCCAAGTTTTTAAGTTCTTTTCCCTTACCATGTTTCTTCTTTTTGGTAATCACCTTCATTCTTTTGGAGAGGGGTTCATCATCATCTTTTCCAGTAGATCTTCTCTTTCTACTAGCTTCCTTCTGTTGTTCCCTCAGAATCTCAACAACAGTTCTTGTTGCAGCAACAGCAGGGTCAGTAACCTCCACTTGACCCTCGGCGGACTCGGCGATGCGTGTCTTTGTTTCCTTTCTTGTTTTCTTTGAAGGCTTTGAACCTTCAGTCACTTTCTTTGTACCTCCACCCTTTCTTTTCTCAGCAGCCTTCTTTGGTGCAGCAGGTTTGATAGATATCTTTTTAGTTTGCTGAACCTGCTCACCACCAGCATCACCATCATCATCATCATTATCATCATTATCATCACCAGCAGCCTCTCCAGCAACCTCTTCATCATCATCTAGACCGGGAATAGCATGATTAATTTCCTTCTTGTATCTAGGCGATTAATATTCTCGGGTTCAAGATCGGGAACGCAAATGATTCGGCGGGGTCGAATCATCAAACTAAGGGTAAGGCCTTTGATTTCCTTTTCCACTAGTTTCTCCTCCTTGCTACTTTCTTCATATAATGAATGAAATAACCAGCCCAATCAAACCTCGTACTCCTGAGATGATTATCATCGGCTCTATCTTGGGTCGATAGAGTATCCATACTCCCAACTAGTCCAAGTATGTTCTTTGCAATGAGCTTGCTCGACGGTAATTTGTATTCATTTCCAATATGTTTGCAATTGATGCAGTACGGATTTGGTGGCTGCACTTGTTTTAATCGATCCACAAACGTCAATTTGTCCAATCCCATTGCTTCGGGATTGATTTGAACCATCCACCACTTCTTCAAATCCAAACACTTCCCTCAGTAGACTAGAGGAGATTACAAGCTCCTCAGCATTCACAGTAGTCTTGAATGCTTCAGTTCCTTCTTCCACAACCATATTTTTCCAGAAATCAATAACATTGGTGTATGAGATTGTTTTAATCGATATTGAGTTTGTTCTCCAAGCCTGCAAACCTCCTTATTCTTTTACCTATATTAATAGCCAACTCTGTTTGTTTTGCATCAATGACATATCCTCTCACACTTTGGCTTGATTCGATTTGAACTTCAATCCTTTCCGCCATTAAATAAGAAAAAGATGAAGAAGAATTGCTCTCAAATCTGTGTTCACACAGTGTAGGATTTGCGAGAGATAAAGTAGAAAATGCAAGTAGAGAATCCGTTGTGTGACGATCGATTATATAGACGGTGGGTAGTTGAAGCTGTCATTGCACGTACATTGAGGTAACCACGATTAAGTTGAATAAATTCGACTTGACACGTGGCCCATTACTCCTCCATAACGTTTGTAACCGTTGGATGGTTTAAGCGTGGTAATAATGGATAGAATAAATATCCCGCCAATATGCTTTTTGACTTTAATATCTTTGAGTGAGTAACGTTCCATCCAGCAGGGTGAACATCAGCAGGGTAGGCTCAGCAGTCTGCTGATAAATAGGCTTCAGCAGCCTATTGACAAAAATACTCTGCTGATCCCTGTTTTCTTCTTGTTTTGTTCAATTGATAATACAAGATGAAGTTTAATACCAATGACTGATCTGTCAAGTGAGCTCACCCAACATGACAAAGACCAATCCCCTTGGCAACCTCATTTGCTCAATTGTCCAAACATAAGTACATGGAATTGTTGATACCAATGACTAATGCGCTAAGTGAGCTCACCCGACATAGCAAAGACTAATCCCCTTGGTGAATTCCGGTACAACTGCTTGATTATCGATCAACTTTGATAATTCCAAGTTCGGTCCTTAATTTGGCAAATCTTTCTTTGTCAAGTGGTTTAGTGAAAATATCGGCAAGTTGATCTTCGGTAGGGATGTATAGAACCACCACATCTTTCTTTTCAACATGATCTCTTATAAAATGATGTCTCACATCAATGTGCTTGGTTCTAGAGTGCAAAACAGGATTTTTTGTGATTGCAATTGCACTTGTGTTATCACACATAATTGGAATTTCCTTTTCTTCAATTCCATAATCCCTTAATTGTTGTCTTAGCCATAGTACTTGTGCACAGCAACTTCCAGCAGCAATGTATTCAGCTTCAGCAGTGGAAGTTGAAATAGAATTCTGTTTCTTGCTAAACCAGGAAACCAGTCTATTTCCCATTAACTGACAGGTTCTGAGGTGCTTTTTCTATCAATCTTGCATCCAGCATAATCAGAATCTGAGTAGGATATAACTTTGAAGCTTCCTTCCTTGGAATACCATATCCCTACTCCCAAAGTCTCTTTAAGATACTTGAGAACTCTCTTTACTGCACCTAAATGACTTTCTTTAGGTTTAGATTGAAATCTTGCACAAACACCTACGGCAAAGGATATATCGAGTCTGTGGCGATTAGATACGACGGGATTTGCCTATCATCCTTACGTATAAGGTCGATCAACATCTTTGCCTTCTTTATCTTCATCCAATCGATGTTTGTACTCATAGGAGTTGAATTCTTAGTGCTATTTTCCATACCAAACTTCTTGGACAACTCCTTGGTGTACTTGGTTTGATGAATGAAGATTCCATCCTTCATTTGTTTAACTTGCAATCCCAAAAAGTAATTCATTTCTCCCATCATACTCATTTGGAATTTACTCTTCATTAGATTTGCAAACTTTTCACAAAGTAAATCATTTTCGAGAACCAAAAATTATGTCATCCATATAAATTTGTACCGGCGGAGTCTTTGTCCCTTCAACGATTACGAAAAGTGTCTTGTCAATGGTGCCTTTTGTAAAACCATTGTCCACCAAGAATTGAGATAGAGTCTCATACCATGCTCTTGGTGCTTGTTTCAATCCATAAAGTGCTTTGTTGAGTCTATACACTTTATCTTCTTGATCTTTAACTTCAAATCCGGAGGTTCTTGAACATAAACTTCCTCCTCTAGAATGCCATTCAAAAATGCACTCTTGACATCCATTTGATATACTTTGAAGTTCTTATATGCGGCATGTGCCAAGAATAATCGATAGCTTCCAATCTTGCAACGGGTGCATAAGTTTCATCAAAATCTATTCTTACGCTTGAGAATAGCCTTTTGCAACTAGTCGGCCTTATTCCTCACAATGGTACCAGATTCATCAAGTTTATTTACGTATACCCACTTAGTACCAATGATATTTGCATGACTTGGCCTTTCAACTAGTGTCCAAACTTGATTTCTTTCAAATTCATTTAATTCCTCTTGCATAGCAATTATCGTCTGGATGCGAAATTGCTTCTTCAACAACTTTTGGTTCCATTTGAGATAGAAAACAAGTAAACATAGCTTCCGGTTGTCTTTGGTCCTCACACCTTCTTTGTACATTGCCAATAACTTGTTCGGCGGGGTGATTCCTTAACCATTGTGGATTTTGGTTATTTTGATTTTCAGGAACATCATCTTCAGTAGGGTCTGCTGTAGTTTCTTCTACAGGGGGGTCAGCAGATCCTTGAACTGCTTCAGTTGTTGCCTCGGTAACATTATCGGCGGGGTGTTCGGCGGGGCGATATCGAAACTTTCAAGTCATTGAATCTTTCCAAAACTTCAACACAATCTGCGGATCGGTGACTTGTTGATTCTCGGCGGGTTCACAATCTTCATCTTCCATACCAGTAAACTTAGGTTCATCAAACACAACATGGATTGTTTCTTCATGTTTCAGTGACCTCTTGTTCAGTACCCTGAATGCTCTGCTGACTGAAGAATATCCCAAGAATATGCCTTCATCTGATTTTGGCTGGAATGTTTTCAAATGAACTTTATGATTTAGAATAAAGCATTTGCTTCCAAATGGATGAAAATATGATATGTTAGGTATCCTTCCATTCCAAATCTCATAAGGTGTCTTCGGCGGCTTTTTGTTTCTTGATGTTGTTTTGTGTATAGCATCTTGTATTCTTGCTTGACCCAATATCTTTCGGGTAGCAATGCTTCACAAATCATTGTTCTTCTGCTTCCTTTAAGGTTGTTTCTTCTTTCGGCAACCCCATTTCTTTGAGGTGTACCCGACGACGGACAAGTTGATGTAGTACACCATTACATTCACAATACTCTCTTATAACTTTGTTGAGAAATTCGGTCCACGATCGATCTTATCTTTATATTTGTTAAACTTTTCTCATTTTGTAATCTCTTCAAAAGATTAGGCATGCTTTGAAGTGTTTCACTTTTCTTGTTCATAAATATCACCCAAGTATACCTTGAATAATCATCCACAACCACTAAAGTGTACTTCTTTCTGTTACACTTGTTGGAGTTATTGGTCCAAAAAGATCCATGTGCATCGGCTCAACACTTTATTAGTTGATTGTTTGGTCTTTGATTTGAAACTTGACTTTATCTGTTTACCTTGCGACAAGCATCACATATAGCATCCTTTTTGAATGTGATCTCGGGTAAACCAACCACCGATTTCTTCTTCACCAAGTGATTAATATCATCAAAGTTTAAGTGATTCAACTTCTTGTGCCATAACCAATTTAGTTCGGACTTGGTATGCACTTATCGGGCGAGTTTAAGGCTGAGTAGACCAATCCACAACATACATGTTACTGTTGTCTTCTACCGACAAGTACAACTTGATCACCTCTTTCACTAATGACAATACGGTTGTCTTTGTCAAAAGTGACCTTGTATCCCATGTCACGAAATTGTCCGGTGCTCGGCAAGTTGTAGTCCGAGTCCTTCCACATATGCAACATTCTTGATTGTGAGTCCATTTCGATAAGTGTGCCATATCCTCTTGTATGTCCGGGTGTATTCTTATTGCCAAAATTCACCCTTGGACCATCTTTTGCCACAAAATTTGTTAGACGAGTGCTTATTCTTTGTCATGTGTACGGAACATCCCTTTGTCAAAGTACCGGACACCCTACAAAACAAGGTTAATGCATTTTAGGTACCCAAACTGTTTGGGTCCATAGTGGTCGGTAGCAAGCATGACCCTTGGTATGTTTCCATAAGGTCTTCTCTGAATGTGTCATACTTTGGTTCATACTTTGGTTCATACATGTATTCCACACATCCATAAGTTCTAACGGTAGGTTGTGTAGGAATCACGTATGTTTTACGGCCTTTTGGTACATAATCTTGTTTGAAATGATTGTTGTTGTTAGAAACATGTGCATAACCATAGGTGTCTTGTCTGTTAGGAACAACCCTATGATAAGGAGTTCTTGAGGTCTCTGCTTGAGGCCTTGTATAAGTCCTCTTTGAGATCTTTCTTGATTCCTTTGCTTTGGTTTTACCCAAGCGGTATGGTTATACTACTTGTTTTTAACGATAAATGCGGGAATATTCCAATCATCATCGGTAGGGAACAATCTACCTTTCCCCACGAGATAAGTATCCCTTGAATGATCAACATTTTTGGGTTTAGGATTCTTATCCTTGGAATATTTTGTTTCTTACCCTTACGTGGTCCGGCGGACTTAGTAGCGAGTCTGCTATCGGCGAGTTTAGAAGGCACGACGGTCCTATTTTTAGATTTATTCTTTTTACTAGGGAATTTGTTGACTTCTTTGACCTACGATTTTGCTTCCTTGAAGCATTCTCATTGGGTTTTCTTGCTTCGGCAACCTTGCGGGAGTTGGATCTAGTGCGGTACAAACTTAGGACCAATTACGGTACTAGGTTCGGTAACTTTTCTTGGATCCATTCTTGTTAGATTCTTTGAGTTCCAAATCCAAGCCCTGTTCTATCCCCATAAGGCTTTCACGATTTGTATGCGGTATTGGAACAAGATGGTTCGGCGGATTCGAGAGGCTCTTTGGATGATCGACGGACTTATCTTTGATTACGTCCAACATCTTTTTCCTTACCTTTGAGAACCCTTAATTCGGCTTTCAATCTTCCAACTTCCAATTCAAGAGTTTCTTTTTCGGCCTTCACAACCTCGTAGCAGATTGTATTATCCTCGGTTGATTAAGGATGGCATCCAAAGTCTCATTGTTGTCGAATTTCTAGGATTTGAACCACGGGTTGATTCACAATCACTTCCGGCGGGAGTGTTGATGGATACAGTGTTGTATACCTCCTCAGTTTCATCCATGTTGGCCATTAAAGCATAATCCTCCATATCAGCAACCGGTCTTTGTGTCATCGATTCATTTCCTTTTCGATTCCACTTCGTACACGATTCATCTTCTGCAACCATAGCCTTCTTGCCATGTCTTCTCTGTTGACTTTTGGTCTTCAGTAGGTCTGGACAATCAGGTCTAAAATGTCCAGGCTTCTTGCAGTTGAAACAAAGATAATCAGGTTCCTTGCCTTGTTTTAGTTCAGGACAGTCAGGTTTGAAGTGTCCTGGTTTCTTGCAATGAAAGCACAGATAGTCATTATCTTTCCTTGGTTCTTCTTTCCTTCTTTCAGTAGGCCTCTTTGTAAAATTTCTTGCAGGGGCCTTTCCAGTCTTCATCATCCTGATTTTCTTGCTCAGTAGGGCAATTTGTTCTTGCATTTCATCCGGCATATCATCTGTCCTCACGATGTTTCTTCATGATGTGAAGCGACCAATGCAGTGGTCTTTGGCTCTTCCTTTTCAGTTTCAGGCACAAGCTTTTTGCTAAATTCATAAGCCTTTAGATGCGAAAACAATTTGAAGGTGTCTTCTTCATGCAACTTTCTCATTTCTTCAATTGCGGTCACCTTCATTTTCCAAACATCTTTTGCGGGTAGAGCTTCCAAGATTTTGGTGTTTATTTCCTCTTTTGAATAACTTACACTCGGCGGGGTAAGTTCATCCGAGATTGCATTGAATCTTGATTCCATTTGCTCAATGGTTTCATTAGGCGGCATCTTGAACTTTTGAAATCTCTTTACGGCCACAACTTGATTTTATTTTTCTTTATTGCATCGGTGCCTTCACGGATTAAGTGAATCTTATCCCAAAGTTCCTTTGCGGTCTTGCAATCTTTAACCTTCATATACATATTGCTATCCAAGGTTACGTAAATGATATCAATAGCAATGTTGTTGAGGTTTGCTCTTTTTAAATCTTACGCATTCCATTCTCTTTTTGGTTTAGGAATGTACTCGG
Source organism: Gentiana straminea (assembly GCA_036785695.1). Lineage (NCBI taxonomy): Eukaryota > Viridiplantae > Streptophyta > Magnoliopsida > Gentianales > Gentianaceae > Gentiana > Gentiana straminea. Next base: position 1,832,860 of record JAVUPR010000019.1, read on the forward strand.
TTCTCATCACCCCTTTATTCTTGCCTTTGTAATCTCCGGTGGTCCATCGGTTAGTACATCCATCATCTCATCATGAGTAGCGACAAGCAAGATACTGCATTCGACGTTTATACTCATCAAATCTATCAAGAGAACACATCAACATAGTTCTAGCATACTGTGTGTTGTCCATGATGCAAATCTTGAAAATCAGTAACTTGAAAGAAAGTTTTAAAGAATTTTCACAAGCACAACAAGTAGGATTCCTTGAACGAAGCCTTTGCTACGATACCAATTGTTGGTCCCTTGAAAAGGCTTTGGTTAAGTTTAGAGGGGGGGGGGGGGGTGAATAAACTTAACACTTAAAACTTTGGAGTTAACAAATTCTGCAACTTCGGCGGTCGCGATACTTCGGGAGTCTCGCGAGACTTCGATAGCCTGCGATAAACGATAGTCTGCGATAGTTGTTTTTCTTGAATTTGTGCGGCGGAATAATATCAAAATTAAGCCTTAAAACTTGTTGTTAAATATGATACTAAGTATTAGATACTCAGTAGTGCAAGTGTGTGATTTCAGTTGCTAGATTCAGTATGGTGATGTATAAAATAAACTAAGTGCGAAAGTAAATGCGAAAGTAAATAGTCGAGATTTTATAGTGGTTCCGGGTGATGTAATCTGTCGGTCCACTCTTCTCTGTGATGTTGGAGGAAATTCACTAGAGATCTTTGATGCGGCTTTTACAAAGATTCCTAAGTTGTTTGTCCTTCACCAATAGCTATGGCTTCACAAGCGAAAGCGGGAACGGGTAGGATTCTTGCTCTGAGTCTTCCACTTGGTCCTTGAAGGGTAGGATTGCCTCTTCACCGGCTCCACCACAAACAACGAGTCTTTCACACACAACGGATGCTTCTTGTCTTCGACGGGTTCTTTATAAAATAAAGATTGAATCAAATAAATGATTCAATTGCAGCAGCTTGATTAGGATGATGTAATCAGCAGCTTGCAGTCTTCAAGTGTGTATGCTTGATGCAGCTTGAACACAGAATGCACTTGAAGAAATTAACTAGATCAGCAGCCTTAAGCTCAGTAAGTTCAGCAGGGTGTTTTTCAGCTCAGTATTATCACTTAAAGTTTATCCCAAAATTCATCATCTTTTTCTGAGTTGAAGGTCCTCTATTTATAGGCAAGAATGCATGTGACTGTATTTGAATTTCAAATGTGACCGTTCCTTGTTTTTGTCCCATCTGATTTGCATTCTGTCACTTATTCATGGGGCCGACCTTTGTCGAAATTACTTTTTGACGGTGCGATCTGTCCACCCGTTTGACTTGTATCCAATGGATATAAATAGAGATCATCCCGACGTCTTTTTAATCTCGGCCTTTGATTTTCTTGATAAGTCGAGAGGTAGTTGGCTGTCCTTATCCATGTAATCTTCCAATAAACTTGAATTAATCGAGGTATCATATCGGCGGGTTCATAAGTCTGTTTGAAGTACCAATCGTCTCTTGATCATCATATTTACGTATGTAAAATATAATGCGGTGATTACTTTTATCTAACTTTTATTTGTGAAGTTAGATTACATCATTTTAATTATAACCAAGTTCCAAACATCATCCAACTTATGGAACTTAGACCTTCTACACAAGGTATATGTAATCGGTTTAGGTCATCACGGACTTGCCTAAATTCGATTCCATATCCTTGACTTTAAATACTAAGTTTGATCCCTTAGCCTTCATTAGCGAGTTTGAACCCTCGGCCTTCGGTCTTCGGTCTTCGGCGGGTTCGACTAGTCTGCGACCTATCTACCCTGCGGACCTAGACCGGTCTGCGATATAAACCGGCGAGACCTTTACGGTGCTTGTTTGATCAAACCTATTTATGAATCAAACTCTAATAAACCTATACATTTGATCTAGACATCTTTTTGCCTTTGCACTATAACGACTAGTATGGCACTCATCATCAAAACTAAGAAATAAGTCCAACATACTCTTGTCCGGGGAGGACTATCTCGTGATGCCACGTGGAGGTGCGATATTCGGTATCGTCACCTAGCATCATAAAACCTTAATTAAACATTAGGAAGAGCCTCTTACTTGTGATCAAAATAAAAGCAAAGAAAAACTTGAAGCAAATAGCAAAACTCTTCTGATTCCTCGAGCCAAAACCTAGATGATCATCAATTAACTCTAAATTAATCATGATCACGAGGTTTTTACACCAACTATACTATGAATTAAACAATTTTAGAACAACAGAAAGGCTCAGAACTTAAAGATCTCAAACTAGGGCAAAACTATTACCTTTCAAAACTTGGAAAACTTGGTATCAAAACGGTGCTCTTCTCGCAAGGATCACGAATCTCTACTCGAAAGCGAAAACCGATGAGAACATGATGAACTATGACAAGAATTTCCCTTTGAACCTTTCTTGTTTCTCTTTTTCCATTCTCGAGAGTTCAGAGTTCGTGCAATTGTGAAGAATGAATCTTCCTAACAACTTCCCATCAAATAAGAAAGTTACTTAGTCAAAATTAACTCCCAAGGAGTTATTGCCTTTTAATTCCTTTATTTCCTTTTAACTTAAAACCCAAAAATCCTTTAGTTAAAAGAATAAAGTATACCGATTTTATAAAAGACTATTTTGCCCTTTTTCGAAGATACGGGATGTTACATTCTCCCCCCTTAAAGAAGTTTCATCCTCGAAACTTGTCAGAACCTATTCCTCATTCATCGTAGATATCAACTTTGTCTAATTTCTATATACACATTCATTAACATAAATATTCAAGTGATTTGGACCTTAGGTATCTCTAACGTCAAAGCTTCAACAAGTTCAGCACTATTGATCCAAAGAGTCAAACCTAAGCACCATTCCAACTTACTTTCTCATGTCATCCACCTTATAACCAACCCTACAATCCTGTCATCTCCGCTTATGGCACATTCTTGACTTAGCTCCACCAAAACTTCGAGTCATAAGGTCACTATTATCATTCACACCAAGGTTGCCTAACACTTCGTCCCAAAATCGACATATGCAAATCCACTACTTTCAAGTCAGATACACCTAAGTTCTTTTCCATATTATTCACAATCACAATGTTTCCACACTTAGGTGAAGGTCGCTTTAACCTACGTATTCATCCTTACCTTCGAGGAACTAGCTATTTAACTTAAGAAACCTCATCATCATCTTATTATCAATTCAACACTAATCCGTCTTTAGCACACCCAAACCATAACCATACTTCAAACTTAACTAGTCTTCAAATGGGAAACCATAAAGACAGCTTCTACCAAGCTTATAAGGTTTTCCTACAGATAAGAAACAACTTTCAGTGGTGAGTTAGTCAACAACCATAAAATTTTGAAAACAAGGAACACCTTCTCAAAATGTTTCATGATAAAATCCAAGTAAATTGAAGGAGTGTTTCGTGAAGAAATCACAAATGACGGTTGAGGAAGGAAGACAAAAGAGTTTCAAGTAATGCATGTTTCTGTGTTGTTCACAAACTAAATATATGCTTTTAATTCAAAGATTGTTATGACATTGCTTAAAGATTTGCATAAAAGGTGCAAACGTTCAAAAAGAAATGAGGGCATCCCTTTATTTGACGTGGGGATTCAGAAGCTATTTCTTCCAATACAAAGAAGAAAGATTTAAAACTAAGAAAGGTAATTTGACCTTTGTAATTAAACTTATCATAAAATATACTCTAAAAGCAAATTCAAAATATGAAGTCCTTTCACAATGTATCGGTTAAACTTGATACAAACCGAGAATTATGAAAACCCTAATTCTTAAGTTTAAGAATGTGAGGATGCTTCTTGAAACCAAACTTTTAAAATGATGAAAATGTTTGAAACAAAAAAAAAATAATGCATCAAAACAGTACGCCTCTAGGAAACCGAATTCCACAATAGGCAAACTTTTACTGAGCTTCAAAGAGTTTCAAATGGAAGATTTAACTAGAATATGAGTTACAAATAGTATGGATGGGGAAACATTTGAAATCAGGGGCAACCTAGTATGAAACCAAATGATTATAAAAGAGAACCTCGTTAAAGGAAATGTGGGTTTGGAAAGTCACCATGTAATTGTTTCTCGTCGCAGAAGGGTATTAAATCTACAACACTTAGTCTTTAACTATTAAACTCCTTATCTTGGATAACAACTAGGTTAATGCTCTAATGATTCAAATCCATCCCAACACCTATAACGCTCCACACCTAAACTTCCAAATTAAAAGAATAATGTCTATCCTTTCTTGAGCAAGAACTTAAATGGTTTTAAATGTTTAAGTACATACATCAACCATGAAATGATTGACATGCACGAAACAAACCGAACATATTTTGACCATGTTGAAAAGAGAAAAGTTGTAGGCATTTAAGTTTCACATATGATGCTCAAAAAATCAAAATTTTGGAAAGGCCTAGGTTGGTCAAAATAATTGTTTTCGTCAATCGCTATAAGCTGTCAAAAAATTTCAGAAATTCACAAACTGACTTGTGTTGCAGATTGTACTCAAACCAAAAAGAATTTACATTTTGGTTCCAAAACTAAAATTGTAGATCAGAGTGTTTTCTACTACATATCAAAAATCCAAGTCATTTGGAAATGTTTAACTTGTTCAAAACAGATTGATAAGTGGAAGTGTCGCTGCAGAATTTTCCGGCCAAAGTGTTCATCCTTATCAGGAAATTTATGAACAATGCACATAAAAAAAATGATGTGATTAAAACCATGTGTAGCAACAAGAAAACATTACATCCTCAACGAGAAATAACAGAAGAGAAAGATCCAAAAGCCTCAAAAGAAGAGAGAGATTCTACTTAGAAGGAACAAACTTGAGGGGATTACAAAAAAGATGTGCTTAGAACTCAACCTTAACCTTACGAGGATTTCCACCAAGACCAAGAGAATCAGAAAGGTTCTAAAAGGTCTAAGATAATCTTATCTTAGAGGAAATGAAGCCTAGAACAACAAAGACGCTTTGCTCTGATACCAATTGTAACGCCTCGCTCCCGGATACCGAGCCATTATCCGGAATAGAACGTTTGGCGCGTATAACATTAAATAAATCTAACGTTATACGCCACCTACTACATCGTCGTATCAAACTAAAGCAACGAGAAGACCCAAAGGCTCGGGTAAAAACATAAATGCTACTAGAATAGAATACAAACCGACTATAATGAGCTGTTTAACTTACAACAACGAAAGGTCCAAATGATACAATGTACGATGTCTAAAAGAAGGTACAACTCTTATACGAAAAACTTGAAAAAAAAGTACAACATGGTCTATCAATAAAATACATCATAGTCTAGAACATCATATATAATAAAAGAAATGTAAGCATCAAGCATGTCATCAACTCAAATGTCATCCTCAAAGTCGTCATCCAACATTTGATCAATTTGTTCGCCTTCTCACCCAAAAAGCAAACAAACAAACATGCAATTGAGGTAAGTATAAAGTACTTAGTAAGAGGAAGAAGGTAATGTATAATTAAAGCTTACAGCGAAAGGTTTAATAATTATTATTAAGTTATCTTCATGAGACCGACTCAATTCAGGGGTTCACTTCATGCTCATCAACATGTCGTGACTATTGGTTTCTAGCTTAGCTTATCTCTGTTACAACCGTATTCAGGGGCACTCCGCATGGTGTTCATCCACCACAAGATAGTTGGGTGCAACCTATTGGAGGATCACCCCAATAGCCACGGAAGTCTATTTTGGTAGACTCCGATAGTGTACACGTTCGGTGAAGTTCCTTCACTGCCATACAACCGTTTATAGGCCAGCGGAGTTGTTCACCTTTAGAATGCCCACATATCGCGATATGACCTTGTGTCATACCAAGAATGATATGATGTTTAATATTTTAACTACAGAAGTATGTTTTTTATTAATTATTAACTAGCCACGTAAGTGATTTCAAGTAAGCTCCCTCAAATCTCTCTTTCTGAGACCACTTTATACACGGACAAGGCCTAGTACATTGATGAGAGTCAACTTTACTATGCTTCGGTGCATGTTTTAACCCCCATTTATGACACTTTTGGCTTTTATTGGGTAGTTTTAGACCATTTATAGGGAAAATGCATTGCACACACACTTTGAGGCAAACCATCAAATACATGGAAAACCTCACTATTTTACGTTATTTTGACCATTTTCAAGCCCTAGTTATCTTGCGGAGTTATGCTTGGTATGCATTTGAATGTTGTGATGCAGGATCTTGGTGAGTTATGAGCCCGGAAGACAAGGCACGAGACTTAGAGTGGCATAACCGAAGCCCGGGGATGGAAACGGATCAAAAATAGTTGGAGCTTTCGCCTTACATTCACTTTATCTGCAATTTTATCCAAGATAAATGCTTTTTATGGACTTATGTTCTTCACGAAATTTGTAGACAATTGAATGAGCTTTCCAACTCATTTTGAATCACTCAAATCGGAGCTCTACACGCAAAGATATTGCCAAATTAGTGAAGGCCATCAATGCTGACAGGGCAATGCGCACACATTCACTCGAATGCCTACGCATTCCTGGAGCAGAATGTGCGAATTTGGGGCATTTTGAGCAATGCCTACGCATTCGAGTGAATGCGTACGCATTCGGACGTTTTTTGGGCACTATATATACATTTTTACACAGATTTTCAGCGATGGCTTATCCTCTTAGAACCCTAACTTGTAGATTAGATCGACCCCTCCCCTTTCACCCCTCTAAACTCTTTCTTACTCTCATTTTCATTAGATTAGACTTAAAAGCTTAAATTTCTTCTCTACTCTTGGATTGTATCATTTTGGTTCTTCTTCTTCCCCAAAGTGACATTGGGTGGTGTAGGAGCTTGATGTGATCCGACTTTTACTACGATTTGGTAATTAATTCTAGTTCTCTTTCTCTTTTATGGCTTTAATCCTTTCTTTGATTGCTATTGCTTGTTTCATTATGAGTAGCTAAACATATCATAGCTAAATCATGTGAAAGTTGAAGAAATCGCCCTCTAGTTGATGAAATTGGGAATGGGTAGTGCTTAATTGTTGTTATATTGACGAATTCATGTCTTAAAACTTGTTATCAATGCTTGAATTATTTGTACACCTAGTTCATGAACACACACACCACTTCTATAAATGTAGGTTGCGAAGGGGTGTGGGAAAAGGGTTTTAAGATCACTTCTTAAAGGCGGACTGTTGATTGATTAGGGAGTGAGGTTCAATCGGTTGTGGAATCGAGCAAATCTAGCGCATTAATCTTGTTTTGTTCAGATTAAATCCTTAAAGGCGGATTTGTTGGCTGGGCAAAGGGTACTAGGTTGTTGCATGTCGTCTAGTACTATCTTAGGAGTTTGCACCCATGAACGAGTCGATATAAACCTTAGGATGGTTGGTTGGTAGTTTCCATTCCCAAAATCGTCGATTAGAGGGGCGAAAGATTCAATTGGATCGTGATTTGGCTATGTCTCTTTCTCTCTTTATCTCTAATTTAAATATCGTTTTAGCATAATCAGAGTTTGAACACATTTGATTGAGCTAAACTAAGTATGAGAATGGCTTTGGTATTCGATTGATTCCTCGTGGGATACGACCTTGCTCACCCCTGTAGTACTTCCGACCCGGTACTCTGTCGGTTAAGGTTGGGATACGACCTTGCTCACCCCTGTAGAAAACTTGGTGGCCAAAATAGTAATGACCAACCTTAATCGGCAGTGTACCGATTCGGATGCACTATAGTAGCTAGCAAGATTGTATCCCACGAGGAATTTATCGAGTATCAAAGTCGTTCTCATACTTAGTTTAGGCTAATCAAGTTTGTTCAAGTTTTGATTATGCTAAAACGATATTTAAACTAGAGATAAAGAGATAGAGGCATAGCCAAATCACGATCCAATTGAATACTCCCACCCCTCAATCGACTATTTGGGAATGGAAACTACCAACCAACCATCTAATGCTTATATCGACTCGTTCATGGGTGCAAACTCCTAAGATAGTACTAGACGACATGCAACAACCTAGTACCCTTTGCTTGGTTCAACGATCCGCCTTTAAGGATTTAATTGACCGAAACAAGATTAACACGCTAGAGTTGCTCGATTCCACAACCGATTGAACCTCACTCCCTAATCAATCTAAATGACTCAGTTGATTATAAGAAGTGATCTTAAAACCCCTTTTCCCACACCCCTTCGCAACATACATTTATAGAAGTGGTGTGTGTGTTCATTAACTAGGTGTACAGTCTAATTCAAGCATTGATAACAATTTTTAAGACATGAATTCGTCAATATAACGACAATTAAGCACTACCCATTCCCAATTTCATCAACTAGATGGTGATTTCTTCAACTTTCACATGATTTAGCTATGATATGTTTAGCTACTCATAATGAAACAAGCAATAGCAATCAAAAAAAGGATTAAAGCCATAAAAGAGAAATAGAACTAGAATTAATTACCAAATCGTAGTAAAAGTCGGATCACATCAAGATCCTACACCACCCAATGTCACTTTGGGGAAGAAGAAGAACCAAAATGATACAATCCAAGAGTAGAGAAGAATTTAAGCTTTTAAGTCTAATCTAATGAAAATGAGAGTAAGAAAGAGTTTAGAGGGGTGAAAGGGGAGGGGTCGATCTAATCTACAAGTTAGGGTTCTAAGGAGGATAAGCCATCGCTGAAAATCTGTGTAAAAATGTATATATAGGTGCCCAAAAACGTCCGAATGCGTACGCATTCACTCGAATGCGTACGCATTGCTCAAAATGCCCCAAATCCGCACATTCTGCTCCAGGAATGCGTAGGCATTCGAGTGAATGCGTGCGCATTGCCCTGTCAGCATTGATGGCCTTCAGTAATTTGGCGATATCTTTGCGTGTAGAGCTCCGATTTGAGTGATTCAAAATGATTTGGAAAGCTCATTCAATGGTCTACAAATTTTGTGAAGAACACAAGTCCAGAAAAAGCATGTATTTTGGAGAAAATGTCAGATAAAGTGAATGTAAGGCGAAAGCTCCAACTATTTTTGATCCGTTTCCATCCCCGGGCTTCGGTTATGCCGCTCTAAGTCTCATGCCTTGTCTTCCGGGCTCATAACTCACCAAGATCCTGCATCAAAACATTCAAACGCATACCAAGCATAACTCCGCAAGATAACTGGGGCTCGAAAATGGTCAAAATACCGTAAAATAGTGAGGTTTTCCATCTATTTGATGGTTTGCCTCAAAGTGAGTATGCAATGCATTTTGCCCTATAAATGGTCTAAAACTACCCAATAAAAGCCAAAAGTGTCATAAATGGGGGTTAAAACATGCACCGAAGCATTGTAAAGTTGATTCTCATCAACCACCCCCCACTTAGCGTTTGCTCGCCCTCGAGCAAAATGAGCGTTTTAAAAGAATCCAAAGAGTCAACGTTACACGCGTAGGTCAAGCCAATCACATATCAAAGATAACCGACAAGTAAAAGAGTAAATGAATGCAACTTTACCATACCTTATCAACCAAATGGGATGTGTGTGTGTGAATAGCTTCTCCTACATTTACCACGGTTTTACCGGTTTGGATTATGGACGCTCGGTTAATACGACTACACCATAGGCTCATAATTCATAAGCATCTCCACTAATCGAGGCCAACCGAGGCTAAGCAAGGTCGAGTAGGACTTGAAAGGTTGTAACGTTAGGCTAGGGACGGGGCTAACCGAAGGGAATTTCTGGGGAATAAACAACAAAGAGATAAAAACGAGCAAGCTCAATCACGGGGTGTAACAATACAAAACGCAGCTAGCTCTACCCTTCTCTAGCTAGCTCAACATGAGCCTAGAAACATGATTCATTATATAAAATACCATATCGCACTATGTCTCAAGTGTAACGAGGCTAAGATGTGAAAGAATCATGTTTCTCTACTAATGACTCGTCCCAAACACCAACATCACATAGCAAATCAAAAGCACGAGTCTTAAAACGCTTGGCTTTTTCTTTGACTCAACCTTTATTACACTTTTATTGACTTTATTGCAAGCTTTCTTTGATTGATTTCATTTTCTTTTGAATTTTCTTTTCTTTCCTTTTTTTTTTTTGAACTTAGAAATTTGCATTATACATATTAAAAAGGTTTGAGCCAAAAGTCATCATGTGCATACTATACCAAAACATGAGCCCGTACCCTCCCAATCGTCAAACAACTCGTAAAAACACCAACTCCTCCATAAATACGTACTCCTCTACCACCCCACACTTGCTTTAGCAAGTGTTCTCGAAATGAAAAGATTAAAGTTGACTCATTGGGTGTTCAAGGAAATGTAGACCACAAATAAGGCTCGGGGTTAGGAAATTACGGGTTAAATACGAATGGCTAAGTGTCAGATGGGGGTCTAACCATCCTACCAAGGCTTAGAGGGGTTACTGTGGAATATGTCACGGGATGGCTATTTGGCTCTGGTCGGGTCAAAGAAACGCCATAACTGTCATCCCAAATTCTACCAACGTCGGCCTTTCTATTTCATCTCGAAGTTAATGATATGAGTTCTAGGTAGCCGAATTGTGCCTAAGCCTACCATAATCGGTCACTAGTTACCATGGTTCATGAAATCGAAGCTATACGTGCGTGAAAATCCCGTCTCCAAGATAAGGTAGTAAGCCAAGTAACATGCATTTAAACATCCACTAAACCATTTATCCTATCAACGTGAAGGCTCAACATACAAATGCAACATCAATACCATGGAAAATTTTAAAAAAATGCTCCAATTTTACTAAAGAAGTGACCAAACGATAAGCATACAACACAATGGCTAAAATATCAATGAAGCACATATCATAGCTAAGCCTACCACCCGCCACTTTAATTGCAACATTGTCCTCAGTGTGTGAATGATAAAAGGAAAGAAGGCTTAGCTTCACCCTGTAGAGAGGCGCAAACCATGTACATGACTCATCCACGAAAGCTCCACTCGAATACCTAAAGCCATGGGATAAAAACACCAAGAAAACGCATGCACGGGGAACGACCACCGTGCCAAAAGCAAGCAACGAGATATCGAGATATAATAAAAGAGCGCAAAGTCACATACACGATCATATGAAACCAAAAAGGGGAACCGAATCAGGGCGCATGCGATGCAAAAACAACCAAACAAGTAAAACAACATCCATGCAAAAAGATACGAGCCAACAACGGATCGAAGAAGAACCACTCAAAAACGGTACCCATACCCCCAAAGTATCACCCTAGACCACTCCTAGCACCAAAACTAAAGCAAAAACAGATAAATGGTGGGTTGCCTCCCACAAGCGCCTTTGTTTTACGTCATTGGCTTGACTTATTAAGAAACTAAAGGAAAAGCAACAAAGCACGAGTGGAATGAAAGAAAAAAAATTGCACATCTTTTGCTCAATAGCATCAAGAACATGGCAATTAAAAAAAAAGAACTTTCATCCACTTTTATTTTTTTAACAAAAATAAAAACATCTATCTAAAACATTCTAAGTTTAAAGTCCTTAGTCCGACTTTCTACCCCCAACAATACTAAGGATAATTATACCAAAGGAGAGCAAACCATTGCGTCTCCCTACACACATCATAAGAATTGAGCACACCTTTAAAAAGAGCAAGAAAAACAAGGGGCTCAATCCCCACCACCAAGATTGGTTCAAGAAATTCATCGTGTAACACAACGAATTCAATTTCCCCGAATGAGAGCATATGCCAAGTAACAAAGATCCAAACACCAAGCAATAATATTTTGTCTCAACCACAACATCAACATATTCAATGTGATCCACCACCACAATTCTTTCAATAAGGTTCAAAGGAGAAGGAATAAATGATTCACTAGTAGCATTATTTGTACCTTCTTTATGACATTCGTGAGGGTGATTACCTCAAGATTCGACGGTGGAGCAAATAAAATTTCATCATTTTTAGCCCTCATCTCAACCTTCCTCTTCTCAATCAATTGCTCTACCTGGTTCTCCAAGTTATTTAATTCCGATTGAAGAGTAGTAGCATTCGTTTTAATATCCATCAACTCCCGACCTTGCTCTTGCAAAGCTCGGCCTTGCTCTTTTAACACACGGCCTTGCTCTTGCAAAGTCTTGTTGATTTGCTCCAAGAGTATGTCGGTTGAGCTCTTTTGTGGAGGAAGAGATATTTGTGAAGAAATTTGTGCATATTGCAAATAGGCATTGGTGTGTTGAAAATGAGAACTTGGAGGACTATCCCACTCATTGTTGTATGGTGATGTGTATGGGTTGACCGATAATATAGTTGGAATCCAAAACCCATAGCACCGAAATTAAAGCCACCAAAAGTATAAGGAGGAGAGCCCTCATGGCCATACGGATCCATACACTGCAATTCAAGGTAACAACAAGAACACAATCACGGTACCGAGTCACCACCACCGCCGCAGTAGGTGGTGTGACTTTTCAACAAATACCCAACATCAAGAAAAAAAACCAAGAAAAGAAAAGAAAGAAAGAAAAAACCTAAGCCTAAGTGTTGGTCCCTTGGAAAGGCTTACACAAGTTTAGAGGGGGGGTGAATAAACTTGTCACCAAAAACTAATCCTGAACTGGAAAAGTCCCAGGAACTGAGTTTCTCTAAAACTCAAACTGATCTTCAGTTTGTTCTGTCCCTTTAACTTGTGCGGAGTTCAGTTATCTCAACTGAATATAAGTTATTAATGACTTATATTTAGTCTCGTTAACTGGCAGCGGATATAAAATTAGCCTTTAACAACTAGTAACTATAATTTCAATATGAAAACCATTATAAGAAAATAAATGAATGCATAAAGTAAATAGACAAGAATTATAGAGGTTCCAGGTGGTGTAATCCTGTACGTCCTCTCTTCCTCTATGATGCGGAGGAAAATTCCACTAGAAATTTTTGAGATGGCCCAGTTACAAAAAGTTCTAAACTGATAGTCCTTGGCTAATCCCTAGCTTCACTATCTAAACACTTGTAGAACATGTAGGATTCTTTGCTCTTCAATTGTTTGAACCCACCGGTCCTTGGAGGGTAGAATTGCCTCTTCACACCATTTGTTAAGGCCATATTTATATGATTATTAAGGGTGTATTTCATTATTATTTTCCCCACATTTGCATAAGCCATATTTATATGATTATTAAGGGTGTATTTCATTATTATTTTCCCCACATTTGCATAATTTATATAAGAATTAAGGGTTTAAGTGCAATTGTTTAGTAAGGATGATTTTAGTATGGTTATTTGCAAAATTGGTTATTTTAAGTATTGAATTGATTGATTTATTATGATTTGGACTTTATTACATTTTGCAATGTTTATTTATCCTTTAGGAGGCTTAATTTCGAGTGCTATAAGTGGATTAATGAAGCTCAAGTCGAATTATTCAAGATAGAGTTGGAATTGGCTCAAAGAAATTGGATAAAGATGAAGAAATCCGACCTCAAAGCGATCCGGCCCGAGCGTACGCATCCCGTCCATAACGGACGGGCGTCCCGCGATCTTGGACGAGCGTCCAGAAGTGAACTGGCGTCCATGCAGCGTCCAGAATCGTATTTTACATACAGAGTCTTTAGACGTTGGCTAAACTAGCGTCCAGCTCCGTCCAGAAGTTTCTAGACGAGCGTCCGGATATTCAGACGGGCGTCCAACCCAGTTACTGTAGCAGCCGACATCAAATTCCTATAAATAAAGCGGCAGCCCCAACCCTAATTGGAGACTTTTACCACATTATTGAGATCGCACTTTCACACCAAAAAGCTGCGGCCAGAACCCTAATTCCATAGAGATGAATTTCTCCAATCCAACAATCATATTCAACATGATTGTTGGCTAGAAACCTTGCAGTGAGTCGACGGAGGAAGCCCATCATCAACACAACCAACTAGAGAGTTCGATGCTTTATGTTAGTGAGTTTAATTTATAGTTTTTCATCACTTTGGATGCTGTTTTGTATTGATCATGTTTTGTTGGAATTAACGATTCGATGAAACGATTTATCTATATCTATATGATTGGATCTATGTATGAAAATATATTGGTTTAAGTCTTATTTCGTTCAAGTGATACGATTAATTGTGTTATAAGAGATTATGCATAGTTGATTGAGTAAGAGTATTAGAGATAATCTCGTGATCATGTTTGGTATCTTTGTTTAGTTTACTTGGAAAAGATAAACGAAACCCTAGAATTTGGTTGAAGAAATTTAATTGAATTCGTGAATAGATCACTACTAAAAACTACACCTTTAGATCACCATCTAGTTGGGATTGTTGGTTGATGGGTGGAATCTAGTTGCCTCGCTGTGTTTTCCTTTAATTGTTTGAATCAAATCGTTTAGATTAAGTTTAGTTTAAGTTCTAGTTTTATAAACCCTAATTTCTGTTGTTTTCCTGCACTTTTACGCTTCAATTCATAGTCGGACGCTCGTCCGCAATAGCAGACGCCCGTCCGTTAGATTAAGCTTTCAGACGCTCGTTCACTTTAGTGAACGCTCGTCCGTCTTTCTGTTTTCTTATTTTCTGCTTGTTTTTATTCCTGTTTTAGTTTTAATTCTTAGGTTTAGGTTTTAGTTAGTTTCAGCCTTAGTTTAGTTAATAATTGTGACATAATCGATATAGATTTATACTTGAATCCGATAAACATTCCACTCCCTTAGGACGACCCGTAAACACCCTATACTACGATCCTTATACTTGGGGTGTTTCGGTTTATAAATTTAAAACACGTTTTTACCGAACACCAGCTCATCACAAACACAGTCTTCCTGACTGCACTCAACTGTCCTTCACACCTTCTTGGTGTTTCACAGTCTAAACCTTTGATAAGATCAAAGTTGAGACTTTGAATCAATGAACTATGATTCAACTGTGATTTGAGCTTTTCTTACGGATAATTAATTTAAGCACGGCTCGTATTTCTTCAAATGTTAGATCTTGAATCTGCTGAATATGCTTGAACACTTTGAAGAAATTTTCTTGATCTTGCAATTAAGTATTTAGCAGGTATTCTTTTGAATTTGGCTTTCCCCCTTAATTTGATCTTTCTTGACTAGATGGATTTCTTGCTTGTTATCATATGACCTGCATACCCTTTGATGTTGTGGGGGTAATCTATTTATAGGGGTTCATTCAATCATTCATCCTGCTTTGTAACGGCTATATTTTCTGACTGTTTCTGCTGTGTCAGTGACTCATCCAATGAAATTTCTTTCTTTACAACGTTCGATTGTACTTTCAGTTTGTTGGATGACTAACTTGTAAAACTGAGTTTCCTTATCAGTTTTACGCTGAGTTTATTACTTGTCAGTTTCCTTACTGACTTGGAGCGTTAACTGAAATTTTATTCTTCTTCAAATATCAGTACTCCAGTTTTCGTCTGATTATAATTGACTTAATCAGAGTACACCATGATATATTTATCATCTAAGAATTCATTGTCCTTATGATTCTTAGGTCTTCATACAAGATCCATAAAGTCAGTTCAGGTCACCACAATCTTGCCTGAAGTCCAACTTTATAGTCTCGACTTTAATCTTCACAACTGAGTTTGTGCCCTCAGTTCTTCATTCTTCAATAAGCGAGTCTGTGTCCCTCGGTTCTTTAGTAAGCGAGTACGTGTCCCTCGGTTCTTCATTCTTCAAGATAAGCCAACCGAGTACGTAACTCTCGGCGAACTTACCTTCTTCAATCTTCTGTTGGTGTGCTCTATTGTCAGTTTCTCGTAGAGTCTCAGCTAGTCAAAGTATCAGTTTATTCATTTCTCAGTTCCGGTCAAGAACTATTACAGTGCTTGTCTGATTCAACTTATACAAATATCAGACTTTAATAAATCCTATACATTGGTATCTAGACTTCTTTTTGCTTTGCACTATAACAGCTAGTTATGACACTTCATCAATGGGGTTAAGATCAATTAATAAACTAAGTGATGAATCATCATCAAAACATAAATTTTATTTCCAACAATTTCCCCCTTTTTGATGATGTCAATACCCTCCTTAAAAGCAATGCAAAAAGATAAAAGACAAAACATAGTAAGTAACACCATGAAGCGAGAAAGCGAAACTTTATTTGATAGGCGATTTACAAGGTTAGAATACAACATAAGTAAAACGGCGAATTTAATGTCCTGGTTGATTATCATAGTTCTCTGCAACAATTCTCATTTCCTCATTCATGGCCGAATGTTCAATTCCATGAATGCTTGCCCAAATGTTCCAAGACTAAGACAAATTGTTTTTCTTGAAAAATTTACTTTTGAATAGAGTTGCAAATGTGAAAGGCGATGTCCTTAGTCTTTCATTGGTGGCTGTTCTCAGAAGAGTTTGAATAAATTCAGGTTCAGCCTTTTCAACTTTCTGTGAAACTTTATCTATAGTACCATCTGCTTCCCATTTCTTCAGTTTATTCCAATAGTACACAAGTATCTTTTGCATGTGTAGAAATGTTTCAAGAGATTCTTCTTTTGATACTCCTTCTTTCTCTGGTAAGTCCTTGAACAAATTGTAGAGACGAGCATCCAGACCAACTCTTTTGTCAGTTGGTTCTGAGTATTTAACAATTTGTTTCATCTCATCATCAGTAAAATCTCCTCTTGCTTTCCTCAGTTCACTCAACTTATTATCAACATTTGTGAGAGCTTGTGGCATTTCAGCTGCATGGGCTTTTAAGATGTCTAAACTTTCCCCCTTATTGACATCATCTTTATTAATTAGGCTTTTGATGTAAGCATTCAATGTTTGTTGAGTTGATGCCAATATGGTTTGAGCCACAAGCGAGTCCTTTAAGCCCTGTTCCATTAAGAACATTCTGTCCACTAGATTCGAGAATGCCTTCCCATCTGTCTTGAGTTTCATTTTTCTTCGTGACATGTTCAGTGGTTGTTTTCCGAATCTCAAGCAGAGTATTTTGACAATCGTCATTCACAGTATCCATCTTCTTTTCAAGTTTGGATCGTTCATCTTGAGCGGCTTCGAAGATTTTAAAACTTTTCCGAATAAGCTCATGTCATCCTTTTGAATTCTGAGTATCTCATTGTGATAATATCTGATGAGATCAATTTGAGTAGGAACATCTTGTGAACTTCTTTCTTGTTGTTCCTTTGACTTGCTTGTTCCAGCATCTGGTAGATTTTGCTTTAGAGGTGAAAGAACGATTTCCTTCAATTTCTCTCTACATTCAGCTGATTGTCTTCCTTCTTCCGACTGTTTCTCAGCTTCCTCCAGTCTTGATGAATCAATAACTTTTGTTGTTGACAAATGTACTTCCAGTTCATCATCTGATTCTTCTCCAGGTATGTCTGCCAATGTTCTTGCTATTTCAAGTGTGGATTTATCAGTGGGAGACTGGTAACCTTCTTGTGCTTCCTTGTCCGGCTGAGTTTCAGATAAGTTTTCAGAACTTGAGCTTTCATTGCTTCCACCAGAACTACTTGAGTCTTCATCAGTATTTCGTTCTGTTGCAGTTTCCTTTTCTTGTATAGAGGCAAGAATCCCTTTTTGTAGGTCAGGATCTTCCTCAAAATCATCATCATTTTCCTTAGAGCTTCTACCGGCTATGGCTTCATTCCAATAGCTGTTTCTGATTAACGCATACCCTTGATTTAGGAATTCTTCGGTATTGATTATCTCAATTAAGCTTGTGATGTTGTATAGATCGAATACCCATTTCTCAATGATCTCCATTTCGCACGCGACTTCTACGATCATTTATGGGCCCGAACTTCCGGGTTACGTATCTTTGCAATCGTTCATAATCGGCTTTCAATAGTTACGTATGAGCGAGATGGAGGTTTGAATGGTGTGAGGGTATCTTCGGAATCCACTTGTGATCTCATGATCTTCTCCTTGAGTAGGAATTTCAATTTGCATGGGATCATTAGTTTGCATAAGATTTGTTCTTTGGTTTCTCCTTCGGCGATGTTGTGACAAGCGATGTTCCTTTTTCAATCTCAGAAGCTGAGATTATCGGCTCAATTTGTAAAACTTTTTCACTTGCTTCTTCTTCAACGGCTTGTTTTGCACTTGGCTCAGGTTCCAATTCAACAATTGGAACTTCTTCCATTGTGTGCCTAGTGGGTTCAGCTTCTTGAACTTGTTCATCCAATGGAATAAACTTGGTTGATTCTGTTGTTGCTTGACTTCCTTTTCTTCGGTTTGAGGAGAGTTTGTAAATTCTTTGGCGGTTCCTCTTGTTCCAAGTGAGTGCGATTTTTGAGGAGTAGCTCTAGACTTTGAAAGAAACATGAGCATGTTCAATGTTGTTTCATCAATCAGTCTTTCATCACTATCTGATTCTTCATTATCGGGATCAGTTCTCAGGGTCTGTTCCCCCTGAGTTACAGCTTCTTTCTGCAAGTCAGTTTCAACAGTCTGTCCTCTGTTGATAGCTTCAGTTTCTTTCATTATTTCCATTCCTTGTATAGCTTCCTCTTGAATTGGTAAGATCTCTGCTACTGAAGTGGAAATGGATTTGGTGAGATTAATTTCAGTTTGCACTTCTGGTGCTGAACTGTCAGCAACTTCAGTTCTAGCTTCTTGAGTTGATGACATTTCCAATGGTTTCTCAGTTACGCCTTTTCAGTTTCTTCCAAGCTTGCTTTCTTCTTTTCTTCAAGTCTTCAATTTGTGCTAACACTTCATCTCCAGTTGCAGGTGCTTTTGATTTCCTGCTTCTCTTCTTTTTGAGTTCAGTCTCAGCTTTCTCAGCTTTCCTTTTCCTTGGCTTTTCTTCCTTAATATCAATCTTTCCATCAGCAACAGGTGTTTCTTTCCTCTTAGCAACTCCAAAATGATCGAGTATCCTTTGGACTACTAATGCTAGAGTTTTCTTGTGATAAAATCTTCCTGTCCTCACGCCGGTCTTCTTTTTGGGTACATCAATTGATTGTGCTATCAATTGATCAAATAGATACCTTGCCCAATTGAAATCCTTTTCAAACCAGATTATGTAAAGCAAATCAAGTTTTGCTCCAGATAAATTGCTGAAGTTTCCAGCATTCCCAATTATGCAATTTGCCAGCAACTTCGAGAGAAAATTAAACTCTGGCTTGAGTAGGCTTGTGCTCCCTGTCTGTAAGACAGTAGATTCACCATCAATTTCTATATCTTTCCATAACTTCTCTTTTTGTTCTTTAGTCAACTTAATGGCTGCTGATCCTCCGGATTTATCAAACCCAAAGATTTCTGCAATTAATTCTTCAGTGACTTTGATTTCTTTATTGCGACGGTGGTGATGAAGGTACGTGTGTCTTCTCCTTCCACATTGTTCTTCCAAATTGATAGAAGTCTCCGATATTGAAGGCTGCTTCCAATCCTTTAATTTTTTGAATTTTTGTCGTGATAGAATTAACTAGAGTTTGATCAACATATTTCGCAATATATTGATCAAGAGAAACGATCATTCCGGGTTCAACACGAGTGAAGGTCATTTTTCTGGATTTGATTGAGGATTTGAAAATTTGAAATTCAGAGAGTAGATTCAGAAATTAAGCATAAAGAATTTATATAAAAGAAAATTCTGGATATTTATAATTTGGAGTGGGGGTAGTTAAGAATTGAGTGGGACTTAAAACGTCCTGTCATAAATGTGTTGAGATCGCGAAAAAGTGGATGGGTGGAAATTATGAACGGTTTAGATTGAGAAGGACCACGTTTTTCTTGATAACCGTAGCTAGATAAAAGTGAATAAAGAAGGTACGATGTGTTGACAGCTGTATATTTTCAGTTTTTGTCTTCATGCTGATTCAAAAACTTGGTTGTGAAAACAACTCAGTTTTGTGAATTACATTTTTCAGTTCTCATTTGGTTGTGTTTTTCTGCAAAACAAAGTGAGAAATTTTTGGTACCCATATCTTTTTGGGTCCTAGCGATTAGCTCGTGATGATACAACTTTGTACCTTTCTTGATATTTTGATGTGTGAAGTCGGTTTTTCACAAACTTTTCTGTTTTGTCATAACAGTTTCGAATTTGTTTTGATTGTGAAACCGATGTGATGGTCTATTCCAATCTTCATCTGTGGGAAATAATCTTCCTTTCCCTCTGATCCTTGAATGATCTTTATCCTTAGATGGATATGACTTGAAGATTTTTCTTACTGATATTGGATCAGTTTTACTGTTTTCAGCCTTCTGAGTTTTTCTGTAAAATCTGCTGGTTTGGTGAATTTTACTAACAGATTTTTCAGTTTTAGCAACTTGTGCATTTGGCTGTGCTGAGTGTCTGTCAGTTCTAATAACTTTATCAGTTTTCTGAGTTTTTGACGGTTGAGAAGTTACAAATTTTATTGCAACTGATCTTGGTCTTAACTTAGAATTATACTGATTGTCAAATCCTAAACCAGATCTGTCTCCAAATGGTTTTCCTGGTTTGAATTGAACTTTGGAGATTGGATCAACTGATGGTTCACTGATGTCTACAACGTTTGTTGATTTATCAGTTGGTCCAATCCCTTTGGTTCCATTATTAGTCTTGATTAGGTTGATTTCAGCATTCAATCTTGAAATTTCAGTTTTCAATAACTTTTTCTCCTTTTTGACATTCTCATAATTCTTTTGCATTGTCTCTAATTGCTTTATGAGTATGTCCAAGGTTTCATTGAAATCTTCATTTCTTTGATTGTTCAGGATAGTGTGAGATTTAGATGTGGATGCACTTACCTCCTGATGTTTGATAGATAAACCTGGTGTTGAGGAATCATCACTGATCAGAACTTGTTTCCCTTTATCAATAGCATTCGCCTTTGTAGCTCCTAGCAATATGATTTCTTCGTCGCTTTCTCCTCCATGGCTTGTAGGTAGAGTTTCATCAATATTCATGACTTTTATACTGGATGGATCTCTGGTTAGCTTTTCTTCTATAGAGTCAACCACCCGTATTAATTCTCTTTCTACTTCTTCTGAAAGATCACTTAAGGATGGAAATCCTCTGGATTCATCTTCAATATTCGCATTAAGCTCAATATCTTCATCATAGCTGAAATGAGGTTCCGGATTTGTGTGAGAGCTTGTAGTACTGAATCTTTCAAATACTTGATCTTGGAAATCATAGACAACATTCTGCAAGTAGTCAGTCATGGGGTTATTTAGCCAATTTCTAATTCTAGATGTGTCCATTGTAATGAAGTACAGTAAGGGTTTTCAACAACTGGTTTAAAAAGTATTCTTGGATCTTCTTTCAAATGAAAGAAGCTGCTCCGATACCAATTGTTGGTATCGGAAATAACGATGGCCGATTACTTCAAAATAGACAAGCGATCTTTGGATCGGTAGTGGATCTCTTCAAAACGAAGCCTTTGCTCCGATACCAATTGTTGGTCCCTTGGAAAGGCTTACACAAGTTTAGAGAGGGGGGTGAATAAACTTGTCACCAAAAACTAATCTGAGCTGGAAAAGTCCCGGGAAGCGAGTTTCTACGAAACTCACAGCGATCTTCGGTTGTTCTGTCCCTTTAACTTGTGCGGAGTTCGGTTAGCTCAGTTGAATATAAGTTATTAATGACTTATATTTAGTCTCGTTAACGCGGCGGATATAAAATTAGCCTTTAACAACTTGTAACTATAATTTCAATATGAAAACCATTATAAGAAAATAAATGAATGCATAAAGTAAATAGACAAGAATTATAGAGGTTCCAGGTGGTGTAATCCTGTACGTCCTCTCTTCCCCTGTGATGCGGAGGAAAATTCCACTAGAACTTTTTGAGATGGCCCGAGTTACAAAAAGTTCTAAGCGATAGTCCTTGGCTAATCCCTAGCTTCACTATCTAAACACTTGTAGAACAGGTAGGATTCTTTGCTCTTCAATTGTTTGAACCACTTTGGTCCTTGGAGGGTAGAATTGCCTCTTCACCAGCTCATCACAAACACAGTCTTCCTGACTGCACTCAACTGTCCTTCACACCTTCTTGGTGTTTCACAATCTAAACCTTTGATAAGATCAAAGTTGAGACTTTGAATCAATGACTATGATTCAAGCTTGTGATTTGAGCTTTTCTTCTGGATAATTAATTTAAGCACGGCTCTGTATTTCTTCAAATGTTAGATCTTGAATCTGCCTGAATATGCTTGAACACTTTGAAGAAATTTTCTTGATCTTGCAATTAAGTATTTAGCAGGTATTCTTTTGAATTTGGCTTTCCCCCTTAATTTGATCTTTCTTGACTAGATGGATTTCTTGCTTGTTATCATATGACCTGCATACCCTTTGATGTTGTGGGGGTAATCTATTTATAGGGGTTCATTCAATCATTCATCCTACTTTGTAACGGCTATATTTTCTGACTGTTTCTGCTGTGTCAGTGACTCATCCAATGAAATTTCTTTCTTTACAACGTTCGATTGTACTTTCGGTTTGTTGGATGACTAACTTGTAAAACTGAGTTTCCTTATCAGTTTTATGCTGAGTTTATTACTTTTCAGTTTCCTTACTGACTTGGAGCGTTAACTGAAATTTTATTCTTCTTCAAATATCAGTACTCCAGTTTTTGTCTGATTATAATTGACTTAATCAGAGTACACCATGATATATTTATCATCTAAGAATTCATTGTCCTTATGATTCTTAGGTCTTCATACAAGATCCATAAAGTCAGTTCAAGTCAGCACAATCTTGCCTGAAGTCCAACTTTATAGTCTCGACTTTAATCTTCACAACTGAGTTTGTGCCCTCAGTTATTTATTCTTCAATAACTGAGTCTGTGTCCCTCAGTTCTTCAATAACTGAGTCTGTGTCCCTCAGTTCTTCATTCTTCAAGATAAGCCAACCGAGTCTGTAACTCTCAGCGAACTTACCTTCTTCAATCTTCTGTTGGTGTGCTCTATTGTCAGTTTCTCGTAGAGTCTCAGCTAGTCAAAGTATCAGTTTATTCATTTCTCAGTTCCGGTCAAGAACTATTACAGTGCTTGTCTGATTCAACTTATACAAATATCAGACTTTAATAAATCCTATACATTGGTATCTAGACTTCTTTTTGCTTTGCCTTATAACGACTAGTTATGACACTTCATCAATGGGGTTAAGATCAATTAATAAACTAAGTGATGAATCATCATCAAAATATAAATTTTATTTCCAACACTAAGTCTTCAAACGAATTATGAGATATCGATTAATTCCCCGGCAACGGCGCCAGAAAAATTGATGGCCAAAATAGTAACGACCAACTTTAATCGGCGGTGTACCGAGTCGATGCACTTATAGTAGCGAGCAAGGTCGTATCCCGTGAGGAATTTATCGAGTATCAAAGTCGTTCTCATACTTAGTTTAGGCTAATCAAGTTTGTTCAAGTTTTGATTATGCTAAAACAATATTTAAACAAGAGATAAAGAGAGATAGAGGCATAGCCAAATCACGATCCAATTGAATACTTCCGCCCCTCTAATCGACTATTTGGGAATGGAAACTACCAACCAACCATCCTAATGCTTATATCGACTCGTTCATGGGTGCAAACTTCTAATATAGTACTAGACGACATGCAACAACCTAGTACCCTTTGCCCGGTTCAACAGTCCGCCTTTAAGGATTTAACTGACCGAAACAAGATTAACGCGCTAGAGTTGCTCGATTCCACAACCGATTGAACCTCACTCCCTAATCAATCTAAATGACTCAGTTGATTATAAGAAGTGATCATAAAACCCCTTTTCCCACACCCCTTCGCAACATACATTTATAGAAGTGGTGTGTGTGTTCATGAACTAGGTGTACAGTCTAATTCAAGCATTGATAACAAGTTTTAAGACATGAATTCATCAATATAACGGTAATTAAGCACTACCCATTCCCAATTTCATCAACTAGAGGGTGATTTCTTCAACTTTCACATGATTTAGCTATGATATGTTTAGCTACTCATAATCAAACAAGAAATAGAAATCAAAAAAAGGATTAAAGCCATAAAAGAGAAAGAGAACTAGAATTAATTACCAAATCGTAGTAAAAGTCGGATCACATCAAGCTCTACACCACCCAATGTCACTTTGGGGAAGAAGAAGAACCAAAATGATACAATCCAAGAGTAGAGAAGAAATTTAAGATTTTAAGTCTAATCTAATGAAAATGAGAGTATGAAAGAGTTTAGAGGGGTGAAAGGGGAGGGGTCGATCTAATCTACAAGTTAGGGTTCTAAGGAGGATAAGCCATCGCTGAAAATCTGTGTACAAATGTATATATAGGTGCCCAAAAATGTTTGAATGCGTACGCATTCACTCGAATGCATATGCATTGCTCAAAATGCCCCAAATCCGCACATTCTGCTCCAGGAATGCGTAGGCATTCGAGTGAATGCGTGCGCATTGCCCTGTCAGCATTGATGGCCTTCAGTAATTTGGCGATATCTTTGCGTGTAGAGCTCCGATTTGAGTAATTCAAATTGCGTTGGAAAGCTCATTCAATTGTCTACAAATTTCGTGAAGAATACAAGTCCAGAAAAAGCATGTATCTTGGAGAAAATTTCAGATAAAGTGAATGTACGGCGAAAGCTCCAACTATTTTTGATCCGTTTCCATCCCCAGGCTTCGGTTATGCCACTCTAAGTCTCATGCCTTGTCTTCCGGGCACATAACTCACCAAGATCCTGCATCACAACATTCAAACGCATACCAAGCATAACTACGCAAGATAACTAGGGCTCGAAAATGGTCAAAATACCGTAAAATAGTGAGGTTTTCCATCTATTTGATGGTTTGCCTCAAAGTGAGTGTGCAATGAATTTTGCCCTATAAATGGTCTAAAACTACCCAATACAAGCCAAAAGTGTCATAAATGAGGGTTAAAACATGCACCGAAGCATAGTAAAGTTGACTCTCATCACACATACACAGACATTGATAGATACTAATCCATCAAAGCACAGGCCAATCAAACTCTTCCAACGGTCCCAAACTTCAACTCTTAGGAAGCATTCATTCAGTGCCAGAACTAAACGACTCAGATGCTTAATCATGGCTTGTTCAGTTTCATTTAGTGTTATCATATATTAAAAAAAACAATTAAAACTAGACTCGAAGCTCAAAAGAACAGCAATTCCCCAAAACAGGCTTAATGCGCACACATTCAGCTGAATGCGCACACATTGAGCATTCAGGATGATTCTGCCAGGGCAATGTGCGCATTGCCCTCTGATGCACACACGTTAGACAATTTGACAGATTCAAGATGCTTCTGCTCAGCCAATGCGCACATATTGCTCAGGAATGCGCACACATTCACCCAAAAACACCTTAAAACATACTCCCTCCGTCTCAAAATGTTTGGGACGTTTGACTTTTTACCGCTTACGAAAAGTCTAATTAATCCTTCGAATTTCATCAAATAATCTAATACTTTTTACATTTATGTACTTTAAGTTTCACTTTATCATAACCCTAATAATATTACATCAATTAACGAAATTCCAAGGATTAATTAGACTTTTAAATGCGGCTAAAAAAGGAAATGTCCCAAACATTTTGAGATGGAGGGAGTACTTTTCTGCACTTAAACGATTCCCAACCGTTTTCCAACATGATCAACATCAATTTAGGTAACAAAACAGCAGAAAAACCACATATCAACTTGACATAGCACTTCACACATTAACTACAACATTTAAGCACAAATTTCTAACGCCAAAACATGCCAAAACTCAACCCTAGTATCATAAAACCTTAATTAAACAATAGGAAGAGCCTCTTACTTGTGATCCAAAGAAAAACAAAACTTGAAGCAAACAACAAAACCCTTCTGATTCCTCAAGCCAAAACGTAGATGATCAACAGTTAATTCTAAATTAATCATAATCGTAGGTTTATACACCAACTATACTATGAATTAAGCAATTTTAGAACAACATAAAGGATCAGAACTTAAAGATCTCAAACTAGGGCAAAACTATTGCCTTTCAGAACTTGGAAAACTTGGTATCAAAACGGTGCTATTCTCGCAAGGATCATGAATCTCTACTCGAAATTGAAAACCGATAAGAACATGATGAACTATGATGAGGATTTCCCTTTCTCTTTCTTGTTTCTCTTTTGCTTTTCTCAAGAGATAAGAGTTCATGCAATCGTGAAGAATGAATTTTCCTGACAACTTCCCATCAAATAAGGAAGTTACTTAGTAAAAAATAACTCCCAATGAGTTATTGCCTTTTAATTCCTTTATTTCTTTTTAACTCAAAACCCAAAAATCCTTTAATTAAAAGATAAAGTATACTGATTTTATAAAAGACCATTATGCCCTGTTTTGAAGATGCGGGATGTTACAGAAAAAGTCAAAGGCCAACTTTTTGATCGAAACCGGATATTTTTGATAAATTGTGTGTCCAAACTATACAAGCTATACAAACAAGGCCAAACGGCTAATTACATGAATTTATTTCAAACTCAAAATCAAGGCCAAGCTAGTCTAAGTTCGCGGGCTCGGCGGACAACTTTGGAAAGAAATATCGTCTTTGGGGGTCTTGAATGATCGGGACCATGAATTTCATTATTGCGCCAGTACCAGAGACTCGTCACAGTCTCGCGGAATAAAAATTTCCAAACGCCATGTTGTCATGCTTGTACATATTTATTGTTAAACAACTCGCCAACCAAGAGTGAGTGTCATAGGTGGAGATAAAAGAATCTCAGTGTTGTCAATAGATAACTTGCTTCCACATGTTACAAGTCCAAGGGCAATCTCTCAAAAAAGGTAGGGTAGTCTCTGGGGAGCTACTACAGAGGTTGCATGTGCCATCAGCACTGATAGACCTCTCAGCCAAAAGACCAATAGTCGGAAGCATTTCGGTAAACCTGCCAGAGAAGATAGTTCCACACAGTGGTCCTTTTATCGACCAAATGGTACGCCATATAGTGTCCCCATAATTTATTTGAGAATCTTAGAGTGCATGATAGCCGAGCTAACTGAGAATTTGCCCGAACTACTCGGTTTCCACATAATATTTCCTTCCTCATCAAAGCCAAACGCATCTCGCGGGGAGTCGGTGCCACGACATATATGATGCCAAATGAAGGCTGAGTTTGGTTTGGGAGAATCAATGAGGGAGCCATATTTATGTTTGAGAAGTTTCACCAACAATTTTTACGGAGCCGTTTAACAAGCGCCATGCAAGTTTTGCCAAAAAAGTTGTTTTCATGTCTGGGCATTGCGCAAACCGAGCCCTCCCACGAAGTTTCGGTTGGCAAATATGTTTCCAAGCTACTAGGTGCAATCCCCGTCGATCCTCATTTATGACCCAAAAAAAATGAGTGGATTATTTTGTCAAGTTCAAGTGTTACCGAGGCGAGGCAATTTAACGGTTTGCATTTAATAATAAAGAGGCGTGGACGGTACCATTTGAGACAAAATAATGCGGCCGACTTTAGATAGAGTGTAAACCTTCCAAAATTGTAACTTCTGCGGGACTTTATCAATAATGCCTTGGAAGTCCTCATTTTTTACACGAGTGTAGTGTAGAGGTACACCAAGATATTTACGAAGATGGCGGTGTGTGACATACCTAAAATCCTTTCAATATCCGAGATGATGTGGTCGTGATTGTTTGGGGACGTGGTGAACCGGACTTGGCTACGCTGATTTTACGACCCGAGATATTACAAAAACGTGTAAGAACCTGGTCAATGGCAATAGCACGATCAACATAAGCTTCCGAGAACGGGAGTAAGTCGTCCGTGAAGAAAAGGTGGGACATCTTCGGTCCTCCATGAGACACGGAAATCGGTTTCCAATGACCATCAATGATCGATTGATGGATAAGGCGACTTAATACCCGAATAACGGGGACACAAAGATATGGAGCTAATGGATCACCCGCTTTAGCCCACGTCCCGGATGGAAGCCTTCAAGAGGATGACCATTCCACAAAATTTCAAGCGAGGTGCTCAAAAGTGAATGCATAATAATCTCGATAAGGATATCATCAAATCGTACAAGGGAAAGAATGCGGCAGAGGAAGTCCCAGTTAACTCTATCATACGCTTTCTCAAGGTCAACTTTTATAACCATGATCCCTTTATTGCCCTTTTTTTGCCGCATAGTATATAAGAATTTCTGAGCAACAATGATGTTGTCAGAAGTTTGCCTCCCCGGTATGAAGGCGCTTTGACTATAATCCGCGATTTTGCTAATAATTAATCTCAGCCGATTAGCAACGATCTTAGTGATAATTTTTTCCGTGACATTAGATAGAGCAATAGGTCGCAACTGTGAATCTACCTGCGGTGGATGCACCTTTGGAAGCAATGCAATTAAGGTCCGGTTCATAGGCTTTGGGGAAATGGCGATTTTGAAAAACTTTGAGTACCCATGTGGTGAGGGAGGGCCTGACCGTGTCCCAGTTCTGTTGATAAAAAATTGGTGGGAAGCCATCAGGTCCAGGGATTTAAGAGCCCCCATGTCAAAAACTGCATCTTTCACTTCATTGTAGCTCACAAGCGATTAAGAAGTCTTCTGTCTGCATGATTAAGAAGTCTAAGGCCAACTTCAGTGACTCTATTTAGCAGAACGAGACACTTGCTTTTATCAGAAATCACAATGCTTTTTTTGGCGTATAACACTGGCTTTACTTTTCACATTATTCGTCTTCATCATGGATCCTCTGTTGTATTGTTGCCAATGCCGTACATTATTCGTCTTGATCATGGATCCTCTGCTGTATTGCCGATGTTGTACACAGTGATGTGCTTTGTAAATATAGATGTTTCCTGTTTTGTTTTTTGTTTTTTTTAATTTCAGATTGGAAATTACCCTTTCAGCCTTTTTTCCCATATCACATCACATGGTGTGATGTTATAACACATCCATGCTCATTCGTCTTTTGAACGGAGATGAGGATGGGATCTGCCCACATCCATGTTCACATTATAATTTTTTTTCTTAAAGCCTTCGGTATCCGTGACCAACTATCCCGACTAATTCGGAGTTCGATCCGAGTCGTGTCTGTAGAGTCTGACTCTTATTTAGGATAAAGTCTGGCCAAGAGTTTTTTCAACGTAACGACTCAGAGTAAAATCGAACCGGGGAACTTCCTAGGTATTCTCAAACATTTATGATTCATTTTTTCTCTTCTTTTAAGTGTCTCTCCTATACTCTCTTTTCCTTCACGCATTCTTCCTCCATCAACCTTTTTTTCTTTTTTGTATATTTTGTTGCTTAGAGTGACTTCATTGCAACTCATTTCATTATTGAACTTCAACCTTTGATTTTAGGCAACATATCAAGCTTGTGGAAATTGATTTAAGGAATAGTCCAAAAACATCATGCTTTTATATTTAATAGCAAAATGCACGTGCGTTGCATGTGTTGGTTAAATTGATTTATTGAAATGAAATTTAACAATGTAATTTAACATTAAACATTGTTAAGTGCGTATTTAATTTATAAAATAATAATATAATGAATAATGATAACCTTATTTGAGTTGATTGTTTCAATTATAAATTCAATTACGGAATAAATATCAAACAAACAAAATCTAAACAACATAACATTATAAACACGTCTATTGTTACAACATAATGAAACATATAAGAATAGATACTTAAAAATATCTGAACAAATCTCTAGACATGTAAGAGTGCTGGTTCAAAGGCAATCGGAAATCTCCCTCCAATTGTTCTTTGTAAACGGTCATAAAACCTTCAGGAGGTTTAATTGGCCCTCTTATATGCTTCACCTTCAGGAGGTTTAATTGTGCTAGCAAAAAGCACGTGCTTTGCACGTGTTAGGCTAATTTTTTTTAAAATCATACCTATATTGTTGACCATGCACTTAATTTATAAAATAATTATATGTTAAATAATGACAATTGTTATACAGTAACTTTATGTTTGGTAAAATTAATTTATTTCTCTTTCTCATAGGCATTGAATCAAACTTGTCATATTACATTTTCATTCTTTTAAATACTAATAAGCTTTTTAGTTATAAATCATGTATTATATTGGTATCGAATGAAGATTTGTCTCAAGTATATGTTTCTAAGTTCCTTCTAACCTAAAAAACATAATCAAAATATAACGTGCCCATAAAATGTGTAATGTTTTAATTACGTATATTGTATACTTACATTCGATTACAACTGCAAATACTCTTTGTTAAATAATTTATTGTCGGTCAAATTTAATACTAAAGACAAAGGATCATTAATTGTGTCACACGAGTATTAATGAATTATATTTATTCTAAGATAAGCTAATTTTACAAGGAAAAAATCGTACAAATTTATTTGAATGATATTTATACTTGTTCGTTTAAGTATTATTAATGCTTTTTTATTCCACACTTTTGTCATGCTATTTGCTTCTTCTTCTCAAGTGTTATAAAGTGGTTGAACTTGGCCAGTCTGTCCACTACTACCATGATGACTTCATTTTCTTTAAACTTAGGAAATTCATCTATAAAATCCATGCTTTGAGTTGGGACCATGAATGTGAGGGACCTGGTAATGGGTGGAGCAATCCTTGAGGTTTATCATGTAGACTTTTGCACTGCTGACAAGTAATACACCTTTGGATCATTTTTTGAACTTCCTTTTTAAGCTGGGGCCAAGAAAAAGTCTCTTAATCCTGCTGTAACATGCTCTGGCCCTTGAATATCCCCTATTGGACTTGAGTGCAACCTCCCTATCAATTTGGATCTCAAACTTCTAAAAAAAAAAAATGGATCTCAAACCTTCATGGGGTTCCTATGTATATCCTCATTTTGTACTTAAGGAATCTCATGGTGCATAGTGTATAGGGGATTTAAGGTTGTACTTAAGGAATCTCATGGCTGATTTATTGAATATGTGTCAGCAGGCGGCGGCCTAAAAATCATAGGCGTCCGCCTATGGTGTAATTTGCACTTTCCCCAACATACTATAAATAGATTTTCTAGATCTAAAAAACATAGGTCATCGTCCCCTGCATCTCCTTCGACCCTTTTCTTCATTTTCACCTTTTTTCTTAGTTTAACTTAGGTTGTGTTGCTGGGCTATCGCAATTTCAATTTGGATTTCGTTTTCGCTTCCGGTGTTCTTCATCTCGATTTCGGTAATTTCAATTTCTTCTTGCTTTAGATCTTGATGCTTGTTACTTTTATTGTTGATTTCTTGTATTTTGTTGTTAGAATGAGTAGCTAATCATTATGTAGCTGACTTATGCGATAATCTTCGAAATCGAACCCAAATTTGTTGATTGAGGTGTTCTTGATGTTTTGATCGTTGATTCTCGATGTTACTATAGTTCTAGAACTTATTCTTAATCACGTTTGTTGAATTGATAACTCAATAATCATATTTCACGTATCGTCTTTATATATGTATTTTGAGAGAGGATACGGGAACCGGGGTTCTAGGATCACCCTGTAAAACCGACTGAATTGTTTAGATTCGGTTTCGTGTGGGAGGTTTGTATCAACTTATTGAGCGTTTCATTGAACATAGACCGTGTAAAGTCAGTTAAATCCGGTCAGCGGACTGTTGAACAAGACATAAGAGGGTAGCTTATTGAAATAATGTCTATTCTCGGAATTAGGAAACGACACCCTTCGAGTGACATCAAGAACATTTAGGTAAGTCAAAAACACTTCCGGATCAAGCTAGGGTGTGTAAGTATTAGATTGGATCATAGATCGGCTATATTTTTTTCATAGTTTAAACTCTTTTATTTTGTAAAACCGGTGATCTGACAAATCATCACGTCTTCAGTAGTTGTGTTGACCTGAACTAGGAACGATACCGACTTTGATACTTAACCGATTCCCCGTGGAATACGACCATGCTCTCCATTTATAATACAACCGACTCGGTACCCTGCCGGTTAGAGTTGTCTTTGATGTAAAACGGCCATCAAGTTTTCCGAGAAGAAAAGAAGTTCTTATTCATTGATTCATACTTGGAAGAGAGTTACAACCTAGGAATAAATAGGCAGACATTACAACTACAGCATTAAATGATTTTAGCTGTAAGAGCAATACAAATGCAACAACTCCAACAACTAGCAAACGGTAATAAACCCTTCGCCTACTATTTGATGTGATTAGAGAGAAGGGTTTAGGAAAAAATGTTAAGTACCCAAAATACCCTTACAAGACATAATAAGGAGATCAGACAAAAAAAGTCATGTAATAAATTAATCTAACGGTGTAAAAGTGTTATGTCAATAATTGTGTTACACTTGCTTCGTCCAAATCCAAATCCAAATCCTTGTTGATAAATAAATATTTGCAATAGAGTTTACATAATAACACTCCAAGTTTGATAACTATTGCGGTATTGCTCCTTCAATCATCTATATTGATACATCAACACACGCTAAAAATACCCAAAAGACATTAAAAATAAAAATAAACGATCCAGACCACTCGTGACGGGACGGGTCCGTACACATTTCTCAAAAATCCAGCACCCTAGACAGTAATGTGGGAATCCAAATTGCAGAGCCTGAACACAATCTCCTTTTTCCATTAATTACACCCAAAAAAAAAAAAAAAAAAAAAAAAAAAAAAAAAAAAAACACAAGCATGTTTACATCCTATATTGATGCCATCGAGCCTGTAAATCAAATTGCCAACAATTATAAACCTTAAACAAACAAAACAAAACAAAATATATGTTTGCACAATAATAATAATAGCAGAAAAGCTAATCACTAACCACTTTATATATACTTTGCAAGCTTCTTTCCTTGAATCACACCTTCTGTTTAGACTTAACAGATTTCCACTTCCATAAGCTGAAAGAAGTTAATGAAATATATAACATAAGAGTAGTCCCATAACTCAATTCTCAATGATAATACAAAAGAGTAGGGGGGGAAAATGTTGAAAACAAAAAAGACAATGTGACCTGTTGTGTCAGTAAGGGGTTGGGTATATATGAGTCTGGAGGATGGACGAAGACATTCAGTTTGCGATTTAAATCTTCAAATTGTTCATCTTGAATGCCTCTCACCGACTTTACAGCAGTTTTACTGCATTGATGCGCCTGAATCGTCTGTAAAGTTGGACTTTCCCCAAACGCAAACGGGACTTCTTCAAGTCTGTTGCAACTTCGCAAAACTATCTGCTCAAGACAGGGAAACGAATCATAGGAAGCGGTCCATCGTACAATGTCAAGAGAGTCCAGCTTCAAGTATTTGAGGTTCTGGAATTCCTCACTTCCAACCTCCCATTCTTCTCCCTCAAAAGCTTTGAATAGCAATTTCAGAACCTCAAGGCACCGTAAGCTCCCGATTGCTGAAATTTCCTTCCATGGCAGACGAAACTTGGACAAAGTCAGTTTCTTGAGGTTTGCTGGAAAACTGAACACAGAGGGATGCCGCACCCTACCATGATAAACCACTTTTAACGATTCAAGTTGAACCATTGGCTCAAGAACGGGAAACTGATTGAACTGATTGTCAATATCCCAGCATTCAGAAAATATGCATTTTAGCTTCTTCAGTCTTGGCAACCTCTGCAATATATTACGCGACGATTTTCCGTAAGGAAGAAACACTGAGGAAAGGGTTTCCAAGTTATCTAACTGAGAAAAATGCTCAAGCATTTCTTCACTGAAGCTGAAAGAAACTCGATCCTTTACGTGGAGATGCCTCAACGTATTCATGCTCCAAACATTATATGGTAGTGAAATTTCTCCCCTTAATCCCTTGACAAGAAAAGTTTCTAGAAAGCACAGTCTAGCTATTGAATCTGGAATCACTTTCACAGTACCTCGGACAGCTAAGAATCTTAAGTGAATAAGTGTCTCGATACCCTGAAGAAGAAAATCACCACTATTTATGCAGTCCAGATTCAATGTGCTCAGAAGCTTGAAATTGGATAAGATGAATGAAGGATAATACTCTTTATTTGTTACCGAATAGAACTCGTCTTTTGGGGCAAAGTATAAGAAAGAACGAACACGCTGACCTGAAGGCTCTGACACGATAAATTTGTCTCGTTTAGAGTAAACGCAGAGACGGCGACATCGATACTCTAATATCGGATTAGGACACAAATCTGAAGCAGATTTATCTAGGTAATTTACCACTCGTAAAAAATTTGCCTCTTCTGCTTGAGCTCGGCATATTTCATGCAAAAGGTCATGAACACGGCATGCTTTGATGCCGCCATCCATGGAAGTCCTTTCTGCAACAACAACTAGATTCCTGCTCACCAGCTCCATCAAGTAATCTTTTGCCACGTCGCTCAAGCTTTTGTCATCAGCACTTCTTTGAACGAGGCCTTCAGCAGTCCATAAACGTACCAGGTTTGATACATAAACTTTTTCAGCCTCCTGAAATGCTCCAAAGTATAGAAAACAAGGCTTTAGGTGATCAGGTAAATAACGAAAACTCAGGTCGATTTTGTTTGTGAAATTTTTTGAGTCTCTAACTACAATAGATTTAAGGTTCCCAGCAACTTGCTTCCACCAATCCAGATTCATCTCAGTTGCAAGAACTCCTGAAATGACAACGATTGCAAGGGGTAGGCCTCCACAATGGACTGCAATCTCTTGTCCAACTTCTCTAAACTTTATAGGGAAACCTTCACCCTGAAACAACATTTTATCCAACAATTCTAAACTCTCTTTCACAGAGAGTAAAGTAAGAAAGCAAGGTACAAAACTCGACACGGATCTTTTAGCAACACCATTCACTCGACTCGTGAACAATATTCTACTTCCATTCCCTTCATCTGGGAAAGCATTTTTTAGGTCATTCCATGCCCCAATATCCCATATATCATCCATAACTATAAGATAACGCCTTCCCCGCAAAAGGTTACACATCTTATGAGACAAATCATCATCTGGCAGTTTTTCTATCTCATCAGTAAGTTGAGTGAGAAAACCTAAAATTTCGAGCAATAATGTCCTCTTGTGATAGACTTTTGAAATACAGCACCATGCACAGACGTTAAAGCTTCGCCGAACTGAAGGATGATTGTACACTTTCTGGGCAAGTGTGGTCTTTCCAAGACCTCCCATACCAACAATTGAGACAATATCCCTTTTCTTTGTTCCCCGAGTGAGATTGTTTATTATCCTCCCTACCTCGTCTTCCATACCCACAATTTCCTTGTTCGTCAATGGGGTATCATTTCTTTCTTTTTCTTTTGTAAACATTGATGGAGTATCCCCTGGTGATAACGTTTGAGGGGAAACCTTTGTATGATTAGACATGTTGGCAAGAAAATCTGAAATTTTGATTCCCATCTGGTTGATCACGTCTGCCAGAACATAGATGCATAGTGTATACTTTGTACTATTGCCTTCAATAATAAACAATTCAGCAACATTTTCCACTTCATACCCAATGTCTGCAAGACTAGAAATAATACCATTTAGTTCATCATCGTCCTCATCGTACTTTCTAGATTGATTCTTCAGCAATGATGTGGTAAATATTAGATCATTCAGGATCCTTTGGAACTGATACTTGATTGAAGAGAATATATACATATGACTCATTAGTGTGCTCAATTTCTCCACCAGAAAACTAAGAAAACCAAGTCCATCGATCCTGGGGAGGGTAGGCTGTGATGACTTCCAAATATTGTGATAATATGCTCGAACATCTGTTTCCATACCGTTGAACTTTTCAGTTAAATCAGATATCAACTGATTCATTTTCGTAGCCATACCCTCGTTACTTATATTTCCATACAAATAATACACTAGAGGTATTGCATATCTTGCCAAGACTTCACTCTGTGACCAAAGTACTTTCACGTCCTCCGTATATGGCTCTACTGAATCTAGAGACATGATCCTCAATAGCCTCAACCCATTTCTTAGCGTTTTGAGTTTGTCAAAAGGCACAATTAAATCAACTTGATCAGTTAGCAAGGTATTAAGCATCAGCTCTGCTACAAGCAGCTCAAACGTATTAAACTTAAGAAAAAAGGGATTTCCTTCTTTTAACGTTTGATCTGTCGTCCCATCTGCCTCGTCAAGAGTGAATTCCTCAAGGGTCCGTGTTAATTGGGAAGCCACTAAAACAGCATCCAGCAAGAAGAGTTTCTGATTCTCTGCAAATTCGTCAAGATTCTCCAGGAACTCCAGCAAGAATTTCAACTTATCATATAAGCTTTCATATCGGTCTTTCACTTGGGCTGCCATAACGTTTTGATGTTTCAGCCAAAATAGTAGATAAATCTCTACCCGCACGCGAATAGTAATTCCAAACACCTTAAAAAAGGCAAGACTCATTTCCATTGACAACTCCTTTTCCATTTTATGCTCATCAAGAGATTCACAAAAAGATAATACACCAGATGCTGCAGATTCACAGTGTGACAATAGTAGTATATTACGTTTTGTGCATCCCACCTCTGCAAATTTCAAAGCAATGGTGTATTCTTTCAAGAATCTCAGATTATTCTCGAGTTCTTTTAGCAAATCTGTCATAACGATTATCAAACATGAATTTCCCTTCATTAGTTGCAGTAGTCGGAACTCTGCCTTGAGTAAGACTACAAACGTAACTAATACTGATGTATTAAACACGTCCACTTCTTTTTCTGACAGATCACCAAGTTTGAAGACATCAACAAGTCCAAGGCAAGCTGCTGTCTGCACAATCATAACCTTCATATCTATTGACAAGTCGTCTAAAAATGCAGACGAAAACCTTAACCAGTCGTGAAGGCTAATCAAATGGACTTTCAATCTAGAATTACAATCCAACAGCTGAATGTTATGATGATCATCTAAAAGAGTGACCCACTCTGCAATATATTCCCAAATTAAATTCTGGGTTTTTAACTTAACACTATCTTCGTCATCTATATATGGGACAGCTATCCCTTCGCCCATAAGTATCGTTTTGGAAACTCTCAAAACATCAAGAATAGTGACCACTGTGCTACAGGGTTCATCATCATTTATGGATCTATTGTGCAAATCAGAGAGAAGTTCATACCTTTTGTTTGCCGGGATTTCTCCAGTCCAACACAAGAAAAGCACATGCGCCGCCTTGCGAGCATACTTCGTATCAAAGTCAAAACCGGTTGCATGCTCTCATTCTCAGCCAAGTGAACCAAATTCCTAAGGAACCTCAACCTACCCATCACAAAGCATTGATTGTTTTTTTCTCAAGAGCATCTAAATCAGGCTTGGAAGCTATGATCATCCCACCATTTCGATGATAGAGCGAATGAAAAAGTGCAGGAATGTACGGGAAACGTAGCCCGGTGACGATCGATCTAAGATTTAACAATACGGGCATGCAAGCTATGATCATCCCACCAATTGTGATGATAGAGCGCATGAAAAAGTGCAGGAATGAACGGGAAACGTAGCCCGGTGACCGATCGATCTAAGATTAAACAATACAGATAAATTTTCGGTCACATGCTTCTTCCAATCCATTACATTCTCTAGCATCTTGGAAACACCATTGCAATGGGGATCCCAAGCATGGTAGGTCTCGTAAATTGACTCTTCTAAACGGACCCGAAATTCCCGAATCCATCAATCCGAGCAGAAGAAAGACTAGGGTAAAGTAAGTGCAAATCCTCGGGACGAATCCTCCAACTACCTAAAGACAAGAAAAAGGTTGTGACGAAGCCTAGGTCGTTGTGAAGAGCAATATTTCCCTCAACCAAAACCAACTCCGCCGGTG
Source organism: Gentiana straminea (assembly GCA_036785695.1). Lineage (NCBI taxonomy): Eukaryota > Viridiplantae > Streptophyta > Magnoliopsida > Gentianales > Gentianaceae > Gentiana > Gentiana straminea. The sequence goes on from JAVUPR010000019.1 coordinate 1,870,435, forward strand.
ATTATTGCAAAAATATAGGAGGGAACACGAAGCAAACCTAAGATGACTTCCTCGTCGTTATCCTCAACATGATGGTCCATTTCAACAACTTTTTGTCGCCTCGATTCTTTCAAGAAGAGCAAGGAATGACTCGCTTTTGTTGACTTCCCTCACTTCTCGCTTCAAGCATAAGGGCAACCGTAGTGGCTTATTTGTTCCTCTATTTATTCGACATCTCTACACATTGTCAAATGCAAATCCTCCCGGCTTCCTCTATCAATTCGAGGTGGGCCATAAGCTATTATGAATGCCCATTTTTTCCAAGGCCAGTTCAATTGCCATGCATGATAATATATATAAAATTAAAGTCAAACACGTGTGAAAGCAGTTATGCTTTTTATTTAGAGAAAAGTTATTAAATAACCGTTGTATCAACTGGACTGATGACTTGGTATCACTCCACCAATAAAAAGTTGCCATTTAGCATGCCTATTAAATCTGCCAACTCACCAACCAACTTCACCCACTATCCAAAAAAATAAATATAAAAAATCAAAAATCAAAACGATTTCAATCACGATTGACGAACTGCTAAAATTTGAATTCAAATTTTAAGGAAAATACAATCTAACAAATAAAACTGTTCCCTCACCAAAAAAACATATAAAAACTGTTTATTTTTTTTTATAGCGCACAACTTCTTCTACATGAACTTTTTCTTCCAAAACTCATTCACGATGGTGAATATAATTAAAGAATCTCTTCTTGATTGTTGTGACCGCATCAGCAAGCCCGTGTAGCAATCGCAATTGATCTTACATTTTTTGCAGGATCAAATGGTGTGCAAATTGAAAAAAAAGGGCATGATCTACATCCCTCTAATGTAAAGAAGAATCAGACACAAAAATTGGCATCGATTTGTAAAATTAGACAAGGAAAGAAATCGTCAGATAAGATTAGAATTTGTGGATTGCGAATTTTCTTTTGAATATCAGTTTATCTTCTACTGTATACAGTGATGGGTATTCTATTGCCTCTCCTTCCATTGTATTGTAATGATGTAGTCCATTGTTGTTGTTTTGGCTTGAACCTATAGAATAATGAAATAAATTTTCCTAGTAATACTTCAAACTATAATTTTGATGTACCTGCATTATAAACATATTTGATCTGCAATTGTTACAGTAGCAAGAATGCAAGATAACTAGTGAATCAAGAGGATTTGGGATGGAAATTTATGCAGTATGGTGATGCAGAAAAACAATGAAAGGGGTGGAAAGAGCAGGGATCCCCTGATTCTATTTCTTTATTTTTATATTTTTCCAACTTCATATTTTCATTTTGGGATTGAATTTGATTATATATGTTGTAATTGTCTAAATTTTTTACAGGCGTTTTGACTCAAAAACTCCTTTTTTATAAGTATAGTTTTTCTACCTTACAAGTGTATTTTGGCATACTTCATTTTTTCCTTATGAATTCGTTTTTCATTACATTAACTGGACAACAATGTGCTAAATATCACAAATGTCAATTTTCGCTATATGTTGAAATCTGAGCAATTTCAAATGTGAACAACATACTTGAAAAATAACACTAGTATAAACAAAGTTGCTAAAATTGTCTAACATGTCTTATGCAACAATGAAGTTTGTTTTGAACAAAAATACAATGGAAGATAGCTTCGGCACAAATCTTATAAACATGGAAGCATCAATCAAGTGGAAAATTCTATTATGGGGACTCCCTAGTAAGAACTGGAGACGTGGCGAAGATCCGGGACCACACAAGTTTCGTAAAGTGGACCACACATGGGGCACCGTGTATTCCACCTCGAAACCGTGTGGTCCGATCCCGCCACGTAGACGAGCTTCCCTACTAGGGAGTCCCCATGATAGAACGACCCCAATCAAGTTATGTTGTAATTAAGGACACCAATTGCTATACCAATCCATAGCATTTCCGCCTTTCACTGACCGCACAGTACAACTCAATATTAAACAAACTAGAAAAAGGCCCACACATTGCAAGTAGTTGAACATCCGAAAAGAACCAGCATAGTATTAATTCATTCCTCACCCAGCCAGGTGTACCTTATCATCAAAGATTTTTGCATACAGTGATAGTCACAACAACTATGAGATACACACATATAAAACCCCAAAGCCGTAACATGTTGTGCCAAAGCTCATTACAAGAGACGAAAAAAAAGCTTGTATCAACTCAAAGTAATATTATTAATAGGAGAATTTCTCAAAGAAACAACATTGATATTCATTGCTAACACTTAAAATTAAACAACCAACTGCTTCAATTTTGTCCTTGAACTTCTAATTCAGCATCTGCTTGCTCCTCAATATGTTGTATAGCATAATTTGATGAGTTCTGTTGAACAAAAAAAGAAAAGAAAAATACACAGTTAGAAAAGAACGCAATGCATGTTCCAAGAATCATTCTAAGAAGCACCTGGAGGAGTTGCATAAATGATAAGCTTGAGCTTGGATATAATCCTGGCTGCGAATGGCTGAAATTACTTGGCATGTTACCAAGAAGGGCATTCATAGGTGAAGCAATCTGTTATGATAAAAGAAAAGTTAGCAAATAAGCAATAATCAAAACCTTTACACTAACCCCTCAAAAAAATTAATAATAATAATAATAATAATAATTCACGCTGTTTAATTTTGTTACCTCAGTGGCTTGAGTTTGAGAATTGATGTCATTGTTCGTCTTTGATGTACTGGTTTTGCAAATTGGCTTTCTTTTTTTCTTTTCAACTGCTCTTTTCTTGCGAGACCAAGAATCTCCTTTCTTCCTACGTTTAACAGGATCCAAGATACCATTCTCAAAATCCGCCATTGATATATGTGGCTCTTTCTGAATAGAACTTCCATCCAGCAACCTAACTTGATGCTGGATAATTTCATGCTTTGCATTATCAAGATGGCGACTGGCAATCTCGAAAGTAATATCGTCACTGGCCCCCAAACCCATCACAAAGCAAAAGACTTTCGCATCAAGTCGTTTAATCTAAAACTAACCTGGGGATGACAACAATGGCTCTCTTTGAAGTTTATATTTGTAAAAGTCAATATCATGTTTTGCTGCTTTAGTCCATCTCTTCAACACATATTTTGTAGGTATTTTATCATAAGCCAAATCAAAATGCAAAACCCGTAAAACATGACTGCAGAGCCAACCTAGAGTATCGAACATATGACAATCACAAGCAAAAGAGTGAGTAGAGGGATCATACTCTAGCCTTGTCTGTTGATCATCATCCTTAGACAATATGCATGTCCTTTTGTCACCATCATAAATAACATTCAAGACTTTAAAACATGTTGCTTTCAAAAATTCATTTTGAAATTTCTTGAAAATTGCACAAGTGTAAACAGAGCCAGCATGTTCCAAGATTCCAATTCCATCAACAATCAACTTAGGTAATCCCCGTGACCTAGGATCATCACCCGCCTCAGTGTTACGCACTTCTACACATTTGCTTTCATAATGTCTCACAAATTCGGTTAGAGTCATTGTTTTACATGACATTTGGGTAAAGACATTGTTAGTGCTTTCACTTCGTTGTGTTGATCGTATATCGGCACTAAAAGTGTTGCGGTTATATGCAGGAGACCATTTTTCTTTGATGTTGTACAACCGTTGTAGCCAACTATCTTCACTAACATTCCATTCCTTCACCATGTCAGTCCAAGTACTCTCAAAATCAATTTCCGACCGACATCGCCATAAAAGCTTACTAAAATACTTCTCTCTAAACTCTGACTTACTATATAAATATGGAATTCTTTGGGCCGCATTTTTCTCAATATGCCACTCGCACAAACGGTGATGTGTACTTGGCATAACAGACTTGATAGCACTAGCCATTGCAGCATCCTGATCAGTGAAAAACATAATTGGTGTTTTACTCTCCATAGAATCTAAGAAAGCTTTAAAAACCAATCAAAAGTTGCAGTAGTCTCATCACCCGTAAAAGCACATCCAAAATATATATTGTGCCAATGATTATTAATGCCAATAAATGGAGCACAAATCATGTTATATCTATTGGTCCGATACGTAGTGTCAAAAGTGACAACATCGCCAAAACACTCATATTGCAATCGAGAAATCCCATCCCTCCAAAAGAAATTACACATTCGGCCTTCATCATCAAGTTGGAATGTGTAAAAAAATTGAGAATCTTGTGCTTCCATATCTTTAAAGTGATCTATAAGTGATTGTGCATCCCCTCCACTAATCAAACATTTTCTACGTTGTTGTATCCAATTCTTGGCATTTTGTTCCGTGAAACCAAGGTTTTGAACACCACCGGCTTGGTTCGAAACAAATCGAAAGGCAGCTTTGGTCGTATTCCATTATCTACTAAGGACCCAAGTAAAGTTTTCATGGAATCATTTAACTTTCTTCCCGATGATATGAAGTGTTTTTGATGATCTTCTACCATGGGATGGTTATGGTCATCACAAAAATAACTCACTTCCCAAGTCTCATCACGTATAATGAATTGAAGACTTGCATGACATCCACTTCGATAATCATATCTTTGTCTTTGTTTAATCTCATCAGGTGCTCGAGTGGACGATTTTCCCTCACAAGAACATACAAACCAACACCTAGATAACTGACGTGGCCTTTTCTAGTGCTATTCCAGTCCTTAACCGACAGTGTATCGGGTCAAACTGTAGTTCTAGTGTGGTGAGTCAGGTGTCGAATCCTCAGGGAAACAAGGTAATTCTTTTAAGTGTGGTTAAACACCAAACAACTATTATTATCTCGATCTAAATCGCAGGTTTTATCATACGAGTCGCTACTATACTAATAAACAGAAAATAAATTCATAAATTAAAACTAAATTATTATAATATATATAAATACATAAATATATATAGTAATACATATACAATATATATATATATATATATATATATATATATATATATATATATATATATATATATATATATATATATATATATATATATAGATACCAATATATTAAATACTAATAATTATTATAGAACTAGCCAAGATATATATAATTGAATTATTCAATCTTTCGGTTTAACGGATGTGCTCGATCTTCCTTTTATTAGGTCCAATTGAGTAAATGAAATGGTGCACTCCCGAGGTTAACAATTCCTCCTCACACGAGCGTATGAAATTGTCATATGTCAATTTGTCATCAGTTCAATTTCCACAACTGCCCCATGCTAATCTCAGTTAGTCTGAACAGGTACCGAGTACAAATCTACCCCGAATAAAAGAGGTTATTCCGTTTGTCAGACGGCCGATGTTATTCAAAAGGCTCCGGTTGTCAGGCGGATCGATTCAACTTTCCGGTGTTAGTTTCAATTAAACCGTTGATTTTAACATTATTACGATCTTGGGCACAAATTCTAATAAGATTCATCCTTCCCAAGACAAATCTGCCCCCGGGTAGGAAATAGGATTCCGTTGTCACGCTTTCGCACGGCCAATTTTACCCTCCGGTTTTTCTATCTTTTATCTCATATCCTAACTTCTCTGGTCAGTTCATCGTTAGGTTATATGTTGCGATTCATCTTGATTAATTACTTCAATCCGAATATTATCAATACGTTGCAAAATAGAAAAAGATTCAATTAACTCAATTTTAGTCAATTTTACTTAGACAACATTCATTTATCGAAAAGATTGAAATAATACGATTACATAACCTTGGCTAGTTATTAGATTTAGCCTAATAACATTATAACGATTAAAAAGATAAAATTAAAAATAACAAATATAAATACTTTAGAAAATTACCCGATTACAACTGTTGATTCATATGTCGTATTCTTCCGGACATTACAACGACTTCAAACATTGAACTTCCGATAATTTCCCGAGCATTACAACGATACTACTATTATTACATTATTTATGGCATAAGGCCTATATACATACTACTAAGAAAAAGAGGTTTAGAGAGATATATATAAGCTAATCTATATATATATTGGTACACCTTTTACAGTCTGCATAAAATGTCCATTTATAGGCAGATTTTTCCTGGCCGGATCGATCCGGGATCAAGGTCGGATCGATCCGGTAATAAAAAAACATTATCACTCTCTTATTTTCTGCAGAGCCATGTGCTAATCATCATTACTGCGCATTATTTGATAATCCGGATCGATCCGAGGTGATGTCGGATTGATCCGTGTGAAATTTTTCCAATTTTTAACTGAAACTTGATAAAATCATATCTTGAGTTGTAGATCTCCAATTGACATGATTCAAGAAGCGTTGGAAAGCTCTTTGAAAGATCTAAAACTTTCATGAAGGACTCTTCTTCAGAAAATGCCTTTTTGATGGGCCATTCGTTCGTCGAATATATATCTCGATAATAGTATCACGAACCGTTGATCCACTTGAACTTTTAAACTTGTGACACTTCCTTACTTCCTTCAAAAGATATGATTTGACTTCAAAAGTGTCGTCACTCGGGGTCTTGGTTTACCTAAAAATCTGCAATCAAATACCAAAAATACCCACGTAAATCTGACACGATACTCCGGTTACTAAACCGGTACAAAATTTATAACTTTTTATTACTTTTACTAGATTTTTATAGTATTTAGATTTATTCATAACTATTAATATTTTATAAGATTATTGTTATAATTTCTTATATTTTATATAGAAAGAGTCGATAAAATATATAATATATCGTAATTTTTATCATATAAATGTTATACATCAACTACTCCCCACTTAGCTCTTTGATCGTCCTCGAGCAAAATAAGCGGTAATAAATAAAAATTACAATAAAAATTATATACTTGGTAGATTAAATCTCAAGTCAGTAAAATGTCATTTCAATATTATAATTAATTATATCTTTCTTAGAAATTAACAAGATAAAAAGTGTATATAACTTAGATAAATTATTTATCAAATATCATTCAAATGAAATTCTGCATAATCTACTTAATAAATATAATTAAAATTCTAGAATTATTCTCCTATCTCAACTTATATGAAATATCTGGAATCCAGGACTAAGTCAAGTAGTTGGCAAAATGGCTTATAACGTTTTAGGCTCAGGGTGTTGGTTAATCGAAAGGATAGAAAAGGAAATAAAAAGAGAAAGAAGCAAGTCGTACGTACTTACACCTTCATATTTTTGATCAAAAATATCTCGACTAATAACGTCCTAATATTATTTCACTTTTTTTTTCCCATAGAATACTAACGTATCCGAACTCATTGCCAAAATCGACTATCTTGCAAGCGTCATGAGGTGAGATCGAATATATTAATCCCTATCCAACTTTTCCAATCTCAGCATATACCATTCTTTTGCATCGATACTTAGCTTTTATGTCATCATCTCCTTTCATAAGTACGTACAAACTCGTAGGAATTTTAAGAAATGTAGACCAAAATAGGCTAAGGGTCGGTTATAATTAGTTTAATCACAAATGGCTATTTCGAGTGAGGTCTGGCCACTCTACAAGGCTGAGGTGGGGACAAAAATTGGAAATTTACGTTCAGGTAGGCTATTTGGCCATAGTTATTCAAAGTTATGCCAAAAAAATCATCATCCCTAGTTCGATTCCATATTCATATTTCGTTTTGAAAAGAAAATTATTCTAATATTTCATTATAGATATAAGTATATCTGCTAAATTTCATAAGAAAATTACTTGATAATATTTATGTATAGTTACATATACTTGAAATCTTATAAAAAATCTAAAACCGACATATATAATATAATTATAATATATCTAATTTACTTTACTAAATTAAAAATTTATTCTTACCAATTTATATTATTTTTATTCATATTAATTATATATTATCTACTTATTTTTATTCAAGAAAAATTAAACTAAGTATTAAGCAATTAAGTATAAATTTATATGAAAAATTTTAATTTTTATTTTACTAACCTAACTCTACTCCCCACTTACGAAGTGGCATCGTCCCGATGTTCAGTGAGTAATAAAATAGGTTCGAAAATAAATTTAAAGTTTTTTAGATTAATGTTACTATTTTAGCGATATTACTTGCGTGTATTATTATGTTTCCATTAATAGAACCAACATAAGAAAAAAAACATGTATATTAAACAAGATTATTAAAATTATTACACTCAAAGAGAAACATAATTAAAGAGATTATTAGTCTACCAACTTAAAGAACTACTATCTTAAAAAACTAACTTCTTAACTAGCAACTCTCCAACTGTCACTACCAACTGATAACTATCAATTCAAACAACACATCAGACCGTTGATGAACATCCGGGAGTATCAACCGGAAGTAGTCCAACTTGAGACCCACGAAATGGAAAAATCTCGTCTTGATCAAACTCAGGTACTCCATGTAAATGAACACAAAGTCGCGAAATAAGCCAAGCAAACGGCATTGGCTTCCCTCTACTACGTCGCTCTATTGTGAAATTGACTGCTGCCTTGTGAATCAATATCCCCCAGTCTATATATGCTCTGATAGTGATTGCATACATCAGAAGCAATTCGCAGTCCTGAATTCCCGAGAAATCATTGGTGGGATAGACTCGTGAATTAATAAAATGTTTCCACGCCCTCAGATGAGGGGATAACGCAAGAGTGGAAAAATCATAATTATGATCAAAAAGAGGAAACAAATATTGGAATGCTTCTGCGGTTCTATTGACAATATTAGAAGGATTTTCTAGTTCCCATTGGAACTCAAAATGTGTACTGGGAAAAAAACCACAAGGCGGAATTTCATAAACTTGATTAATAACGAAGGACGAAAAGGGAATAACAATGCCTCGGACAGTAATGAGTTGAGTTGCTGCTATCGTAGTGTTTTCAGATAGAGATGAATAAAAATCCCTAACTACAGAAATATTTATTCTACCCCTCGGATGTTTAACAAATTTCTTCCAACCAAAGCCTCTTATCAGATTTCTACCCCACTGATCAACTTTTTCAGTGTTCAAACCTTTCTCCATCAGAATAGGAGATTGAACAAAATTTAGACGTCTCGGAACGTCGTTATGAAAACAAGAGGCTTGGCTTTCGGGAACCACACCGTTATGCGTATGTGGTTCATAACTATTAACCGAGGGAGATGAGTGGTTAGACATATTATAAAAGAAATTCAGATAGAAATGAGAAAAGAATGAGCAACATATAAGCTGTCTTGCTATTTCCTTTTATAGAAACGATACACTAGGCAAAAGTAGTAAAAAGTCTGTGCTTTGACAGGAAAGTAATACCGGATCGATCCGAGAATGGACCGGATCAATCCGGACCAATAGGTATGTAGCCGTGTCAGGTCGGCAATGACAGGCCGGATCGATCCGGGTTCTGATCGGATCGATCCGGGCAAGTACTGTAGCAATACAGAGACGAAATTTGTCTTTCAAATGCCCAGATTTTTTCTATCTTTCAAACTTATGCTTTTTTTTTTTGTAGTTTAAAATATTTATAACACGACATAAAACGTTATGAAATACAAAATAGCGTAAAAAAACTTAAAATTTTATCTTGACCAAAACTACAACGAAAGAAAGAAAAAAACTTAACTGTCGAACAAAACACAAAATACTAAAGTAAATTGTTTAAGTGACAAATTATCATAAAATTTTAAATCATTCTTCGGTATCATCAATCTCCACATCGAAATTCGAACCCGGCATGGGTTGGGAAGTAGCAGGATCGTTGGTCGACTTGAACAATGTATCTTGAAATGGCGTCGACATCGTAACCGTGCTATCTAAACCAATCGAACTCATCCCAGCCGTGATATTGGCAAATGCTTCAAAACCTCCCCAACTTGACGTAACTGGAGCCGTCATACCTGTACAAAATTGACCTACACCACTAGCTTGACTTCCAAAGGCATGTGACATTGGTTGGAAGCTGGATTGGGGTGGCATTGGTGGAATTAAATCGGGCATGGTATACGGCTCAGATTGGCATTGCGGAATGTTCATTTCCGCGTAGGCAGGGTTCTGAAGTATATTCATCTGATATATACCGCGCATGCCTTGCCTTAAGTCTTCAGACCACTGCCTATTCCTGTCTGCATAAACAGCCATATTGGCATTGGCACGATAAACATCATAGGCTAAAGATTGAAACATGTCATATGTGATGGTATTAGGGAGCTGAGACTGTGATTGACTAGATGATGGAGGAACAACGGTAGGTTGGGAAACAGGTGGAATATTTTGAGGTCGGCGACGGTTCGGGTTGTTATAATCAATTTTCCCATCCGGAAGACGCTTCAAATTAGGGCCAATTAAGGCTTCATTAGCCAAGATCAACTTATCATTAGGCAATGTTGGAACACCGAGTCTTTGACATAAGGCAGAAATAAAACACGGGAAAGGCATATGACTTCCCGGCCTAGCTTTCGCAACAAATTTCAAAGCCCTCTTGTACATTATTTTTCCCACATTTATGGGAATATCATTTACCATTGCCCAAGCAATACAAACATCCGCTTTACCGAAAGATGTCAAATGACGAGAGGGGTAAAGAGTGTAGCTAATAAAACGCTTAAGTGCTCTAATATCCCTAATACAGTTCCCGTAACCAAACCTATTTTCATGCCATTTAGCCGTAGGATCAAGTTCGTTTTGGGCTAATAAGGCTCTCTGTTCAAAAGCAGCTTCATCATTAAGGTTCCATACCGTGTAATAATCCTCCTCATCAGGGACATCTTCTATACCATAAATAGCATTGATGACTTCAGGATTAAACGGTACTTGTCTAGTTCTAAGGGTAACAAAGGTCAACTCTCCATTCTCTGTCGAATTATGCGTCTTTAACAGAGAATAAAATTCAGAAACTATAGTTGTGTTAACCTCCCCTTCTCTCAATGCTGCTATTTCCAACCATTGTCTTTTCTCAAAAATTGCTCTAACTTCATCCCCTAAAACCGAAAAATCGATACCCCTTTCTATCTCAGCTATACACTTTCCAAAAACATTCTTATATGCATCTCTAGCTGCTCTAGACGCAGTTTGCTCAAAACTAACGGCCAATTCGTCATCTGTTAAAGGCCTCGTTTCTATAACTGGTACTGAGATGGGGATATCTTGTTTTCGTTTCTTAGCTGCTGTTCTAGAGGATTCGGCCATTCTACGATAGTGACCCAACAATTCAAAAAAAAAAACAAAAAAACAAACAAAACCAAAACAACACAAGTGAATAATAGTACAGTTGAAAATAAATGACTAAAATAAAATAAAAAAACGAAATTGATAAGATTAAATACTACATTGTTACCTTGATAGACTATAAAGGTTGAAAAGTTGGCCGGAAAAGATGAAGAGTCGCCGGAATGAAAGTTGACCCTTTTTCTTGAAATTTTTCAATTTTAAGTGAGAGATTGAAGAGAAGAGGAGAAAAGGAGAATAAAATAAAGAGTGGGGTAATGTGATAGTGTGTTTATGTGATGAAAGAAAAAAATTTCGAGTGGGGATGATGGGGTGTGGGGCGGCTGTGAAAAAAAAGAAATTGGAAGAGGAAGAAGAAGAAGAAGAAAGAAATCCCGTTCTTTTTAGGTTTTTCAGGTACCGGATCGATCCGGGGTCATGTCGGATCGATCCGAATTTTTTTTTTTTTTAAAATTTGAAATAAAACTTTTTTATAAAACTTTTAATAAAACTTTCATAAATTTTATAAAGATCCAATTTTATAAAATTTTCAAAGTTTATACAAAAAAAAAATTTATAAAAAGCGTTTGAAATAAAAAGTAAAATATTCGAGACTTATGGGGGTCCTAATTCCTCTATTTCTAAATCTTTCAGAGTTCTGATATATCGTTCTATCAACCTAACCTTGAGAAATGATGCGTTCGAATTTTCTCTTTGATCTCCATCGGGATTTTCGGATAACCACCTAATCGTTCCCTTCTTAACAACATTCAAACACTCATCCTGAGATTTGGTTGTACTTTCTCCACATTTCCCATTATGCTCACTTTTTCCACAGATTCTGCATCTCATTAAAAACTTTGCCTTTTTTTTTTTTTTTTTTTTTTTTGTTCAAGCCATAAGGCCAGCAGCACAATGATCATTATTCGTTGCCATTAATTAGTACAATGTCGATTCAAACAGAAATACAGAGAATCAAATCCCAACAAGATAACATCATGAGAAATATAGAGAGAACTCAATCCAACAATAACATCATTCACTCGCCGGTAAATATATATATATATATATATATATATATATATATATATATATATATATATATATATATATATATATATATATATATATATATATTAGATAATACGATACTCGCTGCAGAAAACAGAGTGAGTAATGTTATGGTGATCCACCGCCGCCGCCGCCGCCACCTCTCGGGCTGCTGCCGCAAAAACTTTGCCCTTCTCTTTATCGAACTTCTCGATTTTCCATTACAAACTTCTTTCAATCTGATCTCTCTCAATAATTGCTTATTTTTCTCAAAAACTGAAGCTTCTATTGTAAACGCGACATCCTTATCAAGGCCTAACTTCAAAAGCAAAATAAAAACTCCTATTCTATCTAAAAAAACATCCAGTTCTTTTACGTCTACCCGGTAAAAGACGAAACTAGTTCAAACATATAAAACACAGAAAAGTAAAGTAAACAAGAAAGATAGTACCTGGGATTCAGCTGAACTTAGTTTTCCTGCTTTTCAGTTTTGCGGCGGATCGTTAGCAACATTACTTCTTTCCTCAGAGAGGTCCCTTCTCCTTCCACAAACGGCTTTACCCCTGTGGCCATTGGCTATAAAAGTTGTACTTCCATCGTTAGTTCAACGACTCCGCATTTGTAAACCCTTGTTACTCTAAATGGACTCGTCCATCTTGATTTAAGCTTACCCGGAAATAACCTTAAACGTGAATTGTACAATAACACTCGATCACCTATATGGAACTCACGACTATAAATTCTCTTATCGTGAAAAGATTTCGTGCGTTCCTTGTAGATTCGAGCGTTTTCATAAGAATCGAGACGAAATTCTTCTAGTTCTGTTAACTGAAGTAATCTGTGATCACCGACAGCCTTAGGATCGAAATTCAAAAATCTATAGCCCAAAAGGCCCGGTGTTCTAATTCAACTAAGAGATGACAAGATTTACCAAAAACTAGTTTGTAGGGAGAACAACCAATTGGTGTTTTAAAGGCTGTTCTGTATGCCCATAATGCATCATCCAGTTTCTCTGCCCAGTTTTTACGATTTGAGTCCACTGTTTTTTCTACAATTCTTTTAATTTCTCTATTAGATACCTCTACCTGACCACTGGTCTGTGGATGATAGGGTGTTCCTAACTTATGCGTTACACCATATTTTTCGATTATCTTGGTAAATGATCTATTGCAAAAGTGTGACCCTCTATCACTAATGATAGCTCTCGGAATGCCATACCTAGTAAATATATTCTTTTTAAGGAATCGTATGACAACTTTGGTATCATTAGTGGGAAGAGCTTCAGCTTCTACCCATTTTGAAACATAATCTACCATCACAAGAATAAATCTTTTTCCAAAAGATATAGGGAAAGGTCCCATGAAATCTATACCCCAAACATCAAATAATTCACATTCTAAAATAGGTTGCATAGGCATTTCATGTTTTTTAGATATATTTCCCCATTTTTGACAAGACTCACAAGATTTAACATACTTATAAGCATCTCTATATAGTGTAGGCCAATAAAAACCACATTGTAAAACTTTAAAAGCGCTTTTCCAACCTCCATGATGACCTCCGCCTCACGATCATGACAAAATGATAAAACACTTAAAATTTCATTATCGGGCACACATTTTTCGATTATCTCATCCGAACATTTACGAAAAAGGTCGGTTCCTCCCGGTAATAAAATTTTAAGTCATAAAAGAACTTCTTTTCTCGTTGCCAAGTCCAATGAGACGGAATATAATCACAGGTTAAGTAATTAATGATATCTCCAAACCATGGTGACATGTCCTTAGAAGGAATTCTATTCTTTAATAATTGCATGGTTGAAGGAGTATCGATTCTAAACAGTTGTTCATCAGGAAATGAATCTTTAATTTCATTTCCTATTTCTTCATCATTTTCCATTCTACTTAGATGATCTGGTACTACATTTTCACTTCCCTTTTTATCCTTAATTTCAATATCAAATTCTTGTAGTAAGAGTATCCATCTAAGAAGACGTGGTTTAGCATCTTTCTTACTTAGTAAATACTTCAGGGCTGAATGGTCTGTATAGATAATAACCTTAGATCCAACGATATACGATCTAAACTTATCTAAGGCAAAAATTACAGCCAACAGTTCTTTTTCTGTAGTTGCGTAATTAAGTTGTTTGCGTTTAATGTGTGAGATGCATAGTAGATTGCTTTGAGCACTTTATTATATCTTTGACCTAAAGCGCTCGCTCCTGACTAAATCACTCGCATCACACATAATTTCAAACGGCAAACTCCAATGCGGTGCTACTAGCACCGGTGCGATAGTCAACCTCGCTTTTAGGGTCCGAAAGGCTTCCATACATTTACTATCAAAGTTAAAAGGTACTTCCTTTTCAAGCAAATGACTTAGAGGCTTTGCTATTTTCGAGAAATCTGCAATAAATCTCCTATAAAATCCTGCATGTCCGAGAAATCCTCTCAAAGTTCTTAAATTAACTGGTGGAGGTAACTTTTCGATTACCTCGACTTTAGCTTTATCAACTTCGATACCTACTTCAGAGATTCTATGACCTAGCACAATCCCTTCTGATACCATTAAGTGACATTTTTCCCAGTTTAAAACTAAATTAGTATCTTCACAGCGTTGTAACACTCGTTCTAAGTGCGATAAACATTCATCAAATGAATCTCCGTAAACACTAAAGTCGTCTATAAAAATTTCTAAGAATTTCTCAACCATATCAGCAAATATAGCCATCATACATCTCTGAAACGTAGCTGGTGCATTACATAAACCAAACGGCATTCTTTTATAAGCAAAAGTTCCATAAGGACAAGTGAAAGTAGTTTTTTCTCTATCTCCTGCTGCAATGAATATCTGTAAATATCCTGAATAACCATCTAAGAAACAGTAATACTTATGTCCACTTAAACGTTCCAACATTTGTACTATGAATGGAAGTGGATGATGATCTTTCTTAGTATGATCATTTAGTTTTCGAAAATCAATGCACATTCGATAACCTGTAATCTCTCTTGTTGATCGGAATCCATTCATTCTTTTCATTCTCTTTCACTGTGAAACCTCCTTTCTTTGGTACCACTTGAGTTGGACTTACCCATTCACTATCTGATATGGGAAAAATTATCCCCATTTCTAATAGCTTAATGACCTCTTTCTTAACAATTAAGCGCAAATTTGGGTTGAGGCGGCGTTGCGGTTGAATACAAGGTTTAGCATCTTCCTTCGAATTATCTTATGAACGCAAATCTCCGGGCTAATACCTCGAATATCGGCAATCGTCCATCCAAAAGCTTTCTTATGCTTTTTCAACATTCTAAGTAATTGATCTTCTTGTTGCTCGGTTAAAGATGATGAAATAATAACCGGTAATAGATTATTAGTTTCAAGAAAAGCATACTTCGATTTAAAGGTAACGGTTTCAATTCCAGATTCTTAGGTGGATCTTCCAGTGATGGTTTAAGAACTGATCCTTCTAGTTCTAATTCCAAATACTTATGCCATGATGGTTTAAAAGTAAAACTTCCTTTATCTAGAGAAAAGATTATCTCTTTCATTTCGGTGTCTTTCTCATCTTCCTTATAGATAGACAGTGTTAAGCATTCTTCTAATCTGTCTTCAAAAGTTGGTAACTGAATATCATAGACAGAATGAATATCTTCTATAAAAGAACATGATTCTGGTGATCTGTATGGATGTTCCATAGCTTTGAATATATTGAAAGCAACTTCATCTTCATTGACTCTCAGAATTAACTCTCCTTTCTGGACATCTATTAAAGTTCTTCCTGTAGCTAGAAATGGTCGACCTAAGATAAGTGGCGCTGAATATCCTTCTTCCATTTCCATAACTACAAAGTCTACTGGAAAATAGAACTTGTCTACTTTAACCAATACGTCCTCAATAATTCCTTTAGGGTATTTAATCGATCTATCTGCTATTTGCAGAGTCATTTCCGTCTTCGTAAGCTTTCCTATACCTAGCTTTCTATAATCCTCATAAGACATGAGATTTATACTAGCTCCAAGATCACATAAGACCTTCTTAAACAGAAATCCTCCAATTTCACACGGAATGGTAAAACTTCCAGGATCTTTCATTTTAGGTGGTAACTTATGCTGCAAAACTGCAGAACATTCTTCATTTAGGCATATATTCTCATATTCCTCTAATTTTTCTTGTTTGATGAAACCCCAGTCTTGCATGATGAAACCCCAATATTTGACCTAAAAAATGCTTTCCACGTTCAGGGGTAGAAAAGAATCAACTGGAATACTAAATATGCCAATGAAGTAGATTTGGAGAGTATGAACCCTGTATGACTGACCTGTGACTTCTTAAAAAAAGTGAACACGATTACACAAATTAGTAAGAAAATGAAACAACAGAAAAATGAAAAGCAATCATGCTTAGAATGAATGAGTTTCAATGCTTGTATGCTGGTTAGATTGTGAATGATTAGCATGAATTAGGCCTTATGATCTTCTAACTTTTACAGAAGCAAGTTGTCAAGATCATCAGTGGCACCTAATTTCCAAGTCCACGTGCCAACTTAATTCTGTAACAAACCTTTTAGGCAACTTAACCTTTTTCCCTGAAGCATATTCATGATTGTTCGACAATGTTCGCAATATGTTTACTAATATGAAGAAGCAGGCTGACTCATTATTTAATACTCTTCTAATGGTGCACTAAAATCCAAAATCAATATCACTGAGAAGCAACGTATAATGGCAACATTCTTCATATGTAACAAAGCAAAAGGCATGGAGAAATAGCATATCCTGCTGACCTGATTCTCTTTAGCAATAACCATGTGAAATTATTTAAGGCGCAAAAAACACTCTTGCCATTGATGTTGAATTTGAGGAATGTCAGGTAGTCCTCCATTTTTCAATCCTATGAAGCATGTACATGTTCTGGATACAATGCTGATAAAGATTTTGTCTGTACAATTTTAACCAAAGCCCAAACCCCAGGCCAAACATTGAATGCCAAACATCAAGATCACGTTGTAAGTTAAAGAATAGACTGACAATAATGCTAACAAAGCACTCAAAATAAGACGGTTCTGGAAAAAAAAAAAAGACAGACTTCCACCAAGCCTTCATGATTAAACAAAATGAAGTATGTATATCAATGAAAACAACACAATGCACACAGATATACAAACAAACTGAAACGTATACATGAATGAAAACAAAATGATACACGCATGAATACACTAAAGAAAATAAATTGAAACCCCCGGATGATGATACCTTGCCTTCAATGACAGCGGCTACTCATATGTAACATCACGATCTGCAAATGTTATTCCGTCAATCCCACCTCTGAAAAATCAACCCCTGATCGTGATACCTGCCTTCAATGACAACGGCTACACATCTGTAACCGTACGATCTGCAATTGTTATTCCGTTAGTCCCACCTCTGAAAAATCAAGCAAATTAATCAAATTGAGCATACAATATTATTGAATCACACAAAATAAAGCTATGAAAGTATCAGCAATGTTTGGTTAGTGAAAAGGTAGCCTATCAAGAAATTACATAAATGCAGCAAAATATTTTCTTGTAGACATGACAAAAAAGAGGAGAACCATGTATCACGCCTAGCATCATTGTTGTATACACAACTTTTCAATCGGCGGCATAATTAAGCTAATAATAAAACATTGAAATTCTCTATACAATAAAAAATGTATGAATCATTGAAAAATTAAAAAAAGATGAAGTGATAAATATAAAATATATTGACCTGAAGTTTTGATAGGAACGATTTTGCAATAAAGTTCCCAATCCTGTTCCGATATTGTGCCGGCTTCCATTCCGATTTAAGCCATCGTAAAGTAGTTTTAAGCTTCTCTATAATTGTTTTCTATGAAGAAAGTAGCATATGGGAGTAGCTAACGAGGGATGAAGTAATGAGCGGGAACGTGGGAAATGGTTTGAACATGGGGAAATGCAGCCAAAAACTGCAAGCATTTTGCTAGTATTGATAAAAATGCAGCCAAAAACTGCAAGCACTCGTGACGTGACGTGACGTGATGGGCCCATACACATATCCCCTTCACTTTCGATATCCTATATTTCTCAAAAAATCCAGCACCTAGATGTATTTGTATTCGCGAATCTGTATCCACATATCAGTACCTGAGCAACCAAATTGCAGAGCCTGAACACAACCTCCCAGCAGAGGCTGTAAATCAAATGGCCAACAGTTATATCACATTCAGTACTACTAAAAGGACTTGATACAAAATGGAAACACCCCAAAAATTAAAATAAAATTAAAATATTCTGAAGAAAAGCTAATCACTAACCACTTTATACTTTGCAAGCTTCTTTCCTTGAATCACACCTTCTGTTTAGACTTAACAGATTTCCACTTCCATAAGCTGAAGAAGTTAATGAATTATATAACATAAGAGTAGTCCCATAACTCAATTCTCAATGATAATACAAAAGAGTAGGGGGGGAAAATGTTGAAAACAAAAAAGACAATGTGACCTGTTGTATCAGTAAGGGGTTGGGTATATATGAGTCTGGAGGATGGACGAAGACATTCAGTTTGCGATTTAAAGTTTCAAATTGTTCATTTTGAATGCCTCTCACCAACTTTGCAGCAGTTCTACTGCACTTCTGCACCTGAATCATCTCTAAAGTTGGACTTTCCCCAAAAACGAGCGGAAGTTCTTCAAGTCGCTTGCAGCTTTGCAAAACTATCTGCTCAAGACACGGAAACGATTCATAGGAAGCAGTCCAACGTACAATGCCAAGAGAGTCCAGCTTCAAGTATTTGAGGTTCTGGAATTCCTCACTTCTCACCTCCCATTCTTCTCCCTCAAAAGCTTTGAATAGCAATTTCAGAACCTCAAGGCAATGTAAGCTCCCGATTGCTGAAATTTCCCTCCATGGCAGACGAAACTTGGACAAAGTCAGTTTCTTGAGGTTTGCTGGAAAACTGAACGCAGAGGGAAGATGCACCCTACCGTGATAAACCACCTTTAATGATTCAAGTTGAATCAATGACTCAAGAACCGGAAACTGATTGCACTGACTGGTTCTATCCCAGTATTCAGAAAATATGCATTTTAGCTTCTTCAGTCTTGGCAACCTCTGCAATATATTACGCGACGATTTTCCGTAAGGAAGAAACACTGAGGAAAGGGTTTCCAAGTTATCTAACTGAGACAAATGCTCAACCATTTCTTCACTGAAGCTGAAAGAAACTCGATCCTTTACGTGGAGATGCCTCAATGTATTCATGCTCCAAACATTATATGGTAGTGAAATTTCTCCCCTTAATCCCTTGACAAGAAAAGTTTCTAGAAAGCACAGTCTAGCTATTGAATCTGGAATCACTTTCACAGTACCTCGGACAGCTAAGAATCTTAAGTGAATAAGTGTCTCGATACCCTGAAGAAGAAAATCACCACTATTTATGCAGTCCAGATTCAATGTGCTCAGAAGCTTGAAATTGGATAAGATGAATGAAGGATAATACTCTTTATTTGTTACCGAATAGAACTCGTCTTTTGGGGCAAAGTATAAGAAAGAACGAACACGCTGACCTGAAGGCTCTGACACGATAAATTTGTCTCGTTTAGAGTAAACGCAGAGACGGCGACATTGATACTCTAATATCGGATTAGGACACAAATCTGAAGCAGATTTATCTAGGTAATTTACCACTCGTAAAAAATTTGCCTCTTCTGCTTGAGCTCGGCATATTTCATGCAAAAGGTCATGAACACGGCATGCTTTGATGCCGCCATCCATGGAAGTCCATTCTGCAACAACAACTAGGTTCCTGCTCACCAGCTCCATGAAGTAATCTTTTGCCACGTCGCTCAAGCTTTTGTCATCAGCACTTCTTTGAACGAGGCCTTCAGCAGTCCATAAACGTACCAGGTTTGATACATAAACTTTTTCATCCTCCTGAAATGCTCCAAAGTATAGAAAACAAGGCTTTAGGTGATCAGGTAAATAATGAAAACTCAGGTCGATTATGTTTGTGAAATTTTTTGAGTCTCCAACTACAAAAGATTTAAGGTTCCCAGCAACTTGCTTCCACCAATCCAGATTCATCTCAGTTGCAAGAACTCCTGAAATGACAACGATTGCAAGGGGTAGGCCTCTGCAATGGACTGCAATCTCTTGTCCAACTTCTCTAAACTTTATAGGGAAACCTTCACCCTGAAACAACATTTTATCCAACAATTCTAAACTCTCTTTCACAGAGAGTAAATTAAGAGAGCAAGGTTCAAAACTTGACATGGATCTTTCAGCAACACCATTCACTCGACTCGTGAACAATATTCTACTTCCATTCCCTTCATCTGGGAAAGCATTTTTTAGGTCATTCCATGCCCCAATATCCCATATATCATCCATAACTATAAGATAACGCCTTCCCCGCAAAAGTTTCCACATCTTATGAGACAAATCATCATCTGTTAGTTTTTTGATCTCATCAGTAAGTTCAGTGAGAAAACCTAAAATTTTGAGCAATAATGCCCTCTTGTGATAGACTTTTGAAATACAGCACCATGCACAGACGTTAAAGCTTAGCCGAACTGAAGGATGATTGTACACTTTCTGGGCAAGTGTGGTCTTTCCAAGACCTCCCATACCAACAATTGAGACAATATCCCTTTTCTTTGTTCCCCGAGTGAGATTGTTTATTATCCTCTTTACCTCGTCTTCCATACCCACAATTACCTTGTTCGTCAATGGGGTATCATTTCTTTCTTTTTCTTTTGTAAACGTTGATGGAGTATCCCTTGATAATAGTGTTTGAGGGGAAACTTTTGTATTATTAGACATGTTGGCAAGAAAATCTGAAATTTCGATTCCCATCTGGTTGATCACTTCTACCAGAACATAGATGCATAGTGTACTATTGCCTCCAATGATAAATAATTCGGCAACATTTTCCACTTCATACCCAACATCCGTTAGTCGTGAAACAAGATTCTTTAGTTCATCATCCTCATCGTACCTTTCAGAATGATTTTTCAGCAATGATGTGGTAAGCATTAGATCATTCAGGATCCTTTCAAACTGATACTTGATTGAAGAGAATATAGGCATATGATCCAGTAATGTGTTCAATTTCTCCACCAGAAAACTAAGAAAACAAAGTCCGTCAATCCTGGGGAGAGTAGGTTGTGATGACTTCCAAATGTTGACATAATACGCCCGAACATCTGTTTCCAAACCAGTAAACTTTTCAGTTAAATCAGATATCAAACGATTCATTTCCGTAGCCATACCCTCATTACTTATATTTCCATACAAATAATACACTAGAGGTATTGCATATCTTGCGAAGACTTCACTCTGTGACCAAAGTACTTTCACATCCTCCGTATATGGCTCTACTGAATCTAGAGACATGATCCTTAAGAGCCTCAACCCGTTTCTTAGCGTTTTGAGTTTGTCAAAAGGCGCAAATAAATCAACTTGATCGGTTAGCAAGGTATTAAGCATCAGCTCTGCTACAAGCAGCTCAAACGTATCAAACTCAAGAAAAGAGGGATTTCCTTCTTTTAACATTTGTTCTGTCGTCTCATCTGTCTCATCTGTCAATTCCTCAAGGCTCCGTGTTAATTGGGAAGCCACTAAAACAGCATCCAGCAAGAAGAGTTTCTGATTCTCTGCAAATTCGTCAAGATTCTCCAGGAACTCCAGCAAGAATTTCAACTTATCATATAAGCTTTCAAATCGGTCCTTCACTTGGGCTGCCATAACGTTTTGATGTTTCAGCCGAAATAGTAGATAAATCTCTATCCGCATGAGATTTGTAATTCCAAACACCTTAAAAAAGGCAAGACCCATTTCCATTGACAACTCCTTTTCCATTTTATGCTCATCAAGAGATTCACAAAAAGATATTACACCAGATGCTGCAGATTCACAGTGTGACAATAGTAGTATATTACGTTCTGTGCATCCCACCTCTGCAAATTTCAAAGCAATGGTGTATTCTTTCAAGAATCTCAGATTATTCTCGAGTTCTTTTAGAAAATCCGCCATAACGATTATCAAACATGAATTTCCCTTCATTAGTTGCAGTAGTCGGAACTCTGCCTTGAGTAAGACTATAAACGTAACTAATACTGATGTATTAAACACGTCCACTTCTTTTTCTGACAGATCACCAAGTTTGAAGACATCAACAAGTCCAAGGCAAGCTGCTGTCTGCACAATCATAACCTTCATATCTATTGACAAGTCGTCTAAAAATGCAGACGAAAACCTTAACCAGTCGTGAAGGCTAATCAAATGGACTTTCAATCTAGAATTACAATCCAACCGCTGAATGTTATGATGATCATCTAAAAGGGTGACCCACTCTGCAATATATTCCCAAATTAAATTCTTGGTTTTTAACTTAACAATATTGTCGTCACCTATACATGGGACAGCTATCCCTTCGCCCATAAGCATCTTTTTGGAAACTCTCAAAACATCAAGAATAATGACCTCTGTGCTACAGGGTTCATCAGCATTTATGTATCTATTCTGCAAATCAGAGAGAAGTTCATACCTTTTATTTGCCGGGATTTCTCCAGTCCAACACAAGAAAAGCACATGAGCTGCCTTACGAGCATACTTCTGCATCAAAGTCAAAACTGGTTGCATGCTCTCATTCTCAGCCAAGTGAACCAAATTCCTAAGGAACCTCAACCTGCCCATCACAGCATTGATTGTTTTTTTCTCAAGAGCATCTAAATCATGCTTGGAAGCTATGATCATCCCACCATTTCTGATGATAGAGCGAATGAAAAAGTGCAGGAATGTACGGGAAACGTAGCCCGGTGACTGATCAGATCTAAGATTCAACAATACAGGCATGGAAGCTATGATCATCCCACCAATTGTGATGATAGAGCGCCTGAAAAAGTGCAGGAATGAACGGGAAACGAAGCCCGGTGACTGATCAGATCTAAGATTACACAATACAGGATAAATTTCAGTCACATGCTTCTTCCAATCCATTACATTCTCTACCATCTTGGAAACACCATTGCAATGGGGATCCCAAGCATGGTAGGTCTCAGAAATTGATTCTTCTAAACAGACCCAGAAATTCCTGAATCCATCAATCTGAGCAGAAGAAAGACTAGGGTAAAGTAAGTGCAAATCCTCAGGGCGAATCCTCCAACTACCTAAAGACAAGAAAAAGGTTGTGACGAAGCCTAGGTCGTTGTGAAGAGCAATATTTCCCTCAACCAACCTGCCGGTGATTATTGCAAACATATAGGAGGGAACACGAAGCAAACCTAAGATGACTTCCTCGTCGTTATCCTCAACATGATGATCCATTTCAACAACTTTTTGTCAGCTCAGATTCGTTCAAGAAGAGCAAGGAATGACTGCTTTTGTTGACTTCCCTCACTTCTTGCTTCAAGCCTAAGGGCACGTAGTGGCTTATTTCCTCTATTTTTTCTGACATCTCTACACATTGTCAAATGCAAATCCTCCCGTCTTCCTCTATCAATTCAGGTGGGCCATAAGCTATTATGGATGCCCATTTTTTCCAAGGCCTGTACAATTGCCATGCATAATAATGTATATAAAATTAAAGTCAAACACGTGTGAAAGCAGATAAGCTTTTTATTTATTTATTTTTTAGTATATAATATACTACTTCCCTCTTAAAATATAGGGGAATGAGGGAGAAGGACAAAAATATTTCATCAATTGAGTAGAAGGACAGTATTTTGAAACTTTTGCATAAAGGACAAAACTATTTATCCACTGTCGAAATTCACTTGTGTTCGAAATTCACTGTTTAAATTCACTGCCGAAATTCACTGTCGAAATTCACTAATTTTCAAAATTCCATGTCGGGATTCACTGATTTTCGGTATTCACTGTCAAAATTCACTATCGAAATTCACTGATTTCGGGATTCACTAGGGAGATTCACTGATTTTCGGGATTCACTGTTTGTCCTTCTCGCTATAAAAATTATGCAGTTGTCCTTCTCCCTATAAAAAATATGTAGTTGTCCTGTTGCTTAATAATATTTCAGATTGTGTCCTTATCCCTAATTTCCCATAAAATATAAGTTAATTTAGTTTTTTTTAGCTTTGTCCTAAAATGTAAGTCCGTTTCGAAAATAAATAAAGTATTTATTGCATTTTTCTCTTTCTATCCCTCATTTATTATATACTCAGCCACTTTTTACTAGCTTGCATTAATATCAATGAAATGTTATTTTAGTCTTTTTAATCAATATTAATGATAAATAACAAATTTAACCAAATTTCTTAATATGTGTGAAAAAGCCCAAATGGACTTACATTTTGGGACGGATGTAGTAATCTCATTCAGTCCAATAAGGAAGGTCTATGATAAATATCTTCCATTAAACACGGCTATGAAATCGAGTTGGTTGAGCATCAGCCCGTTTAAGGAAACGATCCGTTCAAACACGTTAAATTACATGAAACCAATGATTTAATAATCCGGAGAACTCTACCCGAACCGATGAGTCAAAAATATTGAATGAAAATATAGCGTCCCGCTCCCGGATATCGAGCCTTTATCCAAAAGAGAACGTTTGTCGCGTATAAAATTAAATAAATCTAACATTACTAGTAGGGAAACACGTGCCAACTTAATTCTGTAACAAACCTTTTAGGCAACTTAACCTTTTACCCTGAAGCATATTCATGACGGATCGACAATGTTCACAATATGTTTACTAACATGAAGAAGCAGGTTGACTCATTATTTAATACTCTTCTAATGGTGCACTAAATTCCAAAATCAACATCATTGAGAAGCTATGTATAATGGCAACATTCTTCATATGTAACAATAGATGAGTCATCATCCAAACTAAAGCAAAAGGCATGGAAAAATAGCATATCCTGCTGACCTGATTCTCTTTAGCAATAAGCATGAATGAAAACAAAATGATACACGCATGAATACACTAAAGAAAATAAATTGAAACCCCTGGATGATGATACCTTGCCTTCAATGACAGCGGCTACTCATATGTAACATCACGATCTGCAAATGTTATTCCGTCAATCCCACCTCTGAAAAATCAACCCCGGATCGTGATACCTTGCCTTCAATGACAACGGCTACACATCTGTAACCGCACGATCTGCAATTGTTATTCCGTTAGTCCCACCTTTAAAAAATCAAACAAATTAATCAAATTGAGCATACTATATTATTGGATCACACAAAATAAAGCTTTGAGTACCTATGTGGTGAGGGAGGGCCTAACCGTGTCCCAATTCTGTTGATAAAAAATTGGCGGGAAGCCATCAAGTCCAGGGGATTTTAAGAGCCCCCATGTCAAAAACTGCATCTTTCACTTCATTGGAGCTCACAGGCCGATAGTCTTCTGTCCGTATGATTAAGAAGTCTAAGGCCAACTTCAATTACTCTATTTAGCAGAATGAGAAACTTGCTTTTATCGGAAATCACAATTCTTTTTTTTTTTTGCGTATAACACTGGCTTTACTTTTCACATTATTCGTCTTCATCATTGATCCTCTGATGTATTGCCAATGCTGTACATTGATCCTCTGATGTATTGCCAATGTTGTACACAGTGCTGTGCTTTGTAAATATAGATGTTTCCTGTTTTGTTTTTTGTATTTTTAATTTCAGATTGGAAATTACCCTTTCACCCTCTTTCCCATATCACTATCACATGGTGTGATGTTATATGATGATGCTAAATAATACACCAGTGATGTGTCAAGGTTACTTGGAATCTAAGGGTGAAATAGAAAGAAGATGCAAAATGAACAAGATAGTGCCTTTTATGGAAAGATGAGAGTTTTTATGTTGTACGGCTGGGTTCAAGAATATATCTTGAATTGCCTACGTATCCTGTTTCTTTTATCCAGGAATCAAGCCTCACGTAGTTCCTGGATGTATGTATTTATAGGCACATGTCCCTCTTCTGCCCTAAATTAAGGGCGGCCTAGTCTATTGACAAATATGACCTTGGCTTCCTGTCCAAGCTACTCCTCAGATATCGGACTGAAGCGTCTGCTGACATCGACTCGATGGTCATCGTCATGGTTATGCCGATGTGGAAACCTCCAACATAATCAATTTATCATACATATGATCTTGCTCATGTCGAGACGGTTCACCCGGCTCGACATCCTCGTCATATCTGGACTTTCTCCACATTCCAGCTGGACCACTCAGATAATTCCACGTGGAAGGGTGGCACATCGTATCGTCATAAGCCCCCCAGATCTGACAAGGCCTCTTTAGAATGCTGAAGTCGGATCTGAAAATTTGAAAGTGATATTCGATACGAGACCTTTCTTTGGCGGGATTTGGGCTAGTACCTCAGCCGCCCTAGGTCTTCATAGGGAGACGTCATTCTGCGTCAGAATTAAATGGGCGCAGGAAACGAAGCATTTTCATTGGATGGAGCCCTTGATACTCGCGATATTTCTTTTATAACTGCCCGCAAACCGTCCTTTCAAATCATTTGCAGATTTTTGAAGATAAAAGGGGGTCCAAGCCGGTGAGGAGTCTACCCTTACTCATTCTCATCCACTTTTCCTGTCTCATACAAAATCCGCAAGTAAGGCTCCAACTTCTTGTTTATCTTTTGTTTCTTCGTTTTCTTTTGCTTTTCTTCTTCCTCCCATGTCTGGCAGTGAAAGTGATTCTCAGAATAGGGAAAAAGTTGTAGAAATTGACGACGAATCTGGGGAGAAAACGGTTTCTGAAGAACTTGCCGCATCCGTCCATAGTCTAGCCGGAGAAGGATCCATTGACGGTGGGGGAGAGGGGGAAGAAGAAGAGCCATCTTCTCGTCCTGTTACCAAACGACAAACTAGGATGAAAGGGCAAGGTCCCTAAGGGTGTATGTCTGTTTTAACTCGGGAAAAGATTAAGGCTATATGCCAAAGGTTCGATATCCCTTACTCTTCCAATAACATACAGGTCCCTAGCGGCCAATTTCAGTTTGTTTGCGACCCTCCCCCTGGTTTCTGTGGCATATACGAGGCTCAATTAAGAGAGGGGTTGAGATACCCATTCGATCCGTGTCTGATCGAGGTCCTCAGACACTACCAGATCTGCGTTTCTTAGCTTGCTCCGAATGGCGTGAGGAGTCTCATGGGCTTCGTCTTAGCGTGTCGAGTTGCTAAGGTCGAATTTACTGTCCGCCTATTTCGACAGTATTACTCGATTCAAGGGTTGCAGGACGCGGGATGGTATACTTTTCAGAAGCGTCCTCTGGTCCCTGAGTTTGTTTGAAGGGCCATTTCATCCCATGGTGACTGGAAACCCAATTTCTTCTTTATTCGACACGGTCTGGAAGACTTGGATATTCATACATGGCACAAGAGGCCTAAGAAATGGCACGACAAGATCGAGTCTAACCCCCCGGCGTCGTGTAGAGTGTTGGAGCAAGCCCACCCCGACATCGTAACTCGGAACCTGCATCCTTTATACCCTTATGCCGATCTCGAGACGGCCGGCCCAGGCGCCTATATGGGACTCGATGAAGAAGTTCGGGCTTTATGTAGGATTTTGATTAGTTTTATCGACTTGATACTTTAATCTTATTTTCGTCTCGATTAGGTACTAATAATGATTTTGACTTTTGTAGTGGAATATTTCTCAGAGATGGAGTCGTCAACCAAGATGCCGGACCCGAAAAAGATGGATCCTAAGAAAATTCAGGAGCTGGTCGGCATCAGATCGAAGAAGGCCGTATCCGGCTCGACAGCTTCTGGGAGTCAAAGGACTCCAATTCGATCTGGGACCCCTACTTCGTCATCTGATATCTTGAGGAACCAACCCGACGAGGCTGTGGCGGAGAAGCAGCAAGAGGAGAACCCCATCCCAAGGAAACGCCTGAAAGTTACTGAGATCCGACATGGTATTGGGAAGGAGGCTCGTATTATTCCTCCACCGAGGCCACAGAGCATCGACATGATTCCGGAGACCTGTACCACCGATTTGGAGGCCATGGCTCTGAAGAGTTCGACGAGTTGGTTTACTAAAACCATGCGAGCTGTAAGCCTTTAATTCTTTATAATTTTGAGGCTTTTATAATCTTAAGGCCTTTCATTTTAAGGCCTCTCATTTTTGCAGGCTCGGCTAATGACTCAAGTGGCCACGGTCAGGATGGAGTCTTCTGCCTCCCTGGTGGAAAAGGAGGAGACTATAAAGAAGCAGGCAAAACCCGAGGTGAAGACAACCCGATATTATAAGCCAAAACCCGAGGTGAAGACAACCCGATAGATTGTTTCCATTTGTCTCGATATTATAAGCCAAAACCCGAGGTGAAGACAACCCGATCTCTGCTGGTATAACCGCTTCACACCCGTAGGCCATTGCGAAAGGAGTTTCTTGAGTAGCTGCATTGGGTGCAGTTCGATATGACCACAAGATGCTTGGAAACTGTGCTGCCCAATCGCGTCCCTCATCTTCCAATCGTTTCTTCAGACCGAACTTCAATTGTCTATTGGTCTGCTCGACTTGTCCGTTCGACTGAGGTCGAGCCACAGATGTCGTTCTGTGTTCGATCTTAAACTCTTTGAGCCAGCTTTGTACCCTTTCATCCAAGAAGCGAGTGCCGTTGTCCGAGATCGGTACTTGGGGACTCCAAACCCGCATAAAATATTTTCCCACAAAAATTTCTTGATGGTTGCGGCTACGATGTCGCAAGGGCTTTAGCCTCAACCCATTTGGTGAAATAATCGACTGCGACCACAACAAACTTTAGATTTCCTGGGGCTCGAGGCAAAGGCCCTACTATATCGACACCCCACTCATCGAACGGCCAAACAGATTCGATGACATTCATCTCTTGAGCTTGCTGATGCGTTACCACATCATGAACCTGACACGCTCTGCACTTCATAACCAACTCATTTGCGTCTCTCTGCATTGAGGGCCAGAAATACCCTGCTAGCCTACACTTCCTTGCCAGCATTCGTGCTCCACAATGATTTCCACATACTCCCCGATGTATTTCCTCGAGAAGATAGGCTCCCTCGTCTTCCGATGCACATCGCATCCAGGGGGCTACGAATGACTTCATGTATAGAACATAATCGAATAATGCATATCTTGCTGACTGTAATCGTACCTTCCTTGCTTGAGACTTATCCGATGGTAGAATCCCATCTTTCAGATAAAGGGCTATCGGGTCCATCCATGTCGGCCCCTGATTAATTGGTTGCACATCGACTTCCCCGTAGCTACGCTCTGACAGCATTTCTACCAGAACTTTCTTTTTTGATTTGAAATTAGATGCCAGTTTAGATAAGGCATCAGCTCGTTTATTCTCACTCCTCGGTACCTGCTCGATGCTCACACTCTTGAATTTTGACATCAGTCCCTGAACCACCTTTAGATATCTCTTCATTGCTTCCTCTTTAGCTTCATACTCACCTCGAATGTGATTTACCACGAGCTGTGAGTCACTGTATACCAGGAGGTTCTCGACCCCTAACTTGATTGCCAACTTCAAACCTGTAATCATGGCTTCATATTCCCCTTCATTATTAGTGGCTTTAAACTCAAATCGAAGCGCATAAGGGAATTCCTCTCCTCTTGGGCTAACCAGCAACAACCCAGCTCCTGCTCCTTCCTTGCTAGAAGCACCATCAACATAAACGGTCCACTGTTCTTCAGGTGATTGTTTTTCTTGTTCTATCTGAATCGACAACCCTTCTGCAATGAAATCGGCCAGTGCTTGGCCTTTAACTGCTGTCCGAGGTGTGAACTCGATATCATACCCAGCTAACTCGACCACCCACTTGGCCAATCGACCCGATGTCTCCGGCTTTGCTAAAATTTGTTTCAAGGGTTGGTTCGTGACTACCACAATTGGGTGTGCCTGGAAATAAGGCTTTAACTTCCTCGACGCGTGGACTAGACCCAATGCTAACTTCTCAGCTGGTGAATATCTTAACTCTGCCCCATGTAAGGCTTTGTTGATGAAATAGACTGGTACCTGACCTTGTTCTGCTTCTCGAATTAACACCGCGCTTACCGCCTCTTCACAAACAGCCAGATACACAAACAGCTTCTCTCCTTCTCGAGGTGATGACAAGGTGGGCAGGTTCGACAAGTAACTCTTTAAGTCCTCAAAAGCTTTTTGACACTTGTCATCCCACTGGAAGGGACTTGCTTTCCTTAGAATCTTGAAGAATGGCAAGGCCCTTTGTGCCGATATCGATAGGAAACGGTTGAGCGCTGCCATCCGACCCGTTAGTCTTTGTACCTCCTTCATACTTCGAGGCACATGCATGTTCTGGAGAACCTTGATTTTGTCTGGGTTCGCTTTAATTCCATCTTTAGATATCATGTATCCCAAGAACTTTCCTGATCGGACCCCGAACGTACACTTTTTTGGGTTGAGTTTCATGTTGGCAGAACGAAGAACCTCGAACACCTCTCGCGTATCGATTATAAACTGCTCGAGAGACTTAATCTTGATTAACAAATCGTCTACATAAACTTCCATGTTGCGTCCAATCAATTTTCCAAAAATCCTGTTCACTGCGCGTTGATACGTTGCTCCCGCATTCTTTAAACCAAACGGCATCGTCACGAAACTAAATGTCCCGAAGTCCGTTATAAAAGCCGTCTTTTCGAATCTGCGGGGTCCATAAGGATCTGATAGTAGCCTCGATACGCATCTAAAAATCCAAAAACTTCGAATCCTAAGGTCGAATCGACAAGCTGGTCGATCTTAGGGAGCGGGTAGGAATCTTTTGGACAAGCCTTGTTTAGATCTGTAAAGTCGATGCACATCCTCCAACTCCCATCGGGTTTCTTCACTAAGACGGGGTTGGCTAACCGGTCCGGATATACTACTTCTTTAACGATCCCAGCTACCAGCAACTTGTCGACTTCTTTCTTAACTGCTTCCTTTCTTTCTGGTGCTAGATTTCTTTTCTTTTGTTTCACTGGTTTTTTCGTGGGGTCGACATTGAGCTTATGCATTGCAATGTCACTGGATAGGCCCGGCATATCGTCGGCTTTCCACGCAAAGACATCTCGAAACTCAACCAGGAGATCGACTAATGTTTGCATATCGGGGTGTGGAATCCACTTCCCGACTTGAACTCCCTGGCTTTCTTCTCCCTTCCAAACTTGAATTTCTTCCGTCGGATCGACAGAGACCCAACTTTTGTCTTCTTCTTCCTCAGGGATTAGTTCTTCAACCAACACTTGGCCTACACCCTTTCCTTTAATCGTCACTAAGTTGCAATTCCTGGCCACTGCCACATCTCCCTTGACCTCGTGGGTGCCATGCCATGTGGGGAACTTCATGCTGTTGTGGTAGGTGGAAATTACTGCTCTCAAATCATAAAGAGCGGGTCGACCCAATATTACATTATACCCTGAAGGGGCCTTGACCACGACGTACGTCATTTCCATCGTTCGCCCCTTCTCACCATCTCCTACTGTGGTTAACAAGTTGATAGATCCGATAGGATGGATGGCCTCGCCCGTAAAACCGAATAGCGGGGTGGACAATGGTGTTATATCTTCATCTCTTAACTTCATTGCCTTAAACGCTGAATGGTATAGGATATTCACAGCACTCCCGCTATCGACGCAGACTCTCTTTATTAGCCCTCGACTGATAACTGCTTCTATGACTAAACCTTCACTACGGCCATGAGAACTTGGGACATCGTCTCTAGGTCCATACCCCACCTCTGTTGTGAATTTCAACTTCTTGGCCTCTCTCGACCCGTCCGTAACCGGTTGACTTGATCGTGGCCGGTCTAAATCATGTTCTGCCACAATCGTATTTACACCGTATCCGATACGGTTATCTCCATAAGGATCTCGATCCCGATCTTCCCTCCTATCGTCTCGACGCTCATCCTCTCGATTGTCCCTTCTCACGGGCTCAGATGACCTGTCTCTACGCCTTTGATTGTCTCGATTCGGAGATCGATCTCTTCTTCCGTGGTAATTCTTCCTCTTATACTCACGACGCCCCCTGGGCTCATCTTTCTCCGATCTGTCTACCACCTCGTCCAATCGACCTTCCTGAATGCTAGCGTCGATATCTCTCTTTAAATCAAAACACTCTTCAGTGTCATGCCCCACATCTTTATGATAATCACAGTATTTATGGGTATTTTTCCTCTTCTCGACATCCTTAGATATCGGTTTGGGTGTCCGAGCAATGTTCTTTTTTATCATGATGGCTAACACCTCCCTCCGAGACCGATTAAGTGGTATGAAGTCTCTATCTTTCAAATTTCCTTTCTTTCCGAGTCGACCTGTAATTGGTGCTGTCATCCGATCGAAAACACTGGCTTTCCCCTCATCACCATGACCCTTAGGCTGACCCTTGGTCTGGCCCCGGGTGTCGTTTCTCGAGTTGAGGCCAAGCGAGATGGTGTGCAAGCGCACTGCCTCCTCACCTTGGCAAAATTTATGGACTATGTTCACACATTCGTCCATGCTTTCTGGCATCTTTCTGGATAACTTGTCATATAACTTCATGTTCCTGATTCCTGCAACGAAAAAATTGACCTGAAGTGTCTCATTGAGATTGTGGACTTTCATTGCTTCGTGATTAAAACGCTTCATATAATCGATAGTTGACTCATTCCTTTCTTGCTTGATGTTGGTCAAATGGGTAGAACTCGTATGGAACTTCTTGTTTCCAATAAACGCGTCGCAAAACTTTTGCCCCAACTGTAAGAAGCTGGAAATCGACCCGGGTCTCAGTTTGTGGAACCATTCTCGAGCTCGACCCGTCAACAAAGTGTCAAATGCTCGACACTTCATGGCGTCGTTCACATTTCTTAGCCTCATCGTTGATATGTATCGGTATAGATGATCCTCAGGATCTGTTGTGCCGTCATACGGATCCATTTTTGGGGGTTTGAAGGACTCAGGCATCGGGTAATCCTCGATCTCAGAGACAAAAGGTGACTCGAGCCAATTGATGTCTCGATCCTTACCAACGATACGATTGAACTCGTCTCGTATACTTTCCTCGACTCTCCTTAGAGGCTTCTCTGCGCGACCCGCCTCTTATAGTTGGTGGCACTGACTTCTATCTCGTCTCCACATTCTTCTTGAATATCCACCAGCTTCTTCCCCTGTGTATTTTCTAACTCTTTCTGGCTTGGTTGATCTGAAGGTTGTCTGTCTGGTAAATTACAGAATCCTTTTTCAACAAACACGGACGCTACGACACGCTTAAGTGCTTCTTCATCTAACAACGCCAAGTGGTCCGCAACATCCTGCAACTGGGGAGGAAGCTGTGGTTTTTGTGTTTGCACAACTGCAGCCTTAGAACCAGTGGGCTTTTCAAGGATAGTCTGGTTTTGTTCCCCTGCTGGCTCTAGGTCTGTGTGTTCTTCATTCTGTACGTTCTTACTACCTGCTTTTCTTCTTGTTGACGGCGCCATCGTACTACTCTTTCTAAATCACCGATAGAAAAAGGACCCTCCTTCTAGCGCCAATGATGATGCTAAATAATGCACCAGTGATGTGTCAAGGTTACTTGGAATCTAGGGGTGAAATAGAAAGAAGATGCAAAATGAACAAGATAGTGCCTTTTATGGAAAGATGAGAGTTTTTATGTTGTACGGCTGGGTTCAAGAATATATCTTGAATTGCCTACGTATCCTGTTTCTTTTATCTAGGAATCAAGCCTCACGTAGTTCCTGGATGTATGTATTTATAGGCACATGTCCCTCTTCTGCCCTAAATTAAGGGCGGCCTAGTCTATTGACAAATATGACCTTGGCTTCCTGTCCAAGCTACTCCTCAGATATCGGACTGAAGCGTCTGCTGACATCGACTCGATGGTCATCGTCATGGTCATGCCGATGTGGAAACCTCCAACATAATCAATTTATCATACATATGATCTTGCTCATGTCGAGACGGTTCACCCGGCTCGACGTCCTCGTCATATCTGGACTTTCTCCACATTCCAGCTGGACCACTCAGATAATTCCACGTGGAAGGGTGGCACATCGTATCGTCATTATAACACATCTATGCTTAATCGTCTTTTGAACGGAGATGAGGATGAGATCTACCCACATCCATGTTCACATTATAATTTTTTCCTAAAGCGTTCGGTATCCGGGACCAACTGTCCCGACTAGTGGTGGCCAAATAAAACCAGAACCGGCGGTTAGAACCGGAACCGGAACCGGCGGTTTGTGTAACTGCCGATTCGAATAACCGGCGGTTCACCGGTTTAGGGTATTTTGGTAACCGGAACCGGACCGGGAACCGGACCGGCAACCGGCGGTTCAACCGGCCAGGCCGGAACCGGTTGTAACCGGCCGGAACCGTAACCGGAACCGGCTACAATACAAACAGCTAGTTTTTTTTTCCAAACACTTCAAAAAAATCCTACAAATACTACCCCATTCCATTTCCAATTTCTTACACCACTCTCCTCTCAATTCTTACATCTTCTTCCTTCAAAAAAAAAATTTCGTACATCTTCTACTCATTTTTTTGATTATCAGGTTTGTTTATTTGTTAAAACAACACTCAAATTTACTTTACGATACCGATTTTTGAAGTTGTTCTGATTTAATCGTTACTTCAATACGGTTTTGGTTATAAGTAAATTTGGTTTGTATTTTATTCAACTCTTTTTTTCTAGTGTAAAAAAAATTTCATTTTATAATCAAATTTACTTTACTAGACCGATATTTGAAGTTGTTCTGATTTAATCGTTTACTTCAATTCGGTTTTACTTATAAGTAAAATTGGTTAGTTTTTTTCAATTTTTTTTATAACCGTTAAATTTAATTTATATTTTGTACAATGTCAAGAATAGGTGAATCATCAAAAGGCAATCGAAATGTTGCTTTCCGTGATGACACAGTTGTGCCGAAATCGGGTGATGTTGCTGGTGACTATAGACCCGTGGTACAACATTTTACAAACCCTGTCACCGGTAGTCACATTTCAATTCCTCACTTTGAGACACCTTTAGGTTTCAATCCTGATGATTTTGATAGTCATTACGACGATATAATGTCTCAACCTGGAAATTTTAACATCAACCTTAACGAAGCTGAAGATAATGAGCCTCGTAATGATGAAGCCGACGTTGATGATGATGATGATGATGATGGTGAGAGTCGTGTGACTGTAAGAACACCGCGTCGTGATAGTGCAGATCCTACTCCTACTCCAGAGTCACTCGATTTAAATGTTGATAAAAGTACCCCAGGCGGAGCACAAGAAGAAATGTTAAAATCAAAAAAAATTACGAAATTTTTCACAAAGGTTCCTCGGACTGATGTTGCATTCGCTAACCCCGGAATGTATTTCTACGGGGTGTGCGAATTCTGTGGCACTAAATACAAATTCAAAGAGGGTGGTGGTTACGGATCGATGCGGAGTCACATGATAAGAAAACACCCAGAAAAATTGGAAGACAGAGCGTCTCAAACCCAGCTAAACATGCCGAGTGATGACCAAAATAGTAACGACCAACCTTAACCGGCAGAGCACCGGGTCGGAAGCACTATAGAGGTGAGCAATGTCGTATCCCACGAGGAATCAATCGAATACCAAAGTCGTTTTTGGACTTAGTTTAGGTCAACCAAGATATTTCAAGTTTAATTACACTAAAACAAAATATAAACTAAAGATACTAAAGAGAGAAAGAGACATAGCCAAACTATGATCCAATTGATTACTTTCACCCCTCCAATCGATTAGTTCGGGAATGGGATTAACCAACCTACCAACCTCTACTTATATCGACTCATTCATGTGTGCAAACTCCTAAGCTAGTGTACGACGCCATACAACAATCGAACACCCTTTGCCCGGTTCAACAGTCCGTCTTTAAGAATTTAATTGACCGAAACAAGATTAACGCGCTAGAGTGGCCCGATTTCACAACCGATTGAACCTCACTCCCTAATCAATCTAAACAACTCAGTTGATTATAAATAATGATCTTAAAACCCCTTTTCCCACACCCCTTCGCAACATACATTTATAAAAGTGGTGTGTTTGTTCATGAACTAGGTGTACAGTCTTATTCAAGCATTGATAACAAGTTTTAAGACATGAATTCGTCAATATAACAACAATTAAACACTACCCATTCCCAATTTCATCAATTAGAGGGTGATTTCTTCAATTTTCACATAATTTGGCTATGAAAAGTTTAGCTACTCATAATAAAACTAAAAACAACAATCAAAGATAGAATTAAAGCCATAAATGAAAGAGAAACTGAAATTAATTACCAAAATCGTAGAGAATCGGAGTTTACATCAAGCTTTTTCAACACCCATATCAATTGGTGAAGAAGAAGACCCAAAATGAGAAAATCCAAGAGTATAGAAGAAACTTTAGCTAAAATCTAAGCTAGATTGTGCTTAATTTAAGTAGAATATGATGTAAGAGTGAATCTAGGGAAGAAGAGGGGAAGGGATTCGACTTAGAGATGAAAAGGTGTAAAAATCGAAGTGTAAAAGTGTCTAGAGAATGTCTAAAAAATCTGTGCAAGTGGTATTTATATTCTCCAAAAATGTGCAGGAAAAGTCATTTTGGTGCGCCTCAAAGGCTTTGGTGCGCCCCAAAACTGCTTCAGTGACTCTGGAAACTCTCTGCTTCAACTTGGCGCGCCCCAAACATTTTGGCGTGCCCCAAACCTGTTTCTGTGGTTCTGAGCCACTCTGTTCAACTTTGGCGTGCCCCAACTCTTTTGGCGTGCGCCAAACTCCTCCAGGCTCCAATTTCTTCACTTTTCTCTATTTTCTTCTATCTCCAACCATTGGTTTCATCTTTATACGCTCCACGCCTTGTCTCCCGGGCTTACGAGCACCTAGATCCTGCGTCACAACATCTAACACAAACCGAGCATAATTCCACAAGATAGATAGGGCTCGAAAAGGGCCAAAAACATCGTAAAATGCCGAGGTTTTCCATCTATATGACGGTTTACCCCATGGTGGACGTGTAATGCGATTTTTGCCCTAAATAAGGTCTAAAACTACCCGGAATGAACCAAAAGTGCCGTAAAAGGGAGTTGAAACATGCACCGGAGCATAGTAAAGTTGACTCTCATCAACCACCCCCCACTTAGCGTTTGCTCGCCCTCGAGCAAAATGAGCGTTCTAAAAGAATCCAATGAGTCAACGTTACACGCGTAGGTCAAATCAATCACACATCAAAGACAACCGGGAAGTAAATGAGTAAATGCATACAACTTAACCCTACCTTATCAAGCAAACAGGATGTGTGTGTGTGAATAGCTTCTCCTACATTTACCACGGTATACCGGTTTGGATTATGGATGCTAGGTTGATACGACTACACCATAGGCTCATACTTCATAAGCATCTCCACTAATCGGGGCCAACCGAGGCTAAGTAAGGTCAAGTAGGACTTGCACGGTTGTAACGTTAGGCTAGGGACGGGGCTGACCGAAGGGAATTTCTGGGGAATAAACAACAAAGAGATAAAAATGAGCAAGCTAATCACGGGGTGCATCAATACATAGCGTAACTAGCTCTCCCCTTCTCTAGCTCAAAATGTAGCTCGAAACATGATTCAAGAAATAGAATGCCATATCGTACTATGTCTCAAGTGTAACGAGGCAAAAGCATACAAGAATCATGTTTCTATATTAAGGATTCATCCCAAACACCAACATCATATAACAAATCACAACATGAATCCCAAAACACTTGGCTTTCTTTGACTCAACCTTTAGTACACTTTTATTGACTTCTATTGCAAGCTTTCTTTGATTGATTTCATTATCTTTTGACTTTTTTCTTCTTCTTTTTTTTTTCTTTCTTTTTTTTTAAGGAGAAAGCTGCACTATACAATTTAATAGGTTTGAGTCAAAGGCCATTACGTACATACAATATAAAAATGAGCTCCTCCCCTCCAAATCGTGAAAATAGCTCGTAAAAACCAACTCCTCTATACATATGTACTCCTCACCACCCCACACTTGCTTTAGCAAGTGTGCTCGAAATGAAAAGATTAAGCTTGACTTGTAGGGTGTCCAAGGAAACATAGACCACAAATAAGGCTTGGGGGTCGGGAAATTACGGGCTACAAACGAATGGCTAAGTGTCGGATGGGGGTCTAACCATCCTACCAAGGCTTAGAGGGGTTACTGTGGAATATGTCACGGGATGGCTATCTGGCTCTAGTTAGGTCAAAGAAATGCCATAACTATCGTCCCTAACTCTACCAAAGTCGGCCTTTCTATTTCGTCTCGAAGTTAATGGTATGAGTTCTAGGTAGCCGAATTGTGCCTATGTCTACCATAATCGGTCACTAGTTACCATGGTTAATGAAATTGAAGCTATACGTGCGTGAAAATCCCATTTCCAAGATAAGGTAGTAAGCCAAGTAGTATTCAGACATTTACTAAACCATTTACCCTATCAACGTGATGACTCAACACACGAATGTAACATCAAAACCTTGGAAAATTTTAGAAATTGCTCAAATTTACTAAAGAAGTGACCAAACACTAAGCATGCAACACAATGGCTCAAAAAGAACAACGAAGTGCATAACAATAGCTAAGCCTACCACCCCCCGCTTTAAATGCAACACTGTCCCCAGCGTGTGAATGATAAAGGAAAGAAGGCTTAGCTGAACCCGGCAGAAAGGCGCAAATGAGTGTATAAGACATATCCACGAAGGTCCATCATCGAATATCTGAAGCAAGAGAGAAAAACCAAGAAACGCATGCACGGGGAACAGCCACCGTGCCACAAGCAAGCTACAAATATCGAGATATAATTAAAAAGCTCAAAGTCACATACACTTGCATATGAAACCAAAAGTACCATACTCGGATCACATGAGATGAAAAGATATTAAAAGCGAAAATAACCATCCATGCATAAAATAAAGGCCAAACCGGGCCAAAGTGATACCAATCCAAGTACAGAATAAAAGAAAGAAGAAAGAAAGAGTAAAGCGCCCTGGAGGGCTTACATCTCCAAAATAGTCAAAAGAAACAGACTCAGCACTAGTCTAAACGTAAAATAGCTGTGCAAAACAATAAAGCTCTAGACCTAGTCCTGAGTTGACTCATCTAGCAAGTACTCTGAAGCTGGATCTATGGAGAACTCTGGAGCAGCAGAAACCTGTGTCGGAGCAAC
Source organism: Gentiana straminea (assembly GCA_036785695.1). Taxonomy (NCBI): domain Eukaryota; kingdom Viridiplantae; phylum Streptophyta; class Magnoliopsida; order Gentianales; family Gentianaceae; genus Gentiana; species Gentiana straminea. Next base: position 1,909,754 of record JAVUPR010000019.1, read on the forward strand.
TCCTGAAACTGACTAACCCTCCTCAGCAGTCGCTGAACCTACCTGTGCATCAACCACCACATCTGTGCCCTCTGTTCCCTGTACGGATGTGTCTACACCCTCCTCGTCTCCCTCTGAAGAACTACCATCAGAAGACTCTGAATCCTCCTCAACACTCTCCTCTGAATTATCACCACTAGCATCATCACCCTCACCGGCCTCACGAGTCTCAGCCTCCCTAGCTCCCCTCTCAGTAAAACCAGCCCGGGTGAGGAAAGTATCCAGCTCTCCAGGATAGACATAAGAAACAGCAGGGTCACGTAGAATATCCTTAACAGAAGGGCCACCAGAAACTCGCAGGGCCCGGACAATACCAGCAAGGACGAGCCTCTGATCCTCCGCCCACTCCCTCTGTGCAACGGCAGCAGTATACATGTGTCTCTCAAAGGTGGAAAGAGTGGAGGTGGGTGGTGCAGAAGATCGGCTACGGGGTGCCTAGGAGCCCTGGAGGAAGAAGGGGTGTCTGAGGGTGCACGGAGAGGACGTACTAAGGTACTCTGTCTAACAATCCATCCCGACTTCTTCTTACCAGTCTCATCATAATCACAAATAGGGACTCGGACACCATGGGCAAGCTCACAAATGAGGTGTGGAAAGATAATGCTCCTAGAACGGTCGTGACGGACATCCTTGAAAGACTCGTAGATAACCTTACCGACATTGATTGGAAGATTGCTATGCAAGGCATTGACTAAGTCAAAGTCGGGAAGCTTGAGGTTGGTGATGTTCTCACGAGGACGGAGACGGCTAAAGACAAAACATGAAATGACTCTCGAATCAACCGGCCACTCCGGGGTACTAATGTCAAGCCGGACACCCGAGTTATTGAGGTTCCAAGGGACTTGTGGACAAAGGGCTAACCTACCCTCCTCTTGGTGATCCACACCCCCAACTCTCTTGGCCTCAAGGATGGTTTTGTAGTCGGCCTCATCGGGGACTTCAGGGATAGAAAAGTGAGATTTAATGGCCTCAGGGGAGAAGGGGATATCAACACCTCTGAGTAAGACGACACCACACTCAAGATCAACCACCGAGAAATTTCCCCAAAACTCACGGACAATGGACATGTTGGGTGGATTGACGGGTGCAGTCATGAGTTTGCCCCACTTAAGGCCCCTAAGGTTCTGGACAAAGGCACTGTCGACCTTAGAAGTATCAATGGCGCGCTCAAGGGTGGCATTCCGTTTACGGTAAACTTGCATATAATTGTGGTAAGCTTGAGTGGAGGTAAAACACTGTTCTAAAGGGAGAGGGTCGTTTGGAATGTGAGGGCCCCTAGGAGGGTTAGAACGAGTGGCGGTAGGACTATGGATTGTGAGAGGGGCTTGTCCGGTTCGGGGCTTTTTCTGGGGATTGGCCTTGGCCTTAGCCGGAGCTTTGGCCTTAGCCTTACCCTTGCTTTTACCGGAGGAAGAGGCTTCGGGTTGAGGACGTTTGGGTGCCATGAGCCTAAAGGTTGTGACCAAAACAACACCACAACATCCACAAATCAACACCAAAACAAACCATACCACAGCCATCATCATAAAAAAACCAACACAAAACAATCAAAAACCCAAACCACCCATCACCAAGCACCAACAGAGCAACCAGCAGCACAACACAACAAAACAACCACAACCCCAGCCACCAATTCAACCACACCGAGACAATTCAAAAACACGCCCCAACCACCATCAGAAAGAGCAACACAAAGCAGCCAAAAACAATTCAAACAGCCCAGGCACCCCCCAATCAACACCATAGCCACCAACAACAAACAGAGCAACAATCGAAAAGAAAACAAGTTAATTGCAGTCAATTAAGTCAAAATCACGAACAATGACAAAGGCAGCAAGCCCTAAAGGATGAAATTGACAAGATGAGGTCAAGCTTACCAAAATAACGCCAACATGATGTGGAGAAAAGTTGCCATGATCAAATTCAGCAAAAAGAAGTGGTGGCCGGCCGGAATAAGCTTCAGACGGTGGCGGTAATGGCGAACAGAGAAAACAGCAGCAACAGCGGGGTCTCGGAAAAGGAGAGACAACGCCGAGAGAAGTGTGGGGTTTATGGGGCTTGGCTGTGAAGTTACGGAGTAGGGGTGGCCGGAAATTAAGTGGAAAGGGAGGAGAGGGTGGTTTTGGATGGGGGGGGGGGGGGCAGAGAACGACTGAGAAACGATTGGGGACAAAACGGAAATGAAATAGAAGATGGTGGTTTTTTATTTTTTTTTATTTTTGATAAAGGTAGGGTTGGCGTGCGCTAGGCATGTTGGCGTGCGCTAAAGGGAAGACAGGGCCGGTCTCAACTCTCTGGTTGGGGTTGGCGGGCGCCAAATTTTTAGCGGGCGCGACACTTGTACAGAGGCTAAACAGGAATGATGGTTGAACTTTGGCGCGCGCCAAAAGCTTAGGCGTGCGCTAAAACACTTAAAACTCCAAAAAGATCATTTTTTAGCCAAAATCTCCCAAATTAACCCCTTAGACTACTCGTAACACCTAAAAACTATTTAAAAACAGGGAAACGGTGGGTTGCCTCCCCCAAGCGCCTTTGTTTTATGTCTTTGGCTCGACGGAATGACTTATACGGTGTCAACTTTTGAGTTATACCGTTGACACAAAGGTGGAAGTTGTGGATAGAAAGAAGTTTGATGGAATTATACGGTTTGAATTTGGTCAAGTTTATAGTCCTTGACAAGACTCACACGAACCAACACAAGGGACGGGATCCTTAAGAAGGATAACCTCGAGTGCCTCATCGAAATGTAACCTTTCATACTTCTTCAAACGACCCTTTAGTTAGGTGGATGATTTCGACGGCACCGGAGGGGTAGACCTTAGAAACTATATAAGGACCCGACTATCGAGATTTGAGTTTTCCTTGAAAAATGTGAAGGCGAGTGTTATAAAGGAGGACTTCGCCACCTTCCTTAAACTCTCGAGGCTTAATGGCTCTATCGTGAAGTAACTTAGTCTTTTCCTTATAGTCCCTCGCACTCTTGTAAGCTCGAAGGCGAAACTCATCTAACTCGTTTAACTGTGTTAACCGCCTCTCTCCTACTAAACCCTCATCCAAGTTTAAGAACCGGGTGGCCCAATATGCCTTATGCTCAAGCTCTACCGGGAGGTGGCAAGATTTCCCATACACCAACATGTAAGGAGACATACCTATGGGAGTCTTGAAGGCGGTTCTAAGGGCCCATAACGCATCATCTAACTTATTAGCCCAATCCTTAGGGTGTGAATTCACGGTTTTCTCAAGGATACGCTTAATCCCCCGGTTACTTACTTCCACTTGGCCACTAGTTTGGGGATGATAGGCTGTCCCTAACTTATGCTTGGCCCCATACTTGGCTAGAAGAGTGTTGAAAGGACGGTTGTGGAAGTGACTACCGTTATCACTAATGATAGCACGTGGCACCCCAAAACGAGCAAAGATATGCTTTTTAATGAACCGGATGACCACATTCCTATCATTACTGGGGGATGCTATGGCTTCTACCCATTTTGACACATAATCACACGCAACTAGGATATACTTATTGTTATACGATGAAGGATAAGGTCCCATAAAGTCCAGCCCCCAAACATCGAACACCTCACACTCTAGGATAGGCTTTTGGGGCATCTCATTTCTCCTAGAGATCCTACCTACCCGTTGACAAGTGTCACAAGCTTTCACATAGGCATAAGAGTCTCGAAAGATAGTTGGCCAATAAAAACCACTTTGGAGCACTTTGAGAGCGGTTTTGTCCCCCGCAAGATGACCACCGGCTTCCCGGTCATGGCAAAACGAAAGGATGTTCCTAATCTCGCTGTCATGGACACACCTCCTAATTATGCCATCCGAGCACCGTCTAAATAGATAAGGGTCATCCCACAAGTAAAATCGAATATCACTATAGAACTTCTTGCGTTGGTAGTCCTTTAAACTAGGATCCATATAACCACAAGCAAGATAGTTCACAAAAGGGGCATACCACGGGTCACCATACCCACCCCGTGGCTCACGAGCACTCCTTTTCACCGGAAGCATCGCATCAACTACCATCAACTGCACATCCGGGAGATTCATTGATTTCCTTCTCAAATCTTCTCACTTCCTCATCTAACGTCATACGACTCAAGTGATCCGCTACCACGTTTTCACATCCCTTCCGATCCTTAATTTGCACATCGAACTCTTGAAGAAGCAAAATCCACCGTAATAAATGGGGTTTCGCCTCTTGATTTGCAAATAAGTACCTCAACGCCGCATGATCGGTATGCACTATCACTTTGGACCCAACTAAATACGACCGAAATTTTTCAAACGCAAAAACAACAGCAAGCAATTCTTTTTCGGTCATGGCATACTTAGATTGTGCAGGGTTAAGTGTGTGACTAGAGTAGTAAATAGGCTTGAATATCTTATCAACTTTCTACCCTAAAACAACCTCTACAGCAGTGTCACTAGCATCACACATAACCTCGAACTCTCGGGACTAATCGGGTGCAACTAGAATAGGTGCGGTCACTAATAACTGCTTGAACATGTGAAAAGCATCAACACACTCTTGAGTGAAAATGAAGGGAGTGTCTTTTGTGAGCAAGAGTGTAAGTGGCCTAGCAATCTTGGAGAAATCTTTGATAAAGCGCCTGTAAAAACCCGCATGACCAAGAAAAGCCCAAAGGGTTTTCAAGTTCGTGGGGACGGGCAATTTTTTAATTGCCACAACCTTGGCTCTATCAACTTCAATCCCTTTATGCCCTCTTCTACCATGAAATGACACTTTTCCCAATTAAGCACAAGATTAGTGTCTTCACACCTTTGCAAAACTTTATCAAGATTACTCAAACAATCATCAAAGGAGTCTCCAAATACATTAAAGTCATCCATAAAGACTTCCAAGAATTTCTCAATCATGTCCGCAAAGATAGCCATCATGCATCTTTGGAATGTCGCGGGTGCATTACACAACCCAAAAGGCATCCGTCTAAATGCAAAGGTACCATAGGGACATGTAAAGGTAGTTTTCTCTTGGTCCTTAGGATCAATGCAAATTTGGTAGTAGCCACTAAAACCATCGAGAAAACAATAAAAGTCATGACCACTCAACCTCTCTAACATTTGATCAATAAAAGGCAAGGGGAAGTGATCTTTCCTAGTGGCATTATTCAGTTTTCGATAATCAATGCAAACACGATAGCCAATGACTAAGCGGGTAGGGATCATTTCATTGTTTTCATTAGGTTGAACAGTCATACCTCCCTTTTTAGGCACCACTTGGGTAGGGCTTACCCACTCGCTATCCGATATGGCGTAGATGATTCCATGCTCTAGCATCTTCACCACTGATAGGGATAAATCGTAATCTGGCCCGCGGATCCTTATCCGGGTCCGTCGGCCACCAAAATAGTGGATGAGGCCATCGGTCATTACAGCCTTCGAGCTCGCAAGCCAAATTAGAGCCGCGAGCCTTCGGATCAGTTCCAAGCCCTCAACCTTATGCGACGACAAAAGAGATTACGGGTCCGCCAGCGACCTCGATCATAACATTTAAAGGAAGAAGCTACGCCGAGTCGGCGAGACAATGATATAAAAGATACAACGGTCGGCAAGGCCATCGGGACCGCCACCTATCGACTCCGCTACGAGCCCGCTATCGTAGCCTAAAATATCTATTCTAAGTTGACTACGCGTCCTTATTTGTAAATAAACCGAACTTTAGTCGGTAATTTCCCTATAAATAGGGCACCCTGTAACCCTATTCAAGGGGACACAATTTAATCAATAAAAAGCATGGCAAAGCCAAATTCCCCCACTCACTCTTCTCTTACGAAAGCACCACCGCCGGCAGCCATTGCCGCCACCGGGCACCACCGGCATACACCACTTTTATACACTTTTATAGCCAGATATCCACTACCAACAACCGCTAAATCTTAGATGACTTTTTCGACGTTATCAGTTGGCTCCGTTACCGGAAAATCGACATTTTCGTCACTTTTCCGGTCAAATCCGAGTATTTCCGGCAGCCTAAAACCACCCATTTTTTGGTTTTCCGGCCAAGTATTCATCAAGATCTAACGATCTTCATCCAGATCTAAAAAATAAATAAAAAATATATGGAACAGATGACAAGGCCTTTCCCAGTAATTCATTTACTAAGGTCTCGCCGGGAAAGTGAAAGAAAAGCCACGGCTAATATCCAAGCTGAAAAAGATACAGCTTTTCTTCAAATATCAGATGTGTTTAGAGAAGTGGTCTAATATGGAGACTTGAGCTGAGGACGAATTCACAAAGCTTGATGAACAAAGGTTCGAACTGAAAGTGAAATCGAGATGTGGAATATAGCAAGTTCGTTCCTCTGTGATTAAAAGAGGATAGCAACGGAGGTATCTTCTTTCTAAAGCATCCAGCTGTCTCGGCCCGCGATCAATTTTTGTCCTACCGGAGAAGATGACCGGAGCCGGATCTCGGTTGCCAAAGATTCGAGCTTTGAAACGAGCAAATATTTTTCTTGCGGCCCCGAATTCCGGAACCCATTACCAGGTGATTTTTTTTTATGCGGTCAAGAATCTTGATTTGTTTATTTTCATTCCCAGCAACACATGATGAAAGCTCTGTGGTGGAAGGTCATTGACTCTGTATGTGAAAGGGAGCAGCACCAACTTTTACCAACTCTGTATGTGTGCGGCATCATCCAGGAAAAATCTAATAATAGGCTAATAGCAAGGATTATATATATATACTAGTGAATGCCGGCCGTGCAAGGCACGGCAGCCCGATGCCCTGTAAAAAAATAAAAATGATAACATTATGCAGATGGAAGAACAAAGCAGTTCAGATGCAGATAATTATGAAACATAGCATAAATACCTTGATTCATGAAACTGATACATATTGGTCCGCATTACAACAGTAGAAGGAGAAGCAAAAAAGAGGAATTTAGGTATCAGGACAACAGGATAAGCAGAAGCAAAATAAGTTATGCAGCTAATATAGTATTTATATTACCAAGCATTGCACATAAGAAAATGTGTAATGCTTTGTAATACCTTACAAAACATGTTAGAAAAGAGAGCAAATGATTCTGTTTTCCTACAAGCAAAAACAAATTTTTGTAGGTTATTTTGATCATGAGTCAGTTAGTTACGCTCCAGCTGCTCTTTGTTTTTCTTCACTGGACCTTGCTCATTCTTACCAGCTGAAGGTGCTTCATGAAGAACATTGGATGCCTGTGACTCACCTGCTGCATTTTTTCCTGCTTTCTCAGGCTTCATAGTTGGAGAAACAAAGTCAAGGTTCCTTTTGCGGATGGGTGGACTTAGAAGCTTGTCCAACAAAGATGTTCATCTTCTATCCGTTTCAAAGACTTTAGCCGTAGTTGGGGTAAAAACTCGTTTCTCATTTGGGTCATCACCCTTCACATCCATCTTGGTTAGTAGAGCATGAGGATCAACAATTTTTTTCACATGAACAGCATTGTATGTTTTCATTGCTGCATATCGAACAGGCTGAACAGATGAGCCTGCCTGGTCCTTTAGTTCTTGCTTCTTCAGTGAAACATGCAATTGTCGGTTTCTCTAATTCTATCTTCGAGTTCTTTTTCCACTTCAAGGCCCTAAAACATTAGTTAGTGCCTATAGCCTATAAGAACGATTAATGTTGTGTGTATTTGTACATTGCGATATGTGAAGAAACTCACAAATTCATGAGAATCTTTCAAATTACATTTGTTGTGGAGTGATGTGTGTAAGCATTTCCACATCTGGTGATTTTAAAGTCACAGGGAGCACATCTTCACCTTCAGTCAAGAGTATTGGTATCCGGCTCCTAAATCAATTTGATTAGAAAACATTAAAGTAGTGTACGAACACATAAAGAATAAATTCATATAAGTATAAGTAATTATATCAACAAACCTGACTTCTACACCGCTTGACTGACCGCATTTGGAACACTGTATAACCCATTCCATAGGAATATCCAGTCTTTTCTTGCACGACTGACAAGCATTGATCCAGTACTTTTGGCCGGTAGGTACGAACCTTGGTTTGCCAATAACCCAAGCTGTCTTTCTCTATATATGTAAATAAAGCAGATACAATGTTTTGTTGCATAAATTAAATCTTTACTGGAAGATAAAAGAAGACATGATACAAAGAACCTATATAATATATCACTTACCAATGAAAGAGCAGATTTAGCTTCAGTCACACTGATTGTATCCGATTCAGCAGGTGGTGGGTATAACACAGAAGCATCTCTGTAACTTTCATTTTTCAGCATTGTGTTTATTTCATCTATGTTTTCAGAATACCTAACATAAACAATGTAATGTAACTTCTTATTTATAATCGAAAAGTATAACGACATACCTATTGCATATGATCATACTTACCATCCTAACATAGTAGCCTTATCAGTCAATGGGGGATTTATCAAAAAGTATGAGTACTTGCGGGTTGAGAGAGACAGCCCTACAAAAGTGCAGGTTTTAAGTCAGTGGTACATAAGAAATAATAGACTAATTGAAGATTACTTAGTTGCAAGTGTCTATATTTACCGTGAAATGTTGTTGCTTTTACATTCGTTGCAACAATTAGCGAGATACCAGGTAAAGCATGTGCTAATTGAAGCCCTTCAACATCTCCAAAATCATCCCACAATGTCATTATCATTGGAACCTTCCTGTTTTTGGCATGAAACAGTTTAGAAAAGAAGGGGAAGAAAAAAAACAGAAGAAATGTTTATCTGTATAGTGATAAATATCTATTATATGATGATGTATAGATAATATTCAGTTAAACAAGTATCTATGCATGATTCAGCAGATTTCGTGAAATAAAAACTCAGTCACTATATGAATTACAAATAAAAAAAAATGAATAGCGTTTAAAATCTGTTAACGTCAATTACCTTTGGTCGATAATAACTATCTCACGCTGAGACGAATTCTTATTCACTTGCCTCCGTGGCATTGCATGGATTACAAGAGCTTTCACATCTGTGAACAATTTCGCGTATAGTCTATAAGATCATGCAATCAATAAATCTGAAGATTTATCAAATACGAAGATTTCTTACTGAAATAGCTTTCGACATCTGCATGCCTAAAGAAGTCTGAAAAATCTTGAGTAGGGTATGTCAGTGGCAGCGATGGGGGAATTTGTTCGTCAACAAAGTTCGATCAATTTGTTGTAGTCAAAAACCCACGTGAATGCATAAGGCCCCGTTTGAAGAAAGATACAACATCAAGTAATCCAAAGATTGGAAACGTCGTAGCGCTTAAATGGAAGTAGAGTGCGCTCGAAATAGCGAATATCGTTTTCATACACGATCCCCGAAAATTTGGTTCCCCGTTTATTTTTATAAAGAATATAAGAACATATTTATTATAAGATCAAAATATAATTTAGTGTAAAAAACGCGAGATAACGTTACATGAAAACTCGTAAATACCTTTTCATCAACCAATACATAACGCCTATATCGTTTCCCCGGTCTTCCATAATTGCCTTTCCCGTCCGTTCACGATGGCGTTCAACAACCCGTACTCTAACAAATTCCGTCTTTACTTTCTCGGTTGATTTCCAAGACATCAAACAGTTTTCTGCTTGCTACAATTGACATACTGCCTGACTGTGTGAAAGAGCATGTAATGGATTGATCAATATTTGTTCTACTTGACAAATAGGCTAAATATTCTGAATCTAAAAGATGATCTTGTATGGTTAAAACAATAGATATACAGTACAATTTAACAACATAAAGTAAAAGAAGCACAAAAAAAGTAACTGTAAAAAAACAAGCAAATAAAATAAGATTTGTAGTGTTAAAATACCTTCTTTATGATACATACTCTATGAATGTGTAAGTACTTCCTTGTACACAATATTTTTGGTTTCAAGTGCTGATGTTTTATCGTTACAGTCTTTCCTAAGAAGTACTGTTATAGACGATGATTTTTTCGCACGTGACAATGCAACATAAAGTTGTCCATGAGAGAACACGGGTTCCTTTAAATAAATACCAACACAGTCTAATGTTTGACCTTGAGCTTTGTTTATTGTCATCGCAAAGCATAGCCTTACCGGGAATTGTTTACGCTTATAAGGAACCGGATACATTTCATTTGTTGGAGGTTGAAGTGGGATTCGTGTAAGAAAACCCGATTTTCCGCAAAGTCTCCTAAAGAAATCTCGGCTTGTATGACATTCCGACTAAGATTTTTGCAAACTAATCGTGTTCCGTTGCATAAGCCTTCGATGGATTAAGATTACGCAACAAGATGATTGGAGCACCTATTTTTAAGGTCAATTTATGTGGAGGTAATCCATTTGGTGTTAAACTATTTAGTAGGTCTTGATATTGTCCTTGAAGATCGTGGTTTAGAGTTTCATCAAAGCTCATGTACCGAACTCGCTAGGCCGAAAATTTATCAATCATCATACTATTCACCTCATCAACAAATTGGTTTTTAGTTGTCGTATAGCTCGTTAACATAGATTGTGTTTGTTTGTGTGTCATCGATGGCTGGGTATACTGCTTGGATTAGTTTTAAAACGTCTTCATTTTCATTTTGAGTAGAATTTATTACACATGCATTAGGTAATTCTATATAACCGTATCTTCAATATTGTTTCTTCCTTCCCCTACAAGCATCAAGAAAGACGTGAAATATGGATCTGTTTTAGCTCTCATATTTTCAGTTAAATAAAGCTTTTCTATTTTTGGCCACATAGGAGAGTTTATAAGACATGCGGCAAGCTCTTCTTTTTTGGTTCCTCTCTGAACAATAGGTAATGTTTGCCTAAAGTCTCCGCCTAAAACGATAACCTTGCCACCAAATAATTCAGAACTTGACATTAAATCTTGAAGCATGTCATTTAAAGCTTCTAATGCGGACCTCTTTGCCATGGGAGCTTCATCCCAAATAATCAGCTTGCTTTCTTTTATTAACGTAGCAAGGGAGGACTGTTTACTAACCCTACATGTAGTAAACTCAGAATCATCAAGTGGTATCTTAAACCTAGAGTGTGCGGTTCTACCACCGGGCAGATAGAAGCCGCAATCCCGTACGTGGCGTAGCTAATGCGTAAAATCCTTTGCTTCTAATTTCTGCAAGCAATGCTCTATATAGAAACGTCTTACCAGTTCCACCAGGACCATCAATGAAAAAAGCCTTTGATTTATTTGTATAGACAGCATCTAATACTATTTTGAATATTTGTTTTTGCTTTGAATTCAGCATGTGTTTCAGACCTAGCTCAGCAGGCGTAACAAGTATATTACTCTCTGTTCTTAGTTCTCTTGTTAAATCTTCAGGATTTTCATTAATATCAGACATAAGGTTGGTAATATATGTTTCAAGTTTCTTTCCCATAGTTTTAAGATATGAATTTATTTGTTGGAGGACTGTGGACCTAATCTCAGTTTTATGAAGGTTTAAATCTGTAAGAAAATCTTCAGACATGCTGTCTTCAAATGACAGAAATAGCTTTTCTGGATCATTGGGACAACAATATACTAATATAGTAGCAAAAAGCCTTCTAAGTTGAAAAGGCATATGGAAATTGGCTGCCTCTTCCATGCACAATTCTTGATCGTTGTCATCTTGGAGCGACCTCTAAGTAATGCTGCCTCTCTAAAAGTTGCAACAGTCTTATTGTCAAACATTTTTAGGGACTGATAAGATGTAGGACATTCAATGTGAGCTAAAAGCATTCTAAGATAAAACCTCTCCCCCTCAGATGGATGTGCAGTCACAATACGTCCTATAGATTCTCCCTTTTTCCGTAAGGCCCACTGTTTTTTACTTGGAATCCAAACAAAATGTGTAGGGAAATCAACATATGTACATTTAAGTTTTTTAGCATGTGTGTCTGTGCTATTCATGTAAAAAAATTCAGTCAACATTGTCTTAAACTGTTGTGGATTCGTAAGCATATCAGATAAAGATTGTGTACTTCTAAATGATACAGTTTGGTAGTTTTCTAGATGCAGCGGGAGACGAATGATAGGAGGTTTCATCTCACTCATTGGAAATCTAAACAGCCGCCAAAGTGCTTCAGGCGGTGATACCCAACGAGCTGATACAAACCGGTCTATTTCATCAACGATAGTTGATTGTCCGGCTGTATTAGACAACTGGAATAGAATTCTATCGCTGCCTTTACATATATACTTATAGATATATTTAACCGCTATTATCGAAGCACATATCTCTACATTTATATGACAGTCAAATTTAGAAACTAAGTAAGGTGTATGGGTACGACCCATCTATTATCTAACCATGCACCCCTTGCTCTAACTTTCTTACCATCATTCCGCCTGCGGTATGTTGGATATGCATTTGAAGATGATTTGGTTTCATTAGAAAATTCTTTAGGATAAGAGTTTCTGCATGTTTTATCTTTACGCATACATACATTTGTTGGATTGAGGTCTCCACATGGTCCATGGACCATGTGTTTCACTACTGCCTGGTACAACCAAGGATTCAAGTCTTTGTCTGGAAGCTCTGCAGAAACAATTTTATCATATTCTGCTGGATCGTATAGTTTATGTGCATTTTTTAATATGAGAAGAAAGTGTGCATGTGGAAGGCCTCTTTTTTGATACTCAATGACATATGTGTATGCAGCAACCTCACCAAAAATTTCATTTTTAATGATTTCAAGCTTAATTTCTTCAATCTTAGAATGGAAAACCCTAACAGTAAGGTCTGGTCGATCTTGGGAAAGCTCTGCTGGATGTAGATGTTTTTTTATTTCTGGCCAATTAGGATTGCATGTAACTGTTAAAAAAAGGTCGGGCTTTCCAAATTTCTGAACAAGAGTCATCGCATCCACATACTTCGTCGCATATGCCTAGGGCCACCTATGAAGCTAGAAGGCAGGACAATTCTCTGACCTATATTTGATGGTTCATTTTCTCCAGCACCAACTGCATCTACGATCCCTTGCAAGAATTCCTGTCTTATTTCATCTTGCTTAGATTTAGCTCGGTAGAAGTCAAGCCTCTGAGTTTCTAATTTGACATACATATCTACAGAATACTGCTGGAAAAGTCGACCGAAACGGAGGACATGGCTATCATCATTAGCCCTAACCTGAAATTTGTACGAATAAAACTCCCGCATAGATACACATCCATAATTTGAGTGAAAATCAGCTGCAGTTAGTATGAAGAAAAAGATAGAGTTACTTAATCAACGATTCGAAGAAGTCTTAGACATAAAAATCTAAAGCATGTATAGTACCTAACTCTTCAGACTCCAACAACTGTTCAGCTGTGGAGGAGCTAGAAGGCGAAATCATGGCTGTGGTTCTACTTCTTAGAACAGGGTCCCGTTTTTTTTTCTTCTTCACACCGTTTTTGGCTATTCCTTGGTGCCAGCCAAGATCGCCAAACGGGAACATAAGCGGGTACTGCAATGGATCATAGCAGCCATAGTGATATTGAATGCTTCTTGACTCCCCACTATGCTTGTAAACCCTAATGTCTCTATGCGTAACATCATTAGTAGCCTCATCAGCTTCCAACAACACAGCAACTTGAGAAACAGTAGGGTTGGCATATCTTTTATGATCGACAAGAGGGTTATGCCTTAAGATTATTTGTTTGCTTTCTATATGAGGAATAGATGATAGTTGACGAAAGAACTTAGCATATGGATTAACCTTTAAGATATGAATAAGTTTTTCTAGGATTTCTTGATCTAAACAAGGATCGTTAGACAAACGTTGTTGAATCTCATAATCAGTGTCATGATAGTAGAATTGGAGGTTCTTGGGCATACCTTCATCAGGCAACAGGTCGTTTATCCAATGATAAACCTGACCTTGAACCCTGAAAGTGTAGATTCCCTTGTCTCGTCTTGCGAGTGTTTTATCATATTTTAAACCTAGAGATGTGAATGACAAGTGATTGTTGTATGCTCTGATCATTACTCTAAAACTCCTAGGATCAGCAGAATCTGATGTTAGCAACAAAGCTTTTAATTCAGGAGGTAAATCACTCTGGTTTAGAGTAACATCTCCATCTGAACAACACATGTTTGCTGTCTCATGGCTAAACTTTACAAAGCATGAAGTTGTTTGCAATCGTATACGATTGGTTGTATGGCATAAGACTCGGGTATGTAGTTTAAATGCCGAACACCGTAGTGAATTTAATTTTTTTCCTAGAAGGAAGAAGAGAACAATCCTTTATCATGTTATTATTAGCGAAGTGAACCTACTTATTTTACGTTTACGCCTAAACCGCAACACGGCCATAGCCCTATATTGAGATGAGTCGCACGGTAGGCACATCGAAGCAACGAAGTAACCCCATCTAGTTGCATCACCGCAAAGTGCGTTCATGCAGTGTGCTTACAGAACCACATGACTGATTATCTGTGTAAGATTTACTTAACTTTGTTTTGCGTTCAGCATTAGCATCTAAAGATTCACTGAACATCCTTTTCTTTGCATTTCTAGGGTCCTTAGCTTCAAAACCTAGGTTAGAGACAGGAAAGACGCAGGCTGGAACACGAGAACCAGGCCTAGGCCTTGCCTTACCTTTAGTCCTCATCGTATAGCATTCACAACGTACTTTAGGTCTACCTCAGGCTAAATTAAACACGAAGGATAACCTCTCTCTTTACCTATAACAAAGAAAGAAACCTTAATAATCCTACCTACAAAGGATTCAAATAAGCTTCATGAGACTAAACTTTCAGTAAAACAAAACGAAGCAACTATATTTAACTCTGAATATTTTTAAAGAAACACACAAGCAGAAAAAGAAGTAAAATTATCACTCTATGTGCACGAGTAGATGAGAAGTACAACAGCATTACGAACGCAGAGCCTAATGCATGCAGGAAGATGAAGGAAAAGAACCCTTATGCTAAGTAAAGGCAAGCCAAACTACTGCTTCAGTAAAATGTCGCACCTGTTGCTGGAATCGAATCAGCAGACCCCAAACGCAGTCAGAACACCAAATCCTAAACAACAAGAGCTGCAAAAGAAGGAAGCATAAAGATTTAATGAGAAAAAAAACGACAATTTAAAAATAAAAAGTACAAAAGGAAAAATGTCAATCAATCTGCAAGAAAAAGAGGTAAGGAAGACATAGATATACTACCAAAGGTTTACCTAAGACATTTAGGTAAACAGCCCCCACCGGGAGAAAAAAAAAAGACAGATGTAGGCTTAAATCTAAAACAAGAAGACACCGATATACTACTAATGCTGAAACATGAACCCAAAAGAAGTTCATAAAATCTTGCTTTAACAGATAAGTTAATCTGAATACATTGTCACAAGAAACCAGACTTTGACTCATATGTTAATAACACAGAAGCACAAAACAAAACTCATTTAGAGTACCAAGCCTTGAATTTTCTATTACAGAAATTCATTGGTAACAAGGAATACATATTTGAATGAATTTTGTGACCAAAATAAACATGAAAATGCACATAATCTGTAAAGCAAGATCTATATTCTTCTCATACAAGAAAGCGCACATAATCTGTACTACAAGAAAGCTTTTAGCAACCGAAAGAAGAGCTAAAAAAGACATAGATATACTACTGATGATGAAACATTAGGCAAAACGAAGATGAGAAAATAAAGCAAGACCTAGATTCTTATGAAACCGAAAAACCATAACAAATAAATACCGTAACGAATGCACAATTGTTTTTTTTTTTTTTTTTTGATTTATTTATATATATCAACGGGGCTAGGAAAAAAAGCCCAAACGGGAAATATATATATATAGAGAAAGATATATATAGGTGGCCATATATATATATATATATATATATATATATATATATATATATATATATATGTATTATCTCTGTAAACGTGGCAGCCAAAATGGAATTTCGGACATACTGAATTCCGGCGAGCCCACCTGCGGTGCGGCGAGAAAAGCCAAAAAAAAAAAAAAAAAAAAAGGGACCATCTTGTATTACCAGGTGCAATTAATGACGGTGCAATTAATATGGTTGCCGAACATTGTGATGAATTATACGAGCTCTCCAGAATTAATAGTACCGGATAATCACCAGTCGGCCAGCTCTAAGTCCGACCTCATCGGCCAGCTCTAAGTCCGACCTCGGTCGGCCAGCTCTAAGTCCGACCTCATCGGCAAGCTCTAAGCCCGACACCAGTCGGCCAGCTCTAAGTCCGACCTCGGTCGGCAAGCTCTAAGTCCGACCTCATCGGCCAGCTCTAAGTCCGACCTCGGTCGGCCAGCTCTAAGTCCGACCTCATCGGCAAGCTCTAAGCCCGACACCAGTCGGCCAGCTCTAAGTCCGACCTCATCGGCCAGCTCTAAGTCCGACCTCGGTCGGCAAGCTCTAAGTCCGACCTCATCGGCCAGCTCTAAGTCCGACCTCGGTCGGCAAGCTCTAAGTCCGACCTCGGTCGGCAAGCTCTAAGTCCGACCTCATCGGCCAGCTCTAAGTCCGACCTCATCGGCAAGCTCTAAGCCCGACACCGGTCGGCCAGCTCTAAGTCCGACCTCATCGGCCAGCTCTAAGTCCGACCTCGGTCGGCCAGCTCTAAGTCCGACCTCATCGGCAAGCTCTAAGCCCGACACCAGTCGGCCAGCTCTAAGTCCGACCTCGTCGGCCGGCTACAAGTCCGACCTCGGTCGGCAAGCTCTAAGTCCGACCTCATCGGCAAGCTCTAAGCCCGACACCGGTCGCCGGCTAAGTCCGACCTCGGTCGGCATCGGCTCTAAGTCCGACCTCGGTCGGCCGGCTCTAAGTCCGACCTCATCGGCAAGTCCGACCTCGGTCGGCAAGCTCTAAGTCCGACCTCGTCGGCCGGCTCTAAGTCCGACCTCGTCGGCAAGTTCTAAGTCCGACACCGGTCGGCCGGCTCTAAGTCCGACCTCATCGGCCAGCTCTAAGTCCGACCTCATCGGCAAGCTCTAAGCCCGACTCCAGTCGGCCAGCTCTAAGTCCGACCTCATCGGCCAGCTCTAAGTCCGACCTCGGTCGGCCAGCTCTAAGTCCGACCTCATCGGCAAGCTCTAAGCCCGACACCAGTCGGCCAGCTCTAAGACACCAGTCGGCCAGCTCTAAGTCCGACCTCATCGGCCAGCTCTAAGTCCGACCTCGGTCGGCAAGATCTAAGTCCGACCTCATCGGCCAGCTCTAAGTCCGACCTCGGTCGGCCAGCTCTAAGTCCGACCTCATCGGCAAGCTCTAAGCCCGACACCAGTCGGCCAACTCTAAGTCCGACCTCATCGGCAAGCTCTAAGCCCGACCTCATCGGCAAGCTCTAAGCCCGACCTCATCGGCCAGCTCTAAGTCCGACCTCATCGCCAAGCTATAAGTCCGAAGCATCGGCAAGCTCTAAGCCCGACACCAGTCGGCCAGCTCTAAGTCCGACCTCATCGGCCAGCTCTAAGTCCGACCTCATTGGCAGCTCTAAGCCCGACACCAGTCGGCCAACTCTAAGTCCGACCTCATCGTCCAGCTCTAAGTCCGACCTCATCGGCAAGCTCTAAGCCCGACACCAGTCGGCCAGCTCTAAGTCCGACCTCATCGGCCAGTTCTAAGTCCGACCTCGGTCGGCCAGCTCTAAGTCCGACCTCATCGGCAAGCTATAAGTCCGAAGCATCGGCAAGCTCTAAGCCCGACACCTGTCGGCCAGCTCTAAGTCCGACCTCATCGGCCAGCTCTAAGTCCGACCTCATCGGCAAGCTCTAAGCTCGACCTCAACATTTGTCTCAGACAAGTTACTCGAATCTCAATCTTGTCTAAAACAATGGGGCCGCGGGGAAATTTTCGAGCTTATACTTTGGTTCAGAATTTGTTCCCAGCAAACTCGTTACATCATAGCTCCGATCTTACTTGAAACAAGGGGCTGTATATTGGAATTTTTCGATTCAGCCATCAGGCTCAACACAACTTATTTCAACCAAGTTCGCCCTCAATCTTGTTTGAAACAAGGGGGCCGGAGGTGGAAATTTTCAAACAGACGGGAATGACCCGAATTCAACATTTATTTCAACCAAGCCCACAACGAACTTGCTTAAAACAAGGGGGCCACACATCGGATTTTTCGATTCAATCATCGACCTAAACCGAAACAAGTAAGGCTTTTAGCTCAATTATTTTTAGCAAGTTCGATGCTTTAATTTCCTCGACCTCGCCAAAAACAAGGAAGCCATATATATATATATATATATATATATATATATATATATATATATATATATATACGTATATCGGACCCAGACAGAGGACTCGAAAAAGAGGGAATTTCTCTTCACCGAAATGGGATTTCTCTTCACCAACAACAAGTCCGTCCGCTTAATAGCGCGGCATCAATAGGCTAGGCTAAAAGCCCAAGATGCCAAATCCTCAGAAGCTTAGGCTACTCGCCCAATTACAGCTTCGAATCGGCTAGGCATAAAAGCCCAAGATGCCAAATCATATGAAGTCAAGGCTATCCGCCCAAGTACGAATTCGCCACAGGCTAGGCATAAAAGCCCAAGATGCCAAATCCTCAGAAGCTTAGGCTACTCGCCCAAATACGACTTCGAATCGGCCCGAGGCTTAAAGCCCAAGAGGCCAAATCTTCAGAAGCTCAGGCTACTCGCCCAATTACAGCTTCGCAATCGGCTCGAGGCCAAAGGCCCAAGAAGCCAAATTCTTGCGATGTCAAGGCTATTCGCCCAAAACGACTTCAATCGCCTAAAGCAATACGAGTTGGAATTCGCCCTCGAGCGAATGTTTTATAAGACCGACCCTCAGTTCGGCATCATATTTTATAAGACCGACCTTCGGGTCGGCATCATATTTGGAATTCGCCCTCGAGCGAATGTTTTATAAGACCGACCCTCAGCTCGGCATCATATTTTATAAGACCGACCCTCAGTTCGGCATCATATTTTATAAGACCGACCTTCGGGTCGGCATCATATTTGGAATTCGCCCTCGAGCGAATGTTTTATAAGACCGACCCTCAGTTCGGCATCATATTTTATAAGACCGACCTTCGGGTCGGCATCATATTTGGAATTCGCCCTCGAGCGAATGTTTTATAAGACCGAACCTCAGCTCGGCATCATATTTTATAAGACCGACCCTCAGTTCGGCATCATATTTTATAAGACCGACCTTCGGGTCGGCATCATATTTGGAATTCGCCCTCGAGCGAATGTTTTATAAGACCGACCCTCAGCTCGGCATCATATTTTATAAGACCGACCCTCAGTTCGGCATCATATTTTATAAGACCGACCCTCAGTTCGGCATCATATTTGGAATTCGCCCTCGAGCGAATGTTTTATAAGACCGACCCTCAGCTCGGCATCATATTTTATAAGACCGACCTTCGGGTCGGCATCATATTTGGAATTCGCCCTCGAGCGAATGTTTTATAAGACCGACCCTCAGCTCGGCATCATATTTTATAAGACCGACCCTCAGTTCGGCATCATATTTTATAAGACCGACCTTCGGGTCGGCATCATATTTGGAATTCGCCCTCGAGCGAATGTTTTATAAGACATGAAGCAGTCTCAGTTCAAGGCTCTCAAGCCACAAGAGGCGAAGTCGATCAACGACACACAAGCAACGAAAAGACCTACTCTGAGTACGGCATTTAGACAAAGCTATCAAACGATCCGCCACAATAGCAAGCCATCACAGTTTCAAGGCAACGGATCTGCAGACTTTACTCCCCGCCTAACATTTTGGTAAAATGCTTAAGGCACGGAGTAGGGGGCCATTGATAGGGATAAATCGTAATCCAGCCCGCGGATCCTTATCCGGGTCCGTCCGGCCACCAAAATAGTGGATGAGGCCATCGGTCATTATAGCCCGCGAGCTCGCAAGCCAAATTAGAGCCGCAAGCCTTCGGATCAGTTCCAAGCCCTCAACCTTATGCGACGACAAAAGAGATTATGGGTCCGCCAGTGACCTCGATCATAACATTTAGAGGAAGAGCTACCTCAAGTCCAGCGAGACAATGATATAAAAGATACAACGGTCGGCAAGGCCATCAGGACCGCCACCTATCGACTCCGCTACGAGCCCGCTACTGTAGCTAAAATATCTATTTGGCACTATGTGTCCTTATTTGTAAATAAACCGAACTTTAGTCGGTAATTTCCCTATAAATAGGGCACCCTGTAACCCTATTCAAGGGGACACAATTTAATCAATAAAAAGCATGGCAAAGCCAAATTCCCCCACTCACTTTCTCTTACGAAAGCACCACCGCCGGCAGCCATTGCCGCCACCGGGCACCACCGGCATACACCACTTTTATACACTTTTATAGCCAGATATCCACTACCAACAACCGCTAAATCTTAGATGACTTTTTCGACGTTATCAACCACGTCCTTACGCACCACCTCTTGAAGGTGTGGATTGAGCCTTCTTTGACATTGCCTCACCGGCTTCACATCCTCCTCCAGTATGATTTTGTGCTAGCAAATCACGGGGCTAATACCCCGGATATCAACCATCTTCCACCCAAAGGCTTTCTTATGCCTCCTGTTTAGGGTGATTTTATGTGATTTATATTGTTATATTTTGTAACAATTCCCTCCATATTCGTATAATTTGCATAGAAGTTGAGTGTTTTATTGAAGTATTGAGCAAGTGAGGTTTGAAATGATTTATTCGCAAAGTTGGTTGAATTATGTGTTTTATTGTTGATTTTCTATTGATTTGAATGATATTACACATTGCAATGTTTTTATTATCTTGTAGATACACGAAATTGGTTCAAAAGAGGATGAAAAGATGTTAAGGATCGGATTTATATGAAGAAAAAGAGATGAAGATGAAGTCGGTTGAAGATAGAGATGAAAAATCGGATTTGAAGTCATTCTGAATGAGCGTTCGAACTAGCGTCTAGTGGACGGGCGTCTGAGCGTTTGGACGGGCGTCCAGAAGAAGTAACTTGATTCAGAGTTCTCCCAAGATTGCTGAACGAGCGTCTGATTTAATGAAGGACGGGCGTCTGATCCAGCTCGGCCCGACTCGAAGTTTTTATTGAAGACTGAACCGGCGTCCAGCATAGCGGACGGGCGTCCATTGGCCGACATAGCAGCAGCCGACTTAGAAATCTATAAATAGCTGCGTTTTTCTCAACCCTAGAGACATACATTCAGAACCCTAATTCATCTTGGCGGCTTAGCTGCGTTTTATACTTATTTTAGATCAATCTTTATGCTTTTCAATCTCTAGATTAGATCTTTTAATTTATGTACTTTATTCAAGCAAATTCGAGCTTTCAAGTGATGTTTAGAGGCTAAAGGCTTTTGGAACAAGTATTGTGAAGCCATCCTATCAACAATTCAGTTTCGTTTCTTGATTATCTTGTGAGTTTTTCTTATCAAAGTTGTATCTTTATTATGTTTACCTTGATTTTATGCAATTATATCGAGAGATGCTTGCATGTGTGATGTTTAATGTTGATGAGAATCGTTATTAAACCCTAGATCACCATAATAAAGATTAGATCTTTAATCTAAAATTAACGAGAGTAATTAGGTTGAATTTCTAGGTTAGAAATTGAGAGATTTCACACCTTTGATTTGGAAGCGTTAATCTTTAGGATCGAAAGATAAAAGATTGATAGGCGAACTTTTCTAAGAGATTAGAGTTCATACCTTTGTTAGGTGAATCACAACTTGGTTAAAAATCACGAGATAATCTAGATAGAAATTGATTGTTGTAGGATTGGTGGATCAATAGCTTGTTCGTTTGTTAAATTATTGACTAAAATCACTTGTGCTAGAATTGCCTAGTAAAGCTATAGTTTTTATTGCGTATTAGGGTTAGAATAAACTTAGTTTAGTTATCTTTTTCGCAACCATATTTTTCTGGCTTTAGATCTCGATCTTCTGTCCAGTTTACTTTCGTTATTATCGTTTTTAGCTTTGTTACTTGTTAATTGTTTTATTTTGTTATAATCTTTTTAGTAGTAGTAGTCGTGACATATTTAGGTTAATTAAATAAAAACTAGAATAAACAACCCCGATTCCCTGTGAGATCGACCCGGTATTAGTTGCTGTACTACGATCCCTGCACTTGGGGTATACCGGATTTATAATTTATTACTTGTTGTTTTCCGTTGATAAAATCCGAGACAAGTTTTTGGCGCCGTTGCCGGGGAATCGGTACGGTTGTCTAGTTTATTAATTTTTCTGATTTTATGTTATAAGTTGGGATAAAAGGGATCGTTAGGGCACATGGTAGTATTTTGGCCGTAACTTTCGGCTCCGGTGTCGGTCGCGCAGGACCCCAATTCGGAAAGCTCGTTTCGACGCCGACGACATGGCAAACGGCGTGGCACCGTTTTCGAGGTCAAAATCTGTTGTTTTCCCTTCCATTTGGGCTCAGAAGCTTTCAACACGTTTTTCTCCCTTTTATTGTTTTCTTGTTTTCTGTTTTAAATTTTTCGTAGGTAGGTTTCTGTTTCTGTTTCCGTTTCTTTTTCATCCCTGGCCGCCCCAGCCCCTTTGGGGGCGGCTCTGCTGCGGTTTTTACATATCAAAAACATCGTTTCTTCTACTTTTAATTATGTTGTTTGCATACCAACGATGAATAAAGGCTAAGCGATTCGAACAAGCGTGTGAAGCCGATCATGCAATGTTTTGATTTCGACTTTGGATTTGGTTTTGTGAGTTTTTATTTAAAGTAGTTTCTTTATTACGTTTTGTATTGATTTTGCAATTTATATCGAGAGATGGTTGCTTTGTGATGTTTAACGTTTGATGAAAATCGTTGTTAGACCTAGATCACCGTAGTAAAGATGGGATTTTTAACCTAAAAATAACGAGAGTTGCTGAGTTAAATTTCTAGATTGCTAGATTGAGAAATCTTACACCTTTGTTATGGAAGCGTTAATCTTTAAGATCGAGAGATGAAAGATTAATAGGCGAATTATCTACGAGAGTAGAAATTCATACCTTTGATAGGTGTCACGGATTTTTGCAATGAAAATAAACAAGTAATAAATTTATA
This sequence comes from Gentiana straminea, assembly GCA_036785695.1. Taxonomy (NCBI): domain Eukaryota; kingdom Viridiplantae; phylum Streptophyta; class Magnoliopsida; order Gentianales; family Gentianaceae; genus Gentiana; species Gentiana straminea. The sequence continues at coordinate 1,932,771 of JAVUPR010000019.1, forward strand.
AATCCGGTATACCCCAAGTGTAGGGATCGTAGTATAGAGGTTGATACCGGGTCGATCTTACGGGGAATCAGGGTTGCTTAACCTAGTTTTTATTATCTAACCTAACTATGTCACGATTACTACTAAAAAGATGCGAAAATAAAGCAGTGAATAACTAAACGGAAAACGAAACTAACAATAAGAATAACTGGACAGAAGATCGAGATCTAAAGCCAGGGAGATATGGTTGCGAACAAAATTATCTAAACTAATTCTATTCTAAATCTATTATGAAATAAAGATGTAAGTTTACTAAGCAATTCAAATTCAAGTGATTTAATCAATGATTTACGAACGAACAAGATATTGATCCACCTATCCTACAACTATCAATTTCTATCTCGATTATCTCGTGATTTCTAACCAAGTTGTGATTCACCTAGCCAAGGTATGAACTCCTAATTTCTTAGACAAGTTCCCCTATTAATCTTCTATCTTTCGATCCTAAAGATTAACGCTTCCAAATCAAAGGTGTGAAATCTCTCAATTTCTAACCTAGAAATTCAACCTAATAACTCTCGTTAATTTTAGATTGAAGATCTAATCTTTATTATGGCGATCTAGGGTTTAACATGATTCTCATCAATATAAACAATCAACATGCAAAGATCTTTCGATATAAATTGCATAAAATATGATAAACATAATAAAGAAACAACTTGAATTAAAAACTCACAAGACAATCGAAGATGAAATCAATATGTTGGTTGGATGGCTTCACAACGCTTGTTCAATAGAGGTCTAGCCTCTTAGAATCCTCTTGAAGTTCGAATTACTTGAATAAAAGTACATAAAAGTGTTTGATCTAAACTAGAAATTTGAAAGCACAAATTTTGAGTAAAAACTAAGGAAAAACGCAGCTGAGCCGCCCCTAGGGTTTAGGGTTCGAATCTTTGATTGTCTGAATGAATTATGTGGAGAAAACACGCAGCTATATATAGAATTTTAAGGCGGTGCTGCTATGTCGGCTGACTGGACGCCCGTTTGATGGGTTGAACGCCCGTCCAGATGCTTAAAAATCTTCGAGTCGGGCCGAGCTGGATCAGACGCCCGTCCTTCTTTAAAACAGACGCTCGTCCACTAAAATCTTCAAAACTCGAATCAAATTCTTCTCCCTGGACGCCCGTTCACTTGCTTAGACGCCCGTCCACTGGACGGGACTTAGGACGTGCGTTCACTTGATCAAAAACCGATTTTCTCATCTTTATCTCTTCCCTCCTATTCAAATCTTCCTTATCTCTTTTCCATCAATTAAATCCGACATTTATCTTCATTGAATCACCTTTTGAGCCGCAATTATGCATCTACAAGTCATTAAAAACATCGCAAAATGTAATACCATTCAAATAAACATAAAATCATCAATAAAACACATAAATTAGCCAATTTTGCGAATAAACCGTTTAAAAACTCATTTGCTCAATAAATCAATTAAACACCTAGTTTTTATGCGAATTATACGAATATGGAGAGAATTGTTACAAAATATAACGATATAAATCATATAAAATCACCCTTAACAATAGGTGAACCACATCTTTATTAAATCTTCACTAAACGATCTAGGGTAGAAATTGAGAGTTGCGAGATAGGTGGATCATTGCTTGTTCCTCGTTAACTTAATTGAAAGAATCATTGTGCCTTGTTCTTCGTTGCTAGCTTAGAATTTTATTTTTCGTTTTAGTTTATAGAATAGAATTAGTTATTTTACGTTCGTAATCATATTTCCTGGCTTTGGATTGACAACCCTCTGTCCAGTTTATTGTATTCGTTTTAGTTTTGTTTTTTGTTTTTCGCGACACTCTTTAGAAAGATTAATAAACTAGATAAACAACCTCGATTCCCTGTGATTCAACTCCGGTATTAATCGCTATACTACGATCCCTGCACTTGGGGTAAACCGGATTTATTTTATTACTTGTTTATTTTGCTTAGATAAAATCCGAGACAACACTTTCATGAGCTTTTCTTCCTGGAAAGATGTTCGTGCCGCAGAAATAATCAAAGGTAATAAATTATCGGACTCAAGAAAAGCATACTTAAGGTGCTCCGGGAGCGGCTTTAGTTCCAAATCCTTTGGTGGCTCCTCGATAGACGGCTTCATTTTCTCACTATTTAGGCCAAGCTCTAGATATTTATGCCATGACGCCTCAAGAAAAGGCGTTGCCACCAACTCACAAGCCGCTTCTCGCAATTCTTCATTATCATCATGGATTTTGCTAGACTTCATTAAGCACTCCTCCATCGGCTCTTGATATCCCTGCATGTTAGCAACTTCGGAAACACAAGAATATATAGACTCAACTTCGTCACATTCCGTAATATCATCATGAGGGTACTTAATGGCATCAAACACCTTCATAGTCACACTCTCGTCTCCTACTCTCATAGTGATATCGCCTTTGGCTACATCTACATTGGCACTCCCGGTGGCGATGAAAGGTCTCCTTAGCAAAAGTGAGTTCCTAGGGTCCTCCGCAACATCTAGCACAACAAAATCGGCCGGGAACACAAACTTATCAACTTGGACTAACACATCCTCCAATATTCCCATAGGTCTCATAAGGGTCCGGTCGGCCATTTGTAAAGTCATATTGGTCTCGGTTAACCTACCTAGGCCCAACCTCTCATAGATACTCCTAGGCATGAGATTCACACTAGCACCTAGGTCACATAAAGCTTTCGGGAATCTAATAGAGCCAATGGTGCAAGGGATAGAAAAACATCCGAGGTCTTTCTTCTTAAGTGGAAGCTTGTTTTGAAAGACCGCGGAGCATTCTTCATTTAGGCACACTACCTCATCCATCTTGGCCTTGTTGGACAATATCCCCTTCAAAAACTTAACATACGAGGGCATGTTAGCTATAGCATCAACCAAAGGGATATTTATCTCAACCTTGCGTAAGATGTCAAGGAACTTGTTTTGACTCTTGGATAACACATCCTTCTTAGGACCTCTAGGGGGAAAAGGTAAAGTGCTCAAATCAAAAGGTGTAGAAGAAGTATTCATACCATTGCTACTTGTACCTTTCCTTTGTGGATTGAACGTGGTTGTGTCCCCTTTGCTGGTCGCTTTCGGTGCCTCCTCAACTTGCTTGTGAGCTTTACTAGCGTGCTCTCCAACAACTTGATCTTCACTATCATTTTCTACCAAATCATCCATTTTGCTTTTACCATGATCTTCAACGCTTTTCCTCACCCCAATGTCACTACCAACCACTTTGCCACTTCTTGTAGAGATAGCATTCACACCCTTGGGATTTCTCACGGTGTTACTCGGCAAGCCTCCAACCGGTGCGGTATTTGCATTTTCGGTCAATTGACCCACTTGAGTCCCAAGATTCCGTATTGCCGATTGGAATGTGGCTGTGGTATTGTTGACATTTGTCTTGATATCCCTTAGCTCCCGACTATGCTCTTGCAAAGTCTTACTAATTTGCTCCAAGAGGATATCGGTAGAGCTCTTTTGTGGAATATGAGCCATTGGTGGAGGTTGAGAATAGCTTCCTTGAGAGTAGTTTTGATGAGCATTCGGATGTTGGTAAGTTCCGGATTGTTGTTGTCGTGGAGCTTGATTGCCTTGATAAGAAGAACTTTGTTGAGGCCTAGAGGATTGCCCTTGATTCGGACCACGACCCCAAGTCAAATTAGGATTCTCTCTCCAATTTTGTTGAGCTCCTTGAAAATCATAGTTTTGGATACGCCCTTGTCCCACATAGTTAGCATCATAGGGTTGTGTATCCAACATCAAACTCATATCCATAGGTTCAATCACCGGATTGCCATAGGTGGTGAGAGGGTTGAAATCCATTTGCCCCGCATTCAATTGCCCTAAAGCGTAGGCATTCATCAAAGATTGTTGCAATGAATTCGCATTAGCCACTAAGGTACCGGCTTGAGATGCTACTTGAGCTTTCATTGGCACAGTTGTTGGTGGTGTATTTGGAGATGTGCAATTCGTAGCCGAATGTTCACCACCACAAAGTTGACATAACCGGGCCTTCTTGTTCTCTAAAGCCAAATCATCAACTTTTTGTTCCATGGCTAACACCTTATTATGCAACTCGGAGTTTCTTTCGGGCTCATCTACCAAGGCGGTCACAAGTGGCTTTTTATGCTTCAATTGCCTTCTTCCCGAACTCCATTGCCTATTGTTCTCACAAATCCTCTCAATGGTGGCCAATGCCACATCCGGTGCCACATCCATGATGGATCCTCCACATGCCCCATTCAATTGTTGCATTGAACTACCATCCAAATTTCTATAGAATAGATGCACTTGATCCCATGCTTCAAATCCATTTTGAGGGCATTTCCGTAACATAGTCTTAAACCGATCCCATGCCTCAAACAAATCTTCACCCAATAGTTGCTCAAAATTGGATATGTCGGATTTCAAGTCAAGAGCCTTCGATGGTGGAAAGTACTTGAGCAAGAATGTGCTTGCAACTTGTTCCCATGTGTGGAGGGAGTCATGAGCCAAAGATGAATACCACTCCCTCGCCTTTCCTTTTAGAGCAAAATGGAACAAAAGTAGCCTAACCGCTTCCTCACCAACCCCATTTATCTTCACTGTTTTGCACACCTCAAGAAAGTTGTTGATGAAGGTGTTCGGATCATCCGTCGCCTTTTCTTCAAATTGAGCATTGTCCCCAAGTAAATGCCAAACATGTTGCCTTATCTCCAAGTTATTAGCCGCAACGGCCGGTACTCGAATAAGACTATGACCCGTAGTAGCCATCGGTGTCACATAATCTCTACAAAGCCTTACCGGTCGATTTCCCGCTTGGTTAACTTGAGCTTGAGGAGCATATGGTTGAGGGTTCACTATGGGATTTGGTTAAGGGTTAGCTTGATGGATAAATTGTTGAGCATAAGGATTTGCCATTTGAGGGAATTGGTTCATCATAGGGTTCATCATGGGATTCATCATAGGATTGAATTGGGCCATTTGCATCATCATTTGTTGATATTGTTGAAGGAATTGGGGGTCCATTTGTGGAGGTTGTTGTGTTTGAGGGATTTGTGGAGTTTGGAGAGGGATATTGGTCCTTTGTTGAAAGTGATTGGTCAATGAGGGACTACGCACAATATTCCCTTCTCTAGGTAGAGGTTCCATCCTTGGGGAAAGTGAATTGGATGGTTGACCTTGATATTGAGTAGTATCCCTTTCCTCAAACGGATTCACACTTCTTTCTCGTTCCATACCCCGGTCAAACTCAAGATCTTCATTTCCCGTAGCCATACTAGAACTCTCGGAACTACAACTCTCACTTTCCAAATCTTGATTCACTTCCTCAACTAGAACCGCCTTGTTTCGCAAGGCGTTTCGGTGTTTAGCTAAAGCCTCAATCTCGGGATTGTATGGAAGTAATGGTTCCTTTGAGCTTCGGGTCATACACTACAAAGAGCAAATAACACAAAAACAGTAAAATAAAAACAACCTAAGCCTAAATCTTCAAAAGACTTAAAAGATATCGATTAATTCCCCGACAACGGCTCCAGAAAACTTGATGACCAAAATAGTAACGACCAAACCGGTAGAGCACCGGGTCGGAAGCACTATAGAGGTGAGCAAGGTCGTATCCCACGAGGAATCAATCGAATACCAAAGTCGTTTTTGGACTTAGTTTAGGTCAACCAAGATATTTCAAGTTTAATTACACTAAAACAAAATATAAACTAAAGATACTAAAGAGAGAAAGAGACATAGCCAAACTATGATCCAATTGATTACTTTCACCCCTCCAATCGATTAGCTCGGGAATGGGATTAACCAACCTACCAACCTCTACTTATATCGGCTCATTCATGGGTGCAAACTCCTAAGCTAGTGTACAACGCCATACAACAATCGAACACCCTTTGCCCGGTTCAACAGTCCGCCTTTAAGAATTTAATTGACCGAAACAAGATTAACGCGCTAGAGTTGCCCGATTTCACAACCGATTGAACCTCACTCCCTAATCAATCTAAACTGATCTTAAAACCCCTTTTCCCACACCCCTTCGCAACATACATTTATAAAAGTGGTGTGTTTGTTCATGAACTAGGTGTACAGTCTAATTCAAGCATTGATAACAAGTTTTAAGACATGAATTCATCAATATAACAACAATTAAACACTACCCATTCCCAATTTCATCAATTAGAGGGTGATTTCTTCAATTTTCACATAATTTGGCTATGAAAAGTTTAGCTACTCATAATAAAACTAAAAACAACAATCAAAGATAGAATTAAAGCCATAAATGAAAGAGAAACTGAAATTAATTACCAAAATCGTAGAGAATCGGAGTTTACATCAAGCTTTTTCAACACCCATGTCAATTGGTGAAGAAGAAGACCCAAAATGAGAAAATCCAAGAGTAGAGAAGAAACTTTAGCTAAAATCTAAGCTAGATTGTGCTTAATTTATGTAGAATATGATGTAAGAGTGAATCTAGGGAAGAAGAGGGGAAGGGATTCGACCTAGAGATGAAAAGGTGTAAAAATCGAAGTGTAAAAGTGTCTAGGGAATGTCTAAAAAATCTGTGCAAGTGGTATTTATATTCTTCAAAAATGAGCAGGAAAAGTCATTTTGGCGCGCCCCAAAGGCTTTGGCGCGCCCCAAAACTGCTTCAGTGACTCTGGAAACTCTCTGTTTCAACTTGGCGCGCCCCAAACATTTTGGCGTGCCCCAAACCTGTTTATGTGGTTCTGAGCCTCTCTGTTCAACTTTGGCGTGCGCCAAACTCCTCCAGGCTCCAATTTCTTCACTTTTCTCTATTTTCTTCTATCTCCAACCATTGGTTTCATCTTTATCGCTCCACGCCTTGTCTCCCGGGCTTACGAGCACATAGATCCTGCGTCACAACATCTAACACAAACCGAGCATAATTCCACAAGATAGATAAGGCTCGAAAAGGGCAAAAAACATCGTAAAATGCCGAGGTTTTCCATCTATATGACGGTTTACCCCATGGTGGACGTGTAATGCGATTTTTGCCCTAAATAAGGTCTAAAACTACCCGGAATGAACCAAAAGTTCCGTAAAAGGGAGTTGAAAAATGCACCGGAGCATAGTAAAGTTGACTCTCATCACCGAGCTCCAGCGCAGGTAACACTAATCCACTTTTTATTTACACTCGTGATAACTGTAGAGATCTAACCACGGATCTTGTTGCGGGGCTTTCCCGAGAATCCTATTTTCAAAAGTTACGTACAAGGGGCTTTGCAACTGGCTTTTAATCGTATCCCTCGTGAAACGGTTACTAGGGATTTCAAAAAAAATTTATTAAACGATAAAATATTATAAATGAAAGTTTGAAGACAAATAAATTCCGAGTATGTGTATGTGCCGATATTTGGGAGGATAGGAGGACCAACAATTATTATTTGGGCGTGTCGTCTCACTAGATTGACAACAATTGGATTGTCCAAAAAAGGTTACTTGCTTTTTGTTTATTTAACGAAACTCATAATGCTTCTAACATTACATCTTTATTAGTTGATATTTTTGACGAATACGATTTAAAAGATAAAGTTTTTTCTATTGCGTTTGACAATGCTTCAAACAACACTGCTTATATTCCCGAGTTATCCCAAAATTGTGAACCTCTTTGTAGTGGTCAATTTTTTTATGTTAGATGTTTATGCCATATTTTCAATTTATGTGTAAAAGACGGTCTAAAAGTTTTTGACTATAATATTAAAGCGATAAAAAATTCGATTGCACATGTGTTAAGTAGAAATATTCTTGTTAATAAGTGGTATAAATATGTTAAAGAGAAAGGTCATCGCCCTGTCAAACTGCCGCACTTTTTGTGCTTTTTTAAATGAACACTGTCCGAGCGAATATCGTTTTTTTCCCCATACTTGGACTGCATGCAAGACACTGATGGATGTTTTTGAAGTATTCAAAAAAATTACTGAATTGTTTTCAAGATGTTATCAACCCACAACACATTTAGTCTTGCCTGCTAGTGTAGAAAAAACGCCGAGTTTGAAACCTTGGAACATGACCCTGCATTATTTCAATGTTTAGGGCCGATGAAGGAGAAATGGAATAAGTACATGTTGCGTATTCCTGACACTTATCTCATTTCTTCTATTCTCGACCCTCGTTTAAGACTAGTAGGTGTATCTAACATGTTAAGTGTTTACCATGATGCTTTCTCTGATATTCATAATGTGCCCCCGGTAGATTATATAGTTGAAGTAGATAGACTTGAAAATTTATTAAAACACTTTGTATGTTGAATATGAGCGTATGTACGGAATGAGAAACAACGCAGTTCCCAATCCATCCGCAAGTGCTTCTACTAATCCTGCAGGTGTCCTACGGGGAATTCAAAAAGTTCTGGAAAAATGATTTCGAAACGATAGAAGGGAGCGACAGTGCCATCCGATCAACGTACAGAGATAACCAAATTTTTAATCACAACATTTGAAGTCTGTCAAACCATTACTATGATTTCGACTTCGACTTATTGAAGTGGTGGAAGAGACATGCTGAAGAATTTCCAGTGCTAGCGATGATGGCGGTCGAGTTTTTAAGTTGCCCTGTATCAACCGTCACTATTGAACGAGCTTTCAGCATGGCAGGATATGTGCTTAACGATAAAAGATGTTCGCTTCATCCCACCATTTTAGAGAAGCAAATGTGTTGTCAAGATTGGGTACGAGCCGAGAAGAGGGTGCAAGACATTGAGTCAGAAGATGAGTCACAGTTCAAAGTCGGTGACACTGAAACTTCAGGAGGAGCAAGCGCTCGAAATACCGACATCGATAATTTTGAAGATTAAAGGTACGCAATTTATATCTTACTTATTTATTTGTTACAATTTATAAAACAACTATAAAAGACTAAAAAAAACTATAAGAAACTGTTAAAAACAATTTTTAAAAAATCGCGATAAAAGACGATAAAAAAAACCATAAAAAAAACACGATAGAAACTATAAAAACCTATAAAAAAAAAGAATATAAAAGGCTAAAAAAAACTATAAAAAACTATAGAAACCTATAAAAAAACCATAAAAACCGTATACAAACCTAAAAAACTATAAGAAACTATAAAATACTATGAAAAAACTATGTAAAAAAAACTATAAAAACCCAAAAACAAACACATAAAAATACTATAAAAAACTACAAAAAAAACAATAAAAAAACCTTTAAATACTATAAAAACATATAAAAATACTATAAAAGAATACAAAAAAACTCTAAAAACATATAAAAAAACCATAAAAACACTATACAAACCTTAAAAAAACTATAAGAAACTATAAAATACTATAAAAAGCTATGAAAAAAAGCTATAAAAGACTAAAAAAAAAAAAGTACTACGTTCACTTTGATTTTTTTTATATTTATCGTGCCTCCGACACGATTACATATAAAAGATACGTAGGCAACCGAATTACTGGTATAAGCGTTGAAAAAATAGCATAATTTACATATATGAAAAATACACAATATATCTCACGTAATATTTAATAAAACAACATTTTTAATCAACTTATACTTAAAACCGAATAAAAAAATATAAGATATTATAATATAATATAAAAACCTATAAAGAAAAACTATAAAAGACTAAAAAAAACTATATGAACTACGTTCGCTTTGATTTTTTTATATGTATCGTGCCTCCGACACGATTAATATAAAAGATACGTAGGCAGCCGAATTACCGGTACAAACATTGAAAAAATAACATAATTTACATATAGGAAAAATAACACAATATATCTCACGTAATATTTAATAAAACAATATTTTTAATCAAATTATACTTAAAACCGACTAAAAAAACTATAAGAAACTATAAAAAAAACTATAAAAAAACCATGAAAGACTAAAAAAACAATAATAACTACGTTCGCTTTAATTTTTTATATGTGTCGTGCCTCCGACACGATTACATATAAAAGATACGTAGGCAACCGAATTTCCTGTACAAGCGTTGAAAAAATACCATAATTTACATATATAAAAAATAACACAATATTAATATTATATTTAAAACCGAATAAAAAACTATTTATAAAAAAATAAAATATATATTATATTCGCTTTGGTAATTGTAGTGAAAAGAATAATAATTTGTTATTGTAGTGAAAAGAATAAGTATTATATGAAAATGTAAAAAAAAAAAAAAAAAGGGTCAATTATTTAAAAGGACTGATTTTCAACTTATTAGGGGTAATAGGACACTCCGAAATCTTATTTAGTTATAAGGACATTCTAATTTTAAGAAGAAAACTTATTTAGTTATAAGGACATTCTAATTTCAAGTGGATAAAGAGGAAGAAGGAAAAAAAAAAAAGGAGGAAAAAAAAAGCGTTCAAAGTAATAAAAATAAAAATAAAAACATACAGTGTGCGTGGGTTTTTTTTTTGTTTTTTTTGTGTTTTATAATTCACCATATTTCTAAAGGTCATATATTTTGTGGAAAATTAGGGATAAGGACACAATCTGAAATAATTTTAAGTAACAGGACAGCTACATATTTTTTATAGGGAGAAGGACAACTGCATAATTTTTATAGCGAGAAGGACAAACGGTGAATCCCAAAATCGGTGAATCTCCCAAAGGTGAATCTCGAAATCGGTGAATTTTGACAGTGAATTTCGACAGTGAATCCCGAAAATTAGTGAATTTCGACAACGAATTTTGAAAATTAGTGAATTTCGACAGTGAATTTCGGCAGTGAATTTAAACAGTGAATTTCGAACACAAGTGAATTTCGACAGTGAATAAATAGTTTTGTCCTTTATGCAAAAGTTTCAAAAGACTGTCATTCTACTCAATTGATGAAATATTTCTGTCCTTCTCCCTCATTCCCCCTATATTTTGATATAAAACTCGCATCATCATAATTTTTTCACTAAAATTCATATTTTTTCGTCTTCTTTATTCTAAAATCAAATTTGATATTTTTCCGAATAAATTTCATAAAATCAATTTTTTTTCTTCATAAAAATCGACGTGACGTATTGATCACCGTCATGCATTGACCACCTACCCGGATGCATTGGCCACCGGGATCCATTAACCACCCCGATGCATTCACCGCCGCGATTCATTGGCTACCATGATGTATTGACCGCCGCGATCCATTGACAACCTTGATCAGTGACATCTCATTGTAGCGATTTATGCAATGACGTCTCATTGTAGCGATTTATGCAGTGACTTCTTATTGTAGCGATCTATGCAGTGATGTCTTATTGTATCGAATTATGCAGTGACGTGTTATTGTAACGATTTATGCAGTGACGTGTTATTGTAACAATTTATGCATACCTTTGGTTGTAAAAATATGCATTTAAACCAAAAAAAAAACAAAAGAAATACAGTTATTTTACAAAGTTATCGAAAATTTAAACCAACACTAATCAAATAAACCAACATCAATCAAATAGTTAAAGATAACAAAGAAATAAAGTTACTTTACAAAGTTATCAAATGTGTGTATCAAGTTGTATATGCGGTGACATCAATATCATTGCATCGGTTATCTAATTGTAAATACAAATCATCAATGTCATCGCTTCGACATCAATGTCACCGCAAAAGTCATCAATGTCCCCGCATCGACATCAATGTCACCGCATAAGTCGTCAATGTCACCGCATAAAACCTAACAATCGCATCGATCGGCTACCGCTCTTGTTTTGCATTTCTCCAAATGTGGAGCTTTTAATATGGATAGAAGTACAAGTTTGGTGAAACTACAAAGACTCTTCACTATGACTCTTGTAATGGCCACACGTTGTTTGTGCACTCCTGATAATTGGATTTATTGTGGAATCCCTCAATTCTTTAACACGATCTTGAATCATTTGACGATCTTGTTTAGCTTAATGTCCCTGCATCATTCATCAATGTCACTGCATCGGACATCAATGTCCCTGCATCAGACATCAATGTCCACGCATCAAACATCGATGTCACTGCATAAGTCATCAATGTCACTGTATAAGTCATCAATGTCACTGCATCTAAAAAAAAATATAAAAAAAAAAAATATAAAAAATAAAATAAAAACAAACAAACATCAGCTACAGCGCTTCATCTTTTTTTTTTCTTTTTCTTCTAGCGCTTCATCTTTTTTTTTTTTTTGTTTTTTTCTTCCTTCATTTTTCTTTTTTATCCACTTGAAATTAGAATGTCCTTATAACTAAATAAGTTTCCTTATTAAAATTAGAATGTCCTTATAACTAAATAAGATTTCGGAGTGTCCTAAATGATCATTAATTCTCTAACGACGGCCTTATAACTAATTTGCACAAAAAAAAATTATTAATAATTTTTAAAACCGTGATTTGAATCGGAAGGAAACCGTGTGAACCGTAAACCACCGGTTCTGTCCTATACTCTTCTTTCCTTCACGCATTCTTCCTTCATCAACCTTTTTTTCTTTTCTGTATATTTTGTTGCTTAGAGTGACTTCATTGCAACTCATTTCATTTTTTAACTTCAACCTTTGATTTTAGGCAACATATCATGATATCAAGCTCGTGGAAATTGATTTAAGGAATAGTCCAAAACATCATGCTTTTATTTTTGTGGCTGTCGCTGATGTATGAAACTGCTATTATTGGGTTGATTCGTGTTAATCAAATGAAGTTGATGTGGATAGTGAAGCTTACTTTATTTTTTTATTTTTTTTGAGAAATAATATAGAAATTCAAATATCGGCTGATAAAATTTTTATTATGAAATTGAGCAAAATACACAAGAACAAGTTGGATAAATTGAAAATTTGGAGTTCATAGCATATCTTTAAAAAGGTCATTGTGAAAAAGATTAAAGTTGAGCAGCAGAGACGGAGGGGAATAGTAAAGATTATGTATTTACAGCAGGGGTGGTCGGAGATTTTGCATGATCACATTCATGTCTTCGTAAAAATGTCAAAATTCTTTGGGAAAAGTGTGAATTGCATCCTAAAATGGTGGAAAGCTTATCATGATCAGTGGTTCACCTTGTTTTGCGCCAACAACAGGTAATCATCATCCCTGGTTTTGGGTAGAGTACCAAGAAACGGATCATTTTTCTTCTGAATTTCTTCATTTTGGGAATTTTTTGGAACATATTTTGTATTGTTGAATCCATTTTGTGTTTTGGGTTGATTGATTGAAAAAACCTCTCATTTTTCACGTGGAATCCGATTATATATATATAATCGGACTCCGCTATGGGAGATGAGTAGCATATTCTCGAGACCGACGTCCGGCTTCCGCCATTTCCGGCGAGCAATAACCACCCATACAACTAGCACCGATACAACATCCTACGGGGTCGACAAAGCACAGTTGGTGAAAGCCCTATGGCGGAACCAAATCCTCGATCCAAACAGCGACATTGTCAATTGGTGGAACCATGTCTTCCTCATCACTTGCCTCATCTCCCTATTCATCGATCCACTCTACTTTTACCTCCCTTTTGTGGGTTCCGTTGCCTGTATGTCCACCGACACACATGCCTCCGTCGTTATCACCTATTTCCGCTCCATTACCGATCTGTTTTACCTCCTTCATATGATCATGAAGTTTCGAATGGCCTTCATTGCACCAAACTCTAGGGTCTTTGGCAGGGGAGAGCTTGTTATGGATTCTCGAGAAATCGCAATCCGGTATCTTAAATCCGATTTTATCATTGATTTCACCGCTACTCTTCCTTTGCCTCAGGTATGCAGATTATTTGGTAATTGAATGCAAAAACTATGTATTCTAGAGGGCAACTTGCTTGAAATTTGTTGACATTTGCACCATCCTTGTGTTATTCTATATGGCCCCTTGTATTTTTCGTGGTTTTTGTGATATGATTTGAGAGATTGAATCCATAAGATTACAGATTTTTGCTTTTCTTGCAGATTGTCATATGGTATATAATACCGGCGATAAGAAATGATGGAACTGGTCATGCTAACAACACACTTGCTCTTATTGTTCTAATTCAGTATATTCCGAGAGTGTTTGTGATAATTCCTTTGAATCATCGGATAATCAAGACTACAGGCTTAATTGCTAAGACAGCATGGGCTGGAGCTGTATATAATCTCCTTCTCTTCATGCTCGCCAGTCATGTAATTATCCGATTACTCGTTCTAGGCTAACTAATATCACAGTTGTATAATGTGAATTATGTGTAATAATGTTGATGATTCAGGTACTAGGTTCTGCATGGTATCTGGCATCTATAGGGAGACAACACTCATGTTGGAAAGAGGAATGTACTAAGGAGATATACGCCACTGCACCGTGCATGTATAAGTTTCTGGACTGTGAAAACATTGGGCTACCTGAAAGAGATCATTGGTTGAATAGCACAAATATTCTTAAACGTTGTGATCCAAGAAACGGTGATTCGGATTTCAAATTCGGAATGCTTGCAGATGCTTTTACTAGCAAAGTTGCTACTTCACCTTTTGTTGAGAAGTATATATATTGCCTTTGGTGGGGTCTACGAAACTTGAGGTGCCTTTTCTTAGATTAATCTTATCTAATTTGCAGTCTAGCTCCACCATTTGCCTTTGATATGTTTTTTGAGTCACCTTGACGTTGTATTGCAACCAACTGCAGTTCATACGGGCAGAATCTGGAGACTAGCACTTACAAAGGAGAAACAACATTCTGTATACTTCTATGTGTTGGGGGTTTGATCCTATTCGCAAGGTTGATTGGTAACATGCAGGTAACGATTTCTTACCTCCATATTGTTTCGAATACTTGTCGCGCTACATTGTTGTACAAACAGAATTATGTGTAGAGTTTGTGAGGGAAGTTGATATCCGATGTGATAACTGTTTTTTCCCACTTTTTCTTGGTTTGGATTATCTGCCTGCATTTTTGATCTGGCAAATGTTATAACGGAGATCACGTTGCTATTGGATGATTAAGTATATCAATGGCCTGTGATACAAGATTATGGTTTTTGACTAGTTTAGTATGTTGAATCATGAATGTGCATGTTTGCTTGTTGATTGGAGATGGAATGTTTGTATTCTTATGATTCTTTGGTCCCTTTTTAAAAAAGGGCCTTACTCATTTTCATTTCCGGTGCAAATAAAGACTCATTTGCAATCAACAACGGTCAGAATCGAGGAATGGAGGGTAAAGAAAAGAGACACTGAAGAGTGGATGAGGCATCGTCAGTTACCTCCAGAGTTGCAAGAACGCGTTCGGCGTTTTGTGCAGTACAAATGGTTTGCCACAAGAGGTGTCAATGAGGAATCCATTTTAAAGTCCTTGCCTTTGGATCTTCGTCGTGAAATCCAACGACATCTGTGCCTTAACCTAGTTCGACGGGTACGTCTTCTTCCATTTCACTTTATAACAATGTGATAAAAGACACTATATAGGTTCGTGGTGTTTCACTAGTTTTTCAATTTTGTCTCGAGTTAACAGCAATAATGGTCTCCCATCTGTACTGAAAAGCTGTGACTTAGCCTTCTTCTTTCGTTTTGGTTTGACCAGTCCCCCATCTTTCATTTTTTTACAAGAATGGTCCCCCATCTTTACCGAAAAGCTGTGACTTAGCCCTCTGTTTTTGTTTAGGTTTGACAAGTCCTTCATCTTTCATTTTTTTTTTTTTGTTGCAACTTTGGTCCATTTAAGTCACACATTTTCGGTGAAGATTGGGGACCTAAGTTGCAAAAAAAAAAACGAAAGATGAAGGACTAGTCAAACCTAAAGAAAAAAAGAGGGCTAAGTCACGGCTTTTCAGTAAAGACGGAGGACCATTCTTGTAAAAAAAAATGAAAGATGGGGGACTGGTCAAAACCAAAATGAAAGAAGAAGGCTAAGTGACAGCTTTTCAGTAAAGACGGAGGACCATTCTTGCTATTAGCTCATTTTGTCTCTATTCTAGTAAAGTACATTTTTAGTCCATTCTTGATGAAGGGACAAATAGTGTGTTTATCCTAGGGGAGATTATAATTACTCTGTTAAAGATTCATATTTTGCCTTGTTGCAGGTTCCATTTTTTGCACAAATGGATGCTCAATTGCTGGACGCGATATGTGAACGATTAGTCTCGTCATTAAGCACAGAACACACATACATAGTTAGAGAAGGTGATCCAGTGAATGAGATGCTATTCATCATCCGGGGACAATTAGAGAGCTCCACAACGAACGGTGGAAGATCAGGTTTTTTCAATTCAATCACACTTAGACCAGGTGATTTTTGTGGAGAAGAGTTATTAACATGGGCCTTAGTTCCTAACTCAAGCTTAAACCTACCTTCTTCAACTAGAA
Organism: Gentiana straminea; assembly: GCA_036785695.1. Taxonomy (NCBI): domain Eukaryota; kingdom Viridiplantae; phylum Streptophyta; class Magnoliopsida; order Gentianales; family Gentianaceae; genus Gentiana; species Gentiana straminea. The sequence continues at coordinate 1,949,062 of JAVUPR010000019.1, forward strand.
CTGTTCGTACACTTACCGAAGTTGAAGCATTCGCACTTCGAGCCGAAGACCTTAAATTCGTGGCGACGCAGTTCAAGCGTCTTCACAGTAAGAAACTTCAGCATGCTTTTAGGTACTATTCACATCAATGGAGGACTTGGGGTGCTTGCTTTATACAATCTGCTTGGAGAAGGTTAAAGAAAAAGAAGTTAGCTGCAGAGTTGTCTCAACAAGAGAGTCTATACTATAGACAAATGGCTGGTGGTGTAGACTTAATAAATTATAATAATGGTGGAAATGAAGTGAATAATTTATCAACAGATAATAATTCAGCTGGTAATAGTCAGCAGCATCTTACGGCTACGGTTTTCGCCTCGAGATTTGCTGCAAACACCAGAAAAGGGGCTGCACAGAAAGTTTCGATGGCTGAGATGCCGTCTTCTTCCGGTCTGGACATGCCCCAGTTGTTTAAACCAGCTGAGCCTAATTTTTACAATGTTTGAGAAAAAGAATTTGTTAGTTTTTTGGACAGAGAAAAAGGCACAGGTTAGTTAGGAACTTAACAGGCATTGGTTTTTGTAACTTACAATAGAATTGAATATACATTCATCTTGAATCATTCACTAAGATCCATCAGAACATGTCAGAATCACAAGTTGGACTCATTCGTGTAGATCACCGTTGGAAGCCAGACATTTGGACGGCTATTGTGAAGGATTAACAACAAAAATGTTTCGATCTTTTAGATCGTTTGGTATAATTTGTAGAGTAATTTCTCATTACCCCTAGTGGATTGTGTGTGACTGTTTCAAAGTAACACAACTTATATGTGACTAAATGACATTGAATTGAACACTTAATCTTAATCACTGCTGCATAATAACTCTTCTCCATCTAATATACTTGATTATGATGTATAATAAACCGATAGGACTGCATTATCATAATCAATGGTATTGTAACATGTGTTGTGTTAATTTTATCGTAGACATTTTATTTTTCTAAAATAATATAATGTTGCATAAAATAATATAAGAACCCTAGACAAAGACAAGCACCAACATAATGTTGTTCGCTGCATACATTGTAAACTTCACCCCTGACAGATCAGTGACTGCTTTTTCTTGGAAGGAGATTTGTTTTTTTGGGACGGGATGAGAACCGAACTCTGGTCTCAAATGATAATGAAGTGAATAATAGAGAAATATAAAAGAGATTGTATTGCATTGATTCAACTGAATGGAGAGTACAAATATATAGGGTTCAATGACTTAGTCTATAAGTCACTACAATAATAATATTAAGGTAAATACTATAATAATAATAATATCCTAACACGCCCCCGCAATCTCATTGTAATGCAATGAACATGAAGATTGACTCGCTGGTGTCGGCAACAAGCTTCTCCGAATCAAACGGCAACAACTGCGTCACAACACAATACTGTGTTGCAGAAACTTGTAAGGGAAGACACAAAAAGAAAACTGGAAGGAGGTAGTAGTCGGAGGAATAAATCTTAGGAAATAGTCGGAGGGATATACCTTAAAAACAATACGAGAGCTGGATGACTCTAAAAATGTAGAGGAGTCTTAAAAAAAACACTTGGAGGGAAGGTGATTCCCTAAAAAAAAAAAAAAGGAATAAAAAAGGGACAAAAAGGAAAAGTTGAATGTATGGTCATACGCGCGACCAACACATGGGTGGGACAAAAAGGTATAAAAGGAGTGGAAGGTCGTACCCTAACAAAACAAATGTAAGAAAATGACTAGAGCCAAAGGCGACGGAGATGGAGATAATTCAGGAGCTGGTCCCGGCGCCGGAGATGGCGCTTTACCGAAAAGCTCCACCGGCATGAATATACTATGAACGGTGAAACTTAAATCAAAACCACCGGAAGCAATCAGATTTCGTGACGTGTATAGAGGAGGATGGAGTGAACGACGGAAGAGACGAGGTGGCGCACGTGCTCTAAAGGTGGCCTGTGGCACTTAGGTTCATCTAGAGGTGGCCTATGGCACTTAGATCCGTCTGATAGTCGGCTCTAATACCATTCTGTAACGCCCTCAAACCCCGAGCCTGATAGCGCTAAATGAGTCATAAATGGTCCAGTCAACTATTTAGACCGCCGTCTTCGCTTGGTCTAAAATGGCTAACCTGCAAGACCTTTATGTCTCACACTTATATGGGGGTGAGCATTTACTTACTTTACCGATGTGCGATATCACACATGACACCATTGGTGTTGTTTCCGTCTAATGCAAAACCTGTTAAAATAGTGTCCTAAACCCAATCGGGTTGGACCAGATCCAACCGGGTCGGATTATTTCTACTATTTCTTTATGATTATACATATATAATAAATGGCTTTTCTGTTGTCATATATTTGTTCTCTTAAAGAACCGTTTATGAATTGTTATATGATAACGTCCTTAGTATAAACTGTGATAGAGAAACCATGATAATGATTATGGTTGATGAGATCTCTAATCACTTTAATAAGTTTGATACTTAAATGTCTCTAGGCTGATGTACTATTAAACAGGGCATTGATAGTACGTACAGACTAGCACGTATTAGATGTCTTCTGTCTTTAAGGGCAGGGATAGAACTCGTCTATCGAAGTGTAAAGACACTTGGACTGTACGTGGACGTGTATTAGAGAATACGTACGTTAGACTGAGCCACTTGCACTGTTAAGTGTCACACTATGTGACTGTTGTGTAATTATCCTTAAGACCGGAGTCTACATGACATCACGCTGTGGATTGTTATGCTTTGACACTATTGAGGTTTCCCCTAACCATGGGGTGATCATGCGGTAGTGATCGGGTGTGATACTGAAGCATGCGAAGTATACATGTTAGGTCGTCTGAGAATCGCGTATCCTATGAATAGGGGTGAATATCCGAAAGGTTAAGGAATGTCTTACTCTCGTGAATCTTTGCAAAGTGGAAGTAAATGAGTTACTTCGAGAGAGCATGATATCCAGATTATAAGATACGGTCGTCAACGCTTGACACTCGACGTACGACGGTATGAATATTATTACAGCGATAGGATTATATTTATACGCTAACCGAGCACATGAAAGGTAGTAGTCATTGCGTATTGACTCTTCCGATGATTAGGGGTCACGGACGTGTTGCTAGACGCTATCCGTGATCGTTAGATGTGAAGGGTATTTTCGTAATTGCGCCTTATGTCTACGGCCAACATATTCGGAAGTCTATCGGGTCACACACATATGAACATTGAGTCGGATTAAAATGTGGTTATAGTTGATGACCAAATAAGGAAAGTGTATCTCAAGACTATAAGGTTATAGTGGTAAATTAATATTGTGGTATTTATTTATTATGAATAAATATAATACAAGATATTAGTTATGTTGATTAATTAAATATATATGGCCAAAATTTGTGTATCACGTGAATTTGGCTAAATATTGGCGCCATCTTGTGTATAGGATACATTTGAGTTGTGCAATTTAATTAATAAGATTACCATAATATTAATATTGGATATTAATTCATTTTGGGAAAATAGATTTATGGTAATAAGATAAAGATAATCAATATTAGATATTGACAATATCTTGAAAATATTTAACATAAGATATTAAATAAAAGAGATAAATCAATTATGAGATTTTTCTTATTTTATTAGGAAAATGTTTTCTTTGTCACTAATTAACACAAGACTTAATCCCCAAGGATTTTAATAGTGCATGGGGCGCCACTTTGCTCTATATAAGCAAGGGGTTGGTTAGCTCTTTTATACATCATAATTCCAAGAGTTTAGAATTCTTGTGAAAATAAAAGAGAGCTTCTTGTGAGATTTTGAGAGAGAGAAAAGGTCGATCTAGCAGTTGGGATTTTCTAATAGCAATCCTTGGCGGGATTCCGGCGACGTGCTCGTGTGGATTACTGGTAGAGGCCGGACGCTTGGACGGCTCGCACACATCTATTCCTATCGGACGGTCAAAGCGTCGATCTTTTAGATCAACCAAGGTAATAGTACTGTCCCCTCTCTTATATATTTATTGTTTAAACGGAGAGGATCCTGGATCGGGAAATCAATTTTTTAAATTCCGCTGCGCTACTCGATTGATTTCCTAACAGTGGTATCAGAGAGGTCTTCGAGCTTAAGCAATAAGCATCTTTTATTCGCGTAGTAATTTAGATCCAATAGATTAAATCATATATGATATTGATCCGTAATAGATACACGAAAAGAAGAAAAAAAGGAAGGAGGAGGGCGGCGGCGGCGGCGGCGGCCTCCGGGCTGCAGGCGGCTGTCGGCACCACCGTCCCCCTCCCCTTCTTGTTTTGTTTTGTGCATCTTTATATTTCAATATAGTCCATGGTTGATAATTTCTCTTTTGTTTAGTTGATGTCATGTGAAAAACCAATGGTTCAAATAGTTTGACCATTGGGAAGCTATGTGGCATCACCCAATTTGTTGGGAAGAAATATGATTTGGTTGTGAACCAAATCTAGGTTATTCCAAAATTTTGAAATAAGCCTAAGCCTTTTCCAAAATATTTGATTTTGGAAAATGCCTAAAGACATAGGCCTTCTTAAAAAATATTTGATTTTTGATAAGGCCCAGGTTGCCTTTAAATTTGGTTTGGACCAACCCAAATGCATCATTTTGATTAAGAATCAAAAGTAAAGAAACAAAAGAGACCCACTTGATTTTAATTTTATTTAAAATAGTTTTAAATTAGAAAATTAAAATTAAAAAAATCGATTTATTATTAATGGTTAATATTATTTCGATTAAATCTATTAATTAATTAAACATTGATTAATTAATTGATTGGATACTATAAAGACGCAAGTAGTTAAAATTTAATTTTATATTTTTCATAAGATGTTGATCGTATGGATTATATAGTAGATATAATTCGATTATATGGACCCCGATTGATCATGGACTCGACCAATAGGATAGATGTGAATGGTTTATTTTTCTGTTGGATTTTATTGTTGTCCTAGGCCGTTATGAAGAACGTGACCTAGTTTTATTTTTGCATTAGCCCATTCCCGTTAGCTCTCCCCGTGTGCGGCGGGTATAAAATTTAATAGTTAGATTTTATGTAATGATGCATTGAAGACAAAGACGAAGATCCAAAGAAGGAAAGAAAAATAAAAGATCCATGAAGATGGTGCATGTCAAAGATCCATTGGTGGTTGCGGCTACCCTTAGTTGTGGCCCGCGGTTTACCGCACCTAGGAAAGTCCATGATCATACCGGTTATATTGTGCGCGGAATGTTGTGTATGTTTTACTTTATATGATATTGTAGTAATATGCACGTAATAGATGAGACCGTAATTAAATAAAATTAATTAAGTGAATTAATTTAAATTACCCCCACAACAAAAATCGAGTCATAATATGTCTCCCAATATTATGGTGACGGTGAAGTGCCCTTGTTCGGATCCAACTGATCGGCCTACGTCGGGAGTTGACCTACCTCGGGTATATCGTTATTATCGAGATATGATCATTATGAGATCTCACGAATAAGTACCAACTGATCGGCCTAGTCAAACCACTGGAAGTTGCGTTGGATGTGATTGGTAAGAAGTACCAACCTGATAATGTCGAAATTATCTCGGGTGTTTAGCGGTGGTGTAATGGTGGATATCTGGCTATTTTGGTGATGTCAATTATGGTGGCTCACGATGGAGCTATGTATGAAAGTGGTGGTGCCGTACTATCGATGGAGAGAATAAGAGAATTTGGCTTTGCCTACTCTTTTATTCATAAAAGCTCGTCCCCTTAGAGAGGTTACATATGGCCCTATTTATAGGGAAGTTGTTACATAATACAAAATAATTACGGTAAAGGACATAATGGGCGCGGATAGACGGTGAATGCTCGATCCGCAGATAAAACATGGCGGCTCTGGATTTTGGGTTGAAACCCCCTACCCATAGGTTGCCCTTGTTGAGGCCGGCCTTCATGCTCCGGGGGTGTGCGGCCGGTCTCATGAGGATCCGACAGACACTGGGGCGGCATGGACCCCGGGTCTGACCCGGAAGTTGGGATCTCCCTTTCAATGGCCCACTACTCTGTGCCCCTGACATTTCATGATGTCAGGTAGGGAGTATTTTCTTTTGAAGCTATCGCCCGGATGTCGGTTTTACATTCGTTTGATTTGGCCTCTAGGCTTGTCACCTCGCCTGATCCGAAGTCGTACTTGGGCGGATAGCCTGGACTTCACTGGATTCGGCATCTTGGGCTTTTTGCCTAGCCTGATTCGAAGTCATATTTGGGCGGATAGCCTTGACTTCATTGGATTTGAGTTTATTGGATTTGGCATCTTGGGGTTTTTGCCTAGCCTGATTCGAAGTCATATTTGGGCGGATAGCCTGAACTTCATTGGATTCGGCATCTTGGGCTTTTAGCCTAGCCTGATTCGAAGTCATATTTGGGCGGATAGCCTTGACTTCATTGGATTTGGCATCTTTGGCTTTTTGCCTCGCCTGATTCGAAGTCATATTTGGGCGGATAGCCTTGACTTCATTGGATTGGGCATCTTGGGCTTTTAGCCTAGCCTGATTCGAAGTCATATTTGGGCGGATAGCCTGGACTTCACTGGATTCGGCATCTTGGGCTTTTTGCCTAGCCTGATTCGAAGTCATAATTGGGCGGATAGCCTTGACTTCATTGGATTTGGCGTCTTGGGCATTTAGCCTAGCCTGATTCGAAGTCATATTCGGGCCGATAGCCTTAACTTCATTAGATTTGGCATCTTGGGCTTTTAGCCTAGCCGATGGCGAAGCTATAATTGGTCGGCCCCCCGGCGAGTGTGTTTTTTACGGATCTGTTCCGTCCGATTCCCACTTGTCCTAGATTGGGGAGAAGCGACCGATGTGACCCGTCGCATGCTCTGATTGGCTGTGACCTTTCGGGTATTCATGCCTAATGATGGCAATCCCAAATTTCGAAATTTAAAAGTCCCGCCTCTAATCATATCCAGTGGATCTTTGGGCAGTTGACCGTCGGATCTGTGTTTCCCTGACTATATAAAGGAGGAGGGTTCCATCCATAAACACTTTCCAATTTCTCGTCTTGTCAACTCTGTTGATAGTTTCAGAGCAAAGGTTTTCCGACGAGGCGATTTCCGGCAGGATTCCGAAGTTCACTTCTTGCTTCGACCTCCCTTCATATTTCTTGCTAATCATCAAGTAAGCCTACTTTTCTCTTGATTTCTTGCATTTTTGTATTTCTTTTAGCTCTGGATTCATCCTTATTTGGATCGGTGCGATTGAATTTAGATTTTCCATTCTTGTTTGTATCTGGATCCGTCCCGGGTTTTTTGGGTGCTGGGTGTCGTGGCCCTCGATTTGGGTCTGGTACGATTGTTGTTATAATCAGAGGTCTTTCAAAGGTTGTTCCCATTAATTGATAGGGCTTGACCGTAAAATGAAAAGATGGGGTGTCGAGATGAACTGAGTTAGATGGTCTTGGCCCGACTTCCATTTTCCTGGGTGATGGCTTATCCACCTCGTTCTTTTCTTTTATAGGATGTGTGACAGCGATAGATCGGGAAGTAGCGATGATGATGGTGTTCATGGCTATGATTCTGAAGAGGCCGACGAGGTGAGCACTAGCTCTGGTGAAGGCGATGAGGGCGAGAGTACGGAGGATGATATGGTGTTGGCCAGTTGGCTCCCCCACAATCTGGTCGTCTGAGGCTTGCAGTTAGTAAAATGCCGAAAGGAAAGCTTGTCTCTTCGGTTATGGTTCCCAGAGAGACAAAGAGGTTTGGGAAAGAAAACGCTAGGGCTAAAAGTTCCTCTTCCGGTGCGGTTGTGTCTGTGCCTGAGAAATCAAAACGGAAGCAGAAAAACGGCGACGCCGGGGAAGAGCCGAAGGAGAGCATTAAGACTCCTAAACCCCAAAATCTCGAGGCCTTGAGGGAGGATGATGAGATCGAAGCCATCGACAAACAAATCGAAGCAGATTGGGCGGTCGTTTGTCTTCGCCTGGGAGACCCTAAATTTCTTTCCGAATTCAACGTCTCCCCTGATTTCCGCCTTTGCTGCTTTAAGACACCGGAGAACCGAGCTGGTTTGAGATTGAAGAAAGACGGTTTGGTTTTGTTCTATGACCACTTTGTGGCTGGCCTCAGACCACCTTTTGATCCTTTCTTTGTCGAGGTTATGTGGAGCTTAGCGGCCCTTCCCTGTGATTTTACCCCGGGCGCGGTCCGGGTGGGGGTGGCATTCATCGTGCTTTGTCGGATTTTGGGTTACGAGCCCCCCTTCAAGGTATTTTTGAGATTTTATACCTTTAGCAAAGCGGCCACAAACAAGGTTGATTCAAGCAACTTTCTGGCGACCAGAGTGAAGAAGTGTCGTTTGTTTTACTGGACCTCGAATAAGGTCCGTGGTTGGAACACGAGGGCCATGATGGTCGAATCGAAGTCCGGGGTGTGATGAGAGTCAAATTTGCTATAATTTCATGTGCATTTTACCCCCTATTTGTAGCCAATTCAATTAGTTTTGGGAAGTTTAGTGGTGTTTATAGGCACTTTTCACCATAGCGCAAACCACGAGACGATAGACGTCTAGTCCGAAATCTCGACATTTTTGGGTGATTTGTGTGTGTTTTATTGGTATTTGTCATGCTTGGTATGTGGTTTATTTTTATTACAGGTACGGCGTGCTAGTGGGTGTGACGAGGATCACAACGATACGGAAATCGTCCAAAACGGAGTTTGTATGAAGAAATGACGCGAGATTCAAATTAAGCGAACGAAGAAAAAATGAATAAATTATTAGTGTAATTTTTGTTGGTGCATGTATGGAAGAGAGAGTTTGTCGACAAATTGGCAGAGCTTGGCTGCGTATTTTTATTATCGATTCTCAGAAAGAGAGAGGATGCTTCTATTTATAGGGCTTATATAGTCACTTACAAGGTGGGAATGAAATATAGGAGTACAAAATATATAGATCTGCGAGTCGAGCCTATTATATGTGAGCTGGCTTGTATCTCGGCATCTGAGGACTCTTCATATTACCTGTGACTTGATTGCCTTGTTATACGGGCTTCGAGTTGAGGGGAGTGATGGTCGGCCCCCAATGCTTCGGGTCATCATGAATCATTTCGGCTTATGAAGGCACGAATGGACTGAGCCAAGGACCCTATACATAATCGAACCACAGAGGAGACCCAACATGAATCCTAGGGAGCGTTAACGGGTTTGGCGAATTAATGCCCCCTACTACCTGAGCTCGTCATTGTCCAGATGAGAGTTATGGAGTAGAAGGTACAGATGACTTGTCTTGCCTTACGATGCCGAGCTTGTTTCGGGCTTATGGTGCCAAACTGGTCGGTCTTATGGTGCCGAGCTGGTCAATCTTAAGGTGCCGAGTTGGTCGGTCTTATGGTGGCGTGAACTCGGCGACGGGCTTAGCAACATTGATAAGAGAATTTTGCAATCCAGTTAATCAAGTAAAAACACGAAACCTTAGCAAAGTCTACTTTCTAACCGGCAGTGGACCGGATCGATTGTAGGTAGTGCTTGAGGAGTCCAAGGTCGAACCCACAGAGATTGGCTTTGAGTACCACAGCTGACTTAGCACTCAGTTCAGGTCAACCAGAAAAATATGACGTTAAACTATTGCATAAAAGAAAGATTATACTAATCGGGTTTCTTAACGATTAAAAGAGGTACAGCCAAACTACGATCCAACAGATTACTCTACCCTCAGACAAACTACCCCAGGAGTGTGCTCTACCTTCCTTGTCTGTCTAATGATAAACTCACAGGTGTCGAGTACTAATTCTGGTGCTAACTCACACCCTACGCAAAGCTCATCAACCCTCCCTTTAGAAGGCCAACTCACCTAACGTGATTAAGTTCTAGACTCGTCCGAGTGAACGATAAAAACCCCGTATTGGACATGGACCTAACGACTAGGGTGTCAATCTAGTGCACAGGTAGGTGTCAAACTACCTTTTAAGCCAAAACGTCTACGTTCCCGAAACCCCGGTTCCCACACTTCGCCGCACCATACATTTATAAGCTAGGTGTGTGTGATGGTGAACTAGGTGATCAAGCTAGCTCAATTACGATTAAAGTAGGTTTCGTGATATGAATTATCGATTAGAACATTTTAGTACGTGCTACACTACCTCCCGATTCATCTCCCTAATGGCGTTTCGTCCGCTTTCACATAATTCGGCCGTACGAAAGATTTAGCTACTCATTATCGAATTGAAACAATAAACGGTAAAGGAATTCATGATATAAACGATAAAAGAACAAGAACTCATACCCACTTTATTGAAAATTGATGAAGTACCAAAGTTGTGCTCACAAAGATCAAATCTTGACAATCGAAATGTAACGGATTGATGTTGTAATGTATCTAATGTAATACAGGATCGAAAGACGAGAACAATGGTATATGGCACTTAATTCTACGCTTTCGGACGAAGGAAATCGCACAAAAAAAACTAAAACTATCTAAATTCGTAAGAGTCAGCTGAAGAAAATGTTTGAGGTGCCCTTTTATAACCTAGGGCAAAATTTAGCTTATCCGTACGGATAACTGGCTATCCGTACGGATAGTTCTTGATTCTCCAGGTTATCCGTACGGATGGTAAGCTATCCGTACAGATAAGTCTCTGTCCAATATTTTTTATCCTGACTGAGAGTTGTCCGTACGGACATATGTTTGTCCGTACGGATATATGCCTTAACTTCAAAAACTTCACTTTTTCCATACTTAGCCTTCGTTTCTCGCCTCGGACACGTCTAAACTCATAAATCAGTCGCTTTCTGGGCTCCCGACTCACCCAAATCCTACATAAACATGGAAACAACAAGCAAACGCATAACCCCGCAAACTACGGATGCTCGGGAAATGAGTATAAAGTGCTAAAAGTAGGCCGAGTTTACTGAAAAACCGACAGTTACTCGCCGTGCATAGAAAACCTCATTAACACTCATTATAGGGTCTAAACTCACCCGAAAACATGCTAGAAACATGATAACCGTGGGTTAAACTGTACAGAAATGTACAGTAAAGTTGGTTCCCACGTTTATGGCGTAAACATGACTGGCTATGACACATTGCACCTTGAAGCGTACAGACCTAGTGCCATGTCCAGAACCACAAACCCAGAATCATGCTAGTTGGTTCTAATCTCCCTAAACCCAGTTTATCATACCCAGACTTTGGCATCAAACTAACAGACGCCCCCAAATCACAAAGCACATTCTTGAAAACAGTCTCTCATATGGTTATAAGGATGGTAAAACTGCCCCTATCTTGGATTTTGAGAGGTATCTTGTTCTCAAAAATAGCAGAACACTCATAACTCAATTGCACCATTTGTTGCATTTTCTCCTTACTCGAGAGCATACTCTTTAAAAATTTGAAATACGACGGGATGTTGGCAATGATATCCAACATTGGCATGGTCACTTCAAATTTCCTCAACATTTCCAAAAATTTGGCTTGACTTTGGGTCAAGACCTCCTTTTTGGCTGTTTTAGGAGGAAATGGTAAAGTGGCCACATCAAAACCCGGGGGAGGAGGGGGAATTTTACCTTTATTACCTTTCGGCTTGAGTGGTGGCGATGGCTCTTCTTCCTTTACGTCAATGATCACCGTGTCCGGCTTTGGCCTTGTCGCTTCTCCCCACTTTCTCTTGTATTCCTCCACTTCCCTTTCCAATCTCGAGATCTTCTCCTTTTCTGCCCTTTTCTCAACATCTTCATCAAACCCTTCTTGCTCTTCCAACGGCCCTTTATAGTCAGAAAATTTTTCCTTCTCAAAATTTGGCACCACTTTCTCAAGTTCCCGGCTCGCTTGTCCCACCTCTTTACCACTTCGGGTAACTACCGCACAAACATCTTTTGAATCTTTGGGGTTCCTCTCCGTGTTACTAGGAAGCCCCGTATTCAACGGTGGTTGAGCTCTATTCTCGGTCATCTGCCCTATCTGAATCTCCAAATTACGCATGGCCGTTTTTTGTTCAATCATAAACTTGTTCAACTAATCAGAGCTTTCATCAGATGGCTTCTTCTGGTTCCCCGAACCACTCCCTTGTTGATTTTAGGAGTTATTCTGCCTATGAGCATTCGGGTGTTGATAAGTTTCAGAATTCTGATTTCCGGCTTGTTGGTTATTCTGTTGGTTGCCGGATTGCTGCCCTTGCTCTCTATTCCCGTGATCTCGGTTCTGATTGTTACCCAACTGGCCTTGTTGATTCTGGCCCCAACTTTAGTTGCCTTGGCCCTGATTGTTGGAATTTTTCCGGGACCACTGGTTGTTCTGGTTGTTGCCTCGGTCCCAATTTCCCTGGTCACTCTGATTTCCTTGGTTCCAATTCTGGCCTTGCTGGTTTTGCTCCAATTGTTCCCCGAATTCTGGTTCCTCCAATTGTTCCCAGAATTGTTATTGTTCCAGCTTCCCTGGGTGTTATTGCCTTGGTTCCAATTTCCCCCAGAATTATTTCCGACATAGTTCACATCATTCTGTTGGAAATCTTCTTCCATGCCACACCCCATCGATGGCTCATAATCTTGGTAGTTCGGTGGAACTTGACAATTTGGGTTGTTACCCCATGGGTTGTTCTGGTTCCATTGTCCCCCAGAATTCTGTGGCTGACCAAATTGCAGATTCCTCCCAAAAACTTGTTGATTACCGCTATTTGAACTCCCTGTCCCCAATCTATTAAGCGCTGCAACTAGATCTTCCATAACTGCCACTGGTTGTTGCTGAGATACATTTTTTACAGGTTGTTGTTGGGTCGGCTGTGGTATATGTTGTGGTAATTGCTAAGGATAAGTCGTTCTGCTCGGGGTCGTACAAAACTGAGCTGAGTGATTACCGCCACACAACTGACAAACCTGTTATGCCTCTTTCAGTTTCTTCATCTCTGTCTGAAGTGCCAAAACTCATTATGTGCGGCCGTCTCTTTATCCAACTGCTCTTCAAGGGCCTTAACAGTTTGTTATGGCTCTTTCGGGTTTTCTGTCCCAGAACTGGAAACCCATTCATCATCCCTCTCGATAGCATCGTTAATATGTTGCATTGCTAGCTCGGGGTCAATTCTCATCAAACCGTTTCCACTAGTTGCATCTAAGAGATTTCTGTCTGACTTATCCAAGGATCTATAAATCTTTATCACCCACTCAACTGTACTCAAATTGTGTTGAGGGCACTTCTTTAGCAATGCCCTACTTTAGCAATGCCCTAAACCATTCAATTGTCTCCTTCATGGTTTCCCTCTTTCGCCCACTGAAATTGTGTATTTCTCGCTTTAAATCCTCAATCTTTGCTGGAGGGAAATATTTCTTCAGAAAAACATCGGCCACTTCGGCCCATGTAGATAATGAGGCGTTAGGAAGGGTGTTGAACCATGTTCTTGCAGCTCCCCTTAATGCAAATTGAAACATCATCAGCTTGAGCTAGGGCAGAGCAAAAAACCCAATAAACCCGAACCAACCCAAAACCCAAACCGAACCAACCCAAAATAACCCAACCCAGTTGAAACCAAAAACATTGGGTTGGTTTTTGACCCAACCCGAATGCTATTGGGTTGGTTTGGGGTTTTTATTTTTTTCTTCGGTTCGACCCAACCCAACCCGAAATACATTACAATAGATAATTCTAATGATAGCCAATGAAAAAGGTTATTGCTATTCATTTTCGATCAACATTTATTCTTGTGGAGTGATAATTGAAAAATGAAGAAACATGTGTAGGATTGCAGAATTAGACTAAAATGACTATTTGACGAATATAATATTTTTTCGAATGAATCATGGATCATTTCTTTAACTTTTAATTTTTCATGTATGATTTTCTTAATGCTTAAGTATTGTTCTTTGTTACAATCTCTATACGTTGTTGGTTGTGTCATAGATTATTGTATTCGTAATATGAAGTCCATAAAATAAATTGTCGTTAAATATTGTTCTCTATGGACATGTGGTAAAAAAATTGAATTTCGATAGAATACATGTATGAGTTTTATTACATCAAAGTTTGATTATAAATACATTGTTTATGGCTTAAAACCCGAAACCCAACCCAAACCAACCCGAACCAAATCATTGGGTTTTCAAATAATTTGGTTTGGTTTGGGTTAGTATTTTTTTAAACCAACCCGACTAATACTATGAAAAACCCAACCCAACCCGACCCAAGCTCAGCCCTAGCTTGAGCGCCTCCTCGCTCACTCCGTTGTACTTCAGTGTCGAGATGATCTGCAGATAGTTGTCTAAGAATTCATTCGGGTCCTCATTCCGCTGCCCGTAGAAAACTGCATTCTCGCTGATCAGGTTGATGACATTCTGCTTTGGTTCCATGTTGTTAGCATGGCTTGATACGGGGTAACCACGTAATCCCTTGCTGATACAAACCCCTGATTTGCCTGTGGGTTGTTCTGCTGTTGCTGATTATGGACCAAAGGAAGCTGTTGGTCGTTCGGGTTATTATTCAGGTTGTTCTGATTCGCTTACAGAAGCTGAATCTGTGCCATCTGTTGTTGAATTAACTGATACATCTGCATTTGCAAATTGTCTTGGCCGGCGGCTGTTGGAAACTGACCACCCCCTTGTTGGTGTTGCTGTTGGCGAAGAGGTGGTGGGTTGTTATTTTGGAATTGACCACCCCCCACTTGACCATTTTGTCCATTCGGCTGCCTCTGACCATTTAACACATCATTTTGTTGGACCTGTCCGTTTCTTCCATCTCCCCCTTCTAGAGCGGGGTCAAATAAATTTCTCCCATCTGTCCTTGCAGCCATATGAGGGTCTAGAGGATTCCTCTCGCATGGAGGTGGGTCATTTAGAGTACCCAAACCCCCCATTTAAGACGTCCCATCATCATTCAACCGATCTCTACCATTGGTTGTCATCTCTTCTTCCTCTGAAGAGAAGTCTGATGTTTCGTGTCCGTCCATGGTTTCTGGAACAGGAGCAAACAATCTTCTCCTCAACTGCCTTGCGTGCCTATCGATTTCCGGATAATAAGGCTCTAGAGGTGCCCCAGAGCTCCGGGTCATACACTGCAAGTCAAAACAAAACAACATGAAAACAATAAAAAAAACGACCTAAGCCCAAGCTTTTTGTCAACTTTTGTGATATCAAAGTATTGACAATCCCCGGCAACGGCGCCAACTTTATAAGAGAATTTCGCAATCCAGTTAATCAAGTAAAAACTCGAAACCTTAGCAAAATCTACTTTCTAACCGGCAGTGGACCGGATTGATTGTAGGTAGTGCTTGAGGAGTCCGAGGTCGAACCCACAGAGATTGGATTTGAGTACCACAACTGACTTAGCACTCAGTTCAGGTCAACCAGAAAAATATGAAGTTATACATTAGCATAAAAGAAAGATTATACTAATCGGATTTCTTAACGATTAAAAGAGGCACTGCCGAACTACGATCCAGCGGATTACTCTACCCTCAGACAAACTACCCCAGGACTGTGCTCTGCCTTCCTTGTTTGTCTAATGATAAACTCACAGATGTCGAGTCCTAATTTTGGTGCTAACTCACACCCTACGCAAAGCTCATCAACCCTCCCTTTAGAAGGCCAACTCACCTAACGTGATTAAGTTCTAGACTCGTCCGAGTGAACGATAAAAACCCCGTATTGGACATGGACCTAATGACTAGGGTGTCAATCTAGTGCACAGGTAGGTGTCAAACTACCTTTTAAGCCAAAACGTCTACGGTCCCGAAACCCCGGTTCCCACACTTCGCCGCAACATACATTTATAAGCTAGGTGTGTGTGATGGTGAACTAGGTGATCAAGCTAGCTTAATTATGATTAAAGTAGGTTTCGTGATATGAATTATCGATTAGAACATTTTATTACGTGCTACAATACCTCCCGGTTCATCTCCCTAATGGCGTTTCATCCGCTTTCACATAATTTGGCCGTACGAAAGATTTAGCTACTCATTATCGAATTGAAACAATAAACGGTAAAGGAATTCATGATATAAACGATAAAAGAACAAGAACCCATACCCACTTTATTGAAAATTGATGAAGTACCAAAGTTGTGCTCACAAAGATCAAATCTTGACAATCGAAATGTAACAGATTGATGTTGTAATGTATCTAATGTAATAGAGGATTGAAAGACGAGAACAATGGTATATGGCACTTAATCCTACGCTTTCGGACGAAGGAAATCGCACAAAAAAAACTAAAACTATCTAAATTCGTAAAAGTCTGCTGAAGAAAATGTTTGAGGTGCCCTTTTATAGCCTAGGGCAAAATTCAGCTTATCCGTACGGATAACAAGCTATCCGTACGGATAGTTCTTGATTCTCCAGGTTATCCGTACGGATGGTAGGCTATCTGTACGGATAAGTCTCTATCCAATATTTTTGATCCTGACTGAGAGTTGTCCGTACGGACAGACGTTTGTCCGTACGGATATATGCCTTAACTTCAAAAACTTCACTTTTTCCATACTTAGCCTTCGTTTCTCGCCTCGGACACGTCTAAACTCATAAATCATCGCTTTCCGGGCTCCCAACTCACCCAAATCCTGCATAAACATGGAAACAACAAGGAAACGCATAACCCCGCAAACTACGGGTGCTCAGGAAATGAGTATAAAGTGCTAAAAGTAGGCCGAGTTTACGGAAAAACCGACAGTTACTCGCCGTGCATAGAAAACCTCATTAACACTCATTATAGGGTCTAAACACACCCGAAAACATGCTAGAAACATGATAACCGTGGGTTAAACTGTACAGAAATGTACAGTAAAGTTGGTTCCCACGTTTATGGCGTAAACATGACTGGCTATGACGCGTCGCACCTTGAAGCGTACGGACCTAGTGCCATGCACTAGGCGATGGGCTTATAATGCCGAACTAGTATCGGTCTTATCGGCACGTTTATGGCATAGACGCGTCAAACCGAGAGGTGCCATGTGTTGAAGCGTACGGACCTAGTTTTGTGCACAAGGCGAGGGGCTTATAGTGCCAAACTAGTGTCGGTCTTAGCAGTATTTTATGACGTAGACGCTTCTAGCTACGAGGCGCTTTGCATTGGGTGGTGGGCTTAAAATATCGAGCTGAATTCGGTCTTATGGTGCTGATCTAGATTCGGTCTTATAGCTGGTTCAAGGGTCGGTACCTGTTGAGATTTTGAGCTCGAGAGTTGAGGCGAGATAGGATTCACTTTGCCTGAATGAGATGAGACAAAGATGACGTGGCCCTCATTATTATGCTTAGCTTAAACTCCATGGTTTGACACGATCATTGGTAAATATTCAGAACCGCTGTCGTTTCGTGTCCAAAACTGATGCCTTTATCGTTCCGGGTTTCAAAATGGCACCATATGGCGGCTGATTTCAAAATTCGAACAGTGATGACGCGGTATCTGAACCGTCTCGAGACCCCTATAAAAGGTGAGGATGTCCAGCAATTGAACATTTTTGCTAATCTGAGGTTTACCAAATAGAGAGTTCCGACGAGCATTTGAAGATTCCGGCGACAAGAGGAAGTCTCCGGTGAAGGTTGCAGCCCGTTTCTCAAGCTTTCTAGCAGTTTTTCCGGCGTTTTATGAGGTACCTTTATATGAGCTTTGATTTTTCGCTTGCAACACCTTTCCGGTCGATTTGGGGGCGTACATATGCTTGATTTCTTGAGTATCTTCGAATATCCGTGACTATATGCTTGAACGTAGCTTTCGTATAAGCCATAATGTTCATGCCCTTAATGTTAAGTAGCAGTTTTACCCTTCAATGCATGCTTGTTTCTTTTCTTGCTTTGAGTTATTTTCCGGAGAATCCCCCCTGTAGACGTATTTCCTATTTTGTTGCCATTTTGGGGCCGGAGAACCTTGAATGCCTGTAGGCATGATGATCTCTTCTCCGGCCTTCCGTTTGATTTTCCGGTTGGACTAGGGTATCCAATCCTTGTATAATGGGAGTGAGGTGTCGAGGTGAACAAGTTTGTCCACCTCGTCTCGGCCCTCGAGTCTGGGAGATTAACCATCCACCTCGCTCTCTTTTTCAAGCAATGTCAAATAACCAAGGTAGCGAGGAGAGCTCCAGCGGATCGGCCGCTCATATAGAACAAGTCGAAGAGGGTGCAGTTGTAGCATTTAGCGATCAGGGTGCTGAAGTCGAATGGCTGAATGGCCGAGGCTTCAATTTCCGAGCTGGGTGGATGCGAAACAAAAGGATTTTGATAACGGCACCAAGGACTAGTGGGAGGCTAAAAACGAGGATCCTTGGCCTACTCCGGCAGCCCTGTTAGACGTTGTCCGGTTGAACCCGATTATCGGTTTGAGTACTTTGATGATGACAAATCGCAAATAGGTTACCGTGTTGATCGGGACTATATATTCATTCACTTTGGCTCGGTAATGAGCGGAATCGGACCTCCCTTTGATCCATTCTTTGTAGAATTTATAGATGCCACGAAGACTATGCCTGCCGATCTTGCCTTGGGGCCTGTAAGGGTCATATATGCGTTCATGGCGTTGAACCGGGTATTGGGCTTCGAACCGACTCTTTTAGCCCTTAGGAATTATTACACATTCCATGTCTCAAAGGAGAGCGGTCAGGTTCAGGCGAGGAGGCTGAAGGATAAAGCGAAGCTCATTTATAAAATGCCTTCAAATGTAACTCACTGGAGCCACCGATGTTTGGTCATAGAATCCCGAGTCGGTTGGCCATTCAAAAGACGCAGACCAAGCGTGCCGGACAGGTTGAAATGGAAGGATGTGGCTCAGCTTCCGGAGGGAGGTATTCCTTTTAAAACGAAGTTGAGAGGCTCCTCGGTTGGGACGAGGAGAGTCAGACTCAAGCCCGGACATTCAATTGGTGAATTCTCGGTGCTGGAGGCCGATATAACACTTTCGCGGGGATAGCGGGCTTCCGGTTAATAAACATGCATCCCTCAGTAGAGATTATTCTGGTTATCGCTGATCCTTGTTGGTTAACTTCCAGCCATGAGGGTGAATTCCAGTTGATTGCGTGGTTTGTGAAGGTTATAGAGGGCGACGTGGTCCTAACCCGTGTTTGTTTATACTTTTCTTTTAGTTCGCTTATTTTTGTAGAGCTCACTTCACAAGTTTGCCTTGTATGTAGCTTTAGGACTTACCAATTTCATGATTTAGATCTTGCGGACTGATTGCTCTTTCTTTGTGCAGAGGATATGGATCCGACTGAGTTGCGAGCTTAAAGAAGAAGACCGGCTCGGGAACAAAAAGCTGATAAAGGACAAGCATTGTCTGCTCATCGTGGACAAGCTATTCCGCCAATATTGGTTCATGGCCAAAATGTTCCAAACATTCCTTAAGTTGTCCAAGATCCAGATGTGTTGGATCAGCCCCAGAATATGGGCGATGTGCAAGTTGGCTGAACCGGCCCAACGAAGGAGGCGAGATGGCATCCTTCAGATGAGGGAGACCGGTCTTATTGTCCCACAAACTGGTGATGCGATCGAGATCGAAAGTTCAGGAGAAACTGACCCAAATATTGCCCCGCTGAAGAGGGTAATGAGAGATGATAGAGCCAGTTCTTTGGCCATTCCGGCCAGTTCGATTCCAGAGCGTGATGCTCCTATTGTTGATGAGTCTGAGATGAGAGTGGTCGAGATCACTCCAAACCGATCTGAAGAAGGGCCAGTCGTTGTGGCCATTAATGTTGAGAACTTGGTGATCGTTCAGCCCACTGTTGAAACTGTTGGAGATAGAGCTATGTTCCCACCTCTTGGAGACGGCCCCGTTTGGGATAGTCCACTCCCTCGACACCTCGAGAATCATGATGAGGGCGAGTTGGTGGCGAATGCTCTCACGGAGGGAGTCCCCCCAGTTAGAAATCTTGACTTAAAAACATTGAATGATGTAACTTGCAGATCGTTGTTGTAGATAGAGTATCCGATTTTCTGCCAAATCCTAAGGATCTTTACGGGTTGACTGGCAACCTTGCGAGC
This sequence comes from Gentiana straminea, assembly GCA_036785695.1. Classification (NCBI taxonomy): domain Eukaryota; kingdom Viridiplantae; phylum Streptophyta; class Magnoliopsida; order Gentianales; family Gentianaceae; genus Gentiana; species Gentiana straminea. The sequence goes on from JAVUPR010000019.1 coordinate 1,968,999, forward strand.
TTGGTAAGACCCAGATTGAAGAGTTTGAGTCTGCAGGAGAAATCATGCGGAAACTTACTACGATGTTTGGATCACCTAGCAACCAAGCAAGACACGATGCCATCAGGTTGGCCGTCAACACGAAATTGAAGAAAGGTCAAGCAGTGAATTGGTAATGTTCGAATATGATCAGTTACTTCAATGACGCCGGTATTCATGGATCAAAGTTCGATGAAGCAACTCAAGTATCAATGATTTTGGAATCGTTGACTCCGAGTTTATCCCGTTCAAAACTCTCGTATCGATGGGCAAATATGAGTTGACCATGACACGGATGCTTTGAATGAACCGACTATCTACGAGGGCCTGCTATCGAAAGATAAGGTCCAAGTAGGGGATAAGAAAGTCGAAGCCAATATGGCCGAAGCCGGTCATCAAACAAGCCTAAGGCGAAACCGAAGAAGAAGGGTAGTGTTGCACCCGTGCCCAAGCCAATGAAGAAAAAGGCTGCCAAGAAAGTTGACGAGTCCAAGCCCAAGGGCAAATGCTTTTACTGTAAGGAGGTAGGACATTGGCGACGCCATTGTCCCGAATACCTTCGTGATGTGAAAGATGGCAAAGTCAAGGCTGTCGCTGGGAAAGATAAGAAAGGTAATTTGGAATTACTATTCTTGGAATCTTTTAATGTAGCTAAAGATGTGTCCACTTGGATACTTGATACTGGAGCTACTAACCATGTATGTTCTTCATTGCAGATTCTTAGTTCGTACGAGGAGCTGGAAGAGGGTTCTCAAGTGATGCGAGTAGGCACTGGGGCGCTCATTTCGGCTAAAGCAGTGGGAGTTGTGGACTTGCATTTTAATAATAGAATTTTACATTTAGACAATGTTTATTTTATTCCCAATTTCAGGAGAAATTTGATTTCTTATTCGCCTTAGTTGAACAATCATTTTCTCGTTTCAAGTTTGAATGGTGAATTTGTTATTTCAAAGAATGGCTTTGAATTGTGTTCAACTATAAATAAAAATGGTTTATATTTTGTAAGACCACATAAAGCTCCCCTACTTAATACCGAAATGTTTAAAATCGCTTGCTCATCAAAGATCCGCAAAAAGGCGAGAAAGTTTCTCAAGTAAAAGAAGATAAAACATACTTGTGGCATCTAAGGCTTGGCCATATTTCCTTGGAAAGACTCAAAAGACTTGAAAAGGTTAATGCCTTAGGTGAGTCATCCGTTGACACACCGCCCGTCCGCGAGTGTTGCCTGGAGGGAAAAATGACTAAGCGTCCCTTCTCATCAAAGGGTAATAGAGCCACGGGAACTCTAGACTTAGTGCATTCGGACCTTTGTGGTCCGATGAACGTACAAGCTAGAGGCGGATACGAGTACTTTGTGACTTTCATTGATGATTACTCGAGATTCGGTTATGTTTATCGTCGCATAGAAAGTCCGAGGCTTTTGGAAAGTTCAAGGAGTTCCAAGCGAAGCCGAAAGGCAACTAGGCAAGTCATTGAAATGCCTCCGCTCGGATCGTGGAGGTGAGTATTTAGATGCGAGTTCATTGACTACTTGGCTGAAAAAGGAATTTGTTTCCAACGTTCGGCGCCTAGGACACCTCAAAAAACGGAGTTGCCGAGAGGAGAAACGAGGACATTGATTAACATGGTTAGATCAATGATGAGCTACGCCTCACTACCTATATCCTTTTGGGGTTATGCTTTAGAAGCAGCGGTCTACATTTTGAATGCAGTACCGTCAAAGTCTGTCGAAAAGACACCCATTGAGATGTGGTCCGGACATCGCGAAAGCCTTCGTCACTTCCGCATATGGGGTTGTCCTGCACACGTGCTGATGGACAAGACTACCAAGCTACAATCACGTACGAAAGTATGTTTGTTTGTTGGCTATGCAAAAGGTACACGTGGTGGTCTATTTTACGATCCGGAAGATAACAAAGTGCTAGTCTCGACTAACGCTACGTTTTTGGAGGAAAGTTATATGAAAGACCACGAGACCTCGAAGTACAATTGTACTAGAGGAATTACTCTCCGATGACATCGGCCTATTGTGGCCGCCGATGTTCCCGTAAACAACACTAATAATACAACGGTCACTTCCGACATTCTGTTCCACCCGACGTACCGCGAGAGTGGTTCGGCCACCGGCTCGGTACGGCATGGATTTAGAGGCAAACGTAGTCGCCTCGATGGGGTGGAAGATGATCCTCCGACCTATAAGAAGGCCTTCTTGGATCACGATAAGGATAAATGGATTGACGCAATGAATCAAGAGATGGAGTCTATGTACTCTAACTCGGTCCGGAAACTTGTAGAACTTCCTCGGGGTGAAAGGCCCATTGGATGTAAATGGCTCTACAAGCGAAAGAGAGGAGTAGATGGGAAGGTTGAAACCTTCAAAGCACGGCTGGTAGCCAAAGGTTACACACGGCGAGAGGGTATAGACTACGAGGAAACCTTCTCACTGTGGCCATGATGAAAACCATCCGCATCCTCCTTTCGATTCGCATGTCCGGATTATGAAATCGGCAAATGGATGTTAAGACGGCGTTTCTAAACGGCTTTCTTGACGAGGAAATCTATATGCAAAGCAACCGGAGGGATTCATTGAAGAAGGTCGAGAGCACATGGTGTGCAAGTTGCTCGGATCCATTTATGGGTTGAAGCAAGCATCTCGTTCCCGGTATCATAGATTCGATCACACGATCAAGTCTTATGATTTCGAACAACACTTTGCTTTGAATCTTGTGTGTACAAGAAGGTTATCAAAGATAGTGTTGTATTTCTAGTGTTGTACGTTGATGACATACTCCTAATTGGCAACGATAAGGGGATGATGTCCGACGTGAAAAGTTGGTTGACCACGTAATTCCGAATGAAAGATTTGGGAGAAGCGAGTTATGTTCTAGGGATCCAAATTATAAGGGATCGTAAGAACGGGATGTTAGCTCCGTCCCAAGCAACTTATATAGATAAGGTGCCGGCACGCTTCGATATGGAGAACGCAAAGAAGGGTTTTCTACCAACCCGTCACGGCGTTTACCTATCTAAGTCTCGGGGGCCTCAAACCCCCGCAGGCCGAAGCTATGGGAAGAGTGCCATATGCCTCGGTTTGTTGGTAGTCTTATGTATGCTATGAGGTGTACGAGACCCGACATTTGTTACGGCGTTGGATTAGTCGGCCGTTTTCGGTCAAATCCGGGGCAACCGCACCGGACGACGATAAAGAATCTCATCAAATATTTGAAGAGAACCGAAATTATATGCTCGTCTATTCGAGTGGGAGTTTGGAGCTAGCGGGGTACACCGATTCGATTTTCGGTCGGACGAGAGATGATTCTAAATCTACCTCTCGGTTCGGTGTTTATGCTTGGTGGCGGTGCGGTAGAATGGAGAAGCCAAAAGCAATCCAAACACGGCCGATTCAACAATGGAAGCCGAGTTCATAGCGGCCTCGGAGGCGGCTAAAGAAGCGCGATTTGGTTAAGAAAGTTCATCGGCGGATTAGGCGTTGTCCCGAATGCGAAGATCCTATTACTCTCTATTGTGATAACAATGGGGCCATTGCCAACTCTAGAGAACCTCGAAAGCACGGTAAGTCGAAGCATATAGAGAGAAAATGCGGGTGATCAACGATTTTGTCGATAGAGGAGACATTTCCGTCAAGAAAATCGCCTCCGCCGATAATCCTGTCGATCCATTCACCAAGACGCCGTCGATTGAAGCTTTTAGTCGACACTTGGAGACTATAGGTATTAGAGACATGTCTCATTTGCTTTAGAGCAAGTGGGAGTGATAGTTTGCTGTATTTTAAATAATAGGGTGTGCTCTAAAACAATTAATCACATGCTTTCGTGCAAGTGGGAGATTGTTAGGTGTGATGCCCGAAAGACAATTTTGTAATTGTTTTATTTAATAAATGAAATGATGTTATTATTCATATTTATTATTCTCATATTCACCGATGTGACAATAGTATTTACACTACAGAAAACCCTAAAGTATATCGTTTATGTAATCACTTAACTCAGTGTATGGTATATACACATGAGGATTGAGTTAGTGAAGATGTGCTTAAAATACAATTAGCCCGTAGTGAAGTTAATCGAGAGTATCGGGTCTCTCCTTTAACGTGCTATTAATGCGCCCAGAACACAATAGGTGTGATTGTCTTATCCGGACTTTCGGTTAAGAGAACCTAATGGGGCATTTATATATGATAGATATATCATATAGGGCTGGACCGATTTGATTGGAGTTCACGATATAATTCCGTAATCGAGAAGTCTTATCGAATCAATGGATGATCATATTTATGGATATATCTTAATCCGAGGTGATCACGATCAACCGCTTGAATCGGTATGAAGTTTGACTTGACGGTTAAGGATTACACCGAGTCCGTGGTCCGAATTACCCCATCTTGGCATTGTACCGAATTGAGTGAGTAGTCCGTGTTATCACGGATACGGAATCCATTCCTTCCATTTATGGAAGTAGATAGACGATTCCCTTATTTGTTAATCCTAGAAAGGCGATCGATCGTACGAGTTCATATTACAACGATTAGCTACCGAGTGAGTTGTATGAATTAATTGATCACTAGGGGGTTAATGGTAAATAAGGATAAGAGGTTCTAAAAAGGGTTAACGGTAACTTCCCGATTTAGAATGAACGATCTATGGAGGATTAATCCATATGTAATGATTATATCAATGGACGCTTATTATTATTCTCGTGAGGAGATAAATATAATCTTATAATCGGAGGAGTGCGATCACGGGATTATGGTGGCATATTCCCGTGATTGATTTATCGAATATAATTATCCTATAATTATTTATTTGATTTATCGGAGCCGCTGATTATTAGTCCATGGTCCCCGACGTGCCTCCTAATATAGCATAGCTATTCTCGGACGTCGAATCCTAATAATATTAATTTAGTTCTTGTTGGACTTTATTAAAACGATATGTGAATTAATTGTTTAGTGGACTATTAAATTAGTTTGGACTAAATAATTAAATACACGGAAAAGACATTTTTCGTGGACTCGGCCCGAATTGGTGTGTTGACCATTTTTTTGACCTAATTGGTCAAAAAGGATAAAAGATGCGTGTGACCTATTCTTTTAGTAAAAGGTGCGCATATTTTATGTATTATTAGGAAATTTGTTTTCCTAAATTAATTAATAAGACATGTGCATAAAATATTTATTGGATAAATATTTATGGTAAATAATAAAGATAAATATTATTCTAGATTTGTTCTAGAATATTATGGAATTATCTTTTATTAAAGGATTTATTTTGTTTGATAAATAAAAATCCTTGGAGGCTAAGTTTTACTCTCCTATATAAAGAGAGTTCTCCCAAGCCTCAATACACACATAGAATTCGACTTCTCCCTATAGTAGAGAGAAGAAAATATTTTCGGCCAAGGGTGAGTAGAGGAGAAATCTTGGAGATTTTTCCGGTAGCATATCGGAAGGGTTCGAGTCGAGAATTCCTTCCACCGGGAATTGCTTGGATCACACGATCGGAAGAGGCGTGGTGCTCTTCACATCTTCACATTCATCCTTTGCGGTTCTTCAACTTGAATTTAGAGATTCAAGAGGTATGATCTACATCCCCCTTGTAGAATAGATCTAGTTGTTTTATTACGCATATTATATAGATCTAGATCCATAAATCGCTTCCGTTGCGGACAATATTACTAACATATATGTCAGCTGGTCCTTTGTCTTGACATGAAGTTGCTTTACTAGTCCGGATTGTACTTTCTCCTTACAATGTGACAATCTATCTCAATGTATTGTTATCTCATTAAACACATGTTACGAAGGATCGATCAAGAAGTGATAGTGATTGTGAGTAAAGATAAAAAATAAACAAGTAAACAAACACAGTAACAAGAAGAACACATATTTAACGTGGTTTCCGGCAATGTGCCGACCACTCCACGGACAAACGAGGATATTTTATTATCACAAGAAAGTTACATCAAGTTACAATTAATACAGATGATATTTATAGCCTTGGGAATCCAAACCTAACCGACTAAACAGCCAACTCAGTAAATGACTGAAATACCCCAGAAGTAACTCGAACAAACATGCAGCAGACATGTTCCCCAAGTCTGTTGAGCCTTAGCAGACTTGCCTTCAATAGACTTGCCATCAGCAAGCTGATCAACCCTGCTGATCTTGCCTCCAGCTGAACACCAGATTTCAGCAGATGCTTCACACATTGCTGACCAGAACATGTTTCCATAGACCTCAGTAGCATAAGTTTAAGTCACCATTACAAACCTCCACCTTGACTTCAACTCCATGAAAACTGACCAGAAGCACAACCAAGTGCCATAAATCCTCTTTGTCTTCAGATTTGAATACCTCAGCAGACCCCCAACATCAGTTGAGTATTCCTTGATTCAGATTAACAGCTTTGGATATTCAGCAAGTCCAGACACAACTGAAACTTGCCCCTTGAAACTGGTTTAATGAACATATCAGCAGGATTGACATCAGTGCTGATCTTCTCCACTTTAACTCTCCTTTCATTTCTTAGAAAGTGATACCTAACATCAATGTTCTTGGTTCTCTCATGGGGAACCTGATCCTTAGCCAAACATATTGCACTAAGACTGTCACAATACACATTGGCTTGATCTTGATGCAGACTCAGATCATTGACTAGCCCCTTTAACCAGATTGCCTCATTTGTTGCTTCTGTCAGTGCCATGTATTCTGCTTCAGTAGTAGATAATGTCACTGTACCCTCTAAAGTTGCCTTCCAACTTACCACAGAACCCCCTCAAAGTAAACACATACCCAGTCATAGATCTCCTGCTATCCACCTCAGCAGCATAGTCAAAATCACAGTACCCTGTGATAAAACATTGAGTACTACCTCCATAAATGAGTCCAACATCTGATATACCCCTAGGATACCTGAATATCCTCTTTACTGCTTTCCAGTGTTCCTTCCCAGGTTGAGCCATAAACCTGCTGACAACACTAACTGCCTGAGCCAAATCAGACCTAGTACAGACCATAGCATACATTAAACTGCCCACCGCACTAGCATATGGAACTCTTGACATGTATTCTTCCTCTTTAGTTGGCTGTGGAGCAAACACAGTAGACATATGTAGATTTGGTACAATAGGAGTATCTATAGGTTTGGCTGCTGACATGCCAAACTTGGATAATATTTTTTCAATATACCCCTGCTGAGACAAGCATAGCTTCCCCTGCTTCCTAGCTCTATAGATCTCCATCCCTAAAATTTTCTTTGCATTACCCAAATCCTTCATCTAAAATTCAGCCTTGAGCAGATTCTTCAGATCTTGAATGTCAGACTTGTTTGCAGCAGCTATCAGCATATCATCTACATACAGCACCAGATAGATGATTGATCCATCCTTCAACTTGTTGTTATACACCAACAATCATATGGACTCATGTTATAACCCTGTTGAATCATATAACTGTCAAACTTCTTATACCACTGCCTTGGGGCCTGTGTAAGTCCATATAAGGACTTCTTCAACTTGAAAACATATCCTTCTTTTCCAGGAACTTGGAAACCCTCTGGCTGAGTCATATAAATTTCCTTATCTACATCTCCATGTAGAAAGGCTGTCTTCACATCCAATTGCTCAAGTTCAAGATTCTGATGTGCCACTATTGCTAACAGCACCCTGATGGAAGTATGTCTGACCACTGGAGAAAATATCTCTTCATAGTCTACACCCGCTTTCTAACTGAACCCTCTAGCAACCAAACGTGCCTTATATCTGATATTCTCCGCAGATGTCATCCCTACCTTTTTCTTGAATATCCATTTGCAACTAACCGCCCTCCTATCATGTGGTTGTTTGACCAAATCCCAAGTCTCATTCTTCTGAAGTGACTCCATTTCTTCTCTTATGGAAGCAAGCCATTGGGATGCCTCAGAACATGTCACAACTTCCCTGTAAGTGTTAGGTTCAAAACCATCCACTTCTTCAGCTACCTGTAGTGCATATCCAACCATATCCTCCTCAAACCCATATCTTCTTGGAGGTCTGATATTGCTCCTCCTAGCTCTATTGAGAGCTATACCCTGCTGACCAACATCAGTTGTTTGAGTGTCTGCTGACCCTTGTTCAGTAGACGGTTTGGATCCAGTTTTGGATCTACTGAGTGTTAACTATCCCCTACTGAGTCTTTTGATTCTGTAGACTCTACTTGAAGCTCCACCTGTTTGCCAACCTTCTCAGTCTCAAATTCAATTTCAGATTCAGATGTGGCTCTCACTGATGAGTTAAGCATAGAATTTTCATAAAAAAAAACTACACTCCTGCTGAGTATAACTCTATTTTTAGCTGATGACCAGATTCTATACCCCTTAACTCCATCTCCATATCCAACAAACACACCCTTCTTGGCCTTAGGCTCCAATTTACCCTCACGTACTAGACAGTGCTTCCAAAAAACCTTAAGTCCAGAGTAGTCTGCTGACTTTCCTTACCAAACTTCACGTGGTGTTTTAAGTTTGATCCCAGTGTGAGGCCCCCTATTGATTAGGTAGCAAGCTGTACTGACAGCCTCTGTCCAAAATCACCTTTCTAGACTAGAATTAGAGAGCATGCACCTTGCCCTCTCCAGAAGAGTTTGATTCATTCTTTTTGCAACCTCATTCTGCTGTGGAGTATTTCTGACAGTATGGTGCCTATCAATGCCTTCATTCTTGCAAAATTCATCAAACTCAGACCAACAGAATTCTAATCCAATATCAGTTCTAAGTCTTTTGATCTTCCTCCCTGTCTGATTCTCAACCAAAGCCTTCCACAGCTTGAAGTGCTCGAATGCTTCACTCTTGTGCTTCATCATAACTACCCAAACCATCCTTGAATATTCATCTATAAAAGACACAAAATACCTGTGACCACCCAGTGACTCCACCCTTGAAGATCCCCAACAATCAGAATGAACATAATCAAGTGTTCCTTTTGTGATGTGAATTACTCTTGGGAACTTGCTTCTATGTAGCTTCCCAAACACACAGTGCTCACAAAAATCTAGCTCATTGACCTTATGTCCCCCAAGTAGATCAGACTTAGGCATAATTTGCATCCCTCTTTCACCCATATGACCCAATCTCATATGCCACAACTTAGTCAATTGTGACTGGTGAACCTCTGATAATGCAACAGCAGCAGAACCTGATACAGTAGACCCTTGTAGTATATACAATGTCCCCTGCCTGATACCCTTCAGAACCACACTTGAACCCTTATAGACATTCACCACTCCACCTTCACCCCTGAACTTGAACCATTTGTTGTCTAGTAGACTAAGTGATATCAAATTCTTGGTCATCTGTGGAACATGACTAACCTCATTCAGTGTACAAAATTTATCATCATGTGTCCTGAGTTGGATTGATCCAATCCCAGCTATTTTGCAGACCTTGCTGTTGGCCATAGCAATATGGCCTCCATCAACCTGCTGATGAGATGAAAACCACTCCCTGTTTGGACACACATGATAAGATGCCCCTGTGTCCAGAATCCACACATCTCTATGCCCTACTGACTACGAAACTGCTAAGGCCAGATCTTCTTCTGAGTTGGTGCCTTGTTCTGCCAAAGTAGTTGTACCCTGCTGAGTACCCTGCTGCTTCTTCCTCTTTGGACATTCATTTTCCAATGCCCCTGCTCCTTACAGTAATTACAGATATTCTTAGCTTTAGGACCCATGGAATTCTTCTTGAATTTCTTCTTTCCAGAATTTCCTGGCCCCCTGCTGACTCCACTGGCCACCAACCCAGCAGACTGACTATCTGTCCCAGATCCAGATGCCTTATGGCGTAACTCTCGAGCATGGAGTGATTACCTTACATCCTCCAATGATACTGAGTCATTTCCAACAATAAAGGACTGCACAAAGTTCTCATATGATGCAGGCAATGATACAAGTAGAATCAATGCAGCATCCTCATCTTCAATCTTCACATCAATATTCCTTAAGTCAAGTAATATTGTGTTCAGCTGGTCTAAATGATCCTTCAGCTGAGTATCCTCGTGCATTCTTAAACTAAACAGACATTGTTTTAATAACAACTTGTTGGTTAGAGACTTAGTCATATACAGACTCTCAAGTTTAGACCACAACTTCTCAGCAGTGTACTCCTCAGAAACCTCTGTGATAATATCATCTGACAAGCACAACATAATTGTTGAATATGCTTTCTCCTCCAAACTGGCTCTCTCAGCAGCACCTCCTTCTATTGATTTAGACAAGGGACCCCATAATCCATGTTGCTTCAACAAAGAATGCATCTTGATCTGCCATAAACTAAATATGTTCCTTCTTGTAAACTTGTCAATCTTAACATTTAAAGCAGACATCTTTCTCACCAGAAAAGCTTGCGTAGATCCCGAATCCTAGCGTCAATTATGACCTTGGTGCCAATCTACCTTGCTTAAAACAGTTAAACAAATTTCTTGATGAACTTGGACGCTCCGATACCAGTTTGTTATGACGGATCGATCAAGAAGTGATGGTGATTGTGAGTAAAGATAAAAGATAAACAAGTTAACAAACACAGTAACAAGAAGAACACAGATTTAATGTGGTTTCCGGCAATGTGCCGACTACTCCACGGACAAACGAGGATATTTTATTATCATCAGAAAGTTACATCAAGTTACAATTAATACAGATGGTATTTATAGCCTTGAGAATCCAACCCTAACCGACTAAACAGCCAATCCAGTAAATGACTGAAATACCCCAGAAGTAACTCGAACAAACATGCAGCAGACGTTTTCCCCAAGTCTTCTGAACCTTAGAAGACTTGCCTTCAGTAGACTTGCCATCAGCAAGCTGATCAACCCTGTTGATCTTGCCCCCAGCTGAACACCAGATTTCAGCAGATGCTTCATACATTGCTGACCAAAACATGTTTCCATAGACCTCAGTAGTATAAGTTTAAGTCACCATTACAACACAAGAGTTTGTTCTATGTGCATTGCTCTTTGATTGTCACAATATCGAGTGGTTGTTAAATGTATGTCCATTTGCAAGTATTTAAGGACATATATATGCCATTGTAATTTACAAACACCTACAGTCATTGCTCTGTATTCAGCTTCCGAAGAGCTTCTATAAACAATAGGTTGCTTTTTAGGTTTCCAAGAAATGAAAGAGTTTCCAAAGAACATGCAATAGTCTATTGTAGATCTTCTTCTTTCATGACAGCCTCCCCAGTTTGAATCAGTGAATACTGTAAGTTTGATTGTGTTATTGGATGGATAAGGGGACCTTGATCAGGTGAAGTTTCATGTATTTGAGCATTCTTTGAGCTACTTGAAGATGATTAAATGTGGAAGAATCTAGGAATTGAATAAGTTGGCTCACAACATAGGTTACATTTGGCCTTGTAATTAAGGCTTCTGTAGATTGTATTATGAGGCAACAATATTAAGTCCATGTGTTGTCGATGTTTCTTATTCAGTATAGGACTGGTTTGCAGTTTTGAAAGCCATAAGACTCCAATAAGTTGATAGCATACTTCCTTTGGCAGAAATACCTTTATTATATATTTATCCTAAAGTATTTAAGTTCTCCATCTGGAATCTAACAAAAGCTTGTGCATATATTGCTTGATCTCATCTATAAGATTCATATTGTTGCTAACTAACACAATATCATCAATACACGAGTGCAACTATGCAAGACTATAGTCACGTACCCTAAAACAAGAAAAACTGATGTGAGTTTACACTTCCACTGTCTGCTGGCCTGTTTGAGTCAATACATGGATTTGACCAGTTTGCACACCTTGCTTTTTCATGTTTTAAACCCTTGTAGAGGCTTTATGAAGACTTCTTATGTCAAATCCCTATGGAGGAATTCATTTATTACATCTAACTGATGTAAATACAAACCCTTGGCAACAACTATGGCTAAAAGTAATCTGATTGTGTTCCTTTTTGCCACCGGTGAGAATGTTTCTTCATAATCAATTCTGAAAGTCTGTGTGTATCCTTTAGGCACAAGTCTGGCCTTGTACCTCTCAACATATCCATTTGGATTATATTTGATCTTATATACACGCTTTTAACCCAATTAGCTTCTTTCTAGGTGGCAAATCCACAATTTTATTAGTTGTTGTTAGTGCATCTATATCTTTCTTCATGGCTCCTGCCATTATTTGTGCAATGTAAGCTTATTATATGTAGCTTTCTCTTGTACTTTATTTGATAAATAACTGTAATATAAGAATTTCTCTATGTCAAGTATATTACTGTGGAAAGAAGGATGTTTTCTCTATCTTTAAGATCTTTTTACCACAATGTCTATATTAGAATGAGTGTCTCGTGTATGATGTTTTGTATTTTGTGTGTGACCTGTTAGTTTGGTGCCCTAAATTCAATCGGGTTGGGCCGATTACTATCCTTATTGTTTATGTAACCTTATTATTATGAATAATAAAAGCATAAATGTTATTATATATTTATTTATTCATTAAACCAATTTAATATTGTACGTAAGAATGTTTTTAGAATTAAATTGTGATAGAGAATTCATAATGTTGATAATGATTTATATCTCGATCATAGTTAACAATTTAGTTTTTTTTTTTTAATAAACGAAGTCTTTTATTAAGAAATATGGAAAAGGTTCGTAAAATATATCCTCCACTTATACCAAATTACGTAGACGAAGAATAGCCTACCTCTTAAAACCTATGTGTGGCAAACTCGATATGGAGAAATCATGTGCACAGGAAAGAGTACAGCATCATGTGCTTCCAAAGACAGCCCCCTAAAATAAATTGGGAATGCAGAAAATCGCAAAAGAAACTCATCTTGTGCTCAGCATTCTCTGTATTGAAAAAAATGTTAGCTATCATCGTGACAGTGTCAAGGATGTTTGAAAATGTCTTATTTGCTAATTCATTAATTCCAAAATACCTTTATATTAGCACATAATGCAGAGACTACTTATGTTATATCGAAACTGATTTGACTTATGAATCAATTATATTGAAATAATTCTTGAAAAACAACGCTGGATAATCTCAGCAAAAAATAAATAAATAAATAAAATCTAAGACAATTTCCTAGTCCGGCAGATGGAATCGGTCGATCGGTCGTTTTTATTTTTTTAGGAAACAAAGATAAGTGATTTTCACCTTTCTCAACAAAAAAAGAAAACAAAAAGATAAGTGATTTTTTATATACTTTTTTATGTTTTTATTTTTAACTTTTCCAATACACGTATCCTACAATTTTTGCACATAGATAGATTTATGTTAAGATCAAATGCTTACCGTTGTACTAAAACCAATTGGTTTTAGTAGAACAGTAAACGCTTGATCCTAATATGGCATCGGAGCCAGAGGTAATGAGATCGAACTCATGTGTGAACATTGGTGAACATTATTTTCAAAATTTATATTATGCAAGTGTTGTGAGAGATTACCACACTTAAGGGGGAGTGTTGAAGCCCTTAATTAAGATTAAAAATTAAAAATTGTGCAAGTGATGAGAGAGATTACCCACACTTGAGGGGGGTGTTGGGAGAGATTGCCCACACTCTTAAATATATAAGGAAATATAGTAGCACATTTACTGACACAAAGTAGTTATACCAATTGGTTTTAGTAAAACGGTAAGCGCTTGATCCTAACATTGTATTAGAGCAGTTATACCAATTGGTTTTAGTGGAACGGTAAACTCTTGATCCTAACATGGTATCAGAGCCATATGTCATGAGATCGAACCCTGGCGTGAACATTTTTTCACAATTTATATTGTGCAAGTGTTGGGAGAGATGGGGGCGTGTTGAACCACAATTACTGTGCAAGTGTTGGAAGAGATTGCCTACACTTGAGTGTGGGTGTTGGCAGAGATTGCCATAGTAGCACATTTACTTACACCAATTAGTATATTAGAGCCAGAGCTCACGTGAACATTATTTTCACAATGTGCAAGTGTTGGGAGAGATTACCCACACTTGAGGGGGCGTGAAGCCTTTAATTTAGATTATTGTGCAAGTGTTGGGATAGATTTCCCACACTTGAGGGGGCGTGAAGCCTTTAATTAAGATTATTGTGCAAGTGTTGGGAGAGATTGTCCACACTTAAGGGGGGTGTTGGGAGAGATTGCTCACACTCTTAAATGTATAAGGAAATATAGTAGCACATTTACTAGTACCAATTGGTTTTAGTAAAACGGTAAGCGTTTGATCCTAACAATTTATTTAGCCCTAGTAAACTTAGAAGTCTTAATGGGAAGTCTTATATGCTCATCATAGTTGATGAATACTCTCTATATACATGGGTCTTGTTCTTGTCTCATAAGAGTGATAGTGCTAAGGAATTTTCAGCTAGTGTGAAGCAATTACAAAACATCTTCATAATATTTGTGGTGTCAGGAAGAAGTGATAGAAGTGGATTATTCGTCGATACCGAACTTATAAAGCTATGTGATTATCTTGGTATTCGACACGAGTTTTCTCCACCTAGAACTCCGTAACAAAACGACGTTGTTGAGCGTAAGAACCGTACCATGCAAGAGTCTTCTCGAACAATGCTAAATGAAATTAAGGTGCCTCGTTTTCTTTGGGCTAAGGTAGTTGCTTGTGTGTGTTATATAGTTAATTGAGTGTCTATTAGGCACAAATTGCATAAGAGTCCCTACCAAGTCCTTAGAAAACGGCTCCCAAAAGTTAACTACTTTCATGTTTTCGGATGCAAGTGTTTTTTGTTGAATAACATAGGAAAATTGGATAAGTTTTCATCTAAGTCCATTGAATTCATATTCGTAGGTTATTCAAAAACCTCAAGGGTTATAGATGTCTTGTTTCCCGATGCACTCTAGAATATATTCATGTGTCATTCAATGAGTTTGTTTCCATGACTAACATGTGCTATAGTGTACAATGTTTAGAATCTAATGTTGAGCAGTTATGCATGGATGATGATGAGTGGGGAGTGTGTGTTTCACAGATACAAAATTCATTCCTCCTTCGAAAAGTAGAAAGACAATCCCCTTATTTGTAATCTTAGAAACTGATCAATCCGCGGAGTTTGTATTGGTTATGAACTAATTGATGATCACTAGTGGGTTAATGGTAAATAAGGATAAGATGTAATGAAGAAGGTTTACGGAAACTTTCTCGCTTCATTACGGATAGTCTATGAAGGGTTGGTCTGTATGTAATTATTATATCAATGGACACTTATTAACTTGACATATTGAGAATAAGATATATTTATAATCGATCGAGTTCAGTTTTGGATTTAAGGTGGCGTAATTTCGGAATTAATAAGTTGAATAAAAATATTTTGTCTTATAAATATTTTATTCAATTTATTGCAGCTACTGGTTATAGATTCATGCTCCCCGGATTGGCTCCTAACACTCGAGTGAATTCTCGTATTTTGGAACCTCGAGAATAAATTAAATAGTTGGTCTATTTAATGAATGTGCGAAATATTATTTATTCTGTAAATAATATGTAATATGGAAAATACATTTTCTATTATCTTAGTTGGCATAAAAATGGCGCTACATTTTTATTAATTTTGGGAAAAGAAATTTTTCTCTTAATTAATTATAATGTGGAAAATCTAATTATTTATGTGTTAAATAATTATAAATAAGAAATTAGTTTTCTTATTGGATAAATAGGAAATTTGTTTTCCTATTAGATAAAGGTTTTTTTTCCTAAAGATAAACCTATGGTTGTAGAAAAATTCTTGGTTATTTTCCTATTTAAAAAGACCACGACCCGTACTTTTAACCAATACTTTAAAAGTAAATTTATTTAGGTAATTTAATAGAATATTTATCATCTACAATTAAAATAATCGGTTATTCCAAAACCGTGGAGCACCGCACGATTGCCTATTGTTTTGAAAGAAACGTTTTCTTGAGAATTTAACTCCATTGATTCACCATTAAACAACCATCTTTATCTTTACTTTCTCCATTTCATCTTCCAATCTATTTCTCTCATTCTATAGCAAAGTCCGATTCCAACACTCTCACAATAAGAAATACTAGCAAGCTATAAGGCCCGTTGAAGAAAATTGCTTAACAAGCCCAGGGTTTCTTGCCATGCTAGGCCGGATAAATCATGAAACTTCTTGGTGCTTGACGTGATCCGTTTCCGTCAGGTAGTTTGAAAGGAAGACTTGGACGTGGGATATCTGGCCTCTTCGTGGTGCTCCGATCAGTGAGGTTATCGCCGTCGGACGGTGGCGTTTATCGACGTCGGTGATGAGCCCGCGGTGGTAATATGAAATAAATATGAGAGAGAGAACAGTGCTGATAGAAATAAATGTGCAAAAGTTGTTCTATATATCTCTCTTCTTCATTAATGTCACAGTGGGGTATTTATAGGGAAAGGATAAAGCTGTAAAAGACTATTCGTGCTAGCGGCGCCGATGCCCGACAGATGGCAGTTGGCCTCGCATTCTATCTAAGCTTATGAACTTTCCATTAACTGATATTCTCATAGGAATGGGCCCGCAGTGCTGCGGGGCGGCCCCCTTATGCTTATGAGGATGGCGGGATGGCCCTCAAGTTGGCGACGTCGCGTGCTTATGCTCAGGGAAAGAGTTTGACTTATGTCCTCAGACGAGTTGACCGGGGATAATGGGACCGTGTCAGGTTCCGTATCATCAATGGCCCCCTACTCGCGGCGGAAATTTGTTGCGGCGTAGAGTAGTATCTTGGTCGAGGAGTCTCCGTTGTCGAACACTCTTGGAAGACAAAAGTTGAGCGGACTCGGGATTAGGGATACAAACTCGTAGAGCCTCATCAAAACCTTTCTTAAGAAAAACCCAGTGGGAAAAAATCTTAAGCAAGGGAAAAGAGTACTCTCTGTTTGTATCGAAATCTCAAGACCGCTCCTTCGAGAGGCGAGGCGGGGTTGCGACATGAAGTTGATGCAACATATCCCGCGAGCGCTTCGTGAAGTTGAAGCTATACGAAAGGCTTGCCAATCACTACAAGCGGGTTTCCTCCTCCTAGTACACGTTAGTGGTGATGCGGAGTCGTCGTCGCGCTCGGTAGTTCGCGATCGGTCGCAAGCAACAAGGGATCGACCTACCAGCCGCCCCTTTTCGGATATAGGAAGCGATCTTCTCTCATCCGGCGGCCTACCGGGTCGTCGTCTTCCCCTCATATAGGAAGCGATCCTCTCTCATCTTGGATCTCGGCTTGCGGACTCGGTGATTGTAAGGGGCCCATTCGGTGAAAGACGCTTTGCCATTCTTCCCGGACGGCGTCGACCATGGCCCCACGGCGGTTTCCATTCCGGACTAGACGCACAAACTTTTTGAACGGCTTGCTTTGTGCGGTACGTGGATCCGATCGCCGATGAATACCTCGATCCTCCCGTGAGCCCGCGGGACTCGGATTCACTTATCTCGGCTTCCTCCTCACGCTCTAACTCCGCAATCTCGGGCGGCAAGAAGGCGGCGGCGGTATCAAGATTCTCGTTCCATTTCCACTCGTGGTATTGAAATTGGGGGTTGTACTTCCCCCGAAGAGTTATGGAGGAAGTGCAAGTGGATTCCGGATGCTCGTTGCCTTTGTAATCCTCCATAAATTCGTATTCAACATTATCCGGCGAGACATTCTTGTTTTTTCGGGATTTTGTAAGAAAAAAAAAAACGAGTGATTCGAATGGGAGAAGAAGCATCCGTGGAGGAGGCGGTGAAATGGGCCGGCTTTTATAGAGGGAGGTGGCGTGTTTGGCATGGATTACCATAATGGTGGACGGAGACGAACGACGGCTATACGAAGAGACGATCATAATGACCGGCGTAATGATGGTTATCTGAGAGGTTTACCGTCATTATGAGCATTCGAAGGGACGGTTATTTATGGTGGGTAATCATGGGCTATTTTTCGTCCAGCATAGTCCCTAGTCAAAGTAGCCCTATTAAACACGGCTAAAACTCGGGAAGACCACCAATGATGGCTTTTGAACCGTTCCATCCGTTGGGATACCTGACAGTTTGTGGACGCAGCGGGGAGATGCGACGACACCTGCGGACTGCGATTTGAGGTGCACAGCATAGAGCGATCCAGATATGCCGCGAGGAGCTGTTCTGGTCGCCGCGACTGCGGCTTGAGAGCTTGCGATGGAAATCGTCCGTGCTCGTTGGTCTGACCGAGGTCGACATGTTGAGGTGCACAGCATAGAGCGATCCAGATATGCCGCGGAGGCGTTCGGTCGCCGCGGCGCGGCTTGGAGAGCTTGCGATGGAAATCGTCCGTGCTCGTTGGTCGACCGAGGTCGACATGTTGAGGTGCACGGCATAGAGCGATCCGGATATGCCGCGAGGAGGCTGTGCGGTCGCCGCGGCGCGGCTTGAGAGCTTGCGATGGGAATCGTCCGTGCTCGTTGGTCGACCGAGGTCGACATGTTGAGGTGCACGGCATAGAGCGATCCGGATATGCCGCGAGGAGCGTTTCGGTCGCCGCGGCGCGGCTTGAGAGCTTGCGATGGGAATCGTCCGTGCTCGTTGGTCGACCGAGGTCGACATGTTGAGTTTACGGGAGTTATCATTTTTCGCGATCCCGGGCGAGATGGCGAAGTCATTTGTGTTGGCGAGAGCGAAAAGCGTACAAGCGAGCTATTACGGGTGGCGTGCCACGTGGAGCAATATAAATGGGCTGCGCGAACGCTGCGTATCATTAAATGTGGCGTCCTTTCAGTTCTGACAAGGTGACGTTTCGCCGCAGGACGTGACGGCTGGTGATGATGGCTTTTCGTTTTTTACGCAAACTTCAAATTTCAAAGCGTCGTGTCGGATTCTGAAACTTTTCGCTTTCCCGCGTAAACCCGAACCGTTGGATGTAGATAATCACGGCCCATTTGGTTGGTTGAATGCTGTCTATTTAAGGGGGTGTTGCCCCTCTTTTTGCCACTTTTTCGAAAACCTCCTCCAAAATTCCCGGGTGATCAAGCCGAAATCAAGAGCATCCCGTGGTGATTCGAGAACCAAGTTTCCGAATTCGAGGTGATTTGTGTTTGAACTTCATCGGAGTGAGCCTTTTCGGCGATCGGAGCGATCATCCTTGTCTTCCCACTTTTACGCCATCCGGATCATAAAGGTACCATCTTTATCCGATCTAACACCGGGTTTTTCTTTGTTGATCGTCTTTTTGTGGTTGATTCTTGGCTTTGTATAGATCATAAGTATGCTTTTTGTCCCGTAGATATTCGGATTTTTGAGGTTTTCTAACCGGTGATAGAATCCGTATGCCTAAACCCTTCTTTTGTGAATTTGAAGCCCTCAGGGATTAGGGTGCAATTTTCAATTTTTCCGTGTAGTATTTCTTTATGACCCCGTTGCCCCCTGTCTTTGTTTGGCTTGCGCGGAAATGGGGGGGGGGGGGGGGGGGCGGTGTCGACGAACGAAGCGTTGATCCACCTCTCTTCATTTTGCGGCATGTCGCACGGCGGGGACGACGAGCGATAAAGAGGAATTTAGTTATGGGGACGGCGGGGCCGAGGAAATGGCTGGTGGCGAGGTTTCATCTTCCCGTTCGACGAAGAGGACTCGCGTCTGCGGCGACCGGCGAGGCCCAAAGGCTACTTATAACGAGGGGCACTCGGCGCTTTCGAATCCTTGCGGCACTTAGCTCTCGAGAGAGCGAATTCCTAAGACCGCCGGTGAAAGGATTCGGACGGCGTCCGCCCCAAAGCCGCAAAGGCGAAGGGGGACAGCCGTGGGGGCACCCAAACCCGCTAGCTCCGCCCCGCGAGAGGGGAAAATCCGGATCGGCTTGGAGGCTGCGGAGTCTTTGGAAGAGGGTGGCAAGGCGAAGGCCATGCATCGCACCGTCGATGTAGAATGGAGATCTTTGTTGACCGCGGCGCCGATTTTAACACCGCTATCCGCGCCCGATACCGGCTTTCCGACGACTATCATTTTTGTCCGTGCATGGACGGCCGACGTATGATTATACTTGTGGGCGCTACCCGGGGACCGGTTGTATGTTCCTTTCGACAATTTCCTGGCGGGGTTCGGGCCCCCTTTCGATCCTTTTTTGGTGGAGGTGATGTATTTTGCGGAAGCCTTGCCGGCGGACTTTCACCCTAATCTTTGTTAGGGCCCTGGCGGCGTTTATTGCGACGTGCCGCCTTAATGGAATTGAGCCCTCCTTGGGCTGTTTAGGGAGTTCCATGATTTCGTCGGCACCCAAACTCCGGGTCGGGTGAGCGTGAGGGCGCGTGAGGGGAGGCCTCGCCCTTTTTACCCCGCCGACAACAAAATCTACAAGCGGAGCCAAAGAGTGATGCGCGTGCAATCCGGGGTCGGATGGCCGTTCCCGCATTTTGGGAGTCGGGCTGCACGGGGACTAGACTCCAAGTGGCTCAAAGGCGAGTGGTTCCTCTCGCAAGTCCGAAGAAGTAGAGGCGATTGTGGCCTTGATAAGCTCGCGGACGGATCCGCACGAGTCCGCATGATCGGCGTTCGGATGTTGACGAACGTAAAGGCTGGGTAGCGCGAGGATGGCGGGGATCCCGGGCTGTTTGGAGTCGGGGATTTTGCACTGTCGTGAACATTCCCCCGCCATCGTGGAGTTTAGTGATCGACCGGGTCGGCGAGTGCCACTTGGGTAGGAACTTTCCGACGCAATGCGAAGAGTGTGGCGGCGATTGGTCGAGCCGCCGGGGTAAAACCATTTCTTCTCTATTTTTGTTTTTGCTAACCCAAAAATACGCGAAGCTTGTGCGCGGGGTCGGGGCGGCGCTGGGCACAGTCCCCTATTCCCCCCCTTTTTTTTTTTTTTTTTTTTTTTTTTTTTTTTTTGACTTGTACATTTCGATTGCTTCTCTTTTTTTTTTTTCGAGATGCCGGCATCCGGTCTTCGCAGGAGCGCTAATGTTGCCGCTGATAATGCCGCGAGGAAGACGCGGGAGGAAGCGTTGGCGAGGGTAGATCCCGTGATCATACCGATTGTTCATGTGGGGATCAATCGGGGAGTGACCGTTCTTTGCGGCGGGTACGGCGTACGAGGCGGGGACTTCCTCGGTATTGCGATCGCCGGAGCGATTACGAGAAGATGTCCGCCCCCGCCGGTGAAGGCTCGAGCGCCGCCCGGTAGCGCCTAGTAGAGTTTGAAGATGTTCTTGAAGACGTCCCCCTTTCCCGGAAAAGACCAAGAGTGGATGCGCCATCGAGGTTGTCGACCTAGAGGGTCTTGACTCTTCCCTCTCAACCTTGCACCTCTTTATGAATTCGTGCCGCGGGGAACGCGCGCGGCAAGAAGCTTCGGCGGCGCCGACATTCCTTTATATTTTGACGAGGCTTTCGCGCCGATCAATCATCGCCCGACCGGGGTGTGATGATGGAGTCGGCTACGTCGGCGGTTCCTCCTCTTCTGTACTTACCCGGAAAATGGAGCGGCGAGGCTCGCCTATCCGTGGGGACCGGACGATAAAAAGGATTGCTCCCGCCAACATCGGCAACGGCTACTATTGATCCCCGCGAGGCTATGAGGGGCGCCGTCGCCGAGTACGGGATGTCGGCGCATAAGGTAAATATGTTTCCTCGCACGAATTTCCTTTTATTTTCAAGTGCTTACCGTGTCTTTTTTAGGTCTCGCGTTGCATGCTTGCCGCTTTAGATCGTTGAGAAGTTGGTGGAGAGCGACGAACGACGAACGAGCGACGAGGCGGCGAAGAAGGCGCGGGAGAACCGGGAGTTGGTGCGGACGATGAAGGACACGGAGGCCAAAGTTGGCGACGCCAAGGCTCTATATACCGCTAAAGAAAAGACACGGGCGGACAAGATAGCGGAGTTGGAGCGCCAAGTTACTCATGAGAAGAATCATCGCAAGAAGGTCGAAGCCGCCACGGGTGCACGTGAGCAAAAGTTGAAAAGCTGCCGAGGATGCGTCGGCCCGGTGTCGCTAAGGAAGCGAGGATGCCCGTCGGAAAGGCGAGGAAGCTATCAAAAGGGCCGAGGACCTTGCCTCGGATGTCCAGGCCAAAATCGAGGCCGCCCTTGCCGAATATAAGGACGGCGCCGAATATTGGAAGGATGCGGGTGACAATTATGACCAAGGGCGCTATCATATGGCGAGGTGTGTCTGTAGGTCGATGCACCAGCAGAGGGTCCCCAGCTTACATGATATGGCGGCGTGGACTCAGGAGAATTCCTTCAGTGCTGAGCTCATTCAATATCATCCCGTGGTTCCATACTCCGAGGAGGAGATCGCGGAATACCGCGAGCGATGTAGGGTTGATGGTTTACAGGCGGCGGTATTTCCAGCGGCAGCAAAAGAGAACATGCGATCACTCGTGCAGGCGATCTTGGATGGGGCCCATACAGAGGGAGATCAGGCAGCTCCAGGTGGTGAGGAGGGGGTGCGGCCAGGAGATTCGCAAGGCGGCCTTGATTCCGGAAGCGTTTGATTCTCCTTTTGTTATTGACGAAACTTTGTTATTGGTTTGTAATATTAACTTTTGTTTCCGGGCGATGTGGGGCTCGCCACCCCGTTAACTTTGATCCTTTTCCTTTGTGCACATTGGGGCCATTTGCATGGCCATTTCGTTTTATGCCTTTGTTCTCTGCTTTGGTATTTTGAGTTGTTTTTGTTTTTGCTAACCCAAAAATACGCAAGCTTTGTGCGCGGGGTCGGGGCGGCGGCGGGCACGGTCCCCTACTCCCCCCTTTTTTTTTTTTTTTTTTTTTTTTTTTTTTTTTTTTTTTTTTGGCAAAAAGGAAGAAAAATATATACACAAGGAACAAAAACTTCCAAAAAACGAGAGGACTACATGTAATATCTCTTGAGGTTGTCGGCGTGCCAAGTATTCTCATATTCACGGCCATTCTGTCTTTGAGATAATATGTCCCCTTCTTTAGCTCGCGAGAGATCCGAAGGGGTCCCTCCCAATGTCTTTGTCTAACTTTTTGGGTTTGCGGCCGGCGGCTTCACATTTAATTAATACGAAATCTCCTGCCTTGAAAAAATGGTGGCGTACCTTCTTATCGTGGTGTCGCTTAGCGGCCATCTTGAAGTTAGCCAAATGGGTCGCCGCTTGCAGTCTTTTTTCTTCGAGCATGTCGAGCTCAAACTCACGCGATCGTTCGTTGGTGTCCTCGTTGAAATGCGACACTCTGATGCTAGGTAGAGACATCTCCATTGGTGTCATCGCCTCCGAACCATAAGTCAGGGAGAATGGGGTTTCTCCTGTGGTGGACTTTTTGGCGGTCCGGAGCGACCATAAGATCGCGGGCGCTCATCTACCCACTTGCCTTTCTTTCCGCATAGAGTGCGTTTCGGGCCTACGAGCACTTGTTTGTTTGCGTTCTCTGCGACCATTACTTTGAGGATAGGCGACCGAAGACGTCGCATGAATGACGCCATGCTCTTTACAAAACTCGTCGAATTCCGTTCGAGCGTGGTCCATGGTCGGATATGATGATGCGAGGTACCCCGAAACGAGTCCACACTTGATCCATTAAAAAATAGATGACCGGGTGGTGGCAATCTCTGCGAGGGCTTCGCCTCTGTCCATTTGGTGTAATAATCGATCGCTACTACTATGTATTCACATCCTCCGCGCCCTTTAGGCATTGGACCGACGAGGTCGATGCCCCACATTTCGAAAGGCCATGAAGCGGTGACGATGCTCGCTCTACGGAGGGTAACCAGGTATATCCGCGTACCTTTGACGGGGGTCGCATTCCCTAACGAATATATCCGCATCCCTCAACAAGGTAGGCCGGTAGTATCTGCGGTGATCGCCCTTTGTGCGAGGGTTCGACAGTGGATGCCCGCCGCACACTCCTTGATGAAGCTCATGGAGGATACCCCTCTACTTGCTCCGGCGACGACGCGGCGGAGCGAGGTTTGGAGAAAGAGCGCCGTAAAGTATCCCATTTTGTACGACATATCTTCTTTGCTCGGCGAGCCAAGGTTCTCGCCTCTATCTTGTCGAAGGCAAAACTCCATGCTCAATATAATCTTTGACCTCATCGATCCGGCGGCGCGAGGAGGGTTGAATATCCATGACCTCGCATCGGTTGATAGAAGGTTCCCCGAGGTATTCAAAGGGATGTCGGGAGCGAGCGCCGCGTCGGCGTCGGATAACTTGGATAAATAGTACGCCCTCAAATTCGAGTGCGTGGTATATAAGAGAGCTCGCAATATCCGGGCGACGACGTAACACGGACCGGGTCGATGTCTTGCTGCGGTTTCGAACAATAAATCTTATAACCTCCATTCACTTGATTGACAACCGGTTGTGAGTCGCAAAAGACGTGTATGTTCTCAACTCTCATTGCGAGGGCGAGCTCAAGGGCTGCGATGAGCGCCTCATATTCGGCTTGGTTGTTTGACGCCGTGAAATCGAAGCGAAGCGCTTTCTCAATTTCTTCGGACGTTCCCGGCTCGAGCAAGACGATGCCGGCCCCGCAAGCTCCAATTCCACTAGCGCCGTCAACGAACAAGCGCCAACGGTGGTGGGCCTCATGGGGCCGCTAGGAGCCGGTTTGTCGGGTGAGTTGGTCGAAGGGGAAGTGGGTTGTGTTGTCGAGGGATCTCGGAAGCTTGCTTCAAGAATGAACTCGGCCAGGGCCTGTGCCTTGATTGCCCTTCGAGGCTCGTACTTGATGTCGAATTCAGTGAGCTCAATTGCCCATTTACGGAGACGACCGGCGAGGTCGGCTTATGTAAAACCGACGCGGCGGACTATCCGATAGTACAATGATCGTATGTGATGAAAAATATGCACGGAGCTTTCTATTTGCTATAACAAGAGAGTAAGCCAATTTCTCGCATTAAAATATCGACCTTCCACGGGACCGAGAGCCTTCGAAACATAGTAAATGGGCTTTTGAACGGGCTTCTCGGGAGTCCCCTCTTCCTTTACAAGAGCGCGGCGACGGCCCTATCGAGGCCGCCAAATATAAATAAAGCGGTCGCCTATGATAGGACTTACTAAAAGAGGCGGGCGACCGAGTATTGCTTGAGCTCTTCAAAGGCTTCGGTGCATTCTTCGGTCCATTCAAACCCCTTGCGCCGCCTTTCAAAATTTTATAAAAAGGAAGGCACTGTCGCCGATTTCGAAATGAAACGCCCCAGAGCGGTTATCCTTCCATTCAACCTCTGAACCTCTTTCACAGTCGTGGGAGGTGCCATGTCCAGAATGGCTCTGATTTTCTCAGGATTTGCTTCGATGCCGCGTTGTGTGACCATGAAGCCTAAGAATTTTCCAGCTTTAACCCCAAACGTGCATTTGGTTGGTTTAGCTTCATGTTGTTTTTTCGTACGTTCGCGAAAGTTTCCCTCAAATCTGCTATGAAGTCGCATCGCTGGATTTGATGACCATGTCATCTATGTAAGCTTCCATGTTGCGGCCGATTTGAGTGTGGAAGACCCGGTTGATCATCCTCGGAATGTTGAACCCGCATTCTTCGGCCGAAGGGCATCATTTTGTAATAATACATGCCGCCTCCGGCTACGAAAGCGTAGTAAGTTGTCCTTCGTCCCCGGCCATACGGACGATGGTATCCGGAATAGGCGTCGACGGCGAGGATTTCAAAACCCGCTATCCGATCTACCATTACGTCTACATGCGGGGTAGCTCATAGGGATCCTTGGGGCGAGGCTTTGTTCAAGTCGGTGAAATCTACGCACATTCGCCACTTGCCGTTGTGCTTCAAAACCATAACGACGTTGGCTAGCCAAGTAGGATATTGTAGTTCTTCAATGATATCCGCCGCAAGTAGTTTGGCGATCTCAATTTTTACTGACCTCTTCCTTTGCGGTTGAAAATTGACGAGCCCGCTGCTGAATTGGCTTGAAGTGGGGATTCACGTTGAGACGGTGGAGTGCGACCTCAGGGTCGACGCCTCGCATGTCAGTGACCTCCCAAGCAAAGGCCTCCAGGTTCTCTTTCAGTACGTTGATCAGTGCGGACATATCGGCCTTGCTGAGGTGCGCCCCGACTTTGATCTTTTGGTCGGGGTATCTCTCATTGATGATTACCTCGACGAGCTCCCCCTCTGCTTCAATGCTTGGATCATCTCGTATCTGCAATGTGTCGCATACAATTTCCTTTTGTTGTTTCTTAAGCGGCGGAGGGCTGTTCGTGTCTTGTCCCCGCTCGATATGGGCTTCCAGCGCTCTTTTCTTAGCGCTCGCCTCTAACTCGGCCATGGACTCACCTACCCGGGGGTTGAGTCGTCCGGCGGTACTTGGGACCTCGAATTTGTATCGGTTATCACTAGAGCTTCTCCCAACAGATTTATTGAATTCGTGATGGGGTTAGTCCCTGCTGGTGCGACGGGAGGTGTAGCATAAGCTTGTCCTAGCACACCTTGGACTTCGGGCTCCCGTGCCCTTTTCAACCCTGCCTTTGATTTTGCCAAGTGGTCAAGATAAGTCTGTGGTCGGCTAATCGCCTGGCCTATCTTGCCATTTTCTGTATAAAATTTGACCCTCTGATGCGGAATGGAAGACACCATCTGAAATTTGCGCATCGCATGTATGCCCAGGATCATGTGGTAGCGAGCTGGCAGATCGACCACCAGAAATTCTATTTTTTCGATCCGGAAGGGCTCGAAGTCTCCGATGCGGACCTCCAGGTCAATCATTCCTTTAACTTTTACCTCATGGTTGGTAAAACCCTCTAGCGAGCCCAGGTACGGTTTCAGATTGGCCTCGGTGAAATTCAAACCTTTGAGGCGGTCAAGATAGATGATGTCTCGGCGGCACTGTATCCACCGGGACTGCGGTAACCCCGCACTTGCCGATCCCGATTTTGATTATGAGGGGCATCTCCATTGCTCCCGTAACAAAGCTAAGCTCGCTCTTTGTGAAAGTCAAGGCCTCTTCATCGGCCGCGAGTTCTAGGCCGCTCTCGTCCAAATTCTTTGATCGAGTTGATCGTTCTTTTATCTCGCTGTTGCTAGGCGGGCTTTCGTGGATGACATTAAGCTCGCGCTCATCGGGCTGCGACGAGTCTCTCGGTTGGCACCGCCTGCCAATTTGAATCGATCTAACTTTCCCTCCCGGGCCATTTTGTCTAGGATCCTTATCAGGGAAAAACAATCATCCGTGTTATGGCCGTGATAATTATGAAACTCACAGAATTTGCTTGTGTCCGCTTTACGAACGGTGTCTTCGCTACGATTGTCGCGGGGCTTCCGGATGTGTTCCGAAATTTCATTCAGGATCGCCGACGGTCGGGCATTCAGCGGAATGTAATCTTTTACGTCGAACTTTTGCGGCCTTTTGAAATCACGGTCGTCCGTTCTTTCGCCGGATTGACGGCCTCCTCCTTTCTTTGGGGATCGGCCTCGAGTACTATTGGACGGGGCCGTGGGATCAGATTGAAGGCCCCGGTTTCTGGCGGGGATGACCTCGACGGTAGTAAACTTCGGGCCTGCTCCAACATGTCCCTCAAGTTGGTCGGAGCGTGCATCGTTAAGTGTGTCTTAAGTTCGCCGCCCACCGGTCCGATTAAGAATGCCATCATGACCGTGGGTTCGGGCTCGTCCCGTGTTTGATCGTAAACTTGGACGAATTTCTCGTAATACGACCGGGCGGACTCCCAGGTGTCTCGCTTTATCAAAAACGGATCGGTTGTGGTCTTGCGAGGTCTATGCGGCGTCTTGAATTACGTCGGGAACTTTGTCCGCATATCCTCCCGGTGTTGGCGATCCGGGCGGCAATTTGCGAAGCCATGTAGAGGCTCTATCTTTCATGCAACCCACCATAGCCACGCACCGGGCCGCGCTATGGCGCGTAGCGAGCATCATTTTGCTCTCGAACGAGGCTATCCATTCGTATGGGTCGACTTACCACGATAATCTGTTATGTTGATGTTGGAGACTCGGCGTCGAGGAGGCTCGCTATGAGCGAGTACGAAAGTGCATCCATAGCGGCGCTAGGTTCCTTATCCTCTTCTCGTTTGTTCTTTTTCATCTCGGGAACCATCGGCCTCGGATCTTCAAATCGCCGGTTGGTGCGGGCTCGAGGTGCGCCACGAGAGTGGGCGTCGTCCTCGTCCACTTTGTGCCTTTCGTTTCGGCCCGTGCTCTTCTTCTCGGGATAATGTTCCGGGGATTTTCAACGAGGGGACCCGGTCTCCGTCGACGTTGCCTCGCGTTCCTTTATCTTCATCCCTCGGTGGTGATGGTAAAGCTCTACGTTTTCCCGGGCGGTCGTGCGCCGATATTCTAGTTTGTTTGTGTTCACCGTGCCGAGAGGAGGATACGCTTTCCCCTCGATGCTCGTGACGGCGAGCTCGCGTTGTTTCCCCCGTGTTTGGCCCTTTCCACGGAGGGGCGATGACGTTAGGTCCGGCGTTCATGCCCTGCGGTTGGGGGAGGATCAATTGCTAGCGCGGGCTGGCCGGCGGAGATTAAGATCTCGTTGGCGCCTTCATTTTCGCCGCGTATTCACCATAACTCTTCATTCTTGCCGGATCGGCCTCGCTAGGAACCGGCGGGGCGGGGGCCTCTTTGTGCGGGCCCTCGGTGTTAATCTGTCTTCGGGCGAGCTCGCCTCTAACCGAGTGTTTTTCTTTCTTAACTCTAAGAACTCGCGGTAATCGACGGTTGTACGGGCGGGGTCACTCTCGTGAGACCTCGTTGGGGCGATGCGCTTTTACGCCGGGTTGGGTGTGACGGGGTTAGGCGAAGGGTTAGCCATGATGGGAGGTCGATGCCGGTCGGCAACAAGCTTTCCAAGGTAGCAAGTGGGATTATTGCCTCGACACAAGCCAACTCTAGTATCCTTTTCAAAAGGTAGTTGATGTGACGTGATCGCTGTCGAGATTTTATGTACGCAACATCCGATGAACCTTTTACCCTCCTATAAGCAATCGATCCCAACACGGAGATGCTACAAGTCGAATTTTATGGCGTTCACACCGTCCCGATCAACATACAAATCGGAAAAACGCTAACCACGGCCGTTTCTTAGCGGTTCATATAAGATTATCCCAATAGTGGTGAATCTTCAAACGCAAGATTGGGATAGTCTACATAAACACATGAGCTATTTTTCAACGGATTTGTGAAGACAAAGATAACCGATTTGATGATGATAAACTGGAATAACAAACCTTTTATACAAGGGAGACGGAGATCGGTACAAGCGAGCAACTATGGAGTCCACGAAGGTGTTGAATCCTTTGAAGAAAACGTTCCCGGTAACGGAGCCAATTGACGTGATCCGTTTCCGTCAGGTAGTTTGAAAGGAAGACTTGGACGTGGGATATCTGGCCTCTTCGTGGTGCTCCGATCAGTGAGGTTATCGCCGTCGGACGGTGGCGTTTATCGACGTCGGTGATGAGCCCGCGGTGGTAATATGAAATAAATATGAGAGAGAGAACGGTGCTGATAGAAATAAATGTGCAAAAGTTGTTCTATATATCTCTCTTCTTCATTAATGTCACAGTGGGGGTATTTATAGGGAAAGGATAAAGCTGTAAAAGACTATTCGTGCTAGCGGCGCCGATGCCCGACAGATGGCAGTTGGCCTCGCATTCTATCTAAGCTTATGAACTTTCCATTAACTGATATTCTCATAGGAATGGGCCCGCAGTGCTGCGGGGCGGCCCCCTTATGCTTATGAGGATGGCGGGATGGCCCTCAAGTTGGCGACGTCGCGTGCTTATGCTCAGGGAAAGAGTTTGACTTATGTCCTCAGACGAGTTGACCGGGGATAATGGGACCGTGTCAGGTTCCGTATCATCAGTGCTAGAAGATGCTGATGATTTCATAAATTCAAAAATGCTATCAATTGCTATATTTATTATACATTTTTTTAAGTACATTATTTTTAGCAAGCATTGGGATATGATAGCTAGAATATAGATTTCACGATTTCATATACACTGGGTTTTATGATATAAAACAAAAATAATGCTAAAAATTTTAGACCGTTGATGCATTTTTTTTTTTTTAATATATTATTCCCAAACTTATAATTTTCCTACCATAAATATGTTTTTCTTTGAAAACGTTATTTTATAAGCAATACGAATCATATTATATTTTGTTAGAATGATTATAAGTTATGATATTTACAATAATATCATGATAATGATTTTTGAAGAAATATATATATTTCAACTATAAAAGGTTTGTGAAATATTAGATTTATTTTTTAGGAATTAATTAGTTAGATGGAAGGAAATTTGAATTATGAGTTTAGGATTCAAGTTTGATAAGAATTTTGAAAACATATATTAATAGTTAATATCAAATTTTTTTTGTAAATAAAATACATGACTTATAAACATAATAGCTATGAGAAAGTTTGTATTTGAGGAAAGTTCTTTTACTAGATTTAGTATATGTTTTAATCATGAATATACTTTAGAAATAATATATTTTATAGATATGATGATTTTTTTAGAGTTAACATTTAGAGTATACAATTTGATTCATATATATATATATGTACTTTAGGATGTTATAAGTTTTTTTTAAGAAATATGATTTATAAGGAATCTAGTTAATAATTTTTAAGACATTTAGGTACTTTTTAGATAAACATGAACACTGAGAAATAGGAAATCATGATAAGAAATGCTACGGTTCATGTCACCCCATTTATTTTTGAGTTTGCATTGAATCCTCAAGGGTCCCAACACTAGCCCCTACTCACGGGTAGTAGATGTGAGCTCCCTACTCATAGGTAATAGATGTGAGAATTTTGCCGGAGCCGGTTAGTCCCCATCAATGGGTAAGAATAAAGGATATCCGGTCTGTATCTAGTTCATTTATTTCGGTTGTGACTTGAGAATTATTTCGGTTGTGACATGAGAACTGTCACATTAGTAACGTCAGCTTAATGTCCTTATTTTGGAGATAGTCTTACTTATAATTTTAGCAAAATTACTTCAGCATATTAGATTAGTTAATATTATCATTTAATTTCAGTATTTTATTTATGATACTTGTTTTCTAGTATTCTACTTTCAGTATTATTTTAGAACTATTTTAACCAGTAAACTCTGGATAGCATATAGACCGAGCTTTAAAATTATGACTTTTAGCTTCCGCAATTTAATTAGGTTTGTAATACTGAGGCTTCGTGATTCGGGATTTTTATCTTGAATAATGGCCGAGCGATTCGTCTTTTCAAAAAATACGTAGTTTTCGGGGAACGGGTCGTTACAATCAATCCACACACCAATTTAGAGAGAGAAAGAATAAAATATTTCTCTCTTGTTTTAGCACTTGGAAGAGGAACAACTAGGGTTTTTCTTGAAGCATATTCGAGAAGGTTCGAAAACAAGATCGACGTTCACCAGTCGTCGCTTGGAAATGCAATCCGAAAGATCACGGCATCTCGATTCGGTTGGGTAATCTCGTAACATGTTCTTTAATGTATTAATTAATCATTCATTAGTTAATTAGATCACAAAATTCATGTTTCCGCTATAGATCTTGATCTAATCAAGATCTAGACGAATCTGTGTAGGTTCTGGCTTGACCCAATTCGTTCGAATCTGGTCTTCAGGTTGGATTCCGATTCTGACAACTCCAACACTTTATGCAGTGCTTATGCAATTTCTGTGTGTTTATCCCAATAACGGAGCTTTATCCTAAAATTCAAAGGCAGACGAGTTAGGGTTTGTACACTATAAATAGAGTAGGAAACCATTGATGTAAATTCAAGCAAAACAGAAGAAAGCTTCAATAAAATCTCATGTTTTTACCTTCGATATGCGGTTCTTTACAATATATATATCTTTCCCTAAAAAAATTACAATATATTGTTGGGAAAGTGTATCGTGTGTGGAGTGATTTATGCAACATATCCGTAATTAACGGAAGTAAATATGGAACAATAATTAAAAAAAAATAACACGGGAAAAAAATTCGTTTAACTAAATAGATCTAACAACATAACTATCACCGTACAAATTTGACTCAGAAACGATGAAAGATAAATTACAATGCATAAGGACTAGAGATCAAACTGAGGCGAGTAAGTTACTCTTTCCTTAAGACAAATTGCTCCGGTATGGTGCCCACGGTAGTAGCAACTGTCTCCCAAGATTCAAACGGCTTTACGTCTCGGATTTATAGGCACTTCAAAAATCTGAGCTCCGGCGAACTTACAGAGTGCTCCGGCTTCTCTTCCACTCAAAACACTAGATCTATATGAGAGACTCTTTGCAGTGAAAGACACAAGAGAGAATTCGATAAACTAACTTTCATCCAGGGGGTTCGTTATATAGTGGAAAGGACGAGCCAATGCTCGAATCTGGTTGGCTAGATGACACAGTCGGCCAACTTTTCCCTCAAGAAAAGTCTACTAAAGTGGTTGACTAAATGGCCGCCCTTACTCTTGCATTTGATTGGTTGGATGACGTGTCGTCTGAATTCTGATTGGTTGGATGACTCAACGAATTCTGATTAGTCGGATGACACAGTCACATGCCAAAAATATAAATTAATTTTTGGCTAATTTCATAACGAAATTTTGTCCAAAAAATTAATGCAAACATCCGATCTGATCCGAACCGAGCTCGAGCCAGCCAGCCGGACGGCGGCGTGCGCGCGCGTGTAGAAGTGTCTAAGTTCTTCCCTTGGGGCACATCCTTAAAAGTCACACTAGCTCTTATCTCGTTTAGATTGGTGGAATGTAATGGAATGAATCTGTTAGAATGGAGTGCAATGGAATGATATCATTCCATTACTGCATTTGATAGGCAATAGAATGGAATCGTTTCTTATTGCAAAATTTATTTTTTCGTTGGAATGAAAATCATCCATTTTCATTCCGTTGGAATGAAAACATATTTCATTCTTCCGTTGCCAAACACGCCAAATTGATGGAATGGAATGAAAAAATCATCTCATTTCATTCCATTACCACAATCCAAACGTGCCATTATTACATGAGTTCCCAAACCTCAAGTTACCAATGTGGTAGAATGGGGTGAGGTTCTCCCTTCAACTCCCATTGTAACGCCCCCAAACCCCGGGTCTGGTTGCGCTACATGAGTCATAAATGGTCCGGTCGATTGTTTAGACCTTCATCCTCGTTTGGTCTAAAAGGGCTAACCCGAGTTGACAAGACCTGTATGTCTCACACTTATATGGGGGTGAGCATTCTACTACTTTATCGATGTGGGACTTTACATTCTCCCCCTCTTATAAGGGAGTCCTCATCAGGGTGGCCAAGACTGTTTCGGAATCGTCCCTATCAGAGGTAACTAGAGGCCATCCTTACACCGATTTTTTGTACGGTGCAGCGCATAGTTTCGTCTGATAGTCGGCTTTGAATACCATTCTGTAACGGTACAGACCCCGGCCTAGTTGCGCTAAATGAGTCATAAATGGTCCAGTCAACTGCTTAGACCTTCGTCCTCGCTTGGTCTAAAAAGGCTAACCCGAGTTGACAAGATCTTTATATATCACACTTATATGGGGGTGAGCATTCTACTATTTTACCGATGTAAGATTTTACACTCATCTCCTACATCTTTCCAACCAACTTTAGGTATTAATTTCTCATTCACCCGATATCCGAATCGAGTGATTCCAAAGCCAAACATCATCTACTCCGTGTGTAGTATTTTTAGACGTAATAATCCCCGGTTAATCACACCGGGGCGTATCCGAAATTCGCGCTTAAATTAACTCTTTCGACACATGTTTCAAGCCCCCATTTCATGGGTTTTGGTTTATATCTCCATTCTCCAACATGTATATCTTAAAACTCCTGGTCTTTTAAATTGTTTTCTTAAATACACATAAAAATCATACGCCTTTAATTTATGTGTATTTTTAGTATCTCCGTAGAATGAAGGGTGCATGGCAGTTGTTTTATTTAATCATTGAATCATGGTCATCTTTCAGATTAGAAAACGGAAGATGAATTCATTTGAATTGATTCTTGAGAACTACGTTGGACTATTTCACTAGTTTGTTTGTTGGGAAAATGGATTCAATTTAAATCGAATCTTGACAACTTTAATTTGTAGTATTTTGATTTTCTGCCTTTAGGTGCCGTATGCAATAGGCAATGGAATCACGAATGATTCAACTTAAATCAAATAAAACTAACTTAATTTATCAATTTTCAATAAAATACTTTTTATTTTTTATTCTTTGTAACGATCCAACCCAAAAAACGAGTAATTTCAGATCGACCTGCTAGGTCATTACCCAAGATTTCGTACTTTTTTAACATTTCGAATCACGAACCCTCATGTTACAATAATTGTGTGAAAGATAACACGATTAGCTCAGCTTACTAAAACACCATTCATGAAGTATAACACTTCATATTATTCAGAAGTCATCAATCAACCCTCAAATTTCCAACATTATTTATAATAGTTTATCATACTTAAACTTAACTTAAAGTACTTAAACAGAGAAGAAATCCACAACATTCACAAATTCGTTATTACATATCACCGACACTACCCTCATACTACAAAATTTTACATAGTAAGTGAAGAGTCCTTATACCATGAGTAGTCCACGGATACCCTAGGATGAGGTGACATTGCACTTATGGGGTTTAACATATGCAAAGCTCCTCCTGGAACTTGGACATGGACACTAGTAGGTACGGACGGACTACGTACACTGTCCCTTCTTCAGATCCTTTCAAATCGTGTAGGAGGCGTGATGCTCATCTGCTAAGATGTAAGATAAGAGGTGAGTTTACGAGGCTCGGTAGGAAAACATCGCATCAAAGAAATTTCATATATGTCGCTGGGATCAGAACAGAGTTTCTAGTTCTGTTTCGCAAATAGTGAATGCATAAATATACAACATATAACTAGTTAATCAAATAAGAGAAAATATGGCATGCTTTATCAGACTACTAACTACTTCAACGTGTAGCACATAAACTTCCATTACATTCATCAACTCATTTACTTAACATCATGATGTTCATTTTTTATGGCTTTAAGACCATATCATGTTTAGTAGAGTCCAACATGAAGAGCCTAAGATTGCTTTTGTTCATGAGTACCATGCCACGTATAGTATAGCCCAACATATGGAGAGCATGCTTAACTTTGACAAACCGGATTTGGACCACTATCATATTCCATGGTCAAAGACTGATGCCGAGGACCCTTAAGGATTCAGTGTCTTTATTTGTATCAAAGTACGTGACAATGAATATCTGCTTAAAGCATCTCTTTATGCTTTTTTACATCACATTCTTAGTACTCATAAATGAACATCACATATACCAAATACTCCTATAACATGCTTTATATATAACATAGAGAGTATATGTCAACTAACACATAATCATACAACGTATCAATCTAAAAACATGCATTCTATTATCACATATTAGCCATTACAAGGTTTACTTACCTTTAACATTTCAACAAGTATCAAAGATCCATTGTATTCATATATTAAGGCAAGTTCCATGTTTACAAATACATAGAACCCTATAAGCATGAGATCTATAACATATATATATATATATATATATATAACAGTCTTGAAATCATTTTAAATTACCAATTAAAACATGAACATGAACTTTTCATTTTAGATCCTAAAACATGATTTTTTTAATGCCCAATAAACCAGTGCTTGCACGGATTATCATACGGAAACATTTGCATATTAATCACTCCCATAATATCAAAAACTACTGCAGATTCCTATTCCAGTAAGAAGACTGCCGCCTAGACGGTACATTGGTGTGTCGTTGAGACGTTGGCCAGCCACTAGAAAATTTCCAGAACATTTATTTTATCATGTAACATGGTTAACTAAGACACATACCTTGTAATTGAAAACTCAGAATGCAAAAACAGTTAGCACATAGCATGAATATCACCAAAAAAAAACATTTACATATAAGTGACGTAAAGAGTTTGATGTATGAGTCCTTACCTTGATAGATAAGGGTAAGATCAACGTCGCTATCTTCTTCTAATATAAAAAAGATATTCCTCCCCTAACAATGATTCAACACAAACCAACGTACTAATCGGTAGCTGTGACAAGGAGCTACTTATGTTGCCTTACCTATAAAATGGCAATCATTCAGCAACTTTTCTAATACCGGCCAGTACATATAATATGGGCATGAATAAGTTTAAAGCCACTATGTTTAAGGCCAAACTTTTCATTCTCCTCTCCCTCCTCATTGCCACAGGTCATTCTTCTATCCCTTATTTGCAATTAATATCATACATTTTGAAACTCTATTGGTTGTGTCACCTATTGTTGTGACTAATTGGTTGTGTCCGTATCATTGCTCTTTCCTCTTTCTTCTTTGAGTAATGATACAGACACAACTAATTCATCACCACGAGTGACACAACCTAATAATCCACCCTTGATTAGGTTGAGTCTTCATTCATCATCATCTAAACTCATCCTAATCAAGGATGGATGATTAGGTTGTGTCACTCGTTATGCTCAATTGGTTGTACCCGTATCATTTCTCCTCTTTTTTTTTTTTCCTTTATGTCATCCATGATCCATCACTTTTGAATATTATATATATATCAACTTCATGCAAAGGATGAGTGGATAAGTATGTAATTCAAAATTTACATCCTTATGATTTAAATATTTGAAATAACTATTATTGTAATACAACGCTTGAGAACAATTTTTTGGCAGCTGAAATAGAAGGCAGGCCCATGTTTAGATCAATGAAGAGCGACGAGTGTCCTGGGACATGCTTCGTCACTAGTACCAAATGTCGAAGTCCATACCCAGATGATTATGACTGCATTTGTTACTTTGAAAATCCTAGCGGGACCGTAGGGGAATGCAAACTATTCTAAGACTACTTCCCTATGAAAAGTTCTTGGGTGCCGTATGTGGAGTGAAGCCGTATGATATGATCAACATCATATGTTTCTAAATTGGATTCAAGCTGTGTGGTTCTGATTTGTTTAGCTGTCAAGTCTCCCTAAACATAGATAACACACGACAACTTCCCCTTTGTCTGTGATCCCTAAACCATCTTAAGTTTTCCGTATGTAGTCAAACTGTCTTTCAAATGCAAAATAAATAGTATTTATATTCTACGTATTAAAGACTTTTTTTGAGTTTTGAATAGTGGAAATGATACAACTACAATTAATCACTCAACCATAACGAATGAAACAAGCTACTTTTGTATCATTGATTTTGGTCGATCTACATCATTATCAATGGGTCTTACATCGATCATGATTAATAGTGTATGATGACCTAGTATAACAATCCAACCTTCACCGACAGAGTACGGTCAGATGTACTACTAGGGGCGGATCCAGAAAGTTTTTCCAGTAGGGTCACCATGACTGTAAAACTGCATTTTTAATCCAAAATTTTGTTCCAAAGAGGTCAGGAATTAAAAGCCTAAAACTACATTTTTAGAGCAATGATACATGCACAACATAACGGTGATTTGTACCGTTGATCGTGTTACATGTACATCATTATCAATTTAGACTCATTATGAACAGCGGTGAAGATCACCGTTGTGTCACTCGTTGTGGTACAACCGTTGTGGCCGTATCATTACTCACTTTTTAACAACAAAACTGCATCGTTTAATACTATAAAAAAATCCCCGGATCTCAGTGGGGTCACGTGACCCACCCACCCACCCCCCAGGCTACATACATACACCTCTGTGTACTATAATGACAAGCAAGGCCGATTCCACGAGGAATCGATCAAGTATCAAAGTCTATCTCCCACTTAGTTTAGGCTAACAATATTCAGGAATAGGTGATCTATTACAGCCATCAAAAGCTAACGATATAATGATACAAGCTTAAAACGATGATAAATGGAACATAGTCAAACCTTTATCCAGTTGATTACTATCGCCCCCTAATCGATTACCGGGGATGAGTTTATACCAACCAACCGTCCCAAGGTTTCATCAATGTAATTGTGGATGAAATCTCTTAAGCTAGATGTGTATAGACACTAATGCCGCAATCTAAAACCCCATGTCCATATCAATAGTCAGCCTTGAAGGATATGATTTAATTGATTGAAAATGCATAACGCTCTAGAGACGCTCGATTTGCATTGAAACCCTCAACACAAAATCATATCTAAACAACTTATGTGGTTTTACATGATGACTCTTGAGCCCCTTTCCACATTTATTCGCAACATACATTTATAAAAATTATGTGTGATCATAAATTAGGTTATCAAACATATCAAGCATTTAACACAATCTCTAGAACACAAATTCATTGATAGATAAAGATCAAAAGGAAACCAATTACCAAATCATCAATTAGAGGTTTAATTTCACCAATCTTCAAATAATTTGGCTATGAACTAGATTAGCTACTCAGGCTTGTTTATTTATTTTTTTTATTTTTTATTTTTTTTGAGGAGCTCATAGGCTTGTTTAGAAAACAAGAAATAACTAAAATCGGACTCACAAAGATCAAATATAAGAAGAAAATAAAGTTACTCATAGAAAAAATCATCAAAGAAGAGCCAAACTTCAACCATCTCCATTCCACCTTGTCAAGAATACAACGGGGAAAGGATTAGAACTCACAATCTAGTGTTTGATCTATGAAAAATACAAGAAAATTAATCTAAAAGCTAATCTAAGGAAGAACAAAACACGAAGAAAATATAGCCTAATGCCTTAAAATATCGGTTAGAGGGGATAAAATTCAATTAGGAGGCTTAAATGGGTCGAAAATAAGCTTCCAGCAGTCCCTGCACACGCCTTGAATCTTCGGGCTCACGCCTGAGACGTATCAAACGGACAGAATGTATGAAAAACGTCCCAGGCACACGCCTAAAGACTTGAAAATTGGTGAATCGCAACAGCACTAACATGTCTTTAGTAATTCAGCAATTATTTTGTGTGAAGAGCTCTGATTCAAGTTATAAGCATGGAAAGCACAATCAATTCTCTACAACATTCATGCGGACAACGATATAAGCAGAACAAAATAATCGTAACAGTACAAATGATTGTATAAAATAATCGTAACATGATAAAAATGACAAAAAAATGATTGTATAAAATAATCGTAATAAGATAAAATGGTGAATCAAAACACGTAACAGTATAAAACGTCGGTAAAAATTATTCGGCACACAATATGGTGCTTGATGATTTTTTTGAGAAGTGGTGCTTGATGATTTGACGCTGCAATTATATACTCAATTGTGTTGCAAGGATATCTACTACGAGTAATTTGTCAGTCACTTTTTTCTTGTCAAAACCGTTAAAGAAACGAAGATCTTCTTCATGACTGCAATCATTCTGAGATGCCCCCGTCTTCATAAGCAAAACCGCAATCATTCTGCTATTCAAATACCCGCACAAGTATAATCACACTTCCAACCAATATATTCCAGCACTTGAATCAGTTCTTGCTGCACTGTGTAAAAAGAAAGAAACAAGCCCAACATGTACCCAATGGACAAATAAACGGCATACAATGCTAAAAAAAGAGGCCTAAACACACTTGGACAACAGAAATGAGGTGGATGATAAGACATAGATTTCAGGTTTCGTCTTATGACAGTCCGCTCTAATATCATGTTGAATTTTCATCTCTCGTAATAGCTTATGTTGTTAGGATGTTAGGAAGTTAAGTCCCTTAGTGTACTTAAACATAACACACTTCAACACATGTAATAAAAACGCTCTACATGATATAAGCAGGTCCAACTATATGAAGCAAAAGCACTCCAAAACTCTGAACATGAGTAGGAAAGAAAGAAAGTGGATTCCGACCCACCCAGTGTGGACAGTTAGTAGGTTGTAATTGGTCGTTATCTTATAATTGCATCGATCATGATAAAACATAATAATATGGAATCGTAAGGAAAAAAGACGATGGTACGGTACCTGAGGTATTTGACAATCA
This sequence comes from Gentiana straminea, assembly GCA_036785695.1. Taxonomy (NCBI): domain Eukaryota; kingdom Viridiplantae; phylum Streptophyta; class Magnoliopsida; order Gentianales; family Gentianaceae; genus Gentiana; species Gentiana straminea. Next base: position 2,008,864 of record JAVUPR010000019.1, read on the forward strand.
TTGATCATATGCCCACATCCTCCTACTTGAGGGGCTTCATACCCTGCACCATGTATAGTTCAAAATGATTTCAAGAAACAACATTTCAATTGTGTTTGATCTGAATTTAGAAAACTGTCCACACCAAGGCAGAATTGGTGTTCTACATAACCTACAACATTCAACAGACTAATTACAGAATCCAGATAAATATTTCATTTCATTTATGTTCAATTTAAAGCAACATAGCATAGGTCATGTTTAACTTAGGAAGCTAGAAATCCAGATAAAACAGAGGTAGGTCAGATTAAAAGAGTTTGCAGAGTTGATTGCTGTTATTGTACTGTAATATAAATACAGTATTGTTTGTATACATCACCTTAGATGTTCTAAACTCATTCACTGCCATTCTTAGGGAATCGTCAGACAAAATCAAGCGAGAAAGTGCCCCGGTGCTTAATCTGCAACGTGCATTAGAAAACCGTAACTCTCGAGCCGATACAGACAAGCTGGAGTGCAGAAGTTACCCTAGATGATGAATGAAGTTGTTACCCCAGCTTCTTAGATGCATCTGCAACGGAACCATTGACTGCAACTAGTAGATCAAGTAAAGCTTGCATTCCCTGAAAAATAATCATCAACAAAGGAAGAAAAACATATATACACACATAAGCGCTACAGTTTCCACATCCAAGCTCAAAAGACAAAAGACTATCAACATAGAACGTAGAGTGTACCATAACAAATTTTGGATTATTTGGTCCAATCTGAGAACCAAGTTCTGATCCCTTGATGGTAGATTTTGCAGGGAGTATTTGAAGAAGCTCGTGAGGAGGTGTATATGAATCCAAGTTAACAGGATTCCTAACTAGTTTCACAAAATAAAAAACAAATCAGCAACCATACAACTAGCATTAGACTGTGGAGTTCTCATGCTCAACTTTTCAACTATGCAATAAGAAGGCAAACACTGGTAGCATATAGCACGTGACTAAGAAACTATATAAACTCTTAAAAAGGAATATATGAGGTACCATATAGCACATAACTGCCTTGAATATAAAGACACATGCTCCGCACAAAGCATATATTTTGACCCTCTTGTTCAAACACAAGGAAGGAAAAAATCAATTCTTTATTCAACCCATTCACGAAATGCAACTGAGAGACACTTCTGCACCAACCTTTTCAAAACTATGGCAAACAAATATTCAAAAACAGACACATATGCCAAAAACTTTGTTTGGATCATAGAGGACAGCCCAGATGCATTAAGACCTCTGCATATGTGGGACTTGAACAAGAGCCGGGTCATATAGACTACTACATGCTCAACTTTTCAACTATGCAATAAGAAGGCAAACATTGGTAGCATGTGATTAAGAAACAATAAACTCATAAAAAGGGATATTTGAGGTACCATATACCACATTACTGTCTTGAATATAATGCCACATTCTACCCACAAAGCATACTTTGACCCTCTTGTTCAAACAGAAGGAAGAAAAAATTGATTCTTTATTTAACCCATTCACGAAATGCAACTGAGAGACACTTCTGCACCAGGCTTTTCGAAACTATGGCAAACAAATATTCAAAAACAGAACACATGACAAAAACTTTGCTTCAATTAAGGTCAGCCCGCCCGATGCATAGAAACCTCTTCATATGCAGGATTTGAACAAGAGCCGTGTCATATAGACTACTATATGCATATATACAAAAATAAGAAAGTAAGTACAGAGCTCAAACATGCGTATTCGTCACTTGCCCACTATTTCCTTTTAGATATCTAAGTGTGTTTCTTTAATTACATATTGAGTCTTTCTCTTCCCTCAAAAAAAGTATTTTGCAAGCACAAGCTAGCCACAAGTATAATTTATGCAATAGAATGCTGCAACAAAGCATATGCCATACATTTTGCCAAGTTTGAGTCATCACCTTTCAAGGCAAGGAGACACCGCAACCGAGACAGGGCAGAAGCTCGGTTCCTGTGCTGTGACCTATCTTCTGCAGCCTGATTGATACCCAATAAGAAGAAAATAAATCAGAATGAAGGGCAGTAAAATAATCTTCCGAACAAGAATCAAACTATAATTCGACCTGGGCAACGATACCGGTAGGCAGATGCTTGAGACGCACAGCAGTCTCACGCTTATTCCGGTGCTGTCCTCCTGGACCTGAAGATTTGAAAGTATCCATTTCGCATTGACTCATCAATTGTTCGTCTGATATAGCCAAATAATCTCGTCCAAGCAGTACTTCATCGTTGGTGTGGGTTCCCTCGGCGGACGTTGCGCTTCGAGAGCTAGTAGTGGTGAACAAATGCGCAGAGAAAACACTGATGCTTCGAATTGCTGCTTCCCATCCTCTTGTTGTCGAAATACTGATCTTGAAATTAGGGAAGGGCCTGGATAGCAAATAGGCGCCATGAAACGAGAAAGAAGAAGTACAGATAAGGCTGTTGACTCCATTGATTCTCTTGGGCAATTGCGCAAACGACTTGAGAACGGCATAAGCCATTCAAAAGCTGAGGGGTTAAAGTTTGCTGCTATGATGGAGAGTAGCAGCGGAAGAAGAAGTTTCTTTGTGAGTCTTGGTTACTCCAAAAATATCGAGTATGTGGATAAATTCGGATCACACTTTGGGGCCGTTTGTTAAATCTGAAGTCTGAATATGCCAAGTAACTGAATATTTTAAATGCTGAAAGTCCAGTATGAATGTCGGCAGGGCCGGCCCTATATAGTGAGGCCAGAGAAACCGTGGTCTTAAGCCCAACGGTGTCGGGAGGGCCCAACGGTACATTTTTCGTTAAAAGAAAAACAAAATCGTGTAGATTCAATCCAATCCAACCTAATATAATATGTTTTTTTATAAAGGCCCAAATTTTTGTTCTGGTGATGCTTTCAAATTTGTGTAAAATTCATATGCATACTATGCATTTTTATAGGCTGAAGGAAACTCAATTCGAACTGAGGTGTTCCTACACGAAAAGGTAAGGGTTATCACCAATCGCATGCAGAGGTGCATCAGTTCGAAATTCAGAATCTGAAAAGGAGCATGGATTCGAAAATGCACATCCCTTCATTAACTGAGCAAAGAACCTCGTTTCGTTGCGATAACATTAATTCGTACAGCAACTCGTATGCAAACGATAATCAAACATTTATTTAAGAAAAAATATCTAACAGTTTTATGTATATGTATGAATTTGGTTTTTGTTTTTAAATACTTTAGAAAAAACTACTTTGTAGGTATGTTTTGAAATTTATCAATAGATTGAATTTTGTATTTACGGATGTTAAAAACACGATAAGTATGTTTTTATAAAAAAAAAACAATTTCAACTAAAAGCGCCCAATTTAAGCACTTGCAAAAAAAAAAAACGCCAGGGCCGGCCCTGAATATCTGAATCTGAAATCTAAAAATAATTAAATCGTTTGATAACATCACACATCTGACATACGGAAACGGCTCCATTAATTTTATTCAAAAAAAAATCATATTAACGAGTAAAACATTTCTATACAAACTTTTTTTTCACATAATTGTTTCAACAAAGCAATATATATGGTGTGTGTGTGTAAATATAAATATAGAAACACATATATGTATGGATATAGAAACACACACACACACACACACATATATATATATATATATATATATATATATATATATATATATATATATATATATATATATATATATATATATATATATAATTTTATCAATTATCAAAATCATCTAAAATCATGATAAAAACACATATGTACTGTAAGTAAATAATATTTTATATAATAAAATATTGAAAAAGGACACATTCGCAAGGAAATTGGAAAATCAGGTCACTGTAACTTCTGACATTTATTTTTAGGTCAAACAGTTTCTGATGTTTTTTTCCAGGTTCACCGTCCAAATTTGGAGGAAATCGTCCAAATACAGTCAAAATCGTCCATATTTTGTTACATTTCGTCCCAATCCATCCAATGGACAAAAATGGACGGAAACCGTCCAAAATTCGGAAGCACCGTCCAAATTGGGACGAATTCCGTCCATTTTTGGACGGTGAATCCAAATTTTAGACGGAATTCGTCCATTTTGTCCAAAACACTAAAACCGTCCCAATTTGGACGGTATCATTTGTTCTCTTCGTCCAAACAGAGGACGCACCGTCCAAATTTGGACGGAATCATTCATTTGGGCGGATACGTCCAAATTTTAAACCCTTATCAGGCCTTTTTCCTCAATTCACAGCCGTTTCAACTACACCTTTGAAAAAACGCAGTAAAACAGCTGAATTTGGACGATTTACAGATAATTTCAATCCTTATTTCACCATGGCTAATCCTTCTTCTTCTTAGAGCTTAGAAGCACCTAATGTGAGTGTTTACTGTTATTTGATTTTGACAGCAAGATACGTTATCGTTTTTTGATTATGTTATTTGTTTTTTATATGTGATTTTGTTGGTAATCCTATTTGATTATGTTATTTGATTCGAATTCATAGGGCTAATCCTATTAAATTTTGTTATTTGATTGTGACAGGCTTTTTACGGTTTATTTCACAATGAAAATTGATGCATAATTATGTGAAAATCTTGTTATTTGTTCGATTGGGATTCAACGGTGTTATAGGGTTTAGATTCCTAAATTTAAATTCATATCATTCCGTTTAATTTTCAGGTGACTCTTAGTAATGTAGAGCAGTCATCACTGTCCCGGGGTGGGACACATACAGGATGCTCTCAGACCGAGGCCGAGCCAATCACACCCACACCTCTTGGCCCAGATGCAATGAGTGATGACACGTCGTTGTCGTGTGGAGAACTAGAACTGCCTGGTCGAGAATTCGATCTTGGTAGCTATCATGAGACTAGTCGGTTAAGTGAAGTGAATGTTGATGTGAATCCGGAGATCCCAAGCACGGGCACTTGCACGCCTTTAGGCCAACAAGAAATGCCAGGTATAAGGAGGGGGGTTGGAAGGGGAGATAAAAGACCTGTGGAAAGAGAGGCAAGGCGTGTAAGGATGAGATCGACTGCACAACGTTCTTCATTGCTGAGAAATGAAGGCGGCATGTGGGAAATTCCTAAGAAACTAACACAGCTACAAGAATCAAGGGATACTCCGAGTAGGAAGGTTGACAGAGACAAGCTTAAAGAGTTTGAAGTTTGGGTCGCTAACGAGATGATAATATATGAAAAGATTAAGAAGGCGAAAGAAAAAGCGAAGCAACAGGGGGGAACCGGTGCCCAAAGATTTGCCTAAACTAGCGACTAAATCAATACCATATGGACTCGATGTTGTTGGACTCGCCCCTCTCAAGTACCCAACTGATGTTTCGTTTTGGTATATATTGAGGACCTCACTGCAATCACTGTTGATAGATGTAAGCGACTATAATTTTACATATTGTTTTCATACTTACTGTTAGTACAAATCGTTTATGACTAATTCATACATTTTCACGTGTAGCATATCGATGCCTTTTTAGATCTATTGAAGCGTCGTATGTTGTTACGTCCGGATTTCTATAAAAAGAATATGGAGGTGGCTTATACCGCTTGGACTCAAATCTTTTTGCATGTTATATCTGAATGGATACAAAATCCGAGTTGTACTCCGACGGTGCCCGAAGGTCTAAAGGATCTTACCAGTTCTTGGATACCACAAACGACGGTACTTTTACCATGGCATATTGCCAGGGCAGATCATTATTATCTCTTGGAAATTAACATTCCCGTATGGAAGATAACAACGATCGATTGTCTCTACGGAACTGGCAACGAAGACATTGTAAGACACTTGGCAAGGTTTCTGTCGATGGTGTTGTCTGAGAACCCTAAATGTCGTGACCACCCAATGGTGAAAAGGCCAACACGTCTTCATTTCAAGTTATAAGGACGGATCAAGATTACGTTCCACAGATGCCAATCAGGTAGGTTAACGTTGCGATTAATTAAACATTTCACTATTCTTATCTTTTTACTATATACATATATTTAAGAACTATTGTGTATTTTGTCATGCAGAGGCGAGTGCGGGGTGTACATGTTGAAGCACATCAAGTTCTCTGTGATGATCTCCGGCAGCTTGAAAGACGTGGTCCCTGAGCGGATTGAGGACTTTAGGAAGAAAATGTGTGTACATTTATTTTATCAGAATGTATAAGAACTTGGTATTTTGGCGCAGTTGGTGTGAATCTTGCGTTTCTTGTTCCGTCGTCTTCTCGATACACTTATTGTATATTACTTGTATTACTGTTCCATATTCCTATTTGTTGTTTCTAATTATTTCATTAATTCGGACCCGATTTAACAAAACGAAACGAAAGCAGTAAAAAGAAAGAGTAAAAGCACTTGATTGCACTTTTACACACTTGATTGATTGAAAAGACCTGCCACTGACTCAATTACCGAGTAATGAATTCACGGGTACCGCAGTTTCTTGTCTAGTCTGGTCTATCCTCTAGTCTCTAGCTATGTCTAGTCCGTCAACAGAAGCATTGATACATATCCAAGACATGACCCTGACCTGAAATTTAAATCTACATGCATTCAAACGAAATCGTTGAAATGTAAACGAAATCGTTGCAATTTAAACAAAATCGTTGCACTTTTATACAAACTCTTTGAAATTTAAACGAAATCGTTGCAATTTTATACAGACTCGTTGAAATTTAAATCTACATGCATTCAACCGAAACCGTTGAAATTTAAACGAAATCGTTGCAATTTATACGAAATTTGCAGATATTGCTTTATGTTTTGACATTGACTACACTTTGATTTCACTTTTTCAAAAATTTCGTCGACACCATGACAATTCAACAGGAACATTGATTGATTGACAAGACCTGACCATGACCTCTTACGTCGATAACTCTATATATACTATGAACTTTTACGTCCTTTTTGATATATATGGAGCGTCCAAATTTTGGATGGATTCCGTCATTTTTAGTCAGTGAGTGAATTTGGGCGGAAAGAAATGAATATTCTGACGTTTTATCTATATTTGGACGAAATCGTCCAAATTTAGACGCGGGACCTGAAAAAAAATGTCAGAAAAAGTTTGACCTGAAACTAAATATCAGAATATGCAGTGACCTGATTTACCAATTTCCCCAATTTTATCAGCATAGAATATGCAATTTCCCCACTACCCATCATGCTTGCTCTTAATGCCCCGGATTAAATTATAAAACCTTGTTCAAAAAAAAAAAAAAAATTATAAAACCAAAAGCTGAAATTTTAATTGCCACTCCTCACATGATTTCAACGGCAAAAGGAGAAACGAAATGATACATTATTTGGAGTTGAAAAGAAAATGCACACACATAAAGATTGATAACAAAGTCACAAATTCTATAGTACAATTGCTTTAAAGGATGGTTGTTGACTTATCGTTACAACGCATATCATACAAACTTATTATAACGGTTTCAATACAATAGTGCTATACTTTGAAACAACCAAGTTTATACGATATATAGCACAATTATAATGAAACAATTATATCAAAATCTGTATGATAATATGTTGTTACGATTATTATTAACTCCTCAGGGCTCAAATGACTTTCATCCGTCCATCTCTTGGACATGTCTGATCAGTTCTCGGTCTTCTCTTGATTCAGTTTGAAAGGAGCCAAAAAGGAACTTCCATCAAGTCCGATCTTGAAACGCATGTCGATATATTCTTGAACAGTTATCTCGCGATAGTGTGGAGGATTCTCATCAGATAACAACTCTTTGATCGGCGAAATGTGCATCGGTGGAACCCCTTCTTGAAAATGAGTTCTAAAATGACATGCAACAGAAATCCTTGGGCCAACCTCTTTTGCCTTTACCCTATGGTAAACACTCTTGTACTTGTCGTTTGTGAGCAGCTGTTTCAGATATGAGATTTGTGCATTTTTAATTATTAGTGTGTTTAAAACAAAATAGAGATTCAAAGTCATTTAAATATCCATCAATTATATTCTCTAATAGTTACTGTATATATTTTCTTTTCTAGGGAAAAAAAAATGTTTTTATTAAGTTTTGTCAATAAAAAAGGCCAAGATCACATTCGTAAGAGAAGATCCCCAATATTTAATTTAGTGCCTGCAATATTTAAGTCTTTATGTGCAAGGAGATGTGCAGGGAATCCATACTTAGATATGTGTAAAATAATTTTTATAATGTATACATTATTCAATTCCTAGTGCACAAAATGCTTTTGATTAATTTAATTAAATGTTTTAAAGATGCTAATGGATTTAATCTGAAAATGTGATCAACTGAGAAGAAAAAAGAAGACACTAGTGTACGTTTTAATTGATAAAATAAACAGTAGTATATTAAAAGATATTAATGTAAGTGCCCCTGTCCTTTCGAATTTCTCAATCTCAATTTGATATATGCACCTTTTGGTGCACTTAATTATTTTATTTTATATTTCTGAGATAGGTGCACTTTTTGAGCAACAAGAATCTTAATAATTTAACTGAAATAATGAAAACAACTAACTAAACAAAAGACAACAAAAGACAAGTGTACTCATGTACATGTCCTGATGTTGAAAACAACTAACTAAACAAAAGACAACTGTACTCAGGTACATGAGGGTCTAACCAAGGCTTTTAGTGGGGAGATCCATGTTCGAGCCCTATTCGAGCCCTAGTTTAATTTAGGATGAGTGTGTGTATTTCGTCTCGGAAAAAAAATAAAAATAAAAATAAAAATAAAAAAAAACAAAAACAAAAACAAAAACAAAAGACAACTAGGGCATAACCCCACTCGACCAGTAATTATTGCATCTGAAATCATTTCAACTTATCTTTATTGTAAGGTGATCTCTTGGGTAATCTTTTGGGTGGTCATGTATCTTTCCAAATCTTTAGGCCTTATCGCTATTGTTTTTTATAGGATAAATATCCATCAACAGATCATACATTTTGATTCAGAATCTTAAACAATAATTAAAATAAGAGAATGAAATTAAAATCAGTTATCACATACCTGTAAAAGATCTGCAATATTGATAATAAGAGTTCCAGGCACACAAGGGACATCAACCCAGTGATCCTTGTAAAGGATTTGAAGTCCACCGGTATTATCTTGCAAAAGTATGGTCAAGAAACCGCTGTCGGTGTGGCTACTGGTTGCAAAAGTTAACTCTGGTTCAGGGCATGGTGGTCCATAATGACCTAATAGGACAATTCTCTCGGCAACATGCATCTTCTTAAGATGGTCAGACTCGAGCCCTAAACCCTCTGATAACAGCTCAAACATAGTGTGTCCTAACTTCATCACATGTTGTGAATATCTTATCAATATGTCTCTGTTCAATAAAAAGTAGAATCAATGAGATATGGATGCATCCAAATAAACAAGAAGTAGTAAATATAGGATAAAGGTACAAAGCTATTTATGTAAATATTACAAATATAAGTATATGCTCGATCCCTTCATTTTTTGTAGTAGTTTGAGGTGAGCAAAATAACAAACACTAAACCGATCCAAATCAATCTGAATAAACCAATAACAAACCAAATTAATTGGTTTGGTTTGAAACCAAACCGAATTACATTGGATTGGTTTCAGATATTTTTAATTACACTCAATCCAATCCAAACCAAACCAAAATTTTTATACATTAATTATATGTATTATACCATTTACCCAACCTACCCAAAATAACCCAATTTTTTTTGATCATTTTGCTATGTTGTTTTTGGTTGGAAGATACTCATGATGTTTTGATCATTTTGTTGTGTCAACATTCAGCATTTTGCTCTTTTGATGTAATTAGGTAAATCAGTAAATACATGTATGTAAGTATGCAACTATGGATGATTGATTGTAACTTAATTATATTATAATGTGTTGTTATTTGTTTTAAGTTTTTTTTTTTTATCATTTTAGTTTGTAATTTATTTTAGTTTGGATGTAGCTATTTAGAGTTTATGTAAAAAATGTTGGTTTTGTCATTTTTTTTTTCAAAAATTAGGCTTGTTAAACCGAAACCAACTCAATCCAAACCGAAACAAGTTCGACCATTGGTTTGGTTTGGTTTGAGGAACGAATTATGGCGCCCGAACCGACCTGAATCTTTCAAAACCAACCAAACTCGGCCCTAATAGTATTCAGTCGTTTTGGATAATTTTTCATTCATTATCTAATAGTATTTACATAGATTTAAACACGATTATTCATTTAATTACATATATCTATGTTATGAATATACATATACGAGAATTCTTATATATCCAACTTTCGAAAATTACAAATTCTTGTCTAGGTGTGTAACTTAAGTATGCGATAAGTATCGAATACATGATACGTTACCAAACAAAAGTATCCGTGTATAATCTCAGATCTATATCAGGACTCCGTTTCAATTTATCTGAGGCAGTTGTCAAAATCACACATATGAAGGAGGTGAGTAAATGCATTAATTTTTACAATAAAATGACTAGAATGTTCTTAGATAAAATTAATGTGACATTCTTTTTTATATCTCCTAGTCTAATAATTAAGGATAAAAACATAATAAATATTGCACACATAAAATAAAACAAAACTTTTTGACAACTGACTTGAAACGGAGGGAGTATTAATCTTATCCGAGAGTTATAAGTTGATATGTACATGTCGGCATTTTGTGGAATTGAATGCATGTGAACTTGTCAGAGTCAAATGTAAAGTCATTCATCAATTAAGTCACGCAATGCAAGCGGGGAGTTTTTGTGTTGTATATCTACATATACAGAAATAACTGATAAATAAATATAGATCATAATACAGTTTGAATTTAATTTAAAATAAAAGGTATACAGTTTGTTTTTAGGAATGCACTTGACAGCAAATCGAGTGCACCCAATAACTTCCCATAATATATTTTTTTTTTAATATCCCATATAGTATATTTAATAATCAACTTTCAAAAAAGGTGGTCGCCGTTTATCAACATGTAATATTATTTTATAAAGTTTCTTTACTATCATAAATATTTTTCACTCAGTCACATCCCTAGTTTGTATATTTAATTTATATATTTTTTCACTATATATTAACTTTTTCTATTACACTTAAAGCTTAAAACAAACACACATCCAGCTTTTGGGCTCTATGAACCGGTGAAAAATTACATCTTTTGCAATTTTTCTATCTTAATAATCACCGTGGCTCCAACGGTGATAATAAATCTATATAAAATGTTTATAACGTTTTACCATTACATCAAATAGATTGTCTTTGGAAATATATGTCAAAAACAGTTTTCTAAACTGAATACATGTCAAAATGTGGTTTCATAAAAGTTCTTTTATTTGTATCACACCGAATCTACCACTGTACCACACAATCGTTTTTATAGAATCGATCTTGTCGAATTTCATTCTGAAGCCAAATATCAACTTATCCTAGAGCCAATTCTGAATCCACCTTAGAAAAGTCATTTATTAACTTCAAAACCGAATTTCATAATATCGATTCTATAAAAACGATATGTATAATAGCCTCATTCATGAAACGATATGTGTGCAAATTTGTTCACACACAGGGTGTGTTAAGTTAATTATACCTGCAAATAGTAGGAAACTCTTCACCATTGTTATCAGCAGGATCAAGAACAACTTCAATAGAATCCTTCCAATTAGCAGCAACACCAGCAATCAGACCCAAATTATTAGTAGTAAATCTAAATCTCTTGCTTTTATCTCTGGTATAATACGGCTTCTTCGCCTCGGGATCTTGTTCATGGAAATCCCTCACACCTTCTCTTATTTCATCCAAGATTTCCACCGGAATCCCATGATTTTTAATCATCAAGAAACCCCATGTCTCACTCGCATCACGGACTTGCTCCATGATTTCTTGACGCCGGTCGGGGATTTCAATTCCGGAGAAATCGACTATCGGCATGCTGTAGTTATGTGGTGGTGCGGATACAGGTGTTGGATTAGTATCGCGGATTCTCTTTTCGTCGTGGAAAATGCGTGGGAGTTTTAGGAGACCCGAATCTACGAGACCCTTTACCCCCATTTTTGAGGAATCAAGCTCCTGCATTTCGTTCATCATTTCAACTAGCGCCATTGATGAACACTTGAAGAAGAAAAGATATATAGATGAGGAAGATAGATATATGTAGCAAATGTGTGTTGCTGGTGACTAAAACACTTAGAAGAACCATATTATATATAAGCTCATTTTCTTACCCACCATTGCCCCACACATCTTTGACCACCACCCTACGTTCACATTCTCTCTATTTGCCATGTGATTCTTTTCCAATTTCACAAATCCTACGGATAATATTTTATTAAATAACATTTTTATTGAAAAATCACATCATAATATTGCATGCGACCACATCTTCCGGGGGATTGGACCTCCGAACATAGGAGTTTTTGTTAGATATTTTTTCATATGTTTTTTATATTTTGTTATCGTTTGTGTTTGGGTTATCGTGACAAAACGAGGTTCGACATGACTGGTCATATCGCGGTGGGTTGAGGGGGTAGCGCCAGCTCGTGGGGGCTCGAGGGCAACGCTCCCGAAAGCTAAACATCTCTAACTGAACGGATGCACGTATGAAATTAGAATTGATGCATCTGTGCATTTCAGATACATGCATTAGCGAAGTTATGCAATTCGGATTCATGGACCTGCGAAGAGATGCTTCTCATAAAGAGTTGTAGCCTTTGGACGAACGGAGATGATCTTTACCCTTTCGCGTAGGAGTACCTCACTTCGTGTATAAGGTACATTTGGCCTATAAAAGACACCAGCTTGCAAACGAAACTATTCATAAGTTTCTTATTTCCCAAAATGACTATCGTGACGAAAGCATCTTTTTAAAGATAACGCATGCCTTGAGTTCTTCTTTGTTTGTTCTTATTCTGAGTAGTATTGTTTTCCAACAGTTTTTACATACACCCTCCACATGTGAGTTAAGCTACGTGACACGATATACATCGTCTATTCTAAATAGGATCTAAACAGTTTTGTTTAAGTGTCAAATATCCACAAATGGAGATAGCATGAAAAAATGTCCCCAGGACATTGAAAACAGAACGACCCGCCTTAACAAACAAATGTGCTAGAATAGAATATTACCAATACGTTTAACGAAAGAAAAATGACAAGAAATAAACTGAGATGCTAGCCAACTCCATGCAATCTAAACCAATGCATCCCAAAGCGAAAAGATCCTCCGCTGGCTAATGAAGTCGTTAGATGTAGACTAGGGCATCACTTACCAACACAAAGGAGAGATAACTTAAATGTAACGCCAATTGAAGACCTCGCAAAATGGCCAACATCTCCAAAACCTCTAATAAAAGATAGTCATTGATGAACTCAGAGATAGCATGTAAAACACGCCCATCATGGTCTTTGATGATGACTCATATCGCTCGCCAGTCATTAAGCAGAGAAGCATCAACATTGCACTTATAATTGTACCAAACATAGGGGCCACCAACATAAAGGGAACCTGATTCCCCTGGCCAATGCTTGAACTAAAGCACCAATGTACTCTTACAACTCAGCCTGAGATGAGGAAATAATGTGGCCAATATCAATTGGCACCCGCTCGAATAACCAAGCACAACAAGCCTTCCATAGAGACCACATAATAGTAACAAGGTAAGAGAGCCGGTCCTTGCCACAATGGTGATGAAGAAATGTCGGTAAACCTTTGAAATCCACACATAAACCGCATTCCATTGAAAACAAGAGGACCATCCATTCGCGACCACACCTCACTCAGAGCTACACGATGAAATAATAAATGATTAAGTGTTTCCTCCTCCCATTCACATAGCACACACGTTGCACTCCCCATCCAACGCTTATTAAGATTAAAATTGGTTGCCAAATAATCATTCAAACACCGCCAAAGGAAATGCTTGATGCACAGACTAACGGGTAAAATCAATGTCTGATGCCAAATTCAATATGATCCCGTCGAAGAGGCGCCCCTTATCCAATATCCAACCTTGAAAAGGATGAAGCCAAATAATATGCACTCTTAATTGTGTATAGACCCTTTCGATCATAATTCCATATAATATCATCATGGTGTGTATTAGCTGGCAAATACACAGTAAGGATCGACTCCACTTCATGAGGGTAGAACGCCGACTGAATCAACTGTGCTCTTTCCTCCTACAATAAGCTTGTGCATCAATTAAGTCCGCAACAGTATCATCGGGTGACAAAAGAGGTGTAACGCCCCCAGAACCCGGGCCTGGTAGCGTTAAATGAGTCATAAATATCCGGTCAACTGCTCAGACCGTCGTCCTCGCTTGGTCTAAAAAGGCTAACCCGAGTTGACAAGACTTTTATGTTTCACACTTATATGGGGGTGAACATTCTGTTAGAAAATCAACGCGGGAACGCAGCGGAATTCAAAATTTTGATTTCCTTTTTCCTAAGATCGACTTCATTTAAGCAACAAGCATAAAAAGAAGTAGACAAAAGAATACCTTGGTTGATCCAATTGGATCAACGCTTTGTCTATGGTTGTAGTTTCTGCACGAAACCGCCCAAGTGTTCCGCCTCTACCGGTGATACACACGAACAACCCGCCGGAATCCACCATTGATTACTACTAGAAAAACTCGGTTGCTAGACCGACCTTTTCTCTCTCTCTCAAATCTCTCTCTAAGAAGCTCTCTATTTTTCACAAGAACTATTAGTTATTGGAATTGTGATGATCCAAAAGAGCTAGCCAAGCCTCCCTTAAATAAGGTGACATGCGCCCCATGCACTTCCCAATCTGATTGGGAGAAGATTCATAGTAGATTGAGGAAAAAGAAAACATTTTCCTAATAAAATATGGAAAATATATGTGATTGAATTATCTCATTAATATTCAATATCTTATATTAAATATTTTTCCAAAATGTATATTGACAATATCTTATATTGAATATATCTTTATCTTATTACCATAAATCTATTTTCCAAAAATCAATTAATATCAAACTTAATATTATGATAATCTTATTAATTAAATTGCACAATCCAAATGTATCTTGTACACTACTATTGGCGCCACCTTTAGCATTAAATTGGCATCCGAAATATTCTTTAATTAATATGATATTATAATTAATTAATTTGTAAAATACATGTGTATCATATACACATGATAATTTCGACATACACATACATTATGTGTATATTTAATTATTAAACAATAAATAATATCTTGTATTATATTTACTCAAAACAAATAAATACCACCATATTAATTCACCACTATAACCTTTATAGTATGAGATAAATTCTTTCTTATTCGGTTATCTATAACCGCATTTCAATCCGGATTGACGTTCTTATGGTGTGACCCGATAGGCTTCCGAATATGTTGGCCGTAGGCACAAAGCGCATATTACAAAAATGACCTTCATACCAAACGATCACGGGATAGCGTCTAGCAACACACCGTGACCCCCAATCATCGGAAGAGTCAAATGCAATGACTATTACCTTTCATGTGAAACATTTACCGTGTAAATACAATCCTATCGCTGTAATAATATCCATACGGTCGTACGTCGAGTGTCAAACATCAACGACCGTATCTTATAATCTGGATATCATGCTCTCTCGAAGTAACTAAATTACTTCCACTTTGCAAAGATTCACGAGAGTAAGGCATTCCTTATAAGAATGTCCCTTTTAGATATTCACTCCTACTGATAGGGTACGCGATTTCCCGACGACCAAACATGTATACTCCGCATGCTTCAATATCACACCCAATCATTACCTGTTGGAAATACAATTATGTTTTGATGATGATTCATCACTTATTCATTTATTGTTTTTAGACCCCATTGATGAAGTGTCATAACTAGCTGTCATAGTACAAATAAAAAAGATGTCTTGTAATCAATGTACAGGATTTAATAGAGTTTGATAGTTGTATAATTTAATCGGACAAGCACTGCAATAGTTCTAGGTTTAGAACTGAGAAATTGAGTAATTAACTGAAGAAAACTGAGATCCTAAAGAGATCGGAAAAGCGACATAAGAGCACACCAACAGAAACTGAAGAAGGTAAGTTTGTTGAGGGACACAGACTCAGTTGATTTATCTAGAAGATAGAAGAACTGACGGACCCATACTCAGTTATTGAAGATTGAAGAATTGAGGGTTCAAACTCAGTTAATGAAGACTAAAGTCGAGACTGTAAAGTTAGACTTCAGGCAAGATTGTGATGACCTGAACTGACTTTATGGATCTTGTATAAAGGCCGAAGAATCATAAAGACAATGATATCTTAGATGATCGATTGAATGGTGTACTCTGATTTAGACAATTATAATCTGATGAAGAATGGAGTACTGAGATTTTGAAGAAGAGTAAAAACTCAGTTAACGCTCTTAAAAACTGGGAACTGACCACGTCATGTTTAAATCAGTTTTTAACTAAAGATAAGAAAAACTGAAGATGTTGGTCCCTTGGAAAGGCTAACACAAGTTTAGAAGGGGGGAGTGGTGAATAAACTTGTCACCAAAAACTAATTGTACCCCAGGAACCGGTTTCTTCGAAACTAAACTGAACTAGCAAACTGATGTTTAATAAAACTCAGTTCAGTTTTGTTCCTACCCTTTAACCCTGTATTGGAGTTAGTTAATTCAGCTTAGCTAGAGCTAGAACTGAACTAATTTGCAGCGCATAAGATCAAGCCTTTTGTGCAATAGATGTATCAATTAAGATCTAATTCTTATATGTATCAGTTCTGTGCTGACTCAGTGTCTAATGTTTGCTGAGTGTAGTGATGAAAAGATAATGCAATAAATAAAGAAATCACAGTACAAATATAAATGCATAAAGTAAATCAACACAGAGTTTGTTTATGGAAGTTCCGGGTGGTGTAATCCCGTACGTCTCCCCTTCTCCTGTGGTGTAGGAGGTATCACTAGAATATTGAGATAACTGTTACAAAATCCTAGCCTAATGACAGTCCTTCACGACACCTTAGTTTCACTGTCTGCACAGAATGAAGAAAGGTGAGATTTCTCCCTTCACGCTGCACACTGATCCTTCGGAGGTGGAATTACTCCTTCACCAGCTCACCACTAACACAAACACAGTCCGCAGACTGCACCAACAGTTGTGGCAACCAAGTTGCAACCATAAGAGAAAAGGTGGAGTTGCTCTTCTCAAACTATACACATCCAACCTTTTTTAACACAAAGGTTAGGTTTAGAATTAATCAAAATATTAATTCAGTGAGCTGTCTGATTCTTCTGGATATGGCGTTGTAGCTCCAAGATGCCTTTTTCCCCATTAACGGGTTATTGGATTTTTCTTTGTAATCTTCAAGGCAATTTCATTGGCTTCCCCTTTTCTAGATATGAATTCTGATTTTCTGGATCTGGTTCTTTAGATATGTTCTTTTTAAACTTGTCCCAGATCTCTGCTTTTCAACCACTTCTCTCTGTGTATTTATAGGGGTAATGTAACGGTCAAATACATCTTATAGCCGTTACATTTGTCAGTTAGCCAACATTCATATGTACGACCTTTTGTCGTTTTGTTATTTTAAATTCGACAAGGCCTTAACTCAGTTTTCTACTCTTCTTCAAAACTGAGTACCTCGTATTCTTGACATCTGACTTCAATTGACTAAGTCAGGGTACACCATTCAGCTTCTTCTTTTCCTGGTAACTGATAATCTTTGTCTTTAAGATTATTCAGCTTTACATGATCTATAGTCCAGTTTCAGGTCACCACAGACTTGCCTGATTCCTGACTTATAGTCATGACTTAATCAGCTTCTAACTGAGTTTGCCACCTCAGTTCTTCAGTCTTCAATAACTGAGTCTGTGTCCCTCGGTTCTTCACTAAATGAGTCTGTGTCCCTCAGGTCTTCAGTTCTTAGATGTATACTCAGTTTGCTTGCTGTGACTCAGCTGTTTGCCTAGTTCCTATCTATTACAATGCTTGTCTGAAGCTACCTACACAAGGTTCAGACTCTAGATAGAACCTATACATTTATCTCTAGACTATTTCTTCCTTCTTCTTTCATTATGCACTATAACTGTTAGTTATGACTTCATCATCATGGGTTATAAGTAAACTTTCTAAATACGTGACGAATCATCATCAAAACACAAATTTTATTTCCAACAATTTCCCCCTTTTTGATGATGTATCATAAGCCTCCCTAAAAGCAATAATAAGAGAATAATGCAAGAAATCAGAACAAATCAAAATAACAAACTAAAACAGCTGAGTTCATTACAAAGTTGATCTAAAACAAACTGAGTTACAAAAATCATTACAATTTTTCTTTTTCCAAATGTAACAACTTTTGACCAAGATAGATACTTCTTTTTGTTTCTAGGAGCCTTCTTGCTTTTCTTTCTTCTCTTGATTCACCAATTTTGGGCTTGATATCCAAGTATTCCTTGATCATCCGATTTGTTTTTTCATCATTGTCTTGGTTCTTAAATTTTATCAGAATCTCTTTGATTTCCTCATCCGTTAACTTCTCTTCTTCTTTTGATATTAACCCATGTTCTTCTCCTTTAGCTTTTACTCCTGATTTCAGTACATTTTCCCCCTCAGGCTTTGCCTCTTTATCTTCAACTGTCTTTAACTTTTCTTGCAATCTAGCACATATTGCAATCTTTTTCCTGATGTTCATCATTGCTTTAGCTGAGGCTTCTTCATCTTCCTCAGTTCTTGTTTCTTTAAAGGCTTCCTCTGCAATTAACTCCTCGATTAATTTATCAACTGCCTCTCTATTTTGTTGAATGACAAGTAAATCTGTATCCACTTGTCTGTCTTGTTCCTCAATCAATAGTTTAGCAAAGATTTCTTCAGCTGACTTTGTCTTTGTCAGTTCAGTTTTATCTTTAGCTTTATCAGCACCTCCAGTTTCAACGTCCCCCTTGTTTGAAGATATGCAAAAGCTTTCTTCAAATAATTTGTGCAAGGTGATGATGTTGGAGTACCTGTTCAGACCTGAGTAATGTGCCGTTGAGATAGACTCATGTAAGTTGTAGAGCTTCTTTTGTAGAGTCTGCATCACGCTTTCTATGATCATTTTTAGCCCTTCCAATCTCTTCTCGGTTTCATTTAACTGTTGCTGAGTCTTTTCAGTTTCAAGATGAGGGATGTCCTTCAATACTGATTCGCTTGTGGACGCATCTTCCAGATTTTCTCTCTGTTTCTCAGTATATCCTTCATACTTATTAGCTGAGAGTTCACTTTCTTCAGTTTCGTCTTCAATTAGAATTATGTCTTCTGTTCCAGTTTTCTTTTGAGTTAATGTGAAAAGTTTCTGCATCATCCTCCTTTGTCTTCTAGCTGTTCTTTCATCCTGGTTTTCAATTTTTCTAGAGCTAGAATTGAACTAACTTGCAGCGGAAAAGATCAAGCCTTTTGTGCAATATGTATCAATTAAGATCTAATTGTCCTATGTATCAGTTCTGTGCTGACTCAATGTCTGATGTTTGCTGAGTGTAGTGATGAAAAGATAATGCAATAAATAAAGCAATCACAGCACAAATATAAATGCATAAAGTAAATCAACACAGAGTTTATTTATGGAAATTCCGGGCGGTGTAATCCCGTATGTCTCCCCTTCTCCTGTGGTGTAGGAGGTATCACTAGAATCTTGAGATAACTGTTACAAAATCCTAGCCTAATGACACTCCTTCACGACACCCTAGTTTCACTGTCTACACAGAATGAAGAAATGTGAGATTGCTCCCTTCACGCTGCACACTGATCCTTCGGAGGTGGAATTACTCCTTCACCAGCTCACCACTAACACAAACACAGTCTGCAGACTACACCAACAGCTGTGGCAACCAAGTTGCAACCGTAAGAGAAAATGTGGAGTTGCTCTTCTCAAACTATACACATCCAACCTTTTTTCACACAAAGGTTAGGTTTAGAATTAATCAAAAGATTAATTCAGTGAGCAGTCTGATTCTTCTGGATATGGAGTTGTAGCTCCAAGATGCCTTTTCCCCCTTAACGGGTTACTGGATTTTTCTTTGTAATCTTCAAGGCAATTTCATTGGCTTCCCCTTTTCTAGATATGAATTCTGAATTTTTAGATCTGGATCTTTAGATATGTGCTTTTTAAACTTGTTCCAGATCTCTGCTTTTCAACCACTTCTCTCTGTGTATTTATAGAGGTAATGAACGGTCAAATACATCTTATAGTTGTTACCTTTGTCGTTTAAACGTTCATATGTATGACCTTTTGTCGTTTTGTTATTTCAAATTCGACAAGGCTTTAACTCAATTTTTTACTCTTCTTCAAAACTGAGTACCTCGTATTCTTGACATCTGACTTCAATTGACTAAGTTAGGGTACACCATTCAGCTTCTTCTTTTCCTGGTAACTGATAATCTTTGTCCTTAAGATTATTCAGCTTTACATGATCTATAGTTCAGTTTCAGGTCACCACAGACTTGCCTGATTCCTGACTTATAGTCACGACTTAATCGCCTTCTAACCGAGTTTGCCACCTCGTTCTTCGATCTTCAATAAGCGAGTCTGTGTCTCTCAGTTCTTCACTAACTGAGTCTGTGTCCCTCAGTTCCTCACTAACTGAGTCTGTGTCCCTAAGTTCTTCAGTTCTCAGATGTATACTCAGTTTGCTTGTTGTGACTCAGCTGTTTGCCTAGTTCCTATCTATTACAATGCTTTTCTGAAGCAACCTATACAAGGTTCAGACTCTAGATAGAACTTATACATTTATCTTTAGACTATTTCTTGCTTATTTTTTCATTATGCACTATAACAGTTGGTTATGACTTCATCATCATGGGTTATAAGTAAACTTTCTAAATACGTGACGAATCATCCTCAAAACACAAATTTTATTTTCAACAGAAGACAAATCAGACCGTTATAAAATAAGAAATCTTATTGGACACACAGAAATGTCAGGAAGGACACTGACACACAAAAAGAAATGCAGGACCACTAACGGCTATAAGGATTCAAATTCAAATGATCTAACCGTTAGAGAAACCCCTATAAGTAGATCACTTCTACTTCTAGAAGAGATGCGGAATTCTAAGAATTAATCTAATCAAGAAAGTTCATACTAAGAGGGAAAGCAATTCAAGAGAATTCCTGCTAAGCACTTAATTGCAAGATCAAGAAATATCTTCAAGTGTTCATAAGCATTCAAAGAAAGATCAAGATAAATCAATTGAAGAAAACAGAGCTGTGCATCACTTATATATCTAGAAGAAAAGGCTTTAATCACAAATTGAATCATAATTATTGATTCAAGTATCAACTTTGATTTTATCAAATGGTTAGACTGTGAAACACCAAGAATGTGTGAAGGACAGTTGAGCTGCAGTCAGGAAGACGTGTTTGTGATGAGCTGGTGAAGAGGCAATTCAACCCTCTAAGGACCAGTGTAGCAAGCTTAGTTCAAACAACAATTCTACTGTTGAAGACTGAAGTTGGAAGATTGTGAAGCTAGGGATTAGTGAAGGACAATCAAGTGTCTAGAATTTACTTTGTGTCTTGTAACCGTAAACCTCAAGAACATAGTGGATTTGGCCTCTGCATCACAGGAGAAGAGAGGACTGACAGGATTACACCACCTGGAACCTCTATAATTCTTGTCTATTTACCTTACGCATTTATTTACTGCATTGTAGTTATATTCATCCAGTTCACATACTCAACAAACACTAGAAACTGAGTTAGCATATTAACTGATAACTTACATTTTACAAAGGCTTAATTTTATCCGCTGCCGGTTAACTCAGCTAATGATAAGTCAGTTTTGACTTATATTCAGCTAAGTTAGCTTAACTCCGCACAAGTTTAAGTTGAACTAAATCTGGTTTAAGATTCAGTTTTAAGTTAGGTTTTTGGTGACAAGTGTTGGAATAGTGTCCTAAACCCAATTAGGTTGAACCGGATCCGACCAGGTCGGATCATTTCTACTATTTCTTTATGTTTATACATATATTGAATGTCTTTTCTGTTGTCATATATATGTTCTTTTAGAGAACCAATTGTGAATTGTTATAGTCTTTAGTATTAAACTGTGATAGAGAAACCATGATAGGCGATTATGGTTGATGAGATCTCTAATCACTTTAATAAGTTTGATACTTAAATGTCTCTAGGCTGATGTACTATTAAACATGGCATTGATAGCATAAGCAGACTAGCACGTATTAGATGTCTTCTGTCTTTAAGGGCAGGGATAAATCTCGTCTATCGAAATGTAGAGACACTTGGACAGTACGTGGACGTGTATTAAAGAATGCGTACATTAGACTGACCCACTTACACGGATAAGTGTCACACTATGTGACAGTTGTGTAATTATCTTTAGGACCGGAGTCTACATGGCATCACGGTGTGGATTGTCATGCTTTGATACTATTGAGGTTTTCCCTAGCCATGGGGCGATCATGCGGTAGTGATTGCGTGTGATCATACTTTAATATTCAATATCTTATATTAAATATTTTCCCAAGATCTTATTACCATAAATCTATTTTCGAAAAATCAATTAATATACAATATTAATATTATGGTAATATTATTAATTAAATTGCAAAATCCAAATGTATCTTGTACACTACTATTGGCACCACCTTTAGCCTTGAATTGGCATCCGGAATATTCTTTAATTAATATGATACTATGATTAAGTAATTTGTAAAGTACATGTGTATCATATACACATGATAATTTCGACATACACATACATTATGTGTATATTTAATTAATCAACACAATTAATATCTTGTATTATATTTATTCATAACAAATAAATACCATCATATTAATTTACCACTATAACCTTTATAGTATGAGATAAATTCTTTCCTTATTCGGTTATCACTATAACCATATTTTAATCCGGCTTGATGTTCTTATCTGTGTGACCCGATAGGCTTCCGAATATGTTGGCCGTAGGCACAAAGCGCATATTACGAAAATGCCCTTCATTCCTAACGATCACGGGATAGCGTCTAGCAACACACCGTGACCCCCAATCATCGGAAGAGTCAAACGCAATGACTACTATCTTTCATGTGAAACAGTTACCGTGTAAATACAATCCTATCGCTGTAATAATATCCATACGGTCGTACGGAGTGTCAAACATCAACGACCGTATCTTATAATCTGGATATCATGCTCTCTCGAAGTAAACTCATTTACTTCCACTTTGCAAAGATTCACGAGAGTAAGACATTCCTTAAGAAGGCCCTTTTGGATATTCACTCCTACTGATAGGGTACGCGATTTCTGGACGACCAAACATGTATACTCCGCATGCTTCAGTGTCACACCCAATCACTACCGCATGACCGCCCCATTGCTAGGGGAAACCTCAATAGTGTCAAAGCATGACAATCCACACCGTGATGCCATGTAGACTCCGGTCCTAAGGATAATTACACAACCGCCACATAGTGCGACACTTAACAGTGTAAGTGGCTCAGTCTAACGTACGCATTCTTTAATACACGTCCACGTACAGTCCAAGTGTCTCTACACTTTGATAGACAAGATCTATCCCTGCCCTTAAAGACAGAAGACATCTAATACATGCTAGCCTGTTTGTACTATTAATGCCCTGTTTAATAGTACATCAACCTATAGACATTTAAGTATCAAACTTATTAAAGTGATTAGAGATCTCATCTACCATAATCGCCTATCATGGTTTTTCTATCACAGTTTAATACTAAGGATGTTATCATATAGCAATTCATAATTGGTTCTTTAAAAGAACAAATTTATGAAAGCAGAAAAATCCATTTATCATATGTATAAACATAAAGAAATAGTAGAAATAATCCGACCCGGTCGGATCCGGTCCAACCCGATTGGGTTTAGGACACTATTTCAACACATTCAACTATTTCTCCTATGTGGTTCTTTATATTCTCCCCCCTTATAAGGGACTGGCGTGCTCACTAGGACAACATAGACTGTTCCTGGATCGTCCCTACCAGAGGTAGCCAGAGGCCATCCTTACACCGTCTTCTTGTACGGTGCAGCGCATAGTTCTGTTTGATAGTCAACTCCGATACCATTTTGTGACGCCCCATCCCGGATACCGAGTCCTTATCCGGAAAGAACGCCCGGCATGCATAAATTAAAATATTTGAAAAAATAAAATAATTTTGTGCCTTTATTTATAATATACGTTATGATATGGCTTGTATGTTCTTTTGGAACATTATATGTTAATTGACAATGTCTAACTTTGACTTCTGGTAGCCATGGCTCAGCACCACAACTGAGACCCTCTGCGGGGAGAAGGTAGGAGCACCGGAAGGCGTTGTTTAGGCCTCGTGGGACATTGATTTAGTAGTCATTGATCCTGTTTCAATGTGCTAGGTAGTGTAATTAGAATGACTAGGACTAGAAGTCCTTAGGAAGCCTTTTTACATGAATGAATCAGGTGGTTAAAACTTAACTCGTAAAAACATATGTGGTTCTCTAAAAGCTAAAACGTCAATATCATTGGTGAGACATATTTTTGACATCGAAGCATGGGACCCTTACCGCAACTACGGGACAACGTGTAACTCCCACATGGATCATGAGTCCATGCCCCTATGAGTGGCGCCGCCCATGTTGTGGTGCATTTCTCACCATACGTAGTGTCCTTTGATATTGACGTAACAAACTTACTTGTGCAAGGGTGTACTATGTGATCTAGTAGAGGGAGATTGTGATCTCAATTATAACCTATGTGGTAGTGTTTGTAGACTTTATTCTGATGAATGTTATATATGTTGGATGTAGTGCCCGAAAGACAATTGTTGCTTGTCTATGCTGGCAAGTGCGAGATTGTTGGGAATAGCGCCCGAAAGACAATTTATGTAATTGTTTTTATAATTAATAAATGACAGATTTATTCTCATCTTATTATTTGCTTTGTTCTTATATATTATACACTGCTGAAAACCCCAAGTCGTATCATATGTAGCCATATAACTTAGTGTGTGTCACACATGAGGATTAAGTTTATGGTGATACACTTGAACTATTGGTCCGTGGTGAACTTAATCAAAGTATGGCGTCTATTGATTAAACCACCAATAATCATCACAGAACACTTTATGGTGTAACCGTTTTATCCGGACCGTCGATATTGGTTATCTAAGTGGGGCATTTATAGATGATGTAGTCATATAGGACTGGACCGATTTAATCTATTTTTCTCATATAATTCCGTGATTGAGAAATCTTATTAAATCACAAGATGATCATACATGGATTAACCTTAATCCTGAAGTGATTGCATACTCCTACTTGTTTCAAGATGGGGTTTGATGTGTTCGTTAAGGATCTCTAAGAGGCGCGGTCCAAATCATTTTTACGTTGGCACTATTCTGGAATGAGTGAGAAGTGTGTGTCTCACAGATATGGAATCCATTCCTTCATGCGGGAAGTAGAAAGACAATCCCCTTATTTGTTGATCCTAGAAAGTGATCGATCGGCCGAGTTCGTATTGGTTATGAACTAATTGATCACTAGTGGGTTAATGATAAATAAGGATAAGATGTAATGAAGAAGGTTTACGGAAACATTCCCGCTTCATTACGGATAGTCTATGGAGGGTTAGTCTGTATGTAATCATTATATCAATGGATACTTATCGACTCAACGTTTTGAGAATAAGTTATATCTATAATCGATAGAGTTCAGTTCCGGATTTATGGTGGCGTAATTCCGGAATTAATGAGTTGAGTAAAAATATTTTGTTCGATGAATATTTTATTCAATTTATTGTAGCTACTAGTTATATGTCCATGGTCCCCGGGTTGGCTCCTAACACGCGAGTGTTTTCTCGTTTTGTGGAATCTCGAGAATAAATTAAATAGTTGGTATATTTAATGAATATGCGAATATTATTTATTTGGTAAATAATATGTAAAATAGAAAAGACATTTTCTATTAAAAATAATGGCATTAGTGGCGCCATAGTTTGTGATAAAATTAGGAAAAGAAATTTTCCTAGATTATGTCACATGTTTTATTAGTTAATTATTTATTTGTTAGATAATTAATGAAAAAGAGATAAGAGATTGATTTTTTGGAAATTATCGCTTATTTTATGGCAAATATATTTTCCTTATGGAAATAGGTAATTTTATTGTGAAAAGAATTAATAACTCTCTTGACTAGTTATTTTTTCTGTATAAAGAGAGTTTCTCCCAACACAATTACAATCACAAAAATTGCGCCACATACTAATAAATGAAGAGAAAAATTAGCTTTTCGTTCTAGCCATTGGGAGAAGAAAAACTAGTGTTTTTCTTGGAGCATATTCAAGGAGGTTCTACTACGAGGATCGACGTCCACCAGTCGTCGCTTGGAGATACAACTCGGAAAATCACGGCTTCTCTCCGGTTGGGTAAATCTTAAACCTTCTTGTAGATTATTAATTATTATGTGAATTATGTCGTGGTAAACTCGTAAATGAATTTCGATTCGTAGCTTCCGCTGTGCATGATCGAGTGTCTCGATCGGCTGTGAATCAGATTTGACGATCCAATTATGGATTGGATCCGGATTCAGGTTTCTGTATATCCAGCATGTGGTAGAGAGCTGGGGTTAAAGCGATTTTGCGATCTTGATTGCATAATTAATTTATAAGGAGTGGAATTGAATAAAAATTGCATCTTATATATATATATATATACATATATGCGTATTGAATGATTTGGTTGACGAGATGGATTGGGGTTGGTACGCGATTTTGCGATCTTGATTGCATAATTAATTTATAAGGAGTGGAATTGAATAAAAATTGCATCTTATATATATATATATACATATATGCGTATTGAATGATTTGGTTGACGAGATGGATTGGGGTTGATACTTGTTTACCGTTAGATCTGTTGTAAACCCATTTTTACAGGTATATGAAATTATGTAATTTGTTATTATTTTAATTTCCTAGAATAAGTAGAAGAATTTTATTTCCGTCACTGCTGTTTTAATACCTGTCGTGGCATTTATAATGGAAGAAGAAGTCATTGGTGCAACGGTCAAGGTTGTGGTTACAGGTTGTGATGTGTTTTTATTGAAGTTTTATTTCCAGAAAAGTTTACAGTTATTTAGTTTACAGTTATTTTTTCGGGAACAAAGAGGGAGCTACGAGATTCGAACCCATGAACTAGAAGTAACAGGACGAGACAAGAACCAGCTCAGCCATGACGGAACTTGTGAAAGTTTGGAGCGGCTGATTAATATAGTTGCAGCTTTTGTTTCTCTGTCAATTAGAAATTAGTGAACTTATTAGATTGGGTTTAACTTTTTTCTTCTATTTAATATATTAGATATGGGTGTACCAACGGTCCATCTCAGTGGTTTAATTTTCGCATTTATTTTCTTATGTGATATAACCATACCATGCATCATATTCATGAATTCCACTCCTAGCATATGCATACACGTAGAAAATTAATTTTGGAATTAATTAGACATGTATGAAAACGATAATTAATTTAGATTAATAATAAATTAAATTAATTAAAGGAAACAGAATTTTATCGGGATATAAAATTCACATGATAAACTTGATTTAGGATTATGAATCCTTCGGGGTTTTGGTTATGTAGTGTCTACCTAAATTAGAATTTTGGTAATGAAAAATTAGAAAATCATGAAAAATTGGACACTAACTAGACGATATTTGAACCCATAAGTTGGTGGCTATTTTTTCTTAATTTATTGTTTTTTTTAATTAAAAAATTCTATAATCCCAAAACTTTTATCATGACCAATTAGGACTATAAAATGCTTTGGTGAATTTTATTTGTGTAGTGCCTACACAGGAAATTTCTAAGTATTCGAAAAAAATTGGAAAATCATAAATGAGGTGACCATTGTTAGACGGTATTTGGAACCGAAAAACTAGTGGGAGCGTTAAATTTTGTGATTTATTGTTTTTCGAATTATTGGAAAATCATAAGTCCTAATGTATTAGGATTATAAAATTCGTGGAGAATTTTAATTGTGGAATTTTTATAAATCCATAAAATTGGAAAGCCGTGAATAAGTGACATTAGTTAGACGGTATTTGGAACCAATGAACTAGTGGGAGGATTAATTTAAAATATTCATGATTTATTGTTTTTTTTCGGATTGTAAAGAAATTCTGAAAATCCTAATGAGACTACCTAATTTTCAAAATAACGAGTGGGAGCGGGGAAGGTGACAACTGACTCCTCGGTCTCTACTGTTGACACAAGCACCGTGAGAGAATGGTGACGCCTCGTGCTGCTTTGATTTCGGCCCCCTTTCGGATGGCCTTCACCGCTATCTAAATTCAACGCTTGGTTTCCGAAAGGATAGGATTTTGAGTACTCGTCGGGTCACTGACCTACCCTTCGACGGCATACTCGGGGTCTACTTAAAAATCTGAAACAGTAGGTCACACTCTAAAAGGTATTTTTGGAAATATCTTGGCTGAAAAAGGAGGGTAATCAACAATTAAATCAGGATGTCTGATTCTCAGTTAATTGTTGAGCGAGATTGTCTCAATTTAATCGTCACCTCTTTGACCTCCCCGTCGGCGGCACCGAGGTGTGAGATTAAATCCTTGGAATGGTAGGATAAACTGCATGCATGACATCACGTTTATAATTCCTAAAATTTCTTATTTGTTGTGGTGTATGATTTGATTTATATTTCTGTCATAATTTTATTTTACAACTACATATCATCTCAAGATGACTAGACTGCTTATATGATTAAATTGACTGATGATGACTTCGTAAAAGTTGAAAAGTAACAAGAACGTTGAACTCAATAATCGAGAATGCAAATTAATTTTCGATAGAGGATTCTCCTCTTAAGACTTCAAACTTAAGTGACAAGAATGTCACTGCTGTCACTTGTGTTGAACGAGAGATAAGACAAAATTAGTTCAAAGATGACGAGAATGATTTGGTATCAATCTCACTAGACATCCCACAGTTCACGAGTAGTGGCTACTCAAATGAACTGCTAGTTCACGGCCATTTCCTTTTAAAGAAAGCAGAGGATGGGAAGGTAAATGTCTACAAGTGTAAGTCATCTAAACTAAATAAGTTAAAGGCTAAACCGAAACATTAATGAAAGAAAGCATAGGATAAGTGAAGCGATTTTGGATCACTGACCTATGAATCCTTAAAGACTCTCTTAACCGGGTATTTGACCCGGAAGCTAAGTTCTTTTGGGAAGAACAAGGTAACTAGGTATTCATGATTAAAGAGTAGACAACGGGCAGTAATTTCAACTAAGATAGCGGGAGCAGTATAAGGAAAGAAATTTCGGATTTTAATCCTTGATTATCGCAGAAATTTAATTTCTGTTTCCAGATTCATTAGAACAAATTGATTCACTTTCACATCGATAATATAGTTGCCTAAATGAAAGTGAACATGACATTTGTAGTACGATTCTGCAACCCAAACTTTTGTTTGATAAAGTCAAAACCACTAAATAATGCTGAAAATATATATGTAACACATCATAAACTATTAAGACAAATGGTTTCCGTATTTAGTTAAACGATTCTTCAGCATCTATTAATTAGTGCATATATCCTGTCACGGATTTTATGCAATGAAAATAAACAAGTAATAAATTTATAAATCCGGTATTCCCCAAGTGTAGGGATCGTAGCATAGCGATTAATACCGGAGTCGATCTCAGGGAATCGGGGTATCTAGTTCGTTAATTTTCCTAAGATTCATGCCATCATTATTAAAACCTAACAAAACGAAAAGTAAACTGGGCAGAGGATTGTCAGTCCAAAGCCAGGAAAGATCGTTGCGAACATAACTAAACTATAAACGAGAAAAACAATAAAACTCACAAAAGCATGATAATGACTATAGCGATTAAACATAGAACAAGCAATGATCCACCATCCCGCAACCCTTAATTTCCTCTCTAGATTATCTTATGATGATTTAACTAAAATTGTGATTCACCTATCAAAGGTATGAACTCCTAATATCTTAGAAAAGTTCGCCTATCAATCTTTTATCTCTCGATTTTAAAGATTAACGCTATCAAACCAAGGTGCAAGATTTCTCAATCTAACAATCTAGATATTCAACCTAATCAACTCTCGTTACTTATAGGTTAAAGATCCAATCTTTCCTATGGTGATCTAGGTTCACACCGACTCTCGTCACATAGTAAACATCAATAGCAAAACATCTCTCGATATAAATTTGCATAGCATGAAAATCATAGAAAAGAAACAACTTAATTAAAAATCACAAAATCATCCAAAAGGAGAAATAAAAACGCTGCAGAAAAAGTTTCACATGCTTGCTCAAAGTTTGATCAGCTTCAAGCCATCCTCATGAATCGAACAAGAAGAAACAAAATAAATAAAACAACTAATCTAACCCTCGGTCGACAGAGCACAAGGCTCTGCCGACCGAGCCTGCCTCTGCTCAGAATTTAGGGTTTTCTGGTGGCTGCAGTCGAATTGATATGATGATTTTAGGGTTTAGAATGCGCTGCTATTTATAGATTTTTAAGTCGGCTATGCTTAAGTCGGCCGTGGACGCCCGTCTGATACCCCTGGACGCCCGTCCAGACTGTGTAAATTCTTCGAGTCGGGCCGAGTCTTCGTCAGACGCCCGTCCCATGCAAAATTGGACGCCCGTCCACAGAATATCAGAACATCCTGAATCCAAAAGCTCCTCTTGGACGCCAGTTCATGCTTCTGGACGCCAGTCCACTGGACGGAACATCAAACGCTCGTTCAGCTGTCTAAATCTTCATTCCAATCCTCAACTTGCATCTTCCTCCTTCCATCAAATCTCCAATTATGTATCTTTTCAGCGCCTTCAATCCCTCTCCATGACATGTAAATGTACCTTCAAAACCATAAGAACACGCAAAGTGTAAAACCATAGATAATTACCAATAAAATCATGAAATTAGCTCAAGTTTACACTTAAAGACTTTTAAAACTCATTTGCTCAATAATTCGATTAAACCCTTAATTTCTATGCAAATTATATGAATATGGAGGAAATCATTGTAAAATATAACGATATAAATCATATAAAATCACCCTTAACATATCCTACAGATAAGATCTAAAGACTGGCTAAGGGTGATTCCTATCTCCCAGTCTATGAACACTATCCCAAGGAAAAATGACTAAGTAACATTTCAATTAGGAAAAGATAATAGAGCTGAAGAAGTATCACAACTTGTTCATATTGATCTTCGGGGTCTTATGAAGGATACAAGCTAGTGGGAGCTTTTGAGTAATAGACATTTTGTCTAATGACTACTCGAAATGCCGATTAGTTTATCTAATATTTGGAGGGATCTTTGATATTACCAGAGAAACGAGTATTCCATGCTCAGATATAGGTTATAGCATAGTACTTGGAACTGATGCTCGGCCTACCTCCGAGTGAAACGATTTCACTGAAAGGATAAACCATGTATTGTCTTGTATAGTAATTGATATGCTACATTACACTTCTTAACTCAATTAAGATATTAGTTGCAAAATAACGGTTTACATTACTATGTAATACCGAGACGTCTACCTAGAAGATGCTTATGAATTTGTGGATAAAGAGTGAAGTACATTTACTCCACTTCCGCAAATAGAGGCATTTAGCACTAGTGATTGAAGGTAGGACTGGAGATTTTGCATACACGTTCAGATGGTGACTGTTCGTGAAATATCTTAATGCAATGAGTAAAGGTTGGTTTAAGGTTCTAAATATCGGATAATGACGGTTTACTGTCACAGCCTTTCTAGGAGAATGTATATATAACAACCTTGGACCTTGGAGTAAAGTTACTCAAGGAGTTACTATCTGATTTAATCAGACTACATCCAACATTTGTTGTTGGGGGTTACGCTGATAAATACTACTGAACCAGATCAGAATATCAAACCACCCAAATGCAGTGGGAGTATGGTTTATCCATTGACTCGCTGTGATTATGCAGACTTTACAGTTTGCTGGGGGTGATTGATCACCTATGGTCTTTTTGGGAAGGTTGTATAGAATTCTGATAATAAGAGGTTGGTTTAAAGCCATAAACCTATAAATGGAGTTTTGGTACTCCAGTTCTGTTCACAATCTTGTAGAACCACCTGAGTGTCTCAGGCCCAGTGGGAGTAATTGGATCTACGTGAAAAGAGTCGAATGAATGAGAAAGTTTATCTTTCTGAGCAAAGCCAAGTGGTCTAGGGGTGATTTTCTGAAAAATGGAGAGTTAACCATGAGTGATGCCTTAAAACTCTCTCACCATTCGGCCTTGCTTGACTCCATGGAAAGCCGAAAGATTAACAGGGGTGACGCCCTGAAACTTTCTTTCAGTACAATGGAGCTTAGATTCATTCGGAATGGAAGGGTTTTAGCTTAAAGCCAATGACAGATTGGCTGCCTATGCTTATATCCATCAGTGGATTAAATCAAGCCTCTAGGTCATTAAAAGCCACATGTTTGAAATATGTGGGCTTGACCAGAATATTGATGAGTCTTTTGTAGACCAGAGAATCAATATTGGCAAAGAGTAGACGTTAGTGTTAATGAAAGGTGACACTGCAACAGTTATGAACAACATGTATATGTTATCTGAAGTCAAGAACTGATGAGCCAAAGCTTCTCTGAATTAGAGAAGTGGACTATATTCTTAGAAATCAATTCGGTCGAGTTCATGAGAATAAGTTGTTGGCCGTATCCCATCCATTTTATTGGTTAAGATGATATAATGCATTTTTGTATGCAACATTCAACGAGAGGTTTCCTACCCAACCCCTCATGGAATAATTCTCTTAGTCTTTGGATAAAGAGAAAATGGGATAGATTCTTCTTTGGATAGAGAAAGTCAGGTTATTAAAAGTCAATAACAGTCGAATCTTGGATTCGGACGTTGAGTATCAGTATAGTGTATCCTCAAGTACCTTTAGAGAACGAGTAATTATATGCTTGTATATTCAGGTGCATACCTGAGTATTTTTGACTACACTGATTCTGACTTACAGTCAGATTAAGGATGATCGTAAGTCGATCTCGGCCTCAGTGTTTACCTATAGTGATGGAGCTATAGTCTAGAGCAATCCAACAGTACCAATTTGACTCTGTTAGTCGAATACATAGCAGCTTTCAGAGCAACTACAGAGGTAGTTTGGCTTGAGAAGTTCCTTGTTGGATCGGGAAGTGATTCCAGGTCTCGATGAGCGATACCATTTTACTGTGAAAACAGTTAAGAGGTAGCTCATGCAAATGATCTTCGTAGTCACAAGAGGTCAAAACCATATTGAGAGAGAGTGCCACCTGATCAGACAGACCGTGCAGAGAGGCGACGTTTTGGTCCTAAAAGATCGCCTCGAGCTGACAACCTAGCTGATCAGTTTACCAAGTCGTGTGGCATCTAATGTCACCGATAAGCGCTTGGCGGGTATGAAATTAGGAGATATGTCTCATCTTCTTTAGAGCAAGTGAGAGAATGTTGTGGATAGAATAAGGGTGTGGTGCTCTAAAAATAATTGTTGCTTGTCTTTACGGGCAAGTGGGAGATTGTTGGATGTAGTCCCCGAAAGACAATTGTTGCTTGTCTATACTGGCAAGTGGGAGATTGTTGGAAGTAGCGACCGAAAGACAATTTATGTAATTGACAGATTTATTCTCATCTTATTATTTGGTTTGTGCTTATATATTATACACTGCTGAAAACCCCAAGTCGTATCATATGTAGCCATATAACTTAGTGTGTGTCACACATGAGGATTAAGTTTATGGTGATACATTTGAACTATTGGTCCGTGGTGAACTTAATCAAAGTATGGGGGCCATTGATTAAACCACCATTAATGCGCCCAAACACTTTATGGTGTGACCGTCTTATCCGGACCGTCGATATTTGGTTATCCAAGTGGGGCATTTATATATGTGTTGAAATAGTGTCCAAAACCCAATCAGGTTGGACCGGATCCGACTGGGTTAGATCATTTCTACTATTTCTTTATGATTATACATATATAATAAATGGCTTTTCTGTTATCATATATTTGTTCTTTTAAAGAACCAATTATGAATTGTTATATGATAACGTCCTTAGTATTATACTGTGGTAGAGAAACCATGATAGGCGATTATGGTTGTTGAGATCTCTAATCACTTTAATAAGTTTGATACTTAAATGTCTCTAGGCTGATGTACTATTAAATAGGGCATTGATAGTACGAACAGACTAGCACGTATTAGATATATTCTGTCTTTAAGGGCAGGGATAAATCTCGTCTATCGAAGTGTTGAGACACTTGGACTGTACGTGGACGTCTATTAGAGAATGCGTACATTAGACTGACCCACTTACACTGTTAAGTGTCACACTATGTGACGGTTGTGTAATTATCCTTAGGACCGGAGTCTACATGGCATATGTTAGGAAATTACTAGTTTAACGCAGCAGAATTTAAAATTTGATTTCCTTTTACTAGATCGTTCTTCGTTTAATGCAATAAACACGTTAAGTAGTTTGACGGTTATACCTTAGATGATCTATAAGATCGTCGCTTTGACCGTCAACGGAGAGTAGTTCAGTGCGCAAGCCGTCCACGTGTCCGGCCTCTATCGCTAATCCACATGAACCCCTTGCCGGAATCCTCCTTGGATTGCTATCGGAAAAACTCCGGTTGCTAGACCGGCCCTTTTATTCCCTCACAAACTCACTATGGTTTTCTCTCTATTTTACACAAGAACTATGAGCTCTTGCAATTGTGATGTACAAAAGAGCTTGACACCCACTTCCTTTATATAGGCAAAGTGGCGCCCCATATGGTGTGGAGGAGAAGAAAACCTTTTCCCAATAAGATAAGGAAAATCTTCTAGATTGATTTATCTCTTTTATTATAATTAATTTTGCCAATATCTTATATTGAATATAATTATCTTATTACCATAAATCTATTATTCCAAAATCAATTAATATCTTATATTAATATTATGGTAATCTTATTAATTAAAGTGCACAATCCAAGTGTATCTTATACACATCAAATGTGGCGCCCCTATAGTCAACTAATTGACTTCCGGAATATTATTTAATTAATATCATTTGTATATAATTAATATCTTGTATTTTATTTATTCATAATAAATAAATACCACCATATTAATTTACCACTATAACCTCTATAGTCTAGAGATAAACTTTCCTTATTTGGTTATCAACTATAACCCCATTTTAATCCGACTCGATGTTCATATGTGTGAGACCCGATAGGCTTCCGAATATGTTGGCCGTAGACACAAAGTGCAATTTACTAAAATGCCCTTCATACCTAACGATCACGGGATAGCCTAGCAACACACCGTGACCCCCAATTATCGGAAGAGTCAAAAGCAATGACTACTACCTTTCATGTGGAGCAGTTACCGTGTAACTTACAATCCTATCGCTGAAATAATATCCATACGATCGTATCTCGAGTGTCAATACATTAAAGATCGTATCTTATAATCTGGATATCATGCTCTCTCGGAATAACACATTTACTCCCACTTTGTAAAGATTCTCGAGAGCTAGACATTCCTTATAAGAAGGCCATTCGGATATTCGATCCCAATCATAGGATACGCGATTCCCGGACGACCAATCATGTATACTCCGCATGCTTCAATATCATACCCAATCACTACCGCATGATCGCCCCGTGGTTAGGAGAAATCTCAGTAGTGTCAAAGCATGACAATCCACACCGTGATGCCATGAAGACTCCGGTCAAAAGGATAATTACACAACCGCCACATAGTGTGACACTTAATGTAAGTGTGTCAGTCTAACGTACGCATTCTCTAATACACGTCCACGTACAGTCCAAGTGTCCCTACACTTCGATAGACGAGATCTATCCCTATCTTCTAAAAGATAGAGGACATCCAATACGTGCTAGTCTGATTATACTATCAATGTCCCATTTGATAATATGTAAGACTAGAGACATTTAAGCACCAACCTTGTAATAGTGATTAGAGATCTCATCAACCATAATCACTATCATGGTTTCTCTATCACAGATTGATACTAGGGACGTTACTATATATATACAACAAATAATATGAAGACAAACAATATATAATAACATAAGTTCTTTTATTAATCATAATAAAGATATTACATAAACTAAATAGACTGTAAATAACCCGACCCCGGTCGGATCCGGTCCAACCCGATTGGGTTTAGGACACCTTTCCAACAGCATCATGGTGTGGATTGTCATGCTTTGACACTATTGAGGTTTCCCCTAGCCATGGGGCAATCATATAGTAGTGATTGGGTGTGATACTGAAGCATGCTGAGTATACATGCTTGGTCGTCTGGGAATCGCGTACCCAAATAGTAAGGGTGAATATCCAAAAGGGCCTTCTTATAAGGAATGTCTTACTCCCGTGAATCTTTGCAAAGTGGAAGTAAATGTGTCACTTCGAGAGAGCATGATATCCAGATTATAAGATACGGTCGTTAATGCTTGACACTCGACATACTACCGTATGGATATTATTACAACGATAGGATTCTATTTACACGCTAACCGAGCACATGAAAGGTAGTAGTCATTGCGTATTGACTCTTTTGATGATTGGGGGTCACGGACGTGTTGCTAGACGCTATCCGTGATCGTTCGATGTGAAGGGCATTTTCGTAATTGCGCCTTATGTCTACGGCCAACATATTTGGAAGCCTATCGGGTCACACATATGAACATCAAGTCGGATTAAAATGTGGTTATAGTTGATGACCAAATAAGGAAAGTTTTATCTCATACTATAAAGGTTATAGTGGTAAATTAATATGGTGTATTTATTTATTATGAATAAATATAATACAAGATATTAATTATGTTGATTAACTAAATATATATATATTGATACATATATATTTCGAAATATGTATATATATGATATACATGTATTTTGCAAATTAATTAATCATAGTATTATATTAATTAAAGAATGTTCCGGATGCCAATCATTGCTATGTGGGGCGCAGTTTCTAGTGTATATGATATATTTGAATTGTGCAATTTAATTAATAAGATTACCATAATATTAATATTGGATATTAATTGATTTTTGGAAAATAGATTTATGGTAATAAGATAAATATATTCAATATAAGATGTTGACAATATCTTGGAAATATTTAATATAAGATATAAAATTAAATGAGATAAATCAATCTAAGGATTTTCCTTATTTTATTAGAAAAATATTTTCTCTCTCATCAATCTACTAGAAGTTAATCCCAATCAGTTGGGGAGATAATTGGGGCGCCACTTTTCCCTATTTAAGGGAGGCTTGGCTAGCTCTTTTGTACACCATAATTCTAAGAGCTAATTGTTCTTGTGAAAAATAAGAGAGCTTCTTAGAGAGAGATTGTAGAGAGAGAAAAGGTCGACCTAGCAGTCGAGTTTTTCTAGTAGCAATCCTTGGCGGGATTCCGGCAAGGTGCTCGTGTGGATTACTGGTAGAGGCCGGACACTTGGACGGCTTATGCAAATCTACTCCAACCGGACGGTCAAAGCGTCGATCTTTTAGATCAACCAAGGTAGTATTACCGTCCCCTCTCTTATATGTTTATTGTTTAAACGAAGACGATCTTGGATTGGGAAATCCAATTTTAAATTCCGCTGCGCAACTCGATTGATTTCCTAACAATATGATGTAGTCATATAGGACTGGACCGATTTAATCTACTTTTCTCATTTAATTCCGTGATTGAGAAATCTTATTAAATCACAAGATGATCATATATGGATTAACCTTAATCCTGAAGTGATTGCATGCTCCTACTTGTTTCAAGATAGGGTTTGATGTGTTCGTTAAGGATCGCTAAGAGGCGCGGTCCGAATAACTTTCACGTTGGCACTATTCTGGAATGAGTGAGAAGTGTGTGTCTCACAGATATGGAATCCATTCCTTCCTGCGGGAAATAGAAAGACAATCCCCTTATTTGTTGATCCTAAAAACTGATCGATCGGCCAAGTTCGTATTGGTTATGAACTAATTGATCACTAGTGGGTTAATGGTAAATAAGGATAAGATGGAATGAAGAAGGTTGTTGGAAATATTCCCGCTTCATTACGGATAGTCTGTGGAGGGTTAGTCTGTATGTAATGATTATATCAATGGACACTTATCGACTAGACGTTTTGAGAATAAGTTATATCTATAATCGATAGAGTTCAGTTCCGGATTTATGGTGGCGTAATTCCGGAATTAATGAGTTGAGTAGAAATATTCTGTTTGATGAATATTTTATTCAATTTATTGTAGCTACTGGTTATAGGTCCATGGTCCCCGGGTTTGCTCCTAACACGTGAGTGTTTTCTCGTTTTGTGAAATCTCGAGAATAAATTAAATAGTTGGTCTATTTAATGAATATGCGAATATTATTTATTTGATAAATAAGATGTAAAATAGAAAAGACATTTTTAATAAAAATAATGGCTTTAGTGGCGCCATATTTTGTGATAAAAATAGGAAAAGAAATTTTCCTAGATTATGTCGCATGTGTAATTAGTTAATTATTTATTTGTTAGATAATTAATGAAAAAGAGATTGATTTTTTGGGAATTATCTCTTATTTTATGGAAAATATCTATTCCTTATGGAAATAGGTAATTGTATTATGAAAATGATAACTCTCTCTTGACTAGTTATTTTCCTATATAAAGAGAGTTTTTCCCAACACAATTACATTCACAAAAATTGCGCCACATACTAATAAAAGAAGAGAAAAATTAGTTTCTCGTTCTAGCCATTGGGAGAAGTGTTGGGTGTACAGCACTCTGCCCTCCCATGTTAGTTCAACCCATGGCGCTGTAATGGTGTGATTTAAGGAAATAAAGTTGCGCCTTTACTACCACCAATTGGTTTTAGTACAACGGTAAGCGCTTGATCCTAAAAATTGGTATCAGAGAAGGTCATGGGTTCGAATCCTGGCAACAGCATTTCTGTGGTAATCCATTCCCGCCCATGGCATACTACGGGTGTCACGGTTGGAGTGGGTAGCAGGTGCTGGGGGGGAGATTGTTGGGTGTACAGCACTCTGCCCTCCCATGTTAGTTCAACCCATGGCGCTGTAATGGTGTGATTTAAGGAAATAAAGTTGCGCCTTTACTACCACCAATTGGTTTTAGTACAACGGTAAGCGCTTGATCCTAAAATAGCTTTTGCCACACAAAAAAAAATATTGTTATATACTTACTTTTAGTCATAGTAACATGGAAAATGAGTCTTGCTAACTATATATTAACCACATTTTGTGTGTAGAAAAATAGTGTTTTTCTTGTACTATGGAAGACAAGGTTAAGGAGAAGCTTAGTGGGTGCAAGGAGAAGCTATTGTGGCCGCTGGGTAAAAGGGTTATGATAAAAGGGGTCCTTCAAGCCCTCCCTGCTTTTATTATGCAGTGCTTTTCAATCCTAGAGGCCACCATAAATACTCTTGAGATGCTTTGTAGGCGTTTTTTTTTGGGTGGCACAGATAAAACTCAAGAAAATCCATTGGCGGAGGCGAGAAGTTTGTACCTTGACAATAGATTTAAAGTGTCTTGGCTTCGAGATCTACGTGACTTTAACTCAGCTTTGTTGGCAAAAAAAATTTTAAGTTTGGAGAGTTTCGAAGTTCCCAAATGCATTGGTGAGCCAATTTCCATGCGCGAAGTTCCGGGAAAGTAACATTTTTAATGTTGGGATGGGGTCTAGACCTTCCTTTCTTTATAGGAGTTTGCAGGATGAGAGGATTTACATGTAAAAGGGGGATTCAATGGCGGTCGGAAACGGTGCTTTGATTCGCATTTACTAGGGTTCAATGGTTGACTACCCATAATAGCTTTCAGGTCACTTCCTCGTCCCCTCTTGTGACGCCCCGTCCCGGATACCGAGTCTTTATCTGGAAAGAACGCACGACATGCATATATTAACTTTTTAAATCGTAAAAAATAATATATACACAAGCCTCGTAACAATCAATCAAAGTAAAAGCGGAATAAATAAAACTAAAGATAACTCAGAAAGAATGTCAAACGATAAACAACGGATCACCAAGTCTCAAAATCTACGTCTAAGAAAACTGAAAAGACAAAACAACGAGATAAATGTTGTTCGACTAATTACATCCCAAATGAAACTTAAAAGGTACTAAAGTTAATCTCTCAAAACAGAAAATAATAAAATGCATAAAATAAATGTCAACATCATCATATCATCCCGAGCTCAAACATCGGCTCCATCAACTCCATCGTCGTATCCATACTCATCATCGTCCTGATAACCACCTTCTCGGGGTGGGAACAATAAAAAGAGAAAAGGGGGTAAGTACTTACGTACTTAGTAAAGGGTAGAAGAACCGGTTACACAGTATTATTATACATATATATTGCTGGATATACATAAACCCGAATCCGGATCCGATCCATAATTGAATCGTCAGATCTGATTCACAGCACCGATCGAGACGCTCGATCATGCACAGTGGAAGCTACGAATCGAAATTCGTTTACGATTTTACCACGACACGATTCACATAATAACTAATAACTACAAGAAGGTTTAATATTTACCCAACTGGAGAGAAGCCGTAATCTTCCGAGTTGTATCTCCAAGTGACGACTGGTGGACGTCGATCCTCGTAGTAGAACCTCCTTGAATATGCTCCAAGAAAAACTCCTAGTTTCTTCTTGTTGGTCCCTTGAAAAGGCTTTGGTTAAGTTTAGAGGGGGGGGGGGGTGAATAAACATAACACTTAAAACTTTTGGAGTTAACAAATTTCGCAACTTCGCAGCCTCGTCGATACTTCGCAGTCCGTCGAGACTTCGCAGCTCCGCCGATAGACGTAGTCTACTGACAGTTCAGTTTGCTGAATTTGTGCAGCGGAATTATATCAAATTTAAGCCTTAGAACTTGTTGTTAAAAGTGATACTAAGTATTAGATACTCAGTAGTGCAAGTGTGTGATTTCAGTTGCTAGATTCAGTAGGTTGATGAATGAAATAAACTAAATGCAGAAAGTGAATGCTGAAAGTAAGTAGTCAGATTTTTATAGTGGTTCCAGGTGATGTAATCCTGTACGTCCACTCTTCTCCTGTGATGTTGGAGGAAATTCACTAGAGATCTTTGAAGTAGCTATTACAAAGATTCCTAAGTTGTTTGTCCTTCACCAATAACTATGGCTTCACAAACTGAAAACTAGGAACATGTAGGATTGCTGCTCCTTAGTCTTCCACTGGTCCTTGAAGGGTAGGATTGCCTCTTCACCAGCTCCACCACAAACAACAGTCTTTCACACCCAACAGATGCTTCACTGTCTTCAGCAGGTTCTTTATAAAATAAAGAATGAATCAACTAAATGATTCGGTTAGCCTTGATTAGGATGATGTAATCGCAGCCTAGCGCCTTCAAGTGTGTAATCTTGATGCGGCTTGAATACGTAATGCACTTGAAGAAATTCGCTAGATCGGCGCCTTTATGCTCAAGCAAGTTCAAGCAGGTGTTTTTCACTCGTTGTTATCACTTAAAGTTTATCTCAATTTTCATCATCTTGTTTCGAGTTGAAAGTCTTCTATTTATAGGCAAGAATGCATGTGACTTGTATTTGAAATTCAAATGTAACCGTTCCTTGTTTTTGTCCCATCCGATTTGCATTCTGTCACTATTCATAGGATTGACACTGTCAGAATTCCTTTTTGACAAGCAAGTGCTCCGTCCACCCTTTGACTTGTGTCCATTGGATAAAGTCCTGAATCATCCCAACGTCCTTTTAATCCTAACCACTGATTTGTTTGATCAAATCAGAGGTAGTTGGCTGTCCTTATCCATGTAATCTTCCAAAATAATCTTGAATTAATCGAGGTATACATCAGCAGGTTCATCAGTCTGCTGAAGTTCCAATCAGTCTGCTGATCAATATATTTTTGTGTATAAAATATAATGCAGCTGATTCCTTTTATCTAACTTTTATTTGTGAAGTTAGATTACATCCTTTTAATTATAACTAAGTTCCAAACATCATTCAACTTGTGGAACTTAGACCTTCTACATAAGATATATGCAGTCAGTAGGGTCATCACAGATTTGCCCAAGTACTGATTCCATATTCTTGACTTAAATTACTAAGTTAGATCCCTTAGCCTTCAGAATCGAGTTTGAACCCTCAGCCTTCAGTCTTAAGTTTTCAGCAGGTTCCTGACTAGTCAACTGACCCATCTACCCTACTGACCTAGACCAGTCTGCTGACAAAAGTCAGCTGACCATTACAGTGCTTGTTTGATCAAACTGATTTATGAATCAAACTCTAATAAACCTATACATTTGATCTAGACATCTTTTTGCCTTTGAACTATAACAGCTAGTATGGCACTCATCATCAAAACTAAGAAATAAGTCCAACAATTTCCCCCTTTTTGGTGATGATGCCACTACCCTCACCTAATCAGCAAAGCAAAAAGATAAAACACAAAAACAGAACAAGTATTCATCTTTCATTAAAATCATTTGTTCAAGGCTATTACAAACTAGATACAGCAAAGATAAAGTAATGTGAGTATGCTGATCTATTGTCTCTTCTCTCTTTCTTGTCTAGCCTTCTCAGCTTGTTCTTGATAGGCTCTGATTTGTTCTATCATATCCCTCATCCATTCCTTTTCAATCAGTGTAAAATCAATGTAGGGATTGACTTGCTTCCACCAGTTCCATGCTTCAGGGAGGATAAGATTAATATTATTCACTCTGAATCCAAACTTCATATACAGCTCCTTGAATTCATCCAGTGAGTCCCTTGCTTTTGTAATAGGCAGCACCTTATCACCTTTGCCACTTCTTCTACCTCAGTTGCTTGCCCTTAAGGCTCTGACTCTTGCTTCCCAAAATTTCAATCCCAAGAAAGAGTTAAGACCTTCATGAAACCCCATGTCATGATAAGGTCTCCTCCTGTTGTAATACTCTTTCTTGTACCGTCTAAGAAGATCATCGCAAGTTGAACTCGCAGTGTGGAGTTGCCCGAAAGCATTGGTTTCATCAGTCCATCTCTTCTGTGCAAAGAGTCTTGCAGCCTCCTTTGCCGCAGCTGATTGGCCCTCTTCCCCCTTAGTGACATCATCAACAAAACGGGATATAAGGCCATGAATACCCTCCTGTGACACTATCACTCTATTCAATTGACCTTCCATAGTTCCAGCTCTAGTATCAATAGAAGTGATCCCGGATTGCAATGTCTCCTCCGGTCGTTGATCCTTTCGTAAGTTTGGGATCGTGCAAAGCGGGTTGTTGTGCAGCAGCAGGCTCAGTAGGTTCAGGTGGAGCAGCAAGGTTGTCAAGTTTCTGATGGATAGAAGTAAGTTGGTCTTTCAGAAACTTATCTTTCAAAGTATTCCCTTGCTTGATTCCTCTTACATCAAGCATCATATCATTGACAGCATTTTGAGTGGATGCAAAATTTGAAGCAACTGTATCAGCAGATTGTCTGTTTTCATTTATCAGGTTCATCAGT
Source organism: Gentiana straminea (assembly GCA_036785695.1). Classification (NCBI taxonomy): domain Eukaryota; kingdom Viridiplantae; phylum Streptophyta; class Magnoliopsida; order Gentianales; family Gentianaceae; genus Gentiana; species Gentiana straminea. The sequence goes on from JAVUPR010000019.1 coordinate 2,052,373, forward strand.
TCTTCAAATCTCTGTTCTTGCCTGTCCAGTTGAGTTCTTAACTGTTGCATATCATTTCTGACAGTTCTTAACTCATTGAAAACTTCAACTGGCACTCCACTGGTTATTCTAGTACCAGTAGGTCCATCAGTAGGCTCCTCAACTCTATATTGTGCCTGTTGTCTGCTGATGACCATTGCCTTACTCATATCTCTCCCAGCAGGGGGAGGTCCTTCCTCAACCATATCACCAAGAATATCTTCCATGACTGGATCTTGTGCAGGTTCTTCAGCAGCTTCTTTTTCTTCAAAAATTTGAAACTCTTCATCACTGTAGTCATAGTCCAGGAGCTGTTCTTCTTGATCAACAACAGCAGCATGCTGACTATCCTTCCCTACAGTGGCCTTGGCCCCAGCAGGCTCCACTACAGCAGCCTCTTTAACAATAGGGGTTTCCTCCAAACCCAAATCTGGTTCCAACCTTTGTCCAGGTGCTGTTTGAGACTCAGCAGCCTGTACCTCCTGTTCCAACCTTTGTCCAGGTGCTGTTTGTACCCCAGCAACCTGTACCTCCTCTTCAACTTCCTGTGGAGTGAATATAGTATCATTATCCACTTGGAATCCTTCAGCATTACCAATCTTGTGCAGGATGATGGCAGTTTTAGTAAGAATGCCCTCAAAGTCAAATCCACTTTGATATTCAATAGATTCTTCTGAGCTGGCACTAGGTTCACTGTGATCAATAACCTTTTCTCCATCCAAATCCTCACTCTGTTCAACTTCAGGTTGTGCAGTAGGCTCTACAACAAGAAATGTAGCAGATTCATCAACCACCTACCAAAGACTCGCAGTAATACCTTCATTGATCAATGCCTCCAGATCATCCATGGTGAGATCCTGTAGATCCTCATCCATCTCTCCAGTCTGCTGGCCCTCAGCAGACTTACCAGTATCGTGGACTGTTGTACAGGTGGTTCATTTGTCAGTGAAGCCCCACTTGACTCTCCTGGTCCAGAGGGAAAATCTCCTCTAGAATCTGATGATGAGGAAGAATCATCATCTCCATCTCTTGGATCTCTAAACTTGATACCTTCCTCCTTCTGTTGCTCATCAAACAAATCCATCAGTCTTGATTGCAGCAAGGTTGTATCAATCAGATCCAGCAAGTTTTCCACTCCCAACTTGTCAAAAGCCCATTCTTCAAGATTTGTCATTGGTTCAGCAGCTGGCTTTTGTCTTTTGTAGAAACCAAACTTCCACTGAAAGTAGTCAGCAATTTGCTGAAGTTTGGGATCTACATACTCCTCTGTTTTCTTTCTTTGTTTCACATGCCTTTCAAATGGCATGAAGGATCTCCTGTGAGCAACTCCACTACCTTGTTGACCTCCAAAGGTTCCAACAAGTAGGTTCATGGTTTCTTCAACAGATGTTTGAAAGTCAGTAGGTTGCTGAGATTGTACATTGGTGCCTACTACTTCCATCTGTTCCATACTTGGTTCCCCCTGACTTACATGCTCATCAGCAGGGTTAGCAGCAGACTGCTCTTCCCCCTGAGATCTTGCCACACTTGCAGGGTCTTCAACCAAGTCTTCAATTACCTCTTCAACTACCACAAAGAAGTTCAGTTCGGTGGTTTGTCGTGGTTCTTCGAAGTAGATACTACGAGCAGGCTCGGGGTCAGTAGACTGCTGTATATCTTCAACAAATTGCTCAACAACAACCTGTCCAGCATCGTAGATTTGACAACCTCTTCAGGTGAGGAGTCACTAATTACTACAGGCGGAATGATAGTTAAGGGCTCAGCCTCAACAGCCTCTTCTTCCTCTTCTACTGATGCCTCTTCTTGGGCTCTCTGTGCCTCCAAGTTTTTCATTTCTTTTCCTTTGCCATACTTTTTCTTTTTGGCAACCTCCTTCATCCTCTTGGAGAGGGGTTCATCATCATCATCTTTCTCAACCACAGTAGACTTCTTCTTTCTACTGGCTTCCTTCTGTTGTTCCCTCAAAATTTCAACAACAAGCTTCTCCTAAAAGAACAAAGCGGGGTCGGTAACCTCCACCGAACCCTCGCGCAGACTCGAGCTCGTGCCGTTTGTTTCGCCTTGTTTTCTTTAAAGGCTTTAATACCTCAGTTATTTTCTTTGTAGCTCCACTCTTTCTTTTCTTAGCAGCTTTCTTTGGTGCAGCAGGTTTGATAGATATCTTCTTAGTTTGCTGAACCTGCTCACCACCAGCATCACCATCATCTCCATCATTATCATCACCAAAGCAGCCTCTCCAGCAACCTCATCATCATCATCTAGACCAGGAATAGCATAATCAATTTCCTTCTTGTATCTAGACTGATTTATCTTCTTAGATTCAAGATCAGGAACTTTCAAATGATTCAGCAGGGTCTGAATCATCAATCCTAAGGGTAAGGCCTTTGATTTCCTTTTCCCTACTTTCTCCTCCTTGGCTACTTTCTTCATATAATGAATGAAATAACCAGCCCAATCAAACTTCATGCTCCTGCAGATGATTATCATCAGCTCTATCTTGGGTCCTGATAGAGTATCCATACTGCCAACTAGTCCAAGTATGTTCTTTGCAATGAGTTTGCTCAGCAGACTGTACTCATTTCCAATATGTCTGCAATTGATGCCTGGTACGGATTTGGTGTCTGCATCTGTCTTAATCTGATCAACAAACGCCAATTTGTCCAATCCCATTGCTTCGGGATTGACTGAACCATCCACCACTTCTTCAAATCCAAACACTTCCCTCGTAGACTAGAGGAGATTACAAGCTCCTCAAAGATTCACACGATTGTCTTGAATGCTTCGGCTTCCTTCTTCCACAACCATATTCTTCCAGAAATCAATAACATCGGTGTATGAGATTGTTTCTAATCTGATATTGAGTTTGTTCTCCAAGCCTACAAACCTCCTTATTCTTCAACCTATATTAATAGCCAATTCTGTTTGGTTTGCATCAACAACATAGCCTCTAACACTTTGGCTTGATTCGATTTGAACTTCAATTCTTTCCGCCATTGAAATAGGAAAAAGATGAAGAAGAATTGCTCTCAAATCTGTGTTCACACAATGTAGGATTTGCAGTGATAAAGCAGAAATTGCAAGTAGAGAATCCGCTGTGTAACAGTCTGATTATATAGACAGTGGGTAGTTGAAACTGTCATTGCACGTACATTGAGGTAACCACGATTAAATTGAATAAGTTCTGTCTTGACACGTGGCCCATTATTCCTCCATAACGTTTGTAACCGTTGGATGGTTTAACTATGGTAATAAAGGATAGAATAAATATCCTGCCAAACTGCTTTTTGACTTTAATAACTTTGACTGAGTAACGTTCCATTCAATACAGATAGTCCTCGGCAGGTGGGCTCGGCGGTCGTCGATAAAATGCTTCGTTGTTCCTCGTCAAAGTGACTCGTTGATCCTTGTTTTCTTCTTGTTTTGTTCAATTGATAATACAAGATGAAGTTTAATACCAATGACTGATCTGTCAAGTGAGCTCACCCATCATGACAAAGACCAATCCCCTTGGCAACCTCATTTGCTCAATTGTTCAAACATAAGTACATGGAATTGTTGATACCAATGACTAATCTGCTAAGTGAGCTCACCCAACATAGCAAAGACTAATCCCCTTGGTGAATTCCAGTACATTGCTGAATATCAGTCAACCTTTATGATACCAAGCTCAGTCCTTAATTTAGCAAATCTTTCACTATCAAGTGGCTTAGTGAAAATATCAGCAAGTTGATCTTCAGTAGGGATGTATAGAACCACCACATCTTTCTTTTCAACATGATCTCTTATAAAATGATGTCTCACATCAATATGCTTGGTTCTTGAGTGCAAAACAGATTTTCTCGTGATTGCAATTGCACTTGTGTTGTCACACATAATTGGAATTTCCTTTTCTTCAATTCCATAATCCCTTAATTGTTGTCTTAGCCATAGTACTTGTGCACAAGCAACTTCCAAAGAAGAATGTATTCGGCTTTAAGTGGAAGTTGATATAGAATTCTCGTTTCTTGCTAAACCAGGAAACCAAGATATTTCCCATTAACTCGATTGTGTTCCCGAGGTGCTTTTTCTATCAATCTTGCAACCAAGATAATCGAATCCGAGTAGGATATCACTTTGAAGCTTCCTTCCTTGGAATACCATATCCCTACTCCCATAGTCTCTTTTAGATACTTGAGAACTCTCTTGACCGCACCTAAATGACTTTCTTTAGGTTTAGATTGAAATCTTGCACAAACACCTACAAAGAAAGGATATATCAGTCCGTCATCAAGCGATTAGGTACAAGCAGATCGCCTATCATCCTTCGTATAAGGTCCGATCAACATCTTTGCCTTCTTTATCTTCATCCAATCTCGATGTTTGTACTCATAGGAGTTGAATTCTTAGTCTTCGTTTTCCATACCAAACTTCTTCAAAGAACTCCTTGGTATATTTGGTTTGATGAATGAAGATTCCATCTTTCATCTTGTTTAACTTGCAATCCCAAAAAGTAGTTCATTTCTCCCATCATACTCATTTGGAATTTGCTTTTCATTAGATTTGCAAACTTTTCACAAAGTAAATCATTTTCAGAACCAAATATTATGTCATCTACATAAATTTGTACCAGCAGGGTGCTGTCCCCTTCACTGATTCTGAAAAGTGTCTTGTCAATGGTGCCTTTTGTAAAACCATTGTCCACCAAGAATTGAGATAGGGTCTCATACCATGCTCTTGGTGCTTGTTTCAATCCATAAAGTGCTTTGTTGAGTCTATACACTTTATCTTCTTGATCTTTAACTTCAAATCCAAGAGGTTGCCGAACATATACTTCCTCCTCTAGAATGCCATTCAAAAATGCACTTTTGACATCCATTTGGTATACTTTGAAGTTCTTATATGCAAGCATGTGCCAAGAATAATCCGATAGCTTCCAATCTTGCAACAGGTGCATAAGTTTCATCAAAATCTATTCCTTCAGCTTGAGAATAGCCTTTTGCAACTAGTCTGGCCTTATTCCTCACAATGGTACCAGATTCATCAAGTTTATTTCTGTATATCCACTTAGTACCAATGATATTTGCATGATTTGGCCTATCAACTAGTGTCCAAACTTGATTTCTTTCAAATTCATTCAATTCCTCTTGCATAGCAATTATCCAGTCTGGATCTGAAATTGCTTCTTCAACAACTTTTGGTTCCATTTGAGATAGAAAACAAGTAAACATGGCTTCCAGTTGTCTTCTAGTCCTCACACCTTGCTGTACATTGCCAATAACTTGTTCAAACAGGTGATTCCTTAACCATTGTGGATTTCGGTTATTTTGATTAACGGGAACCTCATCTTCGTAGTGGTCCGTCGTAGCTTCTTCTACAAGGGGGTCGCAGATCCTTGAACCGCTTCAGCTTGTTGCATCGTAACATTATCGGCGGCAGGTGTTCAAGCAGGGCAAGATATTAAACTTTTAAGTCATTGAATCTTTCCAAAACTTCAACACAATCTGGATCGGTGACTTGTTGATTCTCAAAGCAGGTTCACAATCTTCATCTTCCATACCAAGAAACTTAGGTTCATCAAACACAACATGAATTGTTTCTTCATGTTTCGTTGACCTTTGTTCAAGACTTGAATGCTCATTGATCGAAGAGTATCCCAAGAAAATTCCTTCATCCGATTTTGGTTGGAATGTTTTCAAATGTACCTTATGATTTAGAATAAAACATTTGCTTCCAAATGGATGGAAATAGGATATGTTAGGTTTCCTTCCATTCCAAACCTCATAAGGTGTCTTCAAAACCTTCTTGTTTACCGATGTTCGTTTTGTGTATAGCATGTCGTATTTATCGCTTCATTTCAATATCTTTCAGTAGCAATGCTTCACAAATCATTGTTCTTCTGCTTCCTTTAAAGTTCGTTTCTTCTTTCAAAGAACCCCATTTTGCCGAGGTGTACCGACAGACAGCAAGTTGATGTAGTACACCATTCTGTTCACAATATTCTCTTATAACTTTGTTGAGAAATTCAGTACCCTGATCTGATCTTATTTTTATCACTGTTAAACTTTTCTCTTTTTGTAATCTCTTCAAAAGATTAGGCATGCTTTGAAGTGTTTCACTTTTCTTGTTCATAAATATCACCCAAGTGTACCTTGAATAATCATCCACAACCACTAAAGTGTACTTCTTTCCTGTTACACTTGTTGGAGTTATTGGTCCAAAAAGATCCATATGCATCAGCTCCAACACTCTATTAGTTGATTGTTTGGTCTTTGATTTGAAACTTGACTTTATCTGTTTACCTTGCTGACAAGCATCACATATAGAATCCTTCTTGAATGTGATCTCAGGTAAACCAATCACCAATTTCTTCTTCACCAATTGATTAATATCATCAAAGTTTAAGTGATTCAACTTCTTGTGCCATACCCAATTGAGTTCAGACTTGGTATGTACAATCAAGCAGGTTTCTGGAACTGCAGTAGACCAATCCACAACATACATGTTTTGTTGTCTTCTACCAGCAAGTACAACTTTATCACCTCTTTCACTAGTGACAATACAGTTGTTTTTGTCAAAAGTGACCTTGTATCCCTTGTCACAGAATTGTCCAGTGCTCAGCAAGTTGTATTCCAGTCCTTCCACATATGCAACATTCTTGATTGTAAGTCCATTCCTCACAAGTGGGCCATATCCTCTTGTATATCCAGGTGTATTCTTGTTGCCAAAATTCACCCTTGGACCATCTTTTGCCACAAAGTCTGACAAACAATGCTTATTTTTTGTCATATGTCTGGAACATGCACTGTCAAAATACCAGACACCCTACAAAACAAAGTTAATGCATTTTAGGTACCCAAACTTGTTTGGGTCCATAATGGTCATTGGTAAGCATGACCCTTGGCATGTCTCCATAAGGTCTTCTCCTGAATGTGTCATACTTTGGTTCATACATTGGTTCATACATGTATTCCACACATCCATAAGTTCTAACAGTAGGTTGTGTAGGAATCATATATGTTTTCTGGCCTTTTGGTTTATAATGCTGTTTGAAGTGATTCTTGGTGTTAGAAGCATTAACATAACCATTAGTTTGCTGTCTGTTAAGAACAGCCCTGTAGTATGGAGTCTGCTGAGGTCTTGTGTAAGTCCTCTCGTTGATCCCATTGCCTAGGTTTTACCCTAGCAGCATGGTTATACTTACTGTTTCTAGCATTAGATGCAGGAATATTCCAATCATCATCAGTAGGGAACAGTCTACCTTTCCCCCTGAGATAAGTATCCCTTGAATGATTAACATTTTTGGGTTTGGGATTATTATCCTTGGAATTTTTCTGTTTCTTACCCTTCTGTGGTCCAGCAGACTTGGTAGCAGGTCTGCTATCAGCAGTCTTAGAAGGCACAACAGTCCTATTTTTAGATATTCTTTTTATTAGGAGCTGTAGACTTCTTTGACTTCTGATTTTTCTTCCTTGAAGCATTCTTAGTAGGTTTTACTGCCTCAGCAACCTTACCGGGAGTTGGATCTAGTGCAGGTACAAACTTGGAACCAATTCTGGTGCTAGGTTCAGTGACCTTACTGGATCCACTCTTGTTAGATTGTTGAGTTCCAAATCCAAGCCCAGTTCTATCTCCATAAGGCTTTCCTGATTTGTATGCAGTAGTGGAACAAGATGGTTCAGCAGATTCAGAGGCTGCTGGATGTTCAGCAGACTTATGCTGATTCTGTCCAACATCTTTTTCCTTACCTTTGAGAACCCTTAATTCAGCCTTTCAATCTTCCAACTTCCAATTCAAGAGCTTCTTTTTCGGCCTTCACAATCTCATAACCAGATTGTATTATCCTCGATTGATTAAGGATGGCATCCAAAGTCTCATTGTTGTCGAATTTCGGGATTTGAACCAAAAGTTGACTCACAATCACTTCCCGTTAGGAGTATTGATAGATACGTGTTGTATACCTCCTCAGTTTCATCCATATTGGCCATCAAAGCATAATCTTCCATATCAGCAACCAGTGCCGTATCATCTGATTCATTTCCTTTTTCAGATTCCACATCATATCCTGATTCATCTTCAGCAACCATAGCCTTCTTGCCATGTCTTCTTTGTTGGCTTTTGGTCTTCAGTAGGTCTGGACAATCAGGTCTAAAATGTCCAGGCTTCTTGCAGTTGAAGCAAAGATAATCAGGTTCCTTGCCTTGTTTTAACTCAGGACAGTCAGGTTTGAAGTGTCATGGTTTCTTGCAATGAAAGCACAGATAGTCATTATCTTTCTTTGGTTCTTCTTTCCTTCTTTCAGTAGGCCTCTTTGTAAAATTTCTTGAAGTGGCCTTTCCGGTCTTCATCATCCCGATTTTCTTGCTCGTAGGGCAACCGCTCTTGCATCTCATCCATTGCGATCATCATCCCGTCCTCCCGATGTTTCTTCTTGATGTGAAGCAGACCAATGCAAAGTGGTCTTTGGCTCTTCTTTTCGCCTCTCGGCACAAGCTTTTTGCTAAATTCATAAGCCTTTAGATCGAAAACAATTTGAAGGTGTCTTCTTCATGCAACTTTCTCATTTCTTCAATTGCAAATCACCTTCATTTTCCAAACATCTTTTGCGAGGTAGAGCTTCCAAGATTTTGGTGTTTATTTCCTCTTTTGAATAACTTACACTCAGCAGAGTAAGTTCATCCAGGATTGCATTGAATCTAGACTCCATTTGCTCAATGGTTTCATTTGGCAGCATTTTGAACTTTTGGAACCTCTTTCTGGCCACACTGATTTTGTTCTTCTTTATTGCATCGTTGCCTTCACGGATCAAGTGAATCTTGTCCCAAAGTTCCTTTGCGGTCTTGCAATCTTTAACCTTCATGTACATATTGCTATCCAAGGTTCTGTAAATGATGTCTATAGCAATATTGTTGAGGTTTGCTCTTTTTCTGTCTTCTGCATTCCATTCTCTTTTTGGTTTAGGAATGTACTCAGTTGTATCACTCACTGTTATTGCCTTTGTAATCTCCAAAGTGGTCCTTCGCTTAGTACATCCATCATCTCATCATGAGTAGCAAAGCAAGGTAAGCTCGCATTCGACGTTTATACTCATCAAATCTATCTAAAGAGCACATCAACATTGTTCTAGCATACTGTGTGTTATCCATGATGCAAGTCTTTGAAAATCAGTAACTTGAAAGAAAGTTTCAAAGAATTTTCACAAGCACAACAAGTAGGATTTCTTCAGAACGAAAGCGCTCCGATACCAATTGTTGGTCCCTTGAAAAGGCTTTGGTTAAGTTTAGAGAGGGGGGGGTGAATAAACTTAACACTTAAAACTTTTGGAGTTAACAAATTCTACAACTTCACGATAGTCATTGATACTTCGATAGCTCGCCGATAGACGATAGTCTACCGACGGTTCGGTTCTTTGAATTTGTGCAAGCGGAATTATATCAAATTTAAGCCTTAGAACTTGTTGTTAAAAGTGATACTAAGTATTAGATACTCGTAGTGCAAGTGTGTGATTTCGTTGCTAGATTCGGTAGGTTGATGAATGAAATAAACTAAATGCGAAAGTGAATGCCGAAAGTAAGTAGTCGATTTTTATAGTGGTTCCGTGTGATGTAATCCCGTACGTCCACTCTTCTCCTGTGATGTGGGAGGAAATTCACTAGAGATCTTTGAAGTAGCTGTTACAAAGATTCCTAAGTTGTTTGTCCTTCACCAATAACTATGGCTTCACAAACTGAAAACTGGGAACAGGTAGGATTGCTGCTCCTTAGTCTTCCACTGGTCCTTGAAGGGTAGGATTGCCTCTTCACCAGCTCCACCACAAACAACAGTCTTTCACACCCAACAGATGCTTCACTGTCTTCAGCAGGTTCTTTATAAAATAAATAATGAATCAACTAAATGATTCAGTTGCAGCAGCTTGATTAGGATGATGTAATCAGCAGCTAGCAGTCTTCAAGTGTGTAATCTTGATGCAGCTTGAATACAGAATGCACTTGAAGAAATTCGCTAGATCAGCAGCTTTATGCTCAGCAAGTTCAGCAGGGTGTTTTTCAGCTCAGTGTTATCACTTAAAGTTTATCTCAATTTTCATCATCTTGTTTCTGAGTTGAAAGTCTTCTATTTATAGGCAAGAATGCATGTGACTTGTATTTGAAATTCAAATGTAACCGTTCCTTGTTTTTGTCCCATCTGATTTGCATTCTGTCACTATTCATAGGACTGACACTGTCAGAATTCCTTTTTGACAAAGTGCAGTCTGTCCACCCTTTGACTTGTGTCCATTGGATAAAGTCCTGAATCATCCCAACGTCCTTTTAATCCTAACCACCGATTTGTTTGATCAAATCGAGGTAGTTGGTCTGTCCTTATCCATGTAATCTTCCAAAATAATCTTGAATTAATCGAGGTATACATCGCAGGTTCATCGTCCGTCGAAGTTCCAATCGTCATTCGATCAATATATTTTTGTGTATAAAATATAATGCAATTTCGATTCCTTTTATCTAACTTTTATTTGTGAAGTTAGATTACATCCTTTTAATTATAACTAAGTTCCAAACATCATTCAACTTGTGGAACTTAGACCTTCTACATAAGATATATGCAGTCAGTAGGGTCATCACAGATTTGCCCAAGTACTGATTCCATATTCTTGACTTAAATTACTAAGTTAGATCCCTTAGCCTTCTGTAACTGAGTTTGAACCCTCAGCCTTCAGTCTTAAGTTTTCAGCAGGTTCCTGACTAGTCTACTGACCTAGACAGTCAGCTGACAAAAGTCAGCTGACCATTACAGTGCTTGTTTGATCAATCCTATTTATGAATCAAACTCTAATAAACCTATACATTTGATCTAGACATCTTTTTGCCTTTGCACTATAACAGCTAGTATGGCACTCATCATCAAAACTAAGAAATAAGTCCAACAAGCTAGTTTATCAAAATAGTGTTTTTCCTATTGTGCAAGGATGAAAAAAATTTCTTCTTCGGCCATCCTGTAATGGAAGGTAACTCAAGATATTTCCCATTGCCAGTACCAAAGGGAACATTCAGCTTGTGACTAACCTGAAGCAACATAGATTGCGCCACAACCTTACTAATGTAGAGTGAAGATTTGTGAGTGTTGATCGTCTGCCTCGATAACTTCTCATAGCGATTAAGCACATCAACAATGGATTGAGTCGATCCCACCGTAGCTTTATTAAACAACAACCCATCATCCGCGAAAATCACACTTACAGTAAATTTTATTTGTACTCCCTCCGTTATTATTTATTTAATGAGTACCGATAGTGTCATGACAAAACGATCATAACAAAGTGCACAACACATTATTGCGCCATTGATTATGATGTGGTACCTATTGATTCCTGAGAAATATTTGTGCCACAGCAAAATATAAACAACAAATGCCACAACATACATTTATGCCATTGATTTTTATAGGACGCTAAATGTGATGTGCACAATATTGTAGTCATTTTGTTGTGGCACTATCAGTACTCATTGATTTCTATGAGCCTTATAAAGTAAATGGTCTAAAAGTGTGTTGTGGCACATTATGATAAACATTTTGTTGTGGAACAAACATTTCCCTTTATTTGATATAGTTATCAAAAATCACACTTATTAATAAAGTGACTTAATGTGTTGATTTTAACCATAAAATAACTAAAATCTCGTTATGTACAATTAATGTATTTTTTTTCATCTTAAAATAAATAAAGATACGAAAAATAACAAAATATGTTGTTTTGAAAATGACACTATTTTAAATTTGAAAGGAACAAAAACAAAATCAGTTAATAAAGAACAAAAATATTTCTAAAAATATTTCAATAACTTAAATTTTTGTCAAGTCAATTAGCTAGGTCCTTTTTGAATCGGATTTGACATAGTGATACTGATCATTACATTTTGGAAACAGGTGTTCAATTCTCATCATCACACAATAAAGTAAAAACGGGGGAATGACGCGTAAAAGCTTATAAACATTGTGGTTTGCAACAATAAGCTTTGACCCCCACGCATATATTAAAGAAAATGAAAATGAAGTTTGTTTGCCTAAATCTGAGGGTGGTTTGGGGGGTTTTTCAGCTTGATGCCTGGAATCTTGCACTCCTTTGCAGGATTTTGTGGAACTTTCAATGTAAAAAAGACTGCCTTTGGGTGAAATAGGTAGGTGAAGAGTATCTGAAGAGTGTTGATCTGTGGTCTTATCAGTATAAGCATAGTGATTCTGCCTTGATCAAATCTGTGTTTAGGATCAGGGATAGAATTTTGGAAAGTGCAGGTTCTGCTGCTGCTGCTGCTGTTACTTTGCTATAATCCTGGTCTACAAGTTCTAAGTTGTGCCCTAGCAAGGCTTATGACTTCTTTAGGCACCATGGTCCTAAGGTTTGGTGGTCAAGACCTGTGTGGAATCCTAGGGCCACCCCAAAACATTGTTTTTTGCTGTGGATGGCCATGAAGCAGTGTTTGCTCACTACTGACAGGTTGCATTTTGAGGACAAGATCTGCTCTTTGTGTGGTTTGGTAAATGAATCTGCCTCCCGTTTATTCTTTTAGTGTCCTATTTCCTTTCTGGTTTGAAGCAAGATCAGTATATGGCTTGGCATTAGTAGAAGATTGGAAACAGTGACTGATGCTCTTTGATGGATTTCTAGGAACTGTAGGGGTACTTCTCATGGGAATGTGACTAGGTCTGCCTCTGTTTCTGTGGTTGTTTATTGGATCTGGCATATGAGGAACAGAAAGAGGTTTGATGGTGTTAATATGAAGATTTCAGATGTGCTGCATTGTATCAAAACTCATCTCTTATATATAATGCAAGCTGCTTTTCCTTTGTACACTTTTACCCCATGATGTTAGGGTTCTGTACACCTTTTTTGATTTCTTGTAGTGCTTGTTGGTGGTTGTTTGAGATTATTTTGTTTCTCTACACACCTTGGGATAGGCTCTGTGAGTTATGCTCTCACACGACCCCTTTTTGCAGTTTTGTGTGTTGTTAAGTGTTTAGTGGTTGTTGTTTCTTGTAGCATATAACCTTTGGGGTCTTATGCTGCTTGGAATCAACAAATCTAACCTCTTTTCAACACTGTGTAGGAGTTGACCTAGTTCTACTTTTTAGATTAGGATGTAATTTCTTGTATTTTGCATACCATGGTTATATATATTTACCCTTAACCAAAAAAAAGAAAATGAAAATAGGGGAAAACCTTATAAAACCTTGCTTTGACAGAAATACCCCCATGGAATTCCCTTCATATATTACCCCAAAATCCCTAATTATATTAACAGAATTCCCCAAATTCTGGCCCCTTTGATTACCACTACTGCGAGCTCCCAAATTCACCCTCCAATTCTTTCCAAATTCACCGCATGAACACAGACTCGAACTTGTGATCAACAATTTGTATCAACATTCCCTAGTCTCCAACCGGAAGCTGATCAACGAAGAACAGAAACTTGAAGGAGCCGATTAGAACATTCGAGCGAATCTCCTAAAGGTACGATTTTGTTGGTGGGTTATAAATCATGCATATTGGTAAGTGCATGTATGATATTGGGATGCGATTAGTTAAATTTTGTGGTGTGCATGTATGATTTTGGATGTGGTTAGTTAAATTTTGTGGTGTTGAATCATTTGTTTGCTCAAACAATGCCGGTGATGTGTTATTAGTTGTTGGCGTTGAATTGAAATTTCTTATTTGTTTCAACTGTATTCACATTCATTTGTTCTTTAATTCGATTGATACCTTAATTATATTGAATTGAAATTTCTTATTTTGTTGGTTATAGATAAGTTGAAAAATGCCGTTGATTTATGCACTTAGCGATGAAGAAAGGTCTGCAAAATGTGATATTGTTTCCCGATGTTCAATTAGTAGAACAATTGAAGTTTATGAAAAGCTTAATAACAAGCACAAAGCAATGTTGGAACAGTCTTGTTTTGGACATATAATCAATTTGAAGGATATGCAAGCCAACAAGATAATACATCAATTGTTAATGAGGTTGGCGAGTCCATGGGATGTAGATGCCAAAGTTTTTTGGTTCAAAGTTGGAGCCAAAAGCACACGATTTAGTGTAGAAGAATTTGCGCTGGTTAGTGGTCTTTTGGATGGCGACGGTAGCAATGTCGATAAAGGGGTAGGAAAAGAGTCTAGATTAGTTAAGAAGTATTTTAAAAACTTATCAAAAGTGTATAGGAAGGATGTGTGGGTAAAGTTTAATAGCATTAAGGATGCTAATGACCGTTACAAGCTTGGGTTGATCGTTATATTGAGATACGTTGTGTGGGGATCGGAAGAGAGACGGCCGGTGGGTTGGTGGATCTTTAAGTTGGTTGAGGATTTGAATGCTTTCAATAAGTATCCATGGGGAAATGCTTCTTATGAAGCCACTGTCTATGTTTGGAGGAGGGACATGAGGGATTCTTTCAAACATCCCCCGATCGCATATACTTTATATGGTTTTCCGCACGCTTTGAAGGCATGTATAAGCCAAATCCGCTGTTTACATTCATAATATATATATATATTCCTTAAAGTTTTTTCATTATGTTCGGTCCATCACTTGAATGTAAATGCATCGTAGGTTTGGGCACTTGAAGCTATTCCTTCTTTAAGGAAGTTTGCCGAGATTGTTGATGAAAATGCTCTCCCAAGGTTGATGAATCGGGGAGCGGTAAAATGGGTCAACTGTTCTGGAGTTCAACTTGTTCTTGAATCGAGAGAGGTAGCGATGTTTAATTTGTATCTTAAGTTTGGTATGTACATGCAGCCTCCACATTATTTACGAGTAGTAGATAATGCAGGTGGAGGCGGTTCGAAAGTTGGTTCCATCCGAAGCTGAAAAGGAAAAAGCTTGTTTTTTGATGCCCCGGGAAGATGAAGTTGAAGATGATGAAACTACTTTTGAAAATGAGCAATCAACGGGTAACGTTGATAATGAAAAGTTAAAAGAATTGGTAAAAATTGATGTGAGTGAAGAGAACAAAAGAATATGCGAAGAGTTGGTAAAAATTGCTGAAGAGAACAAAAGAATGTGCGCTTTAGTGGATACGCTCCAGCGTAAAGTTAAATTGATGGAGGTTCGTCTTTCTTGTGCATGTGAAAAATGCAAAAATGTTGGTATTCATGCAAGTGAAATGGAAGGTAATGAAGAGTTGAATGAAATGGAAGATGAAACTGTGGAGGCATCCCGAAACGGCAAAGGTATGAAGTTAAATTTGTCCTTTATGATGTTTATAAAGGAGAGAATTAATTAGTTTATAACATTTTATTTCTTGAAATTATGATTAGGAAATGCCGTAGTTGAAGAGAAGGAAGCCGGGGAAGGTGATAGAGAGGTAGGGGAGTTCCCATCAGAAAATGTAAGTGAGGGTGAAGAGAGAAACGAGGCCACTGAAATTGAGAAGGAAGCTGATGCTATTGTGAAGGAGGTTGGCAAGGTGATAAAGAGGTGGGGGAGGTCCCACCTGAAAATGTAAGCGAGGGTGATAAAGAGGTAGGGGATGAACCTAATGCCTCGGTTGAGGAAACGGTCGAGGAAACCCGAAACGGTGAAGGTATAATGTGAAAGTTGTCCTTTTGATTTGTTCATTATCTATTTTGATGAGAGAATTAGTTCATAACAGTTTATTTCTTGATATTATGATTAGGAAATGTCGTGGGTGAAGAGATAAATGAGGACATTGAAATGGAGGAGGAAACTGCTGAAAAGCTAAAGGAGGTTATGGAAGGTGATGTAGATGTAAATGATGGCATAGAGGTGGAGCAAGCTGATAAAAGGGAGGAAGGTGAGGGAAACCCAAACGGCGAAGGTATAAATAAATTATGTCCTTTATGTGTTTTGGTGAGAGAATTAGTTTATTCATAAAATTTAGTTTCTTGAAATTATGATTAGGTAATGCCGTAGGAGAAGAGAGGGCCGAGGTCATCCTAGATGAGGATGATTTGGAAAAAGAGGGCGAGAAAAAAGTTGCTAAAGTAGTTTTACAAAAATAATTAAATTGAGCTTATGTTAGTAGATATATGTATAATCCAAACTAATTACGTAATTGAATGTTTTATATAGTTGTACGTTTCAATCTACCGACGCCGCCGAAAAAAAGAAAAGCACTTAGCAGCCCTTATATTAAACTACCGAAAAATAAAGAAAGGGAATAAGTTTGATGCTTATAATCCGTTCCGAAAAATGGATCCTGTGATGATGAAATGTGTTGATCAGTTTATAGATTCATGTGAAGACAGGTATGAATGTCATACGGTTAAAATAAACCCTAATTTGTAAACCCTATATTGATGATTAATTAGTTTTTCTTCCTTTTTATTTATACAGTGTTAATGTGAGTTTGGTTGACTGTGATATCCAAGCAAGTATTTTGAAAGGAATTGTGAGAGGGCGAGCTTTCCAAGCAACGTAAGTAGTATATGCTTTAGATTGTAAATTAACAGCAATTTAGATTGAAAAAAGTATGTTTTTGTTAAGTAGTATATATATTTTTTATGATATTCAGGTAATGGATAGTTCATTGTGTGAAATTCGCCGGCGATGCTAGAGTACCCGAACATGTTTGACCAAAATGCACGTGTTCTGGATACGCAATTTGCAAGTTATGTCAAAGGCTTTCACACACGACACATTACAAAGAAACGCAAAGGAGGAATTAATACAGTATGCAAAGGACGATTTGATAGAGTATTTATGAATATTGTGAAGGGGACAGCTCCGGAATTTAGCAAACAATGGGAAGGTTGCACAAGTTTGTATGTGCCGATGATAGAGAAGGATCATTGGTTTCTTCTGAAAATTGATATGAGTGGGAGGATAATTTACGTGTATGACAGCCTTCCGGGGCATATCAGAAAAGTGCTTCTTGCAAGTTGTGTCACGCCTCTGCAATTTGTGAAGCCGCTTTTACTGGAGAACCATGTAAAAGGCTATGAGAATTATTCTGTGGGAAAACTAGCGGTGAAGAGTGTGGATTGACCATCTCAATATAATGGGTACGTTTGATAATTTTATGCAATATATATAGGGATTATTAAGGTATTCTATGTTGTGACTAACTTATCTTGTAATTCTTGTAATTTGGTAGGAGTGATTGTGGCATTTTCGTTCTTAAATTCGTAGAGTTCATGCTTGGATGAGTGGATCTATCATTGATTCGGAGTGCGCATAAGCCGGATTGGCGAAAGAAGCTGGTTGCGGGATTGCTTTCATGGAACTTTCAGCCCTAACTTTCAGCCATTCGGAGTGGATCTATGTCATTTTAAACAATTTAATTTGTTTCTGGCCATAACTTGTGTTAACCATCTATGAGGGTTTTGGTTATGATAATCATTCCCCCTTCAACTATGTCATTTTAATTTTGCAGAAGAATAGTTTGAAGTTTGAAGGAGAACTAAAATTTTTAATTGTTGTTTTGAAGAAGGATGTTTTAAAGGAGAACTATGGTTCGAAGTTTGAAGGAGAACTATAATTTATAAATGTTGTTTTGAAGAAGGATGTTTTAAAGGAGAACTATGGTTCCTTTATAATTAATATGTATTGTATTGGTAAATGTTATTTTGAAGAAGAATGTTTTGAAGGAGAAATTTGGTTTCATTCTTATTATTATGTACATTGTATTTGTAATTGTTATATTCTTCCATGTTTAAAAACTAGGGTTTGATTCATTAGTTGGTTAACATTATTTGTTATAAAATTTGACTCATTGGAATGAAGAAGTTAATTTAGTGATTCTTAAAGAATCATACAAATTCACATAGTTAACGTAAGGTGTAATTATAATTTATTAACATTATACAATTCCATAATCCATACTATGGTTTGATTCATTGATTTGCTTAACATTATAAATGATGATTTGTTATAATATAATATTTGATGATTTGTCATTGACCGTTAACATTAGTGGATTCATTTCTTAATTTTAACTTTACACAAGTTCAAGACTGTTTCGACACATATTTGATTTAACATTACACAAGTTCAAGATTGTTTCGGTCAATGAGACATGTTTGAGATTGTTACGGGTAAGAATTGGAATTAAACTTTTAAAAAAAGATAAAATAGGCCTATAAATAGTAGTATATCGAAGAGATACGAATCTGAAGGGTCTCATGCTAGTGTAATTCGAAGAGATACGAATCTGAAGGGTCTCATGCTAGTGTAAATAGCTAGGAAGTGAATATGAATCTGAAGAGCCATTAATGTAGGGGTAATTCGAAGAGACGCAACTACTCATGTGAGCAATAACAGGCCTATAAATAGTAGTATAACCATGGAGTTGAATTCATATCGCAAAAAGAAAAAAAAATCAGAAATCAGAAAGAAAAAAATCAGAAAAGTAGAAGAAGAAAATGGAGAAGCATGGATGCGATATTGTAGATTTGAGAAAGGAGTTTGACGAAAAGCTTGAAGAATTGAGAAGAAATTTGGACAGCCAAAGACAAGAATATCAATATGAAATTGATCAAGTCAAAATTGAGATGACACAGGAAACTAAAGCAATGCATGTTGAAGTGGCCTATATCAATGAAAGCATCAACACAGTGAAAAAAAAAAATCAACGATCTGATACGACTGTGCAATGATGCTTACAAAATGGTTGCAGTGCGATGTGCACAAACTCTCCCAATAAGAGATTTTGTTTCCGAGTTTCTGCACCATGGTCTGTGATCAAATCCCAAACCCCACTTTTTATTTATGAATTTGTACTTTGTTTAATATTATAGTTTATGTAATAACTTTTTCTTATGAAATCATTTATAATATTATCTTTTTATGTGTTTTATTGTTTTTTGAATGATATCATGTACATAGTTTCTTTTGTTTTTTTGAAACGTATGGATGTAGTTTCTTATACATCAGTTGTTGCATGCAAATAAATTAGGATATTAGGGTTTGCAATTAATAAAATAGTAGAATAAGAAAGGAGGGGGTTTGGATGAATAAAGAAGAAGAATCTCCATGTTTCTGCAATTAATAAAAAGTACAATAAAAGAGGGGTGTTTGCAAATAAAAAGTACAATTAATAAAAGAATATTGATGTACCAATAATGGTACAATTTCACAGACATTGCTTAAAGTAAACTCGTAAAATGACCCCAGAAATCTTTTTTGCTTTTCTAGGTCATTGCGTTTCCAGTCATGACTTAAATTTCTAAAATGACCATGTGCTACCAAGCCCCTTAAAAATGCATCTTAAAATAGCTAGTGTGAATCATTTTAAAAAAAAAGACTCGTATATAACATTTTTCAATCTAAAGAGTGGAGACAAGTCACTTTTAAACCTCAAACAAAGCAAAAATACCAAGCCCCTATTGAAGAGAATGGCGAGAATTTTACGGCACAGGACCAAACTAAACTCAAATATACATATACTGGGGGAGGTGCAGTCTTGTGTGATGGTTGAATATATGCATAGGGTGAAGGACTGCACAATAGCCATAGACTGGAAGAAGATGATTCAGATGTGGAATGTGAGTCTATCATCAGTAGGACCGAAGGATCCCAATTGGGAATTCCTGGAAGAAATGATTCATAGTAATTTTTCTTCTTTTGAGAACATCCCCTCTCCTCACACTGGTATCATTATGATCCTCATTTGGAATTGCAGAGGTGCTGGCTCCAAAGAATTTAGGAGGCACATCAAAGAATTGCTTTTGAAATAGAAACCTGATGTGGCCAAGAAAGCCTTTAAAGTCATTGCTAAGATTGGTTTTACAAGTTCCATACAGTCTCCTCCTATTGGAAAATCTGGAATTATTTGTATCATTTGGAATTCAGATTTGCTCGATAGTAACTATAATGAAGCCTGCCCAAATAAAATTCATGCAGTCATCTCTGAGAATAATCTTTGTAGGATTGATAACTTCAACTTCAATGTCAGCAATTGTAACTTGATAGATTTGGGCTACTCTGGACCTGCCTTTACTTGGAGCAATCATGCAACTGCAGACTGGAGACTCTTGTATCATCAGCATGTGGGGACTCGTCTCCCTAAACTCCATTCTTAGTATAAAAAAGTCCTCCTTTAAATTTGATTTTAACACATGTATAATGCTGTTATGACTATTGGATGTTCTAATTAATGTATTCTTGTTGTGAATGAGCCTCATTGGTTTGCTTTGGAACCTCCTGCTGAGGTTTGGATTAAGGTCAACACATATGCCAGCTGCATGGATATTGATGAGAATGGTAGAGGCATGATGGCTATTGGTGGGGTCTTCATAGACGGTAATGGAAGATTTTATAGAGGATTCGTGGGATTTATGGGAAGAAACTCCATCCTTCAAGGGGAATTGATGGCTATCAAAGAAACTTTGTGGATTGCTAAGGACTATGGTGTCTCCCAGGTTGTTGTGGAATCTGACTCTGTCTCTGCTATAATGGCTATTAACGGTGGATCTAGGAATGAAGACGGCAGACTGCTTGTTGATGATATCCTTTCCTTAAAGAATTCTGGCATAAATGCTAAGGTGTGTTATTCAAATAAAAGGCAGGATGATGGAATAATAGCCAAAGGTTAGTATCTTCAACATTGAGAATTCTGGTTGTGCATGTAATTGTACTTCATTTCTTACTTAGGTTCATTTTGGAACTGATTATCAAGTTTAAACCCTATAATCACAACAAAACCATATAACTGGACACAAAGTTAAAGTTGGGTAGAAAATTTGATTTTGATAGATATAATAAGATAATTAAAGAATAATCACAATAGAATAAAATAAAAACATACTCCTTAATTAGTGCTAAGGTTTACATTAACATACTCACGATATAATAAGGTAGTTGATTGGGTTGTGATATTATTGAAGGATTAATTATTATAGGAAAGGTTCTCAACATGAATTTGTTTTGTTTTTTTAAAATAAAAGGTGGAATTTGAAGACTTTGATTCATTTTAACTACCAAAGTCGCGAAGGTTTACGAAGCGTTGGAATTATTTCAACTACAAAGTCAGTTTTTGAAAAGTGAAACGCCGCATCCATTTAATTGCTTGCAACGCTACAATTAACCTAGGGGTTAACCTAGGCTATATATATTATGGGATGATGCTGAGAAAAATACCGTATATCTCTAATCAAGAAGCACATCAAAGGAAAAAAAATGGCAATGGAAAGGAACGAATTCATGAAAATGCTGGAGGAAGAAAGGCAACAGATGAGAATCATATTCAAGCAAGAAGTGGAGGAAGAGATGAAGCGGTTGAGGAATGAATTTATGCACCAACTGGAGGAGCTAAAGCAAGACATGATGGCATAGTGATGGGAACTTCTTCATGAAACCGAGAACATCAACTTGAAGGTGGTTGAGGAGGTTGAATCAAGAGACTGTGAGGTGGCAAATCTGAAAGAGACGATGCAGACCTACAAGAGGAAGATCAATCAAGTTGTCCAGGTTTGCAACGAGACGTCGGGGAAAAGGATTGCATATCTGCCAAATTATCTGTGATTTCTGAAAAACTTTGTTGTTTTTTTTCTGTTTGTTTCCAGAAACGTTGGTTTTAATTTGGTTGTAATTTTTATGTTTGTTTAATTTATTTTCATATCCTGAAACTACTGCTTTTATTTTATGTTTAGTTTATTGTATAATATATTTATCGGAATTATTTCTTTTCGTTGGTTTTAATGTCCTCCCATTCCAGTTTGGTTTGTTATGCTTTTTCGTTGAAGTTGGTTCTGGTTTGTATATGTTACACAAGTTTAACCCTATGTCAATTTGAATCGTATGTTTTTTTTTAACAGACCTAGAAATGAGCAGACTTGAATCATATGTATTTTATAAGAAAATAAAATGGTTTGCAATAAATCCATTTATGGTGTCTTACAAGAGTATGTCACACCATGAGAAGTCTTAATAGAATAGGAAGTCCGTTTACGGTGTCTTAGGTGAGTATGTCACACAATAAGTCCGTTTATGGTGTCTTACGTGAGTATGTCACACCATAAGTAGTCCTAATGGAATCGGAAGTCCGTTTACGGTGTCTTACGTGAGTATGTCACACAATAAGTCCGTTTATGGTGTCTTACGTGAGTATGTCACACCATAAGTAGTCCTAATGGAATCGGAAGTCCGTTTACGGTGTCTTACGTGAGTATGTCACACAATAAGTCCGTTTATGGTGTCTTACGTGAGTATGTCACACCATAAATAGTCCTAATGGAATCAAAAGTCCGTTTACGGTGTCTTACGTGAGTATGTCACACAATAAGTCCGTTTATGGTGTCTTACGTGAGTATGTCACACCATAAGTAGTCCTAATGGAATCGGAAGTCCGTTTACGGTGTCTTACGTGAGTATGTCACACAATAAGTCCGTTTATGGTGTCTTACATGAGTATGTCACACCATAAGTAGTCCTAATGGAATCGGAAGTCCGTTTACGGTGTCTTACGTGAGTATGTCACACAATAAGTCCGTTTATGGTGTCTTACATGAGTATGTCACACCATAAGTAGTCCTAATGGAATCGGAAGTCCGTTTACGGTGTCTTACGTGAGTATGTCACACAATAAGTCCGTTTATGGTGTCTTACGTGAGTATGTCACGCCATAAGTAGTCCTAATGGAATCGGAAGTCCGTTTACGGTGTGTTTACGTGAGTATGTCACACAATTAGGCCGTTTACGGTGTCTTACGTGAGTATGTCACACCATAAGTAGTCCTAATGGAATCGGAAGTCCGTTTACGGTGTCTTACGTGAGTATGTCACACAATAAGTCCGTTTATGGTGTCTTACGTGAGTATGTCACACCATAAGTAGTCTAATGGAATGGAAGTCCGTTTACGGTGTCTTACGTGAGTATGTCATACAATAAGTCCGTTTATGGTGTCTTACATGAGTATGTCACGCCATAAGTAGTCCTAATGGAATCGGAAGTCCGTTTACGGTGTCTTACGTGAGTATGTCACACAATAAGTCCGTTTATGGTGTCTTACGTGAGTATGTCACACCATAAGTAGTCCTAATAGAATCGGAAGTCCGTTTAAGGTGTCTTACGTGAGTATGTCACACAATAAGTCTGTTTATGGTGTCTGACGTGAGTATGTCACACCATAAGTAGTCCTAATGGAATCGGAAGTCCGTTTACCGTGTCTTACGTGAGTATGTCACACAATAAGTCCATTTATGGTGTCTTACGTGAGTATGTCACACCATAATTAGTCCTAATGGAATCGGAAGTCCGTTTACGGTGTCTTACGTGAGTATGTCACACAATAAGTCCGTTTATGGTGTCTTACGTGAGTATGTCACAACATAAGTAGTCCTAATGGAATCGGAAGTCCGTTTACGGTGTCTTACGTGAGTATGTCACACAATAAGTCCATTTATGGTGTCTTACGTGAGTATGTCACACCATAAGTAGTCCTAATGGAAACGGAAATCCGTTTACGGTGCTTTAGCAAACCAATCATGTACATCTCTCAGATATGTTCAATCAACCCAACAATTGAAAATTCTCGAGCACCCTTTAGCCTAGCATTCACAGACTCGTCATGGTTTGTAGTCATTATGTTGTAACGAAATCCCTCAAATTTAGCTCTAGCCCACATAAGGAATTCTGCTTCTTTCAAATATTTGTTAGCTTTCGGACATTTACTACATAAAGTGTCGAAATGTAACTTGAATTCTACTTCTGTATAGGCCTCTGCACCTTTCTGAAAGAGTTTTTCAGCACCACGTCTCGGATATTTCATCCTCAAATTCTTTTGCTTGTGATACATGCAATGCCCATGGTGCGCATTCTTAAACACCGCCTTGAAAGATGTTTTAATACTATCGGCACGATCTGAAAGTATCGCAAATCTTTCGTGTCCCCAATGATGGGTTTTAGCTTATCAAAAAACCATGTCCAAGACTCTATACTTTCAGAAGCAATAACACCCTAAGCAAGTGGAAATATTTGATGATTTTCATCTTGACATGTTACCACAAGTAAGGTCCCTTTATAACGCGTTTTCAAATGCATGTCGTCCACGAAATGACTTTCCGCATCGCCAAATAAAAACCCTCAATACTTTTACCAAGTGCCAAAAAGTATTTGAAAACATTCCCATCACTTTTTCAATATGATATACAGTGTCCGGGTTTCTAGCCTTCAGTCTATAACAATATTTGGGTAATTCTCCCCAACTTTTGTTTGGATTACCCCTTATCAATCCTTCTGCATAACCCTTAGCCCTGTACGCCTTGCAATAAGTTACATCATATCCAAATTCTTGTTGGAAATCATGCATCAAGTCCTTTGGTGCGTTAATACGATTGGCATCTTTAAATCTTGTGGCAAAGTATGTGCCAATTAGCTTGTGCGTAGCATGGCTATGGTCTTTTCGAGGAGCAATAGGTGGGCAGCTATGCTTATTTGCATACGTTACCGCTACAAATCACTCAGAAGGTGCTGGAAGTTTGGTGGCTGGCAAACGCCATTTGCATCCGACGGCTTCACATAAAACTGAATAAACGCTTTTGTTGGAAGTTTGCGTTTTGAATTCAAACTTGTACTTTGTAGCAAACTTCGCAAGTTTGAATACCAAATTTTTTTGCACTTTCTCTTCTTACATCCAACATCTCTTTCATCCCATTTCTCAAAACATCAACATATGTCTCTTCATCTCTTTCAACACATGTTTCTTGACTTTCCGACACATTTACTACTTCACATGTTTCTTGACTTTCATAAACCTCGGTACACTTTTCCTTTTCCTTCAAACATATTAATAAAGCATCTTGTTTTAAATTATAAACAGATTTAAACTAATTCACAAGCTTATCGCAATCAAGCGCCATAGAATGTTATTCACAGATATAAACAGATATAAACTTATTCACAAGCTTATTCACAAGCTTATCACAGATATAAACTGATTCACAAGCTTAAATTACTAATAGGGACCATATATTTCATCTCAAACTCATAGAATGTTATATCGATTTCCAACTCATTTTTCACCATGTCATATAATTCTTCAAATGTAAAGTTTTTTTTGACACTCATAATCGTCGAGACTTCTTTGGATTCACACTCTACATACTTCCAAAACCATAGACCATTGACGTATTTTTCAACCTCCACAGGGTAAAATATAAAAATGCAAACTTTATCTTCCATCACGCTTCACCGAGATCCTGTTTTTATTCAATACAATAATTACAAACCAATATACACATAGACAAAATCCATAACTTTTGAATGTAGCATTGCATTCAATTTATTTTAAATCACAAATCAATTTCAATTCCGTTCAAATAGCCATTAACAAGTTTAAACATGTGTCACACTATAATCAATCCACCTTGAAATATATATAGAAGTTCACATAGCATTTAACAAGTTTAAACTTGTGTCACACTATAATCAATATTTTAAGATTAATACGATTACTATTCACCTGGAAATGCAGCTAGAAAATATAACCAAATAGATAGATATAGATATAGATAGTCATACCGGGTAATAACTGCACAAATCACTAATTCAACATTTAACCAATTCAATTCAAATCAAATAGCCATTTTCAATCGGGATCGCCCCCATTTTCAATTCAATTCATAGTTAAACACATGGTTTAAGCTAATCCCGCAAGGGTAAGTAAACTAACAAACTCAATTTGCCTTAATCATTCAACACCACATACACACCTTCCTAATCTCCAAAATCATATACACCACAAACTCAATCATTTACATGCAATTCAATGGTATTAGCTTAATTTACATTCACATACCGATATGAAGAGCCAAGAAACCCTTTCGATTACCACCCAGCTCGGCTCGGACAATGATTGACGGAGAAGAAGAAAAGAGAGGGCTGTTCCGGCGAGTACAATGACTGGACCCCGAGAGAGAGACACAACAGAGTAATTGGCTTTGCAAAGAGAGGGGCGGAAGCAGAGTAATTGGCTTTGCAAAGGGGGAAATAGGATACGAAAGGGGCTTTTGATCGGATTTTGGCGCGTAAATTAGGGTGGGTATTTTACCCGCCCTAATTTAGGGGGTGGGATTGGGGGTCGGATTAAGAAAAGATAATCAGATTTTTAATTAGGGGTTAATTATATTTTTAGTGTTAAGTAAATCACCCCAAATCAAGAAGGGGAAGGGCATTAATGGCTTTTCACCCAACTTGTATAGTCCAAACATATTCTTAACATGAATTATGTGATAAATTTATTGTTGCAATAATTTCGGTTGACAAACTTATATAAATAAATGTCCCATTAAAAAATCTCTTCCTCGTTCCCATTAAAGAATGAGTACATAACAGTGTTTTTTATTTTTTTTTTTTAATATTAATCAAGAGAATGAGATTTTAACTCAAAAGTCAAAACATGGTCGTGAAATCTCAACATTTATGGCGCATTTTTTTATTATTGTTGACTACAAAAGTAATTACCGTTTCCTTACCAACCTAAAATCAAAAAATAAAAAAATAAAGAAAATCCCCTACCTAACATCTTCAGTGTGGATCACTGGAAAGAGAAAGTGCTTCAGAAATAAAGAGAGAAAATATTATTTCAGTCACCATAGCGGGTAATATTTCGTGTCAAGTCGGATCAGATCTGATATTTCTTTAAAGTTCCGTGTTGAAATTTGGACGATTTCGTCAAAATGTATACTATTTGGTCCAAATGTGATATAATCCTATCAAAAAGGAAATACAGGCCAAAAATGGACGGACCTGTCTAAATTAAGACGGATTTCGTCAAAATTGAGACTAATCCGTCCAAATTGTTTGTTTCCGTCAGATTTGGACAAAGTCTGTAAAGTCCACTTGTATGAAAATGTCCAATTGTATGTTTCCGTCCTTTTTGGCCTACATTTTCTTTTTTACAGGTTTATAGCACATTTGGACGAGATAGTATATACTTTGACGAAATCGTCCAAATTTCTTCACGGGACTTAAAAAAATTGTCAGAGATCCAACCTGACACGAAATATTAGGTAATACAATGATCTGATCTTATATTTTCTCGAATAAGGAGTACAGATAAATGAATAAACAATGGAAATAGCAAAAAGAAAAAATAGCCAGTAGGTAGATAAAGTGTGTATCAGATTGCATTGTATTGCTGAGCTTGAATTGGTTTGGATGAGTTTGGATTGGTTTTGAAAGACTCGGATCGGTTTGGGACGCCATAATTCATTCCCCAAACCAAACCAAAACGAAGTCAATCCCAATGATTTGGTTCAAATTGGTTTCGGTTTGGATTGGGTTGGTTTCGGTTTAAAAAGCCTAATCTTTATAAAAACAATGACAAAACCAACATTTTTTACATGAACTCTAAGCTGTGTTTGTTTTCAACTAGAGTTTTTTTACATCACTTCATCAATTATTTTTTACAATTCTCTCGCCAATCATTATTTCAAGTACAAATAAAAAATATTAAATTATCTTTCACAATTTCATTTGTCTACTTTATTAATTTTTTTTTACCATTATTATATTTATTATATTACTTTATTTTAATTTCTCTCACCAATCATTTCTTTATCTACACAAATTTTAAAAAACATTTTAACTTTCTAATCATCACTTCAATTATTTTTATTATATTTTATTATCCACTAGCATATAAAAAACCTCCAAAATAAACTCCAACAAAAAACAAACGGAACTAACTACATCCAAACTAAAAAAAATTACAAACCAAAATGATATAAAAAAATAAAAAAAAAAACCTTAAAACAACTAACAAGTAACAACACATTATAATCTAAACAGCTACATCAAAACTAAAATAAATTACAAACCAAAATAATAAAAAAAAAACTTGTAACAACTAACAAGTAGCAATACATTGCAATATAATTCAGCTATTATCAATCATCCATAGTTGCATACTTACATACATGTATTTACTGATTTAAAATTGTTATATAATGGGTTATATTGAAAACAATTTGGGATATATTAGGTCGGTTGGGTAATGGTATATATATATATATATATATATATATATATATATATATATATATATATATATATATATATATATATATATATATATATATATAATGCATAAAAAATTTGGTTGGTTTGGATTGGATTGGGTGTAATTAAAAATATCCGAAACCAATCCAATGCAATTCGGTTTGGTTCCAAACAAAACCAATTCATTTGATTTGTTATTGGTTTGGTTAATTCGGATTGGTTTGGATCAGTTTACGGTTTGAATTGGTTTACTGGTTATTTTGTTCAGTCCTACATTGTATGTTAGGATGATAAGATTAATTAGTAACCGTGTCATATGTTAGGATGATAAGATTAATTAGTAATCGTGTCATTACATGTATCATTATCCCTTGATTATTTACTTTTTCAAAATAATATTTATTATTATTTTTCATACACCAAATTTAAGGTAGCAATGGAGTTACTCTCTCATGTTATTCATGCATGTATAACAGAAAATGCTTAATCGTTAAAAAAAGCACTTTTAACCTTTTAAAAAAACGTGAACACCATGTCTACATTCAACATAATATTGTGGTTGTGATTGTTTCAATTTTATTTTACATGTAAAAAAATATGTAATGAGATGATAATGATGTAAAAATAATATAACTTGAAGGAGTAACTCTGTCACTACCCTCAAATTTATATATTTATTGTCATGTGTGAAATTAAAAACAAGTATGACTACAGGAAAAATGGTCTTTTACGGCCGATGGCGGATACAAAAATTTCAAAACACGGGTTAGGAATCAAGAGCGGCACATCATATTACAAATTTATAAGCATTAATTTTAAAAATTCAAGTATGATACGAGTCAAAGATGAATATTTAAGAAATGAGCGGATCCGTTAGTAGATATGAATATATAAATTTAAAGAGAATGTCTTTTCACACAATTAAAAGTCTTAAAACACAAAAAAAAATTCCACTTTTACCCTTCAAATTTATGTTTTTTTGCACTCGTTGATTCTGACCGAATTTCAGACAGAATGTTAAAAGTATTGTTGACTCAATTTTAGTCAGAAAATCTTTTTCACCGGTATCGGGTATGTAAATTATTCAAAATTCGGACTCGAATTAAATCAAAATAATCATCATTTTCTAACTCAACTAACTCAAATTGGATAGAATAATTTGCAAACGCGTTGATTCTGACCGAATTTCAGACATAATGTTAAAAGTTTTTTTGACTCAATGATACTCATACAGTCTTTCTGACTGGTATTGCGTATGGAAAATATTCAAAATTCTGACTCGAGTTAATCGGAATAATCATCGTTTTCTGACTCGTATAGGGTCAGAATAATTTGCTGTGTAAAAAAACATTCTCAATTTAAATAGTGTAAAAAATACATAGATTTTTAAGGGGGTCATGTGCAGGGGCGGATGTACACTATATATAGGGGGGCAAGCGCCCCCCTTAAATCCGAAAAAAACACTAGTATATATATGTTATGTATTTTTTTTGCCCCTTTTTAAAATTTGAATTCGCCCCGACACTTTAAATTAATTTTTTTTGTTGAATTTTTTTTTATCACGTAAATAAAAAATACATCGTTGTTACCAAAGTGATACATTTAACACATTATCAAAAATATTTTAATTATCAAAGACTAATATTGCTATTAAAATATATTATAAAGTCAAAAATAATACTTAATAGTCAAAAAAAATTTAAAGAACTTTCTACTTATCTTGACCCTCGCATTCTCAAGAAAAAATTTACGAATATTTATTTCTCATTCACCCTTACAACAAAATTCAACAAACAAAAACAAAAATGGACTCCTGGCATTCTTTCTTCTTCAATTGACATTTGACAATCCTCCATCTCCTGTGCAGCTGCGATTCAAAATTTGCCATATGCATCAGGTATACTGTATAGATATTATCTTATAATATCATTGTTTTTCTTTTTGTTTTTTTATCTTTAAGGTTGTTGTGTTCTTAAAAAATGTCTTATTTTTTCTTGTTATTGTCATTTATTTGTAAGAATAGATTGGTTAATTGGTACAATTACAATATATTTTCAATTTGAATCGTGAAGTAAGTAAATTATGATCGAGGATAAATACAATAGTTTATTGGAGCAAGTTGAAATTATTAGTAAATATTGTTTGTAAATTGTAACAGAAATCGATGAAAAGGTTTTTTAAACTCTGAAGCTCCGCAATCGATTAGAGAGGATAAAGATTTTTCACAAAGTTCTATAAAGAAACCTCGAATGGGAGATGATTGGTTGAATGATTGTCTTGTGACATACATCGAGAATGAGGTCTTTCGTCGTGTGGAGGATGAATCAATTATTCAAAGGTTTCAAAATATGAAGAAAAGGCGAGGCCAGTTGTAATGTACGTATTTATTCTTTTTTTTTTTTTAATATATATTTGCATTTAGATTTATGTGCTACGGTAAGTTAAATATTTGTAAGACAATGCCGAAAATTTTGTTTAAACAAGTATACCTTTTTCGGATTGCAAAAATCTTTACTATTATCGCCCCCCCCCCCCCCCCCCCCATACTCTGCGTCCGCCCCTGGTCATGTGACAAATTTGACCCCTATTTACGGCATGCAAGTGCACACCATTATGAACATCGATTAGCGTTCTACTTGTTGTAGAAAGGGTCTCCCTAAAATAAGTGGCACCTCGTAGCTTGCTTTCATGTCTAAAACGATGAAGTCAACTGGAAACACGAACTTGTCTAGCTTGACGAGCACGTCTTCTTCCCCCCGCAAGGTTGCTTGACCGATCGGTCTACTAGCTACAAGGTTATAGATGTCTCTGTCAATTCTCTCATGCCTAGCTTATGAAAAATAGCCAGTGGCATCAAATTCACACTACTCCCAAAGTCGCATAAAGCCGTGCTTATGTGAGAATATGTTTGACGATACACCCACCAATAATAATCTTGTTTCTCTTAAAAACAAATGACAATGTGAATGGATTCATCATTTTATATGTCATTAGGCCAACCACAATGGTCTTTAAAGTAAAAAATGTAAAAGACACTTTTTACAGAATAGCAAATATAAACAGAAAAGTAAATTAAAATGATTCATTAAGATATGACATGAAAATTCACAATGAAAATCCACGTATTTCTCCATCCCCACCCTTCCTTCAATCCTCCTTCCTTCTTCTTCAACAAAAAATGTAATTTAACAGTTTTGCATTTTATTTTTTTATTTTTAAAATTATCTTTTAACTTACGTAAAAAATGAAATTGTTAGAATTTAGGACCCTCAGGGATTAACGCGGATAACAAATTGCAATAATCAAGATGCAGACGAGAAAGCATAAATCAAACAAGAAACAATAACACAGGATTTAACGTGGTTTCCGGCAAATACCGACTACTCCACGGGCAGAAAGAGGAGAATATATTATCACTGGAGATTTCCTTTACAGATTCTGCAAATGTTCTAGGTTACAACAAACGTGTATTTATAGCCACAAAAACTTGACCTATATAGCCTCCATAAAGACATACTAGCATAATGACTAAAATACCCCAGATGTGGACCCCAGCTCCAGCTGTTATCCACCAGAATGTAACCATGCTGACATTCACTCAAACTGAGATTTGCCCAAAACTGACTTTCCAATGCTGACTTCTGCTAAAGCTGACTTTCCCAAAGCTGACTTCTAGGAAAGCTGGTCTTCTGGCAAAACTGACTTCTGCCCAAAGCTCACTTCTACCCAAAGCTGACTTCTACTCAAGGCTCACTTTTGCTCAGCTGACATTACTGAGCTGACTTCTACTCAAGGCTCACTTTTGCTCAGCTGACATTACCGAGCTGACTTTACTCAGCTGACTTTTCTCAGCTTAGTACACAGCTCTAAATAAGAGGTCAAGTCACATTTCCTAACAAAACTCCACCTTGACTTGAACTCTCGTTCAAACAGATGTATAACCAGATGTACCGTACCAGACGCATTCGTCAATGCCAGATGTACTATACCAGATTCCTCCTCTTCTTTAGACTTGATTGAGTTGAGAACAGATGTGATCAACTTGATCACCAGACAAGATGTGACTACCATATTCAGATGTAATCAACTCAGTTGAGCACACTCAGCTGAGTTCTTCGGATTCAACTTCAACCAAACAGATTGCAGATTCAGTTTCAGATTCCGAGCTGACCAGATGTGAACACAACTGACTCCAAGTTAGACTTCTCCAGATGAGACTTAACTCCAGATGAGAACACCAACTCAGACATGTTCACCAGATGTTCAGCTGACTTTACTCAGCTGAGTTCTGCAAACTCAGTTGAGTATGGACCTGAAGCTCCACCTGCTTGTCAACACTCCAGATTCAGATTCAGACCAGATTTTCATTAGGGTCTTTGGAATCACCCTTCTTGAATGTCTTCTTTCCAGGACTTCCATTCTCTTTGCAACTGCTACTAGCAATTAAACCAATAGCCTGATTGTCTGTCCCTGTGCCAGCTGAATTATGCCTCAGCTCTCGATTATGGAGAGATGCTCTAACATCCTTCAATGACACTTTGTCTCTCCCAACAACAAAAGACTGCACAAAATTCTCATATGATGCTGGCAATGATACCAACAAAATTAGAGATGCATCCTCATCTTCGATCTTCACACCAATACTCCTTAAATCAAGCAGGATTGTGTTCAGCTTTTCAAGGTGATCTCTGAGAGGCATTCCTTCATGCATCTTTAAACCGAACGAGACGTTGCTTCATAAGCAACTTGTTGGTCAACGACTTTGTCATATACAGACTCTCAAGCTTCAGGCACAGCCCTGCTGCTGAATCCTCTTCAGCAACTTCAGTGATAACATCATCAGATAAGCACAACAAAATCGTTGAATGTGCCTTCTCCTCCAGATTGGCCATCTCAGCGTTTTCAGCATCCACTACCTTTAACAATGGAGCCCAAAGCCCCAGTTTCTTCAACAGAGCACGCATCTTGATTTGCCACAGATTGAAATTGTTCCTTCCTGTGAATTTATCCATCTCTACATTTAACCCAGACATCTTGATCTTGCCAAATAATAGAACTTTTATCACAAAATCCGAGCACCGGTGAAGGTCTTGGTGAAGATAAAATTTTGTTCAAACAGGTTGATTCCAAAACAGAATCTCAGACTCCCTGATGATAACCTGAACGCTCCGATGCCAATTTGTTAGAATTTAGGACCCTCAGGGATTAACGCGGATAACAGATTGCAATAATCAAGATGCAGACGAGAAAGCATAAATCAAACAAGAAACAATAACACAGGATTTAACGTGGTTTCCGGCAAATGCCGACTACTCCACGGGCAGAAAGAGGAGAATATATTATCACTGGAGATTTCCTTTACAGACTCTGCAAATGTTCTAGGTTACAACAGACGTGTATTTATAGCCACAAAAACTTGACCTAGCCGCCATAAAGACATTCCGCATAATGACTAAAATACCCCAGATGTGGACCCCAAAGCTTCAGTTGTTATCCACCAGAATGTAACCATGCTGACATTCACTCAAACTGAGATGAAATAATCATTACAATTTTTGCTTTTAACCACTATTGCTTAAGATAAAGTATTATCAATTTTTACTGAATTTTTTTATTCGACAAATGACTGACCTAGTATTAGGACTAGTTAGCCCACCCAACAATATATATATATATATATATAGTTTTTTTTTTTTTTTTTTTTTTTTATTTAGTATATAGCAGTGGATCCAAATTTCAGCCCACCCAACTTTCAACCCAGCCCAGCCCATTCTAGTCATCAGCTATCTGCCCATCAATGTAAAAACAAAACCATGTACTTCTTTTTAATTTCAGCTCATTATCTTCTATTTTTATTTTTACCAAGACATTTTGTTGAATGTTGTATTGAATCATTGACAAAATTCTGCTCCCGTTATGCAGCAAAACCGATATATTTTTTATGTTGTTTTATTTTTTGTGTAGTGTTACAAGTATAAGGACTGTTAAATTTACAAGATTAGTCGATAAACATTATTTTTCTTTTTCTTTTTCTAAAATAACGTACGATAAAAGTTATACAAAGAGAATAAGACATGTCTCAATAACATTACTGCTTTCTGCGTTCTCCACGGATTTCTTTTAAGGTTAAAGGAATTCCTCACAAAAAATGTTACAAAATTTTGATTAAATCAGCATGTTTTTTCGGTTTTGTAGACTAAAAATTCTGCTATAAAGTTACGTTACGAAAATTTTGCTTCTAGCTCATCCAAAAAAAAAAATCCGGTTCCGTCCACAAATTAAAACAAATACTAACCAAAAAATAAACACCCTAGGCTATATATTTTTGTCTGTTGCTAGATTAATTTTGCTACGCTGCTCACAAATTTTTTTCCTGTATTGTCTAGAGATTTTCGGATTGAAGACCCAAAATAACGGGTAAGAAAGGGGCACACGTAAGCCTGACCATTCGGAACAACCGGACCGAACCGGCGCGGCGGTTCCTTTTGACTGCCGGTTCCACACGGTTCCGGAACTGGGGGTTCGGAGGCGGTTCACCGAACCGGCAGTTCGGAAGTTTGTTATTAAGTTTAGAGATAAAGAGCCAAAAGTCATTTTTTTGACACAAAATAAATAAATAAGACACACTTATTTTTTTAGTTGCA
The DNA here is from genome assembly GCA_036785695.1 of Gentiana straminea. Classification (NCBI taxonomy): domain Eukaryota; kingdom Viridiplantae; phylum Streptophyta; class Magnoliopsida; order Gentianales; family Gentianaceae; genus Gentiana; species Gentiana straminea. The sequence goes on from JAVUPR010000019.1 coordinate 2,086,955, forward strand.
AAAATGACAAACAATTTCAGACGGACAAAATTACCCCGTTATTAAAGGGACGCGCGCATATGTATTAAATCTTCCGTCGCTTCGGGTTTGTTTGTTTGTTTGTTTTTCTTCTTTTTTTTTTTTTTTTTTTTTTTTTTTTTTTTTTTTTTCAAACAACCGTAACTTTTGATTACAATTCCGATCATCGAAATTTTTTCACCAAAATTCATGTTTTTTTTTTGCTCTTCAATTTGAGCCCAAATAGGATACCCTTCCGACGTATATTTTGAAAGACAAAAAAATATTTGTATTAACCGGAGCGCTTTTTCGTATAAACGATCGTAACTTTTGATTTAGAACACCGATCATCAAAATTGTTTCACCAAAGTTCATATTTTTTTTATCTTCATTTTGAGACCGCGTTTGATACCTTTTTGACGTAGTATTTAAAAGCCGAATTTAATCGCAGCATTTACACTAACACAGTATCAGTAACATTAATAGTATCAGTATCAGTATCAATATCCGTATCAGTATCAGTAGTTATTCACTTGAATTAAGCCTAAAAAGTACATCAGACTAAAAGGCAATACATAAAAGATCAATACAACAGACTATAGATTTAGTACAATAGGTACATCAGATTAAAAGGTAATACATAGAAGATCAATACAAGTCTGAAACAGTCTGAACTATCAGCCAAATTATAAGAAGGATATTCAAGTTCAAATAACTAAATTATCATGCCCGGAATTCACAAGGTGATGAATTACAAGTTCAGTAAGCCTATGAACTAGGCATATCTATTACATGATGATACAATGTAGATCAAAAACCTCTGCACACCAAGGCACGTAGTAAGCCTATGAACTAGGCCTATCTATTGTATTAAGGCACACATATCGATATCGCGATATCGCACGATATCGTATCAGGCTTTCCAAACAATAAGACAACTCTTAGTATGTTCCAAACAATAAGCATATTTAAGTCTTATGTTTTGCTTGATGTATATATCACCCTTGCCCTCTCCAAGACCACCATATATTTCATCGATAATCAAACACTTTGGCTTCAAACCGACGATTACAGAATCCATCTGAACTGTATCCATGATTTTTCTCTCAGCAATGACCAGTTTTTCTTTCGATTCCATTTCCTCAAGCATAAAACAAACCCTTCAAAGAGTATAATAGTAGTGTTGCGTCGACCTCAGCACCATAACACAATACGATCGTATCAATATCGGATATCACGGGTAATAGTATCACAGTATCAGTATAACAACAATAACAGTATCACAGTAACAATATCACAGTAACAGCCCAATCACAAAGCATCTTAGTTCATCAATTTTAAGCTCAGCTTGATTCGTTTATCAATCATATAAGCGTGCGTGAATCATAACAAGCAATCAAAGATAGATTAAGAGTGAGTACCTAGCTTTAGAAGATGATTTCTTGTTCATTTAATAGCTTTTGAAGACGGCAAGTGATAAGAACAACCTCATTCCTTTCTCACAAGCATTGACTCAAAATAAAAGAAAAACAGAGGATGCTAACACATCTCAGATTCCCACACAAAAAGATGTCCATGCCTATCAAAATGTGGAGTTTCCAGTATATAACACTAAAAGGGTTTTACAAAACTCTTAACTGATTTCAAGATATTGAGCAAATTGTGCATAGTGGTTAGGTAAAAAAAAAATAAATTTCAGTACCTTTACTAAAAAGACAATATCTCCCTAACGACTTATTAAAAACAAATGAAACTTGTTTTATTACACTCTTAACACATATGACTATTTTGTGTTAAAACTGTTCCAAAGAATTCCAAACAACCAAAGAGAACAATAAGATTAAAGTCACTGTTTTAGCCGAATTAAAAATTCGAATAAATACCAAATCGTTCATAACTACTACGCCAAAAGAACAGTCCAAAAAATAGCAACAATGGCAGAATAATAAAGCTCCAATCTTTACATATTCCACTCAAATTAACACCAACAACAACATAATTCAACAACAAAAATAGCTGAAAAGTAACACCCCAAACTTTGTACATAATGTAACAACCTTTTTAGCTACATATCAGTATCAGTATCAATATCAATATCGTATCGATACTTGATAACGATAACGATATCGATATCGTATCGTATCGTATGTCAAGTCACCGCATATGAGGTAATCAGTATCATTTAAGGCTTAATTCAAGTGACTACTTCAAGGCACACATATCTGGCTCATATAAGGCTCATTTAAGGCTTAATTCAAGGGACACAATATCATATAAGGCTCATATAAGGCAAAAACAAAAACCCTTCAACAAAATGCTTCTTACATATTTTCCTCATATTTGCAGTGAAGTAAAGCTCCAATCTTTGCATATCTCTCTTAAATTATCAACAATAATTGGCAGAAATTAAGGCCCAAATAAACATCAAAAATGGCAAACCAAAATGGAAGAAAGAACTGTCCAAAAAACAGCAACAATGGCAGAAGAATAAAGCTCCAAAATTTACATATTCCACTTAAATTAACACCAACAACAACAGAATTCAACAGCAAAATAGCTGAAAAGTAACACCCCAAACTTTGTACATCGTAACAACCTTTTTACCTACATATCAGTATCGGTAAGAATCGAGTATCGTATCGATATCGATATCGGTATCGTATCAGGCTCAAAAGGACTCTCCTTTCGGTATTTTGTTGCAAGGTCTATGTCCCCCAAGTCCTTGATATAAACTGAATGTCTTCTTACAGTTCAAGCACTCATATTTACTTCTTTTGGAGCATGTTTCGATACTAATATTTGAAGAACCTCATAAATTACTCAAAAGGTTTATAAAAATTGAAGGATCGGCTTTCTCACCAAAGCCATGCATTCCTATGAAATGGATAATGCCTTTTTTACCAACCCATGTTCAACATAAACAGAAATTAATCATAACATCCCAAGGCTGTTAAAAATATAAAAAAAATCATAACATCCCTAGACCCAAGGTTTCTATCCGTCATTTCGTTGAATATCTTTTCAGCATCCAGAAAACTCTCGCTCTCACAATACATCCCGAAAAACGAATTCCAAAAAAATGCAGGTGTATCATTTAAATGGTTTCGTAAGCTACCATGAATCAATTTTCCATCACGCAAAGACTTAATATTTGCACATGCTTGAAACAAGTGTTCAAAGTGTAGCAATAACTGAACTAAAACATCAAATCAGCAACTACTATAAATACCAGAAATCGTATTTGTAATCTAAGATCCTCTTTCAACATTTCAAAAGCTGGACTGTTAATTAACATGTGCAAAAACAAAATGTATAAAATGATTCAATCAATCAAACAATAACAAATGGAACACAGTAAACCTGTCGGAAATGGCGGAGCTTGAAATGAAAATAAAGCGGTGGGAGAAAAGCTACTAGAGCAAGACCAATCATTAGCCATAGGAAAATCAACCTACTCCTAATTCTGTTATAAATCCTTGACATAGCCTGCCGGCATCGTTGCTCATCCCATTATGAAATCATCGCCATTTTCATCGCCATTTTAAAACTTCATGAACAGAATCAAATTGAGAAACCACCAGGGTCCCATTAAAGATTTAAGATGAGGAGCCAAATCTATCCTGAAAAAGGAGATAAATTGATGAATGAGGAAAATTCATAAACCAACATTGGAAACACCGGTCGAGGTGGCAGTTTCATACGTTCCGGCAACGGAGACAACAGAAACACCTGCCATAGTAGAGAAGAAGCTAGAGACGGAGGTGGAGAAGACAATGTGAAAGAAGAAGTTGAAGCAGGGTGGGATTGTCGTGTGGTGGTAAAGATGGATAGGTTAATACAATCAGAAGAAGAAGAAATTGAAAATAAGGGTAAAATGGTCCATGACAAAGAAAATTGTCCTTATGACAACTAAAAAAAGATGTGTGGATTAATACTTAATTAAGGGGGGAAAAGTGAACTTATACCTAATTTTTCCTTAAGTTTATAGTGTTTTTATTAAGTTTTAGGATAAGTTGATTATATATTATGTAAAATAAGTTTGGTTTCTAAAATGTTACAAGTTAAAAAAAAATCTTGTTTATAAAAAATTACGTGAGATATATATATTGTATACAAGTAAGATATAAATTTTAAGTTTATTTTCAACGCTTGTACCGAAAAATCGGTTGCCTACGTATTTTTATATGCAATTGTGTCGGAGGCACGACACATATAATCAAAGCGAGCGTAGTTTTATAGTTTTTGTTATATGTTTCCATTAAGTTTTAAAATGATTTGATTATATATATTGTCTAATAAGTTTGGTTAATAAAATGTTACAAGTTTAAAAAATTGTATAAAAAATTACGTGTGATATATATTGTATAAAAGTAAGATATGAATTTTAAGTTTTTTTTTTTAACGCTTGAACCAAAAAAGCAGTTGCCTACGTAACATATATATACAATCGTGTCGGAGACACGACACGTATAAAAAATCAAACGAACGTAGTTCTATAGTTTTTTTTATATATTCTATTAACTGTTGTCTCCGTTGGAGCTCGACATGTTTAACTAAGATTGAGTCGGGTAGTTTTCATATTTGTCCGGGTGATACTTCCTCATGTGTCTATTCATCGATCCGTAACCATCACCTTTCTTGAAGGAGTATCGGATGCCACAAAATCTGAACACCTCCCATAAATAAGTTCCGGGGTTATCTTGTGCTACTTATCAGTCCGAGGAACCTTTGTGAAAAAATCCTTAAAAACACGGTTTGCTCGTGATGTTGATTCACCCGTTCCCGACATTTTACAAACTCTAAATAAAAGTTTACAATTATAAAAAAAAAGTTGAAAAAATAAAACAAACCAAATTCACTTATAAGTAAAACCAGATTGAAGTAACGATTAAATCGAATTGAACAGATTTAGAAATATAGAAATGAGAGGAGTGTAGGTGTTGAAAAGTAAATTTGATTGTTTTTTTATAAAAAAAAATAGCCGTCTTAAGAAGTGAAAATGTATTGAAGAACATATTATAATATATATTTTTGGTGGTAGAGTACAATGCATTTTAAGCCATTATGGAGATGGATGTAGATGAGAACGTAAATGTGATGCCATTAGGATAATTTTGATAGTAAATAGACATCTAAACCACCATTTTCGCAACTCAAGTGTTCTCCGTCTTTCCATCTATTTTTTTCCTTTGCTTTTTATCAGTTATACCACAATATATTGCTTGAATCGAAATAGCTAACAATGAATATGTACAGTTAATGTTGTGGAATTAACAATATAAGTGTGATATATAAATATTTTGTCCATTCAGATTAAGCCTTTTATTTCAAACGAGAACGACAATCTAAGCAGTTAACATATTATTTATGAGAACGTTATAAATTGGTATAAGCCCAACTATCGAAACATGTCGACTAAGTGCCACTCCGGAAACAGTCATGGCCAAATCCGCGAGGACGCCAGTTGCTTATAAGAGGGATTATGTAACGTCTCATATAGTTAAAGTAGTAGAATTTTCACCCTCATATAAGTGTGAGACATATATGTCTGGTCAACTTAGATTAGCCATTTCAGGCCAAACGATGACGACGGTCTAAATAGTTAGTCATTTCTTTTTAGGCTCAATTAACGCTGCCAGACATAAGTTTGGGGGCATTGCAGTAGATGATATTGATATAATGAATGATATTGATATAATTATTATGCAAACTTCAAACCTTTATCTCTCACCCCATATGACATATAAAAGTCTTTTCTACTCGGGTTAGCTCTTTAGGCAAACGAGAACGACAGTCTAAGCAGTTAACCGGGTTTTTTATGGCTCAAAAGTTTGGGATGTTACAAAAGACGATGTTCATATAATTATTCTGCAAATTTCGAACCCCTACCCCAAGAATATTTGAACATGCGGTATCATTATGTTGCCATAAACAACTTTTAGACCACCATCAATTAGTTGTGCTTCATACAGGTTTGGAGGCGTTATTATGTTGCCCTAAACAACAATCAGACCACCATCAATTAGCACCGTCAGACACGTGTTTGAATGTGCCACATAAGATTATATTGATATAATTATTCTGCAAATTTCAAACCTTCTTCCCAGGAATATTTAAACATGCTGGTATCATTATGTTGCCATAAACAACAATCAGACCACCATCTTCAATTACACTCTCTTATGTAAAATAACCCATCGGGGAAAAAATAAAAACAGATTCTAGTAGATCCTCAAGCCTCTTTTTCGTATCAGTTCATTTAAATCTAGAACTGAAAATGGGAAGAAGACTTATGGAGCCTTTATTGGTATCAGAACGATTCTACCGTTGCACCACACTTATAATACACCACACATAATCAACTTTTGTAAACCTATTCTGAAATAAAAAACCGACTTCCTCAAAGGTCGGTTTCTCATAATGCAAGTACGTGAATGAGAGGGTTGGCGTGTGATAAATTCGGTGTGATGCAAATAACAATTCTCAAAATATAGGCATAATGTATTCTTTCCGTGTTGATTTTTTTTAATACGCAAAGATGGGAGAGATAAGGACGAGATGAAAATAACAGCCACACAAATAAATGATTGCGTTAAGGACCGTGATACAGACACCGAATATTTGCACAATATGTGCACACACCTTCATTTTGAACCATACCTTTTGATTTCTTAAAATTCAAAAAAAAAAAAAAAAAAAAAAAAAAAAAAAAAACAAACCAAAGCAAAGCAAAAATTTCAGACCACACAAGCAAACAATCAGGGGATGTGTGTACAAATGGTAGTGCCTTAATCATTTTCCTTGAGTTATAGGGTATGCTGTCTATAAGTGCTAGAGGCACCGATAGAAATACACAAAAGGTCCACAGAAAATAAAATCATGAGGCTACAAATTTTTTTTTCTTTTTTCTGAAAAGGATTAAGCTCCCGAAAAAGTCTAAGCCCTCCACCGAGAATTGAATCATGTGGTGCATGATTTCTGCATTTTTGTAAATTTTTTTTTTCTTAGACTTGTGTGGTTCAAAATCAATTTTGGTAGCAATCTTTTGTGCTAATGCGGTGCCCAAATCATGCTCCTTTTTTTTCCTGGAAAAGTGACAATCATTATGTGGTCCAAAATCATGTTTCGGGGGACAAAACAAGCACCGATCAAATGTTTGTATGCCTTTTTATATCAAAAATGATACAGGCACCGACAAAATGTACCGGCTGTCCACCAAGTATACAATCCTGTGGTCCAGGTTTAAGTGTTTTATTTATTTTTTATTCATTTTTACTTGATGATGTATATGGATGTAAAACTTTCGGGTGCTGAAGTCGGGGGATGGGGTCGTGCCGGGAAAAATGGATTTTTAGTCCGGTAACTTTTCCATTTTTCGATTTTAGTCCGTTTTTTACTCCGGTGGGAATTTTGGTCCGTTATGTTTTAAAAACTCGGAATTTCGATCTTTCTCCCGGAATGCGATTTGGCATATTAATCCGGTGAGAATGATGATGTGGCTGCCAATTCATTAATTACGTGGCATTTTTTTTTTTTAAGTTGGGGTTATCGGATTTTTAGTCCCTATAACTTTCCCCGTTTTTGTAAATAGTCTCTTTTTGCTCGGTAGTATTTTCGATCCTATAACTTTCTATTTTACGGATTTTTAGTCATTTTTGCCTAATCAACGCCGGAGCTCCGGTGAGATGGGGCAGGTGGTGCCAAGTGTATTGTGGGACCCATAAAATATGATGTGGCTGATTCGTGGCATGTGGGGCCCATTTTGAAGAGTTGAAAATAAAAATGAGCTACGGTGAGATGGCTTAGGTGGCTGCCAAGTGTATTGTGGGACCCATAAAATATGATGTGGCTGATTCGTGGCATGTGGGGCCCATTTTGAAGAGTTGAAAATATGATGTGGCTGATTCGTGGCATGTGGGGCCCATTTTGAAGAGTTGAAAATAAAAATGCAGCCAAGGGGATTCGAACCCATGACCTTTGAGACATTTTCCAATCGAACTACCATTACACTACATAGAATACTTTCTTTGAACTAGAACTAACAAATATAAGTACCAAGTATTATATGTGAATAAATTCGATACATATCACGTATGTTACATACGTGCATGTGTGTGTGTGTATATATATATATATATATTTATATATATACGTACGTGTGTGTATATATATAGATACATGTATATATACACGTATATAGATATATAAATATATACTTACGTGTGTGTGTGTGTATATATATATATATATATATATATATATATATATATATATATATATATATATATATATATATATATATATACACGTACGTGTGTGTATATATATAGATACATGTATATATACACATATATAGATATATAAATATATACTTACGTGTGTGTGTGTGTGTGTATATATATATATATATATATTTATTTATTTATTTATATATATACGTACGTGTGTGTATATATATAGATACATGTATATATACACGTATATAGATATATAAATATATACTTACATGTGTACATAACATATATATATATACACACACACACGTACTTAACATACATAATATGTATAGAATTTATTCACATATAATACGAGGTACTTATATTTGTTAGTTCTAGTTTGAACAAAGTATTCTATGTAGTGTAATTGTAAGCTGATTGGAAACTGACCCAAAGGTCATGGATTCGAACCCCTTCGATTGCATTTTTATTCTCAACTCTTCAAAATGGGCCCCACATGCCACGATTCAGCCACATCATATTTTATGGGTCCCACAGTATACTTGGCAACTCTTCAAAATGGTCCCCACATGCCACGAATCAGCCACATCATATTTTATGGGTCCCACAATACACTTGGCAGCCACCTAAGCCATCTCACCGGAGCTCCGGCGTTGATTAGGCAAAAAGGACTAAAAATCCGAGAAAATAGGAAGTTATACGACCGAAAATGCTACCGCGCAAAAAAAAGAGACTATTTACAAAAACGGGGAAAGTTATGGGACTAAAAATCCAATAACCCAGTTTCACATTCAAAAATGATAAAGACACAGAAAAAGTGCACACTTTATCCCCCGAATCTCTGTATTTATGGTATAGGTTTTATGTTTTTCTTGTTTAATTTTTTTTCCCCCTCAAATGTGTGGTCAATGTATGCTTCTTAGTCATTTTTCGGGGGATGAGGGTGTGCCTCCATCACCTTCCATTCACATTAGAAAATGATTAATGCACACGATATCACAATAAGTGTGATCGTGTAATCTAATTTTTTTGATTTTGTTAAGAAATCAAAATGTATGGTTCACATTAGAAATGTGTGAATAGTGCGTGCAAATTTTCATGTGTGTATCCTTTTTTTTTTCTAAGACGAAACCAAAAACTTAGGGAGGGGAGCAAAAAAAAAAAAAAAAAAAAAAAAAAAAAAAGCCTATTCTTTTGGGAGATGGATTCCCCTAAAGTCTTGCTTCAACAAAGTCAGCTGATCGATGTGTGATTCCCAAAGGATCAATATGCTCCATTTTGGCTAAACAATCAATCCCTATTAGCCTCTCTCTGTTTGAAGGAGATCTTCACGTCTCAAGCTTTTTCCTTCATCTTGTTAATATCCTGAATAATAGAATAGGTGTCCTCACTTTGATTCCAAATGTTGATAGCAAAAAATTGCAGCAAGAGAGGACGACTCAATCCAAAGTGTCGGAACTCCAAAATCCTTGACAATCATCATAGCTTCCTTAATGGCCACCAGTTCACTAATATCTGTAGTGTTCTTTGTCATATCACCTGTAAAACCTCTCAACCATCTTTCATCAGAATCTCCAAAAACTCTACCAATAACAATGTTTCCTCTTCCATCTGTACCAGGTTTTATAACACTAGCATCTGTGTTGACTTTGATATGGTGATTCCGGTCATCACCATTGTTTTATATTTTGCTGCGATATTTGCCTTGGTCTATTTTGTTTGACTTAGAGCATCTCCAATAGAGATGGTATAAAAAGTTTATAAGATGTTATAAATAATGACAAGATTAAATGTTTAGATAATTATGTTTGAATTTGAATTATGTTATGATATATTACTTGGTTTAAATAGAAATTTATTTATCGTTAAGTAGTTTTTAAATATTGTAATCATTTTCATTATTATCAATCAATACAATATTTCGCTGTTATAAACTTTTGGAAATGTTTATAACTATTGTGGCTAAGCCGAATACGACAAAGAAATTACCAAAAGGTTTGTGCACACAAACCATTTCATAGCAAAAATATGAAGAGATAAACATATTTTAGCGGGTCAAGCTATAAACATTTTAAATGTTTATGTATTATATATTATATAGAATATGTTTATTAATAAAAGATTTAAAAAATAGCATCGACGAGTGTCATATTCCTAGTCAAAAACTTCTCTCCACTTCCCTCCCGGGCACTTACCCTTTTTCTTGATCTCCAAAATAATCAAGAGGAAAATGCTTAGATTTTTCCTTCCCTGCTTCCATATCGTTTTTGTCTCGTTATAAGAAATTACACTTGAAGGTAATCTTGTTCCTATTAGTCAAATGTCATCTTAATTTGGTTAGGGACATGAAAGTATGTTACCTCATTGGTACGGAAATTTCTATGTGTTAGATCTCATATTTAGTTGTGATATAAGGTGAAGTGTTTTTAGATATTCACTTCACGTTGTCAATTGTACGTAGGTAGAATTTTCATCATTAGATGAAAATCTGTGGCTATCATCTTTTGGATGGTGAATCTCTCGAGCTCAACTTAAGATTTCAAATCTTTATACTGTAGAGCACGATAGCCTATTAAATTATATCTGACCTACATTAGATAGTTGACGTCAATGAATATATCATTGTTTCGATATATGAAGTTGCAATATACTTCTCTGGAGTAGACTAAAAGCATGGTGGGTTGTAGGGCTTAATAGCTCTATTTATCACCATGACTTGAGTTTGTGGGGTTTGTATAATTTTCATGACAAACCATTAAGTTCACTCTTTATGTCGAATTTTAGATGAGATCATAATATAGTGAGTGTCTTTTGTTCAATATTTGGGATGGTTTGAGAATTAGTCTCATATTTTGATATCATCCATTATTGTGGCTTATTATCCTTATTAGAACTTATATTGTTCACAAAGTTTTTATACTTGAGGATAGAGTATGCTATTTATGATAGTATAGAACGAAAGATATTCGGGGCGGGGAAAATATGTGTCATTTTCTCCTTGAATTGTCCAATCACACTTGTTTGTACTATCGTGTGATTGAGTGGGAGAATCTCGTCGAAAATGACATTTATTAGTATCCTAAGGAGTTAGAATCTATTTGAACAATGTGTAATATTGTTAGATTCTCTTCAAGGTTGTCATCTTGACAACATTGTGTTGTGGAAAGAATCATGCTGAAATATTATACATATGGTATCTACTCATTTCTAAACCACTAATTACGTAAAATAGTGGGAGTAAATTTCTCGATTATTAAAACCTGATTCTATTTTGAGTTGTGTGCATTAATCTATCTGACAATTGGTTGGATGAATTAGTTCTTTTGAACATTATTATATTATGAGCATTAGCTGCATTATTACATCCAGAGAAAATTCATGTTTGTACTAGTCTTTGTTATTCAATATAGAATTCCATATTGATGATTTGATAAATCACTTGGGAACTCATTCTTGTTATGATGAGCAAAATAATGCTAGATTTGTTGTTGAGAATTTTCTCTATAAGGAACTTAAGATTATCAATTCTTTATACGATTCTTGAAGAATTTTGTGCCCGTTTTGTTGATTGTAGCTCATGATAGAAATATGGTTTATTTAACCATTAGAGTGGTTGTCATTTGTGTGATAAACCACCGAAATGTACACAACATGTGTTGGAGAACAAAAACAATTTGAATAATTGTTTTCGGTTAGCAAGTATTTATATGGATTTTGTAAGCTTCGATTTGTTATCTTGGTTTACATTGTAATGATGTTTTCGACCGATTGGGGGTATTAACCATATTTTGTTAGAGCTATACTTATGATAAATAGTTTCCTTTAAAGTATATGTTGTATGATTTTGGCGAATCTCATATCGATATAAGAGGTTCAATGAGATCATCTATGTCAGGATCTCGTTAAGCTTGCATCAACTACCTTTAAAGGTGAACTTGTGTATTGATTAGAGTAGCTCATTTTTAATAACCGAAAATTTTGTGTAGTTAAGTCACAGGCTTTATAAGTTTTGGCCTATGGTTGTTGGTCGATGTTGCTTTTGGCCAAATTTTTTGACACATCGCATCCTCACTCATATGAGGAATGATTTTGATGATGAAATTAGCAAATCGACATTTATGGGACACGTTATCAGAGGTAAGCTAGCTATAAGACGAGTGTCAAGTAAGTGGAATAATATGAGAATATAGATTGTGTATTTTGCCGGCTTATGTTATCTCACAATCATATTGTACTCATATTTGACTTATTGACACATAAAGATGATTCGTCGAATTTCTCGAAATTTGTCAAAATAGACATCATAGTGATGTAGCAATTACATGAAAGTGCACCGAGTTCATGTATGAGTGAATCCATTTGGATTCAGGGACCAGAATGACATTTTGATTAGTTCGTTCATAAAATGTTTACTTGGCTGGTTGATATTGCACATTGTAATTTTGGAAGGGAGTGTTTGTTTTTATTGAGCATAACCGCCATAGTTCTTGTGTTAGTATTGATCGGTTGAAGTTGTGTTAATAAACCAAAAGAGTGACATTTTGAGCATGCAAATTCGTTGTCACTCATTAATGATGTGCCGACATAACTTTTCGGGCCAAGTGGGAGAATGTAAGAATTATCATTTAGTAAAAGATAATTATATGTGGCCCTTAAGTTATTAATAATTATGTTGGTAAATAAATTATTGGTTTATTATCTAATTAAGGGTATTATGGGAAAACCTATGATGGTTAGTGACGATACAGGGTTTCACTCCCTCCACGTGTCGTCTATTGGTTCGTCATCACACTATGAATTAACTACAACATACTCATATCGACGCCCAGTATTGAGGCTAGGATAATCTAGTCGAGACCAGGCTACGACAATCGACCATCGAGCAGTGTGAAGTGACAAGTCCATAAGGATAGAGCCCACGCCAGCTAGCAGTGTAGGACAACGAGTCTAGAGTCGATCACCGCATGTCGGCAGTATCAATATCGAGGACAGAGTCCGCACCAGCGGTCCAGGCCCACTCACAGCGATAGCTTGGGTAAGGGTCAAGGCCCATTTAAGGGTAAAGGTGACAATAACATAAGCCGACTTAACCTTAGGGTTTAGGCAAGTGTTGTCATTATAAATACCCCACTCCAGGAACTACGTAAGGCTTGATTCCTGGAACAAAACAGGATACGTAGGCAATCTAAGATACCGTCTTAGACTCAGCCACAAACATAACAATCCACCACCTCATCTCCTTTTCGGCATTAGGGTTCTTGAGCATTCATCACTAGATTCATATTTGGGCCCGGATAATCAAGGTGACCTAATTTGGCATCGTCATTGGCGCTAGAAGGAGGGCCTTCTATTGATTGAATACGCAAGAACACGATGCCTCCCAAGAAAACTGCATCCAAAACTACATCCAAAGCTGTTGATCAAGGCTCTCAGATTAACGAGCCGATCGATCCTGATATGCAAGGAGAAGAAGATCCAGCCTTGGATCTTGTTCAGCACGATCCTCAGCAGAAACAAGGGGAAAAAGATCAAGCTTTGGATCCTATCCAGGAAAACCCCCAACCAGACAAGCAAGCTCTTGCTCCAGAATATCGGGCGCTTGCGGATCAGTTGGCAGGGGCGGATTTGGAGGTAATGTCCAGGATAATCGCCGAGACTGTCACAGCTCGAAGGCAGGCAGACGCCGCCCAAAAAGAAGCTATGGCTGAAGGCGGCCAGAAAGAGGCTGTGGACAAACCTAAACAGACTCCAGGAGACGAAATAAGCGCATCATCTAGCTCGGTGGAAAGGAAGAGACGCGAGATCCACCAAAAACACCAGAGAGGGGACGATGACAGCGCCAGGGAGGAGTTGAATGCAATTTTGGGAAAGAACCAGGTTTCGTTATGGCTCGAGTCTCCCTTCACGAAGGAGATCGAGAGTTTCCCTAAACCCAAGGGGTTTAAGATACCAAAGATAGAACCTTATGATGGCACCACCGACCCGGAGGACCATCTCCACAGGTATCTATCTCAAATGAGGTTGGATGGAGCACCCGATGCAATGCGCTGTCGGGCATTCGAGACGCTACTCGTAGGTCGAGCAAGAGAATGGTTCACGAAGCTACGACCAGGATCGATCTCCAGTTTTGCCATGCTCGCTCGAAAGTTCCGAGACGCGTTTATAGTCAATAAAAAGTTTCATCTGAGTGCCACGCACCTCATGAACGTGAGGCAGCAGAAGGATGAAACAGTTATGGAATACCTGAAGAGGTTTAATCTAGAGGCCATGCAGGTCAAAGATGCCGATGACCGACTTCTGATTACATCGTTCGTGGGAGGACTGCGCAATACTAAATTGTACATGAAGTTGAGCAGAGACGTCCCTCACACCATGGACGAATGTGTCAATGTGGTGCATAGATTCTGCCAAGGGGAAGAGGCAGTGCGAAGGCACACCCAATCCGACTGGATGGAATCTAAGAAGGACACCCGAGGTCCGAGCAGAAATCAGTCCAGGAGGCAGGATGTCGAGAGTAAGCCGTCAGTATGGGACCGTATCGACACATCCACCTCAGACCGTGGGGGCAAGAAAGGACCCTCGCGTGACAAGGATTTTATTCCACTTAACCGACCTCGATCCGAGGTGTTGTCGATTATGCTTTCAAAGAACTTGGCGAGGAAACCGCCACCGTTAAAGAAACCTCGAGAGAAGAGGAATGCGAGCAAGTATTGTGACTTTCACGAAGACATAGGTCATACGACAGAGGATTGTATCGACCTGAAAAGAGATATCGACGTCTGCATTCAAGAAGGAAAGCTGGACGAAGTTGTTGACAGATCTCGGTATGATGGGCCCAGGGGGCGCGGAGAATTCAAGAGGAAAAACTCCGATCAAGATAGGAACCGAGGTCGAGATGTCCAAAGACGAAGGGATCGGTCACCTCAGAGGAATCGATCCCCCGGTCGGGACGGAAACAACAGAGATAACTTAGGTCGGGACAGGTACGAAGAAAATCGACCCGTAAACTATGTCAATACGATCTTCGGTCCAGATGCAAGCGATAAGGATCAGACCAGTGAAGAGCCAGCTGGCAGCTCGAGAGAGCGCAAGCAGCTCAGATTCACGACGGAAGTCGGATACGGCCCTCGCGATGATATCCCCAAGTCTAGGAATCATAGTGAAGGGTTAGTTATCGAGGCCGTGATCAGCCGAGCTCGTGTTTCGAGAGTCTGTATCGATAACGGAAGTGCTGTAAACATTTTATACTATTCTGCATTCCAAGCGATGAAGTTGAAAGAGAAAGACCTAGCCCCCATAGCGTCTCCTCTGTTCGGATTTACAGGGCAAGCAGTCCATCCCATGGGCTCGATAAAGTTACTTACAACTGTTGGGGACGGCGAGAAGGGAAGGACACTTGAGTTAAGCTATGTGGTGGTCAAGGCCCCTTCCGCTTATAATGTTATCCTGGGACGACCAGCGCTGTTCGACTTGCGAGCTATCATCTCGACATTCCATAATAGCATGAAGTTTCCTACTAGGAATGGTTCCCACGAGGTAAAAGGAGATGTTGAAGTCGCTCGGAGTTGCAACTCTGTTGTCATGAATGGAAAGATGGCGGTTCAACAAGTCTTAATCGAGGAACTAATTCCAGAGGAAGAGGAAGAGAAGAGTTGGGTTTCTAGTGATACGGTTGAAAATGTCCGACTCTGGGAAGGAGAGGACGATCAATGCGTGCAAGTCGGAGTTTGGATCCCAGAGAGAGAGAAGCAGCTCATGATCGAGTTATTAACCGAGTTCAGGGATATCTTTGCCTGGAAGGCCACTGACATGCCGGGTTTATCTACCGACATTGCGGTTCACAAGCTCGAAATTGACCAGGCTAAAAAGCCAGTCAAGCAGAAGAAGAGAAATTTTGCATCTGATCGACTTGAGGCTATTGAATCGGAAGTCGGCAAGCTACTAGCAGCCCAGATAGTAAGAGAGGTTTTCTATCCAGAGTGGCTAGCTAACCCAGTGCTAGTCAAGAAGCCTGACGGGAGTTGGCGCATGTGTGTAGATTTCACCGACTTAAACAAAGCATGCCCAAAAGACTCATATCCATTGCCTAAAATCGACAGGTTAGTCGACTCGACCATCGATTTTGAAGTTTTTGGTTTTTTAGATGCGTATAAAGGATACCATCAAATCCTAATGGATCCTCGAGACGCGGAGAAAACAGCGTTCATCACGGAATTCGGCACCTTCTGTTATGTGACCATGCCATTCGGGTTGAAGAATGTTGGGGCAACATACCAGAGGGCAGTCAACAAAATTTTTGCAAAGCAAATTGGTAGGTGTATGGAGGTTTATGTAGACGACTTACTTATCAAGAGTCGATCTATAAAACAGTATCTAGTCGATGCTCGAGAGGTTTTTGAAGTGTTGAGGGAAACACAGATGAGGCTAAACCCGAAGAAATGTACTTTCGGAGTCAGGTCGGGCAAGTTCTTGGGCTACATGATCTCGAAAGACGGCATTCGAGCCAACCCAGATAAAATCGACACACTGAAGAATATGCCCGCACCTCGAAATATTAAGGAAGTACAGAGACTCACAGGTCGATTGGCCGCTCTCAACAGATTCCTATCGAGATCCGCACAACGTGCGCTACCTTTTTTCAAGATACTCCGAAAGGCCAGTCCATTTCATTGGGATAATGAATGTCAGGCAGCCTTTGAAGAGTTGAAAACTTATCTATCGAAAGTACCTACCCTCACTTCTCCTCAAGAAGGGGAAAAGCTGTTGGTTTACTTGGCAGTGTGCGAAGAGGCAGTGAGTGCGGTTCTGGTTAAAGAAGGGGTACATGGCCAGGTGCCTATATACTTTGTTAGTAAAGCTTTGCATGGCCCCGAGATCCGGTACTCACCAGCTGAGAAGTTAGCATTGTGCCTAGTTCATGCCTCGAGAAAGTTGAGGCCATATTTTCAAGCTCATCCCATTGTGGTAGTCACGGACCAACCACTAAAGCAGATTTTGGCGAAACCCGACACATCAGGTCGATTAGCAAAGTGGGTGATAGAGATGGCCCAGTACGATATCGAGTTCGTTCCTCGAACTGCGATAAAAGCACAGGCCCTGGCAGATTTTTTAGCTGAAGGGATCTCAGTCCAACTCGATCAAGAAAAACGAAGTCCTGAGGAAAAATGGACTCTTCAAGTCGATGGAGCATCGAGTAAGGAAGGGGCAGGAGCAGGACTCCTTCTGGTAAGCCCGAAAGGCGAAGAATTCCCATACGCCCTTCGATTCGACTTCAAAGCAACGAACAACGAGGCCGAGTATGAAGCTATGATCACTGGTTTAAAGCTTGCTTTGAAGCTAGGTGTCGGAGACTTGTCGGTTTACAGTGACTCGCAGTTAGTGGTCAATCATGTGAAAGGAGAGTATGAGGCTAAGGAAGAAACCATGAAGAACTACTTAGCCGTTGTCCAAAGCCTCATACCAAAATTTAAAACAGTTCAATTCGAGCAGGTCCCCCGAAGTCAGAACAAGAGAGCCGACGCGCTCTCCAAGTTAGCTTCAAATTTCATGTCGAGTAAGAAGGTTCTAGTCGAGTTATTGACCGATAGGAGTTACATCGAGACGGAGGCCCATCCGATTACCCAGCAGGCCACGTGGATGGACTCGATCGCTCTTTACCTCAAGGACGGAATATTACCAGCTGATAAGGTACAATCTAGAAAAGTTCGACTTCAATCCGCTCGATATGCGTTCTTCGACGACATCCTCTATCGAAAATCTTTTGTAAGTCCGTGGTTAAGATGTGTTTCAGAAACTAAGGGCGAATATCTTTTAGAAGAAATTCATAGAGGAGCATGTGGGAATCATTGCGGTGCTAGAATGTTAGCTCGGAAGTGCAAGTTAGCTGGGTATTTTTGGCCGTCGATGCAACGAGATGCGAATAATCTTGTCCAGAAATGCAGCGCTTGTCAGATTCATGATAATATCTCCCATCTACAAGCGCAAGACAAGAACGTCATCTCGTCAGCCTGGCCATTTGATCAATGGGGAGTCGATATTGTTGGACCTTTACCTCGAGCCCCGGGAAATCTTAAATACGTGGTCGTTGCTGTTGACTACTTTACAAAATGGGTAGAAGCTAAGGCTTTACCCGATATCCGAGCTGCAACCATCAAGAAATTTATGTGGGTCGATATCCTCTATAGGTACGGAATTCCAAAGGCTCTGATCTCGGATAACGGTACTCAGTTTGAAGATCGAAAAGTTAGAGAATGGTGCAGCGAGTATCAGATCGACCAGCGATTCACCTCAGTGGCTCACCCACAGGCAAACGGTCAAGTCGAGCAGACTAACCGACAAATCAAGCTGGGGTTGAAAAAGAGGCTAGAGGCAGAAGGTCGAGACTGGGCAATTCAACTACCGAGCATCCTATGGTCGTATAGGACAGCTCCTAACTCGTCGACTGGGGAAACTCCTTTCTCTTTAGTATATGGATGTGAAGCGGTAATCCCCGCTGAGATCGGAGTTCCCTCTCCTCGAGTCCTGGCCTACAATGTGGAGACAAATGATCCCGAAATCCGGCAGGAAAGGGACAATGTCGAGGAGCGAAGAGAGATATCCTCAGCCAGAATGGCAAGGTATAAGCAAAAGATCTCTCAGTATTATAACTCGAGGGTCAGACATCGATACTTCAAAATTGGAGATTTGGTTCTAAGGAAGAATGAAGCAAGTAGACAAGAGGCGGTCGGAAAGTTGACTCCGAACTGGGAAGGACCATATCAGATTCTGAAAGTCCACCCTAAAGGGTCTTACCAACTTGGTCGAGCGGATGGAACAACAGTTCCTCGACACTGGCACGCCAACAATCTGAGGAAGTATTATGTGTGAGATAAGCTTTACTTTGACGAACTTGTTTGCTCTTCAGTTTTAATAAATCTTGTAATAAGTCCATGTGACAATTTTATTAGTATTCTAATAAATTTATGTTTTCTCGAGATGTTTTTTATGTTTGTTAGGGCCTAAAGCCAAAACAGTACAAGTCCAACGTGATATAAAATGTTAAGGCAAAACGCTCGTCGACCATTAGAGAATCCGCAGGTCGGACATCTCGACTCAGCCAAAAGCAAAGTTAGCCTAATGGGCAACAAATGCAAAGGCACAAAGACGGTTCGCAGGGTCGGGCCAAAGGTCCAAGCTGAAAGCCAAACGAGCCCGAAAGGCGAACAAGGCTAAGGCAAAGGACGGTTCGCATGGTCGGGCCACTTGTTCCAGTCGAAAGCCGAATAAGCCCGAGAGGCGAAAAAGGCCTGGACAAAGGACGGTTCGCATAGTCGGGCCACCTGTTCCAGTCGATGGTCGAAAAAGCCTAAGAGGCAAAAAAGACCTAAGGCCAGGGACAGTTCACGTTAAAATGCTCAGCCTAAGGTCAGATAGGCCCAAGGGGCACAAGACTAAGGCAAGCAAGTCGATCTCAAGTGTAATAAGAACCAAAGGTTCATAGTACACTTGGGGGGCAACACAACGACAATTAAGTAAGATCGAGTGTCGAGTAGCGAACAGAGTCAGAGGCTCGACAAGCGAATGACTGTACAATATAAACAAGACAAGCAAAGCAATAAGACGAATAATCAAAAATCAATTTGCCAAAGCAAGTCAAATTCGAGCCAAAGTTATTACAAGATATGGCCAGGTCGAAAGACCAGCTAAAGTCGATCCAAAATAACAATTATTACAAAATTCCAAGTTCAAGTAACAAAGGAAAAAGATTTTAAAAGATGGAGATCAAGTGTTGGCTTCAGGGGTCGGATTTGCAGAGCTCGGATCGGCGACGGTCGGATCAGGAGTGGGGGCAGAGCTAGAGGCGCCATATTTGATGGCCAAAGACTCTCCTCGCTGGAACTCCTCGAAATACTGGTCATATATCTTCTCCGAATCGGGGTTGTAGAACATTGGCGTCCGGAGAGTCGACATGTCGAAGTCCGGAATGACCTCCCTCACCTGATCCACAGCCAGAGTATATCCACCCGTCATCGAGGCTCGCATAATCACCTCCAAGTCGTCTTCAAGGTTAGTCGATTTCCGATATCCCATGATCGCTTCAGTCGCAGCAGTCTCGAGTTGCGCGCGTGCATGATCCAGTTCGACTCGCAGCGTATCTCGCTCATGTTGAAGTCTTGCCACATCTTCCAGAGAAGCCTTATGCCACGCATGCACCTTCTCGAAATCATGAGTCAGCTTTAGCAACTCCTTGCCCTGCTCGTTTCTCTCAGCCAGCAGTCGATCCAACTCTTTCCCAGCAGCCAGCAGCTGATCCTGCTGTTTGGCCAGCTCTTTTTCAGCAGTCGTTAGCTTGTCTTGCAACCTCTGGCACTCGGCAGATGCCTCACGCTTCAGATCATCGAACTGGATGTTCGCGGCAGATAAGGCGGCATTCTTTGCAACAAGATCCCGCAAAAGCCTGCCATTTTCATTGCGCAGATCGTCAGCCGACTCCCCTGTCTTGGCCAGCCGTCGGGCAGCCTCCCGACTGAGATAGTTGCTCTACAAAGCACAAAGAGGTGTGAAAAAAGAGACAAAGCAAAGGTCTCGAGAAAAGTTAATACATAAGGAAAGAAAGTACAATCGACTTACAAGGCGATTCGACTTCCGGACCGCCATAGCCAAAGCCTTATCCTCCAAGGCTGCACAATCTTCTTGAGCCCAGTTTATATCGACTTCCAGCTCAATGGGCTTCTCGACAGTTTTGGGCCTCTTCGATTGACGCTGCTGCTCTTTCACCAACTCAGCAGCAGTTGGCCTTTTCTTCGTCCGCGCCGCCGACTCTTCGACATTAGTTTCGACATTCGCGGTCAGATCGACAATCTCCTCCTCATCTTCATCTCGAAGAGAACCAAATCGAACTGTTAAATTACCAGAGGTCGGAGGTAATTCAGTCGATCCAGCAGCGACGGGCGGCTCGATAGCAGCAGGGACTATTTCAGGTTGTGAAGGCGCCTCAACCTCAACCACGGGCAAGTTGGCGGTGGCTTAACCCTCGAGAGGTGGAGCAGCTATGACCGCCGGCTCAGGGATACGTTTGGGGTCGACAACCTTGGAAAATCTGCCCACTGCAAAGTGAAAAGAAAACAAGTTAGTTTTTGATTGACAAAAAACAAGTTTTCAATTCAAAATATAACAAAGTGTGTAAAAGCAGTCAAATAGGGAACATCCTATGGTTCTCGTGATCTGGGACGTTAAGACCCACATATGGCATTGGCCCAGCTTCCTCCAGGTGGGCCAGGTGATACAAGAGACTCAGGTCTCGAGTACACACCTCAAAGCTATGCCCACTCAGGAGTTGAGCCTCATGAGGAACAGGACCTTTCCCAAGTTTGTCTTGTTTTCCTTCTCTCGACCTCCACTGCCCTATGTAGGGATTCTGAGTCCCATGTCGAAGAAAGAAAAATCGAGGCTTCCACTCCCCGTGAGAAGAAGGCCCTTTGGATACAAATTCATGCCGGTGTGCTCTCCTCTGAAAGAAATGCCACATCTTGTCGGCTGTAGCTGCAATTTTATAATAATATCGAAACAATGGTACCGTGAAGCAGATACCCGCTACCCGACAAGCGATGATAAACCCCATCAGAGCCCTGATGCCGTTGGGAGCCAGTGATGGGAGTCAACTTTACGTGACTCCGCTACATTGTTTGGCCTCCGTTTACCACATTTTCAGCACATTTTTGGATAATTTAGACCACTTTCGGGGTAATATTGTGAGTTCCTCGCACGGGGGGTAATTCCGTCATTTTGATAGTTTACCACCTCTTTTTGATGATATGACCCCATTCCCGAGCACGTTTACCCTTTGGAATGTTTTGGTTGTTTTTGGTCATTGTGATGATGTAGGGTATTGATGTCTCGAGGACCCGAAAGGCAATGGTTTACAATGAGAAACATAACCGAGGCGAGAAAAGAGGTG
The DNA here is from genome assembly GCA_036785695.1 of Gentiana straminea. NCBI lineage: Eukaryota > Viridiplantae > Streptophyta > Magnoliopsida > Gentianales > Gentianaceae > Gentiana > Gentiana straminea. Next base: position 2,109,125 of record JAVUPR010000019.1, read on the forward strand.
GAAAAGGGAGAAAAAGTGAAGAATTGGTGGCACGGGGTCCAAACGCACGTTCCAACCCTCAAACCGGCGTTCCGGGTCTCCAACCGGCGTTCCCACCCTCAAACCGGCGTTCCGAGTTGCCAGAGTCATACATAGTTCAGCTCCTTCAAACGCTGGTTTAGCAATTACCTTGGAACGTGCGTTCCGGACCTCTTAAACGCACGTTCCATGCCGTAAACCGGCGTTTCGCAAGACAAAAGCCCTAAGCCCCGGAACTTCAAGCGAACGCACGTTCCACTCATACGGAACCGGCGTTCGAACCAAAATCTGCGGGATTTTCCCTCACCTATAAATACCCCCCTTAGTCCATTTTGGGATAATTATTCATCTTCTTAGCCAAACTCTACCCCTTTCATAGCTCGAATTTTGTAATAGCTTAGAATACTCTCTCTTAGTGTAAATCAACAACATCTTAGCATAATCTTTCCATTTCTTAGCTTAGATTTTCATTCCAACCACTAAGAGACCACCTTTTAATTACTTCTCTATTTTGTACTTTTTGGATCTAATCTCGAATTTCGCAATTTTATGGTATATCTCTCTTCTCTTTTACTTGTTATGGCTCTTATTTCTTGTTTTATGCATGTTTTGATTAGTATAATGTGTAGCTAAACATCTTCATAGCCGAATCATGTGAAATTTAGTGAAATCACCCTTTGGGTGATGAAATTGGGAGTGGGTAGTGCTTTCTATTGTTGTTTCTTGCATCTTTCACGTCTTAGAACTTGTTATAACGGATTTGGGCTAGATTGATCACCTAGGTCAAAAATCACACACACCACTCTTGAGAGTTGTTCAGAGAGAGGGGTGTGGGGAAAAGGGTTCTAGGATCGCATTGTAGTGCGAGGTTACTCGTTTTTAACGTTTAAACGGCTCTTGTGCATGATTGTCTCGTGAATGAATCTCTCTTAGGAAAGGTTAGTTGACTTGGCATAAGGTGTTGGGGAAGAGTTGTTCAGACCTCAGCACCGGGATTAGAAGTACGTACCCGTGAAATTGAATGTAAGAGCTCGTCCGTTTATTGCACACTCCCGGTTTTGTCATTCCTTGGGGTGAAACTAGCTATCTTGGTCATGGTTCGGCTGTGTCTCTTTAACTATCTTTAGAACTTAGTAGTTTAATCTTCTTTCTTTCTTTTTATCTTTAGACTCGTTAGTTAGAATCACTTAGTGTCGTTGTAGTAAACAAAACCTTAAGAACTTTGATTACCTAGACTAAGCATTACGTTCACTTTGGTACTTACAAGCACATCTTCTCTGTGGGATCGACCTCGGACTCCTGTAGCTTTACTCGCAATCGACCCGGTACACTGCCGGTTAGAGAGCTTGTTTAGTCACCGTTGTCTTGAGAATATTATAAATTTTGTTTGGTGAAATAAACGCTCATCAAAATGGCGCCGTTGCCGGGGAGTTGTGTGCTATTTGTGATATCTTGTAAGTGAACCGAAGGCTTGGGCCTAGGTTTTATTTTACTGTTTTCTTGTTGTTTGCTTTTTGTAGTGCATGACCCGGAGGTCTCAAACACCACTCGAACCTTACATAGACGGGATTGAAGCTTACGCAAGGCGTAGAAACAGTCAACGAAGGAGAGGTCGTCAAGTAGAGGAGTTGATTCCGGTCTTAGAAGAGGATAGTTTGGGTGAGTTGGGAGAAGGATCCGACATGGCACAACAAGGTGGACAAGGTTTGGAAGGAAATTTGGTGAATAATAATGGAATCCCAGTTCCAAACCCGCCTCTTGTCAACAACAATGCACAAGGAGATGGGAATGGACAAGGACATAACGTTGTGAATGCGAATGGGCCTATTCCTCAGAATGTTCAACATGAGGCCCAAGGGAATCAAATGGATCCCGCTCTTATGCAACGAGTTCAATGCATGGATGTTGAATCAGTTTCAACAAAATCAGAACCAAGCTCACAATCAAGGTGCAAACGCGATGCCAAATTGGTTTAACGGTCAACAAGAGCAAAACCAAGGTGGTTTGACTTGTAGAGATTTTGTGCTAGCTCCTACGGCAAACATGGGGCATAGTCCAATCCGAATGCCACCGGTGGCCGCCAACAACTTGGAATTGAATAGAAACATCATACATTTGTTGGGAGATAATGCTATATTCAAGGGCACCGCTTTAGAAAATCCTCACTTATTCATTGATCACTTTCTCCAAATAGTGAACTCGACGAAGATCAATGGAGTGAGTGATGAGGCACTCAAACTTATGCTTTTCCCGTTCGCCTTGAAAGAGCAAGCTAAGAGGTGGTATGATTCGTTGCCTAATGACTCTTTACACACATGGGAGGAAGTGGTAAAGACTTTTCTACTCAAATATTACCCCCGTCGAAGACCATGGATATGAAAGAAGCTATAATGTCGTTCAATGCATATGAAGGAGAAGAGCTTCATGAGTCATGGGATCGGTTTAAGGCTTTATTGAGAGAGTGCCCGGGGCACGGGTTGAGATCATATGAGGTAGTTCATGCTTTCTTCCGGGGTTTGGATCAAGTTCATCAAAGTACGTTGCATGCTTCATGCAATGGAGATATTATGAGTATGGTACCCGAAGTAGCTATGAACCAAATTGAGAAGATTTCTGAGACCTCGAGGCAATATATATCGTCAAGTAGAAAGGGGACAAGAAGCAAGAAGGCCGGTTTGGTTGAAGTGAAAGAAGTTGAAGCAAATGATCAATATCATGCTCAAGTACAAGCGATGGAACAACGAGTTAGGGAGATTGAAAAAGGAGAATGAGAGCGCTAAGCTTTGCCAAATTTGTAGCGGACCACACTCGGCAAAGGATTGTAGGATGACAACCAAAGCCCAAAACATGGCCTATCCTCAATCCTCGACTCAAGGGCAACCTAGCACTCTTTCTCAAGATAACATGAATGAGTTGGCTAAGCGGATGATGAGTATTTGCTCGATGGAGCAATGGAATACGGGGCCTCAATATCAAAATCAATCTCAAAGCCCCTATCAAGGCCAATATATGGGTGAGCAACAAGGTGGGCAACCGTATGAAGAATCCCAAGATGTGAACTATGTGGGACAAGGTCAAGGAGGAAACTGTGTAAATCAAGGTGATGGTTCTTGGAGGCATAACAATAATCAAGGTTGGAATCGGAATCAAAGCCAATGCCAAAACCAAGGTTATAGACAAAATCAAAATCAAAGTCAATCTTCACAAGGGCAAGTCTATCAACCTCCACACCAAAGGCAACAACAAGGAGGGTACAATCAACAAGGTTCCAACAATTATCAACACCCTCCTCCTTTGGCTCCTATACCTCAAAAGAGTTCAACCGATGTCATCTTGGAACAAATGAACAAAAACTTTGCGGAGATTAAAAAAGACATGGTTGAGATGAACTACAAACATGGGTCCGCCATCAAAAATCTTGAGACTCAATTTGGTCAAGTGGTGGAACATGTTCAGTTGAAGGGTGGTTTACCGAGTAACACCAAAAAAAATCCGAGAAGTGTAAATGCCATCTTAACTCGAAGTGGCAAAGTGTTGAGAACTAATGGAGAGAAGAAAGTCTTGTGGGAGGACAAGGCTAGAAAAACTTCCATTGAGACCGAAGCGGGAGCTATGGATGGTGATATAGATGGGATTGAAGATGATGAAGATCATGGGGAGTATGTCAAGAAGAAAGAAGTTGAAAGGAAAGAAGCTCAAGCTCGGGGAGATTATGTGGTTATCGATGTGAAAGAGGAGGAGTCAACTAGAAGAGAAGGGAAAGAGCCAATGAAAGAGCCGTCTTCCCCACGTTCCAAAGGTAAGAAAGGTATGATCTCTCCTCCTTCTAAAGATTTTGATTTGAGTACTCTCCCGTATCCCCCTAAGAATCATAGACAAAGTTGCTTGAATAAGGCACAAACTCGATTCATTGAGATTTTACGAAAAATTGATTTGAACATTCCTATCCTTGAAGCACTTGCAAACATGCCCTCGTATTGTAAGTTTTTGAAAGAGTTACTAACTAAAAAGGGTAAGATGCAAGAAGTTGTGTGTTTAAATGAAGAGTGTTCCGCTATTTTTAATGGAAAGTCTAAGATTCCCCCGAAAGTTAGGGACAAGGGTAGTTTTACTATCCCGGTTACTATTGGTACGACTCATTTTCCTAGTGTCTTATGTGATTTGGGGGCTAGTGTAAGCCTGATGCCCCGTGCTATATATGAGAGTCTTAACCTAGGAGAGTTGGAGCCAACGGGGATGACCCTTCAAATGGCGGATAGGTCTATAAGGGAGCCTATGGGAGTGATAGAGGATGTCATAGTGAAAGTGGATAAGTTTGCCTTCCCGGTAGATTTTGTGGTGCTAGACATGGAGATGGACTCCAAAACACCTTTGTTGTTAGGACGTCCCTTTTTAAATACCGGGAGGACTTTGATAGATGTTGCGAGCGGTGAGATAATATTGAGAGTTGGAGATGAAAAAGTCGCGGTCAATGTCTATAAAGCCATGAAACATCCTAAGGAGAGCACCGAGGATTTGTTTTTCTATTGATGCTATATATCCTTGCGTTTCGGAACATGTTGACATGCGGGAATATAAAGATAAATCCGATGAAGGCATGGAAAGAGTAAGTACGGAACATGATGAGGAAGAGGAATTGGAAGAGGAAGCAAAAGAGCCGAAAAGATGGCTTTCGTGGGTGAAAGGTGGACCGAGAAGATTGATCTTGGGCTTGAAGGAGAGCTAGAAAAGCCATCAATTGAGGACCCACCGAAAGATTTGAAAATGAAGCCACTTCCACCTCATTTGAAGTATGTTTTTCTTGAAAATAATGATTTACTTCCTTTGATTATTTCTTCTACACTAACGGCTTTGCGGGAAGATGAGTTAGTGAAGATGCTTAAGAAGCACAAGCGTGCTTTCGGGTGGAAGATGTGCGACCTAAAGGGTATTAGTCCCACCATTTGCCAACACAAGATTATTACGGAAGATGGAGCAAAGCCGGTAAGGCAACCCCAAAGAAGACTCAATCCACACCTCCAAGAGGTTGTGAGAAAGGACGTGGTCACAATGTTGAAGCTAGGGATTATCTATGCCATCTCGGATAGCAAGTGGGTGAGTCCCACCCAAGTGGTGCCGAAGAAGGGAGGTATGACCGTGGAGATCAATGACAAAGGTGAGGAGGTACCTAAGCGTTTGGTAAGTGGTCATAGAATTTGCATTGATTATCGTAAGCTAAATGACCAAACCCGTAAAGATCACTTCCCCCTCCCCTTTATTGATCAAATGTTGGAAAGATTGAGTGGCCATGCCTTTTATTGTTTTCTTGATGGGTTTAGTGGGTATTACCAAATACATGTGGCTTTAGAGGACCAAGAAAAGACTACTATACTTGCCCCTATGGTACCTTTGCCTTCCGTAGGATGCCTTTTGGGTTGTGTAATGCACCCGCGACATTCCAACGGTGCATGGTGGCCATATTTGCGGATATGATAGAAAAGTTTTTAGAAGTCTTTATGGATGATTTTAGCGTGTTTGGTGATTCCTTTGAACAATGTCTAGATAATCTTGAAAAGGTGTTGGGTAGATGTGAGGAGACAAACTTGGTGCTCAATTGGGAGAAGTGTCATTTGATGGTTACGGAAGGGATAGTCTTAGGGCATAAGATATCTAGTAAGGGTATAGAGGTAGACAAGGCTAAGGTTGAAGCGATAGCTAAGCTTCCTATGCCCACCAACCTAAAGACTCTTAGGGGTTTTCTAGGCCATGTGGGGTTTTATCGTAGGTTCATCAAGGATTTCTCGAAAATAGCCCGTCCTCTTACTCTTCTTCTTGGAAAAGACGTCCCGTTTGATTTTGACAAAGCTTGTGTTGAAGCCTTTTTGATGCTCAAGCAATTGCTTATAACCGCTCCCATCTTAGTTGCTCCGAAATGGGATCAAGAATTTGAGCTCATGTGTGATGCGAGTGACACCGCGGTTGGTGCGGTCCTCGGTCAAAAGATCGATAAAATCTTCAAGCCCATTGCTTATGCAAGTCACACCTTGAATCCGGCCCAACGAGAATTACACCACCACCGAAAAAGAGCTTTTAGCGGTCGTCTTTGCGTTTGATAAGTTTCGGTCTCATCTCGTAGGTTCTCGGGTAGTTGTCCACACGGATCATGCCGCTTTGCGTTATCTCTTTGCCAAGCAAGACGCCAAGCCCCGCCTCTTGAGGTGGATCTTGCTCTTGCAAGAGTTCGATCTAGAGATCCGTGATAGGAAGGGTTGTGAGAATGTCGTAGCCGACCACCTAAGTCGTATGGAGCTTAGTGAGGAGTTGATTAAGGCACAAAGGGAGATAAATGATTCTTTTCCTCACGAGCAACTCTATGCACTTGACACCCTTTTTCCGGCTAAAAAAGGAAACTTTCTAAAAGTCGGTAAGGAAGGTAGTCCTTGGTTCGCTCCTTTTGTCAACTACCACGAGTGCGGTTTTGTAGATCCCGACCTTGACTCGAACCAAAGGCGCAAATTCCTCAGTGAAGTTGGTAAGTATGTGTGGGAAGATCCTTGCTTATATAGGTTGTGTTCGGATGGCATTTTGAGGAGGTGCATCCCAGAAAGTGAAATTTTGAGCGCTCTTTCGTTTTGTCACGACAAAGAGGCCGGAGGCCATTTCTCGGGGCAAAGAACCGCTTTGAAAGTATTGCAAAGTGGACTGTATTGGCCCACTCTATTTCGAGACGCACATGCTTATGTGAAATCTTGCGATGCTTGTCAAAGGTCCGGTCGTATATCTAGAAGGAGTGAGATGCCTCAGAAACCGATCATAGTGTGTGAGATTTTTGACGTGTGGGGCATTGATTTCATGGGCCCTTATCCCTCTTCGTGTGGTAACAAGTATATCCTAGTCGCATGTGATTATGTATCCAAATGGGTCGAAGCCTTAGCTTCACCCACCAATGATAGGAATGTTGTTATCCGGTTTCTTTGAAAAAACATCTTTTGTCGGTTTGGGGTGCCTCGTGCTATAATCAGTGATAATGGAAGCCATTTTGCTAACAAGCCGTTTGATAAACTTTTGGAGAAGTATGGAGTGAAACACAAGCTAGGTACCGCTTACCATCCCCAAACGAGTGGTCAAGTTGAAGTCACGAATAGGGGTATTAAGCGTATCTTGGAAAGGACGGTAGACACGAACGTCAAGAGTTGGTCTTTAAAGTTAGATGATGCTTTGTGGGCCCATAGGACAGCCTTTAAGACACCCCTAGGCATGTCACCTTACATGATAGTCTATGGTAAATCTTGCCATCTTCCCGTAGAAATCGAACACAAGGCTTATTGGGCCATCAAAATGCTAAACCTCGATGACACCTTAATTGGTGAGAAGCGTATGGCCCAATTGAATGAACTAGATGAGTTCCGCCTTTGTGCTTATGACCTCTCCACGAAGTATAAAGAAAAGACTAAGTTACTCCATGATAAGTTGATCAAACCTCGTGTTTTCAATGAGGGTGACGAAGTCTTATTCTACAATACTCGTTTGCATCTTTTCCAAGGGAAGTTGAAGTCTAGGTGGTCCGGTCCTTACATAGTGTCTAAAGTTTACCCGTCCGGAGTTATCGAAATCACTCACCCCAAGTTTGGTCTTGTGACCACAAACGGCTTGAGATTGAAAAAGTATGAGAGACTACCCTTTGATGAAGCCTTGGAAATAGTGACCCTCGAAGACCCCGTGCCATGTGATGAATCGTGCAAGTCTTGTCATGGACTATAAACCTTGACTCGTATAATCTTTGACCCATCATCCGTTCTTTTTATCCTTTCCTCGCCCCGTGCCAACGGTATAACTTTGAAAAAGTTGGCACCGTATAATCCATCTTGTCGAGCCAACGACGTAAAACAAAGGCGCTTAGTGGGAGGCAACCCACCTTTTTGTGGTTTAAGTTGATTGAGTAAGAGTCTAGAGTGGTCTAGGGGTGGTTAGATGTGCGTGTGGAGTGATTTCCCCTGTTTTCCTGTTTTTCCCCTGTTTTTTCCCTCAAACGCACGTTCCCAGCCCTTCAAACGTGCGTTCCAAGATTTTCCAAACCAGCGTTTGAGCCTCTCACCCCCAGTATCAACTCCCTCAGTTCAAACGCACGTTTCTCGTTCAAACGCCAGTTCCATCTATGCGAAACGCACGTTCCCACTTCTCAAACGTGCGTTTGAGACATGCGAAACGCACGTTCCAAGCCCTTCAAACCAGCGTTTGACCCCTTTTCTATATATACCCCCTTCTTCCCAAACCGGCGTTCCACTTTCAAAATTCTGAAACCTAACCGCCGTTCCATCGCCCTCCCCCCTTTTTGCTTCGAAAATCTTCGTTTCTAGCCCGTTTTGAGCGATTTTTGTTGCAATCAACACCTCTTGATCCCCTCTTTTGTTTTCTACACTCAAATCCGAACAACAATGCACTAAATTACCAGTTCGATCGGTGCTTGGGTGAATTTTTCACCATAGTCGAATTTCGCATTTTCGTTTGTTTCGGGGCTCGTTAGTCACTCCACAACGCTCACGTAGGCTAATCTAAGCATAAGACAGGTACTATTTGGTTTACATTTCCGTTTTGAGTAGGGTTTGATTTTTGATTTTTTTTTCAAATTTTTTTTTCCCTACCCCGTTTGTGAATTGTCATTGATTATGTACCTTGTTTCTTGTTTGTTTGTTGTGTTCTTGGCCTTGTGATGTGTGGTGGTTGACGTTGTGGTTGTTGTGGGTTGTTTGTTTTGAAATCCCGTATTGGATGATAATCGGGTCGGTTTGCCTTGTGTTGGTTGTGGTGTCGTTGCTCTTGATATAGGAAGATGGCGGGAGGTAAACGGAAGGAGATAGGGGATAAAGGGAAGGGGAAAATGCCTGTTGTTGGTAAGAGCCAATCTAAGAAGCAAAAAACAGCGGTTCGAACTAGAGGCGGTGGTATTAGAATCAGTGAGCCAGGGAGAGGTTTGAGCGCGAACCCTAGAGCTATTAGGGCTGGACAGCTTAGAGATGAGACGTCGGATGATGATTTCGAGCCCGATACTGAAGGTCGAAATTCTAGCAGTGACAGTGATGATAGCAGTGAGGAGACTGCGGAGTTTGACAGTGAGGCACCCCTGTCCCGTGTCACACCCAGGGTCGCTCGTCCCCCAGTTTCTCAACCCCCACACCCTCCACCTACTCAACCTATTCCTCGGACTTCCACCGAGCCGCAACCCCAAGTAGCACGCCTCGTCGGACCCTCTTCCCTACGACATGCGTTTCTCCACGCCCCAAGCCTTGAGCAATTACGAGGAGTTCGTAGTCGATAAGAAGATGTGCTTTGAAAGAGGGCTAGATTTGAAGGTGGTACCGAAGCCCTTTGTGGATAATTTGAGGAGTAGGGGTTGGAATAACCTTATCTTGGAACCCGAGGGCAACTTTGAACTTGTCGATAGTCCGGGAATGGTATGCCAACTTTACTTGTGGCTAACTTAGAGAGAGGACTGTTTGGGTGCGTGGAGTGGATGTCCCGTGGTCGGTCGAAGCGATTAATAGTTTTTATAGGACACCGGCTATCGTGGGCGATCATTATGAGGAGTGGTTTCGGGACAAGAACAGTTGGGGTAGTGCGAGGACCCTTTGGAACGGATGAGGGTAGAAATCAACCACGATTTGCAATGGATGTCAAAAGGGGGTAACACGCGCGATCGGTTGTTGACGACGACTTGGCCCGACGATTGGAAAGTCAAGGCTAAGTTCTCCCAGAATCGTCTACTACCTAAGGACAACATCACACATTTTCACATTAAGGATCTACAGTTGTTGTACGCCCTACATTATAAGTTGAAAGTAGACGTGGGGAGGACGATTTTTACGGAGTTTCGGGAGAACCAGAAAAACAAGCGTCGATTGATTATGTGCCCCTACTTGATTTACGGGTTGTGTCGTGATGCACGAGTTGGTGAGTATGCAGATGATCAGATTAGAAAGAGCAAAGTTTTGCCTATCATGCCTAAGTCGTTCAATGCTCGTTCTGCTTCTCGGCCTTCCAGACGGCTCATCCACACGGTCCTCCAACCTTTCACCCCTACCTCCACTACTTCCACCACCCTGCTGTGCCACCACCTCCCCTCACCACTATCACCACCACCACCATTCCGCCACCTCCCGGTTACGGACCTTCCACCTCCTCCACCACTTTACCTCCACCCACACCTACCATACCTTTCACCGGAGGGCCGTGGCCGAGCGAGAGACGAGGGACCGGTGATAGCCCACAAGCGGCGAGATTGGATGGACGATGCGGATCATGATGAATGGGGGCTGGCGAAGAACCGAGAAGGTGATAGCTCAAGCTCGGCGGGTCCATCTTCCGCACGAGCCTTGGATACTACGGCCTTCCGGTACACACGAGATAGAGGCCGATGCGGCGGATTACCGAGAGCTTGCTAGAGGATGAGTCCGATGAGGGGTCGAGGTTCGGATAGAGGCCGAGACGGATGACTCGGTGGATGTGGAGACGAGAGACGGGGCACGAGGCGAGGGCGGATGCGGATTCGAGACGGTGGGGACGGGTCTTCGCCGAGACTACACGGCTCGAGAGTGCGATTCTTTGTGACCGCACCATCTTCCGGACACACGGGATCCTCGGTTTGATGTACGGGGCCGGAAGCGGCTAGCTTGTTTTTCATTATTTACGCATTTCTTTTGAGAGTTGCGGCTTCTTTTGGCTAGTCGTTTTTCATTTATTTGTGGGTACTTTTGGTGATTCACTTTGAGGCAATTGTTCGGCCCACGAGGCTGTTTGACCGTGCATGTTTTTATCCCTTGTGATTGACATTTTATTGGGATATTTGTCTGCTATTTTCGCAGGCGTGGATGTTCTGAGTTTTATTGTTATATTGTATCCGTCCATTGCATATCATGTTCCCCCTCGGCATGCTTTGATATCGTTTCGTGGCATGGACTCGTTTTCTTACGCACCCGTTTACCTTTTGCTTGATCTTTAGCACGTGGACTTTTCCCGTGCATGCGCTTTCTTTGTTTCTGTTGTTCTCGCTTTAGGTTTCGGGATGAACTTATACGAGGGTGTCACGAGTTTCGAGTGTCGGTTGCGCCTTTCTGCCGGGTTTCGAATAAACAGCTAAGTCCTCCTTTCTTTTTATCTCTCACACGCGAGGACGAGTGTTTCGTTTAAGTGTGGGGTGGGAGACTTAGCCGTTTTCTTGTTTTTGTTGTTGAATGTGCTATAAATGTGGTATGCTTAGCCTATGATCGGGCTCGAGTCGATTTTTGGTTAATTTTTAAAAATTTTCAAGGGTCTTAACACCGTGTTGTGTGTGTTATTCTCACAATCGAGTGGTGATCACCTTAGTCGGGATCCCGAACATATGCATTGCGGTTTGATATTATCTTGAGAATGGAGTTTATTATTTCACGAAGCTACACCTTGTGCACAATTTGATTGCTACCATCTCACATACCACTAGTCTCGAGGCGAAATAGAAAGGTTTACCTAAGTAGGACACGGGATGACGGTCATGGCGTCTCTTTGACCAACCAAAGCCAAATAAGCCTTATCCCGAACATTAGACCTTCCTAGCCCCTCTCAGCCTTGATAGAATGGTCTGACCACCATTCGTTTTATAGCCATTTTGTTACTTAGTCAGAAACCTACCTTGAGCTTTATTTATGGTCACATTCCCTTCATTCATACCCTACGAGTGGACTTAGTCTTTTGTTAGGCCACACTTGCTAAGGCAAGTGTGGGGTGGGGGAAATGATGTCTTGTGATGGGTTGGTGTTTCTTGGTTTGGAGCTATAAGGAGAAGAGGAGCTAAGTTGGCCCTAATGTTTGGGTTGGCCTAAATAGAAAAGAAAAAGCTGTGAAATTCTTCATTTTTTCTATAAAAAAAAAAAAGAAAAGAAAAAAAAAAGAAAGAAAAGAAAAGAGAACTCAATCAATCAAAGTTCAAAATAAATTAGAAAGTTCTCAACAAATAAGAGTTTGGAGTTTATAAAATAAAGGGTTGGAATCAAAGTAATGAGCTCAAAAGTTATACTTATGATGTTGGAGTTGGGATAGTGAGATAGGTGCTAATGTATTCGACCTCGCCTTACGAAACTTGAAACATAGTTGAATTAGGCAATGAGTTCGGGTATGTTAGCATTCTATGGTTCCCAAAGTGTTAAAAATAATCAAAAAGAGTTTGGATGGTTTGTATAGTAGAGATGAAGTGGTACACTTGTTGATTATGTTCACTCGTACTTCTTTTTCTCCAATTCCCAAAATATCCTTTTCGATTAACCGGAATCACCCTAGCCTAACATTATAACCCTTCAAGTCTGCTCGATCGTGTCCAAACTTAGTGACCTTGATTAGTGGAGAGGCTAGTGATTATGAGACGGTTGGTAGGCGTTTGGTTGGGATTCAAGCCCCGACGGTCATTTTGAGCACTTGGTTTTAGCTTGGCACCACACACACTCCATTTTCTTGATAATGTTGCGCCAATGTGTATATGTTCGTGTTTCTTACTTTGTGGTCACCTTGAGAATGTGAGTAGTAGCACCTACATCATAAAGTTGAATCCCTTGGTTTGTTTTAAAACGCCCATTTTACTCGAGGACGAGCAAAGGCTAAGTGTGGGGTGGTTGATGGGAGTCAACTTTACGTGACTCCGCTACATTGTTTGGCCTCCGTTTACCACATTTTCAGCACATTTTTGGATAATTTAGACCACTTTCGGGGTAATATTGTGAGTTCGCTCGCACGGGGGTAATTCCGTCATTTTGATAGTTTACCACCTCTTTTTGATGATATTGACCCCATTCCCGAGCACGTTTACCCTTTGGAATGTTTTGGTTGTTTTTGGTCATTGTGATGATGTAGGGTATTGATGTCTCGAGGACCCGAAAGGCAATGGTTTACAATGAGAAACATAACCGAGGCGAGAAAAGAGGTGGAAAAGGGAGAAAAAGTGAAGAATTGGTGGCACGGGGTCCAAACGCACGTTCCAACCCTCAAACCGGCGTTCCGGAGTCTCCAAGCGGCGTTCCCACCCTCAAACCGGCGTTCCCGAGTTGCCGAGTCATACGAGTTCGGCTCCTTCAAACGCCGGTTTAGCAATTACCTTGGAACGTGCGTTCCGGACCTCTTAAACGCACGTTCCATGCACCGTAAACCGGCGTTTCGCAAGACAAAAGCCCTAAGCGCCCCGAACTTCAAGCGAACGCACGTTCCACTCATACGGAACCGGCGTTCGAACCAAAATCTGCGGGATTTTCCCTCCACCTATAAATACCCCCCTTAGTCCATTTTGGGATAATTATTCATCTTCTTAGCCAAACTCTACCCCTTTCATAGCTCGAATTTTGTAATAGCTTAGAATACTCTCTCTTAGTGTAAATCAACAACATCTTAGCATAATCTTTCCATTTCTTAGCTTAGATTTTCATTCCAACCACTAAGAGACCACCTTTTAATTACTTCTCTATTTTGTACTTTTTGGATCTAATCTCGAATTTCGCAATTTTATGGTATATCTCTCTTCTCTTTTACTTGTTATGGCTCTTATTTCTTGTTTTATGCATGTTTTGATTAGTATAATGTGTAGCTAAACATCTTCATAGCCGAATCATGTGAAATTTAGTGAAATCACCCTTTGGGTGATGAAATTGGGAGTGGGTAGTGCTTCCTATTGTTGTTTCTTGCATCTTTCACGTCTTAGAACTTGTTATAACGGATTTGGGCTAGATTGATCACCTAGGTCAAAAATCACACACACCACTCTTGAGAGTTGTTCAGAGAGAGGGGTGTGGGGAAAAGGGTTCTAGGATCGCATTGTAGTGCGAGGTTACTCGTTTTTAACGTTTAAACGGCTCTTGTGCATGATTGTCTCGTGAATGAATCTCTCTTAGGAAAGGTTAGTTGACTTGGCACAAGGTGTTGGGGAAGAGTTGTTCGGACCTCGGCACCGGGATTAGGAGTACGTACCCGTGAAATTGAATGTAAGAGCTCGTCCGTTTATTGCACACTCCCGGTTTTGTCATTCCTTGGGGTGAAACTAGCTATCTTGGTCATGGTTCGTTTGTGTCTCTTTAACTATCTTTAGAACTTAGTAGTTTAATCTTCTTTCTTTCTTTTTATCTTTAGACTCGTTAGTTAGAATCACTTAGTGTCGTTGTAGTAAACAAAACCTTAAGAACTTTGATTACCTAGACTAAGCATTACGTTCACTTTGGTACTTACAAGCACATCTTCTCTGTGGGATCGACCTCGGACTCCTGTAGCTTTACTCGCAATCGACCCGGTACACTGCCGGTTAGAGAGCTTGTTTAGTCACCGTTGTCTTGAGAATATTATAAATTTTGTTTGGTGAAATAAACGCTCATCAGCCAGCTGGGAAACGCTTACCTCGTAGTGGTTGAGGATTGCAAGAACTGCCGGGCAAAGTGGAAACCTTAATCCACTTGCTAGTTGAGTCTCATAGACGGCACAGAAACCCTCCGGGGGCTCGTCAGCAAACTTATGCGCGCCAGACGGAAGTCGAGCCTCGAGTGAGGGCCGGATGTTGTACTTCTGACAGAGTCTGGTAACCTCCTCCATCGAAAGCGAGCTAAGGCACCCTTTTGCACCTTTTCCGTCCATCCTAGTCACTAGTTTCTTAGGCTGGTGGGGGACAGGAGGAGAAGAAGCAGTAGGGTCGCCGGATTCTGGCCGGAGAAGATTATCAGGAGCAACAGGTGTCTGAGAATGGCTATAAACGGGCGTTTCACTACCCCTATCTGATTCAGTTGCGCTATTACTACTAGACATGAATAAAATCAAAGAAAAGTAAGAACACTAAGAGAAAGAAGAGATCTTACTTGGTGTTTTGAATTTGGGGGTTGTGACAAGAAAATAGCGAAGAGATTTTGCAGCAGCTTCTATCCTTTCTCCCTTATATATGATTGTGAAGGATTCGCAAATGATTTGAAGAGACGTGGGTGTTGGGGGTTATAACCCCTGGAAATCGCGATAATCAAGGCAATGACGCGTCTTCTGCGGGATTCGAAGCGTTTCGTATGCTAGATATCGTGCCACGTGTCCGTAGGCAGTTAGGGTTAACAAGTGGCGGGAAAAAGCCCGCCCAAATGAAGACCCAACTCGACGACGCTCAATGTGACAGATGATGAGCTAAAATTTACCCCTCAAAAATACATTTATAAAGACTCGCAACTGTGGGTAAACTAACTCTCTAACTGGCAGAGTACCAGGTCGATTGCTAGGATAGCTACAGGAGTACGAGGTCGTCCCAAGAGAAATGTGGTTGTGAGTACCAAAGCGAACGTGGTTCTTAGTCTAGGCGATCAAATTTTTAGGTGGAGTTTTTATACTAATGCGAAAAATAAATTTTAACTAACGAGATTAACTAGGTGATTAAAAAGCATAGCCGAGCCATGATCCAACAGGTTATCTCTCCACAGGAAAAACTTGATAAGGAGTGTGTTTTATCTGATTCAGTTCATATGACATTCACGGGTGTCAACTTTTTATTCTTGCGTTAAAATCTGAACAGCTCTCACTTAACCCCCACACTAGGTTTATTAACCCTCCCTTTAGAGAGCTAACTCGCCTAGCATGGTTGACCAGAATAAAAAGCCTTTGAAAAACCTCACAGAAAACATAGTTTTAACGTGTCACTTAGGTTGCCAATCTAACGATTAAGACTATGGTTTAGTGATTTTAAAACATGTTTCGCACATCTCGTAAAAATAAGAATCTCACATAGGCATAGTCCGGATACGTCACTCGGGTTGTCAATCCGACAATCAAGACTATGATTAGTGATCCTCAGATCCCATATCTCACCGCAAAATACATTTATAAGCTCGATATAACAATTAACAAGGTTGTCAATCTCGTTCAAGGTTATCAAAATGATCAAAACAAGTTTAAAACATGAATGTTTATCATAAAAATGTTTAATTAAGCACAACACAACTCCCATCTCGTCTCCCGAGGGTTGATTTCACCTGTTTTCACATATTTCGGCTATGAAAAGTTTAGCTATCCATATACACGGATTCTGTCAACATGTCATGGATTAAATGGCGGGAAATTTTACATAATAGCCTTCTGTCAATTATGGCAGAATTCTATTAAAACCAAATTAAAACCGAAATCCAATCATTTGTCAGATTCTCCTATATATGGATTCTACTACAGATACATATATATATATATATATATATATAACGAGAATGGAAGAAACAAGAAACAACAAGAAATAAATAGCTAGATATAAATATAACAATAATGAAAGAAAATAAAAGCAAACTTACTATTATAACGGTGATATCAAAAGCTTGATATTACAACTATTTTAGCAACACCGAACTTCTGATAATTCCCCGAGCATTACAACGATACTAATATTACTAAATTTATTTCGGCATAAGGCCTTATTTACAACCTAAAAACTAAAGAAAATAAGAAAGAGAGATATATATATATATGGTGTATATATATATTGGTGTATATATTATATATCCATTCTCGATCTGCTTCTGAATGCCCATTATATAGCAAAGTCCAGGGGCCGGCCTAGACCGGGTAAGGGCCGGTCTACGCCGGGTGCAATGATTACATTCATCCCCCCTAATTTATATTTTTCGGATAAAAATTATATATTTTGGAATAAAACTTCTAAAATTCATATCTTGAGTTGTAGACCTCCAAAAATTGCAAACAAAATGCCAAAATTACGGTCTCGAGAAACTCTACAACTTTCATGAAGGACTCTTCTCCAAAAAACGCCTTCTTGATTACCTCGTGTTCCTCCGAAGCTATTTCGGGATTTTTTTACGAAATTGAATCAATTAGCCACTTGATTACTGTTTAAGTTGTAGACCTCCAATCCTCATAATTTAAATTGCATTGGAAAGCTTATATGAAGATCTTCAACTTTCATTAAGAACACTTTTTCAGATAACGTCTTTTTGATGAGCCATTCGTATGTCGAGTCTTTTACGGGATTTCCACTAGTTGATCACTTGAACTAGTGACGCTTCATAACTTGAGTTGTAGAAGTCCGATTAACGTGATTCAAATTGCATCGGAACGTTTACTTGAAGATCTATAACTTTCGTGAAGAACACTTTTTCTGAAAATGTCGTTTTGATGAGCCATTTGTTCGTCGAAGATATAATTTGTTAGTGGTACCACTAACCACTGATCCACTTGACCACTTAAGTTAGTGGCACACTCTTTTATCCCTAAAAACACCTCTTTTAGGCCTCAAAACGTGTCGTTACTCGGGATTTTGGTCAACCTATAATTCTGCAATAAACCACCAAAATACCAAACGTAAATCCGACACGACACTCCGGTCACTAAACCGGTACAAAAACTAATAAAAACACATAAAAAACACGATATTTTATAAATATTCATGACTTATATATTTTTATGAAATTTAGGAATTAAAGACTCGAAATGATACAAAAGTGCTCAAAATGATATCAGAAACGGGGTGAAAAGTTATAAAAATAACAGTGAATTTTTCCGTCATCACAACCCCCCACTTAGCTTTTGGTCGTCCTCGAACAAAATAAGCGATAAAATAAAATGAATGAGGAAAAATTCATGAAGATATAAGATATAAATGACAATCAGATGATGCAACCATTCGAATCATAACTACACGTTAACCTTAATATAAATGTATGACAGAGTGCGTGTGTGACAAGCCTTTTCAATTTCCACTATCCTCTCTTGAATAAATCAAGCAAACGCACAAATATCCATTCAGACAGTCCTAATAAATTTCCTAGGTATAGGCAGTAACAGTTCCACACAAAGTCCTCCCGTGTACTCATTAGGATAATCCCTAAAGCATATCATTCAGTTTATACTGGGGATAGTTAGAAGATAACTAGGCTTTCAACCATGCTCTGTTGTTTTTTTTTTTTTTTTTTTTTTCATAGAATACTAACATATCCGAACTCATTGCCAAAATCGACTATCTTTCAAGCGTCATGAGGTAAGATCGAATACATCAATACCTATCTAACTTTTCACTTAATTTCACATGTGTAGCATATGCCCTCATTCCGGCAATAGGATGTTTCGTGATAACACCCTAGCCGGACTACTATCATCAGGCAGTCGGGAGCTTTTAAACCTCATAGTGATATAGGACGTTTCGTGATAACGCCCTACTACACTCAAATCATTGGTAGCTACATCCGGCATATAAATAGCTCACTTATTTTTGACATTCTTTCTATCACATTCAAACCTTCAGATATTCACAGTACACGTTTAGAAGTTAGGTACTAAGTTACTACTATCTCTAGGATAAACCACTAGAATACTGAATGGATACAGTTTAAAATTTTCGCTTCAATATCAAAGGCTTACGTGAAGGAATTCATGTTAATTATACAAATAAATTTCCGGTTAAAATACACTTGCGGTTCACATTGGTTATACATATCCAAATTGATCATTACATCTTTAAATTCATGAAATATATACCTTATACAGATTATTTTAATCAACTCATTAATGCTCGAAAGATTAAAAACTAAGGGATTTTCTGATACAAAATAAACACTTAAGGCCATTACTAGACTAACCTCGACTCTACCCCCCACTTACAAACTTGCATTATCCTTAAAGCATAGTGAATGAGATAGAGAGGAAGACTTAACTTATAAACCTGGCAGAAAAATGCTACCGAATCCCGTAACAGCCATGAGAAAGCACGATCCGAATCCCTATATCAAAACCAAAACAAAACAAACACGAAGCAAACAAAGGACATGGTCCTCGTGCAAAAGTATGCAATAGGGATATGGGAATAATAAGATACTGGCCCTGTCATGTCAGAAAATTCGATAGGCAAATAGAGAGTATCACATGAGCATATATCGTAGTCAAGTCAGCTATTCCTAGTTTCATTTTTATTACATACAGTTTTATTAAAGCGGGAATACTCACCACTCTACTACAACGACTAGAAATTTGAAACAGACTAGATCATGAAATGTAATGTAGTGAGTCTTTTATACCCGGATCCTCAAGGGTTCAATAACCTAAGTCCAAGAAATGATACATTTGAATTTTTATCTTTTTCTCCATCGGGATTTTCGGATAACCACCTAATCATTCCCTCTTAATGAAATTCAAACATTCATCCCGAGACTTGGTTGTGCTTTGTGTTCATCTTTCATACGATTCTACATTTCATTAAGACTAGTCTTATTCAAATTATTTATTTAACGGGCTGCCTCCCGGTAGCGCTTTTGTTTAACGTCGTTCGCTCGACAGGGTGACTCTATACAGACTCAATTAACCAAAATCCGAACTTAAGAAGATCAACAGATTAAGAAAAGTGATCAAAGCGAGAACCATCGAAATTAAATTGTCTAGAAACGTACCTCGTTTGGTTCTCGATGCTATCTCCTCCCAGCCGTCGAACCTTCTTTTATCAGCCTGTCGAACCATCTTCTTTTGAAAATCACCATAAAGCTCATCCATTGGGGAGTATACAAACTGGACCGCAGAAAATTCATCCTCACAGAGTGGACGAATGTAGTAATCCGGGACCAACATATCGCTATTACCAACTCTCCCCGGTGGCTTTACTAAAGATGGCCGATCAATCTCTTGCTCCTCTAACTCGAAATCTCATTATAGCAAACCGAATCTTCAACCTTTTTCTCGACCCGAACTTCTTCGGTGATAACATCATCATCCTTAACCACCTCACATGTCTCTCGCCTCTTTCACATACCTCACTAATTCAATCAATTCCCCCACCTTGTCTTGAAGATTTCTTATGGCGGAGTCGGTACTTACCTTGAACTCCTGCATGTCCAACGGCCGCTCTTGCAAGATCCGGTCCAATCGCTCTAGTTGCTCTATTTGTTGTCGGTGAAGTCTTCTTGTGGCATGGGGAAAACCGATCATATTGACTTTGATTCATCGGAGGTGAGTAGCGATCTTCTTGCCATTCCGGACACCGATCGGGTGGTCGAATCCGGGTTGAAGCTATCAACGTGTTGAGTATGAACACCGTAATCCCGATAAGCATTAGGGTTCGGGTAACCCTCGTAATGTTGTGGCTCATAACTCGAATAACCATAATTTCGGGTCCCGGTATGCACTAGGGCACCGATAATTCCCCGAACCTTGGTTATTCAACCGTTGATATTGAGGCTCGACACGAACCGTTGTTGATAAGGTTGGTAGGGGTATTGTTGTTCAGCTGAGTAGTTTTGATTGAAAAATCCATCCATTTAAGCTCAATCTGCAAGATTTCAGAAAACAACAATAAAACAATAAAAAATTTCTTTTTTTTTTTTGTTTTTTTTTTTCGTAAACACACGATATTTAGACCCCTCAAAAAGTTATGGTTGCCGAAGGCCCTAATCCCCAGTTTTAGCCAGACTTACAAGATATCACCCTCCGAAGAGGCTAAGTACCAAAGTCATATTCAAACCGAGTTCAGGACAATATCACTTCAGCATCCATAGCTCTTTGTCGACATCTAAATAAAACAAGAAAATAAAAACCTAGGCCCAAGCCTTCGGTTCACTTACAAGATATCACAACAATATCACACATTTCCCCGGCAACGGCGCCAATTTTTGATGAGAGAAAAATTCACCCACTAAAATATTGGTCCCCGGCAACGGCGCCAATTTTTGATGAGCTAAAATTTACCCCTCAAAAATACATTTATAAAGACTCGCAACTGTGGGTAAACTAACTCTCTAACTGGCAGAGTACCAGGTCGATTGCTAGGATAGCTACAGGAGTACGAGGTCGTCCCAAGAGAAATGTGGTTGTGAGTACCAAAGCGAACGTGGTTCTTAGTCTAGGCGATCAAAGTTTTAGGTGGAGTTTTTATACTAATGCGAAAAATAAATTTTAACTAACGAGATTAACTAGGTGATTAAAAAGCATAGCCGAGCCATGATCCAACAAAAAAGTTATCTCTCCACGGGAAAAACTTGATAAGGAGTGTGTTTTATCCGATTCGAGTTCATATGACATTCACGGGTGTCAACTTTTTATTCTTGCGTTAAAATCGAACGAACGGCTCTCACTTAACCCCCACACTAGGTTTATTAACCCTCCCTTTAGAGAGCTAACTCGCCTAGCATGGTTGACCAGAATAAAAAGCCTTTGAAAAACCTCACAGAAAACATAGTTTTAACGTGTCACTTAGGTTGCCAATCTAACGATTAAGACTATGGTTTAGTGATTTTAAAACATGTTTCGCACATCTCGTAAAAATAAGAATCTCACATAGGCATAGTCCAGATCTGTCACTCAGGTTGTCAATCTGACAATCAAGACTATGATTAGTGATCCTCAGATCCCATATCTCACCGCAAAATACATTTATAAGCTCGATATAACAATGAACAAGGTTGTCAATCTCGTTCAAGGTTATCAAAATGATCAAAACAAGTTTAAAACATGAATGTTTATCATAAAAATGTTTAATTAAGCACAACACAACTCCCATCTCGTCTCCCGAGGGTTGATTTCACCTCGTTTTCACATATTTCGGCTATGAAAAGTTTAGCTATCCATATACACGGATTCGTCAACATGTCATGGATTAAATGGCGGGAAATTTTACATAATAGCCTTCTGTCAATTATGGCAGAATTCTATTAAAACCAAATTAAAACCGAAATCCAATCATTTGTCAGATTCTCCTATATATGGATTCTACTACAGATACATATATATATATATATATATAACGAGAATGGAAGAAACAAGAAACAACAAGAAATAAATAGCTAGATATAAATATAACAATAATGAAAGAAAATAAAAGCAAACTTACTATTATAATGGTGATATCAAAAGCTTGATATTACGACTATTTTAGCAACACCGAACTTCTGATAATTCCCCGAGCATTACAACGATACTAATATTACTAAATTTATTTCGGCATAAGGCCTTATTTACAACCTAAAAACTAAAGAAAATAAGAAAGAGAGATATATATATATATATATATGGTGTATATATATATTGGTGTATATATTATATATCCATTCTCGATCTGCTTCTGAATGCCCATTATATAGCAAAGTCCAGGGGCCGGCCTAGACCGGGTAAGGGCCGGTCTACGCCGGGTGCAATGATTACATTCATCCCCCTAATTTATATTTTTCGGATAAAAATTATATATTTTGGAATAAAACTTCTAAAATTCATATCTTGAGTTGTAGACCTCCAAAAATTGCAAACGAAATGCCAAAATTACGGTCTCGAGAAACTCTACAACTTTTATGAAGGACTCTTCTCCAAAAAACGCCTTCTTGATTACCTCGTGTTCCTCCGAAGCTATTTCGGGATTTTTTTTACGAAATTGAATCAATTAGCCACTTGATTACTGTTTAAGTTGTAGACCTCCAATCCTCATAATTTAAATTGCATTGGAAAGCTTATATGAAGATCTTCAACTTTCATTAAGAACACTTTTTCAGATAACGTCTTTTTGATGAGCCATTCGTATGTCGAGTCTTTTACGGGATTTCCACTAGTTGATCACTTGAACTAGTGACGCTTCATAACTTGAGTTGTAGAAGTCTGATTAACGTGATTCAAAGTGCATCGGAACGTTTACTTGAAGATCTATAACTTTCGTGAAGAACACTTTTTCTGAAAATGTCGTTTTGATGAGCCATTTGTTCGTCGAAGATATAATTTGTTAGTGGTACCACTAACCACCGATCCACTTGACCACTTAAGTTAGTGGCACACTCTTTTATCCCTAAAAACACCTCTTTTAGGCCTCAAAACGTGTCGTTACTCGGGATTTTGGTCAACCTATAATTCTGCAATAAACCACCAAAATACCAAACGTAAATCCGACACGACACTCCGGTCACTAAACCGGTACAAAAACTAATAAAAACACATAAAAAACACGATATTTTATAAATATTCATGACTTATATATTTTTATGAAATTTAGGAATTAAAGACTCGAAATGATACAAAAGTGCTCAAAATGATATCAGAAACGGGGTGAAAAATTATAAAAATAACAGTGAATTTTTCCGTCATCAACAGACTCGACCTCGGATAACGAGAGTCACCTCTCTCAAGTCTGGGGGGCTTATGACGATACAGGGTTTCACTCCCTCCACGTGTCGTCTATTGGTTCGTCATCACACTATGAATTAACTACAACATACTCATATCGACGCCCAGTATTGAGGCTAGGATAATCTAGTCGAGACCAGGCTACGACAATCGACCATCGAGCAGTGTGAAGTGACAAGTCCATAAGGATAGAGCCCACGCCAGCTAGCAGTGTAGGACAACGAGTCTAGAGTCGATCACCGCATGTCGGCAGTATCGATATCGAGGACAGAGTCCGCACCAGCGGTCCAGGCCCACTCACATCGATAGCTTGGGTAAGGGTCAAGGCCCATTTAAGGGTAAAGGTGACAATAACATAAGCCGACTTAACCTTAGGGTTTAGGCAAGTGTTGTCATTATAAATACCCCACTCCAGGAACTACGTAAGGCTTGATTCCTGGAACAAAACAGGATACGTAGGCAATCTAAGATACCGTCTTAGACTCAGCCACAAACATAACAATCCACCACCTCATCTCCTTTTCGGCATTAGGGTTCTTGAGCATTCATCACTAGATTCATATTTGGGCCCGGATAATCAAGGTGACCTAATTTGGCATCGTCAGTTAGGGTTTTCACTCCGGAATATTCCATAATGCTTTAGGTCCCTAGTCTTGCCTATATATAGACTGCCTGTGTACCATCGGTTGGTGATCATACGAGAAAATAGGCATAGACCGAATACCTAATAGCACCATATGCCACATTGCCACCACAATATAACAAATCCAAATTTTGAGCTCTCTTGATTATCCTTTATCCAAGATCATAACGAATATGCTATGAACATTTACAAAGACATAACAAAACATAATGGGGGATCTCAATTCGGTAATAGCGGTTGCGGTAAAATCTCTAAATGATGTTAAATATGTATTTTACGAGGTTAGCTCTTTAGATTTATGTATAATAAAACTGCATTTGAATCTGTCTATTGAATCTAAGATATAAATTGTGTGGTTCTAATCACTCACCGGTCAATTTACTTCATGTAGAGTAACCGACTAAAAATCACCCCCTAGAATTTTTTTAGCCTAGTTGGAGTTAAAGCTGTTAACAAGCCGAGCCGAATTAAGTATTTGTTGTTCAAGTTTGTGTTAGTTTAGGTCACGAGCTTCTTCGTGATCGCTCGTTTTATAAACAAACAAAAAATTATGTTCAGGTTTGGAAACAAGTTGTCCCCTCCTCTAAACGGAACACCTTATTCTCTGGATACAACATCCAAGAGTGAGTCCCCGATAATCTCGTTTCTCGAGATTACGTGAATAAGAGTTGGCAGTATATCTTCAGAGAGATTTCTCACGGGATTTGGTTTTGGTACTCATCTATTTTAGTTAGAATAGAATCGAGACTTGATAGTAACTAGTAAGCTAGTGTGTTTATTTATTTATTATTAATTTTTTTTATATCGTATCACGTCCGTAAATAATGTGGGCTTAACGTCGTTATTATAAATCTGTATGCAGCCAAGAACCATCGTCTGGTAGTCCGAATCCATCCCCGGGAGTAGACGGTGATGGAAAACGGAAAAAATAACAATAGTTACTATTTGCCGTATGTCAACGGCACGGTGGGATACGACGGGGCAACGGATGTGAATAGTGGTGGAGCAAGCACATGCATCCACGTTTTAAGATCTCAGCTCATTGCCGTCGCCGTCGCCATCGCAACAACAGTGTGGCGGTTGTGTCAGCACTTCTGACTTTTAGGCCATTCACAATAGAAGGTTTGAAAATTTTACCAAGGGTTTGTTTGGGAGTGATCAACAAAGCCATGGCCTAAGGTCTCCATGAAAAATGTAAAATTGTAGTATATTATGTAGGTAATTTTAATTAATGTAAACGATTTTTACGGTGCCCGTTGAGTCATAACATGCAATTATCATTGCAATTGTATAATTATTAATTATTGTGTATGACTCGGCGATTGATATTTTTAAAGGGTAAAGGTAATTTATTCAAGGTCCAATGATAAATGTTAAGATGGTACCAACCAGCAAAGGGCAGGGGACTGATTCCATGGGAAGTTATTGGGTGGTCTCTCACACATAGTAGTAGTGTGTAGAGGTGATGTGGATGCATCATAAACTTTCACTTGATACAATCTATAAACCACCGTTGTACATTAACTTTTCCCTTGATCATTGTAACATTTGTGGCTCTTACCATGGCATTAATAATTTTAGAGGTGATGTGAATCGCATCATAAAAACTTTTTGATACAATCTATAATTTCGTTGAAAATTCATCGGTTGAAAGTTTTTATAGATAAAGACTCATTTTAAAAAGTTTAATTGCATTTGATTTTGGACACCAAATTATTAATTTTCAAGAAAATTCATCGGTTCGAAAGTTTTTACGGATGAGACCCATTTTAAAAAACATTGATTTAGCATTTGATCTCCAAAATAATCAATACGAAAATGCTTAGATTTTTCCTCACCCTCTCCTCCTCACCCTCTCCTCCTCTTTCTGTTTCTTCTTTTCTTCTTCATTCTCTTTCACATATTTTCAACGGCCCATCTGATAAAATCATTCGTCATCCAGAATGATTCAACTCTGTTTACTAGCTCTGATCTTAGCATTAGCAAACGACCAAATTATACCCGGTAAGATTATATCTTAGCAGTTTTTCTTTTTCTTTTTTTCTAATTATAAACATATGCTATTTCTTTGGGTGTGTTTCTGATTGAAACTAAAATGCCCAAAGACGCAAGCTTTCTCGACTGTAAAGCCTTCGAATTTACAATTTTTTCTGTTTTTAATCGTCACGCGTTGGGTTGAATCCCATCTACCAGCAGCAGTTGACGCATCAGGATCGTTCAATTTTGTGAACAAGTGCAATTACACTATTTGGCCCGTAATTTCAAGCACCGGTAGTGAGACGCTTTCCACCACCGGCTTTGTCCTTCAGCAAGGTGGTTCAAAGACAATTCAAGGAGTCAAATCGTGGAACGGCCGATTCTGGGCTCGAACTCAATGCTCCCAAGACTCCACCGGGAAATTCACTTGTCTAACCGGCGATTGTGGCTCTGGGAAGATAGAATGCAACGGAGGTAAAGTTAATGGTTCTCTCACCGTTACACTAGCCGAGTTTGGTTTAGGAGCCAACGGAGGCTTGGATTTCTATGACGTCAGCCTCGTCGATGGTTACAACCTACCTTTGCTGGTGGTTCCACAAGGTGGGTCTGGAGCAAAGTGCTTAACAACAGGATGTACGTTGGATTTGAACGACGGCGGCTCGTGTCCATCGGAGTTGAAGGTGAAAATGCACAAGGGGATGGCGTCGCATGTCAGAGCGCGTGTGAGGTTTTCAACACGGACGAGTACTGCTGCAGAGGTGCTTATAGCAATCCAGATACCTGCAAGCCCACTGATTTGTCAAGGGTCTTCAAGAACGCGTGCCCACGAGCCTACAGTTACGCCTTCGATGATGTAACCAGTACCTTCACTTGCCCGGGTTCTCCCGATTACATTATCACATTCTGCCCTTCACCTGCCACCAGGTACCATTCTTGAAATGCCCCTTTGCTTTGGTTCTCATTACCTTTGTTTCATTTAGTTTAGCCGTTTAGAGTTTATACTGGTCTAGTATATAATTTTCAACATGAGTTTCCTTTTGTTGAAATTCTGCTACTAAACTTCAAGAACTAGAATCTAGAAAACAGGATTTGAGTAGCAGAACTGCAGAACATGACAGAACTTTAATCATTGAAAATTGAAGAGTTCAATGTGGTTACACAGCTTAAGTACAAGATGTAAGGCAGTTCTAAGTACATTGCTAAGCTTGCTATTTCATAAGTGTTTGCTTATTTGAAGCAGCTTCTTCTTCAATGCAGGCTGATAGCATTCTTGTGCTTGACATTTGATCCTTCTTCTTATTCTATCAGCCTGCTGGCTTAGCTATAAGTTCCGTAAAGTCTAGCTAGCTCGCTTAAATGAACTGCAGCTTGCTCCTCTTGAATCGATCCTACTGTATTGTGTTCAACTTGCTTTGTAACTATCTTGATTTTTAACGGTTCCTGACGAATAAATCAAACAAGGACTCTTTTATTGAATATCAGAAACGGTCATTTCTTTTTGAAGCGTCTTATTTAATATACTAGTTATCGAATATCCCTAGCATCTAGATTTCGCTTGGCCTCCAAGTCCGAATTCTCCGGTATAAAAAGCAACTCATGAAAAAACTTTAGTTTTAAATAAACTTTCTTCTTCTTCATAAATATTTCATGGTTCTTTTTGTGCTACCGTAATTAATTCTTTTCGTCCAACTTCGTCTTTGTCCGTACATGCTTATTAATGTGAGATGAATTTGAGGTGACTCGGACCGATGATTCCTTGATACTTGATGGCGTTGATTTTGGTCCTACGGAAGGGTGGTTTATTTTGTACACGTAACAATGCATCAGATACACGTCATAGAGGAACTTTACAGATCACCCGATTTTTATACACAAGATTTTTCACTAATAAGCATGTTCTGCTTGGTATACTAGCAAAAAATCAAAATCAAATAGAAAAAAATGATACTTTCCTAGTTGAATATTCTCGCATTGTTGCCTTGAAAGTTTTGCTCTTCCATATGAATATTTCGACTTGGTCATCTTGATATATAATAGACCATTAACAATATAATACACAATCGGACGATGACATCAGGTATAATATTGATCAAGATAATGAGGATACATTTATAGAGTTATTGATGAAGATGATATGGAAGATGGTGTACATAAATAGAGTTATTGATCAATATGAAATGGAAGATGGTGTGGATATGGATAGAGTTATAATCTTATCAATAGAGAACGATAATCGGAGTTTTTTTTTCCAGTCTAATCGATTTGTCATCGAGTCACTAATGATCGAAACATACGAATCTGCTATATTTGAGATAGGGTATGCTAGGATCTTCATCAATAACTATATACATGTCCTCATCATCTTGATCAATAGCATACACGATGTCATCGTCCGATTGTTTATGATCTTGTTAATCATTTATTATATATCTAGATGACCAAGTCGAAATATTCACGTGGAAGAGAAAATTTTCAAGGCGGCTTT
Organism: Gentiana straminea; assembly: GCA_036785695.1. Taxonomy (NCBI): domain Eukaryota; kingdom Viridiplantae; phylum Streptophyta; class Magnoliopsida; order Gentianales; family Gentianaceae; genus Gentiana; species Gentiana straminea. Next base: position 2,137,342 of record JAVUPR010000019.1, read on the forward strand.
ACGAGAATCGAAATATTCATATGGAAGAGCAAAACTTTTAAGGCGGCGTTGCGAGGATCCTTTAACCAAGAAATTGTAATTCTTTCCACTTGATTTCGAATTTCTACTATTATACCAAGCGGATCATGCTTATTAGTGAAAAATCTGGATAAATCATTGGGTGATCTGTGAAGTTTGCCCATGTCGTGTATCTGATGCATTAGAGATGATTTCTCCGCTGAAATCTAGTGAAATTGTATGCCGTATTAGAGATGATTTCTCCTAGAGAGAGTAGTTCTTGAAGTTACTTGTTACTTCGTATAGAATAAACAACCCTTCCGTAGGAACAAAATCATCGCCATCAGGTTCAATGAATCATCGCACCGAGTCACCTCAAATTAAGACAGAAGTCCTACATTAATTCAACAACGGAGGGACTTGTCCCTTCCAATGGAGTTGGACGAAAAGAATTAATTAGATTAGCATGGAAAGAATGATGGAGATATATATGAGGAAGAAAAAAAAGTTGATTTAAAAGTAATATTTTTTTATGAGTTGTTTTATTATAGCAGAGATTTCTGACTTGGAGGCCTAGCAAAATGCAGATGTAACGGACATTCGAGTAAATTTTTTGCGGAACTTCAATAAAAAAAAATTTGGGACCATTTCCGAACAATATTACGGACAACAAATTTCGATTTATGCAACAATAACAAATCCAGTAGCTCTCTTGATTGTCCTTTATCCAAGATCATAACGAATGTGCTATGAACATTTTCAAAGACATTACAAAACATAATGGGGGATCTCAATTCGGTAATACATCATCGCATTATAAATCTTTTCTTTTGCGGTAAAATCATTAAATGATGTTAAATCTGTATTTATGAGGTTAGCTCTTCAGATTTACGTATAATAAAACTGCATTCGAATCTGTCTATTGAATCTAAGATATAAATTGTGTGGTTCTAATCACTCCACCCGTCAATTTACTTCATGTAGAGTAACCGACTAAAAATCACCCCTTTGGAATTTTTTAGCCTAGTTGGAGTTAAAGATGTTAACAAGCCGAGCCGAATTAAGTATCTGCTGTTAAAGTTTGTGTTAGTTTAGGTCACGAGCTTGTTCGTGATCGCTCGTTTTATAAACGAACAAAAAATTATGTTCTGGTTTGGAAACAAGTTGTCCCCTCCTCTAAATAGAACACCTTATTCTCTGGATACAACATCCAAGAGTCGAGTCCCCGATAATCTCGTTTCTCGAGATTACGTGAATAAGAGTTGGCAGTATATCTTCAGAGGGATTTCTCATGGGATTTGGTTTTGGTACTCATCTATTTTAATTAGAATAGAATCAGACTTGATAGTAAGCTAGTGTGTTTATTTATTTATTATTATTATTATTATTATTTCTTCTTATATTTTGTATCACGTCTGTAAATAATGTGAGCTTAACGTCGTTATTATAAATCTGTATGCAGCCAAAAATCACCGTCTGGTAGTCCGAATGCATCACCGGGAGGAGATGGTGATAGCAACATCAGAAATAACAATAGTTACTATTTGCCGTTTGTCAACGGCACAGTGGGATACGACGGGGCAACGGATGTGAATAGTGGTGGAGCAAGCACGTGCATCCACGTTTTAAGATCTCAGCTCATTGCCGGAGCCGTCGCAGTTGCAACAACAGTGTGGCGGTTGTGTCAGCACTTCTGACTTTTAAGCCATTCACAATGGAAGATTTGAAAATTTACCAAGGGTTTGGCCGTCCTTTGGGAGTGATCAACAAAGCCATGGCCTAAGGTCTCCCCGAAAAATGTAAAATTGTAGAGCCTCGGTTTATTGTATACGTATGGTAGTATGTTATGTATAGGTAATTTTAGTTAATGTAAATGATTTTTACGGTGCTCGTTGAGTCATAACATTTGTTATTGTAATTGTATAATAGCAATTAGTTATTGTGTATGACTCATCGATTGATATTTTTTTAGGGGTAAAGGTAATTTATTATACAATCAACCAGAGTGAGCAACACAGGCCGAGATTGAATAAAAGGGAGGGGCGGGTCCCTAAACCACACACTCATTAAGATTTAAACCTTTATTTGTCAAAAGATGGGCAGGGATATTTATGTCTCTTCGCAAAGGAGAACGAGAAAGAAACAAAATAAAAAAGTAAGCAATGAATGTCATCTATTATACTCTCAATCGAAGATTGATCTTTAGAAACTTTTAATAGCCGATGATAAATGTTAAGAGAGCCTCCTTAAAAAATGAGATGAAAATGGCCTCACTAAATAGGCATAGAACGCTGCATGATAGATTGTCAATTCGGATTCTGACAGACATTTGACAACCGAATTCTCTGAAACATTGCTACTCTTCCATTTGAAAGGTTGTTTCCTCTGCCTATATAACCCCAATGCACCGAATGAAAACAACACAAAACTTTTCTACATATTGAAATTCTGTCTAAATAAAAAAAAGGTAAACTGTTGTATCTTGAGAGACGTGTTGTCGTATAATGTGTGCACATACTCGGGACAATAATGTTTTAATGACAGAGTTCTAAATTTGCCTTAGTCTGAAAAAGTTTTCGTTTTAACATTTGCTTTCTGCATTTCTGATTCTATATGTGATTTATCTGTTCATATGAATAAAAGTCATGTTGCATATTTAAGTTCTTGTTCAGAACTGTCTGTTTTTCTAGTTGTGCAATTGATTCATGTGAAATTATCCAGTTTAAGCAAAGCAGTACTATTTTTCTAACAACAATATATGTTATATGTGTGGATATATGTAGGTATATTATATGAATATTTGAATAGATAATTATGAAAACAAAAGTAAAAGCATTAACTTTGGGTAACTGACCACGTTGATTTACATGTGCTTAGTAGATATGCTTATAGGCCACGGCTGCTCTTTCGGTGGCATGTTAATAGTTTGCTTGGTGGCAACGTGGTTTGTGATTTATCTCTTATGTGCTCCTTGTGTTACTCTCATTGTGACACTGATATTGCTTTTGTGCCTTCTTGGCTACTGGTTGTGATGCCATATTGGCTACTGACTGTTACTATGACGCCTTTATGACTACTGAATAAATATATGATACGGTGTGTCAATATCGACACGTAACCGTCACTGGGGCCCTCAAGCGGGGATTTGATCGGTTGGGAAATTGGGTTGACAACTTGGTCATTTTCAAATCCTAATTCACCTTGGTCAAGTGTGGTTAGGAGGTTTCGCCATATGAGACTGAAGACTCTGGCGGATGTTCCGGACATCTGCATTCTGACTGGTCGTTTATTTCGGCTTTGGACTGTGAAGTAGCTTCATATGATTCTAGGGGGTTACAAAGTTGGTATCTAGTTATATCTACTATTTGGTATGATCACTGACCCTTATGTGGCAATGACTGCTTACATTCATATTATTGTATATATGAAAGTGCTTAACTACTATGTGTAGTTTCAACTATTGCTTTGTGAAAGCTACACATTATGCACACACCGAACCTCATTGAGTTTAAAAACTCACACCTCTTACAAAAACCTTTCAGTGTACAAGTTTGGATAGATACCGAGAGTGGCTTCTAAGTGTTTGGTCAGAGGAGAAAACGAGAGATGAATGATGTCATCAACTAATGATTAGATCGTGGTGTGCGTGTTAAGTTGGTCAGACGTTTTGTCTTTTACTCGTTGTAATCCTTTGATGGAATCAATAATTGTCACATTCTGATTTATCAGTAAAATGATTCATGATGCGTCAGTCAGTGGGACACAACCACTATACCATGACATAACGACTGTCACAATCAGATCCGTCGGTAAGATGACTCATGACGTGTCAATGGGACACGTATTTAAGTAGATGTCACATCATGAGAGGTTCCATTGGGAATTTCCTTGCATCAACAACACTAGATAAAAGGAAGTCAAATGGAGATGGTGACGAAGCAAGTTCGTGATGTCAATGTAAACTAAAGGTGTAAATGATACGATCTGAGTCGAGTATTGAGCTTATTGAGTTGAACGTATTTCAAATTTTACGAACTTGAGTCCAAACATGAACTTGACAAAACTATCGAATTCGAGCCCAATCACGAGCACCTTCGAGCTCGAGGTGTATTTGATCTTATTTTGAATTTCAAAAAACATGTGCTTGTAATTGAAATTAGTACGACAAATAGACAATATGTGCTTGTTGTGCGTGATGGGGTGATTGGTAGGTAATGAAGTGTGAGTATAATAGGGTAGAGTGGTGTGGTGGGTAAAGTGGGTGGTGGGGTAAGGCTACCCCGCCCCTTACCACATCTCTCCACTTTACTCTACCATACCTTACACCTTCCTCCTTATGTACCATACCCTACCCTACCCCATCCACCAAACCTCAATCCACCATCTTGCCTACTTTCAATCAATGTGACACATTTTAGATAATTTGTTTTATTCCGTTCTTTTTTATTCGAAACACAGTAATAGAATGAGTGTATTTCATTCCATTTCATTTCTATGATTTTATTTCATTCCATTCAATTCTATTCATGCGTAATTAACATGTCATAAGTCGATGGATTGCTAGGGAAAAAAATATGTTCAGAGCAGGTGCGGATCTATGTTGAGAATGGTGGGTGATGATAGCCGACCCGAACTACGCCACGTGTCGTCCTTTCAGGACATGTAATAAATGATTAGCCCATAAATGAAGGGTATTAAGGGCCAAGAGCCCCAAAACATATACCAGGGTAGGTCCCTAACCCCAGGTGGGAGATCGGCATACGCTCCTCCTCCAGCCACTGCAGGTCGGATAAGGCTTGGTGAAGAGGAACTGCCTAGTTCGGCCATAATGGCCTTGGGGGCTCAGCACAGGACGCTCAGAGAAACCCCAGTTGTTATTCCACACGATGGGAACCCGGAGATAAATGAGGAAAGAATTCTTAGTCATAAAGACTGCGATCTTGACATTAATTATGTCTATAATTATCCCTAAATCATAGGGATTTAGGCGTGTATATCCTTAGGAAAATAATAATGATAATTATTGCAATTCCTTGCAGGACAAGGAAAGGATAAATCATCCCCTATATAAACAACCCTATTGAACTACGAAAGACTTGATTCCAATTAAAATATTGAATACGTAGGCAACTCGAGAGAAATAACTCATGAGCCCGGTCTAAAATACACAAAAACACATCCTCGTTAAAGATGATTTAGGGTTCATAGGGTCCAAGGTCATTATCACAAAGGAATCGGCCCGGATTTATTCACAGATGAGATTCAGCATCGTCAATTGGTGCTAGAAGGAAGGTCTCTTTCTGATAAATTGATCTAGAAATCCCAGAATCCTAGTGTTCAACGATGGCCAAGAACACCGGCAAGAAAACTGCAGATCCTGCGGATCCAACTCAACAGGGTGGAACAGCTACTACCACCCAAGGAGAAGGCCAATCTACGGCCGCTCAGAAAAAAGCTGCAAATATTGCTGAGGATCAGACTCACCAACCTAATCCGGCCCTTCAGGATCCGGCCAACTAGGCGTTGGTCGAAGCCTTGAAAAACATGGATAATTCTACCCTCAAGGTTATCTTCGAAAAAACACTGAAAGAGAGAGACCCTCCAGAGGGCTCAGAAACAACTCTCTCTCAGGAAACTTACCCGAAACAAGAGGCTGAATCCAGCCTCAATACGGTGAAAAGGAACGCTCAAAACCCTAACGACACGGCTAAGGCCGAATTGGATGCTCTGCTCGGGAGACGATTAAATGAGCTGCTCTATGCATCACCTTTTACCAAGTACATTGACAACTACCCCCGACCAGCGGGGTTCAAGATTCCGAAAATTGAATCTTATGATGGAAGTACATTGACAACTACCCCCGAACGCCTCGCGAAGGGTTCAAGATTCCGTTCAATAAAAAATTGAATCTTATGATGGATCTAAGGATCCTTACGACCATATGCATCAATATATCTTACATATGAACAAGTAATATAATTTATAATCCGGTTAACCTCAAGTATAACGGAGGCTAATGCCGGGTCGATCTTACGAGAGGAAGTGCAAAGCTTTAGACCTTGAAAATAAACTAGACAGAGGACGGAATCCAAAGCTAGGAAGAATTGGTTGCGAACAAACTAAACTAATGTGGAAAAAAAACGGTAATCTAAACTAAACAAATTCAAGTTCTAAAGATTAGATCAAATTTAAAAAGGACAAACGAGCGAGTTGACTTCCTATCTTGATTATATATTCGTTTCTAACAATGTGATTCATCTTATCAAAAAATCCATCCCTATTAATTCCTATCTTTCGATCTCCTTTAACTTAACCTAGATATTCAACCTATCAACTCGGAAGTTCGTTCATGACTTTCATCAAATATAAAACATCATACATGCACATCTTTCGATATAAATGCAATTAACATCATAAAACGTCCTTTGAATAGAAACTTCAATATAATCGAAGAAAACGAAGTCAACAAGTGTTGGATGGCTTCACAACGTTTGTAGAAGCTTAGCCCCCGAACATCCTCGAGAGAACTTTGAAGCTAGAATTTAAAGGCATGATGAGTCCGTTAGGGTTTCGAATAATGCACTTAATGTGTGAAAATAGATGGGTATTTTATAAAGCCTTTCAACGAAGAATCAACACAAGCTCGGATTCCGATGCGTATCAAAATCGATCCGGACGCCCGTCCGGTTTAGCAAAACGACCGTCCACTCGACGCTCGTCAATATGGCTCGGATGTGATTTTTGCATCTCTATCTCTTTTCTTTAACCCACCTCATCATTATCTCTTTCTTTAATCGCCATATCTCGAATTTCATCTCTTTTTTATCATTAGTTGAACCTGATGAGACATGGAAAATATCGCGAATCGTAATAATATCCAAATAATTATAATTCAACCATAAAAATCACATAATTACATCGATATTGCGATTAAGCCCTTAAAAATATCGTTTACTAAATATTTCCATATAAGACCTTATTATTATGCAAATTATACAAATAAAAGGGGAAAACATCACAAAATATAACCTTATAAAACATATAATTTCACCCTTAACAATCAACACAAGTGCGGGATGCTGATGATCGACTGTTGGTCGCCTCTTTATTAGAGGATGCCGCACACCAAGCCTATAAACATTGATGGAAGAGTTATTAGATGTTGCCTATAAACATTGCCAGGGGAAGAGGCAAATATGCTCAAAAGAGATATGGAATGAGGCGAGGGAAAGAAAAGCAAGTCTGAAGACAAGTCTGATAAAAAGAGAAAGTCAGTTTGGGATAGAGTAACTGCACCAGTCTCATATCGGCTGGGAAAGAAATGAGCTCTGCAGGACAGAGACTTCATCCCTTTAAACAGATCTCGCGAGCAGGTCCTCGCAATTATGGAGAGAAAGAGCATAGCTAAGGTCCCACCTCCAATGAGGGGGCCCAGAAAAAAGAGAGACCTTAACAAATTTTTTAAATACCACAAAGATGTTGGTCATGATTCAGAGCAATGTCGAGATCTTATCAGAGACATCGATGCAGGAGTAATGGAAGGAAAGCCTGATGAAGTCGTAGATCGGCCTCATCAGGCCGAACCACGTGGACGGCGTGAGTTCAAGCGTCGGAATATTAATGACAGAGATAACAGAGATGAGTATCGAAGAAGAAGAGATCACTCACAAGATCCTGATGGTCAGATGGATAACCGCCCAATGAATACGATCAACACGATCTCAGGGGGACCGAACAATCCGGACAGAGCTGAAGACTCAGGCAGTAGCAGGTCTACTGTTCCCCCTCAATCGAGTAAAAGACAGAGACTTGTGGGAGAAGTGACTTACGGTCCAAGGGATTCCTTCCCTCTAGTGATCAATAATAAAGGGTTAGTGATAGAAGCGGTAATCAACAAGTATCTGACAAGGCGAATATGTGTAGACACCGGCAGTGCCGTGAATGTTCAATATTACAACGTGTTCAGAGTGATGGGGTTAAAAGATGCCGAGCTTACCCCTGTATCGGCTCCTCTGTTCGGTTTTTTCGGACCCCCAGTTCATCCACTGGGTATGATCAAACTCCCTACTACTTTCGGAGAAGGAACCAAGGGCAGGACCCTGATGGTGAATTATGTAGTGGTGAAGGCACCTTCGGCATACAATGTAATTATGGGAGACCAGCGCTTATCGATCTCCGAGCTGTGATCTCAACAGCTCATATTAGCATGAAATTCCCTACGAGGGAAGGTTTTATAGAAATCAAACGCGATGTGGAAATGGCCAGGAGCTGCTACACAACAACAGTAAACGGGAAAATGAATGGTTCAACAAGTGAGCATCGAAGGGCTGCTTCCTGAAGATGAAGAGAAATGGTCATCTGAAGATCAGACTGAGGCTGTTCGTCTATGGGACGAACAGGTAGACTCAACGGTTAGTGTGGGGACATGGATTTTCAGCCTCACATAAGGAATCTCTGATAAATCTTCTGAAAGAATACATGGATGTGTTCACATGGAAAGCCGAAGAAATGCCAGGGCTATCTCCAGATATAGCAGTTCACAGGTTGAACATCGATCCAAACAGGAGACTTGTTCATCAAAAGAAAAGGCACTTCGCCTCTTAGCGCATCTTAGCAATTAAGCAGGAAGTGACCAAATTGTTGCAGGCCAACATTATTAAAGAAGTTGTGTATCCAGACTGGTTAGCGAACCCAGGACTGGTCAAGAAGCCAGATGGGAGTTGGAGGATGTGCGTTGACTTCACTGATCTCAACAAAGCATGTCCAAAAGATTGTTATGCTCTACCCAAGATTGATCGTCTAGTGGACTCAACAGTGGGGTTTGAAGTGTTTGCATTTCTAGATGCTTACAAAGGATATCACCAGATCACAATGGATCCTTAAGATGCAGAAAAGACTTCCTTCATAACAGAGTTTGGGACGTACTGCTACGTTATTATGCCCTTTGGCCTGAAGAATGCCGGGGCAACATATCAATGGGCTGTAAATTCAATTTTTACCGAACAGATTGGGAAGTGTATGGAGGTGTATGTGGATGACCTCCTAATCAAGAGCAGGTCTCTTGATCAATAAATAATGGATGTCAGAGAAGTATTCGAACTTTTGAGGAAAACTCGATGAAACTTAACCCCAAGAAATGCACTTTCAGGGTCAGATCAGGAAAATTCCTAGGATACATGATATCCAAAGACGGAATTAGAGCAAATCAGATAAGATCGATGCATTAAAGACTATGTCACCGCCGAGAAATATCAAAGATGTGCAACGGCTAACATGACGAATAGCAGCGTTGAACAGGTTCCTCTCCAGATCGGCACAGCGTGCCTTACCCTTTTTTCAAAATTTTAAGGAGAGCAAGTCCTTTCCAGTGGGACGAGGAAAGTCAAAAAGCCCTCGAAGAACTGAAGTTATACTAGGTCGAACTGCCGACGTTAACAGCTCCTCGGGAAGGAGAACCTTTATATGTCTACTTAGCAGTATTTGAAGAAGCATTGAGCGTTATACTGATTAAAGAACAGGACGGATAGCAGATTCCAATTTTCTTTGTAAGAAAAAGCACTCCATGGACCAGAGGTCAGATATTCAAATGCAGAGAAATTAGCATTGGCTTTGGTTCATGCCTCTGGGAAGTTAAGAACTTACTTCCAGGCACATCCAATCACGGTTATCACCGATCAGCCTTTAAGGCTGATCTTAGGTCGACCAGACACCTCAGGAAGGTTAGCGAAGTGGGTCGTCGAACTGGCAGAGTACGACATTGATTTTTGTCCCAGAGCTGACATCAAGCACAAGCCTTAGCAGACTTTCTTGCGGAAGGGGTTGTTGTTCGCCTAGAAGACGATCAGCCCAAATAGGAAGAGAGAAAGTGGAAGTTATATGTGGATGGTGCAGCAAGCAAAGATGGGGCATGGGCAGATCTCCTGCTCGTCAGTCCAAAAGGGGAAGATTTCCATTACGCCTTACGGTTGGATTTCAAGAAACAAACAATGAAGTAGAGTATGAAGCCCTAATTACAGGGCTCAAATTAGCAAGCAAGATTGGAGCAGATAGTCTACAAGTCTACAGTGACTCACAACTCGTGGTAAACCACATAAATGGGGAGTATGAAGCTAAAGAGGAGCCCATGAAAAAATACTTTCCAGTGGCTTGGCAGACCTAAACATATCCCTGAGAACGGCGCCAGAAATCTGACAGACGTTTCCTGGGTTAAACGATCTTAACCGGCAGTGTACCGGGTCAAACTGTAGTGCTAGTATGGTGAGTCAGAGTATCGTATCCACAGGGAACTTGGTAATTCTTCTAAGTGTGGTTAAACACCAAGAGAGCATTATTAACTCGATCTAAACCGCAATTTTATAACACAGATCACTACTATTCTAGTCAACATAAAATAAATACGAAAATTAAAAACTATACTAACATGATATATATAAATACATAAATATATATATAGATCTGCATAAACCGCAATTTATATATATAGATATAAGTATATATAGATACCAAAATATTAAACAGATAATTTTAGAGAACTGGCCAAAACTTATATAATTGGTTTATACGATCTTTCGATTAAATGAAATGTGTTCGATCTCTCCTTTTATTTTAGGTCCAATTGAGTAAATGAAACGGTGCACTCCTGAGGTAAACAATTCCTCCTCACACAAGCGTATGAAATTGTCATATGTCCATTGCATCAGTCCAAGGTCCACAACTGTTACGGTTTTTCTGAACAGGTCCCGAGTACAAATCTACCTTTAGATAAAAAGGAGTAATTCCGTTCGTCAAACGGTCAATTTTATTTAAAAGGCTCCGGTTGTCAAAGCCGGACGATTCAACTTTCCGGTTTAAGTTTCAATTAACTGATGATTTAACATTATTACGATCTCGAGTACAAATTATAATAAGATTCATTTCTCCCAAAACAAATCTACCCCCGGGTAGGAAATCGGATTCCGTTATCACGTTATTCACACGGCCAATTTTACCCTCCGGTTTTTCTATCTTTTATCTCATATCCTGACTACGAGGCGTCAATTCATAATTGGATTATGAATTCCTCAGATCGATTAAATACGTCAATACGAATACGATCAAAATAGAAAAAGATTCAATTAACTCAATTTTAATCATTTTAACTTAACAACATTTCTTTAACGAAAAGATCAAAATAAAACCGATTACATAGTTTTGGCCAGTATTATATTTAGCCTAAAAACATTATAACAACGAAAAATATAAAAACAAACATGAATACTTAAGAAAAGTTACCCGAATACGGCAAGTTGATTCAGAAATCGTATTTTCCGGACATTACAACTTCTTCAGCAAAACCGACTTCCGAGATTTTCCCGAGCATTATAACGATACTAAAACTACATTATTACGGCGTAAGGCCTTATTTACAAACTACTACTAAAAAGAAAAGAAAGAGAAGAAGATATATATTTTGGTACTCCTCGAACTGCTCTCTGATCAACTCCTTATATAGACAAAGGTCTCAAGGCCGGACCGGTCCGGGATCAAGCCGGATCGGTCCGGACTAATGATTACATCCACTAACTTGATCTCTTCAGCATGTGCGTAGATTATATATATTTTTATATATAATTATTAAACTTCTAAAATTCATATCTCGAGTTCTGGACCTCCAAAAATTGCAAACGAAATGCCAAAATTAAGGTCTCGAGAAACTCTACAACTTTCATGAAGGACTCTTCTTCAGATAACGCCTTCTTGATTACCTCGTGTTCCTCCGAAGCTATTTCGGGATTTTTCTTAACCCAAATCGATTAGTCACTTGATCACTGTTTAAGTTGTAGACCTCCAATCTTCATAATTTAAATTGCATTGGAAATCTTTCGGGAAAATCTACAACTTTCGTGAAGAGCACTTTTTCTGAAAATATCGTTTTGATGAGCCATTCGTTTGTCGAAGACATTTCTTGATTACCACTTAACCAGATTGATTGGCCACTTAACCACTTAAGCTTTTCAATTGACCATTTAGGCTCGTGGCATTCTCTAAATCATTCCAGAGATATGATTAAACTTCAATATGTCGATTCTCGGGGTCTCGGGTTATAAATCTGCAATAAAATACCACAAATACCCACGTAAATCTGACACGACACTCCGATTTACTAAAATCGGTACAAAATTACAACTTTTTATTATTATTACTACTAACTACTCTAAATTATAAATATTAACATTTCATACTATTTATACCATAATTTCATATATTTTATATAGAATTCGTCGATAAAACATAATAAAATCACGTATTTTTAATCATATAAAAGTAATACATCAAATTACTCCCCACTTAGCTTTTGATCGTCCTCGAGCAAAAAATAAGCGGTAATAAAAGATAGTATAATTAATCAGATTTCAGTTTATATTGTCAATATTATAAATATATTATCTATCTTAATTTAAAATCTTATCTATCTTAATTTAAAATCTTAAGAAGACAGAAAGAGTATATAACTGAAATAATTTAAACATTAAATATTATTTAGATAAAATTGTACATGTAATACTTAATAAGTATAAATAAAATATTAGAATTATTTTTAATCACAACTATTATGAAATCCTGGAATCGGAAACTTGGTTAGGTAGTTGACAAAAATGGCTTATAAAGTTTAGGTTCAAGATGTTGGTTAATCGGAAAAAGGGAAATCAAAAAGAGAAAGAGGCAAGTCGTACGTACCTACATCTTCATATTCTTGAAAAAAACGTAATCTCGATTAATAGCATCTTTTTTTTTTTTCAAAATTAAGAACTATAAGAGTGAGTGTGTGTGTAGAAAATCAAACTTACAGGCATTGCTTCATCAAGATTGATCGGAGTACTACTCTTTCGATCGAAAATTACAAGTCCGGTTTCCTTAAACTTGTAATAATTCCTGAGATCTTATGATTCAACTTTTTCTTTTTCATTTTATCTTGTGCCTTCATTCCCAGCAATAGGACATTTCTAGATAATACCCTAGCTGGACTACTATCATTAGGCAATCGGGAGCTTAATCACCTCATAGTGATATAGGACATTTCGTGATAATACCCTACTCACTCCAATCATTGGTAGCTACAACCGATATATTCTTTTTATTTTTAAGTTGTTAATCACAGATAAGGAAGATACCTGATATTTGATTAATTCTATGTAAATATAGTGCTTCGTTCTTAATTTAGAATATTAATATATCCGAACTTATTACCAAAATCGACTATCTTGCAAGTGTCATGAGGTAAGATCGAATATACTAATACTTATCTAATCTGTCCAATCTCAGCATATACTAAAACTTAGCTTTTATGTCTTCATTTCTTTTCATAAGTACGTACAAAACTTGCGGAATTTCAAGGAAATGTAGACCAAAATTAGCTAAAGCTTGGTTATTTAATCACAATTGACAATTTCGAATGAGGTCTCGATCACTCTAATCAAGGCTGAGGTAGGTTATTTGGCTATAGTTATATTTTTGTGGTGCCAAAAATCAACATACTTAGTCCAATTCCAAACTCATAATTCATATTGAAAATGATTCTAAAAATTTTACTTATAAATATCAACATACTTATATAATTTCATAAAAACAATATCTAATATTAATTACTCAATTATATAAACTTAAAATCTTATTAAAATCTAAATTAGACATATAATATAATTATTTTTAACTATTTTTCGAAAATTTTAATGAATTTTCTAACCTAACTCTACTCCCCACTTACGAAGTGGCATCGTCCCGATGTTCAATGAGTAGTAAAGAAGTAGGTTCGAAAATAAAATTAAAATTATCTATTAACGTTATTTTTCTGATTTTATTTTAGCGTATACTAATTATATGATTAAAAAAAAAACAAACAAACTTAAAAAACTAAGACATATATATTAAACAAGATACATTATTACAAACTTAAAAGAAAAACGTAAACTTAACTAAAGAAACTTCAAACTTAACTTAATTTAACTTATTAAAACTTAAATATCACCAACAAACCACCAACAACTCTCTAGATGGTAGACGAACAACCCGGTGTATCAACCGGTAGCAATCCAAATCGACTATCTCTAGACGGAAAAATTTCATCCGTCTCCAGCTCTTCTACTCCATTCAGAAGAATACACAAACGTGATATCATCCATGAATTAGGCATAGGTTTCCCCTACTACCTCTCGTGATCGCAAACTCCAACACCGTCCTTTGAATCAATATACCCCAATCGACAAATACACCGAATGCCAAAGCAAAAAGTAGAAGCATTTCATTCTCACCAAACTTCCAAAATCCCGGGTGGGATAAACTCGAGAATTTATAAAATGCTTCCACGCCTTTAGATGTGGAAGTAGAGCTCGTGTTGACATGTCGTGATTTGTATCAAATAGCGGGAACAGACATTGGAACGACTCGTGTACTTTATTCAAATGATTAGAGGGATTTTGTAGTCCCCATTGCATTTCAAAATGTGGCATCGTAACTGGTGGAATTTCAAAGATTTGGTTGATAACAGATGAAGAGAAGGGAACAGCCACTCCTCTTATTAGAACAATCTAAGTGATATCGACCATAGATGTCGTCATAAGTGCAGAATAAAATTCTCGCACTATTGAGACGTTTATCCGTCCTCTCGGTGTACTGACAAATTTTTTCCAACCAAAACTTCGAATGATAGTTTTTCCCCATTGATCAAGCTTGTCGAAATTTAAACCTTTCTCCAATAGGATTGGAGAATTTGCAAAATGATTGTGTAAAATGATACTCTCATTAGAAGCTTGAGATTCCGGATGATCCGGTGTATGAGGCTCGTAAGAATTAACCGACGGTGAGGAGTGGTTTGACATTTTAAAAATAAAAACAGAGTTGAAAGTTAAAAGAAATGCAGTGAATGAATGTGCAATTGTTGCTCCTACCTTTACTTCTTTAAATAGATGGTAAATTATACGTACGTGGCTGCATTAGACAGACTCCAAAATGACTCAGCCTTCTTTTCTTCACGGCCCGGTCCGATAATAGGCCGGATCGGTCCGGCCTCATCTTACTTTTACTGAGGGACAGAGGTGAAAGACAACTTGTGTTTTGTTTTTTTACTTCACGTGTGAAACATTTCATAAGCCTTTGAAGATATTTTACAAAGAGTAATTTATCTTTGATACGAACGGATAAAACGACACATTATATTTTTGTAAAACGACGTAGTAATTCTACAAAAATTATTTTTGGGATTTTTATAGTTTTTATAAAAACTAAACCGATTTAAAATACAAACCAAATTTTGATAAAAACGATTGTAAAATCAAACTAAACGAAAACAAACCAATATCTAAATGACAAATGTCGAATAAAAATGCAATAAAAATGTTTAATTAATCATTGTTATTAAATTCAATCTTCATCGTAGTCTTCCTCAGGATCAACTTGAAAACTCGAACTCGGAAACGACTGAGAAGCTGATGGCTGAACTGTAGTCGTGGTCCTGACTGAACTATCAAGACCCATCGAACTCATGCCGGTCGTGACATGTGCAAACTCGTGAATCCTCCCCAACTCGACATTGCTTGGTCTCTCGAACACTGTCGAAAATACACTGTTCCACTAGATTGGCTTCCAAAAGGATATGACGATGGATGAAAGCTCGAAGGTGGTGGAATAGGTGTTACCCACTCGGTAAGGTATAAGGATCGATCGACAAGGTGGATAGGCGGGATCATCAAAAGTAGGATTACGAAGCAAGCGCTCGTTCCTTCTTAAACCTCTACGAATATCATCACACCACCGCCTATTTCTCTCAAAGCATATAAAGCCATGTTGGCTTGACCACGTGCAACATCCGTCACTAAAGATTGAAACATGTCATATGTGATAGTGTTGGAGAAAGGAGTTTGTTGAGGCCGACTAGAAAAAGATGGAAAAGAAGAAGAAGATGTAAAAGCGGTGGAGCCGGGCCGAGTTTGACGTCTTCTAATCAAAGATCTAATACTACCATCCGGAAGACTAGTCAAACTAGGTCCAATCGATTTCCATCGCCCGGAGATAACTTGTCATTAGGCAGAATGGTACTCCCAACCTACGACATAAATCGAGAGATAAAACAAGGGAAGTATAGATGACTCCCTGGTCTGGCGATGACAATACTTTCAAAAATTCTTTTAAACATGACCTTTCCAACATCCACTCTAACATCGTTTACCATCGCCCAAGCGATACAAACATCTTCCTTTCCAAAAGCAGTATGTTTACGTGAAGGATAGAGATTATGGCTAATAAATCTTTTAATAGCCCTCAACCCTCTAAAACAATTCCCGTAGTTAAACCGATTTTCAACCCACACAGCGGTCGGGTAAAAAAAATCGGGCTCTCGGGCTCTCGGGTGATCCGCTCAAAGCTAGCAGGATCATCTAAATTATAAACTACCCTGTAATCCTCCTCCTCAGGAAATTCTTCAACTCCTAGGATTGCATTAATGACGGCAGGGTTAAAAGGAATATTTCTGGCTCGTAAGGGTACAGTTTGCGACTGAGTAAGCTGCTCTTCTGACAATGTAGATAAAACCGAATAAAACTCAGCTACTATAGTCGTGTTAATCTCCCATTCCCTTCTGGCTGCTAAATCTAACCACTGACGCTTTCTAAAGATATCCTTAACTTCATCACCTAAGTCATCCAAGTCTAATCCTTTTTCAACCAGAACATCACATTTACTATAAATTTTCTCATACGCTTTCTTAGCCTCAGGTGATGCGGTTTTTTCAAAGCTTACGGCTTCTTCCTCGATGATAAAATTCTTCGTGCCTACGACGGGAGTTGATATAGGAATTTTTGATTTTCTCTTTTAGAGACTCTAGTACTCGACTCGGCCATTCTACGATATTGGTAATGCCAATCAACAACAAAAACAACAACAAAAACAACAAAAACAAAAATGTCACAACACACTCAAAAATCAAAACAGTTGAAATTAATCTAAAAAAATTATGAAAAATACGAAATTGATAACTAAATAAACTAAATTATACCTTAATATGTAGAAAACGTTGAAAAGTAGGCCGGAAAAGTTGAAAAGTCGCCGGAATGAAATGTGGCTTGTTTTTTTATCCTTTTTTGATTTTTCCAAACTTTTGTGTAAGAGAGGAGATGAAAAGAGGAAGAAATCAAGTAGTGGTGTAGTGTGAGATGAAGTTTTGTTGAAGAAAAGTGAAAAAATTTCGTAATGGTGGGGTTTGGGTGTTTTGCGGCTGTTAGAAAAAAAATTAGGGAAGAAGAATAGGAAAAGAAGGGTCCCCGTCTTTTTTTATGATTTTAGACCCCGGACCGGTCCGGGTTAAGGCCGGATCGGTCCGTGCCCAAAATTTTTTTTTTTTTTCACTTTTTCGATTTTTTTTTTACTTTTTATGATTCTTGATGAAAACTTATAAAAATTCTAATAAAACTTAATTAAAATTTTAAAAATAAGTTTAAAAACTAAAAATAAAATTTGAAGGAAATTTTATAATTTTATAACAATTCCTAAAAATTTAATAAAATCTTTATAACACTTTATTAAAAAGCTTATAAAATTTTAATACATTTATATCAACTCTTATAAAACATCTAAATTAAAACTAAAAAACTTTTATAAAACTTTTATAAAACTCCTCAAATTTCATAAAGATCCAATTTTATAAAATTTTCAGAAGTTATGCGAAAATTTTATAAAATAAAATATAAGAAAAGACTCGAAACTTAAGGGGTTCCTGATTCTTCTATTTCTAGATCTTCCAGAGTTCTGATATAACGCTCGATCAACCTAACTCCTAAAAACGAAGCATTTGAATTATCTCTCGGAATTCCATCGGGATTTTCGGATAACCACCTAATCGTTCCCTTCCTAACAATATTCAAACACTCATCCTGGGATTTGGTTGTGTTTTTCCCACAGCGTCCAACATGTTCACTTTTTCCACATATTCTGCATCTCATTAGAAACTTTGCCCTTCTTTTTATCGCACTTCTTGATGTTCCATTACATACTTTTCTCAATCGATCTCTCTCAACAATTTCTTGTTTTGTTCAAAAACTAAAGCTTCTATAGAAAACGCGACATCTTTATCAAGGCCTAATTTTAAAAGTAAAATAAAAACTCCTATTCTATCTAAAAAAGGCATCCAGGTTCTTTTACGTCTATCCGGTAAAAGACGAAAAGAGTTTAAACATAATTAAAAATACGAAAAGTAGAGTAAAGATAGATAGCACCTGGTATTTGGCCGATTCCAGTTTCTCTGCTTTTCTAGTTTTTCATTTTTCTCTGCTTTTTCAATTTGTCGGGGGATCAATCAATAGCATTACTTCTTTTTTCAGTGTGATTCCTTCTCCCTCCACAAATAACTTTACTCTGTGGCCATTGGCTATAAAAGTTGTATTTCCATCAGTTAGTTCAACAGCTCCAGTTTTGTAAACCCGTGTTACTTTAAATGGACCTGTCCATCTTGATTTAAGCTTACATGGAAACAACTTTAAACGTGAATTGTACAAAAGCACTCGATCACCTACATGGAACTCACGATTATAGATTTTCTTATCATGGAAAGATTTCGTGCGTTCCTTGTAGATTCGAGCGTTTTCATAAGAATCGAGACGAAATTCTTCTAGTTCTTTCAATTGAAGCAATCTATGATCACCGACAGCCTTAGGATCGAAATTTAGAAATCTAATAGCCCAGAAGGCTCGGTGTTCTAACTCAACTTGGAGATGACATGACTTACCAAAGACTAGCTTATAGGGAGAACAACCAATTGGTGTTTTAAAAGCTGTTCTGTACGCCCATAATGCATCATCTAATTTAACTGCCCAGTTTTTACGATTTGAATCAACTGTTTTTCCACGATTCTTTTGATCTCTCTATTCGATACCTCTACCTGACCACTAGTTTGTGGATGATAGGGCGTTCCTAGTTTATGCGTTACACCATATTTCTCAACTATCTTAGTAAATGGTCGATTGCAAAAATGTGAACCTCTATCACTAATGATCGCCCTCGGAATGCCAAATCTGGTAAATATATTCTTTTTAAGGAATCGTATGACAACTTTGGTATCATTAGTGGGAAGAGCTTCAGCTTCTACCCATTTCGAAACATAATCTACCATTACAAGAATAAATCTTTTTCCAAAAGATATAGGAAAAGGTCCCATGAAATCTATACCCCAAACATCAAATAACTCACATTCTAAAATAGGTTGCATAGGCATTTCATGTTTTTTAGATACATTTCCCCATTTTTGACAAGATTCACAAGATTTAACATACTTATAAGCATCTCTATATAGTGTAGGCCAATAAAAACCACATTGTAAAACTTTAAAAGCAGTTTTCCATCCTCCATGATGACCTCCTGCCTCACGATCATGACAAAACGATAAAATACTTAAAATTTCATTATCAGGCACACATTTTTTGATTATCCCATCCGAACATTTACGGAAAAGGTCTGGTTCCTCCCAGTAATAAAATTTTAAGTCGTAAAAGAACTTCTTTTTCGCACGCCAAGTCCAATGAGACGGAATATAATCACGAGTTAAGTAATTAATGATATCTCCAAACCAATGTGACATTTCCTTAGAAGGAATTCTATTTTTTAATAACTGCATGGTTGAAGGAGTATCTATTCTAAATAATTGTTCATCAGGAAATGAATCTTTAATTTCATTCCCTATCTCTTCCTCAGTCTCCATTCTACTTAGATGATCTGCTACTACATTCTCACTTCCTTTTTTATCTGATACCATTAAATGACATTTTTCCCAGTTTAAAACTAAATTGGTATCCTCACAGCGTTGTAACACTCTTTCTAAGTGCGACAAACATTTACCAAAAGAATCTCCGTAAACACTAAAGTCGTCCATAAAAATTTCTAAGAATTTCTCAACCATATCAGAAAATATAGACATCATACATCTTTGAAACGTAGCAGGAGCATTACATAAACCAAACGGCATTCTTTTATACGCAAAAGTTCCATAAGGACAAGTGAAAGTAGTCTTTTCCCTATCTCCTGCTGCAATGAAAATCTGTAAATATCCTGAATAACCATCTAAGAAACAGTAATACTTATGACCACTTAAACGTTCCAACATTTGAACTATGAATGGAAGCGGATGATGACCTTTCTTAGTATGATCATTTAGTTTTCTAAAATCAATGCACATTCGATATCCTGTAATTTCCCTTGTTGGAATCCATCCATTCTTATCATTCTCTTTCACTGTGAAACCTCCTTTCTTTGGTACAACTTGAGTTGGACTTACCCATTCACTATCTGATATAGGAAAGATTATTCCCATTTCTAATAGTTTAATCACCTCTTTCTTAACGATTAACTGTAAATTCGGGTTGAGGCGGCGTTGCGGTTGAATACAAGGTTTAGCATCTTCTTTCAAAATTATCTTATGAACACAAATCTCAGGGCTAATACCTCGAATATCGGCAACTGTCCATCCAAAAGCTTCCTTATGCTTCCTTAACATTCTAAGTAATTGATCTTCTTGTTGCTCAGTTAAAGTTGATGAAATAATAATCGGTAATAGATTATCAGTTTCAAGAAAAGCATATTTCAAATTTAAAGGTAACGGTTTCAATTCCAGATTCTTCGGCGGATCTTCTATTGACGATTTAAGAACTGGTCCTTCTAGTTCTAACTCCAAATACTTATGCCATGGTGGCTTAAAAGTAAAGCTTCCTTTATCTAGAGAAAGGATTATCTCTTTCATTTCAATGTCTTCCTCATCTTCTTTATAGATAGACAGAGTTAAGCATTCTTCTAATCTGTCTTCAAAAGTTGGTAAGCGATTATCATAGACGAGAATGAATATCTTCTATAAAAGAACATGATTCGGTGATGTATATGGATGGTTCATAGCTTTGAAAATATTGAAAGCAACTTCATCTTCATTGACTCTCAAGATTAATTCTCCTTTATGAACATCGATTAAAGTTCTTCCCGTAGCTAGAAATGGACGACCTAAGATAAGTGGCGGCGAAAATCCTTCTTCCATTTCCATAACTACAAAGTCTCTTGGAAAATAGAATTTGTCTACTTTAACCAATACGTCCTTAATAATTCCTTTAGGGTACTTAATCGATCTATCCGCCATTTGCAGAGTCATTTCAGTCTTAGTAAGCTTTCCTATGCCTAGCTTTTTATAATCCTCATAAGACATGAGATTTATACTAGCTTCAAGATCACATAAGAACTTCTCAAACAGAAATCCTCCAATTTCACATGGAATCGTAAAACTTCCGGGATCTTTCGGTTTAGGTGGTAACTTATCTTTGCGAATTGCGAGAACATTCTTCATTTAGGCATATATTCTCATATTCCTCTAATTTTTTCTTATTTGATAGTATATCTTTCGAAACTTTCCATAGGCGGTATATTAATCAGAGCTTCAATAACAGGGATATTAACATGAAGATGACGAAAAGTGTCAAGGAAACGAGCATACTTCTGATCAGTTTTTGCCTTTTTGATTTGATCTTTAGGAGGATAAGGTAAAGATTCTAAATCTATAACCTTTGGCTCCTTAGTCAATTTCTATTTTCCTTTTTCCTTAAACCTTTGAGTATTACTTAGTCGCCATGTTTCAGGTTCTTGAATTTTTTCCTTTAAATTGTTCCCTGAATCAATCTCTACTTCAGATTCTTTCGGTTCTTCCTGTTTCTCATCCTTGTTTTCTTTATCTTCTATTCTCACATGTTCCTTGAATAAAGTCCTTAAATTTTTATCCATAGGGTCTTTCAAAATCCTAGGGATTTTTACCCATTTTTCACCTTCATTCTCAGATTCCAAACTTCTATTCCTTTTCAAGAAATTCTCTATAATTTCTTCTTCCTCATCAGTGAATTCAATTTCATCTTTAGTTTCATCATTCTTTCCATCTAAATCATTTTCTACTTCATTATTCCCAAAGTTTTCTACTCCATTGCTTCCACAGAGTTTTCTACTTCTCGTAACTACAACATTTACCTCTCTTGGGTTTCTTTCAGTGTTGCTTGGTAATCCTCCTGGGGGTCTACTGTTGTTACGTTCACCTTCCCTACTCAAATGATCTTCCATATTCCTCAATGAGGCTTCTATCGTTCTCATTCTGGTATCATGTCCACTCATAGATGTTTTCATTGTACTCATATCCTTAGGGATCGAACCAATAGAAGTCATCATTGTTTCCATATTCTTAGCTTGAGTAGATACTACACCCATCATATTTTCCATTAGTTTTTCCCATTTTTCAACTCCTTCTTGCACGGGTTGAGTTGAACTTTGAGTTCTTGGTATACTTTGAGTGGTATGTTGAGGATAGGATCTAGGTAATGATTGTAAATTCTGATTAGATGTATTTTCTTGATAAACTTGGTTCCTATATGGGACTGGATATGGCGGTTGTCCTTGCTTACTAGGGTTTTCAGACCATCGATAAGTAGGGTGATCTCTTCTAATAGCATTAAACGAGTTCGAGTATGCATTGTTCAAATTCCTATGCTGCTGAAGAAAACTCACCTCCTCTCTTGAATATCATGTTGGTTCTTCTATCCCTAATGACACATTATCCTGATTTGAGTATTCAGTTGGTGTACTATTTTCTGAACTTTGGTTTTTGTTAGATTGTAGGCCATCAAATTTCCTACTCAAATTTTCTAAATGTGCTAGAACTTCCGTATTAGATGTATATTCTCTTGCAAAAGCTACTTTTCTGGTGCTAGAACCGGTTTCCCACATTCTGTTATTTTTGGAAATATTTTCTATAGCATCGTAAACTATTTGAGCTTCACTCATCATTAACGAACCACCACATGCATGATCTACATCTGCACGTGAATCTTTTCTCAATTTACGACGAAGAGTTGAATTTGCATATCTAAGGAATAACCATGATCGGGACAAGCTCTTAACAAGTTTTTTAAACCTTTCCCACGCATTCCCAAGTGTTTCTTCAGATCCTTGTCTAAAGTTAGCAACCTCGACTTTTAATTCCAAATTTCGTCCAGGAGTGAAATATTGTTTCAGAAATTCAGTTTGAATCTCCTCCCAACTAGTTAGTGAATGATGTGGAAGAGACATAAACCAATCTCGGGCTCGTCCTTTTAAAGAAAAAGGAAACATAGTCATCCTCGTTAATTCCTTATGAGCACCTTGACTTTTGGCTGTATTGCACAGTTCTTCAAAAAGATAGAGATGATGATGTGGATCTTCATCATCCTCTCCTAGGAATTGGGCTCTTGCGTCAATTAAACCAAAAAGATGAGACTTAATTTCGAAATTATTCGCTCCTTCATTAGGTAAAAGTATGGGATTATTAGTCTGGTTTCTTCTCACGGTTTGATCACAGATAGGTCTCGGGTTTGGTGGATTATTACGATTATTCTGGTTCCGATCTTGATTGTTCCTATTATTCTGATTCTGATTATTATTACGATGATCAACAGGGTTTTGGCCATGCCCTATAGCATGATCGAGCCTCTGTTCATTTGTTTCATCACTAGTTTCTGCCATTCTTGTATTTCTGTTTGAAGATGATTCTTGGTCAGGATTTCCCTGACTAGTATGACCATGTTTACTCTCTACTCTTAACTGCCTTTCGTAAGTGTTTATGTCAGGCTTATAAGGAGTGAGCGGGGCCTTACCACTTCTGGTCATCAACTAACGAAAATAGAAAATAACTAGAAATTGATAGTAGTAAAAATTGGTAATTTACCTATAAGGTAACAACCAACGAAAAATAAAATAGAAATGGGATAAGAAAAGTGTTGACTTATTCTCGAGAATTTTGAGCTAATACAAGTAGTAACCATAGACACAAAAAAAGAAATTAGCGACGTTCCCCGGCAACGGCGCCAAAAAGCTGACAACGCCTAAACCTATCCCTGAGAACGGCCCCAGAAATCTGACAGACGTTTCCTGGGTTAAACGATCTTAACCGGCAGTGTACCGGGTCAAACTGTAGTGCTAGTATGGTGAGTCAGAGTATCGTATCCACAGGGAACTTGGTAATTCTTCTAAGTGTGGTTAAACACCAAAGAGCTGTTATTAACTCGATCTAAACCGCAATTTTATAACACAGATCACTACTATTCTAGTCAACATAAAATAAATACGAAAATTAAAAACTATACTAACATGATATATATAAATACATAAATATATATAGATCTGCATAAACCGCAATTTATATATATAGATATAAGTATATATAGATACCAAAATATTAAACGAGATAATTTTAGAGAACTAGCCAAAACTTATATAATTGGTTTATACGATCTTTCGATTAAATGAAATGTGTTCGATCTCTCCTTTTATTTTAGGTCCAATTGAGTAAATGAAACGGTGCACTCCTGAGGTAAACAATTCCTCCTCACACAAGCGTATGAAATTGTCATATGTCCATTGCATCAGTCCAAGGTCCACAAGCGTTACGGTTTTTCCGAACAGTCCCGAGTACAAATCTACCTTTAGATAAAAGGAGTCATTCCGTTCGTCAAACGGTCAATTTTATTTAAAAGGCTCCGGTTGTCAAAGCCGGACGATTCAACTTTCCGGTTTAAGTTTCAATTAACTGATGATTTAACATTATTACGATCTCGAGTACAAATTATAATAAGATTCATTTCTCCCAAAATAAATCTACCCCCGGGTAGGAAATCGGATTCCGTTATCACGTTATTCACACGGCCAATTTTACCCTCCGGTTTTTCTATCTTTTATCTCATATCCTGACTACGAGGCGTCAATTCATAATTAGATTATGAATTCCTCAGATCGATTAAATACGTCAATACGAATACGATCAAAATAGAAAAAGATTCAATTAACTCAATTTTAATCATTTTAACTTAACAACATTTTTTTAACGAAAAGATCGAAATAAAACCGATTACATAGTTTTGGCCAGTATTATATTTAGCCTAAAAACATTATAACAACGAAAAATATAAAAACAAACATGAATACTTAAGAAAAGTTACCCGAATACGGCAGTTGATTCAGAAATCGTATTTTCCGGACATTACAACTTCTTCAGCAAAACCGACTTCCGAGATTTTCCCGAGCATTATAACGATACTAAAACTACATTATTACGGCGTAAGGCCTTATTTACAAACTACTACTAAAAAGAAAAGAAAGAGAAGAAGATATATATTTTGGTACTCCTCGAACTGCACTCTGATCAACTCCTTATATAGACAAAGGTCTCAAGGCCGGACCGGTCCGGGATCAAGCCGGATCGGTCCGGACTAATGATTACATCCACTAACTTGATCTCTTCAGCATGTGCATAGATTATATATATTTTTATATATAATTATTAAACTTCTAAAATTCATATCTCGAGTTCTGGACCTCCAAAAATTGCAAACGAAATGCCAAAATTAAGGTCTCGAGAAAATCTACAACTTTCATGAAGGTCTCTTCTTCAGATAACGCCTTCTTGATTACCTCGTGTTCTTCCGAAGCTATTTCGGGATTTTTCTTAACCCAAATCGATTAGTCACTTGATCACTGTTTAAGTTGTAGACCTCCAATCTTCATAATTTAAATTGCATTGGAAAGCTTTCGGGAAAATCTACAACTTTCGTGAAGAACACTTTTTCTGAAAATATCGTTTTGATGAGCCATTCGTTTGTCGAAGACATTTCTTGATTACCACTTAACCAGATTGATTGGCCACTTAACCGCTTTTCAATTGACCATTTAGGCTCGTGGCATTCTCTAAATCATTCCAGAGATATGATTAAACTTCAATATGTCGATTCTCGGGGTCTCGGGTTATAAATCTGCAATAAAATACCACAAATACCCACGTAAATCTGACACGACACTCCGATTTACTAAAATCGGTACAAAATTACAACTTTTTATTATTATTACTACTAACTACTCTAAATTATAAAGATTAACATTTCATACTATTTATACCATAATTTCATATATTTTATATAGAATTCGTCGATAAAACATAATAAAATCACGTATTTTTAATCATATAAAAGTAATACATCATGGCTCGAGCTCTGCTGGAAAAATTTCAACAGGTCCGGGTCGACCGGTTACCCCGAGCGGAGAATAGAAGAGCAGACACTTTATCAAAGCTCGTTGAACTTCGTGTCAGATAGAAAAGTGCTGGTGGAACTCCTAAAAGAAAGAATTTACGATCAACAGCTTGTTTAGCCGATCAGGAAAGCATGTACTTGGATGGACCCCATTGTGTCCTATCTCAGAGATAACATCTAGCCTCAAGACCAAGTCTAGGCAAGAAAGATGAAACTCCTATCAACGAGGTACTCCATGTTCGAGAACATCCATTATCGCAGGTCGTACATTGCACCATGGCTTAGGTGTGCAACAAGTGAAGAAGGGAACTACATTCTTAGAGAGATACACTTGGGAGTTTGTGAGAATCATCCAGGAGCTCGGACCTTAGCAAGAAAATGCCGGCTATTCGGCTATTATTGGCCGACAATGTTGGAAGATGCTAAAGAGTTAGTGGAAAAGAGTAAATCGTTCCAGGTGCACGATAATCTGTCACATCAGCCATCTCAAGACATGGCAGTGGTTTCCCCATGGCCTTTCGATCGGTGGGGCGTAGATCTAGTGGGACCACTTCCACGAGCTCCGGGTAACGTCCGATTTTTAATTGTAGCAATGGACTATTTCACCAAGGGGTGGAAGCCGAACCACTGACCACCATAACTGGGAAGCAGATACAAAAATTTCTATGGAAGAACATAGTATGCAGGTATGGAATCCCAAAGACTTTAATCTCAGACAATGGGACTCAGTTTTGAAGACAAAATTGTCAAGGAATGTGTGCCGAACTACACATAACTCAACACTTTACGTCTTTTGGTCATCCTCAAGCTAATGGGCAGGTCGAACAGGCCAACGGACAGATTAAAACTGGTCTGAAGAAACGCCTAGAAAGAGAAGGACAAAGCTGGACTGAGAATTTTCTCAATATCCTATGGGCATACAGAACAACACCCAACTCGGCCATAGGAGAAACTCCGTTCAGCTTAGCATACGGGTGCGAGGCAGTGATTCCGGCCGAGATTGGCCTCCATCCCCACGAGCAGCGCTCTATTCTGAAGAACAGCATATAACTGAGCTTAGGCATTCGAAAGACGACCTAGAAAAAGCTCGGAATGTGGCCTTCATAGGATGGCCAAGTATAAACAACACATATCTCAATACTATAACTCCCGGGTTAAGCACTCATATTTTAAGGAGGGAGATCTGGTGCTCAGAAAGAATGAGGTCAGCAGACAAGGACCTCACGGAAAACTTGACCCAAACTGGGAAGGCCCGTACAGAGTGGTCAAGGTGCATGGCAAAGGAGAATATCAACTGGCTGAGGCGGTTGGCATGACCATACCACACAGCTGGAATGCAACCAATCTGAGGAAATTGTATGTCTAGGACAGGTTCCAGACTTTATTTATGGCTTATTTATGTCCAAATAAGATGTATTTAAACATCAATTATTATAATAAATTATTATTTTGCACATGTGCATTAGTTATTTTATGCAGTTGATAAAAGTTTGCAAAGGACAAACTCGACTAGTCTGCAGGACAGACCACGCGAACTGAGCCGGGCTTAGAAAAAGTTTGCAAAGGACAAACACAATTGGTCTGTAGGACAGACCCCACGAACTGATCTGTAGGTAAGACTCAAAAAAAGTTTGCAAAAGACAAACTCGACTAGTCTGCAGGACAAACCACACGAACTGAGCCGTAGGTCGGACTCAGAAAAAGTTTGCAAATGACAAACACAATTGGTCTACATGACTGACTCTTTGAACTGAGCTCAGGTCAGACTCAGAAATAGTTTGCAAAAGTGCAAACTCAATACGCCTGCACGACAGGAAACACGAATTGAGCCGCAGGTCGGACTCAGAAAAGATTTGCTAAGGAAAACTCAGCAACTCCGCAAGACAAACCATACGAACTTAGCTACAAGGCAGAGTCAGAAATGGGTACAAACCATTGTTAACTGCAAAGCAGATGATCAGAACTTATAAACTTAGAAAATCAACAAATTTTCTAATGTCTGCAGGACATAACAATCAAATCTGATATACGCTCAGAACTGAGATGCATTATAAACTCAGAAACTTGAAATAATCAAGCTTTCTAAGTGTGCAGGACAGACGATCAAAGCTTACACTAAAGTACATCATTCAAAAAGCAAAGCTTGTAAATGATGTATTTCATGAGGGTAAAGGACCCAAAGTTACGCTTGAATAAAAGCAAAGGCTAAGACAAAAGCCAGAAAAAGAACAAAAAAACAAAGGGCTAAAAGCCAAAAAAGTCATTATAAAACAAGTGCCTAAGAGGCATAAAAGTTAAGAGTTATTACAAGTTTTTCAAAAAAGGAAAAACAAATGCCAAAGCCTAAGAGTCAGCAACATGATCTTGTTGAGAAGGCTGATCAGAAGAAGCACCATAAGGTTGAGCTGAAGACGCACTGGCTTGCCGAGCAGCAGGTCTGCAGGCATACTTCTTGGCCAGGTCTTCACCGGCCTGAAAATCCTTAAGCCTAGCCTCATAGAGCTTGTTACCACCAGGCTTGAGGAGCCCCCCATGGGAAAGACTCTCGATGACCAGCTGAGGACACTGCTCATTGGCCTGGTCCACACCCAAGGTGCACCCATGAGTTAAGATTGAGCCAAGTATAACTTTTAAGGCCCTAGTAAGGTGAGCACAGCTCTTGTACTCGTGATATCTTGGGCGATCCGCGTAGGTATCGCCGCCTCAAGTCTCTCATGATCAACTCAAAGTTTGGCCAGGGCCTCCTCCCATTCAGCACCTGCAGTTCGTAGCTCTTTTATCTAGGCCTGTTGGGTATGCATAATATTCTCTAGATCAGCGATCTGCTGATCTTTGGACAGAGACTCGTCCTTGTGCTTTTGTCGGCTGGATGAAAGGTCAATGATCCGTTTTTCTAGAGAGCTCTTCTAGGAAGAGAAGCCGTCCACTCTGTGCAAAACTTCCTTCCCTGCCTTAACAACCAGGCAGAAGATAAACAGGGTCAGTACGGCAAAAGGTGACAGCAAAAAGAAGCAACAGATATAAAGGAAATGAAAGCAAGAACGAATTCCTACGGTTGTGCTACTCCACTTGAGTAAACCTCAGATATGGCTCAGGCTCAAAATCGGCCAGACGAGCTACCTCGATTAGTTCGGGAGGCCACTCTTCGACGTCCAGATGGACGCCCGATCCGGCAATGTCGTTCAGCAATTGATCATTGACCCCAGTAGGACATACGTCGGCCGGAAGTTTATGGTAATTCCAAAGACTTAGTTCGGGATTCCCCTGGTGGCAAATGAAGAAGAAGTGGGTCTTCCACTCATGGATGGGCGTTTTCCCCTTAGAAAGTATGAGAATACCCCTTCGGTGGTTTGTTCGGCGTGGAAAGTAGTACCACCCGCTATGGTTTCTAACCTTCTTATATTGATAGAAGGTCCTAAATAGCTCTACGGAGAATTCGGTATCTACACATCGGCAAAAGATCGCAAAGCCGATGATCGCCCTAACCCCACTAGGGGCGATCTCGGCAGATCCCAGTTGGTAATGCCTCAGAACCGCCAAGAAGGCCGGGCAGAAAGGGACCCTAAGGCCACAGACAAATTGCTCTCTATACACGGTACAATACCCCTCAGGGGGTTGACGAGCATACAGGTTTACACCCCCAGGCAGACGGGGAAAATATTGGTCCATATCGATGTTATACGGGTACAGATCTGCAGGATATCATCCTGTGTAAGTTTGGATTTGACCCTAAAACAACCTATGGCTGACCTAGCAGTCATATGTGCCCTAATTCTTTGATTCTAAGAGGTAGATCCAAAAGAGGAACGGGGCCTAGATGGGTTGGCATGCAGTGGATTTACAACGAACTGCTCAGTTTCACCATGATCAGAAACAAGATTAAAGGCCGGGATGTCTATTTGAGCCCTAGATTGATGAATTTCTATTTTAGATTCAGATTGGGATTCGAATTCCCTCTCGATTGAACTATTAGATGCAGTTCTATCCCTCAATAACTGGGAGAAACAGGAAATGAAGATGTAGAGAAGAATAGGAGAAATGTAAACTCAAAGAAAAAGATTTGCTTACTTGAGAAAGTGCAAAGTATTTTGAGGGTTTGAAATCTTCGAATTAATAGCAGAAGTGAAGAAGTGGGAGAGTCTAATGTGAAAAGACAGGGTTATAACCCCAGACAAATAAATGACGTCAGTTATGGGAAAGAGGGCAAGGCGCCTCGTTACCCGCAAAAGCAATTATGACCTACTTAATAGGCTGCCAACTGGCAAGCAGCTAGTGAATTCAAAACGCGAGGTCGGATACATCGGCCGAACCGCCAACTAAAGCATATCTGACCAACTAAAAGCAAGATCAGATATGAGGGGCTTATGATGATAGCCGACCCGAACTACGCCACGTGTCGTCCTTTCAGGACATATAATAAATGATTAGCCCATAAATGAAGGGTATTAAGGGCCAAGAGCCCCAAAAGATATACCAGGGCAGGTCCCTAACCCCAAGTGAGAGATCGGCATACGCTCCTCCTCCAGCCACCGCAGGTCGGCTCAGACTTGGTGAAGAGGAACTGCCTAGTTCGGCCATAATGGCCTTGGGGGCTCAGCGCAGGACGCTTAGAGCAACCCGACTGTTATTCCACACGATGGGAACCCAGAGATAAATGAAAGAATCCTTAGTCATAAAGACTGTGATCTTGACATTCGTTATGTCCATAATTATCCCTAAATCATAGGGATTTAGGCTTGTATATCCTTAGGGAAATAATAATGATAATTACGTTGCAATTCCTTGCAGGACAAGGAAATTGATAAATCATCCCCTATATAAACAACCCTAAGGAATTACGAAATACTTAATTTCAATTAAACTATTGGATATGTAGGCAAATCGAGAGAAATAACTCACGAGCTCAGTCTAAAATACACAAAAACACATCCTCGTTAAAGACGATTTAGGGTTCATAGGGTTCAAGGTCATTATCACAAAGGTAATCGGGCCGGATTTATTCACAGACGAGATCCAGCATCGTCAGTGGGGTCAGGTGGCTCCACTGAGATCCGGAGATTTTTTTTATTATTAAAATCATATAGTCTTGTATTTAAAAAATGTTGTATTGTAGTTTAAAAATATAATTTTAGATTTCGATGACATCACACAAATTTCTAGATAAAAAATACTTTTCAAATGCCAATAACCCAGGCACATAATTTATCTTTTTTTTTTTTTTTTCCCCTTAACGGGGTTCGGACACGGGTCTTCTTGAAACATTATAGTTTAGCTACCACTAGAGTGGCGGAGCTAGAATAATTTTTCAACGGGGTCCATAAATATTTAACACATTAAATAATTTTTTTCACGGGTCTAAAATATTTTTTATATGTAAAATATAAAGTATTTTTATTTTTAGCGGGGTCCATAGAACCCCTTTACTCTTATTAGATCCGCCCCTGACTAGACCGATGCACTTTATCCTCCGGGGTATAAATTTTCAAGATCCGTATTCAGGGGAGTTTAGTCTGTAGCAATTCGAAAAGAGAGAAAGTAAGGGCAGAAATGGTAATAGAGAATAAGAATGTAGCCCTGGACTTAATATTATTGCCTCCCAAACCCTATTGCATATCTACTGCCTCGTTCCTTTTCTACACAGAGAGAGTGAAGGCAGAAGAAGAACAAGAAAAGCTTCGAAAATGGTTCAGCGCCTAACCTACCGCAAGCGTCACAGCTATGCCACCAAATCCAATCAGCATCGTGTTGTGAAAACCCCAGGTAATTGTTAGGGGATTCGATTCCGAAGCAGTTTCGTTGTGTTTTCTGATTTTGTTTTAGATGATTGACGATTCTTTTGCTGAATTTGGTTCTCATCGATTTTGAAATGGATGGATTAGGAGGAAAGCTGGTGTATCAGACCACGAAGAAGAGGGCTAGCGGACCGAAATGTCCGGTCACCGGAAAGAGGATCCAAGGGGTACGTTTTTAGCGTTTCTGTCTGCTGGAAGGAAAATTTATAGGTGTTCGATATGAATTTCGTGAATACTTATTATTAACTATGCAAAGAATTGTGCTGATGAACTTTGATGTCTATGCAAAGAATTGTGCTGATGAATTTAGATGTCTTGTAATTTTCTGTTTTAACTATGGATCAAGGTCTGAATTTAGGTCTATTTGTTGAATAGCTACTCACCAAAGGTGGTATGCTAAAGAATATACATGCTTTTTGCACCTGATTGGATTATTAGATATTTTCATTTTATCCATAGACTCATAGCATGTCGAATTCTGAGCTCTGGAACTTGGATTTGGTGCACCTATTGAGCTGTTAGGCACTGATGTTCTTTACCCTGAATACACCTGTTGCATCTGCTGATAATCATTTGAGAGCACTTGTATATTTTGAATCAACCTCATTTTTTATATGCAACTGTAATCGAAAATGTAAACACATTTGGCCATGTTTTGTACTCGTTATCAGACATTTAATCTCGGTTGGATGTAATAACACATTAAACCTTTGTCATATATAAATGAATCTGGAATGAATCTTTTTTGTTGGGATCGTATGTGTTCAAACGTAACAATGAGGAATGGGAAAAGAATCATTGTTTTTGGCATCAAATATTCTCAAAGTTATGAAGATAAGAATTTGATGTGTTTGGTTACCGTTGAATTTTGTTGCCTTCATCTACTTACGTGTTCTGCAAGTTTAAGAAAGAGAGAATTTGCTTTGCTAATGGATTAGATGAATGATTTATCTTTTGTATATTGTTTGGCTGATATCCATTCACTTGTGAATTTTTTTGCCCTGCCTTTAGATTCCACATTTGAGACCTACTGAATACAAAAGGTCTAGGTTGTCAAGGAACAGGAGGACTGTGAACCGTGCTTATGGTGGTGTCCTGTCTGGAAGCGCTGTCAGGGAAAGGTGTGACTATTTTGTCCGTATACATTTCTCGTGTTGATGATGTTGTTCTGCTGTATACTATTTTGCTTGCGCCTTACGGTTTGCTAAAATTTATCGTTGCTGCAGGATCATCAGAGCTTTTCTGGTCGAAGAACAGAAGATTGTGAAGAAGGTTTTGAAGATACAGAAGGCAAAGGAGAAGGTTGCTGCCAAGAGCTAAATGATTCGCGTTATTAATTCGACTAATTGGATTATTAGATATTTGCCTTTCATTTGGCTTGAACTTACTTCAATGTTCCAAGGCTTTTTGGGATTTTTCAATTGAATTTTGAGTAAATTTTGGATTCAATATGTGAGAGAGTGTAGTTTTTACTTTTCCTATCCATGTTTCTGTTGGAATTTATCATTGTGGATGTGGATATTATAGAGTTATACCATGTAAAGTGGTGTGTATTGTATGACATTATAGTAAAGGGGTATACCTAGTATTTTAGAGGTGTATCTCTTGGGGTATGATGTATTATAATCCTCACACAGTAGGGTTGTATTATACATTAAGTCATAAAATAAAAATTAAAAACATAATCAAACTACAATTTCATTCTTATCTTGTAATAGATCTAAAATGGAAACCTTCTTATCACACGCTCTTGTAACAACTCTAAAATTGAAACCTTTTACATCAAAGTCGATCATTTGGGATGAGATCTATATTTTTATTATGTAATAATAGCTCTAAAATAGATTTAAAAAAACCTACTCCACCTTAATGCCTATCCAAATATAGGTTTACGTCTAGACTCTATTATTGTTTCTGTATTTTATCTAAATTTCTCTCATTTTCTCTAGGGGTGCAATCGGGTCGGGAACCGACCCGTAAATCTCTTATCCGAAACCCGTTCCGATAAGATTCGGGATTCAATTTTTCTTTCCGAACCCGTACCCGATTAGCGTCGGGTTCCGACCCGACGGGATCCCGAATGTCTCGGGAATGAATGTCCCGAACACATGATGTTAAAAAATATTCATTTTAATATATAAAAAAATGACAACAATTATTTGATCAAAACAATAATTCAAAATGTGGGGCGGAGAAATGGGTTAACGGCGACAAAGTCGACGGCCGGTGGCTTTTGTGAGGAAGAATATTCTAGAATATTAGAGAGCAGAAGAGATGTGCATAGAAATTGAGAAATGATGGAAGCAGAGAGTGTAGTATGTTTATGTTTTTAGTATTTAGGGATGTGTATATAGATGTGTATATATATATGTGTGTGTGTGTGTGTGTCAGGTCGGGATCGGGAACCCGACGAGATTGAGTTTTATACCCAATCTCGTTCCTGTATTTTTCGGGTCGGAAAAAATCCCGAAATTTTGGGATCGGGAAACTTTCGGGATCGGGATTTTTCGGAACTGGACCGGGATGAGATTTGGGACGGGTCGGGATTTTCGGGAAATTTGCCACCCCTAATTTTCTCATGTTTCATATATAAATTTCATAATGTTGGGCCATATTTTTCCACGACAATTTTTTTCTTTGAGAAAATCTATCTTCTATATATATGTTTTAGAAGGTCTATAAAATCAATTACCCGACTGGAAACCTATACCCGGATTTTAACCCATTTATTAACAATTGCATTCCTTTACACAAATTAGAAAAAAAAAAAGTAGTCAAAATCTTTCTCACACCTCATTGATTACTACTTAAATCTCACGTATTACCATAATAACTGAATTCAAACATTCGAATTTTGAATATTCAAATTTGACTTTGAAAATCCAATAATGGTGTCCACTCCTCTTAATTACAATCAAAAAACTCTCATATCTCATTGATTACTTCTTGAATCTCTCATATTACCATAATTACTGTATTCAAGCTTTGAAAATTTTGAAAATTCAAATTTACATTCTAAGATCCAGTAATAGTGTCCACTCATCATTTTATTCTTCTCGGATGGGCAGGGGAGCATTTTTTTTTTTTTTTTTTTTTTGTTGACAATTTCTTTGAATTTTCTTATATTGTAACAATGCCCAAATTGGGATGAATTTTATTTTTTATTTTGTAGCAATGGTTGAAACATCAATATAGGTAAGAAAATTTCCCTCATTTGTTTGAAATGAGAGTTCTATTGCGTTTTACATATTTAGTTAATTTTTTTTATGTTGATTTCTTTTTGTTATCAATTTATCATGTTGAAATTTCGATACCTCTTTGTGCCTAAAGGTGGACGAGTTCAATGTGTTTTAAGTTGAGCAGAAACTACATTAATCTCTTGGCCCAATTGATTCTTCGGTTTGGTATTATATGTTGCATGAAATAGTACTATGCAACGGTAATGTGTTCTAGGTATTACATTGTTTCAAACCCGCTACCATGTGGTTACTACCGTAAGGTATATATTTTTTCGATCCAAAGCCATATTTTCTCTAACAAATATGTTCTGTTTTCATGGTTCTTCAACGGTTTTGTAGAAGTTTATATGAATTCTCATAACCATTTGTAGTTTTGGGATACACATATGAATTTGAGAATACAGGTTGGTGTACAAGAAAATGCGTTGTAGAACGAAGCTGAATTGATCTTATAATTAGTTGAGAAACGTGTGACAATGTAGGATTTTTTCAATTTAATTTTTTAGGTTCTTGAAATTTTGACGACCTTCGGAGTTCTTACCCACGATACTTGCAAGGACTTCAAGTATTTTACCGAATTCTCCTTGGCTTTGTGATTCCTTGAATGTAATTCTTTCTACGTTTTTTAGTTTGAGTCTTTTAGAATGTCTACGGTGAAAGATTGACATCAAAGATTCGTAATCCTTTTTTCACTTTATTTAAAAATATTTTTCCATATCTCAACCTTTTCCATTCGCCAACCTCATCCATTTTAAGGCGCACAAGCCAATTACATAGATATGATTCGCAAACCTCTTCCGTTCAAAGTTGTACTACTACTCCAAAAAATTTGGTTGTTATTATCTATGTTGGTTTTCAACAAATTAGTGTCGATGTTGCTTTTTTATAGTTTAGTCCATTGCTTTATTCTTGAAGGCAATGTATGAAATATGGTCGTTCTAGCAACATATTCTCATTTCTAACAACAATTCCTGTAGGTATTTTTTTGACGTAAAAAACAACAATTCCTTTCGTATATATATTACTGATTTGAAGTCATTGGCAATTTGAACCAATATAGCAAAGTGACTGCACAAATAATATATTTTCTACCAACAAAAAAATTTGTTTATAATTCTTTTTTAATTTTTGATTAAAGCCACTATAGTGGTTAACTTGATTTATTTTATCAATCACATCTATTTAATGGAATCCACATCTAAATAGACTCCATAATTCTAAATTACTATTACATCTGCTCTTAGTGAGAAGAATCTATTACCTCTTAGAAACAAATGAGTTGAATCTAACCGTAAAACTAGAGAATCTCTTAAATGTAATACTATTGTTTCGGCCACTATAATTATTTTTACATAAAAAACGTCACAATCTGATTTGTCGGTAACACGACTCATTATGCGCCAGTCAGTGGGACACAACCACTATAAGCACCGTGACATAACGAATGTCACAACCAGATCCCGGTGGGAATATCCTTGCATCAGCAACACTAGATAAAATGAAGTCAAATGGAGCTGGTCGACGAAGCAAGTTCGTGATGTCAATGTAAACTAGGGGTGCAAATGATACGAGCAGTATTGAGCTTATTGAGTTGAACGTACTTCAAATTTTAGGAACTAGAGTCCAAACACAAACTTGACAAGACTATCGAACTCAAACCCAATCTTGAGCACCTTCGAGCTTATTTTGAATTTAAAAATATATGTGCTTGTAATTGAAATTAGTATAGTAAATAATCTCGATATGTTTTATGCACACAAACAAATTGCACTTCACCTCATATTATTCAACTTAATATAAATCACTCAGCAGTCCCCAAGACATGGCTTAGTGGTAAAAGGATTGAGCCCTTTAAAAGACAGTTGGACTTTAAGTTGGAGTGTGAATGTTCGAATCTCAGCGGACTTCTTTCAGTTCTTTGATATAATAGAAAACCTATGACTTTGAGTCGCTAGATTACCTGATTAACATCTCCACTGATCCCCGTGGGATAAGAGGAATGAGGACCCTCATGCACATAACTCTGAACCACAAGGTTATATGATTAACAACTCTACTCATCCCATAAGACATGGGATGGAGACCCTCATGGTTAGGGTTTACCAAAAAAAACAATCAGCATAAAAGAAAGCATATTTTTATGCTTTGATGTGTTGTTTGGGTTTAATGATCGTTGATATGCACTTTTTTCTTTTTTGAGAAACAACGTATTTATTTTAGCGCTATAAATTGCGCAAGCGTTATATACAGTGGACAAAAAGCAATGAAAACTCTTGTCTAGCTAAAATGTGTGCGGGTGGCTCTCGAGTGAGATGACCCGGGTTCGATCCCCCTCCCCCGTGGATTAAAAAAAAGCTTTCGTCCAAGTGGAAAATGTGTGCGGGTATATTCCCCGATCTTTTAACAAATGAAAAAGATATAGTATTGGATAAAGGAAAGATTTCTTCGCACGCATAATTCCTCCCAACTCTGACAAGTCCTCGATGGGTGATATGAGTCGTTGATGAAGAAAGTGGAATTGATCCACTTTCTGTAATATGAACTAGGGTTTTGACCTTCTGAGAAGAAAGGGGAAGAAAGGGGTAAAAATCTGATCAATTTTCTTATTTTTGACAAAGTCAACATAAAACCCTATTTATATTTTGGGTGGCCAGGCCCAGCTATACAAAAAAGCCCAATTATAACAAAAACAAACTGCAGCTATTACAAATAGAACATTTTAACTTATTCTATTACATCTCAATGCATAATATGTAACACCCCCCCCTCAAGAAGGACTTGTGGAGCAGTAAATATCTTTCAATTGTAAACAGGCAAGCAATGAGTGGAAAAGAGGATTGTCTAGGGGCTTAGTGAAAATATCTGCAAGTTGGTAGAGAGTCGGAATGGAGATTAGCTTCACAAGGCCATCTTGAACTCTTTCTCGAATGACATGGCACTCAATTTCGATGTGTTTTGTACGCTCGTGAAAAACTGGATTTTTGGCAAGGTTGATAGCACTAATGTTGTCACAGTATAGAGGAATTGGAGTAGAATAAGGAAATCCAAAATCCTGTGCTAAGTAACACAACCATTGTATTTCACAAGATGCTGACGCCAATGATCTATGTTCCGCTTCAGTAGAACTCCTGGAGACCGTAGTTTGCTTCTTGGTTTTCCAGAAACAAGAGCCTCACCAATGAACATGCAATATCCAGTGATACTCCTTCTAGCTTCCTTTTGCCGTTATCTTCCCCCCAAAAGAATTGTCGACAAATCTTTTCAATGTCACTAGTAATGGCTTTTGGTAGTTTTGTCGTTTGCATTACATAATTCGGAAGGGTTGCCAGGAAGCTTTTGAAAAGGATCGTTTTGCCGGATTTAGTTAACGCATTCATCTTCCATGTGAAGAGCTTTTTCGCCTTTTTTCCGGATGCCATACGGCTTAATTTTCTGACGTGATAGAGATAACGGTACTCCCAAATATGTCCCAAAGTTAGTCGTATGAGCCATTTCAAGCTTTTGTGCAATGGCTCTCTGTTGGTTTGCAGGGACATTTTTCGAGATCATGAAATTCGACTTTACCACACTAATCCGCTGCCCGAAACCGTATAAAAAACAAACAAACCTTGTGAATTACTAGAGCCTGATGTTCCGAGGCCTCCGCGAAGTGGAAGAGATCATCTGCAAAAAATAAATGAGAGATGTTAGGGCCATCCTTTTTTAGTCGGATTGGTCTCCAGTTACCCCTTTCAACAGATGCTTCAATAATTTGAGCGTTTCCATGCAAAGGACAAAAAGGTATGGCGCAAGGGGGTCACTTTGACGGAGTCCTCTTTTCGGAGTTATCGGATCAAGTTTGTTCTATTCCCAAAATCGAAAGCCTGGATTAAGACAACCCAAACATAATGAGCTGCGTGAGTTTATCAGAAAAGCCCACCGTCTTGATCGTATATTCCATAAAATTCCAATTCACCCTGTCGTAGGCCTTTTCTAGGTCGATTTTCAGCATCAATATCCCTTCGTTCCCACTTTTTTTTCCAGAAGGAGTGTAAGGCTTCTTGGACAATTAAAATATTACCGGTTCTACCCCGGCCAGGAATAAAAGCATTCTGCGATGGACTGATCAATTTATCGAGAACGATACGCAGCCTTGTTCGCAGGAGACTTTTAATTTTAAGGGAGAAACACAAGGAACATTAGGTCGACAATAAAGGAGACAGATTAAAATGACTCTTCTGAGAAAATAAATAAGTAATTACGGGCAATATAGGTATATAAAATAATGTTCTTGTCCTTGATGACTTACCAAATGTTAAATTGGACTATTAACTTAATGAAATTATGTAGATGTCTTTATTGACAATTAACTTAATAAATAATATCTTGTAGACAAATTTATTATTTATCATATAAATAATATTGTTATATGTTTATAAAGATCGACGGTGCATTTTGTGGATATACCACCCAAGGCAAAAAAAAAAAACAATTTTGGGACGCGATTTTCTCCCATTTTTTTCACAAATGTGCACGATCTTAAGGTCCTCAAATCACCTGTTGGGGTTCCTCTTCCCACGATTAGGGTTTAGTTTGGTTCCAATATCGACAATGGAGTGGTATTTTCTAAAAGATTATTGTTTTGAGACTTATAAGGATACATTATGTTTAACTTTTCTAAATTACCCATTTCTTCTCCTCCAGATAAGCATAAGAAATCTAAGATGTCGTCTTCATCTTCACAAGATAAGGTCAGGCTTCTCATAATTTGATAGAGCATAAGGGTTCCCGCCACAAGGCTTCATGGAAAGATCCAGAAAGTCGAATCGTCAACAATACCACCCGTGAAGATGCTGTTTCTCAGCTTAATTAAAGCTTTTCGTGAGGACATCGTCTCCGGCAAGGCGAAGTTCAAGGCCAAGCCCGGTGGTGATCTAGGTTCATTTGGAAGGAATCAGATGCAGAAACCATTTGAAGAAACAACATATGGACTGATGCCACAACATTAAAGTCCAATATAACGTCTCTGTCCCAGATATCGAGTCTTTATGAACATTCGGCACGTGACTATTAGAGTAAACCGTACACCGAGTCCTTATGTACATTCGGCACGTGACTATTAGAGTAACCCGTAAATCTCACGTAAGCCTAATTTCATATCAGAAAGCGCACATAAACCTCATGTCATATCAGAAAGCGTGAAAGAAAATAAACAATTGATAGACTTAGGAAAAGCGATACTTAAAATCATCCATTAACCGATTACAAACATATTAAAAATAAATCGCTACTAACATTTATTACAACTGATCTTAACCAAAAATTATTACAACTCATCTTGACTAGAAAAGAAAGTGTTGGACACCAATTATTCTCTGACTTCATTCTTATATAATATTCTGTTTTGTGGACAAAGAGACTCACAACAACTAAATATGACAGTACTGATCAAGTTTTATGAGGTTCCTTACATAGACAAACACCGGAGTGAACCTCCAGGGTAGGTGTGACCCCGTAATCTCTATTTTCTCAAAGGACTCATCTTGAGGATCCCACCACGACAACCAACCAGTTTTGCACAACAATCGCCTTTCACGATGTGGAAAATAAAAGATTGACCAACAGTTAGTCTTGTATAATTTAGTCCAAGATGTTTCAACTCCATACTTTTTCATCACCCAAACACTATAGGATCCAACATCTTGTCTCGAATAACAATTCGCACATAAAAGACCCCTGAAGACGTCGTCCTTTAATGATACCGGTTGATTCAAGTCCTTTGGACTCTTGGGGGGTAAAGGTAATGATCTGAAGGTTTCTGTAGCAAAATCAAATGCAGCAATAAAATATGATGTGCAGGTAGGATTAAACCACACCCAATGCATAGCACTACTCACACAAACACCTCTATCGGTGCAAAAGAAACCTGGAGGAAATTTCCCTCTAAATATTCTCCATGAATCCTTTCTCAAACTGTAAATTTCCAAACCTATATCTTTTTGTTTGGTCTTGGACAACGTGGTCCGTAAAAAGCGAGTAATTTTGTAATCATCATTAACATAATCATAACCAAGTGAGAAGGTTCCACCGTAGTTTTCACCAGAGAGTTTAACCGTATGTAACGAGCCATTAGAGGGATTCCATAAAACATAGTTTTGGTTCCCTTTCTTAAAACAAAAAATTCCATTGCAGCATCCGATTTCAAATCCTTTAGGTGGTAGGGTACAATCATCGAACTTTATTTCCTTAGCACGGCTGTTGACATCATTATCCTTCTCGGAGGAAAGATTCACGGAAAAGAAATACTTGTCTTTCTTGATTATAATACTATAATCATCTTCATCTGGGAGGGAATATCGATAATTATTATGATTTTTAACAAAAAAAGGGCTATCAATCATTCCACGTATAGCTTTTGATACACAACAAAACCGGATCAGAGACTTCACAGGCAGTCTAAGAAATATCTGGTATACCAAATCATCTGGCAAATATTGGATTAATGATGAAGAAATTATTGATGAGTAGCAGCAAAGTTTTGCTTTTCGAGATGTAGTACCTAAATTTTCTCCTCCTCCTTTGCCGCTGCCGGACATTAAGGTCTGCAGATAGTAGTTTCTGGCGAGGTGGTATTCGATCGCCGACATAGCGCGAGTACTGCAGATAGTAGGGTTTTCTTCTCTTTTTGTTTTCCGTTTTGGTAGGAGGAGAAGAGGAATTCTCGACTTAATTATATAACTGGCCAATTAAACTCTCCATTATTTATTATTATTATTATTATTATTATTATTATCCTAACCCTCCTCCCTTAGGATATCTGAAATTAAGTTGCAACGGCGATTTTTTTTTTTTTTTTTTTTTGGGCGGTTTCAGCACCACGAAAAAACTATTGGTATCATTTAATTTATTATTTTTCATTCACTTTTCCACACACCACATAATCAGTCAATGCACCACCTAAAATAATAACTTTTAAAAACTGTATGCTTTAGTCCTTCATGCTGTAAAAATTAAACAATTTAGTCCCTAATGTTTAACTTTTACCCCTCCACTTTTTAAAAATCATTTAACTTCCCCCACATCTTCTAACTTTGCCGGAGTTCTCATCGAAAAAGACGCCGGAGAAGATAAAATTGAGCCGGAAAACCGCAAGTGAAGCTAAGCACAACACCATTTTGAACCAAATCATGTAAGTATATTGTTTTGTTGCATTTAAGAGGTTTTCATTCCAATTTTTAATGTAGTAATTTGTTCCATTGAAATGTGTATTTGTTGTTGGTTAAAATGGTTGAAATCGGAGGTTTTTAAGATGTTTTTCATTCAACCGACCGTTTCCGATCCGAGGTTTGGGAAAGATGACCGGGTGCTTAAAATATCAGTGACGGTGATATTTTAATGCGGATAAAACATCAACACGGCTGACGTTTAAGTCATACAAGCCCACTAGGGAAACATGTTCCTTCGTCGGTGAGGGTGACGTTTATCTCGTACTCAGAACGTCGGAGTTGAGGACGTTCTATCTTAATGTCAACTTTGGTGACATCTTAGACTATTACGAACGTCTTAAAGTGACGTTTTTGTTTGGTTCCAATGTCAAAGTTGGTGGCATTACAACACCAATAAAATATTCATTTCTGGACTACAAGACGTCACCAAGTCTGATGTTTATTATACATACGAACGTCACTTGTACTAACGTTGGGTTGGATGCCGGACGGAAATCCAATGGCCGATCGGAAAACTCTAAAAAACTTCATTTTCCTCTAGTTAATGGTGTTTCAAGCCATGGAATATGAATTTTGATTCCATTTTGCTTCCATATTGTTTGAAAATGATATTTGGGTGAAAAAGATTGTAGTATATGAAATGAATTTTGATGAAGAAGAATGTTGAAAAAGATGAAGATGAATTTTGTTGATGAAGAAGGTTGAAGAAGATGAAAATGAATTTTGATTATGAAGAAACTTGTAGAGGATGAAGATGAAGATGAATGTTGTTTATGGTGGTGCCAATAAAGAAATAAATATAGATAATAATTTGGATGAAAATTAAGTTTGTGGTTGTTGTTGATATAAGTTAATAATTTTGGATTATAATGTTTAATTTAAATAATCAAAGGACTAAATTGTATTTTTTTTAAATTTGTTGTATAAGGAGTAATTTTTTTATTTTTTTGGTTGTGTTTGAAGTAAAAAAAATAATACAAATAATATGGTGGTGTCAAAAGCAATTTATAGGGTGCCGGAAGTATTCGTGGTGCCACAAGCGATTTCGTGGTGCCGATAGAAACCGCCTTTTTTTTTTTTCCTAACGGAATTTGATCATGGTCTCCCTGCTAAGTTATAGTCTAACTTACCATTAAACCAACACACCTTGTGCGCAACAGGGATATTTAAGAATAATGATAAAATAATAATTTAAATTTTAAAAAAAAATTATAATTTAGATTTAAATCAGTCTTTACAAACAAATACTAACACTTAAATAAATTGAGGCCACCGTGACTCGAACAGATGACCTATTGCCAAAAAAACATTAAACTTAGATCTCATGACTCCTTCAACCAAGCTGTTTTTCACTTTGATTAAAGAAAGGACCAAGTAAATTTTTTATTAAGACCATCTCTAACCTGGGCAGGTCAGTCCCTGCATACAAGGATTTTATGAATCACTACTTAATTTTATATAAAAAAAAGATGATAATGATGGTGACGATACAGGGTTTCACCCCTCCACGTGTCGTCTAACGGTTGGTCCCCACGTCAAGAATAAGTGTCAAGGCACGCGTGTCGATTCCCAGGCTCGGGGATACGACGATCGACTTAAGCAGTGTAGGACGAGGGCCCTATCTCGACTACCGTAAGTCGGTTGAGTCGAGATAAAGCACAAAGTCCTCACCAGCTACGAAGGCCCATTACCAGCATGGTAACTTGGGCAAGGGGCAAGGCCCATGAAGGTTAAATATGACAATAGCCTAAACCGACCTAATATTAGGGTTAGGGCATGCATTATCATTATAAATACCACGTTCCAGGAACTACGTAAGGCTTGATTTCTGGATAAATACAGGATACGTAGGCAATCTAAGGCAAGCTCTTAGACTCAGCCGCAAATCATACAACCAACCATCTTGTTCTTAAGGCAGTAGGGTTTTGGGTGTTCATCGTTAGATTCATTTAGGCCCGGTTCAGTTAGGTGACATAATTTGTCATCGTCATTGGCGCTAGAAGGAGGGCCTTCTACTGTTGAATACACCAAGATCACGATGCCTCCCAAGGATAGGACCGCCAAGAAAACTACGTCCAAAACCACATATCAACAGGGTTCGCAGATCAACGAGCATGTGGATCTGGATTCACAAGGGGCAAAGGATCCGGCGCTAGATCCTATCCACGAAGATCCCCAGAAGGAGAAGCAAGGTCTTGCTCCAGAACATCAAGTTATCGTGTATCAATTGGCAGCGGCCGATCGCGAATTGATGTCCAGAATTATAGCAGAGGCGTTCATGGCACAGAAACATGCGGACTACGGCAAGAAAGATGCCCCAGAACACGCCAAGCAAATCCCCGGGGAAGGGATCAGTGGATCGTCCAGCTTTGTGGAGAAAAAGAGACGCGAAATTCAGTAGAAATATCAAAGGATGGATGAGGATAGCGTTAGGCAGGAGCTGGACGTTATTTGGGCAAAAACCAGGTCTCACTGTGGTTGGAATCCCCCTTCACAAAGGAAATTGAAGAATTTCCCAAACCCAAGGGGTTTAAAATACCGAAGATGGAACCTTATGATGGCACTACGGATCCAGAAGACCATCTACATAGGTATCTGTCTCAGATGAGGTTGGATGGCGCACA
The DNA here is from genome assembly GCA_036785695.1 of Gentiana straminea. NCBI lineage: Eukaryota > Viridiplantae > Streptophyta > Magnoliopsida > Gentianales > Gentianaceae > Gentiana > Gentiana straminea. The sequence goes on from JAVUPR010000019.1 coordinate 2,182,292, forward strand.
TGACGCGATGCGGTGTCGGGCTTTCGAAACATTACTCGTCGGTCGAGCCAGAGAGTGGTTCACCAAGCTACGACCAGGATCGATCTCTAGTTTTGCTATGTTAGCTCGCAAATTTCGAGATGCGTTTATTGTAAACAAGAAGTTTCATTTAAGCGCTACACACCTTCTGAACATGAAGCAACAGAAAGATGAAACGGTGATAAATTATCTGAAGAGATTAAACCTCGAGGTCATGCAAGTCGAGGACGCAGATGATCGACTTCTGATCACGTTGTTTGTGGGAGGGCTGCGTAATACAAAGTTATACATGAAGTTGAGCAGAGATGTCCCTCGCACCATGGATGAATGTGTTAATGTTGTGCATAGATTCTGTCAAGGGGAAGAGGCAGTGCGTAGGCACACCCAATCCGACTGGATGGATTCAAAAAAGGACACTTGTGGTCCAAATAAGAATCAATCCAAAGGGCAGAGTACCAAAGGCAAGTCGACAGTCTGGGATCGTATCTCGGCACCAATCTCGGACCGTTTGGGAAAGAAAGGAGCCCTACATGATAAGGATCGATTTCATCCCCCTCAATCGGTCTCGGGAGGAGGTGTTGTCCATTATGATCTCTAAGAACATAGCAAAGAAACCGAGACCATTGAAACGGCCTCAAGAAAAGAGAAACCCAAGAAAATACTGTGAGTACCACGAAGATATAGGTCATACAACGGAGGATTGTGACGACCTGAAAAGAGACATCGGCGTCTGTATTCAAGAAGGTAAGTTAGATGAGGTGGTCGATAGATCTCAGTGCAGTGAGCCCAAAGGGCACAGAGAGTATAAAAGGAAGAATTCTGATCAAGATCTAGATCGAGGTCGAGACAATCAGAGACGCAGGGACCGATCACCACGTCGGGAGAGATCTCTGGATCAAGAGAGAAACAATAGAGGCGACCCCGACCGAGATAGGTATGACGATAACCGACCCAATAATTACGTTAATACGATCTTTGGGCCAGCCGAGAGTGATAAAGACCGAGCCAGTCGAGAGCCAACTGACAGCTTGAGGGATAAGAAGAGATTGAGATTTACAACAGAAGTCGGGTATGGACCCAAAGATGATATTCCTAAGGATCGGAATCCCAGTGAGGGATTGGTAATTGAAGCGGTGATCAGACGAACTCGGGTATCGAGGGTCTGTGTCGATAACGGCAGTGCAGTAAACATCTTATACTACTCGGCGTTTAAGGCGAAGAAACTGAAAGATGAAGACATGGCTCCTTTAGCATCTCCTTTGTTTGGATTCACAGGTCAAATGATCCATCCTCTGGGGTCGATAAGGTTGCTAACGACGGTCGGCGATGGTGAAAGAGGAAGGACCCTTGAATTAAATTATGTGGTAGTTAAGGCCCCTTCGACATACAACGCCATTTTGGGCCGACCTGCTCTTTTCGACCTGCGTGCTATCATCTCCACTTTCCATAATAGCATGAAGTTTCCTACCAGGAACGGCTCCCACGAAGTAAGTGGCGACATCCAAGCGGCTCGGAGCTGCAACTCCATCGTCATGGATGGGAAAATGGCCGTGCAGCAAGTCCTGATTGAAGAGTTGATTCCAGACGAAGAAAAGGACAAGAGTTGGATCTCAGTTGATCCTATCGAAGATATTCGTCTATGGGAAGACGAAGATGACCAGAGTGTGCATGTCGGGATTTGGATCCCAACTAAAGAAAAATAGCTGCTGGTCGAGCTACTAATCGAGTTCAGAGATGTCTTCGCATGGAAGGCCGACGACATGCCAGGGTTATCCCCGGATATAGCACTCCCCGGAGATAGATCAGGATCGGAAGCCGGTCAGACAGAAAAAGAAGAATTTTGCACCTGAACGAAACCAAGCAATAGAGAAGGAAGTCGAGAAGCTCTTAACGGCCATGATAGTAAGGGAAGTGCTCTATCCCAAGTGGCTAGCCAATCCAGTGTTAGTCAAGAAGCCCAACGGCAGCTGGCGTATGTGTGTGGACTTCACCGACTTGAATAAAGCATGTCCAAAGGACTCATATCTGTTGCCAAAAATCGACAAGTTAGTAGATTCTACTATCGACTTCAAAGTGTTCGGTTTTCTAGACGCGTATAAGGGATACCATCAGATTATAATGGACCCTCGAGACGCTGAGAAGACGGCTTTCATCACGGAATTCGGCATTTTCTGCTATGTAACCATGCCATTTGGGTTGAAAAATGCTGGGGCAACATATCAGAGAGCAGTCAACAAGATCTTCGCTAAACAGATCGGCAGATGTATGGAAGTGTACGTCGACAACTTGCTCATCAAGAGTCTATCGATGAAACGGTACTTGGTAGATGCTCGGGAAGTGTTTGAGGTTTTGAGGGAAACGAAGATGAAGTTGAATCCGAAGAAGTGCACCTTTGGGGTCAGGTCGGGGAAGTTTTTGGGATATATGATCTCGAAAGACGGGATTCGGGCGAACCCGGATAAAATAGATATATTGCAAAACATGCCTGCACCTCGAAATATAAAGGAAGTACAGAGGCACACTGGTCGAATGGCCGCCCACAATAGGTTCTTATCGAGATCCGCCCAGCGAGCTCTACCGTTTTTCAAGATTCTCTGCAAGGCTAGTCCTTTTTATTGGGACGAAGAATGTCAGAAAGCCTTCGAGGATTTAAAGGCATACCTGTCAGAACTACCCACTCTGACCTCACCTCGACAAGGAGAAAAATTGTTGGTCTATTTGGCGGTGTGTGAAGAGGCAGTGAGTGCGGTCCTGATTCGAGAAGGGGTCCACGGCCAAGTGCCAATTTATTTTGTTAGTAAAGCATTTCATGGACCCGAGATCCGATACTCACCAGTAGAAAAAATAGCACTATGTTTGGTGCATGATGGCCGTTTTATGTAGTAAACAACTTTGACCGGCAGAGTACCGAGGCGGTTGTAATATAAACTGGCAAGCAAGTCGTATCCCTCAGGGACACGAGTTAAGTACCTCGGCTAGCTTCATCTCGAGTTTAGATAGATAGCCTTTCAATATGTTTAACATGGAACAATACTAATTCTTGCCACAATTATCAAACTAACACACTACAACTATCACGGTTCTATCACAATATGAGGCTTGAACGATTAAAAGAGATAGCCGAGAGATGTTCTGAATGCTTACTCTCAAACCCTAGCTCATTCCCGGGAGAACTCAGACTACTAACCCTAATTGATATTGATCGAAGGATGTCATCTCCTAATTCCAAACCTATGCGCCAATTTCAACAACCTAGCTTCATATATCGAGTTCAACAGTCCGCAAACCGGATTTAACTGACTCGATACGGTCTACGCTCGAATGAGACGCTTGTTAACAACAATATAAACCTTACACACGAAACCGAATCTAAACTCTTAGTCGGTTTTACACGGCAATCCTAAAACCCCTTTTCCCGCATCCTCTCGCAAAATACATATGTAAAGAGAATACATAAAATACGATTATTAAGTCGTGAATTCAACAATCGTCACTAAGTATAAGTTTTAGGACAACAATCAACATCAATATGAACTACAACACATCACAAATTCTCCCAAGATCCGAACTAAGGCTCGATTTTAACATTCATCGCATAACTCGGCTATAGGGAAATTAGCTAATCATTCTATCCATGAAAACACTAGCAAACAAGTTAAACATAAGTAATTGAACTAAATAAGAATATTAGAGATGCCTCTTATAGATGAAAATAACCGAAAATCAACGAAATAGAAAACCGTCTTCAGATCCGTACAATATACAACGATCAACGAACAATTTGTACTAGAAATTAATCCAAAAGCATGAAATCCAAGTTCATAGAGCTTAGAAAGGTCTGAAAAACGAGATGAAATTGTTTTTGGAAAAGTAATGACATGCAACTCTCCACTAAGTGGAGAGTTTTTATAAGTCCCCACAGGCGGGCGCCTATCAGATTTTTCCCTTCACAAAACCTATCAGCAACTTTCTAAGCCAAAAACCGTATTTTAGGCGCGCCTATGGTGACAGGCGGCCGCCTGTCACTTTTTATTACCAAAATACTTGATTTCTTGATCCCGACGCTCCGGTTTACATTCCACGACATTCCCGAGCACCTAAAACCTGAAAATGGATCAAAAACATACCAAACATAACCCACCACGGGACTTTAGGGTGACCGAGACTGACCGAAAGTGTACAAAATTACCGGAATAACCCCGTTAATCACGGAATATATACCTGGCTCTCGGGATCCACAAAATATATAACCTATATCAAAACTAAGCCGATTACTCCCGGAAATAACCTAAACGAGTCGTTACGGGGCACAAAATGTATATATAAACCGAGTCGAATTGACTCTTATCAACTACCCCCTACTTAGCGTTTGCTCGCCCCCGAGCAAAATTGAGCGTTCTAAACAGAAGTAGAGTCAATATTATAAATATATACAACGAGACCACATATTACTCAGTTAATACACTAGTTGAAACGCGAGTATCATCAAACGTTAGTTCTACCTTGTGTTGTGCAATGAATGTGTGTGAAAGAATAGCTCCTTCGACATCGACTACTACAACCGGTTTAGATTATAGACGAGTGACGAACCAAAACTACACCATAAGCTTATAACTCGTAAACATCTCCACTAATCGAGGTCAACCGATGTTCAGTACGGTCAGGCAGGACTTCTACGATTATAACGTTTAGCTAGGGTCGGGGGTAACGAAATGGAATTTGGGACTGGAGAAAGAGAAGTACTATTGAGCCTACTTAACACCATTCCCTTCTACCATTTCATCAACTTTAGAATCTAAAACTGTACAACCCCGATTACCTACGAAGCTATACACTTTTTTTTTTTTTTTTTTTTTTTTTTTTTTGAGATTACCAGAAAACCGAAGTTTATTATCTATTCAATTCCCAATGCCTCGACAGTCTCTTGGGAGGATTCCGCACAATCGAGGGTCTCTTTTCAGCCCCAAATCGAGGGTGTACCACAGCCGAAGATTCTGTCGATACGAGGACATCGTGTAGTAATGCCTTTTAAGGGCAGAACCACGGCTTAAGACGTCTGGCACAAAGGAATGGTTAATAAACAACCGAGGCTTCTAAAAATAAATATAAACAAACTCACAATATTTACTCAACTCCAACCAATACCCCACTAAACTCGTACTTCCCGAACATATTCAAAAATAACTTTTCACAACCCAAAATTTCACATGATTCAACATAAAGCTCGAATAGTAGGGTGAAAAGGGAAATGTAGATCACAAAGAGGTTTAGGGTTCGGTAAATACGGGCTAGTAACAAAATGGCCGTTTCGGTGGGGATCTAACCACCCTAACAAGGCTTAGAGGGGGTACGATGGATAATGTACAGGATGGCTATATATGGCAATGGTCGGGTCAAAAGAAGCGCCAAAACCGTCATACCATACCAAACTACCGGTCGACCTTTCTATTTTGCCTCGAAGTTACTAATATAAGTTCTTATAGGTCATACAACAACTATAATCGATCACTAGTCGAGTTATCGAAGACGTCGAAGCTATATGTGAAGTTGTGACGGTTCATTTTTCTCAACACACGATAAAAGCTATAACGTAAAATGCACTCGAGTATTAACACATGTCTAACTACGCAATACGAGGGATCGTTATAACTATTGACAACATTGGCACTACAAAAATTTGAAAAAACGACTCGTATTTCACCTAAGGGGCGATCAAAACTAAGTAACGACTCGAAAATTAAATACCGGGAATAACAAACAAAAGGCGTAATAGGGCAAGCCTCCACCCCCTACTTAAAAATTGACACCGTCCTCGGTGTATAAATAAATACAAAGGATGGAGAAAAGATTAACTTAAACCCGGCAAAAGGCATGTTTTCCGGATCGTGACATCCGTAATATTACTCCCAAGGTACCTGTATGGTTAGTACATACACTACAAAAGCAACACATCCAGATATGGAGTATGTTTAAGGATACCGGGGATGCCACACTTATTATTAACTATATATATATATATATATATATATATATATATATATATATATATATATATATATATACTTAAATAAAAGAGCTATAAATTATAAAAGGAATTGAAAATAACTAATATCCGAAAAAGGTTAATCGTTTGTCCAAAAGAGTATTCTAATGCCCCTCCGGGCTAACCGAAATGAAAAAAAAAAAAACAAAATATATCAGTCAAGTTTGAAAATGAAATGAAAACAAAGTACACCCGAAGTTTTTTTAAAAAAACGAAGTACCTTCATTGTATGCTTACAAAATAAAACGAGTTTGCAAAAATATGTCGGACTTAAATGGACGTTAACGTAGATTGTTCCGCTAACGTCTGGCGAGAAAATTTCGGATTCAACGGGAGACGAGAAATTTGGATACTTAGGGAAACAAAACTGAAACGAGAGATTCAGAAACTAGTCAACGACATGACTCGCAACCCTCGGGACAAGAAGGAGGGTCCTCTAAGTTGACTATTACAGTCTTTGCATCGAAGTACGATTTTCATATTTCTTCAACCGTAGGGCGTTTGTCAAAAACGTCTCTTTGGTCTCGTTTGTTACTTCGACTGCTCCAGATGGATAAAATTTTAAAACTTTAAATGGTCCCATCCACCGGGACTTCAATTTTCCTTGAAACAAGTGCAAACGAGTGTTGTATAACAAAACATCATCTCCAACTTTGAATTCACGCTTTTTAATCTTCGCATCGTGGAGAAGTTTTGTTTTCTCTTTATAGGTACGAGCACACTCGTAAGACTAAAGTCTGAACTCATCATGCTCAGCCAACTGGGATAATCGCTTCTCTCCTACAGAGTCCTCATCAAAGTTTAGGAAACGAGTAGCCCAATAAGCTCGATGTTCTAGTTCTACAGGCAGATGGCAAGCTTTACCGAACACTAGCATATAGGGAGACATCCCTATCGGGGTTTTAAAAGCCGTTCGATGTGTCCAAACATTATCATCGAGCTTCTTAGCCCAATTCTTCCTACTGTAGTTCACCGTTTTTTCTAAGATACGCTTAATTCCTCTATTCGAGACCTCGGCTTGGCCGCTAGTCTGTGGATGGTACGAAGTTCCAAGTTTGTGTTGAACTCCGTACTTACTCAAAGCTTATCGAATATCCGGTTATAAAAATGACTCCCACGGTCACTTATTATAGCTCGGGGACACCAAAACGGGTGAAAATGTACTTCTTAAGAAAGCGAGTTACTACATTACGCTCATTTGTGGGAGAAGCCAAAGCCTCGACCCACTTTGAAACATAGTCCACCGCCACAAGAATGTACTTGTTATTGAAGGAAGACGGGAATGGTCCCATAAAATCGATTCCCCAAACATCAAAGATCTCACACTCGAGAATTGGTTGCATAGGCATTTGATTACGGTCAAATTATACCCGTAAAAGTCATCAACGTTGACCTTAAATCGAGATTAATAATATTTATTTTATATTAAATCACATGTTTATATTTATTATTTAGTGTTATGTGATTTATAATATATAATTTGGTATTTATCCTTTTTTATTATATAATTTGGTATTTATCTGTTTTTATTTATATTTTGGTATTTATCCATTTTTATTTAAATATGATTTATTATGGGATAAATATCTATTTTGTAGATTGGGATAATTTTTGGAGGATAAATACAAATGGAAGAATTAAATCTCAATATAAATCAAAGAAAATTCGGAGTGCATTGAAGATAAAGATCGGATAAGCACGAAAAGAGGAGTAAGGAAGAGTTGGCCGACTATAGGGGGACGCACCAAAGGGGGCGCATTTTGCATTTTATTTTTGAGATCGGCCGGGAGTTATCTCTTATTTGTTTTGACATTTCGAAGTATATCTCTTAATTAGCTTGAACCCCTATAAATAGAGACATACAATACACAACTTAAGAAACAACATACACACAATTCATAATTAAATCTTCAGTTTTTCTTAGAGCAGTTTTTTACAAGTTCTGCAGTTATGTATGTTCTTGTGTTTATTTGTTCTTTGTTCTTTGTAATTAAGTCCCCCCAATTATTGTTTATTGTTTGAGGTTGTTCGTTCTTCTCCGAACGATGTAGATCTAAGGATACGATATGATGCAGTGGGGATTCCTTGTCTATAAGGATCCACACGCCCAGATCTGTCATCCGGTGATCTATAGATGACTTTGGTATGATCGACAACCGTGTTTTTAGTAGATCTATATAATTGCTTTATGAATCTCTATTTTATCCGTTACGTATGTAGAAATGCTAAGATTTAGGTTTTCGCCGCGTCAATCTAGCCACGTCTTTATGGTGTGATTGTCCACCTAGAATTTCTTATCTTAGTAGGTATGGCTACGGCTACGTTGCTCGTCTGTTTTAATTAGCGTATGATTAGGAAATACCAATATAGTACTCCTAGGTCGGCTCATGAATTGATCTTCCGGGACTTTCAGCGAGATCTAGATCTGTTCTGTATTTGGGAATTGTGCACACATAGTTATACGTAAATCGTAGATTAACATGAGACCGTGCAGGTAATTGTTAATGGGACAGAGACTGATGCGATCGCTTAGGGAGTACGCCTAATCACAGGAATGTTGCCTAGGTGAGGAATACGGTTAATATCGGCATCCCTAGTTTTGTAAGCGTGTGAGTCATATGAGATGGAGGCCTAAAAAGCGAAGTCACGTAATGTAGCATAGTGATCTAGATGGCCTACCCGGAGCTAGATCTAGTTTAAGGGATGACTCCCGTAGCCAATATAAAAGAAATACGAATCGGATTAATAGTTGTCGAGTATCGCTTAATTATATATAATCTCTAGATCCAAACGATAGCATAATAATTGGGGAGGTTAATTACGTTGTTTATGTGTTGTGTCGAGTCGTGTCCTTTACCTTTCTTGTCTTTTGTTGGTCATAGACCGCTTTGTGTTCTTGAAGTGGATGATTAATTGTTTGTATATAAATGACCCACAATTGGTTCCCTGTGGGATCGACCTTGATTCGCTATAGCTATACTACGATGGACCTAGTCCTCTTGCTAGTATTGGTTTTAGTGGTCAAGTATTTTAATTTCACTTGATCTACGTCATCAAGTTTTTGGCGCCGTTGCCGGGGAACCAACGGTCAATTTTATATATAAATAATTTTTTATTCATGTCGAGTTTTATGTTTTAGAGTCTGTTTTTATGTTTTTCGTCCCTCTCGGTTGTCCGCTTCGTGTAAAAATTCCGTAATCCGGAACGGCCGGTTCCGCTCCCGCCGAGATCGCCTCTCGCCGCGCAAGCCCGGTCTCGTTCTCCGGAATTTCACGTGTCCGTTTATCTCCGTATGTTTAATCCGTAGGTCTGATAGCAGCATGGGAAACCATGTTAAAATCAGTCTACGGTCCGTTTTGTTTTTCTTCTGTTTGCAGAAACCAGGGAAGCAATAATCCGAGTCAGTAATTTTTCACGGGCGCTGAGAAAATAACCCAGAAACATGTGGAGCTACGAATCTACGTTGGGAAAAGTGATGGAAGCAACACCTTTAAAGCACCAAGATGGCTCCGAGAAAATAAATATTAAAAGGTTCAAATTATTCGTGGTACAATGTTGAAGGCAATGTATTACCTTTTTTGCTTATGTTTTACTATCTTTTGGTTTTTTAAGCATAAGTTAGCCTATACATGAACCTGAGTATGAATCTTAGCCCGGAGTTGGTTTGTAAGATTAATTTTATTAGTGTGGAAGGTCTCGCCCAAATCGTCTCATCTGTAGGGTGTAAGGAAACATGTAGTAGTTTAAGGAAGCAAGTGAATAAAGAGTTCCTCGTAGTTCGTTAAAATCTCATTGTCCTATGCATGAGATTGCTTCTAGTGGCCATGGGAGCAACAACTTGTGTAGTTTTAAGAATTCGCAATCTAAAGAAGACGCTGAGTTTTGAGAGAGCATAATGAACCAGCATTATAGAGGATGTGATTAAAATGGGTCCCTAGGACTAAATCTTCTTAGAATTCACTAGTTCCTAAAATGAGAGCCGAGGTAAGAGCTTTGTATAAAAGGTATGGATAAATGTCGTTTCCTAGGTCTCACAACCAAGGGAAGGGTATTAATCCGCAAAAGCGACGAGCCCACCTCTTATAGTGCTTAGAGGGACAAAGTCTGACGAGCCGTGAAGGATGACTGACAAGGATACTCTTTTGGAAAGTCGAGCTGAGGACTTTAAACTCAGAATTACTTCTTTAAAACCCTTAGGATTTCTTTTTAGGATTTTAGGTTTTGTTTTCTTTGTGTCAAATAAGAGTAACGTGACATATGTTGAGGTTTTTTATTTTGCCGTGTTCCGATGGCCGTTAGGCTAAGGATGTGCAAAACTTTTTCACTCAATATAGGCCACGTGAAATAGAGTTTCTTAGGAAAGTCATGAAATTGCTAAAGAAAAGGAAATTTAGCAATCAACCTTAAGATGAAAGCATTAAGAGAGTTTGAGAATTATTCCAAATGTAACAGAGAATGATTGGTGCGAACAAGAACGTTTTTTGGTCTGATCAACATACAATTTATCTTTCTACCGGATGTTTTAAATTTTACACTTTTCCGCCTATTCCGGTATTTATAGATGATGAGTTTTGTTATAAGCTATCACACCGATCCGACCTTGTTGATGACGGTTATGACTTTTACGTGATACGTTGGGTCATTAGTAATTTCAAGGAGAAGCTACATCTCCCTAAGTTGTTGATATCCATTCAACACGTGAAGAGTCTGCGCCGAGTTTCTGATCCTATCTTTTACCAATAGGTCACATTGAATCTGTTATACCTTACCAAGTGTCTCTTTTACACTAGATTAAATGCATGGTTGATCCAGTCAACCTCGTGTTTTCCCATATGGGGTAATGCTTTTTGACCTTTGTCTTCTCCACCCGGTTTTAAGAATAGTTAAGCGGTGGAGGTTATAGATGAAGACTACCATCTTTAGTTGCTTGTTTATTTTTCTTTCTATTTAGTATTTTTCTTTTTGCGTCTATATATATACTTTTTCTTATTCGATTTAGAATTCATGTCTGAACGAGTCGTTTTAACTCTTTGGTTTTCCTTGTCATTGGTTGTATGGAATAAAGTGGCTTAATCTGTTTTTAGATATTTTATATCTAATTACTGCCACATTATTTTATATCTTCCACTGACATGTTATTAACGGTTTCGTGGTGTTTCGGTTTGGTTTGCTTAAACAGGTCTTCACTTGCTTCTCCACGACGTGCTTGGATCACTCCGATGTTTTGCATCTACTTGAGAGCCGTTTCCAGAGCTAAGTCTTTTTCTTAAATTCTCATTTTTATTTGTCATTGGGGACAATGCCATGTTTAAGTGGGGGGTAGGAGACTTAGCTATGATGTGATATGTGTTAAAATTGAATAAAACGGTGAAAAATTGAAAAAAAAAAATTGAATAAATAAATGCCATATTATTTATCTCGTACCCTTAGAATTGTGAGTTTCTAGCTAAGAATTGATAGGAAAGGAACCAAGTTGCATGAGTACGTGATCATTTTATACTTATGTGAATGTAAATTTAAGGATATTCATGCCGATTGTTGCAAGTAGTTATTTATTATTCGATTACTCAATCTTTGAATCGAGTTTTACCGCGCAAATTATAATAACTGAAGAATTATGTGTACATTGCATAGATGATTGGTTATGTAGACTTAGTGTCGATATTTATCTGCTGATGTATTCCTATCTTCTCGCCATCAAAGCGGAGTAATAAGCTTGAGAATAATCTGTGTTTTTAACAAAATGTTAAACACTGGGCTTGTAGTAACATTACCAAAGTAGCCTCGCGCTTGTGGTAATATTCATGATATTGACCAATCCGTGAAAGGGGATTCTTGCAATGCACAATATACTTTTAAAGCAAGTTTATTTCTTGAGATGTGTTAATGCTTGAAAATATGAAAATGAAAAAAAAAATTCAATTTTTAAGAGGCTTCGAGTATTTTTCTCGGTCTCCAAGTCCAAAAACCTTCTGGATGACGCTCTTGCTTATTGCACCATGTCTTTACCCATTGCGAGGCTTAAGAAGTGGGAATACTGATGTTGGTAGGTTGAGATTGCGAAGTTAGCATAAACTTTAATCTTGCCACGAATATATAAAACGAATGCACATGCACACATCACTTCGATTCATAGCGAGAAGTGAATAATGAATATCTTATGAGCATGAATGGTATGAGTTGACTCGAGTTTCTTGTGTAAGTATGATTTGACCATGGAAAATGTTGTCTTGGGGAATGACTTATTGATGCTTTGTTCGGGACGATCAAAGTCTAAGTGGGAGGTAGTTGATGACGGTCAAAATATACCCGTAAAAGTCATCAACGTTGACCTTAAATCGAGATTAATAATATATATTTTATATTAAATCACATGTTTATATTTATTATTTAGTGTTATGTGATTTATAAGATATAATTTGGTATTTATCCATTTTTATTATATAATTTGGTATTTATCTGTTTTTATTTATATTTTGGTATTTATCCGTTTTTATTTAAATATGATTTACTATGGGATAAATATCTATTTTGTAGATTGAGATAATTTTTGGAGGATAAATACAAATGGAAGAATTAAATCTCAAGATAAATCAAAGAAAATCCGGAGTGCATTGAAGATAAAGATCGAATAAGCACGAAAAGAGGAGTAAGGAAGAGTTGGCCGATTATAGGGGGACGCACCAAGGGGGGGCGCATTTTGCATTTTATTTTTTAGATCGGCCGGGAGTTATCTCTTATTTGTTTTGACATTTCGAAGTATATCTCTTAATTAGTTTGAACCCCTATAAATAGAGACATACAATACACAACTTAAAAAACAACATACACACAATTCATAATTAAATCTCGGTTTTCTTCGAGTGGTTTTTATACAAGTTCGCTATTTTGTAAGTTCTTGTATTTATTTGTTCTTTGTTCTTTGTAATTAAGTCCCCCCAATTATTGTTTATTGTTTGAGGTTGTTCGTTCTTCTCCGAACGATGTAGATCTAAGGATACGATATGAGGCAGTGGGGATTCCTTGTCTATAAGGATCCACACGCCCGGATCCGTCATCCGGTGATCTATAGATGACTTTGGTATGATCGACAACCGTGTTTTTAGTAGATCTATATAATTGCTTTATGAACTCTCTATTTTATCCGTTACGTATGTAGAAACGCTAAGATTTAGGTTTTCGCCGAGTCAATCTAGCCACGTCTTTATGGTGTGATTGTCCACCTAGAATTTCTTATCTTAGTCGGTATGGCTACGGCTACGTTGCTCGTCGTTTTAATTAGCGTATGGTTAGGAAATACCAATATAGGGCTCCTAGGTCGGCTCATGAATTGATCTTCCGGGACTTTCGGCGAGATCTAGATCTCGTTCGTATTTGGGAATTGTGCTCACTAGTTATACGTAAATCGTAGATTAACATGAGACCGTGCAGGTAGTTGTTAATGGGACAGAGACTGAAGCGATCGCTTAGGAAGTACGCCTAATCACAGGAATGTTGCCTAGGTGAGGAATACGGTTAATATAGGCATCCCTAGTTTTGTAAGCGTGTGAGTCATATGAGATGGAGGCCTAAAAAGCGAAGTCACATGATGTAGCATAGTGATCTAGATGGCCTACCCGGAGCTAGATCTAGTTTAGGGGATGACTCCCGTAGCCAATATAAAAGAAATACGAATCGGATTAATAGTTGTCGAGTATCGCTTAATTATATATAATCTCTAGATCCAAACGATAGCATAATAATTGGGGAGGTTAATTATGTTGTTTATGTGTTGTGTCGAGTCGTGTCCTTTACCTTTCTTGTCTTTTGTTGGTCATAGACCGCTTTGTGTCCTTGACGTGGATGATTAATTGTTTGTATATAAATGACCCACAATTGGTTCCCTGTGGGATCGACCTTGATTCGCTATAGCTATACTACGATGGACCTAGTCCTCTTGCTAGTATTGGTTTTAGTGGTCAAGTATTTTAATTTCACTTGATCTACGTCATCAGCATTTCAAATCGTCTCGAGTTTCTGCCCGACCTTTGGCAAGCATCACACATACTTACGTATTTGTGTGAGTCTCTAAAGATTAAGGGCCAAAAGAAACCACTTTGGAGAACTTTTAACGCTGTTTGGTTTCCAGAAAAATGACCACCGGCCTCTTTGTCATGACAGAATGACAAAATGCTTGGTATCTCGCCATCATGAGCGCATCTACGAATTATGCCGTCAGAACATCTACGGAAAAGATACGGATCATCCCAATGGTAAAATTTAAGATCACTAAAGAACTTCTTACGTTGTTGGTAAGTTAGGTCAGGTTCTAAATAACCACACGCAAGATAATTCACAAACGGAGCAAACCACGGATTACCGTACTTACCGGGAATTAGAGGACTCTCTTTCATCTCCGGAACAGCTGTATCAATAGAAAACAAATGTTCATCCGGAAATTCATTGTGTATCTCTCTCGTGCTAACACATCAGGGGTCAATTGTAAGCGGCTGAGGTGGTCCGCAACCACATTCTCACAGCCCTTACGGTCTTTTATCTCAACATCAAACTCTTGGAGCAATAAAAACCCATCGCAAGAGTCGAGGTTTAGCATCTTTCTTGTTCAAAAGATACTTCAGCGCAACATGGTCATTATGGTCTACGACCTTTGAACCAATTAAATATGACCTAAACTTATCAAAGGCATAGAAGATCGTAAGTAACTCTTTCTCGGTGGTTTCGTAGTTGATTTGAGCCGGATTCAAAGTATGGCTCGCATAGTAGATAGGCTTAAACAATTTCTCGAGTTTCTGGCCCAACACGGCCCCCACAGCTATATCACTAGAGTCGCACATTACTTCAAACTCCCGGTTCCAATTAGGTGCTATTAAAATAGGGGCAGTCACAAGCATTCGCTTAATATCTAAGAATGCATCGAACACAAAGAGCACATCTTTTGAAAGCAAATGAGTAAGAGGTTTAACACGTTTCGAAAAGTCCGGTATAAATCGTCTATAAAAACCTGCGTGTCCTAAGAAACCTCTAAGCATTTTCAAGTTCACGGGAGGCGGTAATCGCTCGATAGCCTCTACTTTCGCTCGGTCTACCTCAATACCTATCCTCGAGATTTTATGCCCTAAAACGATACCCTCTTCTACCATAAAGTGACATTTCTCCCAATTTAACACTAGATTCGTATCCTCACAACGTTGCAGCACTTTATTCAGATTATCTAAACAATCATCATATGAGTTGCCAAACACACTGAAGTCATCCATAAACACCTCAAGAAATTTTTCAATCATATCAGAGAATATGGCAGTCATGCAACGATGGAATGTCGCTGGGGGTGCATAGTCCAAACGGCATTCGAGTGTAAGCAAAAGTGCCATACGGACACGTAAAAGTGGTCTTTTCTTGGTCTTTAGGGTCGATTAAGATCTGGTAATATCCACTGAACCCATCTATAAACAATAGAAAGCATGGCCACTCAAACGTTCAAGCATTTGGTCAATGAAAGGCAAGGGAAAGTGAACCTCACGTGTTGCGTCATTGAGCTTCCGATAGTCGATGCAAACGCGATATCCGGTGACAAGTCGAGTCGGAATAAGCTCATTCTTCTCATTGGCCTGAACCGTCATCCCTCCTTTCTTCGGGACGACTTGTGTCGGGCTAACCCACTCACTGTCACTGATTGCATAAATGATCCCCATCTCGAGCATCTTGATCACGTCCTTCTTCACGACCTCCTGCATATGAGGATTTAACCGTCTTTGCGGTTGCCTTACCGGCTTCATTTCATCATCAAGGATTATTTTACGTTTACAAATTTTAGGGCTTATACCCCGAATATCAGCCATTTTCCATCCAAACGCTTTCTTATGGCTCCTTAGAACTTGAAGTAGCTTTTCTTCCTGCAAGTTAGTTAAAACAGACGATACAATTAACGGAAGTAAATCATCTTCGAGAAATACATACTTCAAATGAGCTGGGATTTTCTTGAATTCCAAGTTCCATGGCGGATCCTCAACCGAGGGCTTTGCTTTTTCATCACTTAATTCAAGTTCCAGGAACTTGTGCCATCTTGTATCAACAAAATCAGTGATTTCGAGTTCACCGGCGGCTTCAGCCAACTCTTCGTTCTCATCATCTGCCGTACTTGATTTCATTACACATTCCTCCATAGCATCATCATCTTTGTAGCCCTGCGTGTTAGCATTCTCGACAATCAAAGGCATAATAACATCCAAAAAATTGCATTCGGACTCATCATAAGGATGTTTGATAGCGTCGTAAACATTTAATGCGACATGCTCCTTATCAACTTTTAGCATAATCTCGCCTTTCTGGGTGTCAATTGAAGCTCTCGCGGCTGCTAAAAACGGTCTCCCTAGCAACAACGGGGTCCGGCTGTCGGCTTCCATTTCAAGTACTACAAAGTCCGCGGGAAACATGAACTTGTCTACTCTTACTAACACGTCCTCGGCTACCCCTAACGGCTTTCTTAAGGATCTATCCGCCATTTGCAATGTCATTGTGGTTTGAGTTAACTTACCTAAACCGAGCTCATCATAAATATGACGGGGCATAAGACTCACACTCGCACCTAGGTCACATAGCACATTCAGATACATCTTAGAACCTATGGTGATGGGAATGGAAATACTACCCGGATCCTTAAGTTTTTGGGGTAACTTATTTTGATATACGGCTGAAAAATTCTCATTTAAGCACACAACCTCATCCATTTTCATCTTGTTGGACAATATCCCCTTCAAAAACTTCACATACGAAGGCATATTCGCAATCGCATCAACAAGTGGGATATTGATCTCAACTTTCCGTAAAATGTCGAGAAACCGATTCTGACTCTTAGACAACACAACTTTACGAGGACCACGAGGGGGATAAGGTAAAGTATTTAAATCAATAGGAGTAGAAGTAGAATCGATACCCTTTTTACCTTTGTCGCGTGCCTCGCTCCGTCGCAACGGTTGAATTATGCTAGCATCCTTCCTCTCGGGGTTCGGGATCTCCGCGACCTCATCAGAATCATCATCGCTGTCCATTGATTCAATCTTCACCTTGATCAACTCAGGATCACTACCCGCAGCCACATTATCACTATCAACACCCGGTGTCTTCTTCGACTTACCATGGCCTACATCAACTTCCAAACCGACTCTCTTACCGCTTCGAGTGAAGATAGCATTGACCGGATTAGCTGGCCTAAGATCCCTTCCGAGACCTAGATCATCATCATTATTATCAACCGTCGACTCCTCAATAGATACCGCATTTACACCTCTCGGATTTCTAACCGTATTACTTGGCAAGCCACCCGTCGGAGTCGATTTCTGATTCTCGGCCATCTGTCCAACTTGATGTTCCAAGTTCCGTATCGAGGCTTGCATTGAAGTCATTGAATTCCGAATCTCTCTATTATTGTCTCTCATCTCCTTAGCATTGTCATAAACCATCCTCGACAATTGATCCAAAGTTGGCGGTTGTTGATTTTGATTCTCATTCCGAGACGGTGCATTCGGATGTTGATAGATGTTTTGTCTCGGATTAGAAGGCCCGGCTTGTTGATGTGGCTGATATGGCATATTAGAAGGTCCGGCTTGATTCGGATTCCGGTTTCAATTTTGATTTTGTTGCCACTGAATCGGTTGACCCCTCCAATTCTGATTCTGAACATAATTCACATCAAAAGTAGGATTCCCCGACATCACATTCGGATCCATTGGTGGCATTTGAGGTGCCATCCAATGATTCGAGGCTAACTGGTTTGCAAACGCTTGATGGATTTGATCCGCAAACATTTGACCAAACTGATTCGGATCGAATACCGGTTGTACCGCAATATTAGGTTGAACCGACCCCTCTTCAACACCAAGCTGATGTACTTGAGCTTTAGTTAGTATTTTCTTCGGATTTGCATCAACATTAGTGCACTCCGATGACTTATGAGCACCACCGCAATATGCATATTTATTCGCCGCTCGTTGATCAAGTATCACCTCCCGCAACTGCTTCTCTAACATAGTAACTTTGCTCGAGAGCTTTCTATTCTCTTCTTGCATCGATTGATCGTAGCCCCCGACTTTCACTTCTCTTTCAGAATTCCTCCCATTTTGCCTTTCCCTCGGTTTCATTGAATTCCATTGCCGATTGTTCTCGACAATCCTCTCAATCATAGCCAAAGAAACATCCGGCTCTAAGCTCATCAAATCACAACCGCTAGCCGAATTCAACGTTCTTCTTGACTCCTTATCCGCCCCACCATAAAAGATGTGAATCTGATTCCAAATCTCGAAACCGTGTTGCAGACACTTTCTCAACATAGCTTTATAACGATCCCACGCCTCGTGTAATTCTTCGCTATCCCATTGCTCGAAATTGGAGATCTCGGACCTCATATCCAATGTTCGACCTAGTGGAAAGTATTTCGATAGAAAAGTCCTCGTCACCTCGTCCCAAGTATGCAACGAGTCATGTGGCAGAGATTCATACCACTCGGTAGCATAGTCTTGCAACACTGCGGGAATAATAACAATTTAATAGCTTCCTCCGAAACACCGCTAATCTTAACCATCCGTCATACTTGCATAAAGTGATTTAAGAACTTGTTCGGATCCTCCTCGGGTTTTCCTCGAAACTGAGCAATATCTTTCAACAAAGTCCAAACATGGCCCTTAATCTGCATGTTATTAGCTTGAATGGGCGGAACACGAATAGGAGAATGCCCCTCACCGACCTCGGGCATTGCATAATCACGTAACGTCCTACCGGGCTGTCTCACAACATTAGGAATAACCGGAGGTCTGAACGCTTGCGGTCGATAAGGTGGAACATTCATCACGGGCTGTTGTACCGGAATAGGTATCAGTATCGGTTGTTGAACTTGTACATACGGTTGTTGATACGGATTCTGATACTGTCCCAATAACGGATTCATAAGCACGGGATTGTATTGAGCTGCCATCGGTTGATATTGATTCAAATTAGGATTCATTTGAGCCATTTGCAACATCATTTGTTGATACTGTTGCATAATTTGATTCAGATCCGGATGTTGTACCGGCTGTTGCACAAAAGGATTACGATTCTGATTCATACCCTGAAGCTGAGGCATCGGTTGAGTGGCACGTGGTGGAGGTTCAGGTTGATTAGGATCTTTCCTCGGGCGTAGAAGTGGTTCCCGGAGGCGTATATGAACTTCAGACTCACCCGATGTTCTCGAGTCGCCATGTTGCTCAGTTGATGCAGCTTCATCAACACGAGGTTCGGGTGATTCCCTCCCAGATGGAGAGATGTATCCAGCGGATGCCGACGTAATCGTAGCCTTTCGATATCCGGTTCCGAAGACTCGGCTTGTTGAGAAGATAACCGTTCAATCGTCCGATTTCTCAATGCCAACTGTCTATGGAAGAAGATTTCAATCTCCGGATTATATTCAACCAACTCCCTGACGCTACTTCGGGTCATACACTGCACACATTCAAACAACAACAAACAATAACAAAAACAAAGACCTAATCCTAAAGATTAGACTGGCGTACAAGATATTAACTCGAGTCCCCGGCAACGGCACCAGAAAACTTGATGGCCGTTTTATATAGTAACCAACTTTGACCGGCAGAGTACCGAGTCGGTTGTAATATAAACTGGCAAGCAAGGTCGTATCCCTTAGGGACACGAGTTAAGTACCTCGGCTAGCTTCATCTCGAGTTTAGATCGATAGCCTTTCAATATGTTTAACATGGTGCCACAATTATCAAACTAATACACTACAACTATCACGGTTCTATCACAATATAAGGCTTGAACGATTAAAAGAGATAGCCGAGAGATGTTCTGAATGCTTACTCTCAAACCCAAGCTCATTCCCGGGAGAACTCGGACTACTAACCCAAATTGATATTGATCGAAGGATGTCATCTCCTAATTCCGAACCTAGGCGGCAATTTCAACAACCTAGCTTCCTATATCGAGTTCAACAGTCCGCAAACGGATTTAACTGACTCGATACGGTCTACGCTCGAATGAGACGCTTGTTAACAACAATATAAACCTTACACACGAAACCGAATCTAAACACTTAGTCGGTTTTACACGGCAATCCTAAAACCCCTTTTCCCGCATCCTCTCGCAAAATACATATGTAAAGAGAATACGTAAAATACGATTATTAAGTCGCGAATTCAACAATCATCGCTAAGTATAAGTTTTAGGACAACAATCAACATCAATATGAACTACAACACATCACAAATTCTCCCAAGATCCGAACTAAGGCTCGATTTTAACATTCATGGCATAACTCGGCTATAGGGAAATTAGCTAACCATTCTATCCATGAAAACACTAGCAAACAAGTTAAACATAAGTAATTGAACTAAATAAGAAGATTAGAGATACCTCTTATAGATGAAAATAACCGAAAATCAACGAAATAGAAAACCGTCTTCAGATCCGTACAATGTACAACGATCAACGAACAATTTGTACTAGAAATTAATCCAAAAGCATGAAATCCAAGTTCATAGAGCTTAGAAAGGTCTGAAAAATGAGATGAAATTGTTTTTGGAAAAATCTATCTAAGTAATGACATGCAACTCTCCACTAAGTGGAGAGTTTTTATAATTCCCCACAGGCGGGCGCCTGTCAGATTTTTCCCTTCACAAAACCTATCAGCAACATTCTAAGCCAAAAACCGTATTTTAGGCGGGCTCCTATGGTGACAGGCGGCCGCCTGTAACTTTTTATTACCAAAATACTTGATTTCTTGATCCCGACGCTCCGGTTTACATTCCACGACATTCCCGAGCACCTAAAACCTGAAAATGGATCAAAAACATACCAAACATAACCCCCACGGGACTTTGGGGTGACCGAGAATGACCGAAAGTGTACAAAATTACCAGAATAACCCCGTTAATCACGGATTATATACCTGGCTCTCAGGATCCACAAAATATATAACCTATATCAAAACTAAGCCGATTACTCCCGGAAATAACCTAAACTAGTCGTTACGGGGCACAAAATGTATATATAAACCGAGTCGAATTGACTCTTATCAGTGCGTGCCTCGAGAAAACTGAGTCCTTATTTCCAAGCCAATCCCATTACGGTGGTCACTGACCAACCGCTGAAACAGATCTTAACGAAGCCCGACACGTCGGGTCGACTAGCAAAATGGGTAGTGGAGATGGCAGAATACGACATTGAGTTCGCGCCTCGGACTGTGGTTAAGGCCCAGGCCTTGGCCGATTTTATAAATGAAGGAATTTCCATCCAACTGGAGCAAGAGAAGCAAACCACAAAAGAACAGTGGACACTCAAAGTCGATGGGGCGTCAAGCAAAGAGGGGGCAGGAGTCGACTCCTTTTGATTAGCCTGAAAGGCGAAGAATTCCTCTATACCCTTCAATTCGACTTCAAAGTGACAAACAACGAGGCAGAATACGAGGCTATGATCACAGGTCTGAAGCTAGCTTTGAAGTTGGGAGTCGAAAATCTACTAGTTTACAGCGACTCGCAGTTGGTGGTAAATCATATCAGGGGGGAGTATGAAGCCAAAGAAGAAACCATGAAAAATTACTTAACGGTGGTACAAGGCCTCATACCAAAGTTCAAGTCAATTCAGATCGAGCAAGTCCCCCGAAGTCAGAACAAGAGAGCCGATGCGCTATCTAAACTCGCCTCAAACTTCTTCTCGAACAAGAAAGTCTTAGTCGAGTTGTTGACAGACATAAGCTACAAGGAATCAGAGGTGCAGCCGATCACTCAACAGGCGACATGGATGGATCCAATCGCCCTTTATCTTAAAGATGGAATCTTACCATCCGACAAGGTGCAAGCACAAAAACTCCGACATCAGTCAGCAAGGTATGCGTTCTTCGATTCCATCCTTTATCGAAAATCTTTTGTAGAGCCATGGTTAAGATGTGCCTCAGAAGAAGAGTGTGAATATCTTCTCGAGGAAATTCACAGAAGAGCCTATGGGAATCATTGCGGAGCTAGGATGCTGGCTCGAAAGAGCAAGCTAGCTAGGTACTTCTGGCTGTCGATGCAACGAGATGCGAACAACCTAGTTTAGAGTGCAAATCTTGTCAAATCCATGACAATATCACCCATCAACAGGGCCAGAAAATGAACGTCATCTCGACAGCTTGGCCTTTCGATCATTGGGGAGTCGACATAGTCGGACCTCTATCCCGAGCTCTGGGAAACAATAGATACGTGGTCGTCGCAGTGGACTACTTCACGAAATGGGTCGAAGCCAAGGCTTTGACAGATATCAGAGCTTCGACCATCAAAAAATTCCTGTGGGTCGACATTTTATGCAGGTATGGAATTCCCAGGGCTCTGATCTCAGATAATGGAACTCAGTTTGAAGACAGAAAGGTTAGAGAATGGTGCAACGAATATCATATTAGTCAGCACTTCACCTCGGTAGCTCACCCGCAAGCAAACGGTCAGGTCGAGCAGACAAATCGACAAATCAAGCTAGGGTTGAAAAAGAGATTAGAATCCGAAGGTCGCGATTGGGCAGCACAACTTTCGAGCATCCTATGGTCGTATAGGACAGCTCCAAATTCTTTGACAGGAGAAACACCCTTCTCCCTGGTCTATGGATGCGAGGCGGTAATCCCCGCAGAGATTGGTCTTCCTTCTCCTCGAGTGCTGGCCTACAATGTCGAAGACAACGCTCCTGACCTCCGACACGATAAAGATAATATTGAGGAGCGAAGAGAAATAGCTTCAGCTCGAATGGCGAGATACAAACTGAAGATCTCACAGTATTACAACTCAAGGGTCAAGTACAAATACTTCAAAGTCGGAGATTTGGTCCTCAGGAAAAATGAGGCAAGTCGGCAAGGAGCGACTGGAAAGTTGGACCCGAATTGGGAAGGTCCGTATCAGATCTTGAAGGTTCACCCCAAAGGATCCTACCAACTTGGACGAGCAGATGGAACCACGGTTCCTCGACAGTGGCACGCCAATAATCAGAGAAAGTATTATGTTTAATTAAACTTCATGTCGATTCGTTCTTGTTTTTTCATTATTATACTTTGTAATAAGTCTATTTGACAAATTCATGAATGTTCTAATAAACATGTCTTTTCCCGAGATGCTTTTATGTTTGTTAGGATCCATAGCCTTAACATTACAAGTCTAATGCGATACAAAATGTCAAAGGCAATTCAATCGACAACGAGAAGGGAAATCCGCAAGTCGGATCCCGCAATGTAGCCTAAAGCAAAACGAGACTACAAGGCAAACAATGCTAGGGCAAAGGGAGAGTCGCAAAGTAGGACCAAACACCCATAAAGTCGACTGGCCAAACGGAAAAGGAGCCTAATGGGCAAAAAATGCTAAGGCAGAGGGACGGTTCGCAAAGTCGGACCAAACGCCCAGAGCATCGACCGGCCCATAGCAATACTAGTCCAAGCGACAAAAAATGCAAAGGCAAATAGGTCGATCTCAACTAGTCTAGACTCGCAAGTGCAATAAGAACCAAAGGTTCATAATACACTTGGGGGGCAAAATGACATCAATAAGGCAAATAGTAAACAGGGCCAGAGGCCCGACAAGCAAAGATCTAATCGAGACAAGAAAAAGAAATGTAAACAAAATACAAAAATCGAAGTAAAATCTAAGCAAAATAAGGCCAGGTTGATAAGACCAGCCAAAACAAAGTATGATCGAAAAAGTTGCACAGGATAAAGTCAAATTGTACATAACCAGGTTTGAATGAAAATTCAACAAATGTAAAGTTTAAAGAACAACAATTATAATGAAACGTCGGGAGTCGGCCCGGTGTCGGCAGTGTCAGCGGCTTGAGCGGAGGTCGAGGAACCATACTTCAGAGCTAGAGGTTCCCCTCGCTGGAATTCCTCACTGAACTGGTCGTACAGCTTCTCTGACTCAGGGTTATAGAATTGCGGCGCGGCAAGCTTGGACACGTTAAACTCTGGATAAGCCACCGAAGCCTGATCCACCGCTAGTGTAAAGCCGCCCATCATAGCTGTGCGCATCAACACGGTCAAGTCATCGTCAAGCTCTTTCGACTTCCGAAACTCCAGGACTGCATCTCTCTTGGATGCCTCGACTTGTGAGAGAACTTTCTCCAGCTCGACCTTCAGAGCATCCATCTCGGTCAAAGCAGCCTGGTGCGCTGCCTGCAGCTTCTCGAAGTCCACTGCCAGATCAGCCATCTTTTTCTCCAGGACCTGCGAGTCGCTTTGTGCCCTGGTTAGGTCATTGGCCGATTCGGCTAGCTCGCCCTTCAACTTTTTTATCTCGGCATATGCATCCCTCGCATGAGTTTCCAATTAGGACTCCAATCCGGCTATAGCGGCACCCCTCTTGGCACTCTCGTCCATCAACTTACGGATTGTCCTCTTCAAATCCTCCTCTGCCTCGACGGGCGCAGTCAATCTCTTGGCAGCCTCCTTGCTGAGGTAGTTTTTCTGTCAAAAATAGAAATGCGTCACCTGGCAGATATAGAGGAGGAACCACAATAAAAAGAGGAAAAAGCAAGCAACTTACCAGGCGACCCAACTTCCAAAGTGCGGAAGAGAGAACTTTTTTTCCATGGTTACACTCTCATCGGCAGCCTGGTTCAAATCGACTTCGACTTCAACAAAAGCTCCACCGACCTTGGATTTCTTAGCCTACCTCTGCTGATCCCTCACCATGTCGGGAAGGGTGGTTCTCTTCCTGGGTTGTGCCGCCGTTTCTTCGACAATTCCACCGACAGCCATCGTTAGGTCGACTATGGCTTCATCATCCTCATCTCGTAACGATCCATAGCGGACAAGTAAGCCACCAGCAAGCTGAGGTTGGGTGGGGGAACGAGCTAGAATAGCCGATTCGACACCAGCAGGAGCAGTCTCGATTTGGACAGAGCTTCCCCTTCCAGTACTAGGAGTTGTCCTCTTCTCGACAAATTGAGAGAAAGAAGCCACCTGACCCCCGAGAGGCGGAGCTGCTTTACCTATCGACTGGGGGACTTGGGCAGGATCGGTGATGATAGAGAACTTTCCTACTGTAAAAAAGAAAAGACAGGTTAATATCATCGATAACACACAGTCATAGATCTCGACAAAAACAAAAACAAACAACAGAAAATGCCCTACAGTTCTCTTGGTCTACTGCGTGAAGATTCGCATAGGGCACCGGCCCCGCTTCTTCCAGATCGATTAGCCAGGCCATAGAGAAGGCTCAGATCTCGGGTGGCTACCTCGAAACCAAAACCGTCCATTGTACGGGCCTCGTGAGGGACTGGACCCTTCTCCAGTTTATCTGTCCTTTTGCCCCTCAACCTCCACTGCCCGATGTAGGGGTTATCTGAGCCGTGACGTAGGAAGAAGAATCGAGGTTTCCAGTCCCCGTGGGATGAAGGCCCTCGGGACACAAACTCATGTCGATTTTTCCTTCGTTGAAAAGTGTACCACAGTTTGTCTGGCATGCTTGTCATCTTGTAGTGGTATCGGAAGAGAGGGATCGAGAAGCAGACCCCGGCCACTCGACATGCCAGCACAAATCCCATTAGAGTCCTGATAGCGTTGGGGCCTAATTGAGATACACTTATCTCATAGTGATGAAGAATGGCTACGACGTCCGGGCATAGTGGAAACCTCAATCCACTAGAGAGTTGGGCTTCGTAGACTGAACAAAACCCTTCCGGAGGCTCGTCGGCGTATTGATGGTGGCCGGAATGGAGTTGGATTTCAAACTGAGGGCTAGCAAGACCAAACTTTTGGTGAATTTTATCAATATCATCAGAAGAAAGGGTTGTGAGATAGCCTTTAGGACCCTTTCCGTCCATCCTAGTCACTAGTTTCTTAGGTTCTCTAAGGACACCGGAAGGTGGCTGGAGGGGATGATCAGGTTGAGCAGATGGCGGAGCTTGACTGTTAGAAGGCGATTCGCTACCCCTATCTGACTCTGTGGCACTACTAGACATGAGAAAATGCTGAAAAAAGAGGAAGGATACAAGAAATATGCTTACTTGGAGTTTGGAGTTTATGCAGACAAATTGGTGAAATGATTTCTTCTCTGGTCTCTCTTCCCCTTTTTATGCTTGCAAGAATCTGAAAGTGATTTGAAAGGACGTGATTGAGGGAGTTATAACCCCTTATAAATCATGAGAATCAAGGCAGTGACGTTATGGTTTATGGAAGACGAGGCGTTAGTGCGCCATGACGTCATGCCACGACGCTATAATCAGTTAGGGTTGCAGGTGGCGGGCTTTTTCCCGCCCAAACGATGATCCAACTCGAAGATGATTTCAAATGGCAGATTCGACCTTGGACGACGGGAGTCGCCTCTCTCAAGTCTGGGGGGCTTATGACGATACAGGGTTTCACCCGTCCACGTTTCGTCTAACGGTTGGTCCCCACGTCAAGAATAAGTGTCAAGGCACGCGTGTCAATTCCCAGGCTCGGGGATACGATGATCGACTTAAGCAAAGTGTAGGACGAGGGTCCCATCTCGACTTAACCGACTTACGGTAGTCGAGATGGGACCCTCGTCCTACATTGCTTAAGTCGATCGTCGTATCCCCGAGCTCGGGAATCGACACGCGTGCCTTGACACTTATTCTTGACGGGGACCAACCGTTAGACGACACGTGGAGGGGTGAAACCCTGTATCGTCATAAGCCCCCCAGACTTGAGAGAGGCGACTCCCGTCGTCCGAAGTCGAAAAATCTGCCATTTGAAATCGTCTTCGAGTTGGATCATCGTTTGGGCGGGAAAAAGCCCGCCACCTGCAACCCTAACTGATTATAGCGTCGTGGCATGACGTCATGGCGCACTAACGCCTCGTCTTCCATCAACCATAACGTCACTGCCTTGATTCTCACGATTTATAGGGGGTTATAATTCCCTCAATCACGTCCTTTCAAATCACTTTCAGATTCTTGCAAGCATAAAAAGGGGAAGAGAGACTAGAGAAGAAATCATTTCGCCAATTTGTCTGCATAAACTCCAAACTCCAAGTAAGCATATTTCTTGTATCCTTCCTCTTTTTTTATGCATTTTCTCATGTCTAGTAGTGCCACAGAGTCAGATAGGGGTAGCGAATAGCCTTCTAACAGTCAAGCTCCGCCATCTGCTCAACCTAATCAGATGGTAATTGTGCAATAACATACGTACAATTATTTTACGCATTACTATTTGATATTGCGTGGAACACCGGGTTTGCGGTAACAATGATATAACGAGGATATAAGACTGTATATATGATTTCTCCGGGGAGAAGGTGGCGGATATCAAGAACAGAGCTGCCGGACTAATGCTTATGAGGGAAAACACAAGTGAGTCGACAAATTGACAACGTAGCTCTGTGTATATTAGTTCTTGGATCTTTTCTTATGACAATGTGATCCCATATATCTAGGCATAGACTAAGTCGGTTGAGACTATTCATGACAAGACATTTAAGAGATATAATTAAGGATAATCATACAAATAAATACAAGTGGACCGGCCAGCTGTCTGAATAAGTATGGCGAGCAGCGGAATCATATTTAGGTCGAACTCATATCTTCCTTGTCTTGATGTCAGTCTGATAGTATGGGAGGTTCCACTGTGACCGAAATGTCGGAGAGGAACTGGGTCCGGCTTACGATTAGCGGACAAGATCCGGCTTATGGATTGCGGACTGGGTCCGACTTATGGATTGCGGACTAAGAGGAGGGAGGCCCAAGATACGTTATTGGGCTATGAAATAGGCTCAATCCGGATTAACAGGGCAACAATCCGGTTCGGATATATCACTATTTTATTTTAATGAATATTAATTTAAATTAAAAAGCCAGAAAGAAAATTCGGAGAAATATATTAATTAAAATTATCATTATTCCTAAATATCCTTGGACCTTGATCCCCTTACACATAAAAGGACGTATGTATATAATACTCCCTTCGTCCCAAATTGTTTGGACTTATATTTTATATGAATATTTTAAAATAAGTGTCATAACTAATATTTAAACTAAATTTTTTTTCTTAAATTCTTAAAATGCCCACACAAGTACACTTATCAAGAAGATTAATGACAATAAAAGAAAGATATAATTGTAAAGTAGTCATGTTTTTAATGACTAAACAAGCTAATAAATGGTTTCCCTTTAAATCTTTAAAGTTCCAAAATATAACAAACAAATTGGGACGGAGGGAGTATTACAACGGGTCAAATGAATTGGAGATGATCTTTTCCGAATACCCTCGTTGCACATTACAGATATCCTAAAGGGAGGAGGGTTAGGATGATTTTCCTAATAATAATAATGAGAGCTTAATTAGTCAGTTATATAAATAGAGAATTCTTCTCCTTCTACCAGAACGAAAAATAAAAAAGAGAAGAAAACCCTACTATCTGCAGTACTCGCGGTATGTCGGCGTTTTTCGAATACTACACCGCCAGAAACTACTATCTGCAGACTTTGTCCGGCAGCGGCAAAGGAGGAGGAGAAAATTCAGGTACTACATCTCGAAAAGCAAAACTTTGCTGCTACTCATCAATAATTTCTTCATCATTAATCCAATATTTGCCAGATGATTTGGTATACCAGATATTGTTAATTTCTTTGCAACTTTTAACACTTTCTTTGAAAGTGAGAAAAATATATTTTGCAAGAGGACGAGAAGTCACAACACAATTTTAATTTGTAACAAGAACTTAGCTTTTGTTTTTTTGGTGACTTGTGACTTGATTTTTGTCACTAGTGATTTAGTTTACAACAATAGCATATCACAACTATTTATACTACTCTTAGGAATTATATAGATAATACATTCATGTACTAACATATTTCTAGAAAGACTTTTACACTTTCTAGTAGTCTTTTCATTTTTCCACAAGTTTAATTCATGAATCTAGAAAATAATTTTTTTTTTCTTTCCAACTTCATTTTATCCAACAATGCCTCCCGTAAATTGAATTTGCTGTATGGCTCCTCGAGACGTTGATATTTTTTTTCTTTCTTGTAGTTCCTTTGATCTTTGGTTTTCCTTCAAGTAGATTCATCGGCATCGGCATGCAATGAACTTGGGCTTCATTAGATTTTGCCATATCCACACGATCTTCGACATTTGCTTTGTTGTGACACAAATTGTTGTTAGAACATTTTCTTCTCTTCTGAGAAATACTTGCAGATTCGCAACGTGGATTCTTGATAATCGAATGATCTTTTATTTTCTTAGCATGATCCACAACACGGTATTTGTAATCGGAAGCAGACTTGTCTCCTTCGATTTTTTTCTGCTTGTAAGTGGACTTCACAACACTCGAATTATCGTTCGATTTGAAGACATTGTCACATTCTTCAACATGTTGGCTCTCTACATGTGCTCCGAGAGCTGCACATTCAAATGCTTCAGAATCTCTATTTGATGTGCCGATATCATGCACAATATCCGGTTGATCTTGTTTTTCTTCAACATTAGAGTGACAAACATCAAGTCTGAGCGTAAACAAATTATTTGAGCTCAAACCAATTTTTGCAATCAGTTGATTCTTCTTTTTCATGGTGCAAATACTATTGACGAAATGAATATCAAAACCTTTCTTCATCAAGTGTCCAACACTTGACAAATTACTTTGTAGACCCGGAACATAACATACCTCTGACATTTTTTCAATCTTTTACGGTCTTTGTTTTGAAAGTGATTTCTCCAACACCATGAATTTTGTGAGAGAAAAGCGTCTCCAATTGTTACCTGCCCATAATTAGCTTCAACAAGGTTTGAGAACAATTTCTTATTTCCAGTCATGTGCCGACTTGCACCGCTGTCTAAATACCAGATATTACCAATATTTCCATCTGAGGCTAGTAATAAAGTTTCTGAATTTTCATCATCATTCTCTTTCACGAAATTGACTGCGGGTCTTTTTTCAGGATATTTTTCCCAACAATCATTTATTCGATGTTTAGGTTTATGACAATAAGAACACTCAATATAAGGTTTTGTACCTTTGTATGTACCTCGTCTTCTTCCTCTTCGAGAATTTTGAGAAAATTGTTTTTCTTCATTTTCCTCGTCACTTTTTTCACTTTGTGAATTTTGATCGAAAGAACTTTTGTCACTTTGACCTCGTCCTCGATAAGATCCATGGCCTCCCGTGAATTTAGATTTCAAGGCTTGATCAAGAGAAGTAAGTTGAGGGTTTCTTTGAAAAATCCGAGCTTCATGGGCTTCTAATCTTCCTTGCAAGTTTTCTATCGCCATCAAAGAAAGATCTTGTGATTCTTCAATGGCCACCACCACATGATCAAACTTGTTTGGTAAACTTCTTAGAATTTTTTCAACGACCCTTTGGGTCTCCAAAATCTCTCCATTCGTTGCCATTTGATTAATAAGAGAATTAACCCTTGTGAAATATTCGGAGATTTTCTCGTTCTCTTTCATCTCCAATTTTTCAAATTCAGCCCTGAGGTCTGCAAACGAACCTTTTTTACTTATTCTTGGCTGGACTATGTCATTTGGAGAATCTCCCATGCCTCCTTTGCATCATTTGCCTTGGAAATTCTCTTATACACTGGAACTTCAATAGCTTAAAAAATCTGAAATAAATCCTTTCTATCTCTTTGTTTTCTGTTCTTCAAAATATTTTCTGGGCTTCAGACAATTGTGTTTCATCCTCTGGTGCATTGACTCCTTCTTCAACAACACACCATAAGTCTTGAGATTCAAGACAAAGCTTCATCAAAGTTTTCCAATAATCAAAATTTTCTCCATTGAAACGAGGGAGAAGAGAAGCAAAATTAACATTGTTGGACATTTTTAACCTGGCTCTGATACCACTTTGTTAGTTGCTTTGCAACTTTTAACACTTTCTTTGAAAGTGAGAAAAATATATTTTGCAAGAGGAAGAGAAGTCACAACACAACTTGTAATTTTAATTTGTAACAAGAACTTAGCTTTTGTTTTTTTGGTGACTTGTGACTTGATTTTTGTCACTAGTGACTTAGTTTAAAACAATAGCATATCACAACTATTTGTACTACTCTTAGGAATTATATAGATAATACATTGATGTACTAACATATTTCTAGAAAGACTTTTACACTTTCTAGTAGTCTTTTCATTTTTCCATAAGTTTAATTCATGAATCTAGAAAATAAAATAAAAAAATTTCTTTCCAAATTCAATTTATCCAACAGATATTTCTTAGACTGCCTGTGAAGTCTCTGATCCGGTTTCGTTTTGTATCAAAAGCTATACGTGGAATGATTGATAGCCCATTTTTTGTTAAAAATCTTAATAATTATCGATATTGCAGCCAAAGTGAAAGTGAAAGTGGAAGATCCCTCCCAGATGATGATGATTATAGTATTATAATCCAGGAAAACCAACCATTTCTTATCCGTGAATCTTTCCCCCGAGAAGGATAATGATGTCAACAACCGTGCTAAGGAAATAAAGTTCAATGATTGTACCCTAATACCTAAAGGATACATATTTGAAATCGGATGCTGCAATGAAATTTTTTGTTTTAAGAAAGGGAACCAAAACTATGTTTTATGGAACCCCTCTAATTAATGGCTCGTTACATACGATTAAATGCTCTGGTGAAAACTACGGTGCAACCTTCTCACCTTGGTTATGACTATGTTAATGACGATTACAAAATTACTCGCTTTGTACGTACCAAGTCCAAGATCATACAAGAATATATAAGTTTGCAAATTTACAGCGTAAGAAGAGATTCATGGAGAATATCTAGTTGGAAATTTCCTCCAGGTTTCTTTTAATAACGAAGACACTACTACTAGGAGGGATTCAAGACCGTTGGATTTGAATTCAAACTCCAATAAAATCAGCAAACAATCAGATAATGCACAAACAAGTCGAAATTAATACAGAGTCCTCTACAATAAAGGAACCGGTGATCCAAAGGAGGGATAAGGATGGTATGGAGAGATAAGGAGGGATCACTTCAAGTTTAAAATCAGAAATCAGATATATGCTTGGTAAACAAGAGGTCGAAAGTTACCTGTTTTCGAATCATGATGATTATCCAGTCCTCCAAATGAATCTGCCCAAGAAGAAGGCTCTATCCCAAAGATGAAGGCTTTATCCTGAAATTATTTCTATTGTTTCAAAAATAAGAGATAAATAAGAAGGCTTTGAAAGCTATAGGTCGGCTTCATTCTGTACTATAAATAAGAGCATTGCATACCATTGTAAGTCAAGCAAAAAATTAAGAAAGCTTCAATAAATTACTCAGATTCATTTTCTCAGAAAGGTGTGCGTGTGTTTCTGTTTTCTTTATGGTATCAGAGAGATTGGTGAATAAACACCATGACAACACTATCTATTAATGTAGCAAACTTTATTAGCCTAAAGCTAAATTCCAAAAACTATCCACTGTGGAGGGAACAAGTCCTGGCTCTGGCTGAGAGCCAAGATTTAGCAGATCATCTCACAAACAGCAATTCTGCACCTCCAGAATTCATTACCACAGTAACTGGTGCAGAATCTACCACAGAATCAACTCCAGAACAAAGAATCACCAAAGACAAAAACGAATCCGATTATGTTTCATGGAAGAAGGCTGACAGAATGCTTAGAGGATGGCTGATAGGATCATTATCTGAGGAGTCTCTGGGACTGATTATTGGACTAGACACTGCATACGCTGTCTGGGATGCACTGAAAAGATCATATGCTCAAGATTCCCAGGAGAGGGAATTTAATCTGAGACAGCAAATCACATATTTGAGGAAAGCAGATGATAAAAACATAAATGAACATGTTCGAATCTTCAAAGGGCTCTGTGATAGCTTGGCTGCTATAGGCAAACCAGTCACAGATCCAGAAAAAGTTTACTACATCCTTACTAGCCTGGGACCAGAATATGAAACCTTCACCACTACAATGTTAAAACCCCCAAGGCCTACATACTTTGAGTTGGTTTCACAACTACAAAGTTTGGATCAGAGAAGGTCTTGGTTCACTATGAATAAGGAGCCTGATCATATGACTCATATGGCTTTTTATGGACAGAAAGCACCCCAGCAAACCAACATCAACACCAACAGTCCCAGATTCAACTCCACAGGAAGAGGCTTTCAGGCTCAGCAAGCATCCCCTAGACCATCCACATCAAACAATCAAGGCAGGACTGAAGGACAGGTGTTCAAAAGAATGACCAAGACAGAGAGGGAACAATATAGAAATGAAACATGCCAGTGTTGTGGAATCACAGGCCATGTTGCCAAAATCTGCTGGTGGAATAACAAACAGAAAAACCAGACTGAAGGTCTTCCACAAGCCCTTTCTGCCCTCACACTGGACAACACAATAGCTGAAACAGAGTGGATCGTGGATACAGGTGCATCCAACCACATGACAGGTAACAAAAGCATATTACATAACTTATCCCCATATTTAGGGTCTGAATATGTCCTTATTGGAGATGGAACACAACTTGCTATACAAGGCATAGGTGAACTGCATCTACCTACAAATACTTCACCCATATCTGTTATAAATGTGCTTTATGTACCTAACCTTAAAAAAAATCTATTATCTGTATGTCAATTGGCAGATCAACATTCTGCTGAATGTATATTTACTAATGCTGGATTTGTTTTGAAGGACAAAAAGACAGGTCAGGCAATTTTGAGGGGGGCTCTTAGAAGAGAGCTATATGTTTTATCCAGTCCACCACAAGTCTTCTTCTCTCACAGATTCAAGTCAGGCACTGCTGAACTGTGGCACCAACGTCTAGGGCATGTTCAATTTCCTACAGTACAGATTTTGAAAAATAAAGGCCTCATAGAGGTTCTAGGGCACAATAAACAGGAGCATTTGTGTGAAAGTTGCCAACTTGGCAAATTAAGCAAACTCCCTTTTAGTCAGTCCAGTCATTCCAGTTCCAGTTTGTTTGATTTAGTACACTGTGATTTATGGGGCCCTGCCCCAGTTGAGTCAATTGGCAAATTTAAATACTATGTTGTGTTTGTTGATGATTATTCTAAGTATATGTGGATGGTGCCTCTTAAACATAAGTCTGATTTCACTGATGTTTTTTTCAACTTTGAAAGCTATGTCCTAAGACAATTTAACAGCCACATAAAACAATTTCACTCTGATGGAGGGGGTGAATTCATTAATAATAAACTGTCAAGTCACTTCCTTAAAAATGGCATTACTCACTTAATTTCTTGCCCTCACACACCACAACAAACTGGTATTGTAGAGAGGAGGCACAGAACTATTAGGGAGTTAGGACTCACTATGCTATTTCATAGTAGATCACCTCTATTTCTGTGGGTAGAAGCCTTTGCTACAGCAGTATACCTAATAAATAGACTACCCACATCTGTGCTAAAAATGCAATCCCCTTATTTTCTTCTTCATAACATTAATCCTGATTATTCCACACTTAGAGTTTTTGGCAGCAGATGTTATCCCTATACTTGGGACACCAGAAACCATAAATTTGACCCCAAGACAGTGCCCTGTGTCTTTGTTGGATATAGCACTCAGTACAAAGGCTACAAATGCTTCCACCCACCTACCAGAAAGTTCTTCATGACCAGACATGTTACTTTTGATGAGACACTGTTGCCCTACAAAATGAAAACCTCATTTAACACAGACTATGTCTACACCATATTTGACACATGGACATCTTCTATGAACTCCACACAATCTGATCATAGTCAAATTAGCATAGAACCATTAGCTATACCCCCAGTCTCAGATACTTCAATACCACCACATTCCTCCACTATGTCTGATCCTTTGCAAGTACCCCCAACAGACTCCCTCTCTCTAGACATGCCTGATATTGATCCTGAATCCCCTACCAGTCCCAATATAGAACCAATATCTATCCAGTCCCCCTCACCTCCTGCAAGTGACCAAGATATTCCAGAATCTCCAGAATCTCCAGATCCTCAAGAAATTCCAGAAACATCAGATACCCCTAGGATTGTCACCAGAGGCCAACATGGGATATTCAAACCAAATCCTAAATATGCCTTGACCACAATTCTGCCCTACATTCCCAAAGAACCAAAAACAGTTAAGTCTGCCCTCAAACATGAAGGGTGGAGGGCAGCTATGCAAGAAGAAATAGATGCCCTCTCCCACAATCACACATGGCACCTTGTTCCTAGGAATCCCACAATGAATGTCATAGGCTCCAAATGGGTTTTTAAGACCAAGCTTAATCCAGATGGAACTTTAGAAAGACTAAAGGCTAGACTTGTAGCCAAAGGCTACAGTCAAATAGATGGAATTGACTATGTAGAAACATACTCCCCAGTTGTTAAACCAAGCACAATTAGGATTGTCCTCAGCATTGCCCTTAATCAGTCCTGGTCTATCAAACAACTAGATGTGAAGAATGCCTTCTTGCATGGTCATATCACAGAGGATATCTACATGACACAACCTCCAGTGTATGGTAGACCCCTCATTCCCGCATCATGTCCGCAAGTTGATAGAGCTCTTTATGGGCTCAAACAAGCCCCAGGGCTTGGTTTGACAGTTTAGCACCTTTCTGCTTCATTATGGCTTTCATTGTAGTCTTTCAGACCCATCATTATTTTACTACCATTCTAACCATGGGACCCTAGTCCTTCTTTTGTATGTGGATGATATCTTACTTACAGGATCCAATGAAGACATGATGGCATCCTTTACTCAACTCCTCAGTCAGGAATTCTCTATGAAGGATCTAGGGCTTATACATCACTTCCTAGGAGTCCAAGTGCACCACACACCAGAAGGCCTACATCTTGATCAGTCTCATTATGCATCCACCATCCTGGACAAGGCACAGATGCTTGATTGCAAGCCCATGAGGACACCCCTAGCAACTAAGCATAAGGAAGCAACAGCATCACAGCTCCTCCCAGACCCCACCTACTACAGAAGTCTTGTGGGGGCCCTCCAGTATCTTACATTTACTCGGCCAGATCTCTCATTCAGTGTTAACTATGTGTCACAATTCATGCAGCAGCCTACTCATGCTCACCTCACACTGGTATTTCGAATTCTCAGATATGTAAAAGGCACCCTAGAACTTGGTTTGAAGCTGTCTAAAGCCTCTACAACCAGCTTGTTAGCTTTCACTCATTCAGATGCACATTGGCCCAACCTAGTGGCATTCTCTGATGCAGATTGGGCAGGGTGCCAATTTACAAGACGTTCTACAACAGGATACTGCACCTTCCTTGGCACTAACCTCATTTCATGGTGTGCCAAGAAACAAGCTACTGTTTCCAGGTCAAGCTCTGAAGCTGAGTATCGAGCTATGGCCCATACTGCAGCAGAACTTACATGGCTCACTTATCTTCTACAAGAATTGCATATTACCCTGACTTCTACACCAGTACTCCTGTCAGACAATCTCAGTGCTCTCCACATGACTATCAACCCAGTTTTCCATGCTCGAAGTAAACATATT
The DNA here is from genome assembly GCA_036785695.1 of Gentiana straminea. NCBI lineage: Eukaryota > Viridiplantae > Streptophyta > Magnoliopsida > Gentianales > Gentianaceae > Gentiana > Gentiana straminea. The sequence goes on from JAVUPR010000019.1 coordinate 2,218,784, forward strand.
GAGCTGGATTATCACTATGTTCGAGAACAAGTTGCTAGACACCTCTTGGTTACTAAGCATGTCCCTGCTTCTGCACAATTGGCAAATATTTTCACCAAGGCACTGCCAAAGGTTCCATTTCAAACCCTTCGTACCAAACTTGGCCTTCACCCCAGGCCTAGTTTGAGGGGGGGTAATAACGAAGACACTACTACTAGGAGGGATTCAAGACCGTTGGATTTGAATTCAAACTCCAATAAAATCAACAAACAATCGATAATGCACAAACAAGTCGAAATTAATACGAGTCCTTTTTGCACCGATAGAGGTGTTTGTGTGAGTAGTGCTATGCATTGGGTGTGGTTTAATCCTACCTGCACATCATATTTTATTGCTGCATTTGATTTTGCAAAAGAAACCTTCAGATCATTACCTTTATCCTACCCCCCAAGAGTCCAAAGGACTTGCAAATCGAAACGGTATCATTAAAGGACGACGTCTTCAGGGGTCTTTTATGTGCGAATTGTTATTCGAGACAAGATGCTGGATCCTATAGTGTTTGGGTGATGGAAAAGTATGGATTTGAAAATTCTTGGGCAAAATTATACTAAAACTAACTGTAGGTCAATTTTTTATTTTCCAAATCGGGAAAGGCGATTGTTTTGCAGAAATGATCGGTTGTCATGGTGAGATCCTCAAGACGAGTCCTTTGAGAAATAGAGATTATGGGGTCACACCTACCCTGTAGATTCACTCCGGTGTTTGTCTATGTAAGTAACCTTGTAAGACTTGATCAGTACTGTCATATTTAGTTGTTGTGAGTCTCTTTGTCCACAAAACAGAATATCTTATAAGAATGAAGTCAGGGAGTTATTGGTGTCCAACATTTTCTTCTTATAAGAATGAAGTCAAGTTATTGGTGAGTTGTAATAATTTTTTGTCAAGATGAGTTGTAATAAATGTTAGTAGCGATTTATATTTTAATATGAAAGCATTTGTAATCGGTTAAGTTTGTTAACGGATGATTTTAAGTATCAGTTTTCCTAAGTCTATCAATTGTTTCTTTTCTTTCACGCTTTCGATATGACATGAGGTTTATGTGGGCTTACGTGAGATTTACGGGTTACTCTAGTAGTCACGTGCCGAATGTCCATAAGGACTCGGTGTACGGTTTACTCTAATAGTCATGTGCCGAATGTTCGTAAAGACTCGATATCTGGGACGAGACATTATATTGGGCGTTAAATTAAAGTCTTTTCACACCTTAAAAAAGTCTTAACACACCTAATTTTTATTTGTAGGTTTATCATTTAATTTTTCCACTAATTGATTCGGACTCAATTTTAGATAGGATGTTGATTAGTTTTCGAACCGAATTTCTATCAGAAAGTATCAGCTAAAAATTATTTACTGACTCACATTCGGTTGGCTTGATGTTGATTAATTTACGGACCGAATTTCAGTCAGGAAGTATCAATTATGTTTTCTGGCCAATATCGAGTATAGAAAAAAGGCACACCTTTAAGGCTAACACGAAGAAGAAATTTTCGTTTATCTTCAAGCTTCGGCCTATAATCAAGAAATTGAGTCACCAACGCATTGAGAAAAGGCACTGCAATTTGCTGCATTTTCTTCCCTTGAAATTTTAAAAAGCAGAGTTACCCTTATTTTGTGACAACGAACCCCACCTCTTCGGGATATATATTTGTTACCGCTGTCAAAATCGATTTCGAAGGGAGAATGTCCTATGCAAAAAAGAAAGAGGATCGTCCTCAATGACGATCGAGGAAGAAACATCCTAAACACGTGCACAAATCGCCTTAATACTACAATCAAATTTGATAAAAAAATCTTTCTACAACCGTTGCAGGATAAAATCTCTCATCGGCTACTCCTACTCGATCAATCTGTAAATAATTTCGTATACGCAATTTGTATATGCTTAAAACGTAATGGCAGAAGAATCTGAAAAGTCGTGGCTTTAAGAGTAAGAATTTGATCCCAAAAACAAAATACAGTAAAGATACGGCCGGGAACATTACTCCCAATAAAAGTAATCAGAAGATAAAACTTTGGTGCAAGTAATGTTGTACTATGAAGTAATAGAAATATGTGTTCTCAAGTGGTATATAAAAGGTCCTCGGTGATAGAACTTGGTTAGGACCAATATATATACTTGGTTAGGACGGAACCTTCTTTGGGCATGTCTATCAGGATCTCGCCTCCGGACTTCTCATAGATGTGATTTGAAATTGTATTCGTCATATAAAAATGGCCCCCACACATTTTTCACCTTGGTATGCTGCACAAAAGAATACAACGTGTTTTAAGATTAGTCACACACATACATGATGGATTCAAAATGTATTGATTTACAAATTAAGACGAAAAGGGTACGTACCAAGCTTTGTGAATCCTCCCGATTGTATTGCCTGATCAATGTACAGCGGGTTGAACTGGTCGTTAAAGACTTCCTGATTCAGTTCATTGAGCTCCTTTATATTCTTCTCATGGAGGTCCTTCAGTGAAACTGCAAGAATTACAACATTATTTTAGGAGTTTACGGTCTACTTGGTCACAAGGAATTCAGGTAGATAAAGTACGTAACTTACGGTTGTTAGACCATTATGCAGACAACACACAAAATTCAGGGCTATAACCAAAGCTGGAGAAAAGACTCAACAGACACACTGAGGGGATTATTAATTCACACAATAGACACAAACTTCTGCTTACACAAAACTCAAAATAAAAAATCCCAATAGATGACAAGGTATGACACAGCCCAAAATTCCTGTTCAATTCAAATCAAACTCAGAATGTTTAAACAGGGGAAATTCAAATCAAACCCAGAATGTTTAACCAAATTCTGAGACATGTCAAATCATGCTACGAAAACGATCAGTTGAACTTGAGTTTGATGCCATTTATGGGCTCAGAAAAGAGATATTTTATTATGCACCGAATTTTACGATTTCAACACACACGGATAATGAGACAACAACCGTATTTATAGGCACAAATCCCTAAACCCTAGCCGCCAGAATCTTTGTCTCGATGCACCATAAATACCCCTACACGTGTCCTCCTTTTAATGACACCGTATACCGTCACATAACGTAATTAACGGATGTGGGACCCGTCGTATTCAAGTACTCGCGACTATCACCCCGCCGATAGTTACCCCGCCGAAGCTACCCGCCGAAGCTCGCAGACTCCACCCTACCGATGCACGTAAAAGAATACACTTCTCACCGACCATCACCCACCGAGTCTTCGATTGGTTCCACCAAAATGTAGAGTTTAAGTCACCTTACCGACAAATCTCCACCTTGACTTCAACTCTCACTAGAGTCAAACGATTGCATAACCGGATGTACTTGTACCGGATGCATTCGTCAATGCCGATGTACTTGTACCGGACTATCTCCACAAAGCATCCACTCCACCGATCCGCCCTCGTAGAGTTTCCGAAAACAGATTATAAGCTTTGAATATTCGGTAAGTCCGACAAAGCCGGAACTTACTCGCTCGAACCGGTTTAGTGAACATATCGACAGGATTCTCCTTTGTGCCAATCTTCTTCACCACAACCCTCTTCTCATTCCCGAAGAAATGATACCGACATCAATATGCTTGGTTCTCTCACGATGAACTCGATCCTTGGCTAAACATATTGCACTAAGATCGTCACAATATATATCACCGATCCCGATGCAACCCCAAATCACCGACTAGCCCCTTCAACCGATACCCTCCTTAGCCGCTTCAAGAAGAGCCATATATTTCGCTTCGTAGTTGATAAGGCTACCGTAGCCTCGAAGAGTAGCTTTCCACCGACCACCGCATTTCCCAATGTAAACACATACCCAGTCATTGATTTTCTACTATCAACATCACCGCATAATCGCATCACAAGAACTCCGTGACCGTACCGCATCACCTCCATAAATGAGACCAATATCATTTGTACCTCTCGTGTACCCGAATATCCTTTTAATGAGCCTTTCCAAAGTGTTCCTTTCCGTGTTGAGCCATAAACCCGTCGACAACACCGACCGCCCGAGCCGATCGGCCTAGTGCAAACCATGGCATACATCGATCGCCAACCGCACTAGCATAGGGAACTCTTGACATATACTCCTTCTCTTCACTCGACCGTGAAGCATAAACAGACAAATGAACATTTGATGCCATAGGAGTATCTATTGGTTTTGCGACAGACATCCCAAACTTGGCCAATATCTTCGCACATAACCCCGCCGAGACAAAAACAACTTCTTTCGACTCCTATCTCTCCGGATCTCCATCCCCAAGATTTTCTTGGCCGCACCCAAATCCTTCATTTCAAATTCAAGCACTAAGAAGGTTCTTCGATTTTGAACATCGACTTCCTTGCTTTCATGACTATCAACGCATGTCATCCACATACGAGGACAAGATAGATATATGATCCATCTTTCAAATAGATCGAAGTAAACACAACAGTCATAAGGAACTTCGTTGTAACCCTGCTGAAGCATGAAACTGTCAAACCTTTTATACCACTGCCTTGGAGCTTGCTTCAAACCATACAGTGATTTCTTCAACTTGCAAACATAATTTTCCTTTCCAGGAACTTGAAAACCCTCAGGCTGTGTCATGTATATCTCCTTATCCACCTCACCATGTAGAAAAGCAGTTTTCACATCCAATTGCTCAAGTTCCAGATCCTGCTGTGCCACCATTGCTAGTAACACCCTGATTGAAGTGTGTCTGACCACTGGTGAAAATATTTCATCAAAGTCAACCCCTTCCTTTTGACCGAATCCTCTTGCAACCAAACGTGCCTTATACCCGACCCCTTCGCCTTTGTTATTCCTTCCTTTTTCTTGAAAATCCATTTACAAGTCACAACTCCCTTGTCGCAGTCGTTTGACTAATTCCCAAGTCCGATTCTTCAATAATGACTCCATTTCATCCCCCATGGCAAAGCATGCCACCGGGATGCTTCGTACATGTCATCGCTTCCCCGTAAGTAGTAGGTTCAACAACCTCTACTTCTTCAAAGCAACTTGGAGTGCATATCCACCAAATCATCATAACCATATCTCCTTGGAGGTATCCCAACATTAGATCTTCTAGCACCGTGGCGCCTAGACTCGCCGATCAATGTTTGTATGACGCCCGCCGAGGTCTCACAGATCGGCTTGGATCGATTCTCGGTTCATTATCCGGATCAAGTATAGTGTTGATTTGGATCCACCGATTGTTGCATATCGAGACTCCACCCGAAGCTCCACCTCGTTTCTCAACACTATCGATTCAACACCGGTTTCGGACTCGGTAGACCTCCCCACCGATGAGTTTAACATAGAATTTTCATCAAACACAACGTCCCCGTCGAGGATTACTCGGACTCGCCGATGACCAAATTCTATATCCTTTCACTCCTCACCATACCCCACAAACACTCCCTTCTTGGCTCTTGGTTCTAACTTCCCTTCACTAACATGATAGTAAGTCGTACTCCCAAAAACCCTTGGAACCGAGTAGTCGGCAGCTTGCTCGACCACATCTCAAATGGTGTCTCGAGATTGATCCCCGTGTGAGGACTCCCGTTGATTAAGTAGCAAGTCGTTTTTTACCTCCGCCCAAAATCTCCTTGATAAACCAAACTTGAGAAAGCATACATCTTGCCCTCTCCAAGTAGGGTTTGATTCATCCTTTCACTACACCATTCGCCGAGGTGTATTCCTTACAAGTATGATGTCCGGCAATACCCTCACCGCACAAAATGAATCAAAATCCGTCCAGCGAGAATTCCGGACCATTATCCGTACGAAGCTTCTTGATTTTCTTGCCTAACCGATTTTCCACTAGTGGCCTTCCATCGCTTGAAGTTATTGAATGCATCACTTTTGTTCTTCATCATCACCACCCAAGTCATCCTTGAATAGTCATCTATGAATGACACAAAATATCCGTGACCACCCAATGACTCAACTTTTGATGGACCCCGGCGGTATCCGAATGGATATAATCAAGTGTTGCCTTTGTATTGTGCAACCCCGCTCGAGAATTTACTTCTATGCAACTTCCCAAACACACAATGTTCACAAAAGTCCAGATTCTTGACCTTATATCCCCCAAGAAAACCCGTCGAAGAAAGAACCGCATACCCCTTTCACCCATGTGACCAAGTCTCACGTGCCACACCGAGTCCGTCGAGATCGGTGAACCGCCGAGGATGCAACAAGAAGAACGGTGCCGGATACGTAGATCCTTGTAATATATACAAGGTTCCCTCTTGATGCCTTTGAGGACCACAACCGAATCTTTGAAGACATTCAACTCGTCCACCTTCACCCTTGAAATTGAACCCCTTGCACGTCCAAGTAGACTAAGAGATACCAAATTCTTGGTCATCCGTGGAACATGTCTTACATCTTTCGGTGTACAAAATTTACCATCCTCTCGTCCTTAACTTCACCGAGCCAATTCCCACAACTTTGCAAACCTTGCCGTTGGCCATATAGATTTGACCACCATCTATCCGCTCATAAGTAGAAAACCACTCCCCGTTTGGACAAATATGGTAGGATGCTCCAGAATCAAGTATCCACACATCATTATGGTGTGTAGAATCCCCTGCAACTAGAACCAGATCCTCATCAGATTGCTCAGTAGCCAAAGCCGCTTGTGCGAATTGCCTTCCCCGCCGTTTCTTCTTCCTTGGACAATTGGACTTCCAATGTCCCCGCTCCTACAAGTAATTACGTACATCGTAGACTTAGGACCTTTGGACACCGACTTCTTTTTCTTCTTCGTCCATATCCTTTTCCACTATTCTTCGCTAGCTACTAGCCCGGCTTACCGACCGTCTTCCAGCAGCCCTTGTGTCTAAGTTCCCCGGCATGTAAGGCGGACCTCACATCCTCCAAAGCTACCGTATCCTTTCCAACTATGAAAGATCGCACAAAGTTTTCATATGATGCCGGTAATGACACCAACGGGATTGGGGCCGCATCTTCATCTTCAATTTTAACATCAATATTCCTTAAATCAAGCAATATTGTGTTCGGTGGTCCGAGATGTTCCCTCGGTGGACTCCCTTCATGCATCTTCAAACCGAACAACCTCTCGTTTCAACAACGGCTTGTTGGTCGGTGACTTGGTCATATACAAGCTTTCAAGCTTTTTCCACAACTTGGTTGCGGTGTCTTCCTCAAACAACCTCGGTGATAACATCATCGATAAGCACAACATGATGGTTGAATGTGCTTTCTCTTCCAGACCGGCATAATCGCTACTTTTGTATTTGGTTTGTCGATAACGGATTCCACAAACCCCGCTCGTTTCAACAAGTGCACGCATCTTGATTTGCCACGGACCAAAAGCTGTTCCTTCCCGTAAATTTATCGATTTTTACGTTTATCGCCGACATCTTTCCTTGCTAAAGATTACAACTTTATCACGGATCCTAGCACCTTGTCGAAGGTCTTGGTGAAGATGAAGTTGGTCGTACATGTACCGTTTTCTCCGAACCCGGCTCCGATACCACTTGTTGTAAACCGATGGAGATAACTTCGATGCAAGAAACGAGAAATGAAGCAATCAAACATAAACAATCAAAGGAGATAACGAAACAAGAAGAACACGATTTAACGTGGAAAACCTCTCGGTGGGAGAGGTAAAAAACCACGGGCGAGAAAAAGAGATATTTTATTATGCACCGAATTTTGATTTCAACACACACGGATAATGAGACAACAATCGTATTTATAGGCACAAATCCCTAAACCCAGCCGCCGGGAATCTTTGTACGATGCACCATAAATACCCCTACACGTGTCCTCCTTTTAATGACACCGTATAGGCTCGTCACATATGCACCGTAATTAACGGATGTGGGGACCCCGCTCGTATTCAAGTACTCGCGAGACTATCACCCCGCGATAGTTACCCTGCTTCGAAGCTACCTCGAAGCTCGTAGACTCCACCCTACCGATGCACGAAAAGAATACACTTCTCAGCTGACCATCACCCAGCTGAGTCTTCAGATTGGTTCCACCAAAATGTAGAATTTAAGTCACCTTACTGACAGGCTCTCCAGTAACAAAAGGACAAACCGAAACTAAATTTTCAGGTATCTTATCATAATATCAGTATCATCCTCAACCTCACACTTAATTTGATATCAGCGACAGGAACAATAAGAATGCAACTGGCCCAACAATTTATAAGAAAGTCTAAGATAAGAGGGAAAAAAACACTAATCATATAAACACACCAAACCTTGCCCATTCCGGTAGCCACATTTGAGAAATTGACAATAATTTTTTTGACTCAGTTGAATCAATGGGGAAAATACGACTAACCTTCAGCAATTGGAAATTCAGACTCAGCCTCCATAGACACCTTCTTCGAAAACTCAGAAGCATCCTTTCCCACTGCATAAGACGCACAGAATAAGACCATTTAACAGTAGAATAAGACCATTTAACCGTAGCATAAGATAAGACCTTAATCTTTTGCTCGAGAAGTAACTGGCACTTAAATCATATAATTCCTATTCCATTCAAATCAAACTCAGAATATTTAACCAAATTCTGAGACATGTGGAATCATGCTACGAAAACGATCACTTGAACTTGAGTTTGATGTCAATTAACTATGGACTCTCCAATAACAAAATGAAACTAAATTTTCAGGTTTCTTATCATAATATGAGTATCATCAGTATTATCCTCAACTTGCCCAAAGAAAATTGATAAGAAAGTCTAAGATAAGAGGGAAAAATCACTCATCATATAAACTCGCCAAACATTGCCCATTCCGGTAGCCACATTTGAGAAATCGACAATCAAAAAATTGAAAATCAAGACCACTAACCTTCAGCGATTCTAATGGCTGGATTAGTAGACTCTCCGGCGTCGGAGTTGGAGTTGGAGAGAGAAGAGGAACCAGAGGACATTTTTCTTGCTGGAAATGCAACAGAATGATGTAAATGAAGTCATTAAGCACTATTCATTGAAATCAAAACCAACAAATTACTGAAATGAAGAAGTAAATACTTCAGAAATACCGGAAAAAACAGAGTACACCAAGAAGAACATTCAGAAATATAAGCAACGAAGATAAATAAAACAAGCAGTCCTGAGCACAGTTCACGGCAAACACATCACGAAGAACAGATTGAAATAAAGGAGTAAAATCTGCTTCCTCGCCAACAGCATTACAGATTAACCGCAGAAGATCCAGAAGTTAATAAAACAGAGAAGAAGAAAGCACAAAATAGATTTGCTTTCACAACAAAACCGTTCGTGAAAATGAAGTACTGAATCCTTATATTTCACTACAAATCAACTACACGAAGAATTTCTACAAAGGATTACCGAAAATAAGCAACGAAGATAAATAAAACAAGCATTACTGAGCATTACAGTTCACGGCAAACACATCACGAAGAACAGATTGAAATAAAGGAGTAAAATCTGCTTCCTCGCCAACAGCATTACAAATTAACGCAGAAGATCAAGAAGTTAATAAAACAGAGAAAGAAGAAAGCACAAAATAGATCTGCTTTCACAACAAAACCGTTCGTGAAAATGAAGTACTGAATACGTATATTCCACTAAACGAAGAATTTCTACAAACAAACGCGATGAAGAACAAGTAAGTTCTGCTTCTTCTCCAACGAAATTACGGAATCAAACAGTACATAAAGCAGTTACAGTCCAGAAACAAAGAATCGAAGAAGGAGGAACGAAGTAATGAACGATTATACCTTTAGAGAAGAATCTAGATCTCGTAAGGATTCAAAGCACCTTGATGATGTACAGCGAATCAAAGATCTGGTTTCATAACGAAGAATCACCAAGCAGAACAACAATTCAATGCGAATAACAATTCAATGAATGAACGAACGAAACAATGATTATACCAGTAGAGAATAATCCAAAACCGCTTCTCTCTGAAGAACTCGTGAGCTGTGTTGCAGAAAATATCTGTGAAATTTATATTTATAGTGGGGAAGCGAAGAAAAGAAGTAGCGCGGGGTGGAAAGTGTGAAGACTATTGAGCTGACGATGACGGTTATTTGTTACCGATTTCTCGAAATGATTTTTGAGACCCTTCAAAAAGAAAAGAAATGATTTTTGAGTCCTTCTTTTCCTATAAAATACGAAATGATCCATAAAAGGTTAGTATTAACAGAAAAATTTGTACTACTCCATTTTTTTAATCTATCCCAGAGAGGATTTAACACTAGAGATTTTTTTTATTTTTTTTATTTTAACACTAGAGATTTCAACCCTGAAATTTTTTCGAAATGTGGTGTCCGATTAGATCGATTATGGTTCCATTAACAATGTCTTTTTATTTTATTGCAAGGGAATTTTCGACGAAGAACAAAACAAGGGAACGCTATTATCACAAAGGTTGTGGTATAAAGTATAACGGTGATGCAACATATTTTTGCATCTTTGATTATGACGTAAAAACCACCAATCATAATATAGGCTCATCATAATCAATGATGTAAAACTATGTTGTGTCATTCCTTGTGACATAACCGTTGTGACAGTAGAATTGCCCAACAAAATAATAATCTAAATTAAGGAAAATATATTCTCTCTAAAGTTACGGGGTTCGAATCCCTTTCTATCCGCGAGGCTAGGCCGTAAAGGGTTCTCTCTTGCCTGGTCTATACATAAGATTGAATCGACTCGACTGATATGAATACAATGGTAGTTTCTATCATGATTATGTTAGGACCCTCTCTCCCTTTCGTTATCTCCTGCTCTCCTTGTATAGAATGGAAGGGCCAGGTGGATTACCTTTGGAAGCTAAGTCGTAGATATCAGTGGTCTTGTGAGTAGTTGATAAACTACGATTGTTGTTTTCTTTCGAAAGTCTCATAGCAATGAGGCTTAACAGACGATAAAGAAATGGGTGACTTAACAGACGATAACTGAAATGAGCCGGCATGTGACGATAAACAGACTTTTTACAGACGGCGGTTTAGTCTGACGGCTTGGAGATGGTTTTTATTTCAATGAATAGTGCTTAATGACTTCATTGCTATGAGACTTTCTTTATCGTCCGTTTAGTCCCAACCCGCCGTCCGGCCCTTCTATTCGAAAGATTTTTTAACCGATTTCTTGTAGTATCACACTTTTATGGGATGAGATCATCTATCCAATTTGTATGGCTAATTTTGGTTTCTAAGTAAAAACGATTTTTTATTGATTTCTTGTAAAGATTTTTTTATATAAATTTCAAGTCCAATAGACTATACATAATTGGGCTATCATTAAGTTTATGGGCTTGTAATTGGTTATATTTTTATTATTTTGAAGAGTTGTATTAGCTGCCCATTTCGTTGGGAAGGATAGTATCTCCCAACAAGTTAATATTTATTTATGTATTATGTTCATTTGCTTATATTGTCACCATAAATTTTGCTTTGTATATCATATTATTTTATTTTATTTCAGGCACCATAAAAATAATCTTAGCTTACTATATATTGAAAAAATTGTCGGATAGAAACGTCATTGTCGCTCAATCTCATTATACATGATATAAACTTAATTTTACTTTGTTGATGTCCCCGTAAGGTATCGAACGTTAGTACCGGTGATTTTCTTTCTAAAATTAAATGTTGGATAAAAAACGTCACGGTTACTACTCTCATTATACATGAGAAACATAACTAACGGTGACTTTCCTCTTGTGAAAAAATAAAAAGAACACTAAAAGTATGTGATGTCTGAAGTAAAAAATTTAGTGTTTAGATCAATTATGGTGTAGCAAGCTATTTTTTTTGGCTTCAATAAAGTCTTATAAGTATGATTGTTTGTAATGTTCATTTGATAGTAATCCAAAGTTCAAGAAATGTACTTGGAACTAGGGGTGTTCACGGATACGGTTTATCCGAAAACCGAACCGATCCGAGGTCATTCGGTTCGGTTCGGTTCGGTTAATACTCGTTTTCGGTTCGGTTTCGGTTGATAATATGGAGAAACCGAAAATTTCGGTTCGGTTACGGTTAACGCTACAAACCGAACCGAACCGAAAACCGAACATAATTAAAAACCGAACAATTAACCGAACCGAAAACCGAATTGATTTAAAAACCAAATAATTAACCGAACCGAAACCGTTTCAAACAAAAAACCGTTAACCGAACCGTTTGTATCAACATGTATAATTAGTTTTTATAACCAAAATATTACAATTTTGTTATAAAAATAGCTTATAACCGAACCGTTATCCGAACCGTTTATTACCGAATGAAAAAACCGAATAAAAAACCGAACCGTTTAGAACCAAATAGAATTGTTAAATAGTATTCGGTTTTCGGTTAACCGAACCAAACCATATATTTCGGTTCGGTTCGGTTCGGTTTCCTAAAGCAAACGGTTCGGTTTCGGTTTCGGATATCTATTAACCGAAATTTTCGGTTCGGTTTCGGTTACGGCCATTAACCGTACCGAACCGAACCATGAACACCCCTACTTGGAACTGATGACTACAAAGTGCCGGTTGATGCTACCGTCACAAATGCTTCTTTTATAACGAGTGACACAACAAAAGATTTTTTTTTTTTGTTGACAATAATTTTTCATTCTTCTTGATTATGTTGGGTCAATACCATGATAAAGCGTATTACATCTGTCCCAAAATCTTTTTTGATATTTTTTCAACTTAATTTTAAAAAAATCGATTTTTTTTTCCTTTATAATTCGACTTCAAACGTCTATATCTTTTGATATAAAACTCCGATCAACATAATTCATTCACCCTAAATTATATTTTTTTTATCCTCTTTATTCTGATATCTTATTTTATGAAGTGACACCTAATGCAATGATATCTAGTGACACCAATATTTTATGAAGCGAGACCCAATGACAACATTTTATGATGTAACACAATATGCAATGACATCCAATAACAACAATATTTTATGAAGTGACACTTTATGCAGTGACATGATCCACCAAGCGATTTGACTTGCACCAAGAACAGTATGCTATCTATATTTTTATGAATATAGCACGACAACGCACATCAACAAAATTAGTAATCATGGTTTTATTGTTATGAAACTATAACGATCAAACTTGTTATGAAACTATAACTCTCAAAATATAAATAGAGAATGCTTTCTAAATAATTGGGAAATTGATTTGCTAAACAGAAAGGATGTCAACTTATTATCAATAATAACAACGGCTAATTTTGAATATATATTAAGCAGGCTGCATTAGACAAAAGGATGAACTCAAGAACTTTGATTTTTCGTCTTCCAAGCTCTTGCATCATCAGTCTACCCATTTTGCTAAGAACAACCACTGAAACAGTTGCCCTAAGCTCAAAAGCTCGGTTGCTAACTCCATCATCGCAAGTCGAGCTTGCGATCATCGAAAGCTCATAAAAAAAAAAAAAAAAAAACAGCACAAGTTTTCTGTTTTTGAGTACATCACTTTCCATCTTTACCACTCTCTGTTTTTGTAAATGCATGTACTATCAATGATGTAACGGATATCTTCCACATGTGGAGGATGAATCTCTTGAAACTTGGATGCAATGAGCACTGATGAAACACCCAAAAGCTGAAGCTTTTTTTTTCTACTAATATCATTCAATGACAAGAATCTTTCAATATATCAACATCGAGAATGACACTACGCTAAAATGACTACAAACCCACCTCCTACTCCCATCTCAAATCACCAGCTTTCTTGAATGTCAACCATTTAGATATCAAATTTCGTTTGTGCCCAGAATATGAAACTTACTAATGCTCTGCAATTTGGGATGACTTATGGGAATTCTGTGGCTGCCATTCGTACCTGCAAATGCAATTAAAGTAGAAACAGTTGCAGGGTTTTAAAAAAAATCAATAAACATATCAAATTGTAATGCCGTATTCTGATCATGAAGCAAAATGAAGTTATACATAAAAAAATTTACTTGGCCTGGGTTTTGGTGGGCTTGTAATAAGATGTACTTTGACATTACTCTCAAAAGGAGGACTCCGTTTTCTTGAAAATAGGTTGAACTGTCAGTTTTCTTGATTGCTATGTTTCCCTAATTCCCTTCTCTTTTTTACTACTAGAATGTTTTTTGCCTTTTGTTCTGCTACATTACTAATTTCATTCACTACAAGACTCTTCCTTTCAACCTCAAACCTAAGAGAAAAGAAAAAGAAAAACATAACAGTCAACAGCAAAATCGTAAAGCTACACTTGATCATAAAAACATCTCCATAGTAGGCATTAATAAAGATCAGATGACCCAGCAAATGATCCAGTCCAGAATATACAATCAAATACAAAGCCCAAGCCCATGATCAAGATAAATACGAAGTCTAGAAGACCAGAATCAAGGCAAAGCCCATCAACACATGTAATCCGAAATAATGTGTGGGTTAGACATTTTGTCAAACACCTAAAAGGCATGGACTCTTCTACTACAAGATAAGCAAATATGTTTGAGTTTAAATATGATAAATTGGATAAATACCTGCAGCACAAGATAATGATGAAGTTGATCAGCAAGCATTCGTCCCACTTGAATTAAACTCTGACAAATCAGTACCTGGACATGTTTAGTCATCAGAAACATTAGAGTTTATCTGTTTCCAAGCATTCTGAAGTTTGAATTAATATGTTTATCTCTTGCAATTGTAATTACGGTAAAATAGAGCTAGAATATTTCTGCTATAAAAGCAACGAGTTGCAGCAGCAATTGTAACAAGTTTTGATATAAGAAATAATACAAAATTCAGCCATTACCTTAATTTTCTGTTTTTCACATGGTATCAGAGCCATTGGTTCTCTAACCACTACAAAAACACATCATGACATCCCTATCCCTGAACGTTGGGAGCTTCATCTCTCTCAAACTTACATCAAAAAACTATCCCCTATGGAGGGAGCAAGCCACAGCCCAGCGAGAGAGTCAAGATCTCACAGGCCATCTCAACAATGAAACCCCCGCACCCGATCGGTTCATCACCTCTAGCACGGATGCGGCAAATAATGCATCGGCGAGAAAAAACAACAAATCCGAGAATACATAAAGTGGAGAAAATCGACATAATTTGCTCCGGGGTTGGCTCATTGGATCTTTATCGGAAGAATCACTTGGCTTTAGTCATAGGACTAGACTCGCCCAAAGCGTATGGGATGCCCTTAAGTGTGCTTATGCACAAGACTCACAAGAAAGGGAATTCAATTTAAAGCAACAAATCACCTATATGAGGAAAGAAGATGACAAGAGTATCACGAGATCACATCCAACACTTTAAAGGACTCTGTGATAGTCTAGCAGCCATTGGCAAGCCTATCCCAGATCCAGAAAAAGTATATTTTTTACTTACTAGCCTTGGACCTCAATACGAGACTTTTACTACCACAATGTTAAAACCCCCCAGGCCAACATATATAGAACTTGTCTCCTCTCATAACGAGAACTTTGATCAAAGAAGGACCGGTTTTCAAATAGAGGACTAGACACTCAACCACTGTCACAAATGGCATTCTATGGCCAAACTCAGCCACAACAGATTGGGGCAAATACAGGAAACTCAAAATTCAACTCTATAGGAAGAGGATTTCAGGCTCAACAAACCACTTCAGGCAGAGGGTTTCAAAATCAGCAAATCAATCAAGGCGAGAGGACCAAGCAACCAAGGAAAGGTGTTTAAAAGGATGACCGGGCGAGAGAGGGATCGGTATAGGAATGAGACATGCAACCACCGTGGAGTCACGGGCCATATTGCAAAAATATCTTTGGTGGAAGACTCAAACACAAGAAGACAACATACTAAGGCTCTTTCGGCACTTACTCCGGATAATACTATAGCAGATACTGAGAATGGGTCATAGACAACTTTGGAGCAACAAACCATATTACGGGTAATGGATCCCTTACACATAAAATTGCAAAATATGATGGCTCAGATTCAGTAGTAATTGGCAATGGAGAAAGATTAAAAATTGAGGGAATAGGAGAACTTCATATTTACACCAACACTGGTAAATCTCTGGTTATAACAAATGTACTCCTAGTCCCTCACATGAAAAAGAATCTTATCTCTGTTAGCCAATTAACACTGCAGCACTCAGCCACCTGCATTTTTACTAACAGTGAGTGTGTGTTTAAAGAACAGACCACAGGACAGGTTCTAGTGAAGGGGCAACTTAAGGGAAGTCTCTATGTTATTCCCAGCAGATTGGAGGTGCACTTCTCTCAGAGGTTCAGATCATGCTCATCTGAGTTGTGGCACCAAAGATTAGGCCACATACAATTTCCTCTTGTTCGGTTATTAAAAAATAAAGGCCTCGTTGAGGTCTAGGTCAAAATAAACGGGAACATCTTTGTGAAAGTTGCCAACTTGGCAAGCTTAGCAGATTTCCTTTTAGTCAATCAGAACATTCTAGCACTAGTAGTTTTGATTTAATTCACTGTGATTTATGGGGCCCAGCCCCTGTTGTTTCTTTAGGAAATTTTAAATATTATGCAAGTTTGGTTGATGATTACACTAAGTATATTTGGTTGATACCTTTGAAACATAAATCTGATTTTGTTGATGTCTTTATTGCCTTTGAAAAGTATGTACTCACTCAGTTTAACAAGCAGATTAAAAGACTTCATACAGATGGGGGAGGAGAATTCATAAACACTAAACTAGGAACTCACTTCATCAATCATGGCATTGTACACCTCATATCCTGTCCCCACACACCACAACAATCTGGCACTGTAGAAAGAAGACACAGAACTATCAGAGAGCTAGGACTCACTATGCTATTCCACAGTAGAGCCCCCTTATATCTGTGGGTAGAAGCCTTTTCCACTGCAACATACCTCTTAAACAGAGTTCCTACATCTAGCCTTAAGTTCAATTCCCCCTATTATACTCTGTTTAATAAACAACCGGACTATGGCGACCTTAGAGTTTTTGGTTCCAAATGCTATCCTTATACCAGGACACCAAGAAACATAAGTTTGAACCTAAAACTATACCCTGTGTTTTTATAGGATACAGTAATCAACACAAAGGCTATAAATGCTTTCATCCCACTACTAAAAAAACCTTTATCTCCAGACATGTTGCCTTTGATGAATCTCAGTTTCCCTACCATACTAAGCCTACTACACCAAATATCTCCTATGTCACATCCATTTTTGACTCCTGGATCCCTTCTCCCAACATTCAGACATCC
This sequence comes from Gentiana straminea, assembly GCA_036785695.1. Lineage (NCBI taxonomy): Eukaryota > Viridiplantae > Streptophyta > Magnoliopsida > Gentianales > Gentianaceae > Gentiana > Gentiana straminea. The sequence continues at coordinate 2,235,988 of JAVUPR010000019.1, forward strand.
ACACCACCTCCCATTCCTGAACTGGATCCAAACCACAGACATCAGTCTAAGTCTCCAAGCCTCCCTGCTATCTCCCCTACCACTCCTACTACTTCTAGTGACAGTCCCTCAACGTCAGACATTTCCACCACCCATAACCCGAATTATACGCAACATCATCACCCCAAACTCACCGCATCATCAAGCCACGATGCGGCACACAATTTGACATCCCCGCACCACCGGACTCGATGCATCTTCGCCCCAAGGGCTCCCAATCCTCCATCTCCATATCCAGAATAGCCACCGAGCACAACATGGGATCTTCAAACCTAACCCCAAGTATGCTCTAAGTGTATCCTATGACACCATTCCCAAAGAACCCAAAACCATCAAATCGCCCTCGAAGCATGAAGGATGGAAACAAGCCATGTTAGAAGAACTAGATGCTCTCTCCCGAACAAAACCGGCATCTAGTCCACTAGACAACAACATATGCATGTTATAAATTTGTAAGTGGGTTTTTAAAGCTAAACTAAAAGGCGATGGCACCCTAGAAAGACTAAAAGCCGGGTTGGTTGCCAAAGGTTACGGTCAAGTAGATGGCCTAGATTATCATGAGACTTTCTCTCCAAGGTAGTAAGACTAGTACCATAAGAATGGTCCTCGGCATTGCCACATCCATGGTGGGAAATTAGGCAACTAGATGTCAAAAATGCCTTTTTACATGGGAACATTGCGAAACTATCTACATGGAGCAACCGCCGGGTATGGTAAACACTCACTATCCATCTCATGTATGTAAAGTAGACAAGGCACTCTATGGGTTGAAACAGGCTCCTAGAGCCTGGTTTGACGGAGTTTAGTACCTTTCTACTTACATCCGGTTTCACTTGTAGTTTCTCTCGATCCTTCATTATTTTATTGCCATTCTAACCTTGGCACACTTTAGTGCTTCTACGTATGTGGATGATATCCTTCTTACAGGGTCCAACAAGCAGATGACTCAGACCTTTGTCCACCTACTCAGCAAGGAATTTTCAATGAAGGACTTGGGCTCAATACATCACTTTCTTGGAGTGCAAGTTCAACAGACAACCACTGGCCTACACCTCAATCAAGCTCACTATGCCACCACTATTCTAGACAAAGCAGGCATGGTAGATTGCAAACCTATGAGAACACCTATGGACACCAAACTCCAAGATGATCCAAACTCTCCACCATTGACAGACATTACTTTTTACAGAAGCCTTATTGGCTCCCTCCAGTATCTCACCTTCACCAGACCGGATATCTCTTTTGCAGTCAATCACTTATCTCAATTTCTCCAAGCACCAACCCAAGCTCACCTCAACAGATGCCACAGACTCCTAAGATATGTCAAGGGCTCCCTCACACTTGGAGTTGCACTCTCAGCCTCACCAGATTTCAGACTCTATGCATTCTCAGATGCAGATTGGGCAGGATGCCCTCTTACCAGAAGATCAGTCACTGGCTATTGCACCTTCCTAGGACCTAACATTATCTCATGGTGTGCAAAAAAGCAACCTACAGTTTCCAGGTCTAGCACTGAAGCAGAATACAGAGCTATGGCACATACGAGCGAGCGAAATTACATGGCTCACATATATACTTCAAGAACTCAAGATTCCAAAACCATCAGTCCCAGTGCTTTATTGTGACAATCTCAGTGCTCTATACATGACAATCAACCCAGTTCTTCATGCAAGAAGTAAACATATTGAGTTAGACTATCATTATGTCAGGGAACAGGTAGCTCGCAAGGCTTTTGGTCACTAAACATGTTCCAGCACATGGTCAGTTAGCAGACTTCTTCACTAAACCTCTCCCCAAGCTCCCATTCACTCAACTCAGATCCAAACTTGGTCTAGCAGCCTCACCTAGCCAAGTTTGAGGGGGGTAATAAAGATCAGATGACCCAGCAAATGATCCAGTCCAGAATATACAATCAAATACAAAGCCCAAGCCCATGATCAAGATAAATACGAAGTCTAGAAGACCGAGAATCAAGGCAAAGCCCATCAACACATGTAATCCGAAATAATGTGTGGGTTAGACATTTTGTCAAACACCTAAAAGGCATGGACTCTTCTACTACAAGATAAGCAAATATGTTTGAGTTTAAATATGATAAATTGGATAAATACCTGTGACACAAGATAATGATGAAGTTGATCAGCAAGCATTCGTCCCACTTGAATTAAACTCTGACAAATCAGTACCTGGACATGTTTAGTCATCAGAAACATTAGAGTTTATCTGTTTCCAAGCATTCTGAAGTTTGAATTAATATGTTTATCTCTTGCAATTGTAATTACGGTAAAATAGAGCTAGAATATTTCTGCTATAAAAGCAACGAGTTGCAGCAGCAATTGTAACAAGTTTTGATATAAGAAATAATACAAAATTCAGCCATTACCTTAATTTTCTGTTTTTCACAGGCATCCCATCAAAAATATATTCAACAATCAACAACACACATAAATAAAGTATAAAAAAACCAAATCGAAGAGAACAACTTTAATGGAACTATGGAACCAAAACAACTGTTGGAGATATCCCATGAAATGGGGGTAAAACTGTCTACTTTAGCACGGATTTCGAAGACGCTCCGGTGTAATTCATTGGGAATTATTATCTCTAAAAATTCACGGAATAGATAATGTTTGGCTTTGGAATCACTCGATTCGGATATCGGGTGAATGATAAATTAATACCTAAAATTGGTTGAAAATGTGTAGGAGATAAGAGTGAAGACCTCAACTCAATCTCCTACATAGGTAACTTGAGGCTTGTGAGCTCAAGTAACAAGAGCTAGTGTATGCTCTTATAGATGTGCCCCAAAAGACAAGGCACTTTTGTACAGGAGGAAAGACTTAGATTATTCCACACGAGCGCCCCGCAGCCGGCCGGCTTGGATCGGATATTACAATTAATTTTTTGGAAAAAATTTCTTTATGAAATTAACCATAAAATTAAATTTGGAATGTGATTGTGTCATTCGACCAATCAGCTAGCATTCAAGAATTTGTGCGATTGAGTCATCCGACCAATCAGAATTCAAAGATGCGTCATCCGACCAATCAGATCGCGGGATTTTAATCCCAACAGGCGTGGGAATGACTAGGGCGGCCATGATTATTTCTTTGAGGAAAAAGTCGATCACTACTTTTCCAAGGGGAAAAGTTTGATGACGTGTCTCGACCAATCAGATTTGAGTATTGACACATCATCTCCACTATATAAAGAATCCCTATGAATGAGAATTAAATCATTCAATTTTCACTAGTCTTTTCCACCAAAAAAGTCTAGCATATACATCTAGTTCATGAGTCGAAGAGAAGTCGGAGCACTCTATAAGTTCGTCGGAGCTCGAGTTTTTGAAGTGCCTCTAAATCCGAGACGAAAGCCGTTGTATCTTGGGAGACAGTTGCTACTACCATGGACACCATACCGGAGCAATTTGTCTTAAGGAAAGAGTATCTACTCGCATCGGTTTGATCTCTAGTCCTTTATTTTATACATCGTAATTTTATTTTTCGTTTTTCGAGTTAGATCTGCACGGTAAGATTGGTTGTGTTAGATTTGCTAGATAATATGAGTTATTCTATTTGCATGATTTATTTTCTAGTTTTATATCCGTAATTTAATCCGTAAATTACGGATCCGTTTTTCTAGTTTTGTTGATGATGATTGTGTAAAGATTTTACTAGGGATCGGAGTGGTGATAAATCAAACGCAGGGATGCACAAGTTTATCATTTATTTCAATATCTTCCAAAAAAAAAAAAAATCATTTATTTCAATATCTTACACTTACACGGAGGTAATTTTGTAAGCATTAATTAAGGACAAAATCAAATTTCATTTGACCAAATTACCCTTCATTTTCATCCCCCTCTGCGTTAGAAATTTTCAGCAACACTCTATCTCTCATACACTATCGAAATTACTTAAAGAACTATAATGTGTATCTTTATATTTATAGTCAATGTATTTTTTTTCGGGATCGATGGTCGAAACCGCAGTTAGGTGTAATAAAGTGCAATGTGGATGCGTCGGTTACAGAGACAGCTGCAGGTATTGGTGCAATCTTTCGGGACTCATGCAGATTAGTTTTACACTTCTTCTCGTACCATTTTGATCCGGGCAATCCCGTGAACTTTATGGAGCTTCGAGCAATTTTCCTGGCTTTGGGGGAGGCGCAACACCTAGGGATTGGACGGCTGGAAGAAGAGAGTGATTGTTTGGCGAGTATAGCAAGTCTTCGCAGGCCTCGGGAGGATCTCACTGCTTACGGGTGCTTAGTTCAGGATTGTTTGACACTTTTGCCAAGTTTTCAGTCTGTCTCTTTTTCTTTTATTCAGCGCGTTGGAAATGTCCCATCGCATCTTCTAATTAGACATGGATTGTTGGTTTCTTCTCAGACACCTTGAGGTTCTTGGCCCCTGGGTGACGTTTTAATCGCCTGTTCAGCGGATATTGATTAATAAAATTTTGATTTCTCAAAAAAAAAAAGTATTTTTTGTAGGGGACAATGTATTTATTATAACGATTATTGAAGTTTTCATTGATTTTCTATCTAAGGTATCTTATCACCTATCAAGTACTTTGCATAAAACATATTGCTCGGTACTCAATAAATTATTCTATGCGTCTTTGTTAAATTTTTTTAAATAATTATTGTCCGAAACAATTTTTTTTTTGTTATTATCCACGTGATGATTTAACTTATTTTCGATGTAAATTTCAGAACTTGTTAGTCTTAAAAAGCTCGACGCAAAATTAGAGTTCGGCTCGAGTTCTTAAAACTTCCATGAATCTCAACTTGAACTCGAGTGCTAAATACATGTGCTCAAATTCAAACTCAAAAATACTTTAAATTGCTCGATTATGTAAGTCCATTACTCGGTTCGACTCAGCTTGCTTACACACTACACAAAAAGCATATATGTGGAGGGCCACATAAAGATCGATAAAGTGGTCCAACACGAGATCAATATAAATAGAGAATATAAAAGGCACAATGGAGGTCAAATTAACACTTTAACAATACAAATATAAAGAGGGCTATTATTCGTATCATGGCTGACCTGCTTGTTGTATCAAGCTTGTCGGTGCACCACACAATTTTTCACAGAATCAACTGTGTGAAAGACGAATGTTTGGGGCAAAATGCAACTCCTCTCATTGTCGATCCTGATTCGACTTTTATAGGGTTGCATGTTGTCTCATACATTCGACTTTCACAGGGTCGATACCGCTGTGGTTCACAAGTAATGTGATACACACTAGATCATCTGCGATACAAATAAAGACCCCAATAGTAAGACGGCATTGACAGAGATATTTGAATTATCATCTTTCTCTATTGAATAAGGTGTTGAATTATCTTCTTTTTGAAAATCTAAACTGTTGTTGAGGCACTAATTTCAATGTGAAACACATATATTACTTAACTCATATGCGGGTGAAACAAATGGTGTCTGCATTATTGATCATGATAGGTTTACATAGTGATTTTAGACTAATCGTGATCAACGGTACATATAATAGTTATGTTACTGATTGTGACAGAACGATTTTACCCGTATCATTAGTTCATAAAGTCACTAAGAGATTCTATCTTGATAAATATTTTGGTTAATATAACAAACAAAGATTTTTATTAAACACTACACCCTTAATAAAACATAAACTCGTTAGAATTAGAATTTAACAAAGACATCGTACTTAACAGTGGCATCTCCGGTTTTAACATCAAACCAAACCGTATGAGCCAAAACATACCCACGACCAAACCGAAACAGTCCGGTTCCACCCACAATCGGCATTTCTCTAACATCATCAAGAACATGATTCCTCCCTTGAACACTAATGCTACTTCCGTTGTATTTTCCTGCAGCTGTAAACTCAAAATTAACTACCATAAGCAAAGCAAGATCGTTCTGTGAAGTAATGGCGTAGATTCCTTGTGCTTTTCCGACAGCTTTTGATGTCAGCTCCGGCCCTTCGGTTAGTTTATCATCCATTACCGTCGTGCTGCCGAAACTGTATGCATCTGTTCCGATGATCTTCTTTGCTGTGGGTTTCGGTCCACTGACGACGTCGTGGAAGTAAAATTGCAGGTGGGTTAGTTTCTCCGGCGTGGTGGGTAAAGTGGTTTCTGATACATGTTGAGAGGAAGTTAGATTTGGGTTGCAGATTAGAGTGAAAATGGCAAGTAATGTGACGGGAATAAAAACAGAGGAGTTCTTCAATGAACCCATGATTTCGGTTTTGGAGAATGACTTTCTACTTCTACTTAGAGAGGAAATGAGTTGCTAGAATTCAGCAGTGTTTTGTAACCTTTATTCTATTTCAGTGGACCGTGGACCGTGGACCGTGGGTGGCATGCGCTTCATGCTAATTAAAAAGTAATTCCAAAGGAATAATGATACCTCTCATGCGCAAAATTTACGATACCTAATATCGCACACACGATAAAAATAAGTATTATACGAAAAAAAGAAAAAACAAAAGTTCTAATATATGTTATTTTATACATCATTTTCTATAATTTTTGCATCATAAAATCTCTCTCGTTCATTTGTCACAATAAGTGACGTAATTAGACTTATCATAATCAACGGTGTAGATTACTATTGTGTCATTAATGACATAACGGTTGTAGGAGTATTATTACTTATTTCGAAAAGCACCAGATCCAACTCAAAAGGTCTTTACTACTCCGTCTCTCGACTTTTGTGAGAAATATGAATTTACGGTTATGCTTTAGTGGTCTTTTTTGTAAAAATTGTTTATGTATATGAAAAGTTAATAGAGAGTAAACAATTACTACCTCCGTCCCAAAATGTAAGTCCTTTCAGACATTTTCACACATATTAAGAAAGTTGGTTAAATTTGTTATTTGTCATTAATTTTGATTAAAAAGACTAAAATGACATTTTAATTGGTATTAATGCAAAGTAGTAAAAAGTGGTTGAGTATATAATAAATGAGGGGTAGAAGAAGAAAGATGTAATAAATGTTTTATTGGTTTTGTAAGCGACTTACGTTTTGGAAAACTACAAAAAACTAAAAGGACTTACATTTTGGGACGGAGGTAGTATGTCACAATTCAAATACAATATCACTAAACGGTAGTGATACATTCACAACACATTTATGTACAACATGTGCACCACATATGATTCCATCATTGATTATGTTGATCTAAATCAATTGATGTGTCCTACACATTATTAATGGTGAGATCATATGTAGTGATACATGTTATGCACAAATGTGTTGTGTATGCATCATTTTTTATCACTAAAACATGCCTGCTTGTTTTAATTACTTGGAAAAGTCACATATAGAGTAAACAATTCTTACCTCACAATTCAAAGACAATATCATTAAAACATCCCTATTATTTTATCAAAAAATTATGCCAATGAGGGCACATTGGCTTAATTCTATTTATACGTGGAAAGGACATCCTTTAAGACTAAAGTCTATATTAAAACGAGTTGTTTGAGAAATAACGATACGTATTCATCATTGAAGTCTTTAACACACCATATTAAATCTGCCCAAGACACTCCAATGGAACATTCCAAAAGGTTTATTAAAAAAGTGTAAAGCTTTTACAAAAGGGTTTTGTACTATTAGAGCATTCCATGTCACCAAAGCTTTATGCAAAAGCTTTAGTGATATAAACCGGTTTATTTTCTGAAAATCTGACATTTTGCTTTTTTTGTAAAGGTTGTGTGGTGTAGAAAAAATGCTTATGTGTAATGAATTTTTTTAAATATATAACGGGTCCATATTATAAAGCTTTTTAAAAGGTTTACGATTGTGGAGAAAAATTTTATAAATAAAAGGTTTATATAATGTTGACGTGGCACAGTCATGAACCTTTTAAAAGGTTCGTGATTAGAGATGCTCTAAGAACAATGATAGATTCAGTATGTTGTTCTTAAATACCCTTTCATCATTTTATCATTTTGTATATAAAAAGATACGTAACATGAGATTAACCACACATTTAAAATAAATAAATAAAAACGCAACAAAACAGAAATATCCCATCCATTAGGATTGAGTTGGGCCGGGTTGAGTGTGTTCCATTTGATTTATGCATATTACTAGTCGATTTGGTCAGAAAAATTTTAGGGGTAATGAGGCACAAGGACAAAAGTATTTACAAAATTAAAGAATAGGACAACTTTTAAAAAATGTTGCATAAAGGACAAAATTGTAGTCAAAAAGACCAATATACCCTAATTATAAACAAATCCTGTTGTTCACGCCATTCACTCCATTACCGCAAAATTAGGGCTAAGCAGTTGAAGCTCTCACTTTCTCTCTGCGATTTCCAAAACAGGAGCGGAAATCATCACAAAAATTGGACGTGAATTCAGGTTTACGCAATCGTTATACCTAATTTGCAACCATTTATAGTCAATCGAACAGACTTCGAAGATCTACAATCTGAGATAAGCTTGAATCTGCAAATTTCAATTTCTTCAAAAATTAGGGTTCGAATTCACCTTTGCATCTTCCTTTCTTCTGTTCAGGTAACAAAACAAGTGAATAAATTTCTCTAAATGGCGAAAACAAGATCGAGGTCATTTGCGGAGAAAAAAGCGATGGAAAAATTACTAAGTAAGTACTAAATCGAATAATTCACTGCTCTGTTTCACTTCGTTTACTAGTCGAGATTTGAGATTTCTGGCATTTTGATTGTTTTTGTAGTGAACATTTACTCGAATTCACTATAATATGCATTGAATTTTTGTCACAAGTACATTATGCAGCAAACAAGATCGAAGTCAGCTGCGAAGGAAAAAACTGATGGAAGAATTACTAAGTAAGTACTAAATCGAATAATTCACTGCTCTGTTCACTTCGTTTACTAGTCGAGATTTGAGATTTCTGGCATTTTGATTGTTTTTGAAGGAACACATTTACTCAAATTCACTATACTATGCATTGAATTTTTGTCACAGGTACATTATGCAGCAAACAAGTTCAAAATCGAAATTTGGGAAGGAAAAAAGTGATGGAACAATTACTAAGTAAGTACTAAATCGAAGAATTCTTCGCTTTCTGTTTCACTTCGTTTACTAGTTGAGATTTCGTCAATTTGATTGTTTTTTTAATGAACATTTCTTGAAATTCAATATAATATACACTTTGAATTTTTACTAGGAATCATCTTGATATTGTTAGGAATTTTTATTGCGGCAAGTTTTAGTACTCACATTATTTGCTATGTTTCACTTGAATCTCTTTTGGATGATAAATCTATCGGCTTGATTGTTTTTCTTAGTGAGAAATCAAAAAGAATTATGTTTATAAAAATGAATGAATGTTTATAATATGAATTCACTTTGATATAATAAGCATTCACTTTTTTACATGCAATCATGGTGATGTTGTTATGCATTCTTTGTTTTATGTATGTCGGAGATATATGTACAAAAAGTCGATTCACTATGTCAAGAAATATTAATGGAAATTCACTTTACCATTTTATTCTTGTTTACATACATCCATCTTGATGTTGATTAAATTCAAAAACTCTAATTCCTTACTTGTCATCCCTAACTACTTTAGCTTTAACATAATTGCTTATCATGATCATGTTTAACTGGTTTCTAGCATTTAGGTTCCTCAAAGTTTGATGTACTAAGAATATTCACTACAATGATAATTCATGTAATACACATTAAACACCTTGCCAAAAAGGCCCTTGTATTTGCCCATATCACACTTATTATGTGAAGATTGGTACACTTGTTAAAAATTAATGTAGCTAATTGTCCTACCCCTTTGTTTCTCAATTTTTGTGTTTTACATCGTAAAACCATGATTCACTAAGAAAATTCAACGAGGCAAGTATTGAATGTTAACTCGTTCACTTTACCATTTATTCATTGTTTGCATGCATTCATTTGAAGCTCTTTAAATTCAATTCATTCATTACTTGTCATGCCCAATTCGAACTTTAACATGATTGCTTATCATTGTCATGCTAGGCGATTTTATAACATATGTTCTGAAAGTTTGATTGACTAAGAATATTCACTACAAATTCACGACAAAAAAATGTGTTGTACTGCGTTGATTTTTTCCGGGTACGAGTCAATACGAAACGACATCTCATATCTATTGGATGCATATAACGACATACGGAAAAGCGACGGGAAGTCACGGGAACATTATGCGGCAAACTCCTTTTAAGCTCTTCTTCAAAGCTATTGACGAAAAGAGGATATGTTCCAACGAGCGAAAAGACCAAGTTTTGGACAACATCATAACCGCATACGTACCGGAAAAAGAGGAATCAAAATTGGAAGAGAATCTTTGTCGGATACGTAGGATCGATATCAAAGCGATTTTTGGAATTATGGATGGCAATTTAAAAGTTGACAAGTACCACGGGAAGAAGGTGAAATCTGAATTTGCGGATAGAGTATTCCCAAATGCCCAAAACATCACGACCAAAATGATGAAGGAAAAGTTAGTAAAACTTGTGGACAATGAAGACAAAGCTGCTTTGTGGTAGACAACTTTGTGAGAGTCCTATGCCTTTTGATGTTTCGGGCATGTTTCTTCACAAACACTTGGACGGACGATTGCATGGACATATGTGAAATATGTGGAGGACTTGGACACATTGAAACACTACGATTGGTCTTCGCCATCTATGACACACTAATTCAGAGCCTTGAAAAAAAGAGCAAAAAGCCTCGTACAGTGCTTGGATGCACTAGTTCACTCTTGGTAAGAAATTCTAGGTTTTTTCCAAATATTTCTTATTACATGTGATTGCATATTAACAATTTCTTATTCTATTGTAGTATTGGATGTGTGAGCATGATAAAACAATGAAGCCAAGAAAAGAGGATGATCCAATAAAGCATCAAAACCAAGAGGACACAACTTCAATTCAATATTCAGGAATTCCAAGGTGCACAAAGTGGGACTTGAGCACCTTGAACAAATTTGTGAACAAGGCAACAATCATGGCTTTGCCTAAACAAAGTGTAAGAAGCTGCATCTCCTATGCCAAAGAAAATTTCATGCCATACATTTACATTCATTCACGACAAAATTCTTGTTTTAAAAATATATACATAGGTCATATGGGTGAATTGGAGCCTACACCGGTGAGCTACAAGCGATACCGGATTTGACAAAGAATCCGAGTTGGACACGATTCGGATTTTGAAGATGACATTCCAATGCAACAACTCAAACTCGAATCAAACTCCAACCGGTGGCAATGCATGAGCAAGACAAAAATGCACAATTCATGGATGAACCATACGAAGAGGATTCCCTACACATAACACAGTTGGAAGAGCGACGACAAAATTACACCTATCATTCGAAGAAAATGCGATTTCATGCATGAGGATCCATTTGAACAAAATGTCCAAGGCATGTTGGAGTTCGAGAAAAAAGAAAGAGATTCTATTGAGAAGACACTTAAGGTAATTACCTGGCCTAACAATAACATGAATTCAACGTAATAATTCCCCGTATCGTAAATCATTTCATATATTCATCTCATTTAGTCAACGGTACCTTCTTATTCACTATCAAATTTCACTCAGGTTGAGATCCACTATTGATAAGCACTCAATGGTCTTCATTAGTGAATCTCATGAAAAATTGCAAAACGCATGCATTTTTTCCGGCCAATTGTTTTACTAGATATAATTTATAACATACAACATTTCATGAATGCGGGAAAGGGATGACAAGGCGAACGTTTGAAAGCAAAAGTTAAGAGGATGAAGAAAAAGTTGAGAAATTTGGAGCGAAAAGAGCATGAGATAAGCAAGCAAAAGGAAGAAATCGGAAGAAGCGAAGAAGCGAACGGTGAGTTGCTTGTCAAGCGAAAAAATTTGAGGAAAGGGAGAATGAGATGAAATCCAAGATTTTCGGTGAATTGGAGGAGGTATACAAAGGTGTAGTTGATGGTCGAAAAAAAGAAAATCTTTGGACTTTTAGCTTCACTTCGATGCTTTAATAAAAGATCACAATCTTCGAGAAACATGTAAATGAAATGAGATCAAGATTGGAGGAATTTGAACAACGGATGAGAAAGAGTGGTGATGAAGGCGAAGAGATCGAACAGCGAACACAAGTCGACGAGAAAAAGTGAAGCATCTTGAGGATGAGAAGCGCACAAAAGAAGCTACTATTTACGAATTGAACTCAACGCTGTGGTGACCTACGAATAGATTGGATGTGTTCGAAGAAATGAAAAAATCGTATGAGAGCAAAATAGAGGAACAACACACAAAAATTGATGCTCTTCATACAGAAATTGAGAATGCAGCAGTGCATGCAGTGACACAACAATATGGAAACACAGATGCTAAGCAAGTACAAAAATCTGTGAAGCAAAGTTCACGTGTAAAAGCAATAAAAGAAAGGAAACGAACAGCAAGAAAGGATGATGACTTTGTATATCCAGAAAATAAGAAAAGAAGAACTGAAATTCTGGACTTGACCAATGAAGCTGCAATAGAAGATGTGCAAAGGATGGAAAAAACTGTGAAAGTCAGTTTAAAAAAGAAGAAAGCTGGTTACACATGTGGGGAGAAAATAACCGAAGAAGCATTTCAGTTGTTACACACAACACTGAACAACCATGGAAGATTGTAAGTAACAGTAGTTAACATATTTCTGAGTACATTTCATTTGGTTTATATGATAATAAAATTGTGTGAACCATGTTTTCAGGGGGGAAGTATGGTCAGACATTGAGAGTGGTACCACAATCACTGTCCATGACATGGTGAAATTACTAGAGGGATCATTCATTGCAGACAAGGTAAACAATTCAATCTAACTATTTTTTCTACGACAACATTCCAAGAAACCAACTAACAAATGAGATGTACATTTACAGGTTATCGATGCATTTGCAACAATATTAAGCAGAAATGAAGAAGTCCGAAAGGAATTTCACATATTGCCAGCGGCAACTTGGGTGAGATCAAAATTTCTTGAATGGTCGTTATAAGTATTCACCATTCACTTGCAATATACACCGAAATGAAGCGATTACTAAAAAACAAGTATGAATACATTTTTCATTTGTGTATAATACATAACAAAAAATGGTGATTGATTGCAAAGGCGTCGCAAGAAATATGAAGCAACTGGGAACTACTCAAATAATTTTGTAGATAGTATGAAACCACACACGGAAGAAGGCAAAAATATTCTCATTCCGTTGTGTTGTCCAGGTGTGAAGAATGAATCATATCATTGGATATTACTCACATTTGCTTCGGGTGAAGAAGGAGAATGGCACATGTACAACTCATTGGCAAGCCGGAAAGGTGCTGTTGACAACTTTGAGAAAAATGCACGTGACATTGTAAGTATTATTTGTATTTGTGTTGTTAATATTACAGTAAAAATTACTATACTAATCAAATGTGTTAAACATGTGTTAATTTTCAGCAAAAATACTTGTGGAAATGCTTTTGTCCATCCGGTAAACTAAAAGCCAAAAAAATCAAGAAGGTTGCAAAGCTTCCACAACGAGGATCGGATACGTAAGTATTATTCATTAGACTTTTTGGTTCATACATGTAATGGAAATTATGGCTGACAAGTTTAATGTGAATGCCAAAAATTTGCAGGAATGACTGCGCAATATATGTCATGTACTACATCTACCAGATTGCACTTAATCAACCAATTGACAAGAAATGGAACACTGATGGAGTGCAAGATTTCAAAGCTTTCTTAGTAAATAGTATTACATCTAATAAGATGAACATTGCAATGTTGGCAAACATAACCGTTAATGTGTAGATGCCAAGGAATCTACACAACTTATATTCATATTAGCACAAACATCACTATTAATATGTATGCGAAGTGAAACCTATTGCTTATTTTATTATGTCTGTCCTAAAATGACATGATTTGAATTACTATGGACAAGATTTGAATTACAAGGAGACAACTATTTCAATCAATGTTTACATATTTCAATTATTAAGTATTCTCTTTTCTTTTTGTCTATTGGTTGATTAGTAAATGTATATTTTTGATTCATAAGTTCGGTTACTACATCTTTTCGTGAAAATTTCATTTGTTTGAAATTCATTGTTAAAATTCACTGTTAGTCAAAAATTCACTTTTAATATTCACTAGTGAATTTCGACAGTGAAACTCATAAAAAATGTTGTAACAATATAAAACCAACTCTCAAAACAAAACAAGGTTCATTACAACAAAAGTTTGGTGAATTTTTCATCAATTTGGATTGTTTGCATGCATTTATTTTGTACATAACATATAATACAATAATGCACACAATGCTACAAACACAACGGGAAAAACATTGAAATAAAATACATAAAACACAAATATATAATTCATAGACTTTGTATGGCACTTGGGGCCTCCAAGATGTACGAGAACCACAATGTAAAATATAAAAGTCGATAGATAAGTCACTCAATTAAGAAGAACAGAGTCGCAAAATAATAAGCACAAGCTAAAATATGAAAATGTCTAGAATAGCAAAGTTATACTAATGAATGTCATCTACATCATAACAGAAGAAACACATGTCCTCTGATTATGATGCCCCAATTTATGGCACCGACCGCACATCATTTCCCGTTTGGATTCACCTCTAGAAGGAATTCGCCTCTTCTTTGGCCTTCCAGGTTGCCTCTTTGAAATAAGAGGTAAAACAGCAACATTGGAATCCTGCGGCTCATAAACCAACGGCAACGGATGGATTGCAGATTCATAACAAGCAACATATGAACTCGAACGGAATCCAACATCAACAAATTCATGCAAGGGGAGACCAGCTTTCATTATACAGCCTACCGCATGATCACAGGGGTAACCATTCAATTGCCAAAACTTACAAGAACAAGTAAAATTCTCAAGATCAACCATACAAGATGGCGTTGAACGCACTTCAAATACATATCCACTTGAATTGATGATAATCCAATTCTTAGATGCGACAAATGAATACGCTAATATCTTGTCTATACTTGGGCATATTGCAGAATTCCATGAAGCACAAGCGGACCTACGTTCTACAAATAAAACCAGTGGATCTCATTATGTAAAAATATACAAGAGCATTTAAAATACTTAATACAAAAAGCCATTAAACAGAAACATACCAGAAATTTGATTCATAATCTTCAAGCGCAGAGCATCAATCATATTACATACGGGTAATTGCCTCTCTTTTACAACCCACGAATTAAATGATTCTGCTGCACTTGAAGACATTTCACCATATCGCATGCCTTTAAAATGAGCATTCGTCCATCTTTCAGCAGGTAAGGCGGTAAAGAAATCACCTACAATTGTCTTACCCTCTTGTAACATAACACTCATCAAACTATCATATAGATCAAGCTGTTGGTGCATAAGCACACTTGTCGCAAAAGATAAACCATACGCTTCTTAAAACCCTTTGAACGGAACCTCTAAATTTGTCTTTCAAATTCAACTTAATATGAAAAATGCAAAAAGCATGGTCCGAATACGGGAAAACAATAGGCACGGAATCTATTAAACCGGTATTTCTATCCGAAATAAACGTAATTCGCCTAGTAGGATCAACTATGTTCTTCAAATTCTTAAAGAACCAATGCCGAGTTCTCGGTATTTTCGGAGTCAACAACCGCAAAACAAAGAGGGTACAAGCACGATACAAAAATAACAGATTCATATCAACAAGTCAAGTAATAAAAGAGAAGAAAGTAACACACAAAAAAACACAAAAAATGAATAAACCAAAAACACAACTCTAGCCATAGAATGAATACGACCTTGATCACCATCTTTCGCAACTGCCGACAAAAGCTGAGCTTTAAATTGTGTTTTCAAATGAGCTCCATCCAAACACAGCATCGGCCGGCAATGCTTAAATCCCTCAATGCAGCCATGAAACGCAACAAACACCCTCTTAAAACGACTTGAAACCTCATCAACTTCCAATACCACATAAGAGCCGGGGTTCGTTTCACGAATCTTTGACACATATGAATTTAAAAAATTAAAAGATTCTTTCATGTCACCAAAAACGAGCATTCTTCGCTTTTTCGATACCGGTCCAAGAATTGTAATATGAAACAGGCAAACCATGATTTGAAAAAAGCCGACGCTTAACATCAATAGGCTTTATTGAGGGATCATCACGAACTTCATTACAGACCAAATCACAAACCAAAGCTGAACTCATCCGATGCCCTTTGAAAGAACGCGATGACGTACCACATGTATGTAACTCATGCATCTTCTTAACATAAAAAAATCCATTAATAATTTCCTTTTTCGCACTAACCATCCAAGCACAGCCTGTTTCATCCTTCTTTGCACACACTGCCATAATCCTCTTATCATCATTCTTAATGTATATGAAATCAAACCCACTGTGAACAGACATTTTACACAATGCTTTCCTAAATTCTGTTGCTCCACCAACAAATTTTTGACCAACACATTCTACACACTTATCCCAGTTGATATATAGTTGCATATTCTCCTTCCGAGGACAAAACGTAGGAAGCAAATTGATCTCCTCATCATCGGATTCAGTAATAGATGATGATGCAACTGATTCAATACTAGTAGAAACCACAGTAGAAGCCACAGTAGAAGCCACGGTAGAAGCCGCAGTAGAAGCATTACAAACAACATATGCCTGTACACGTGATGCACTAAACGAAGCACACACGGACAACATGATTTCAACATCTTCATTATTGAAGAGAAAACAGTTGCTTGTTCGGGTAATGAATAATACAAAGCGATCATATCTTCTCTCAATGAACTCCATCTCTCACATATACGTAGCTTAATACTACGTAGAGTATCAAATTCTTTGATTTTCAAAACACATGACTCACCATTGTAAGTACAAATAAGGAATACCATCTTCAAAAACCTACACAACAAACGAATCGAGAGAAAATCGAAGTGAATCACATTATTTCTCATAAAACACACAATATATGTAAAACAAAAATCAAACTCAAGCATCAACAACAAATTAAAGTTAACAAGCTCGGATTTATGTTCAATTCAATTACGAAGATTGAAATGTAACTTATAAAACGCATAATTCTATTTTACTAATACTCTAAAAAGGAATCGAGAGAAAATCAAGAAGTGAATCGCATCATTCCTCATAAAAAACACGATTATTCGAATCAAGAACGCAAGTAAAATTAAGAAGTTTGAAATCATGTTCAATTTCATTAGAAAATTGAAATTAAACTTATAAAACTCAGATTTCCAATGTATACCGTGTTTCAACAATAACCGAGAAATATACACGATGAATAGATGATATGCGAGAGGAAAAATTCTTCGAATCGATGCTCAATCGGCCCGAATCCGGAAGCGAAACAATGGACTACGAGATGATTAAAGTTCATCGATGCAATTTTCTCGAGATAGACATTGAATTTCTTCGAAACCGAGAGAGATAGCCGAGATCCAGTTTATTGAAAACGGAAAAGATAAAAATGTCTTAACAAAGGGCAATTTAGTCATATAATTTTAATTGTGTCCTTTAGCCAATAAAAAATGTTAAGTAGGACTGTTAATTAAAAAAAATGCGTAAAGTGTCCTAATCCCTAATTTTCCTAAAATTTTATACTCCAAACCAAACCGAAGAAGCACTATGTAAACCATAAGGGTTGGTTTGAACTGGTCAGTGTGGTTTGTTTGGGCCGGTTTTCAGTAAATCTATTTGTTTCCAAATGCAAAAAACTAAAGAATATATAGTGTATATTTTTATAATATATACGTCTCAAAATATAAATCCATTTAGTTTTTTGAATTTTGTCTCATAGTATAAGTTTATTTAGATTACTAATGGAGCATTTATTATATTTTTTACCCCTTATTTATTATAAATTCACCTACTTTACAGCTATTACATAAATAAGATCAAGGGTATTATATATTTTTACCATTAAAATTAATTACACTTAACTATTTTCTTAATTAGTGTGAAAAACTCTAAACAAAATACTTACATTTTGGGACGGAGGAAGTACTTTCTATAAAAAAAAAAATATTTAGACGAACATAATCAACCAATAAAACGCAAACACATTACAATTCACTTAACCACTAGAACATACATAAATACAGTTTTTGTTTGTATTGGTAGTGAATGAACAAATCAAATAAAGATTAGCAATATCAGCCCTTCTCCGGCCTGGGAATAGCCTAATTAAAAAATTGCAAGCAAACACTCCTCCTCCCCTCATAAATGTTGAATACTTCCAATATTATTTTCAAAACATTGTTTCGTGATATATACAACATCATGGGTTGGGAATTCAAATAGTATATGTAAACATAAACATGAAGCATAGATCTTAGTAAAATTTATATATGGTGATACTTAGAACGGAGAAAAAAAAGGTAATTGAGCAGTCACCAATGTGTTTAACCAACATATCCCAAAAAATTGTTTATAATGTGTGAAATCTTTATTTATAGAATAGAATGGTTAATGTGTTCAGATATTGTGATATATAGTAATGTTTTTTTCTAATATATATCACAAAATGTTTAATAGTATTATTTCACAATATATAGTAGTAGTGTTTTTTTTTCCTAGATCTAAGGGGCATTAAAAACACTAATAAACACTTTTGTTATTGTAAAAATTCTCCAATAATATCACATTCTCACCACCCAGGATCATGCGTCCGTCACTTGTTGTGGAACAAACATTTTTCTTACTTGGTTGTTATATAATATGAAACATATCATGGTTTTATGATTATGAAAAACATCTAACAAAACTACTGAGGTAGATAGCGGGTTAAGGACACTGGAAGGGAACTTAAGGCAGATGAGATTGTCCAGAGATAGGGGGCAAATATGCAGGATCACTTCTAAAAGGAGCAGCCCAGGAGTGGGCAGATATGATAGAAAATACCAAAGGGAAGATAACAGATTGGAACGAGTTAAAGCATCTTTTATGGATCAATTCTTCCAGTAGCTAGCTCAGAGGCTAGGGAAGGAAAATGAGTTTTACCACCTTCTCCAGAAGGGTATAAGTATTATGGAGTGCCAGAGGAGATTCCATGAGTTGGGAAAATATTTACCTACAGTGATGGCAAGCGAATCAAGCAAGGTGTCCCGCTTTATGGAAGGACTATCCAATGACATCGATCATTTGGCAGGGGACAGGCCAAAGACTATGGCCAAGCAGTTGAATAAATGTTTGGAGATTGAGACCCATAATGCCAACTCTTCTAAGAAGTTTTTGAAAAGGAACTTCAAGTCAAGTCAGGGTTAGCAGCAGACGCCACCTCAGAGATTCAGGAGAGCACCCTCAGCTACAGGTGCAACACCGCCACCTACTTTCCCTAAGTGTGGTAAGTTGCACACATGAGAGTGTCGTTCTGGCACAAAAACTTGTTTTCGATGTGGCAGCACCGCACATATGGTCAAGGACTGGCCACAGATGGGTACAATTCAGAATGCAGTTGCAGGTTCTAGACCACCGGTAGGGAGAAACAGAGCTAGTGGCCCGAGTAAGGTTTTTTCCATTGATGCAACAGTTTATGAGGCAGAGGATGGTGTTGTGATAGGTACCTTAATGTTTTGTTTTGTTTGGGTTTTATCCTTTTGCTTAAGTTGTTCTTTGTTGCTTGAATACTTGTTTACATGCTTGCTATGTACTATACTAGTAAGAGGTTTACATGTATCTGCTTTGTTTGACACCAGAGCTTCAAACACGTGTGTGTCAGTTAGGGTAGCTGAGCAACTTAAGATGCATTTTGGGAAGTTAAGAAAGCCTTTATCTATCATGACACAATTAGGGGAAACTTATAAGAATGATAAGATCATACCCCATAGAACAAACCATGATCCACCATCCCGCAACCCTTAATTTCCTGCCTAGATTATCTTATGAAGATTTAATCAAAGATGTGTAAGATTCTCGTAGATAAGGTTGGTAAGTACAAGTGTGAGTCGTTAAAAATATCTATTCTTTCCTATGGTGATTTGGTAGTGTTGGATTTATCGTTGCATAAACATATAATCATGGAAAAGGTTTGATGTCATTTTGGAAATTGATTGGTTGGCAAAGAACCATGCTCACCTAGATTGCAAGGATAATAAAGTGACCTTTAAGACACCAGGGAAAACCTCAATCACCTACCAAGGAAATGCTCAGTATTCTAAGATAAGGCATTACCCCAAATATGGAGGAAATCATTATAAAATATAACGGAATAAATCGTATAAAATCACCCTTAACAACATGTGTGAGTCAGATTTGGTAGTGTTGGATTTATCAGGGTTTGATGTCATTTTGGAAATTGATTGGTTGGCAAAGAACCATGCTCACCTAGATTGCAAGGATAATAAAGTGACCTTTAAGACACCAGGGAAAACCTCAATCACCTACCAAGGAAATGCTCAGTATTCTAAGATAAGGCATTACCCCATCATCTCAGCCCTTAGAGAATCTAAGGCAATGCAACAGGGATGTGATGCCTTATTGTTCTTCGCAGCAGACACGGCTAAGGATGGCCCAGAGTTAAAGGATATCCCAGTAGTGAATAAGATATCCTGATGTATTCCCCGATAAGTTACTAGGAGATATGCCAGACAGGGTGATTGACTTCACCATAGACCTAGTTCTAGGAGCAAACCAAGTTGTTAAGGCACCATATAGAATGGCTCCAGCAGAGTTGGTTGAGTTAAAAGAGCATCTTGCAGATATGTTAAAGAAAAAGATAATCAGGCCTAGTACTCACCATGGGGAGCTCCAGTTCTGTTTGTGAAAGAAGAAGGATGTGAGTATGCGGATGTGTATAGACTACAAGGAGTTGAATAAGTTGACCATTAAGAATAAGTATCCACTCCTGAGGATAGATTGTTAGGAAATCAATCGAGTAGCGCAGCAGAATTTAAAAATTGATTTCCCGATCCAAGATCGTCTCAGTTTAAACAATAAACATATAAGAGAGGGACGATACTATTACCTTGGTTGATTTAAAAGATCGACGCTTTGACCGTCCGGTAAGAGTAGATGTGCGCGAGCCGTCCAAACGTCCGGCCTCTACAAGTTATCCACACGAGCACCTCGCCGGAATCCCGCCAAGGATTGCTACTAGAAAAACCCAACTGCAAGGTCGGCATTTTCTCTCTCTACAAACTCTCTCTAGAAGCTCTCTTACTTTTCACAAGAACAATTAGCTCTTGAAATTATGGTGTACAAAAGAGCTAGCCAAGCCCTCTTATATACAGGATAGGTGGCGCCCCAAGTCTCCCAAAAATCATTGGGAACAAGTCTTGAGTAGAGTGGAGAGAAAGAAAACATTTTCCTAATTAAATAAGGAAAATATCTTTGATTGATTTATCTCATTAACAATCAATATCTTATATTAAATATTTCCAATATTTTGTTAATATCTTACATTAATTATATTTATCTTATTACCATAAATCTAATTTTTCAAAATCAATTAATATCCAATATAATATTATGGTAATCTTATTAATTAAATTGCACAATCCAAATATATCATATACACAAAACTTGCGCCACATTATTAGCCAATTCACGTGTGTCATACACACACAAATTTTGGCCATATATATTTAATTAATAATATAATTAATATCTTGTATTTAATTTATTTATAATAAATAAATACCATCATATTAATTTACCACTATAACCTTTATAGTATCGAGATAAAACTTTCCTTATTTGGTCATCAACTATAACCACATTTTAATCCGACTCGATGTTCATATGTGTGTGACCCGATAGGCTTCGAATATGTTGGCCGTAGACATAAGGCGCAATTACGAAAATGCCCTTCACCTCTAACGATCACGGATAGCGTCTAGCAACACGTCCGTGACCCCCAATCATCGGAAGAGTCAATACGCAATGACTACTACCTTTCATGTGCTCGGTTAGCGTGTAAATAGAATCATATCGCTGTAATAATATCCATACGGTCGTTCGTCGAGTGTCAAGCATTGACGACCGTATCTTATAATCTTGATATCATGCTCTCTAGAAGTAACTCATTTATTTCCACTTTGCAAAGATTCACGAGAGCAAGACATTCCTTATAAGAAGACCCTTTCGAATATTCACCCCTACTCTTAGGGTACGCGATTCCTAGACGACCTAACATGTATACTCCGCATGCTTCAGTATCACACCCAATCATTATCCCATGATCGCCCCGTGGATAGGGGAAATCTCAATAGTGTCAAAGCATGACAATCCACACCGTGATGCCATGTAGACTCCGGTCTTAAGGATAATTACACAACCGTCACATTGTGTGACACTCAACAGTGTAAGTGGGCCAGTCTAACGTACGCATTCTCTAATACACGTCCACGTACAGTCCAAGTGTCTCCACACTTCGATAGACGAGATATATCCCTGCCCTTAAAGACAGAAGACATCTAATACGTGCTAGTCTGTACGCACTATTAATGCCCTGTTTAATAGTACATCAGCCTAGAGACATTTAAGTATCAAAGTTATTAAAGTGATTATAGATCTCATCAACCATAATCGCCTATCATGGTTTCTCTATCACAGTTTAATAATAAGGACGTTATCATATAACAATTCATAATTGGTTCTTTAAAAGAACAAATATATGACAACAGAAAAGCCATTTATTATATATGTATAATCATAAAGAAATAGTAGAAATGATCCGACCCGGTCGGATCCGGTCCAACCCGATTGGGTTTAGGACACTAATTCAACATAGATGACATGTTTAATCAACTTCAGGGGAAGAGCAGTTAAAGGTTAATGAGGCAGATATCCCGAAGACAACTTTTAGCACTAGATATGGGAATTATGAGTTTATAGTTATGCTATTTGGTCTCACGAAAGCACCATCGGCATTTATGGACCTCATGCAAAGGATCTTTATGACATATCTAGATAAATTTGTGATAGTTTTCATCGACGACATCCTGATCTACTCAAAGGATGAGCATGAACATGAAGAACACCTAAGGATAGTGTTGCAGACGCTCAGAGAGAATAGATTGTTTGGGAAACTCAGTAAGTGTGAGTTTTGGTTGGACCAAGTGAACTTCTTAGGTCATGTCGTCTCATGAGAATGAGTTAAAGTGGACCCAACAAAGATAGAGGCAGTGACTGGGTGGCTTAGACCCACTACAGTTTTAGAGATCAGAAGTTTCTTGGGTTTAGCGGGCTACTACATACGGTTTGTCCAAGATTTCTCGAGGATTGCATCATCTCTCACACGACTCACTCAGAAAAGTGTAATGTATGACTAGAGTAAGAAATGTGAGGAGGATTTTCAGACTTTTAAGGAGATGTTGACCACGTCTTCAGTGTTCACCCTACCTGAAGACTTTGATAATTATGACGCTTACACGGATGCTTCAGGTCAATGTCTTGGTTGTGTGTTAATGCAGAATGGTATTCAGAGCTGATTGTCATACAGGGCTACGTGCCAGACCGTGAGAGGCGGTGAGGGCCTCCTTTAGATTTCTATGGTGGGTCCCTTATAAGGGGGAGAATGTAAAGTCATACATCTATACAAAGTAATATTTTGGTCACACCCATATAAGTGTGAGAGCATAAACGTCTGTCAACTCGGGTAAGCCATTTTAGACCAAGCAATGACGACGGTCTAAACATTTGACTTGATCATTTATGACTCATTTAAGCGATATCCGGCTCGAGGTATGGAGGCGTTACGGTAAGTTGTTTTGATTTATGACTTTGTTTTCTTTAGTTCTTATATTGACATAATAAAAATCTTTGAGCACCACAATAACTCAATAATTGTTGTATGACAGTATGACACCATATTTTTATATGATTTTTTCAAGAGAATACACGTCCCTCATAAAGATATTTTCTAAATCACACAGACGTCACCCCGGCATATGAGGAAAACTAGTTTTGCACATTCAATATCACTATTTATTATTTTTGTTTTTATTTTAGAAGGATCTTCTTTATTAATAGACTTCGACTGAGGGAATCAAAAGTACAGAGTCGTATGTTTGCAGTCCACAATTACAGTTATTAAAACAAAAAAAAAATTCTAATCTATACACCATGCAAGACTTAAATTTCTAATGTCACTGTTTTTTTTTTTTTTTAAAGAAAAACGTATAAATTTACAAAATTTAGTGTAATGCTATCTTTAAGCAAAGATAATTATTATTATTATTATTATTTTTATTTTTATTTTTTTAAAGAAAAACGTATCACTTTTTCTTTTAGATTTACAAAATTTAGTGTACAAAATGGCTATCTTTAAGCAAAGATAATAATAGGTCTACGTTCTAAAGCTATTGTCTAAATAATGTTTACGTTCAATATTATATATTGTGGTTATGACTTATGATTATTTTTTTTATCTTTTCTTTTTTGCACGTGCTCTATATAAAAACGTGTCTACTGGGATATATATTTAGATATATATTTATAATATCCATATGTACACATAAATATATGTATGCATAATTAAGAAAAACGTGTCTACTTAGTATTTTATTCTATGAATGATCACATTATGAATATTTTATTCATTGCGAGCTTCTAAGAACTAGGTGATATATAGTCTACCTATCCTTTTTATATTACAAAAATTCTCCACATTAATTATTAGAGTCATAAAGTCATCATCTGGTGGTGTAGCAAAGTGAATATATAATGTTGGTGTGAGGACAGGGAAGCCTTTAATTGTTCTTGAATTCTAGTAGTAATTGTGTAATTAATTATGAGAGTTGGTATGAGAGTTTGGTGATTGGAAGTTTGTGATATTTCCGTTAAATACTCCGAAACTCGTTTGTGATATTTCCGACAATATCAACGTTCTCGCCTAATGTGGGATATCACATTTATCCCGTAGATTCGTCCCTACAATCAGCTGCACCTTCAGGACTGGTGCTTCAAGCTCGCGCCCGGCACGTAGCTCCGGCGATACTCAACCGTAACGCCCCCAAACCCCGTAGGTTTTGTAACACCTATTGTAAGCTATCCCGAAAAGGACACGCACTAATTAATACGATCCTATAAATAGAGGGTATCCCAACCGCTTAAATTGTCTTCATCGATTGGTGATATTCATGTCTCACACTTATTAATGATCCGTATTTAACTCGTCCCTACCGAGGAGGACTACAGAGGCGCCCGGCACGTAGTTCCGTCTAGTTATGCCCCAAATCCACGGGTTTTGTAGCGCCAAGTGAGCCATTAATGATCGTCTCGCTAGATATTCATGTCTCATACTTATTATGATCCCGTAAAATGGCTAACCCAAGTCAAATCAATTTTTAAAAAAACATTTACGCCTCATATTTATAATTATAAAATTTTTTTTTTTTTTTTTTTTTTTAATTTGAGAGTGACCCAAATGGTCCCTTTGCCGCCGCGTCAACCGTTTACGCGCTTCTCCCATATCCGACCAACGTGAGATATCACAGAATGAGATTCTAGAAGGACACTTTGCTATGATCTTTTTCATACTTTGCTTTACTTTGTAATTAATTTCAAGACTTCTTGAATTCGAGCAAGTCAATGTGAAAAGAAAGAGAAAAAAAAAAAAGCAACGTGAAAAACGAAAGTAAAAAGATAATCGGAAAAAATAGTAGTAGTACAATACTATGGTCGAATCCTTAACAACCATCTTCAATGCAAATAGCTTATCTAACCAGTACATCTTGTGCATAAAAAATTCAAAGTCTTACCCCCCTTGAATATTTTGTTAAAGTTGACCAACACGTTCTGTAAACAATATAGTATATTTTATTCCATTTCATTTTAAAATTTGAAAGTACCTCCATAATTCAACATGCAGCACACCTACTTATGTATAAAGGCAAGAAACAATTGTTGCAGCAGATCCACAATTCATTTTTCTGAAGCGGGTTTTTCTTTTTTCATACTGAGATTTTTCCAACAATGGAGCCAGATCACATACTTAGAGTTGGTAGTTCTCGTTTAAACACTTCTTCAGTATGGAATGGAGGAGGTGAAGTATTTTCAAGATCTTCAAGAGAGAGTTATGATGATGAAGAAGCGCTTAAATGGGCTGCTCTTGAAAAGCTTCCGACTTATAATCGATTACGGAGAGGTATATTAACTGAATTTGAAGGAGAAAGTAAAGAAATTGAAGTACAAAACCTTGGTGAAATCGAAAAAAGAAAGATTTTGGAAAGATTGGTTGCTATTGCTGAGGAAGATAATGAGAACTTCTTGTTAAAGCTCCAGAAACGAATGGACAGGTTTTTGAAATAGAACCCAAATTCACAAATTCAATCTGAGTATTAATTACAGTTTTTGTTCTTAATTATTAATTTAACCAAAAAATGTTTAATTTGGTTTTTAATACAGAGTTGGTGTAAGTCTTCCAACAATTGAAGTAAGATTTGAGCATTTAAAGATTGATGGAGAATCTCGTGCTAGTGGAAGAGCATTGCCTACAATTTTCAATTTTACTTTGAAAATATTAGAGGTAATGAAGAAATATACAAAATTATGAACTATATATATGCAAAGACTCTTGCCCTTAATCACTTGTGTTTGTGCTTATTAATTGTAATTATCATCTTTTGGGAGGGTCTAATTTGTCTTTTTTTTCTTTTTTTTTTTTGGTAAAGGGATTCTTGGATTACCTTCCTGTATTGCCTAGCAAGAGTAAATTCACAATTCTTGATGATCTAAGTGGGATTATCAAGCCAGGAAGGTAAACAAAAAGCATATTCTTGAAATATATGTATATATACATAGAAGTTAAAAGTTGTGACTATGTGTGAACAGAGGTTACGGGATCAAGCCGAGGAAACGGGCACTTAGGCCTAAATGGCTTGCTTCAATCCCGTTTAGGCGAGATGCTTCCGTGTATCAGACCGTCTTCTTTTTTACGTGAAAGTTAACTCGAAACATTTGGTTTGATTTTATGCAGAATGACATTGCTATTAGGTCCACCAAGTTCTGGTAAAACTACTTTGCTCTTAGCATTGGCTGGGAAACTTGACAAGGATCTTAAAGTAAGAGAAAAGAAATTAATTTTTTTTAGTTTCATTTGTAGAGAGCAGGATTAATTAACTTTTTGATAATGTTATGTTGATAGGTATCTGGAAAAGTAACTTATAATGGTCATGAGATGAAGGAATTTGTACCAGAAAGATCATCAGCTTACATAAGCCAATATGATCTCCACATGGGGGAACTAACTGTGAGAGAAACACTAGCATTTTCAGCTCGAGTCCAAGGCGTCGGGCCACGATACGGTGAGTGAGAAAATATGTGCAAATAATTCTTTTTTTCTTGAAATTAGGCCTTAATCTGAAATCTGAAAGTATTGCAGAAACTTTGATGGAATTGTTAAGGAAAGAGAAGGAGGCTAATATCAAACCCGACCCTGATATCGATCTTTTCATGAAGGTAGATATATATATATATAGATCTATAAAGCATATCAAATCCAATCATATTTAGTAAATGAAGTTATACTTATGTAATGAATCTTTCATATAGGCATCAGCATTAGAAGGCCAGGAGGCCAATGTGATAACAGACTACATTTTGAAGGTAATCTCACATAACATTCTTGAAATGAACAAGAATCGAATGCCCGAAGGGATACACGATAATCGTTCTGTTATTTTCTTACAACTTGTTTACAGATTTTAGGCCTTGAAGTATGTGCTGATAGCATGGTTGGAGACGAAATGATACGCGGGATTTCTGGAGGGCAACGAAAGCGTCTCACAACAGGTTAGGCAATCCGATCATGCACCTCGAATGTAACTTTTCGTGATTATATTTGCCTACTGGTTTAGGATTTGTGTGATGTCATCTATAAACCGCGGTTTGAATTTGGTTTAGGTGAGATGTTGGTTGGACCAGCTAGAGCACTTTTCATGGATGAGATTTCAACAGGACTTGATAGCTCAACAACATTCCAGATTGTTAATTCTATTAAGCAATCTATCCACATTCTTCAAGGAACCGGCGTGATTTCGTTGTTGCAACCCGCACCCGAAACTTACGAATTATTCGATGATATAATCCTCTTATCAGATGGCTACATTGTATACCAAGGCCCTCTTGAAAATGTTCTAGAGTTTTTTCAATACATGGGTTTTAAATGTCCTGAAAGAAAAGGTGTTGCTGATTTCCTACAAGAGGTAATGTGTCCTACAATATTGTAATCATTTCTGTTGAATTTAACATCAAGTTTTAATCTTTTTTTGGTAAAAATCAGGTGACATCAAAGAAAGATCAAGAACAATATTGGGCACAGAGAGAAGAATCTTACAACTTTGTTTCTGCAAAGGAATTTTCAGAGGCGTTTCGGTCATTTCACGTTGGACAGAGACGAGATGACGAACTTCATGTGCCATTTGACATAAGCAAAGGTCACCCTGCTGCTTTAACCACGAAAAAGTACGGTGTTAGCAAGAAAGAGCTGTTAATGGCTTGTGCTTCAAGAGAGTTACTTCTTATGAAGAGGAACGCGTTCGTGTATATATTCAAGATGGCACAAGTTGGTTTTCTTGCACTTGTACATACTTTGTATCTATATTTTCGGGAAAATATTCGTGTTGTTTTTCTAACTCGTGGTCAAATTCTTGATTTCAGCTCACTCTTATTGCTTTCATAACAATGACCGTGTTTCTACGAACTGAGATGCACAAGAAGACATTGACAGATGCTGGCATATTTTTTGGTGCACTGTTTTATATGGCCATTATAATATTGTTCAATGGTCTAATGGAATCTGCCTTAACTGTTCTAAAGCTTCCCGTTTTCCATAAACAACGCGATTTCCTGTTCTTTCCCGCTTGGGCTTATGCTTTGCCAACTTGGATAATCAAGATTCCCTACTCTTTTATGGAAGCAGCTGTATTTGTTCTTCTGACTTACTACACGATTGGATTTGATCCGAGTATATCGAGGTTAGATCATCCACTTTCAAGAAAGTGAAAAAACTAATCTTTAAAACTATGCTAATCAAAATGATGCTTATTACAATTGCAGGTGTTTTAAGCAATTCATTACACTTGTAGCATTAAGCCAGGTGTCTTCAGCATTGTTTCGCCTCTGTGCAGCAGTGGGAAGGAATATGATCGTTACCAACACGTTTGGCTCTTTCGGGCTGCTTTTCATATTCGTTCTTGGTGGTTTTGTTATATCAAAAGGTAAAAAAAAAAACATAACAGTTATATAATAAGTTTCCTCCCTGTTTGTTTACTTGTTCTTGTGCATGTATATCATTTTTTTTCCGGGATTTTGACAGATGATGTGAAGAAGTGGTGGATATGGGGTTATTGGTCGTCGCCATTAATGTACGCGCAGAATGCTATTGCAGTAAATGAATTTCTTGGGAAAAGTTGGAGCCATGTAAGCATACTTGCATTTTTAATGTGAAATGAAACTTAACAAAGCAACACAAATGGAAGTTTAACCAACATTTCCTACATACAGATTGTACCTGGCACTACAGAAACATTAGGCTTTACGTTATTGAAATCTCGTGGACTTTTTACTGAAGCGCGGTGGTATTGGATCTGTATTGGAGCTCTACTCGGATATATCATCGTTTTCAATTTTTCGTTCATGTTGGCTCTGACTTATCTGAATCGTAAGCGTCTTTTGATATGTATAAGTCACTCGGATTTCATTAGAAACATTGGAATTTGTTCATGAATTCACATGATTTGTTTTGCAGCATTTGGGAAACATCAGGCAGTTTTACCTCAAGAAAATGAAGACAGCAAAAAACGAGAGCTAACCGAGCCATCATCATCATCACAATCACGGATCACATCTTCGAACATAATAGACACGAATCAAAACAGCAACAGGGGAATGATTCTACCTTTTGAACCTCTTTCATTGACATTTGACAATATCAAGTATTCAGTAGATATGCCACAGGTATATATATATATAACTCTCATAAAGTGTGCCAAAAAAAGGCCTTTAATCTATGCATATGTCCTAATACAGAAAGCTTTTTTTGTCTTTTTTTTCTTAAGGAAATGATAGCTCAAGGGGTTTCGGAGAACAGGCTCGAGCTTTTGAAAGGCGTTAGTGGTGCATTTAGGCCAGGGGTTTTAACAGCATTAATGGGAGTAAGTGGAGCTGGTAAGACTACACTTATGGATGTCATGGCTGGTAGAAAAACCGGTGGCTATATCGAAGGAAGTATCACGATATCAGGTTACCCGAAAAAGCAAGAAACGTTTGCACGGATTGCCGGATATTGTGAACAAACAGACATTCATTCGCCTCATGTTACTGTCTATGAATCACTAGAATACTCGGCTTGGCTAAGGTTGCCTTCTGAAGTTAATCAAGAAACACGAAAGGTGAGTGATTCGCATTCTTTGACTACCTTTACGATATAATGTAATGAATACAGGTCTGATTAGAATGCATTGCAGATGTTTATAAATGAGGTGATGGAGTTAGTTGAGTTGACTCCATTAAAAGATGCATTGGTTGGATTTCCTGGGGTTAACGGTCTATCTACTGAGCAACGTAAAAGGCTAACAATCGCGGTTGAGTTAGTGGCTAATCCATCTATCATATTCATGGATGAACCAACCTCGGGGCTTGATGCTCGTGCAGCTGCTATCGTAATGAGAACTGTTAGAAACACAGTTGATACAGGCAGGACTGTTGTATGCACCATCCATCAACCAAGCATTGATATATTCGATTCTTTTGATGAGGTACCAAAACCGGTTTCTTTTTTCTTTATCTTTTTTTTTTTTCGATTCTAGTATCTTCATCTTATGTTCGAATCCATCCATTGCAGCTTCTATTGATGAAAAGGGGCGGTGAAGAAATATATGTCGGACCATTAGGCCGCCATTCAGCTCAGTTAATCGAGTATTTCGAGGTAAATATATAAAATTCTTGAAACAATCAATCATTATTTGCTACTATATAAGATGTACAATAAATGTACTGTTTTTTCAGGGAATAAATGGAGTTAGTAAAATCAGGGACGGTTATAACCCTGCAACATGGATGTTGGAAATCACTTCAGCAGCTCAAGAAGTAGCTCTTGGTGTAAATTTTGCAGATTTATACAAAAGATCAGAACTTTATCGGTAAGTTCACAGAATCACAACTATTTCAAAACCGAACTGATTCGAATGCACAGAAATCACACTTTTTAGTTCAATTTACTGCAATTTTCTTGTTTTGTTGGAATTCTAGTGGGCTAAGATGGTCTTTTTCTTAACAGGAAAAACAAAGAACTGATCAAAGAACTCAGTGTACCCGTGGCGGATTCGAAAGATCTTTACTTTCCAACTAAATATTCTCAGTCTTTTTTCATTCAATGTATGGCTTGCCTTTGGAAACAGCATTGGTCATATTGGAGAAATCCTCCATATTCAGCAGTGAGGCTTTATTTCACAACACTTATAGCATTAATGTTTGGAACAATTTTCTGGAATCTTGGTTCCAAGAGGTAATTAAATTATACAAATCCAAACCATCACTTTCCCTTATGAAAAAAATTCATTCTTTGAATTATTTTTAGTAATATTGTTTCAAATGTGATTATAACAACGCAGAGAACGACAACAAGATCTCTTTAACGCGATGGGATCTATGTATGCTGCTGTGTTTTTCCTCGGTGTACAAAACTGCACATCTGTACAGCCTGTTGTGGGAGTTGAAAGAACTGTCTTTTACAGAGAAAAAGCTGCTGGAATGTATTCTGCATTGCCTTATGCATTTGGACAGGTAATTCTTTTTCCTAAACTTCAATCAAGAAATCAGCCAAAATCGTCATATATCTTTTAACATTAGTATATTCCATTTGTAGGTTGTGATTGAGCTTCCGTATTGCCTACTTCAAACGATAATCTACGGAGTTATAGTATACGCAATGATCGGATTCGAATGGACAGTTGCAAAGTTCTTGTGGTATTTGTTCTTCATGTACATCACTTTATTGTACTTCACGTTTTACGGAATGATGACAGTGGCTGTTACTCCTAATCACAACATTGCTGCAATTGTTTCTTCTGCATTTTGGTCACTTTGGAGCCTTTTTTCAGGTGTCATCATACCGAAAACAGTAAGTTCCCAATCCCTGAACCTTGTATCTAAGTACTATAATGAAAACCTAAGAATGTGTCTGAATGTTTGTTCTTGTTTTTTGAACACAGAGGATTCCGGGGTGGTGGAAATGGTACTACTACATGTGCCCGATTTCATGGACACTAGATGGCTTGGTGTCGTCTCAATTCGGGGACATAACGGATGAGTTTCAAGACACGCATGTCGTTGTTGAACGATTCATCAGAGAATACTTCGGATTCAGACACGATTTGGTGGGATATGTAGCTATTGTTAACGTAGGATGGGCAGTTCTTTTTGGATTTATTTTTGCTTTCTCTATTAAAGCATTCAACTTCCAGAATAGGTAGTTGCTGGAAATGCATTGTATGTTATGTAGTTCTTTTTATCTTGATTAATAGTGTGTCAAACTTTACATGGGAGGGGAGTGTTTTTTTTTGTAAATCTTTTTGATGCACCTGTGTTCTATGTTGCTCCACCTTTTTTGAACTTTTAAATGCATGATGATCCCTTTCCTGGCAAAATTTACATTGGGCACATGATTTTAAGGACAATTCATAATCTTTATACTTTTTCTTTTATCTTTTTCTCTCTCTATATACATATAATTGGGGAAAGGGAAAGGGGAAGAGGATCGAATATTTGTTCTCATTAAGCTGACATGTTAAATATGGATAATATCTTCTGAATATAGCCCTTGTGAAACAAGAAAAACTTCTTCTGACTCATGTCTTTATAGATCTCAATCCCCATATTTCCTCTCTTGCATCCAAATCTTTCATCTCAAATATAGCACTAAGAAGGTCTTTCGGATTCTGAACACCGGACTTCTTTACAGCAGCTATTAACATGTCATCCGCATATAGAACCAGATATATGAGTGATCCATCTTTCAGCTTGTTGTGATACACACAACAGACATATGGACTTCTGTCATAGCTCAGTTGGATCATGTAACAATCATACCTCTTGTATCATTGTCTTGGAGCTTGCTTAAGTCCATACAAGGACTACCTTAACTTGCAAACATACACTTTTTTTTTTCTAGGAACTTGGAACCCCTCTGCCGGATTCATGTATATCTCATAATCTACATCACTATGTAGAAAAGTTGTCTTCACATCTAACTACTCAAATTCAAGATCCGGATGTGCCATCATAGCAAGTAGCAACCTGATGGAAATGTGCCTGACTATTGGTGAGAATATCTCATCATAGCCCTCCCCCTCTTTCTGACTGGGCCCTCTTGCAACCAAACGTGCCTTATACTTGATTCCCTCAATTGAAAACATTCCTTCATTTTTCTAGAAGACCCATTGACAAGTGATTATCCTTTTTACCTGTGGTTGTTTGACTAGATCCCAAATTTGATTGTTCAGTAATGACTTTATTTCATCTCCCATGGCAGCAAGTCATTGAGATGCCTCAGAGAACATGCCACTGCTTCCCTCTAAGTGGATGGCTCAGATCCATCTACATCTTCTGCAACTTGAAATGCATATCCAACCATGTCCTCAAACACATGCCTCTTGTGTGGTCCAACATTAGTACTTCTAGCTCTGCTGACCAACTTCAGTTGTTTGAGTTTCAACTGACCCCTATTCAGGTGACTAGTCCAGATCAGATGAGTGTTGACTGTCCTCAGCTAACTGTTGCGATTCAGTTGTCTTGACCTCAAGCTCCACCTGTTCGTCAACTCTCTCAAATTCAGATTCAGCTCTAGTTTCATACTCAGATGAGTTTCTCACATATGAGTTAAGCATAAAGTCCTCATTTCCACATATGAAATCCATAAGCAGACTTAAGGGAGAATATTCCATTATCGGTTGGCTTCCAATAAATAGAGTCCCCCATTTCCACATAAACTCAAAGGCAATGTGAGAATTTGATTAGAATCAATAGCCATAAAATATCTTTGAGTTTTTGCTCATCCTTATATATTTTCATTAATGAGATCTTTAACCCAGAAAGTACTAAAGGAGACTGATTTGAGAGTATGCGGCCTACAACTTGGGTTTCTAGAGAGCCAATTGTCATTCCAGATTTTGACAGAATTTCCATTTCCAGTACACCAACAAGAAGCTTTTTAGACATATGGAAGGGCAAGCATCAAACCTTTCCAAAAATAGGAGTTGTTACTACTTATTTTGGCCTCCAAAATAGAAGAGTATGGGAAGTATTTGGATTTCAAGTCTTTGGAAACCAGAATATCGGGATTTTTCAAGATTCTCCAAATTCAACACATAATATCATTCATACTACAACAACAATCTTCTGAGTTGGCCTTTTTTAGGTTCTATTAGAAACACAAGCATGAAAAAACTATGTCTTTTTATCTTCTTCTTTTAGCCAACTTATTCTTTGCCTTTTGAGCCCAGTATATATAGCTATTCCATTTTACAAGCTTCCTGCAAATCATTTTTTAGCCTGATAATGATTGAAGAGTCAGGATCTGAACTTGAGATATTCTCAATCTGACTTTTATGCTCACACGTCCACCTTGCAGTATTGAAGTTTTCACCCCATTTCCATTTTAAAATTTGAGTTCCAACCGACTTGATTTTTTGCATGAAAATACACATATTAGAGCCTTTGAGGAGAGCAAATCAATAAAATCACCTGTAATAACAAAATTTTTACCCCATAACTTTATCCTATTAGAGAGGAAAAACCATTGTCTTCTCCTGATGCTAATCACAGTCAATATATATTCCAATAAGCCACCAAGATGTATTTGATAAAGGATCCAAAATATCAGCTTCAATAGTACAATGAGTAGTCTGAATGGAAATAATGGGGTTACCTTGTTGCCAAAACAATGCTGATCCCTCTGATAGACCAACATGATCAACTACACAAAAATCATCAAGCTTTAGTTTTCTGCATACTTTTATTTTTAGAAATCCATGTTTCACTTAAGAAGATCACGTTTAGAGAGTGCAACCTTGTTAAAGTGTTCCACATTGGATACTTGTGATTGTTTACCCATTATATTAAGAGATGAATTTCTCTCACCTCACCATTTAGGTTTTTCTGGATAAAATTTGATTAAAAACAAGTCAAGAGTGAGTCAAACACTTGACCTACCGGTTGCTGTAACATTTAGGTTTTGAGGATGAGGTTCCTTCTCTTATATGAGTTTAGACCTAGATTTTTTACATGGTATCAGAGTCACCCCATTTATTGTGCAAGTGTTGGGTCTCTTTGTTGGTCTTGTGTGCCATGTGGCCCAGGCTGTTTGTAGGCCTACACTTGAGAAGGCGTGTTAAAGTGTTCCACATTGGATACATGATCGTTTACCCGTCATATTAATTAAGATATGAACTTCTCTCACCTCACAACCTAGGTTTTGAGGATTAGACACGTCATCTTATATGGGTTTGGACTTGTTTTGAGGATGAGACACCTCCTCTTATATGAGTTTGAGCCTAGATTTTCTACCAACCTATTCATCTCATCAAGTTGGGAAACCGCCAAGGCCCCCGGCCCCCCCCCCTCCCCCCTCCCCGGCCTTGACAACTCCACACCATCATTTTCATTGAAAGGCTCTTGAGATGCTAAAACTCTCCAAATTGCTAGCTACAATCTCTTATAAGCTTGAAAATCCGTGTACCCTTGTTACTCGACAAAAGAAAAGATCTAATCAGATGGAGAAGATACAATAGAGATATGAGTCCTGGATGCCAATAATAACAGATCTTGAGTCGAGAACGATCCAAATCACTAACATGCAAAACAAAGAGAAGAACAAATCGGATAAGAGAAGCTCTCAGGAAGGGGAGACGAGAACTCTCGGGTTTAGAGAAGCTCCAACAAGCGAGATAAAGTTTTCAAACAATATCAACCATTGAATTAAGGTTATGTGACTTTTTGTGTGGACATAGGGTATGCCTGAGCAAGGATCCTCTCAAAGTGAGAAGGTCAAATATTCTCTCAAGTACCATTAAAATCTCATCGTACACACACGATGTGTAGATGATTTAACCGTAGTTTTTTTTTTCTTCAAAACTATATCGTTTCGCTTAAATTATCGAAAAACTTGTGAGAACACTTGACCCTCTCAATCCATTCTCGTGTATGCCATTAAGGCCTCCAATTAGAAATTGTGTTCATAACAAATTAACTAAAAAAAACACTCTATAAATAAGCAATTTTCTTCATCTTTCGTTAGGGAATAAAAACCAATATCCTGAATATATATTAAAAAAAAAAACCGATTTTACTCGTGCGGTATGATATTTCCTCGATGAAAGAAAAATTCAGAAGCATCACATAAATGTACTATTTAAATCAACTACAAACTTCTCCCCTTCCCCTCCTCTGCTACACCCTACCACCCCAAGAGAAAAGACTCTGCAACAGAGAAATATAGCCTTTGAAATACATAACAAAATTATAATAAATCCTTTTACTATACCTTCACGCCTCCCCCCTCTGTATTTCAAACCTCTCCTTTAACTCAAAGTTTTTTATTATCTCTGCACTTCCTCTCACTTCTCATAAAAACTCTCAGTTTTTTTCCCCAATACACTCTTTTCAAGATTCTTTCTTCTTTAATTCTAGTCTACTGCTAGTTGTAGCAGTAGTAGTTAATACAACCTCCTAAAATTAAAATTAAAACCCACCAGTATTCTCCTATGTACTTACTTTAAATTCCCACTCAATGCATCAGGTGAAAAAAGGGGAGAGAAAAAAACAGAGCTTTTCAGTGTTAAAAAAAGCAGAGAAAAATCAGATAAAAGAAGTAATTTTTTCCACTTCAGTTTAGTTAATTATCTTTTTTGTTTCAAATGGGATCTTGTAATGAAGATGGAAGAAATCATAATCCAAATTGTTTTTGGGTTCATGGACCTATAATTATAGGTGCTGGACCATCTGGGCTAGCAGTTTCAGCATGTCTTAAAGAAAATGGTGTCCCTTCTCTTATCCTTGAAAGAAATGATTGTTTAGCTTCTTTGTGGCAGCTTAAAACTTATGATCGTCTTCAACTTCACCTACCTAAACAATTCTGTGAACTCCCATTGCTTAAATTTCCTGAGAATTTCCCCAAATATCCCAGCAAAGATCAGTTCATTTCATACTTAGAAATTTATGCCAAGAACTTCTCAATTGAGCCTAAGTTCAATCAAGTTGTCCAGAATGCAGAGTTTAATCCTATTGAAAGGGTCTGGAGAGTCCAAACACAGGATTCTGTATACGTTTCGGGGTGGATTATCGTCGCGACGGGCGAAAACGCGGAGCCCGTTATACCGGAAATTCAAGGGATTGAGAGGTTTCATGGTGTTGTGGTGCATACTAGTGGGTATAAATCTGGTTCTGAGTTCCAGAACCAAAGGGTTCTTGTTGTTGGTTGTGGGAATTCTGGTATGGAGGTTTGTTTAGACCTTTGTAGGTATAATGCATTGCCTCACATGGTGGTCAGAAGTACAGTAAGTACATATCAACATCTTTGTGTTGTTAGTATCACCAGAAATTCTTTATTTTATTTTATTTTTTTAAATTATATTTATTTGATTGATGGTTTTCAGGTGCATATATTGCCAAGGGAAATGTTTGGAATATCAACATTTGCAATAGCAATGGCACTTCAAAAATGGTTGCCTTTGAAGATAGTGGACAAGTTTCTTCTTTTTTTTGCAAATTTCACCTTTGGAAATACAGACAGGTTAGGCCTCAAGAGGCCAAAAACTGGGCCAATTGAACTTAAAAATGCTACAGGGAAGACTCCTGTGCTTGATGTGGCAGCATTATCACTAATTAAAGCTGGTAATATTAAGGTAATTTTTTTATTACATCACATTTCAATTTTAATTTTTTTGCATATCGTTGCATGTGAGTATAAATGAGGTGTTGTATTTGCTGTGACAATGTAAATGATTTTTTTTTTTTTTTTTTTTGGTTCTTTTTCTTTTAATTTCTAAGTGATTGGTTTCTCTATTTTGCCCTGGAACATACACACATCATCCTATTGTATTGATAAACACAAAGTACATCGAGGACACGCATTTTACACTCTCATATTCTACCCATCCCGAAGTATCTCCTATAACTTTTTATTTTTGTATCGTAATAAATATTATAAATACCGATATTATGTAGTGTTTTAAAGTCTTTTTATGGATTACGTGGTTGTATTGCTGTTAAGATCAAGCGCTTATCGTTGTACTAAAACCAATTGATGTCAGTAAATGCGCAACTATATTTCTTTAGGCATTTTAAGAGTGTGGGCAATCTGTCCAAAAAATTGCATTAATGATAATTAAAGGATATATACTAATGCACCCGCTCCCTCAATTCTTAAAGATTAAGAATCGTAACTTATAACGGTTAAACCCTAATCGAAACGGTCTCCACTCTCTTGTCCCACAGAATGAGTGTATATGTTAATCAGGTATCTAGTGGTTCAGAGTACAACTTTTTCTTTTTGCAAATTTTTGTAGACTAATTAGATACCTAAACTTTATCTGTAAAATACTATAAAATTATTATGTATATTTTTATTTTACAGCGAAAACATCATCCATGTTTTTATCAATAAAACATTCATAATATACATTACTATTAAAACACAAACGGCTTAATACAACATCCGTCACATAAAAAATGTCCACTTTTTGTGTTGCATACAGATTAAGAAAACAATTAATGTGTTTTATTTTAAGTACTAATGGACATATATATCATTACTTTATAATAAACGCTTGTCTTGGAATATGAAAAGTGTATACAAACATTAAATGATGATAGGGATATGTTTGGAAAAGATACATTGATATTCTAAATTAACACTTTTTATGGGACAATTAATTTTCAAAAAATGAACACTTTTTATGGGACGGAGGCAGTAAAAAAGCGAAATGTTTTTCTCATGTTCAAGAAGTAAGAAGGAGAGAGAAACAATAAAACAGGGATTGCTAGTTTAAGGACTGAATAAGTAGTTTGATATGGCTATCCTGTATTTTCATCCGTATTCTAATACTACTTTATTCGTTCCAAAATAACTGATTTAATTGTCAAAATGTTTTAATCCTTTTTATATGAGGCGGTATCATTCCCAAAGCAACATTTATTGTCTTTTTACTTGTTTTACTCTTATTTATTACAGTATGAGATATAAAAAATGAGGTAAACATTACTTATATCCAAAGATTTTCTATTCATTTCATTATAAAAATTAATGTATTAACTAACATCATTAATTAAAATACATGATTTTGACTACTGTATCAAATAATAAATTGAAACGGAATGAGTAATAAAGGTTGATTTACAACAAATGATAGGATGCTCTAATGTTGTTTAAATTATGTTATTAGGTAATGGGAGGATTAAGAGAAATCACAAGAAATGGAGCCAAATTTATGGATGGCCAAGACAAAGAATTTGATACCATAATCCTAGCCACAGGGTACAAGAGCAATGTGCCTAGTTGGCTTAAGGTAGGTACTAGATAGATAGAAAGAAAATGACACTGACAACCCTATGATTTTTTATGATTTATGGTTTTATCATTTTTCTCAATCTCACATCACTTTCAGTCTTACATATTCAGTAGCCCTACAAAAGAGTTTTTCTTGGCTTCATGGTAAATGATAAAGATATGATATGCTTTTACTGTTTAGAATATTTTTTGGGGCTGATGATTTGTGAGACTTTCCTTAAACACTCTTATTTTGTATGCCTTGTCTTTAAAATAAAAAAAGCCTTTTCCCTTTTCCTGAGGATTTAACACTTTAAATTTTGCTTTAACTATGAGATAGTACAATATTCAAGGATGACATTCTTTGAAGGGAAACTTGGAAGATAAAAAATATGCCTTGAAATGTATAGCTTTGAAAACAAATTGTTTCAAAAGTTTTGCTCCAAAAACATTCCGTGGAGAATCCGCAGCAAATTTAACAGCAATTTCATAGCAAATCCCCAACAAAATGCTTTTGAAACATATTTTTTGAAAAATTATGCCTGAAAAGATACTTGTAGACTAGACCTGAAAAATATTTCTCCACGAAATACCATTTCGGGCATAGTTTTCAATAGTTACTTTTCAGTCATATTTTAATTTTCAAACAACTATCTTTTTAGGCATAATTTTTCGAGTTCAATTCTTTCCTTTACAAGGCAATGTTTTTCAAGTTTCCCTTCTTTGAATTGAAATACTCATAAACCTCCATATAACTTAAAAGGGAGATTTAAGTAGAAGTCTCTATTTATCAGACCGTCGGATAAATAATATTTTTTTATATTTTTTATCGGAGTATATAAAAAGAACCCTTAAAATTATTCCTAAGAATGTGTGATAATGAAATGCAGGGCAGTGATTTTTTCACAAAAGAAGAAGGGATGCCAAAAGTACCATTTCCTAATGGTTGGAAAGGGGGAAATGGATTGTATACAGTGGGATTCACAAGAAGAGGTTTGCTTGGAACAGCTTCAGATGCAATTAATATTGCAAGTGATATTGCTGACCAATGGAAACTCATTAATTATTCCTCTAATTAATTACCCAAGATGCTGTGATTAACCATGGATAAATTGGTTAATTAATCTCCCCCCCCCCCCCCCCCCCCCCCTGCCGCGCCGCGTCCTCCTACCCAGATCACTGTAAATTGTTCAATTTTGCATGTTGCCCTGCAAGCTCTTCTCCTGGAATTTTTATGTTTATTTTTCTAGGTATCTGTAACAAAAGTTTTATGCATGACAGTTTCCATTAGTATTCTAGTAGAATGCTTTGCAATGTAGTATTCAAATGTGTAACATTTTGAATGATTACTTTGACTTTTCATATGGTTTAAGACAAGAATATGATTAATACATTAGCTGTTTTTAATTGATAAATGATGCGACTCTAACCTGTGGAGATTCGGTGGAACAGGTGGTTCAAATAAAATTCAATCTATAAAATTCGAACCCATGTTGAATGGGAAAGATACATTGGTTTTTGACGATGTTCAAAATCGTCCGGATAATAATTGAATGATGAATCGGGTTATTGGATCTACTGATGATGATCCAAGAAGCTTGCAACACAAACAATACGTAAGAGCTTGGAGTTATTCTCCGGATAGCCACTCTGACGCTCAAATCAGTTCAATGATAGAGAATTTTTTATGCTGTGAGTTTGGTATTGTAATATATTTTCTTATATTGGGCGTACTTGAGTTATGAGGATGATATATGATCCATTTACATAAAGTTCCACCGTAGGATGGTGAGTTATTTCGCACTGAAGCAGTGGACAAAGACGTTTACGCATATTAAAGTAATGGATCGAATGACTTTTGGAGCAGTTACAGTCGTGGTTTAATGTCTGCATAGTGTTCAGAATGCTCATTTAATAATGGGGTGTAATTGTTGCGTAAGACCGAGGGCGACTTGTACCATGTTGGCTATAAAGGATCGTGGATGACATGCGTCATGCCGGCTATAAGAGACAGAGGACGACCTACGTCATGTCGTTTATAAAGGACATATGACGAACCACGTTACGTCGGTTGAGTGATATAGGGGCGAGTGCGCCGTGTTAGAGATGACATCTTATTGACGTAGACATCTGTATT
This sequence comes from Gentiana straminea, assembly GCA_036785695.1. Lineage (NCBI taxonomy): Eukaryota > Viridiplantae > Streptophyta > Magnoliopsida > Gentianales > Gentianaceae > Gentiana > Gentiana straminea. Next base: position 2,277,681 of record JAVUPR010000019.1, read on the forward strand.
GAGTTGTGAGCTTGGATGAGTGCCACGTGTAGAGTGTTGATCTCACCTATGTCAAATGCTCCCCAAACCTGTGCTTGGATATGTATCGTAGATTAGGTCTGTACCAAGATGACGTGGCACGATCTGAGAGGTCATGGTGTAAGTGTTCAGACGTTAATGACGTCCGCCTGTCAGATGCCAACTTGCATTTTTTAATTTCAAACCGCCAAAGTGTATCAATCTGAATAGTTTTTAATTTCAAAACGCCAAAGTGCATTTTTTAACGTACGTCTGAATAGACGTCACCTCATAAAATTGCCCGGAATGACATAATCAATCTGAATAGTTTTGAACCAAAGTGTTTGATGTGCTCCGTCCCAAGGACTTGTTGGACTTGTTTTATTTTATTTTACCCTTGTTTTTACTAGTTTGTTTAATAAAGGCCTTTTGGGCCTAGTTGATAATAAGACACATGAAAAAAAGGTGTCTATATGTTAGTATATTAGGTCAAGTGTTTGTTTTTAGCAAATAAAGGTCATTTGGGCTTATTATAGTCAAGTTAGGCACACTAGGAATTAAAGTGGCGAAAATTACTAAGTAATTTGTCCCATATTGTTTAGGAGTTTGTTAGTCTTTTATTTTGTAGCCTATATAAAAGGCATTCGACTTGTAATTTTGAGGAGAATCAATTATGAAAATCATTATCAATATACTGAGAGAAGTTTCTCTTGTTTAAGTCGATTTGGCTTAAAAATCACTTGCGAGTGAGTTGTCTCTTTATCGTAGAGATTGCACCCTTTCGAGAGCTTATCAGCGTTCTTGAGCAAAGCATTGATGTAATATCCCGACTTTTCAAAAAAATGGCAGACGTGTCTTTTTGCGAAAAATGGAATATTATGATTTACGGCTTAAATTATTTTAAGTGTATTTATATATATATGGCCGATATATATAAATAATTTGGGAAAATCTGATTATTTAATAATAAGGGTATATAAGGAAAATAAGGGATTAGGTTAATTATTGGGATTTTCCTATTTAAGGAAAATCAAACGGAATTAGTTTCCCTAACCTTTTGAATAAGAATTTCTTCCTACGTGAAAGAGAGAATGGCGTAAGAGCTATTAGGGCTGAGAGACTTCTTCCGGTTGCTAAGTCAAATCTCAACCGTTTTCAGATCCGTGAGAAGCGTTGGAATCGTCATGAAGAGGGCGTCGTTTCAACACAAGAAAGTTAGAGCTTTTCTCAAGGTATGATTTTCGACCTAGCTGCTGTTTTGGATGAGTTTTGGAGATCAAAACTCATATCTTTCGTAGTCTTGTGTCAATCGAAGCGTGTGATCGAATCTAACCCTTTTTGGAATTGATCACATAGGATACCTGCAAGAAAAGATCAGGTTTTGCTGGTTTTTCTGAGGATTTGGAATTGGATTAGCTTGCTAAAAGGTAAGGAGGTCTTCCTACAAGTTAATTACGGTTTCGTAGGATCTATGTTAGTTTTTGAGGAGATTTATTGCTAGAATTGTTACCTTTGTTTTGCCTAAGGATCTACATATGTTATGATAGATAAAAGCTGTGTTTTTATGCCATTTCTTGAGTATTTTGATGTTGAACATGTTTGGATTTGAGTAGAGATCGAAAAAGTGCATAAAAGCGTGTTTAGGGTGTTCGGTGCGCTCAATGTGCGCACATTGATTAGCAGTGTGCACACATTGCTGAAGCAGAATGCTACTGTAGATGGACAGCCTCTGGAGTGTGCGCACATTCCCCTGGAATGTGCACACACTAGCAGGGCTGAATGTAATTTTCGCCCAATGTGCGCATATTGCCCCTGTTTTTGATAAATAAGCTATTTTAAGCTATGTTTTGAATTTTAAACCTTGATTCATGATCAAATAACATTAATTAAATATGAACAAGCCCCGATTGAGTTTCCGATTCGTTCAGTTAAAACACCGAACGTACTCTTAAAGGGAGTTGAAGTTCGGATCCGTCGGAAGGGCATGAAAGGGCTTGTGCTTTGGTGAACTAGAGTTCACCAATGTCTGTGTAATTGCTAGGCTTTGTCCGTGTCTAGAGGTCTAGGAAAGAGAGTTGAGTTTGTGAGGGAGCTTACTTGAAAACACTTAGATGGCTAGTTAACAACATATTAATAAACATACTTGTATAGCTAAAAGACTAAACATCATGTCCTTCTTGGTAAGGCACAAGTCTATATCGCAATGTGTAGGCTTTCGATTAAAACGAGTAAACTTGCTGGCCTTTCTAGAGGCACCAGGAGTAGAGGGTACTCGTTGTGGATGACAGACCTAAACCTAACCTTGGAAAAAGCGCCAGAAAGCTGACGGACATTACCTAGGCTATACAGATCCTAACCGGCAGTGTACCGGGTCAAATTGTAGTGCTAGTCTGGTGAGTCAGGTCGTATTCCTCAGGGAAAACATGGTAACTCTTTTAAGTGGGGTTAAACACCAAGAAGCTATTATTAACTCGATCTAAGTCGCAGTTTTATCATTTTCCTCGGGTTAGATTATGTTAGATCAGTTAGATTAGTTAGTAATGTTAGAGTTAGATGTTAGTAAAACAGAAAATAAAACAAATAAATACTAATATAATATAAATATAAAGCGAGTAGATATATAGATATATTTTTGGATCTAGCCAAGAATACTTTTCTTGAATCAATATCTTTTAGTAGAAATAAATGAGACAGATCTTCCTTTATTCAAGGTGTAAATTATGTATGAATCGGTGTACTCTAAGCTAGACAACTCCTCCCACGAGCGTATGAAATTGTCATATGTCCATTGCATCGTCCAAGGTCCACAATCGTTACGGTTTTTCGAACGGGTCCCGAGTACAAATCTACCTTTAGATAAAAAGGAGTCATTCCGTTCGTCAAACGGTCAATTTTATTTAAAAGGCTCCGGTTGTCAAAGCCGGACGATTCAACTTTCCGGTTTAAGTTTCAATTAAAGCGATGATTTAACATTATTACGATCTCGAGTACAAATGTCAATAAAATTTATCTTTCCCAAAGACAAATCTGTCCCCGGGTAGGAAACTGGGTTCCGTTGTCACGTTTTCACTCGGCCAATTTTACCCTCCGGTCTTTCAATTTTAACGTTTCATTAAGCGCAGAAAGAAAGAGATTCATCATAATTGATTTTAATCATTATTACCAGAGTCGATAATTCATTTTACCAAAAGATTAACTAATTCAGATTCATATCTTGGCTAGATATATTTTTAGTTTAACATAGATATTTATATCAGATTCTGTCAAAATGTCATGGATTAAACGGCTGGAAGTTTTCCATAATAGCCTTCTGTCAAGATGACAAAATTCTATTACAACCAAATTTAGCCTTTCGATCCAAACACTTATCAAATTCTCACATATATATATAGATAGATATAATTATATAGAACAACAAAAAATAAAACTCAATAAAATTACCCGTTTACTTCAGATCTAAGTTGTATTCTTGAAAATAGCAACCTTTCCAAAAGCATTTTCCTTCGATAATTTTCTCAAGCATTACAACATTACTACTATTATTTATCAAAACATATATACATACATAGACATATGTATATACGGGCCCCGAAAAGAAAATTAAAAGAGAAACGAGATGAAAAACAAGATCTAGATCTAGATCTATATATATATATATAGATAGATCTATCACATATATATTCATATATAGAATATATATATATACATGAAGGGTGTTTGTATATATATATGTATCATATATGTATATATATATATATATATATATGATCTTCAAAGCAAAATAAAAAATAAAAAATAAAAAGAAAGAAAGACGAGGTGAAGAAAAGAAAGGAGAAAGAAAGAAGAAAAGGGGCCAGGCTTCTGTTCCATGAAGCTCTGTATATATAGCCAAATTGAAGTGCCGGATCGATCCGGGAAAGGGCCGGATCGATCCGGTGGTGATAATTCTAGATCCTTCTAAAACTTATAAAATTCATATCTTGAGTTGTAGACCTCCAAAAATTATGATTCAAACGTCAAAATTAAGCTCTCGGAAAATTCTTCAACTTTCATGAAGGACTCTTCTTCAGAAAACGCCTTTTTGATTAGTCATTTCATACTCCGAACGTTTTCGGGATTTTTCAAGTACAAATCAATTAGCCACTCGACCACCATTTGAGTTGTAGAAGTCCAATTGACTTGATTCAAAATCCATTGGAAATCTTTCTTGAAGATATACAACTTTTATGAAGGAAACTTCTTCAGAAAATGTCGTTTTGATGAGCCATTCGTATTACGAAGATATTTCGGGATTTTTACTAATCCGAATCGATTGGCCACTTGGCCATAACTTGAGTTCCCGAACTCCAAATGACATGATTTCAGCGGCATTGGAAAGCTCGTTGAATAATCTACCACTTTCATGAAGAAGTCATCCCATTAAAATGCCTCTAAGCTGGGTCAAATCTCCGTCAAAAATATGTAACGATTTAAGTACTTAGAAAATTTGCTCCGTTGAACTTGTAAACTTGTGGCATCTTCTTCTAACCTCAAAAGATATGTTTTTAGGACCAAAACATGTCGTTACGTGGAATCTTGGTCAATGTATAATCCTGCAATGAACCACCAAAATACCAAACGTAAATCCGACACGACACTCCGGTTACTAAACCGATACAAAAACTAATAAAAAAACTTATAAAAATACGATAATTTATATAATAACTACTACTTATACATTTGAATAAAACTTAGTAATTTTGACTTGATTTGATACAATAATGTTCAAAATGGTATCAGAAATGGGGCGAAATATCATAAAAACGATCATAAATTTATCTCTCATCAGTGGATAACTTTGCTGGCCATTCGAGGGCACCAGGAGTAGAGGGACTTCACCGAACGCGTATACTATCGGGACTAGCCCGTGGCTATTGGTGAGACACACCAATAGGTTGCACCCAGATGTCTTATGGTGGGCAGCACCATGCGTAGTGTCCTTGAATGCTGATGTAACAAAGATAAGCTAAGTTAGAAACAGTTAGTAATGACATGTTGATGGACATGGAATGAACCTTAGATCGAGTCGGTTTCACAAAGATAATTAATATATAAAAACTGTTAAAGAGCCTAATTAAATTGTAGCTTCTACTTCTTACTATGTATAATGTACTTACCTCAAATGCATATTTATTTATGTGTTTGGGGGAGAGAAGATGAACAGGTCGACCATGAGCTTGATGAGGACTTCGATGACGACATTTGAGGACGCCGGAGTTGGAGTTGTTTATTAATTATTGTCTTTCATTATTCTTTTGTCGATGTTTTGGGAAACAAGTTCTTTAGTTGAACCTGTTGGTTTTGTCTTTCATAGTTTTGAGGATTTCGTATTTCTTTTAAGTTTCATTTGGATTTCTCTTGATGTAATAAGTTACATTTCTACCCTTTAGTTATTCTTTCTATTCTTGGTTGTATGGAGAATTTTACCCGAGTCTTTTGCTTCCGTTTGCTTTATTTGATACGACGTAGTAGAGGCTTACGTATAATATTAGAATTATTTAATATTATGCGTGTCGAACGTTCCATTTCCGGATAATGACTCGGTGTCCGGGAACGGGGCATTACAATTGAGTTGTTCTTGGCACTCTTCCTAGACTGCTGCTCAGTTAGGTTAGGGTTTCCCGCTCTCATTGATCCTTTCGTCGATCTCCTGAGATCGTATATCAGAGCTCAGCGACGAAGGTATCAAATATCCCCGTTTATTTTCATTCTTTAAATTTTCTTTATAAAAAAAATCCTTGTTTTTTATTCATTAATTTCGTCCACCCCCTCCCAAGAACATTCATATATCTTCAAATCTTCATAATCCTACTCGGAAAACTTGAAGATCTTCAAATCTTAAATCCTTCATCCCAATAACCCTAATTTTAATTTCCAGACCCGTTTTTATCACAGTTCGTTGTATACCTTAAACCCCACCTAAAATTCTGGAATTTTTAGCATATCTCAAACACATCTCGATCTACAATTTTCGTCTTTACACCCAATCCATATTCGACGCATATCTTGCCTAAATCTGCCGATCAATACAAGCAATCTGTCTTGAAAAACTGCAGCCGTCAATCGTCGATCGTTTTATATTTTTGTGCTTTAGAAGACTCCAAATCACCTGAAAATTGGTGAACTTATAGGAAATACTCTGATCTACAACTTTTATCTTTTGAGTGTTTCCAAATTCACTGTGGTTTGGTCGTAATTGGTACCGTAAGACACTGCTATCAATCTGAAAATTATTGACAGATTGCACCAGTTTCTGAAAAATGATTTTTTGATCGACTTCTATAACTCCAAAAAATATGAAATTTTGACATCCTTTAGAAAACTCTCATTTCTACAACTTTTGTCTTTTGAGTTTTCCCAGATTCGTAGTATATTGGTGCTTAAATACGTGGGTTTCACACCTGTGAAATTCTGTTGTCAAATTTTATTTTTTTTTTTGTGAAAATTAAGGTATCTGTGAGGGTATGAATCATTGAAAGGAGAGATGTTTGTGTTAAAGAAATCCTTGAGTAGTGTTGAGAAGGTGGAGGATAACTTGCAACGGGATAATATGTTTCATACGAGGTGTTTGATTAGTGAAAAGTTTTGTTTGATGAAAATTGATGCGGGAAGCTGTGCCAATGTCATAAGTGCTGGTTTTGTCTCCAATTTATCTATTCCTACGACACCCCATCCTCAAACATATACGTTGCAAGGAATCAATGATGTTGGTGAAATGCGAGTTACCAAACATGCCTTAATATCTTTTAATCTTCGGAGGCTCGATGATGAAGTTTTATGTGATGTAGTCCCTATGCATGCCTGTCATATCCTACTTGGGAGACCGTGGCAATATGATAGGAGAGTTACGTATGATGGGTATAAGAAATAGCTACACATTTCTCCATAAGGGGAAGAGATTTACACTCCGTTCCTTATCCCCCGAAGATGCCCACAAAGATCAACTCAATTTGGCAGCCGCACATGAGGAAGCTCGTTTGAAACGTGAATCCGAAAGGGAAAAAGCCTTGGATGAAACAAACAACGACAAGAGTGTTAACATTTGAGAGGAGGTAGTCCAAGAATCGATGGTGGCAGATGCAATCGCCAAGGAGAATAAGCGTGTGGCAGAAGTAGTTAACGATGATGAGGCAATTGTTGTGGATGAGATAGTGCATAGGGATCAGACAGTCGTTGTTGGTTATGTTGCGAGTGATGTTGAGTGTGAGGAGTTGCATGATCCTTGTGATGAGTTGGAAAGCGCTGCAAGTGGTCGTCAAGTTGTTGATGCGAAAGTGGAATTGTCTGAAGCGTCTATTGTGGAGAAAGAAGAAGATTTTATGTTACTAAACTCTAGTTCCAGCCTTGTTGAATCTTCTTTGCAGGTACATGACGATCATCCACATGAAGTGGACACCGGACTGTTGGATACATCCAATGCAGCCCCTATATTGCCTTTGGATGATGTATCCCCGGTTGTTAATGTTGGCAAGCCGGCGCACATTTTCATTGATCCTTTTGCCTTGCGTGTTGATGAAGATCCTACATTGCATTGCTATGACTATCTTGCGGTAACTCCGAGCTTCATCGACCTCTATATCAAGCCGAGAGACTTTTCGTATGTTCCGTTGGTGAAGCATGGTTCACGATATCAGCGTACAATTCATTTGAAGTTGTGTATTCGCATGTTATTTGATCCCGGTATATCATTGTTGATTTTTGCTGGTTGTTCGAGATTGGTGCGAGACGCTGAACTGTACGACATCCTTTGATTCGAAACGAATCATTTCCAACCGGGAGGGAATGATGTGCTCCGTCCCGAGGATTTGTTGGACTTGTTTTATTTTATTTTTAGCCTTGTTTTTACTAGTTTGTTTAATAAAGGTCTTTTGGGCCTAGTTGATAGTAAGACACATGAAAAAAGTGTTTATATGTTAGTATATTAGGTTAAGTGTTTGTTTTTAGCAAATAAAGGTCATTTGGGCTTATTCTAGTCAAGTTAAAGTGGCGAAAATTACTAAGTAATTTGTCCCACATTGCTTAGGAGTTTGTTAGTCTTTTATTTGTAGCCTATATAAAGGCATTCGACTTGTAATTTTGAGGAGAATCAATTATGAAAATCATTATCAATATATTGAGAGAAGTTTCTCTCGTTTAAGTCGATTTGGCTTAAAAATCACTTGCGAGTGAGTGATCTCTTTGTCGTAGAGATTGCACCTCTTTCGAGAGCTTATCAGCGTTCTTGAGCAAAGCGTTGAGTTGTTCTTGGCCCTCTTCCTAGATTGCTGCTCAGTTAGGTTAGGGTTTCCCGCTCTCATTGATCCTTTCGTTGATCTCATGGGATCGTATCGCATCAGTGTTTCTTCAGCTTTCCTTTATGTTAGATATTTTATTCATAAAGTTTTTTTTAATTTTGTTTTGAATGTGTTGTTGCACACTGAGTGCGACAGATGTCGCCAAAAAGAAACAGGGTTCGACGTATGTTCTTTCATGAAGAGGTACAGTGTGTTTTTTGTTGTCTATTTATAGACATCAAATGCATTCGAAAATGTTCTAAGTTTTTGTCATAAGCATCATCAGCACAAAAAACGTATTGTGTCTCTAAGTTGTACTCCATTAAATCCTGAAAGAGATCTAAAACATCTGTTTAATTTGTTTTATATCCTTTAAAGAAGAAAATAAAATTATTATATCCTTTTAATTAATTGCATCATGTGTATTGATTTCTTACTTTCTCTAATAGAGCAGAATTGTGCATGTTTAAGGTTATTAAAATAAGAAACATAATTTATATAACAACTTTTCTATCCCAGGTGGTTAATCACATGGGTTTTACCCTGGCCTCAGTGGGAGGACCAATGTTCGATTCCCCCTTTTCCATTCCCCTCCTTTCATAGCAGAAAAAAAAAAAAAAAAAAAAAAAAAACCAACTTTTCTACAATATTTATAACTATAAAATTTTCATTAAAATGTTAGATACCCATTTTTTATTTTTATTTTATACACAAGATGTCCATGTTTCTGACTATGGGAAACCCTAAAAGTGATTGAGGTGACTGAATAACGTCATGAGGAGTCAACTGCTAAAAAATCTACTCTGCGGACGTAATCAAAATAGATGAGTGCTTATATCATTGGCTATGCATGTTATGGGATTTTTTTTTTTTTTTTTTTTTTTTTTTTTTAGAAATTAAAAATGTATGCTTCAAAAAAACAAAAAAAAAAAAAAAACTTCAAAAAGTTGTTAATAACATTTAAAAAATACGTGAAAAGGCGTTTTGCGGATGATTCGGGGATCGGGAGGATTCGCTGAGCATTTGCGAAGAATTTATGGATAAATGATTTTTAGACAAAATTTTAATATATTTACTTTTTAGATATATTTTTAAGCGTAAGTAATAGAAAAAAATATTAAATAAAAAGTAATAAAGTTTTAGTTACGTTAGTTTCGAGGAAAGGACACTCTACCTTTGTGATTTATCAAATGAAACATTTTATTCATTTGAACTATTTAGTGTATGGTTTACTTTTCTAAATTTTATATACAAATCTAAAGTACATCATTGCCCATAAATATAAGTCATTGTATAGTATTCACACATAGTTTAATAAATTAGTTAATGTAACGCTCTTGTTTTGGATACCGAGTCTTATCCGAAAATGGACATTCGGCATCTGATATTTAGAGTCATCATAAATCTCACGCAAGCCTCATATCATATCAGAAAACGTAGGTGAAAAGAAACAAATAAGAGACTCGGGAAACTGGCACTTAAGATTTTCCATTAACCAATTCAACGAATTACTACTATTGTCAAATTAAATCATAAATAATTACTAACATTTATTACTACTCAACTTCACTAAAAAAAATGTTTGCACATAAAGAATTCAATGGCTCTTCCTAAGCTTGCTATTCATGCTCATCATACAACTTGTCTTCAACCTGCATTTATTCTTATTCCAAATAAAGGAATGAGCATTCTAGACTGCCCCATAAGGAGCAAAAAGATCGAAAGAGATATTCATGTTTTCCGGATACCCGGAGATATGACATGATTCTACTTTATCCAATTCGTAAACAATTTAAAAGCATAACTTGAAGAATAAATGAAACATCTTTGAAAATGTACCTTGAACTATAAGGATATCTTTGAAAACACGGTCTATTAACTACGTTAGTTCATCTTGTACGTACTTGTTCGTTTCATTAATTACCTACATACCATGTTTAGACTACGGATAGAGCTTATGTAAGCTATCCACTAACCCATACTTTACTTGTCTACTAACCTTAACATTTTTGTGTCTTGTCTGTCACTTTCATGTTTCTTGCTTGAGATGAGGGCAGTATGCGACACGGGGAACTTGACTAGTCATACGTCCAATGTGGGGTTGGGTCACGGTACCCCATTTGGTACATCTATTAAGAAACGACATGGAGAATACAACTAGTCACACGTCCGACATAGGATTTTTAATACTCACGGTACTCCGTTATGTACATCGCTGGACACTAACTATAAATACGTAAGAGCACATAAAGCACATAGATTTCACGTTAAAGTCCATACCCAACCTACGAGAACCTACTAAGGTAATAACAACGCCGAACTCATATCCTATCTCCACCACTTGTAACCAAAACGTATAAAACAGTTAACAGAAGAGTAACTAGAATATAGGTTAACGTCCTGAAAACACAGTTTAGCAGATGTTGACTACACATAATCATGACTGGTTTCATGTAGTTTAACATAAAACAATATTCAAAGCAACTTAAAAACATAATCTTTAAACTAAAAATGAAAACTTTTGATTAGAAGAACTCATTACCTTAAAGACGAGCCGAACATCAACTAACTTCTATATCTTACACAAATCTACAAACCAACAACAAGTCTAACATAAATCTTACGGGAATCTAATTGTACCAAGATCAAAGCCAAGAACAACAATGAAATGATTAGATCTTATCTTCAAGAAGATATTCCACGCCTAAAATTGTTGCTGAAAATGCAAACTATTGTTGAACGAACCTAGAAATCATCCAGACTGCTTCAGAAACAAAGTCTTGAATCACCCCGTGCACTAACCCGGGTGAAGAGCCAGGAAAACGGCCTAGTGCTTAGCTAAAAACTCCAAAAACGTGAAATACGTATAGTCTAGGGCTATCTGGAGGCTTTATATAGAGTTTTTTGTGCCTATGTCGGTTTTTAGGTGATTTGAAGGCCAAGAAAGCGTAATTAGCCTTGGAAATTAGGGGGAAAACCTAATTCTAAAAAGACGAAAATACGCTTATTAAGAGGTCATAGATACATATAATAAGTGCTTCGAGTAAAATGTCTAATATAACATTCGACTATCATAAATTCCATAGTTGCCAAATATGTATAATTGGATTTTTTTTAGCACATAAGTATAATTGGTTGATAGATACTCCCTCCGTTCCTATTTAATTGTCGCAGTTGCCAAAATCAAAATTTCCTTCTTATTAGTCGTAGTTACATTTACAAAGCATTATTTATTCTATTTTTCTACATCTACCCTTCTTTATTAAGGGGTGAGAGATTGGAAATACCATTGCATTAATTATATTCAAGGGTGTTATTGTCATTTTGATGCTAAGTCAAAACATTAACTACTCTCCTTAATATGTGTGATTTTGACAACTGCGACAGTTAAATAGGAAAAATAGAATATAAATTAGGGGGTAACACCAAGATAACAATTGTTATCTTGTTATTGCTAATGACTTATATTAAGAAACAAAATAAAAATACTAAAATGACTTATATTTATGGACAATGGAATACCAATTTTGATGTAAATAAACAATATTCCAGTAAAATGTTTTAAGAGAAAACCGACATGGTTTGTTGTATGAAGTTGTGTGTGTGTGTGTGTTTTATTTGAGTTGGGTGAAGCGTTTTAAAATTGCGGATTTTTTTTTCCTATTTTTTTTGTAAAAAGCAATAATGGCACGTTTGGATAGATGAAATATTATTAAATGGAATGCATTGGAATGAAATGATATCATTTCATTACTGCGTTTGGTAGACAATAAAATTAATATAATTATTTTTATTCCATTCCGGCCATCCCATAGTGTTTTTTTTTTTTTTTTTTTTTTTTTTTAGAAGAAGACCCATAGTGTTTTTAGTGGAATAAAATCACTTATAAAAAAAAATTTTTAAAAAAAATTAAATTACATTCTTACTTTTTCAAACATGTCATATTGATGGAATGAAATGAAAAACTATTTCATTCTATTACATTCCAACAATCCAAACGAGACATAAGATTTTTTTTTGTGAAGTAATTTACCTCTGCGACCTCAACAAAAAAAAAATCTAAAAAATGTCATGTTAACCCCAATAAAAACACAAAGAATATGTTGACACCAATAAAATTTAAAATATTATATGTTATGATATAAATGAAAACCACACATGAAAGATTGTTCGCTTGAGTTTTTGCAACGTAGTTTTTTTTTTTTTTTTGCCTTCTTTTTTTTCTTTATAGCGCCTAAAGGCATTTGTAGTAGAAGCCCTATACGGTGTTCTATCCCTAAAATAAAGATAAAAAATGAAATTTTCCCTCAAATACATCCACAGAAGAAGCTTTATCCCTATCCCTATTTTAGAGTCAATGAACAGTGTATCCCTATTTGTGGAGCACTATCTCTATTTTAATGTATACATGGTATAAAGATAGAGATAGGATGTTGTTGTGGAGTGTTATGAATTAAGATGTTGTAAAATAGGGATATGTATTATTTTATATTATTTTAGGAATAAAAAATAGGGATTCTAGTGTGAATGCCCTAATAGGTCCCTTCCATATTGTTATTCTATTAAGAAAGTTGACGATGTGTGAAATTGTCTAATATTCGGGATATCTCTCCTCGATTGAGTAGAATTCTGGGTAAATAAAGGTAGAATTCATAGTACTAAATAGAGTGTTATCGAAAACAACATTGCGGGTGTAGCGAGAGGCTATCGCGGCATACGCGAGCTTTATCCGAGAGGGTTGAGTAACCATTTGAAGTATGGCATGGGGGCTCCGCCGAAAAAAAAAAGCCATGTCCGAGGTTTACATATACCGGCTCTTTGATGGAGGTGAAAGCATGACATCCGGTAATGTCGGTTCTAACGCATTTACGCAATGGGGGATAATGTACCCAAACATGACAATGAAGTTCAACGTTGATTTCTCGGGTTCACGAGTGTTTTACGGAACAAGGGAATCTTTCTTACGGTTCTAATGGTGTTGCCATCTTCGTGGTTCTTTGGACGCATCTAATTAAAGTTTCAAAGTGTTCGAGGTATCCCTTCGTGAATGTATTGATCATCTCTCGTTTCGGTTTATACCAAAACATATACTCTGTGATTTCTTGAATTCGGTGTTGGCATATAGCTTACTTTGTAGAGGTAAAGTTCACTGGTGTGAATAATATGTAAACTTGTTAGCATTTAGTTGTTGAAACTTTGAATGCATAAGAGTGTTAGTAATATCATCCGCAGCGGAAGCGATTTAAGGATCTAGATCTATATGATACACGTAATAAAACAACTAGATCTATTCTACAAGGGGATGTAGATCATACATCTTGAATCTCAAAATTCAAGTTGAAGAACCGCAAAAGGATGAATGTGAAGATGTGAAGAGCACCACAGTCTTCCGATCGTGTGATCCAAGCAATTCCCGGTGGAAGGAATTCTCGACTCGAACCCTTCCGATATGCTACCGGAAAAATCTCCAAGATTTCTCCCACTCTCTCCTTGGCCGAAATATTTTCTTCTCTCTACTATAGGGAGAAGTCGAAAAATGCAAAGTGTGTTAAGGCTTGGGAGAACTCTCTTTATATAGGAGAGTAAAACTTAGCCTCCAAGGATTAAATAATTAAGAGATAATTATTACATTAATCCTTTTTCCAAATAAAAGATAAATAAAATAATTATCCCAAACAAATTAGGATAAATCATATTATTATCTAATATTTCATGAATTATCATTTAACAAATAAAAGATAAATCACACATTAAATAATTATCCAAGAAAACTAATTTCTTAACAAATATTTAATCAAACTTGCGCCACCTTTGATCAAATAAAAGGTCACACGCAATTTCCATATTTGACCAATTGGGTCAAAATTGTCAACACACTAATTTGGGCCGAGTCCACGAAAATGTCTTTTCCGTGTATTTAATTATTTAGCCCAACTAATTTAATAGTCCACTAAACAATTAATTCACATATCGTTTTAATAAAGTCCAACAAGAACTAAATTAATATTATCGGGATTCGACGTCCGAGAATAGCTATGCTATATTAGGAGGCACGTCGGGGACCATGGACTAATAATCGGCGGCTCCGATAAATCAAATAAATAATTATAGAATAATTATATTCGATAAATCAATCACACGGGAATATGCCACCATAATCCCGTGATCGCACTCCTCCGATTATAAGATTATATTTATCTCCTCACGAGAATAATAATAAGCGTCCATTGATATAATCATTACATATGGATTAATCCTCCATGCATCGTTCATTCTAAATCGGGAAGTTACCATTAACCCTTTTAAGAACCTCTTATCCTTATTTACCATTAACCCCCTAGTGATCAATTAATTCATACAACTCTTTGGTAGCTAATCGGTGTAATATGAACTCGCGCGATCGATCGGTTTCTAGGATTAACAAATAAGGGAATCGTCTATCTACTTCCATAAATGGAAGGAATGGATTCCGTATCCGTGATAACACGGACTACTCACTCAATTCGGTACAATGCCAAGATGGGGTAATTCGGATCACGGACTCGGTGTAATCCTTAACCGTCAAGTCAATCCTCATACCGATTCAAGCGGTTGATCGTGATCACCTCGGGATTAAGATATATCCATAAATATGATCATCCATTGATTCGATAAGACTTCTCGATTACGGAATTATATCGTGAACTCTAATCAAATCGGTCCAAATTACCCCTATATGATATATCTATCATATATAAATGCCCCATTAGGTTCTCTTAACCGAAAGTCCGGATAAGACAATCACACCTATTGTGTTCGGGCGCATTAATAGCACGTTAAAGGAGAGACCCGATACTCTCGATTAACTTCACTACGGGCTAATTGTATTTTAAGTACATCTTCACTAACTCAATCCTCTCCCGTGTATATACCATACACCGAGTTAAGTGATTACATAAACGATATACTTTAGGGTTTTCTGTAGTGTAATTACTTTTGTCACATCGGTGAATATGAGAATAATAAATATGAATAATAATATCATTTCATTTATTAAATAAAACAATTACAAAATTGTCTTTCGGGCATCACACCTAACAAAGAGGAGATTAGCTGTGAAAATGTTGGTAGGACTTGGTAGTAATCCAAGAATTGAAAAGTGCAAACAGAACTGTGAATTAGAATAATTCAGTTCCTGGAATAGATTAACTTTAATTAATGTTGAGGAAGACCGGAGAGTGGTAAATAGGCTTCATGTGATCGAGTGATGCTACCACCTATCGTACGACAAACTGGATAGAGCGACTTTCAAATAGGATTCTACCGATCGGGCGGGATAAAGTCAAAGAGAGAAGTTCGACATTCCGACCTCAATATATGGGATTAAGGAAGTCATTACGGGTGGAAGGGTAAGTAACGGTACGGCATATTACTAATCTAACTTGGCTTTTCAATTCCCAACTCGGGTTTATGCTACGGACGGGACGGACGGAAGCAATCATCCTAAATGAAGACTTCTTAGCTTGAGGCGAGGATTTTTGGCATTGGAAATAGATGCAAGAAAAGGCGAATACCATTCCAATACTCCAATACGTACGGGAAAGATTTTTTTTTCAATCTAGCTCTCCCGCCCGGTAGGCGGTAGAGCCGTCCGTTCTTTCTTTCAATCGGTCCGTCGGCATCCGGCTCTACGTTGACGAGTGGTCCGCAAGTATTCTCGCGATGATCCTTCCTTTCACCGACCTTCGAGTGACGTACTCGAGGTGCGGTTCGACGGCAATATCAGCCATCGTGCCGGCCTCCCGACCCGTTTCTCCAATAGGTACCGTAGCGGGTTCAACTTCGGAACGACGACCGTCTTGCTCGAAAGCGAGATAATGGCGCGGTTGCGCGTCGCCCGGACCAAGTCTTCTCAATCGGTGTATACTTGGCTTCACCATCGGTGAACCTCCCGCTCGATAGTAGATGGCGTGTTCGTGCCCTTCTCATCGCGGTGTGTCTATGGCCCCCGTGCGTGCTTGACCTATCAAATCACATAAACTTAAAATTGATAAGTAGGTTCGAACATCCAAGGATTTAATGCTCTAAAGATGAGCGGAGCTACTCGATTGTAGGGATGTAAGTCACTCTTAGTATGTGAGAGGGAGAGGATTTAATGCTCTAAAGAGAACAAAGCTACTCGACTGTAGGGACATAAGTCACAAATGATCTGATTGTTGAAACCGCAATGTAGGCCTTTAGAAACTGATCAACGGGTGGAATTGCTGCAAGTGTCCCTATAAAACGAACAAGACATTAGGCGCCCCGGAGTTTCATCTCTCGAAAAACCCTTTGACGCTCTAGTTAGTGATTACAAGGGCGGAGCCAGGATTTTAACCTGGGGTAGGCTAACGGACTATGTCGAATTCATCGGATTGGCTGGATTAAGAATATTATATAGATCGAACTGGACTATATAGATTTTTTTGTGTAATATTTTTTTTTTGTCCGGGTTGGCTTATCCCCCCTAAGTCTATACATAGTTCCGTCCTTGGTGATTTGACAGTGAGAGCAATTTCAAGTCTTTAATTGAGTATTATAACTGCAAGTAGAATAACATACAACGCATGAGAAGGAGAAGACCCTTTGTATAGTGTACCCAGGCGGAATTGATGGTCCAACCCGTGGTGATGGCGTGAATGCATGAGGAGTTTGTCAGGGTGATGGTGGATTGATACCCAATGGTTCACCGTAACATGTTGCTTGTGGCAGAGGACGACCTACGTCATGCCTTTTGTAAAAGGTGTTGAGGACGACCTACGCCAGGTCTTTAGCTAAATGAGCCATAATGCCGAACTGAAGCCAAGTCGACCAGGGCATTGATGCTGAGCTCTGGATACATAGACATTATAAAGGGCTCACGGTGATGAAAGAACGGATTGGACCGTACTCGGAGACGGACTTATTCGTAGTGTTGCAATAGTGTCTTAAACCCAACCGGGTTGGACCGGATCCGACCGGGTCGGGTAATTTACAGTCTATTTAGTTCATGTAATTAGTTTATTATGATTAATAATAGCACTTTTTGTAATTATATATTTTGTTTATCTTTATGAACCAATTATGTTATTAAATGTATAGTAACGTCATTAGTATTAAACTGTGATAGAGAAACCATGATAGTGATTATAGTTGATAAGATCTCTAATCACTTTAATAAGTTTGATACTTAAATGTCTCTAGTCGTATGTACTTTCAAACGGGACATTGATGGTACGATTAGACTAGCACGTATTGAATGTCTTCTATCTTATTGAAGATAGAGATAGATCTTGTCTATCGAAGTATAGAGACATTTGGACTGTACGTGGACATGTATTTGAGAATGCATACGTTAGACTGACCCACTTACATTAAGTTTCGTAGTATATGGCAGTTGTGTAATTAACCTGAGACCGGAGTCTTCATGGCATCACGGTGTGGATTTTCATGCTTTGTCACTGTTGAGGTTTCCCCTAGCCACGGGACGATCATGCGGTAGTGCTCGGGTATGATATGGAAGCATGCGTAGGATACATGTTTGTTCATCCGGAAATCGTGTATCTTATTAGTAGGAGTAAATAACCGAAATGGCATTCTTATAAGAAATGTCTAGCTCTCGTGAATCTTTGCAAAGTGGGAGTAAATGAGTTATTCCGAGAGAGTATGATATCCAGATTATAAGATACGATCGTTGATGTTTTGACACTCGAGATACAATTGTATGGATATTATTACAGTGATAGGATTCTATTTACACGGTAACTGTTTAACATGAAAGGTAGTAGTCATCGCTTTTGACTCTTCCGATGATTGGGGTCACGATGTGTTGTTAGACGCTATTTTGTGATCGTTAGATATGAAGGCATTTTCGTAATTTGTAGTATGTGTCTACGGCCAACATATTCGGAAGCCTATCGGGTCAGACACATAAGAACATCTAGCCGGATTAAAATGCGATTATAGTGATAACCAGATAATGAAAGTTTATCTCAACTATAAAGTGTTATAGTGATTAAATTAATAATGTAGTATTTATTTATTATGAATAAATTAAATACAAGATATTAATTGTATTAATTAATTAAAAAATATTCCGGATGCCAATTTTTTGGCATATGGGGCGCAGATCTTGAGTGTATAAGATACACTTGATTGTGCAATTTAATTAATAGTATTATCATAATATTAATATTAGATATTAATAGATTTGAATAAATTGATTTATGATAATATGATAAAGATAGTAAATATTAGATATTAACAATATCATGGATTTATTTAATATGATATATTATATTAAATGAGATAAATCTAGAATATCTATTTTTCTTATTTTACTAGTAAAATGTTTTCTTTCTCTGCACTCCACTCAGAAGCTTTTCCAATTGGATATGAGAGACTGCATGGGTCGCACCACCCTCTATATAAGAGAGGGATTGACTAGCTCTTTTGTACAACGCAATTCCAAGAGTTAGAATTATTGTGAAAAATAGAGAGCTTCTTCTAGAGAATTTTAGAGAGAGAAAAGACGGTCTAGCAACCGGATTTTTCTAGTAGTTATCCAAGGAAGATTCCGGCGAGGTGCTCGTGTGGATATTGATAGAGGCCGGACACGTGGACGGCTTGCGCACACTACTACTCTCCTTAGACGGTCAAAGCGTCGATCTTATAGATCAAGCGAGGTAATCACCGTCTACTAACTTTACGTGTTTATTGTATTAAACAAAGTCGATCTTGTGTCGGAAATCAAAATTTAAAATTCCGCTGCGTTAAACTAGTTGATTTCCTAACACGTAGTCCAGCTGGACGAGTGTCATGTGTAAATGACCGATCTAGCCAATGTCGATAGCCCTCCCAAGGCCTGGGATATATAAGATATATATATATTGCAGGTTAGGTATGCTCATAGGTGACGTGGCACAAGCTGAGAGACTGGATCTGAAACATTTCTGACGTATGTGACGTGTACCGTGTTAGGAAATCTACGCGGGAACGCAGCAGAATTTAAAATTTATTTCTTATCGACCCAAGATCGACTTCGTTTAAGCAATAAACAAATAAGTAGTAGACGGTGGTTACCTTGGTTGATCTAAAAGATCGACTCTTTGACCGTCTAAGGAGAGTAGTTCTGCATAGAGCCGCCCAAGTGTTCGGCCTCTACCGCTAGTCCACACGAACAGCCCGCCGGAATCCCATCATGGATTGCTATTGGAAAACTCCGATTGCTAGACCGGCCTTTTTCCCCTCTCTTCAACTCTCTATAGGATGCTCTCTATTTTACACAAGAACTATTAATTCTTGGAATTCTGATGTGCAAAAGAGCTTGGCACCCACCTCTTATTTATAGTGAGAGGGGCGCCCCATCTAGGTGTGGAGGAGAAGAAAACATTTTCCAATAAAATAAGGAAAATATAATTGATTGATTTATCTCATTTAATTTAATATCTTATATTAAATATTTTCAAGATATTGTCAATATCTTATATTGACTATATTTATCTTATTACCATAAATCAATTTACACATATGTATATATCATATATATATAACACATATAAATCTATATTTATATTCTAATATCCAAACATTGAAACTTGATCAAATGGCATTTACGTGTGTCAATTACACACACAAATTTCGGCGCCATATATTGGGTATATATATATATATATATATATATATATTAATATATAATATTAATATATTATATAATAATATTAATTAATTCGTAACTTATTAATTAAATCCAAATCCAAGTGTATCTTATACACACACAAATTGCGCCACCTTAGCCAATAAATTGGCATCCGGAATATTCTTTAATTAATATAATATTATTAATATCTTGTATTATATTTATTCATAATAAATAAATACCACCATATTAATTTACCACTATAACATTTATAGTCTCGAGATAAACTTTTCTTATTTGGTCATCAACTATAACCATATTTTAATCCGGCTGGATGTTCATATGTGTGTGACCCAATAAGCTTCCGAATATGTTGGCCATAGACATAAAGTGCAAATTACGAAAATGCCCTTCATGCCTAACGATCACGGGATAACGTCTAGCAACACACCACGACCCCCAATCATCGGAAGAGTCAAATGCAATGACTACTACCTTTCATGTGAAACAGTTACCGTGTAACATACAATCCTATCGCTGTAATAATATCCATACGGTCGTTAGTCGAGTGTCAAAACATCAACGACCGTATCTTATAATCTAGATATCAAGCTCTCTCGAAGTAACTCATTTACTCCCACTTTGCAAAGATTCACGAGAGTAAGACATTCCTTATAAGAAGGCCCTTTCGGATATTCGATCCCAATCATACGATACGCGATTCCCGGACGACCAATCATGTATACTCCGCATGCTTCAATATATCTACCCAATCACTACCGCATGATCGCCCCGTGGCTGTGGGAAGCCTCAATAGTGTCAAAGCATGACAATCCACACCGTGATGCCATGAAGACTCCGGTCCAAAGGATAATTACACAACCGCCATATAGTGTGACACTTAACCGTGTAAGTGGGTCGGCCTAACGTACGCATTCTCTAATACACGTCTACGTACGGTCAAGTGTCTACACTTCGATAGACGGATCTATCCCCGCCTTAAAGACAGAAGACATATAATACGTGCTAGCCCGTTCATACTATCAATGCCCCGTTTGATAGTACATCGCTAGTAGACATTTAAGTATCAAACTTATTAAAGTGATTAGATATCTCATCAACCATAATCGTCTATCATGGTTTCTCTATCACAGTTTAATGCTAAAGACGCTATCATATAACAATTCATAATTGGTTCTTTAAAAAAACATATATATGACAACAGAAAAGCCATTTAATATATGCACAAACATAAAGAAATAGTAGAAATGATCCGACCCGGTCGGATCCGGTTTAACCCGATTGGGTTTAGGACACTATTTCAACATACCGAGCTCATTCGAGCTTATAAACCTCGAAATTTGAACCGTTTGAGTTACCGAGATATCCATATTTTCATAGTTTTCCGCCTTATGACCAACGACGGAGCCAGGAATTGGATCTCGGGTGGGCTAGTCGATTATATTGGATCTCGGGTGGGCTAGTCGATTATATTGGATCTCGAGTGGGCTAATCGATTATATTCGGACAATCGAGTGAGTTTAATTAAGATGTTTTGATAACTTAAGTTGAATTATATAGATTTTTTATTTTAAAATTTTTTTCCGTCGGGTTGGCTTGCCCACCTCAGCCCTGCGTACACTTCCGTCCTTGCTTATGACTAGACAAGACTCTTATGCTTCCTCCCACTTGACGCTTATAAAAGATCTACCATTTGATTGAATATCTTTTACCTACATCTATTGTTATTTAGAAAATAATTGCTTGATCTTCGGTTTCTATAACCCGTGGATGCTATCATATAAACTAGAAAGAAAAGAACGAGAATCTGAAAACTGTTGTATTATAAATGTGTCCTTCATTGTGCACAAATAAAATCGTTCTTCTTATTGTAAAAATGTGATATTATCGTTATATCGGTTGTGACACGATGTGTGACATAACACCTTTACGTTTTTTTTATGATAGGTTCTTTAAAAAAAATATTATCAGTTCACATTATAATTAATAATTCATAATTTATGTATCAATTCGTTGCGACAATAACATTTATGTAATTTTAAAAAAATAGAGAATTAGTGATAATGACAGGTTTTAGAATATTTTTGAATAACAGGACTGCCACATATTTTTATTGGGAGAAGAACAAATTCTATAACTTTTTCTCTTTCCTCTCTAATTTTTAAACACTCATATCTTTTGATCTAGAGATCCAAACACGATGATAATTTCACTGAATTTTTTATTTTTTGATGTTTTTCGTTTTGAGACTTGATTCGATATAATTACATCATTTTTCGTGAGATTCACTGTCGAAATTCACTCAGTGGATCTCTCCAGTGAATCCCGAAAATCAGTGAATTTCGACAGCGGGTATTCTGAAATCACATCGAAATATGTTGAATGTGGTCTCAAAATAAAGAACATGAAAAAATAAAAAATTTGGTAAAAGAATTTTCAAATTTAAAGTTGTACATTAAAAGATATGAACGCTTAAAAAAAATGGATGAGAGAGAAAATGTATTGAGTTATTTTTTTTATTTTTAATAAAACCTGCGCCAGTATCATTAAATAAAATAAAATAAAAACTAGTTTTGTCCTTTAAAAAAAAAAAAAAGAGCCTGCCGCCATAAGACAAAAAGAGTAGGAAAATGCTGTTTCGACACGGCTTCAAATTTGGAACGACGAGTCTTACGTCACTGATAGGCCCTTTTGACGCAACGCAATTTTTGTGCACAGACTTTTCAGTTGCAGATTTGGCTCAATCATCGGCTCCTTTCTTCCATGTCCCACCTTTCCTATTTAATTCCTTCTCTTTCCTCATCTTTCCATTCCATTGAAAACCCATTATTCATAGACTTCTTTGTATTTAATTTTTTTTTAAATAATTCAGACTTTAAATAAATAAACACACACAATCAAAATACGAGCAAGGATGGGGAAAGAAAATATTTGTAACCACTTTGAATTTAAGGCAAGTCCAATCTATGGTATCAAATTATAGGTATCAAAATCAATTTTTGATGTCTTTAGACATTATTTACTTGGGTATTAAATATTAATGTCCAATGGGATGTTTCAAAAATATATATGTTTTTTTTTTTTTGAAATAAAAAATATATATGTTGTATCAATTTTTTTTAACTCAACCAATTACAAAAAAAGAACAAAGGAAGGGACAAGGCCATATGCTTGGCACGCAACACTTTTTTAGCCAAAACTTTTTCCAATCGAGCGCGTGTATGGGATGAGAGAGTATTAGCCAAGGGTTCAAATATGGTACATCTCCTGATACTATACCGAATTTTGATACATATTAATTCTTTTCATTGGAGATGCTAATATCTTCCTATAGGGGTCAAAATTTGATTTTGACCCCTATCATTGGACTTACCCTTAGGTCTAAAACATACGAGTAAGGATCCCCTCAGATGTGAGAGTCAAGTGTTTTTTCAAGTATCAAATAATCTAACCACACATTCACAATGTGAATATGATCGAGCCGTAGATTTTTTTCATTTCGAAACTATGCCGTTTTACTAAAAGTGTCTAAAAATAATGGCACTTGAACCTTAAAAAATGGGGAGCTTTATTTGCACAACCGTTAATCTACCTATGCACCACTCCACTTTTTACACCACATCCAAATTTTGTAACAAATCGAATTTCAAACATTTTTTATTTACACCACAATTTCTACATTTACATCACACTTTTATACTACTTCTACACAAATTATTTTTTTATTATATATTGATCCTTAAATTATATATACTTCACATCCTACACCCCATCTTCTTCATCCTGAATCATCATATACATCACCCACAATTCGTCATATTCATCACAAATCCTTTACAAAATCATTACAAATTATCTTCATTATTTTATTCTTTTCAATCTTCATCACATTCATAATCTTCATCATATTTTTTTCTTCACCATCTCCATATCTTTTTTTTCTTCATAATCATCCTCATCCTCATCATCATCATCATCTACATCAAATCCCACCAAAATAAATGAAAAAGAAAGTCTCTTTGGAGGTAGTAAACCAAAATTTGGATGGATCAAACAATGGAATCAAAAAACCTCAATTGGAGAAATTGGGGTTCCAAGCAAATTGAATGACAATTGATTTGGGCGACATAACATCGTGATTTAATTCTTCAATCCACTTCCAAATCTAATTTTTTTCCCGATCCAATGTTATTCAAAAGCCTCTTTGAATCTTCAAAATTTGTATTTTGAAAATTTATTAAGAAAATAGGAATATGGGTTGGTGATATGAAAATGGGTTTGGGTTTGAAGATTGAAGAAGATTGAAAAAATGGGTTTGGTGATAGGAAAATTTATTTGGTTTGAAGATGAAGAAGATAGAAAAATGGGTTTGGTGATAGAAAAATTGATTTGAGATTGAAGATGAAGATGAAGATGATTTTTTTTTTCCGTAAATTTTAAAACTTTGGTGGAAGATATGATATTATAAAATTTTAATGGTAGTAAAAATGCTTGACAATAGACTTTTTTTCTTAACTTTTTTTGTTGCCCCTACCGGGGTATAAACATTGGTCTCCACCGCAAGTTATAGTCTTTTTTTCTTAACTTTGTAGATAAAATGTGGTGCAGAAGTAGATTTTGAAATTTCAAAATAATATATGTGGTACAACAAGTAGATATCAATTTTTTCAATTATGTGCGATACAGTGGTAGATTTAGTGTGATTCGAATATAGGTCTCCTTAAATTATTCATGGATTCTTATTTACATCCAACTAAATTTCTCATGACAGCCTAGAAAGCATCGGCATTTCAATCTGGATATCGTGCACGGTATCAAACAATATTTGATCGACATGGCATTCGACTGATACGAATGCGACACGTGTCGGTTGATTAAAAGAAATTATATGAATTTTAATATCTAATACATTGTCGACACTCTCTTACACGGTGCTGACACTCCTCAACACCAATATTTTACTTTTTTTTTTCTTCTTTATTCAGTTTTTTTCCATTGAGATGTTAAAAAATATGATAAGTTGCAAGTAATTTGACAATTAGATATGTTTTTCAACATTGATTATAATTTGACAACTAATATATCGTATTTAACTTATTTGTTTATTATTGATAAACAATCATCTTTTATAAATTGAATGTGAATCTTTTTTTTTTTTTTTTGCGTGACCTCATACTTGATGAATATATATTTATTACACTCAAAGAGTTTATATATTACGTATCTTACTTAGTCTAGTTATGCAATTTCTTTAAAGTTCATATACATCATCTAATATTATTTTATTTTATTTTATTTTATTTTAAACACGTGTCGTGTCCTTAATTTTTAGAGAGAGTATTTTCCCACATAAACATTATTTGGCCGAATTTGAATCAGGACGTTGAGTATTTTCTAGACCCGATATCGGTCAGAAAGCATATTTGATACTTGCTAGCTGAAATTCTATCAATAAATTAATCAACCTTCAGCCTAAATTTGAGTCAGAATCAATTAGTGGAAAAATTATAGGGAAATACTAGAACTAAAAGTGCCATGGTTTTAGAAATTTTCATGTATGAAACAACTTTTACAATGTTCTAATTTTCCCGTGTCATTATTTTCGTGTCGTGCGACGTGTTCGTGTCTACGACTATGCTACATTGATTACACATCATATGACGTACAAACTGAAAATTTAATGGGCACCATAGTTTTTGGTCGAACCATTCTACTATGACACGACACTTAACAAAGTACTGTTGTTCAATAAAAACTATGCCACCTAAAAAAGACTATGTACAAATCTCTTTTAGTTATAAAATTATAGGTATCAAAACAATACAACAAAGCAAAATATAAAGATAAAGAATGTAAGGTGAAACAACCATAATTTTTTCTTATTCACTTCATATTAATTATCTTCATTACAATGGAAGGAGGAAATTGTAATGAAAAATCAAATGCACTTGTCTTCTTTTTCTTTGTTATATCATTCCGTATATCATATAAAATCATATGGCCTATTTATAAGACCATTGATGCTTAATGCATAAAACTTTATCTTATCTTTATATTTTTTTTTTTTTGTTGCAAAATACATAAATATTGTTATCGTACGTATTTAATGTATCCAATCATTTGCATCAACAAATTAAAGCATTGATGGACATCCAGTAGTATATTCATAACACTCCCCTGGGATGGCCATTAAACACAAAAAATAAGCCTCGTTAAAATATTCATTAGAGAGAAACCATGTGGGAAAGAATCTTAATAAAGGAAAAAGAGTGCATATTAAGTTTGTGTTTACTCCCCCTGTTTAGTACATTTATTCAAGTCTTTAAGTGAGTGCATTCCGATCTTCAAGTTCAATCTCTTAAATATAGCGGTAAGAAGTGATTTAGTGAATCATTCTGTTGGATTGTCACTTGATATGTTTCTTGAACATTAAAGTCACATTTCTTTTGAAGATCATATGTGACGTAAAATATTGATGAATATGCTTTGTCAATTGCCTTTGATGTAGCCTCCATTTAATGGAACTATACATGGTGCATTGCATTCGTATAATATGACTGGCTTCTCTTTCTCAACAAATAAACATGAGTTCCACGGATATAATATTGTGTCAATGATAATAATCAAATGCATTCTCCGTTTTATCCGTGAATAGCTATTATCTTGGCATGATTTGAAGACGTTGTCACCAAAGATTGCATATAGTCGAGCATCATGAAATTAATGTACCGCCGCTGGTAAATAAATAACCAGATTTAGACTTGCTTTGAGGGGGCCAAAAACATCCATAACCCGTGTAACCAACAAGTCCACGACTTGCTTTGTTTTGATCTGATTGCATAACGTATATGGCATGTACCAAAAATCTTGCAAGGAACCCCCTTGTGGAGAAAAACCAGTCAAGGGGAAAAGAATCATGACATGTGCGCTCTTGTTGCACTTGTTGTCTCATTAAATATTTTAACTAAGAAAATTCAATGGGAAAACTTGGTTAAAGGAAAAAATAGTACAACCATTGGTCTTCAAAACCAAAAGATATCTTTTATGTGCATGAAATGAATCTTTATAATGCAAGTCAAATACTCATACTTTATGCTCTTTTGTAACTCATTAGGAGTTTCACAATAGATCCCTGCTTTCTTAAATGGAGCCCGAGTTATTTAGATTATTTCAACAAATTCTTGGTTATTAAGGTTCTAACAACAAATTCTTGGTTATTAAGGTTGAGCTCATATTTTATACCTAAAATACCCCATCTTTTTCTATGAACCCTGAACTCTAAATCCTCAACCCGCCGGAACCCTGTCGGAAAACCCACCCCCGAACCCCTAAATCCCTGAACGAGTTCGAATTCGTTGTTTTTCACTGGAACGAGTTCGAATCGTGTTTTTTCCTCTTAACGAGTTAAAATTTGTGTGTTGTCACTGGTAACTAGTTGAATTTTGCGTTTTCACAGGTAAGTGGTAACGAGTTCAAATGGAATGGGGAATGGGGTAATGGATTGGAGATGGAAAGGCCGATAATGGAATGTGGAATGAGATTTTTTCCAATTTAAATGCAATTTCAATTTTTTCAATCGTGAATGGAGGAAATCGAAGGTGTAATGTGAAGGAAGAAGATGATAGACTGAATCGAGTGGAAGATATGGTGTTAATGGAGGAAATTTGAGGTTTGTTAATGGAGGAAGGAAGAAGGAAGAAGAATATGAAGAAGAAAAAGAAGGAAGAAGAAGATGGGGATAGGATAGTCTTTTAACATGTTTTGAAATATGTAGTCTATTTTACCCAAAATATGTTGAAATAAGGCTATCTAGCCCATTCCCCCTTCTTAGATCAAACCATGTATCCCGCTTCCAGGATAATTCATGTAATATATACTTTGTGTTTCACACACTTTGTATGCTTCAAGCATTTAATGCTTCTACCATCTTATGTGCTTCAGTCACAATATTCGCTTCACACGATTTATATATTAAGAAGCATATTTGTCTCTATCTTTTTATGAACCTCGTTCACAAGCCCAAATTCTATAATCATATCTCATCTTTCGAAACGATGATAAATTGTTATCTCAAATCTCTGAGATTTGTATATGTGGGAACAAATATTTCTTTCACGCTTCGGACCCTGTGAAAAAATATTTACTTTGAAAAAATTTACGGACCTCGGTGAACAAAATTTCTGAATCCGCCAAATATATATAGCCAGTGAGGTCCATACTTGTAAGACAAGAAACTGACTTCTAAAGCTAAGTACTGGATCGCTTTCCCATCCCTTCACCGGGAAACAGCACGGACTGACTCCCAGAGTTAGTTTTCAGTGTATCTAGTGACCAAGAATCAAGTCTGGACTAAAGTCTGGGCCGCTGCCCTTAGCCTTTGCCTGGGAAAGCGTCCGGACTGATCCCAAACTTAAGTTCTGGACGTCTGAGGCACAAAAACTGAGTCTGAGGCTGAAGCCTAGGCCGGTGTCCCTGGCCTCCACTCGGGATAGCGCCTGGAATGATCCCCATACTTATTTTATTGGCAGTCCAGGTTAACAACAGGATGTCAAAGAAGTTAAGTTTCAGCCATGTTTATGGGTTCTGGTTTCTACGTTTAGTGGAGATATGATGGTAGTTCGGTGTTGGCTGGCTTTTGTCCGATCACATAGGATAGATATATGGTCTTTAATGTGAATTTATGTGTTTTATATGCTCATATGTGTATAGAGTTAGTGATCTCTCGATGTACTAAACGGATTACCATGGGTTCTAAGTCCCATGTCGGACTTGTGACTAGTTGTATACCCCATGTCGTTTTCAGGACGATGTACCAAACGGGGTAACGTTACCCAGCCCCACGTTGGACGTATGACTAGTCATGTTCCTTATGTCGCATCATGCCCTCATGTCAAGCAAGTAAGACTCAAGATCAGACAAGACAAGTTAAGACGAGACGAGTGTATGTCAAAAACGCATGTAGGTTAAGTAAGTGAGTAATGTAGCTTAACAAGTACGTGAAAGATAAACCGATATAGTAAGTACGTAGGCATGTTTTCTATGCATTACATATGTACGTTAACATGGTTTTCTTTATGCTACAAGCATTGTTCCAAAAACTATTTGTGAAAGTTGATGAAGTAGATTCATGTCGTGTCTCACGGCTTATGACAACCGTTAATCTCTCTTTTGATTTCTTTCTCCGTACTGAGCATTTGGTCGGTGCTCACTGCTTTATTGGAATAAGAAAGTTGCAGTTACATGCTGATTTGAAGACGAGTTCTGAGTGCTAGCTTAGGCTGGAGCAACGGAGTCGTTTATGTTTTAGTTTCCTTTTATAGGTGTTCCTTCTTTTCAGACAAGTGGGTTGTAATAGATAATAGTATTTGCTTTCAGTTATTTATGACCTAGTTTGACAACAGTTGTGTGCTGGTTGTGGTTGTTTCGGAAGACCCGGGGGGTCTATTTCCCGAGTCTTCAACTTGTTTTCTTCCACGTGAATCTTTTATTATTCTGATATGACACGAGACTTACGTGGGATTTAGGGTTTACTCTGAATGTCACGTGTCGAACGTCTCGTGTCCGGATAAAGACTCGGTATACGGGACAAGAGCGTTACACATAAATATATGAGATTGACCTGTGAAATTTTTTATATCGATCAATATTGACCCATATTGAGTTATAATATATAAGACTAAGTTTAGTAATTACAAATATGACATATATATATATATATATATATATATATATATATATATATATATATATATATATATATATATATATATATATATAATTTGCATGTGTAATGTGATTGTGTGTATGTGTATGTGTGAAAGAGCAGGTTGAAGCAGGGTATATTGTCGGTTTGGTCCCATAATTTTGGGGTGGTATCAAGTTTGGTCCCATAAATTTGCAATTATCGATTTTGGTCACGTAACTTAAAAATGATAGAATATTGGTAATTAGTTTAGCAATATTACGTCATTGGTAATTAGTTTAGCAATATTACGTTTGTAAATGGATGGATTTCCTAGTCAATGGCCTTATCTGTAGCTTGTAATTATAGGCATAGTTATATCTAGCAGTTACGGTTTTTATATTCAGTATATATTGTAAACATTGATTAAGGAAATATTACGGAAAATATTCTTTCATGGTATCAGAGAACTAGGTTTTTCGATATCGCTTCCGCTTTCTCTCTAATTTTTTTTTTTTTTTCACGTCTTTCTCCTTCGTTTATTTTCCGGCGCCGCTTCTTCCTCTCCGCCGGCAAGCTTGTTTCCACAACAATGGGGGAAAATACGAAATTTCATCCAGCCCTCTCCATCTCTAATGTGAAATCATTGATCCCAATCACTTTAGATTTGCAGACGAGTCAATACAATAGCTGGGCAGCCCTTTTCAAAGTCCAGGCTCGGGTTCATGATGTCATTCACCATATTATTCCTCCTACTGAGGGTGCTGATCGAGAGGCTTATCTCAAAGCCAAAGCCGCCGATTTGACACTCTGGAAACCCCTTGATGCCGCTGTGTTGCAGTGGATTTACGCCACCATTACCACCGATATCCTTGTTTCCATTCTTGTTGATGACGATACGGCGGAAAATGCGTGGAACAGTGTGGCTGCCTTGTTTCAGGATAATCGAAATTCTCGCGCCCTGTACCTCAACAAGGAGTTATCTAATGCGTCTCTCTCGGATTTCTCCTCCACAGGGGCTTACTGCAACCATCTCAAGTCGCTATCGGACCAGCTTAAATTGATGCTGTGCTGAAATTGCTTCAGAGATTGACGGAGCAGTATGGGAATTTTGTTACAATGATTGCTTCAGGGATTGACGGTAACCGATCAGGCGCTGGTGCTGAAATTGCTTCAGGGATTGACGGAGCAGTATGGGAATTTTGTTACAGTGATCCAGAACAAGAAGACTCTCCCCTCTTTTGCCACTGCCAGGTCGAAATTAGCCCTTGAAGAGACGACAATCATGGAACGAGTCAAGATTGACTCATCGGCGTCGGCCATGGCAGCTTCATCGGAGCTGCGACCTTCTTCTACTAATTCAGCTCCTGCGCAGGATGGAGGATCTTCTAATTCACGGCCACGCAAGAACAATAACGCCGCGGCACCGAAAAAATGGGGGTGGACGTGGACACCCATCAGCTAGTGGCGGCCAGAGTTCAGATACAGGTTCTGGCCCGGTGGAAATGGCGGGAGTGGTGGTAGTCAGTCTATGTATCAACATTGGCAGCAGCCTCCTCCTTGGTGGGCCATGTATCCGGCTCAATGGGCAATGCCGCCATCGCCCTACCCAACACAGCCCTTCTCTCGGCCTTCTCAACAACTGCCCGAAGTGCTTGGCCACCGGCCACCATTGCCGCATCAAGCGTATCAAGCTGGAGCTGGGTATACACCAACAGACATTGTTGCTGCTATGCACACGATGACGCTCTCTCCTCCGGACACGAACTGGTACATGGACACAGGGGCAACGTCACATATGACGTCCTCCTCAGGTAATCTCTCGTCTTATCATAATTCGAGCGCTAATACCGGTATTACTGTTGGTAGTGGCCATTCTATTCCGATTCGTGGTTTCGGGCATGCCTCTTTATCTCCTCCCCATCCCCCGTTATCGTTAAACAACGTCATTCACTCTCCTCACCTCATTAAAAATCTTGTGTCTGTCAGAAAATTCACCACGGATAATAATGTTTATATTATTTTTGATCCTTTTGGTTTTTCTGTGCATGATATACAAACCATGACGCGTCTAATGAGGTGTAATAGTACCGGTGATCTTTACCCCATCACTTCCAAGAGCTTCAATAAACCTTCTGCTTTCTTGTCCTCTTCGGTGTGGCACAATCGGCTGGGTCATCCGGGGGTGTCTGTATTAGATTCTCTTAAGTTGAATAAATTCATTGATTGTACCAGTAATTCTCGTTCTACTTGTCAATCATGTATTCTTGGAAAACAAGTTAAACTGCCATTTGATCGTTCGACTTCTTTTACTCTTTGTCCGTTTGATATTATTCATAGTGATATTTGGACTTGTCATGTTCTAGGAGTTTCGGGGTTTCGATATTACGTTTTATTTTTGGATGATTATTCTAAGTTTCTATGGACTTTTCCTATTGCTAAAAAATCCCAGGTGTTATATTATTTTTCGAAACTTCACTCTCACATTTCCACCCAGTTTGAACGAAATATTAAAAATATTCAATGTGATAATGGGGGTGAATATGCGGGTGGTCCGTTTCGGGAGTTTTGTAATTCTCGTGGAATTCATTTTCGCTTCTCGTGTCCTCATACATCATCCCAAAATGGTAAAGCTGAACGAAAAATTCGGTCTATCAATAATATCATACGTACCCTTCTTACTCATGCGTCATTACCCCCGTCGTTTTGGCCGTATGCGTTACAAATGGCAACCTATCTTCTAAATATTCTTCCAAGTCGCTTATTGAATCAAGCTTCCCCGCATAAATTACTATACCACAAAGACCCCTCCTATGACCATCTTCGTGTTTTCGGGTGTTTATGTTTTCCTCTATTTCCATCCACCACAGTTAACAAACTTCACGCTCGTTCTACGCCTTGTGTTTTTCTCGGTTATCCACCTGATCATCGGGGTTATTTGTGTTA
Source organism: Gentiana straminea (assembly GCA_036785695.1). Taxonomy (NCBI): domain Eukaryota; kingdom Viridiplantae; phylum Streptophyta; class Magnoliopsida; order Gentianales; family Gentianaceae; genus Gentiana; species Gentiana straminea. Next base: position 2,310,274 of record JAVUPR010000019.1, read on the forward strand.
TGATCTTTCGAGTCATAAAATCCGCACGAGTCGTCACGTTCGATTCGATGAAAATACTTTTCCCTTTTCCACTCTACATAGTCCAACCCAAAATTCTTATGATTTTTTAGAGGATGGCCTTTCTCCTATTCTGGCCCATCAACTAATTAATTCCACACAGCCCACGGCCCAAACTATTCCTCCTTTACAGCAGCCAAATCCAGTCGCCTCCCAGGCCCACCAGCCTGTACAGGAGCCGGCCCAACAACCTGCTCATGAACCAGCCCATGCGGCCTCACCTCCTCTATCGCCCCCTTCGTCTCCTCCTACCCACAGGCCCACTACTCGAAGCCAATCCGGGATTTACCGGCCCAATCCTAAATATCAATCCGACGCAGCTTTTCATCTCGTAGTCAATAAATCCCCTATTCCCCGCACACCTTTAGAGGCACTCCGGGATCCGAATTGGAAAATGGCTATGACTGACGAATATAATGCTCTGATTAATAATAAGACATGGGATTTGGTACCCCGCCCTCCGGCTGTTAACATTATACGATCTATGTGGATTTTTAATCATAAAGAAAAATCTGATGGTTCGTTTGAGCGGCATAAAGCCCGTCTTGTAGGTGATGGCAACACGCAACGGGTTGGTATTGATTGTGGGGAAACTTTTAGTCCGGTGGTCAAGCCGGCTACCATTCGCACAGTTTTGAGTCTGGCTTTATCCAAAAGTTGGGATATCAGACAATTGGATGTGAAGAACGCGTTTTTACATGGCGAGTTGAAAGAGGAGGTATATATGCATCAACCTATGGGGTTTCGGGACTCAGCTCATCCTGATTATGTGTGTCGATTACGGAAGTCTCTGTATGGCATGAAACAGGCTCCCCGGGCATGGTATAAGCGGTTCGCGGATTATGTGCTGTTTATTGGATTCACCAATAGTGCATCTGACACGTCCTTATTTATTTACCGGCATGGGTCTGATCTGGCTTACCTTCTGTTATATGTTGATGATATTATTTTGACAACTTCTTCTAGCCAGCTTCGGGCTACTCTTGTTGACCGCCTTGGTTTTGAATTTGCGATGAAGGATTTGGGTCCTCTGAATTATTTTCTGGGTATTCGGGTCACGCGTCATCAGGATGGTTTGTTCTTGTCTCAGCAGAAATATGCGGCTGAGATTATTGACCGGACAGGTATGGGAAATTGTAAGCCCGCCCTTACTCCAGTGGATACGAAGGGCAAGCTCAGTGCATCCTCCGGAGCACCGTTTGAGGATCCCACTCACTACCGCAGTCTTGCAGGGGCCCTACAGTATCTCACGTTTACACGCCCAGACATCTCTTATGCGGTTCAACAGGTATGCTTGCATATGCACGATCCACGGGTAGAGCACATGCAAGCTCTCAAACGCATTATTCGATATATTCAGGGTACACTTCATTTTGGCTTACATCTATATGCGTTGCCTGTCACGACCCTCGTGGCTTACACTGATGCTGATTGGGGAGGATGTCCTGATACTCGACGCTCCACGTCTGGGTATTGCGTTTTTTTGGGGGATAACTTGATCTCCTGGTCGTCCAAGCGACAGCCGACTCTGTCCCGCTCCAGTGCCGAGGCAGAGTACCGGGGTGTGGCTAATGTTGTGGTTGAGTCATGTTGGTTAAGCAATTTACTTCTTGAGCTCCATTGTCCGGTTGCTAAAGCCACGTTTGTGTATTGCGATAACATTAGCGCAGTATATCTCTCCGGTAATCCTGTCCAACATCAACGCACGAAACATGTCGAGATGGATATTCATTTTGTTCGTGAACGAGTTGCACGGGGGGAGGTCCGAGTTCATCATGTACCTTCTCGATATCAAATCGCGGACATTTTTACGAAAGGATTACCACTTGTACTTTTTGAAGACTTTCGGTCCGGCCTAAGCATTCGCGAACCTCCAGCTTCGACTGTGGGGGTGTGATAGAATATTGGTAATTAGTTTAGCAATATTACGTCATTGGTAATTAGTTTAGCAATATTACGTTTGTAAATGGATGGATTTCCTAGTCAATGGCCTTATCTGTAGCTTGTAATTATAGGCATAGTTATAGCTAGCAGTTACGGTTTTTATATTCAGTATATATTGTAAACAATGATTAAGGAATTATTACGGAAAATATTCTTTCAAAAAACACATCAATTTTGGTTCCACACGTTTGCAATTATCGATTTTGATCCCATAACCTAAAAACATATCAATTTCAGGACACTTGTATTTTCCAGCAAGATCTTTTCGATTTTTTTAAATGATCCGACCCAAAATTACCCGATTGGCTTGTCTAGATTACTCAAGTGGAGAATCAAACGGTGTCCAGAATCTCAAGCATCAAGAAGTTGGCCATAAGAGTCGTAAGCAAAGCGATGCTCTGTTCATGTATATATATCTTCATGTCTCGATCTTTCCGAAATCCAAAACCCAATATTTTTTTTCCTTTAATTTTTTTTTTGTTTATGTTTTTTATGAACAATCTTTTAGTATATTCTTGAAACGAGTGTTTATCCATGAAAATTGGAGCCCATGAAAGAGCTTTGAGAGTTTACCGCAAAGCATCCATGGCAAGTTTCTTATTATTTATTATAGAAATAAATCCAAAAATTATCAAGATGATTTTCGTTACTAGATGTTGTTTGAACAAGAATTGACTACGTCAGCCGAAGAAGGATAGTTCTTAAGTATGATTCTCAAGTTAATCAACGCCAAAAACACCGGCTACTCCCTCATTGCCACCGCTCTTCCTCTTCCACGTGGCGGAATGATAATTATATATTTCCACAAAGACGATTTGAAGAATTAATATATATATTAATATATGGAAATCGTTCATCTGCATATATTAGCGATGGACTTTAATATATAAATTATGAACAAGGATTGCCGGTTATCGAAAAAGCCGGTGTTGCTCAGAAGATTGACAAGCCAAACAGACAATATTGGGTCCGAATATTAAAAAAAAAAATCAAAGAGATCACGTTAGAAAATATAAGTGCCTTGAAATTGTGTGTGTGTGTTTTTTTTTTTCCTTGTTTTTTGAGGAGATATGTGTTTTTTTAAGTTACGAACAAAAATCGATAATTTCAAACTTATAGGATCAAAATTGATGTGCTTTTTTTTTTTAATTTATGAGAGACAAATCGATAATTACAGACATACGATACCAAAATTGATACTAAAATTATGGGACAAAGTTTGCAATTTTCCCAAGCAGCTACACCTAAACCCTCGTCTGCAAGCTTCCGTACAAATTGATCGGAAGGGCACAGAAGCATCATTGTCTCAATAATAAGCGTTAGAAAGAGACCAGACTTGCATAGGGATTTCAACTCTATCACAAAGATACAAAGTAAAGAAATTGTCGGCAATGAAGCTTCTAAGATTTGTAGTCGAGTCGAGTCGTGTAGATACTTATTAGGATTTGAACTCGACTCGATTAAAAAAACTCAGGCTTAAAACTCAATTCGAACTCGATTGAGGTATAAAAATTGCAAGGTTGAAGTCGACTCTATAAATAACTAGATTGTGATATCCCACATTGGATACGTGGAAGAAGAATAATCTTCTTATAAGTGTGAGACATAAATATCCTGTCAACTCGGTTAGCCTTTTTAGTTCACCTACAAAACCACCCTTCACAATAGTCGGATTGTCCTCACGACGTCCGATTACCCGGTTTTCAACCCGGCTGATTTTGGTTGCGACAATTATGAGCATCGTCAATCAGATTACCCGGTTTTCAAACCGATTTTGGTAGCGACAATTATGAGCATCGTCAATCATATATCCTAATGTGCGCGGCACCTAAAATGGAATAATGATGATTCAAATTTCAAAAGACATACCGACACACGTCAGAAACCGTTGGACGACAGCCTCTCATAATGTGCCACATCACCTCAAGACAGAGCTGACCTAAGACCTACATCATAGCTCAGATATAGGAGGCTTTAGGCATGGGTACGTATGACCCGACCTTATACACATGACAATTATATACCATGCTTAATCGGGTCTTCTCCTTATATGGACTGGCCAACAGGCCAGGCCTCAGATCGGAAGTGACTACATATCAAGATCGTTGGGTTATCATCTCGAGACCCAATTACCTGATTCACAACTCGATTTCATCTGACAATTTTAAGTATGGACGTCACCTCTAAATACTCGGTAACAGCTAGCCCTAGCTAGTTATGCATCCGCCCATGGTATAAATTGGCATGACATGGCATGCAAATGTAATGGTCATGCCGGCCCTCGCATTCTTTGGGCTTAAGGCTTAAGGGCAAGTCTCCGAATTGAGCCTTTTAGTTGAAGTTGTTTTTTTTTTTTAAAAACATACTTATCGCGTTTTTAACATCCGTAAATACAAAATTTAATTTATTAATAGCCTCAAAACATGCCTACAAAATAGTCTTTTTAATTTCTATAGTTTTCCAAACAAAAAATTAATAAAACTTGTTTGTATGATTTTTTTTTTTTTTTTTTTTTGGCAAAGTAAATTTTTTTATTTAGACTTTTATCGATTGGAGTAAAAAAAATTCGTGTATTTATCAAAAAAAAAATTAATATATTATATTAGATTGGATCGAATTGAATCTACACGATTTTTTTTTTTTAAGTGTATGAGTGCCGGTCCTGCGTACACTATATATAAAAACGAAAGCTGCATGCAAAAAGCAAAAATGGATGGATGCATGTGACAAATCTCTCTGATAGTAGGATTTGAAGAAGAATTCGTTTTGCCCTCTAGGGCCTCTACTCTACTGCTCTACATTATTGTCTTTTACGGTTCAGAATGAATGACCATGATAACTCGTAATAGAATATGGGCCACTGAGAATTGAAATTTTGTTTTTCAAACACGTGTACGTAACTGCTATAACGCCCTGCACCCCAGCCTGGCACAATTAAATAGTACAAACGGTTCTGGTCAACTCTTGATCGTCGTCTCGCTTTGGCCTAAAAAGCGCTAATCCGAGTTGACAAGATTTTTATGTCTCATATTTATATAGGGGTGAGCATTCTATTAATTTACTGACGTGAGACTTTACCGTAACCAAAATTTTAATAATAACAATAAAGATTATTATTTTTAACCAAATTAAGTTGATGATGACATTAGAAGACTATGTTGAGTGATCTGGGCTTCATTTAATTAATTAACAAATTTAAATGTTTGAACAATTTTTTGGTTTGATATTTGTAAAGTGCCACCGAAAGAGAAACACATTTCGCCATTGTCACCTTCTTCGCAAGCATGTCTACCGTTTGTATGATTTTTTTTTTTTTTTTTTTTTTTTTTTTTGGGGTACTATTTGACAATGTTAACGGAAGAGTAATGGTGGGGGCTCTGTTTTTATTTTGTTTCTTTCTCCTTTTGTCTTGTCAATTAAACTATCCGACTAGCGAAGTTATTGTGTGGTGAAGTAATTTGAGATGAAGTGACGGGTGAAACGATTAGAACCATACAGTTATATATAATTAAACTGTGTTGTCTGTATGATTCCACACGGTGTAATTTGAGGTGAAGTGGCGGCTAGATCTTACATACACAGATGACGTACAAATAGAATGTCTCGTTTTAATTTATTTAACGGTTAGACCAACCCTGTTGTTGCTTTACATCTATATTTCGAAAAGGAAAAAAAAAATCAATTGAGACATTGGAACAAATTCGAAGATTAGGTTGGATATTAATAATGTTTATACATTTTTTACCGGTAAAAACTACATCATTTTCGGATGGGCAATGTCCCTTACCCCCCCCCCCCCCCTCCACTTGGGTCCGCCCCTGCTTCAAGATGATATTGAGTATTGATGATGCTTTGAACTGTCTATGTCAAAAAATCGGGTTGTAATGCGGGTAATTAGACCTCGGTCGAGAGGATGATCCATCAAATAGTTTGATGGATTTGTTGATGAAATATGAGTGCCAATGATGACTATCTACGTACCCAAAATGAAGGGATCAAGCTACACGTAATTCTTGGTAATGAGGATTATGTTCTTTTATATAGGCTTCCATCGTGGGGGAGATGATTGTGTTGTCAATGAAGTCTTGGATAATGACATGAAGTCATTATGAAGCAATCATGGTGCAGCAGCCAAGGCTCTTATTGCGGGAATCATGGAACAATTATAGATCGTGGGTTAATGCTCCATTGATGGAGTGCAACTCTCGTCTAAAAGTCCGGACTGACATGCCCTGAATTAAGTGTAAGTAGCCGGTGGGTATGAGGCTGTAGACGTCTAATGTCGAGCTGTCCATAGAAGACAAAGAACAGCTTGCACCATGTCGGACAGAGGACAACGTGCGTCATGTCGATAAATTGCTGATAAAGGCGACCTGCATTGTATGAAGAAAAGCTTTACTCAAGTCGTCTGATGTATAATGCTCAATATTGAGCTGAGCCCATATCAGCCTTCTTGTGTCGGTCTTCAAGATTATATACATGTCAAAGTATATTTTATTGTACTTAATATCTGCAATGATACTCTTTATCTACCACTTAATCAAAGCTATAAAATGCTAATTTACACTTCAAAAGTAAAGTATCCATTATAAAGAGTAAAGAGTAAAGAATGGAGAGAGAAATGTTTTAACTGGTAGTTAGGTTAGTTTAGTAATTTGAGATGAAAGACACAAATGTAGGACTTCAACTCCACACTTATTCTTGATCTTCAATAAAAAGTTTAACATACTTAAATTAACATAATCTAATCATCTAGTCATTAATAAATGTAATAAAACACTTTCATAAGATTAATAAATCCGTAACTCTAACTCTTCTGACAATCCGCCTCGAGATAACAGACAATCCGCCTCGAGATAACAGAACACAAATACTTAAACCAAAACAGAAAAAGGACTCCACATTGAATGTCAAATTACATGATGAATTAAGAGGTTGAACCTAAAGAAGTAGGGATAAGAATCCAAGAAATACATGTAACAACAGCCAACAAGATTATAACCAAAACTTTGATTCGATTCAGCAGAGCAAAAGAACAATACATAGCCCCTATCGCCTCCTCATTCCCCTTCCACGGCCCCGGAAAGCTCCGCCTCCACGACCTCTACCACCCATGGCACTTGCAGCTGCTTCCCCTTGTGCGCTTTCAGACTGTAGAATCACAAAAGACGGGTTGTTGATATGCAGACACAATGGACAAAATGTGAAATGGTCTAAAATACGAAAACAACACAAAAATAAGCGACCAAGTAATAACCAAATCTCGTTTGTGAAATGATATGGTCACTTTATAGACCATAAATGGTCAATGGTGGGTGGCAGTGGCACGATGTTGTGTCACCGTGCAGTGGCAGTAGTATCATTTTTCCTTTTAACACAGAGATGAAAAGAATACATTATGTGCTTATAAATACACTTGCAAACGGTTTCAAATCCCACAACTGTCTGTTTTAATATGTGGTATAATCGAATCTGTACAAAATAAAATAAAAATAAAAATAAAAGCTAGTGTTTCCTGGGTAGTAAAATAATGCAGATCCATATAACACTTTTATGTGGGCATTATCGTTACCTTGGGATTTTTCACAGTTTCATCGACACTTAAGATCAAGCAAGCTGCTTCTGTAGCTGCATTAATTGCATTTATCTGCAACAGAGAATAAGACACACCAAAAATCAAGTTTCTTTAAATAAGGTGATAAGGTGACAAATAAAAATGTCGTAAAGAATAGGGTTATTACCTTCACAACTGCTGGCTCCCACACAAAATTGGCAAATGAATCAGCAATTCCGCCAGTATTGATATCCACCCCAAAAGGTGCGCCCTCCCCTGTTCAAAGTTATGAAGCAATGAGTGTTACCTACCATTTTCATAAGCAACAGATACTCTAATTCATAAGGTCTCGAGTTCAAACCTTGTAAACGAAAAAAATACAAAATACAAATGAAAAAAAGGTGTTGGAAGATTCTAACACCTCAAAATGAGGCCATCAAGAATCAAACTGGAAAACTCGGTCCAATGTGACAGTGATGAACAGAAGGGAAACAATTAAAAAAAAAAACCAATTCAAGGTAGTCTTCATGGAAGGAGAATTTAATGTAGCACCAATCAAATACGAATACATCTGAAACACAGAGAGGCAAACCTGATGGCAAGGCATGTTTCTGTCTCAATTTGTTCAAGACATCTGTTGCATCAAATCCAGCATTGTCACATAGTTGTCGCGGGATTACCTGCCAAAGAAAAAAATTGCAAAAATTTCTCTGTCTTTCGAATTTCTTTGACGCACAAAATAGGGTTTAGTATAATAGAATTGAAGCATCAATGGCCTTATTTTAAGAATGGGGCATGGAGAAGCTTGTAAGGAAGAGAACATCTGCCCAGAAATTGATCAGAACAGACTTATGGAGAATTAATGGACTTGGTTGTCATCCAAATATAGAGCATGTGCAATCAAGATAGCTATATAATGTCAGGGGGAGGACTATCAGGTCGTGCCTCAGGATAAAGTGTTGTGACCTAAAAGATATCCGCCAATACGATCACTCTAAGGTAAAGGTGAAATGAAGATTAAGGGCGGAGTCAAAAATGCGAGGTAACCTTCCACAAAAACAACAAATTTGTATAACCACATAATTTTTTCCAGTTCATATGGTTGATAGGTAAGTGTATACCAAAAAGGAACTAAGAAAACATACCTCTAGAGCTTTAGCATAAGAGTTTATAAAGAGCTGAGACTTCCCAACTATTGTTCGAGCATGCTGCCTTAAATATCTGCTGATCTCCATCTGCACCGAAAGAGTTTTCACAACTATTAGACATCTGCACTGCAATCTCTGAAAGCTAAAAGGTTGTACCAGAAGATTACATCTATAGCTCCACCACCGGGAACAACAGTTGAATTTTTAACCGCCCTTCTTACAATCATGATTGCATCATGAAGACTTCGCTCAGCTTCTTCAATGAACTGAGAATATACGAAAGCAAGAATTAAGTTACAGAAATAAGATTATAAGAGAAACAAAAGTTTCCATATAAATAATAGCACACACCTGATCTGCTCCACCTCGAAGAACTATAGTTGCCGTGCGACCCATTGGGCATCCTTTGAATATGTTGAATCTCTCATTTCCAACTTGATTCTCCTCAAAGATGTCACAAGAGCCCAGAACCTTTTCAAGAAGAGGGGAAAACACTTGATGATGAGAAAAAAACAGTTGTGCACCCAATTGGAGTAACAAAATTGTCATCTCGTGTTGACTAAAAGTGTCGGAGAGAAATAAGAGAACACAGGGGAATACCTCATCAATTACATTGTTGACAGTGGTCTGAATAGTTCCACCAGTCGCAGCTGCAACTCGTTGCAGATCCTCTTCAGTGACACGACCGGCACAAAATATATCACGATCTGCAAAATACTGCTCAAAAGAATAATGTTTAAAATGTTTGATGTCAACCAGCAGCATACAGAATAAAAGCAAAATCACCATATTTTTTTACATAACATTCACCAAATTAACATTATGAAAGTTCGCAGACAGCAATAACAAGCTCATTTGACTACATGCATTAAGAATAAAAATATAGAAAATAATATAAATAACAAACCATTTACTCTTCAAACAAAGATGGACTCAGATACCATTTTCAAATTTTCGTCCAAACTCGTCAGAAGTTACAGAAACCACCAAACTTATCAATGCACGTATGTGGCATTATAAGCCAAAGAAATAAGCTTTTAACATGTCTTGAACAAAAGTTAGGGCAGCAAAGGAATCAAATCACTACCTGTGTTGCTAAATCGCCAATAGCAAGGCGAGACAAGACGATTTTGGCCCCACTCTTCGCACATTTATCTAACTTGTCATAAATGATATTCCATTCAGCATCAACGATTGACTGATACTGTGATGGATCTGACAATCTGTAGAATATGACAATGTAAGGGAGCATAAACAAATCAGAATTTTGAAAGGGTAGACATGTTGTAGCACAGTAGAGAGGCAGGAGTAATAATTTTTGTTGTAACATAGTTAACATGCCCAGCGGTAGTAAGAATTCCCCTACTCAAAAACATGGGGCAGGAGGGGTGTTTGATCCTCTGACTTCATTCTTGATAACATGATAAATTACCAGCTCATCTAAAAGCTTAGGCTGTCAAGGACAAGTGCACTTAATGCATATATATCTTAACGGTATAATCATATAGAATGACACCTTATCTCGGCATTCTCTTTCTCTGATTTAAGCTCCAACTCTATATTTAGCAGAAGAATCTTGGGATTGAGAAACTTCTTAGGCTGCTGTTCAAAACCTGCATATGAAAATGTCTTCTTGAAAGCAACGCCATCAACAAGGAAAGAATCCCTCATGGTACCTCCAGGAACCTACAGAAACAAATTTACTGAATCACGTATTGTTTGTACTTCCACGTGATAGCAAAAACTCAAAACAGACATATCAGAGGTAGGAACAAATCCAGCAGATAGCGGAAGAGAGACTCACAGCAAATTTTCCAATCAAGTCAGACAACATATCAACATAGCACAAAAACAACACTTTCTCTTGGCTGTTGAAGTGAAATACAGAAAACAATTTGGCCAATTGCCCAAAGAAGGGGCAGGAGTACCAGAAATACATGTAATAATATCCAAAAGATGGAGGCAGAAGTATCTCCACTGAGATACTTTACATGCTTCTAACTTCATTCCAAATTCTACTGTACTGTACTCCGAAAAGACTTTCATGTGAGATATCTGCTGTGTCTTCTGATGTAGGACAGCTAAGTAGCCAATAGACTTTTATTCGTTATTAATTTAAGTGGGTACCCATATGGGCCTTTCAAGTGTAGGTATTACCTAAGCGGGCTTGTTAGCCTATAAAATACGTAGTATGTAATGTTTATACTCTTTATGAATGAAAATCCTAAGAGCTTGGATTTAGCTCTTGTTTTAAACTTTTCGCTGTAGATCTTCAACATCATCCTCGTAACCATGGAAGATCAGGGGAGGGTCTACCTTACTACTAGTTAGAGGCTTAGAGCAGTTAAAAGGTCAACCCCATCGATAAAATAAAAAGTAAAAAATAAAACTCATAATTTTTTAGAAATAAAAACTGGTGACCATGAAAACATAGCAGATATCTTTTGAATCAAACCACAATTCACCTCATGAATACCTCAGCATAGAACAAACAAATAAATAATAAATATAAGTAATGAAACAGAAAAACTATATATCAAATGAAAAGGATTTGTAACGAATAATCATCTGAGTACATAAACAGGGACTAGGCCAACCAAACTAAAGAGAAAATTGAATACCTTCTTAATTCCAATCATATTTAATCTGTCGTCATTTCCAATAGCAAGAACAGCGTCCACAACCATGGGTGCAAAGAAATCCTTCTCACCACCAATGAGCTTTGATGAAAGGGTCGTTGCAGCACATTTAGCCAGTAAGCCTTTCTTTTCTTCTAAGCTTTTACCTTCAATGCTAACAGATAACTCTTTGACCTTCTCAATAGCCTATTACAAGCAAAGTTTGAAAAATAAATTCATATTTTGAATGTCCAACCCCAAGCAATAGTTAAAAAAGGAGCTTCTGAGCTTGAATCAATACCAAAGTGCTAGCTGTACGATAGCTTCGAATCAGATTCTGAGAATGCACGCCATCCTCGATAAAAGGCTTTGCCTCCTTCAAAAACTCTGCTGCCAGCAAAACCACTGTCGTTGTTCCATCACCAACCTGCACAAGTAAGCAAATGAATTAAGGGATCTGGCATCAGTCGACAAAAATGTATACAACCCCGACAAAATATCAAACGTCTAAATAAGATTCAAGTTCATAAATGTACACGAGCCACTTAACCTGAAATCACAGAACTGAAGGTTCTAGCCCAAAAAAATTATATGAAAAGTAGACAGAATTAAACAGAACAGGCATGCACAACCAAACCAACTTCTGTCACGTTCGAATAGACAAGGCAGAGAAAAAACGGTTCAGGTTTTGCTAGGTCTGATATCTCACGATGATGATGGAAAGGCTTGCAATCAGTGGTCGTCATGAAAGGGTGCCCAGAAGTTGTTAAATACCAGTACCTTCTCTTATATGGAAAAATACTAGAAGGCAAAATCTCAAGAGCAAGGCTTGGGCTTTCCAAGATTCTTGCAGCACTTATAGTGCCACATGGCTAGCAACGGGAAAAAATATAGATATGTTCTCTCGGGTAAGGAGCACCTTTTTTCCTTCAACAAGTTGGCAGGGAGCATTAGCCAAACAGTACTGGTTATAACTAAGTAATTTTCCGACAAGATGCACGGTACTGGTGTCTGGTAAGTTATCTTACTCATGTTCTAAACCAAACATCAGACAAAAGCATAAAAGCAGATAAATTTTCCATTACATCAACAAACAAACAAACAAAAAAAAAAATCATATGTACAAAGCACGGGTAGCAGTCAGAAAATATGAGAAATCTAGTCTAAGTTTCTCATTATTCAATATTAAGCACAGCATTATCAATGAATGCATATTGCTGGTACAACATTGTCAGATATGAGTCATTATTCTGCTAATCCTCCCTAGGTCTTTTGTGTAGTAACACATACAGCAGGAATAAACAACTTTCTTAACTCCAGCTAGCATGAATGTACAGAAATAACAAAAAGGGAAGTGAGACAACAAATCTTAGTTCGACTTGCCATGCATAAGATGCAGTTCATGCAAGCAGCTACACATCAGTGTTATTGCAAATATAGCTGACCCATGGGGAAGAATCAAAGGTGAGATTAACAAACAACCAACAGCATATATTAAAAATGTAACCATGTTTGAAGTTACATAATAGCCATACTCCTTGCAACCTTAAGTTTCATTTGTGCTGAATCACATCACGAGGTATTACAGTAGAACTCATACCCTAGCTCGTGGGAAAATTATTTGCCCCAAACTCAAGTTTGCAGTGTATGTATTACAGTCACACATTAAATTTCAGCCTATTAACTGTCAAAGTCGCATTAGATTAACTAACGCTGGATGAAAACAAAACCAGCATGCACATACCAAACACAGAATGCACAAAACCGAGATTATTAAACACAGAATGCACAAAACCAGGATGAACATACCAAAAAAATAACACAGAATCATGAGAGGAAGTATAATAGTAGCACCTCAGAATCTTGTGATTTGGCTATGTCAACAAGAATCTTAGCTGCTGGATGCACTATGTCAAGAAGTTTCATTATGGTGGCACCATCATTAGAAATAGTTGTGCCCTTATCGTTATGGATCAATTTGTCCATACCCCTTGGGCCAAGAGTGGATCTTACAACATCTGCAACTGCCATACAAGCATTTATATTGCTGACCAACTGTGCCTTTCCTTGAGATGTATCAGTCCCTTCTTTCAACAATATGATCTGGGGTTGCTGTTATCACAAAATAATTATGAAAAATTAATAATTTTAGGTGCCATACATACACACACACTACGTTCAGAGACTAACTGATTAAGTAGCACCGATGTAGGTAGAATGTTCTTGACCTTTCACATAAAATTCAGTATAAGAATGTAGAGGAAGCAAAATATAATAAGCAGTGTTAATTAATAGCATCACAAAAGATAAAGGGAACAAATTAAGAATACAAATAAGTCAAGCCTACATATTCCTCTCAAGATCATAATTCATTTTACAATCTAAAGAAATCATTGGAGGTGTTGTTCTGGGAAGGGAGTATTGATCAAGATGATCTTTTGATGAATGCAAAATCAAAAATATTATGCAAATTCAAGAGACAGACAAAATGGAAAATTAATTACTAAAAGCCATCATTTCAGATGCATAAAAAATTGCTCTGTAATTCCCTAAATCGTCTTATAACTTACAAAACCCATTTTTACACTAAAAAGTAGAAACACCTAACTTTCATTTACAAAGGCAAACTTACACAATCTCCAATCTGAAAGCTGTTATTTTATACAGTGAAATAAAGAGAGTAAAAGAAAACTTAAATCGAGAAAATAAGATTCATCAATTTATAAATACAGTGACTCAACATGTGAACCTCCAAAGTCAAACTTTCAGCTTCATTAGTCACATATATCAGTGCCCTAATTCGATGGCGACCCAGCAAAAGGTTCAAATAACTACCAACTATGAACAAACAAAGCTGCGTGCATTTCCCAAAAAAACAAATCTCAAAAGTTACGAAAATTAATTTGACATTAGCAATCCCCACTAAATACAAATCAAAACCCCAAATGCATCGTCCATACCCGATTCTCAAGCTGATTTCTTGGAAACCAAGAGAAAACTGAACAAAATGGACAGCTACGAGATTGAAAAATGGTAGGGAGACACGTAGAGGACAAAGAGTAAGAGAAAACTTACAAGCATAGTCGACATTCTGCGGGCAGAAATGGGCGTTTGTAGATGTAGAACTGTAGAAGAGCTAGGAGGAAGACGCTAGGGTTTAAGTAGAAAGTTCTACTACACTGAAAGCAAAACGAAAATGTCCCCTGATCACTGATGTATGCAATTGCAGAACAAGGTGGAAAGTGGAAACCAAATAACCGGGCGTATCAAACCAACCCGAGTCGAAAAGAAGTAAACCGGATTTTTTTTTAAAATTAAACCGGACTTTAAGGTCGTTCAGCTAGAAGGAAGTCGTAGTGTGGACATTAGTCGAAACGATATCGTTTGCGTCAACCCATAGAAATAAAAAACATATTTGGAATCGAAGTGAAAACAACCTACTCTAATAGTAATTGCTAAGTTTTTTTTTTAAAAAGGTCCTCTCGACATTTCTTATGAAGACGGATATTTAAGGTTGGAGAACGACAATTCACAACGACGGGTTTGGATTTTATCGGCCTCTTTTTCAGTTCAAGGACGTCATTAATGTCGGGCATCGTCATTTCCCACATTTTTCTCCCTCCACCTTTTAAATTCGACAATAAATTATTATTCCATTGAAGATGGGTTGAAGAAAAGTTGTAGCTTGAGAGATTTGAGATACGATCGATTGCTTGTTTGGAGAAACCCTGATCGCGACACTATGATGTAATACACCTTGGCTTTCTAGCTGGTAGGTGTAGGCACTATGAATCGTATAATTACCGTCACCTGAAAGGGCCCATTTAATAGTGTCATCCACTACCGTAAAGCCTGCCTCGGAGACCTTGGTAGCGCGGCAAATATTTCTCACAAAAATGAACAACCAACTTTTGGGTTGACGAAGGGGTTCCCATACTTCTTGATTATGAGGGAAACCCAAGGGGAGTGTCATCAACGAGAATGTGCCAGACAAGCTCTCCCAAATAAGAAAAGTTCATCTCCTCCAGGCGTTTGAGACCCAAACCTCCGGTTTACAAATATTTGGCCAAAAGATGTAATGGCAGTGTTTTTGACCATCTAGCTCATGCCGGGTAAATTGGCGACAAAGTTGATCGACCTCACCTAAAACGCCTTTAGGTATTTCCGTCATTTGCATCATGTAGTAGGGGAGAGTCAATAGCGAAGTATTAATAGGAATATATCTGTCAGCTTTTGAGAGAGATCTAACCTTTCAAGACGCAAACTTCTTTCGTATTTTGTCAACTAGGAAGCCATAAGTTGCCTTTTTGACACGAGAGTGTATCAAAGGAGTCCCGAGATATTTGCCAATATCAGTCATGTATTTCATCCCCAACTTCTGCCCTATCAGTTGTTTGAGTTGCATGTTAACGTTGCTTGACACATGGAAAGATGTTTTTTGTAAGCTAATTTTTTACCCCAGAGATAGAACAGAAATCCGTCATAATGTTTTCCATCACAAGAGCTTGTTCTTCGGAAGCTTCGCCAAAAAGAAATAAATCATCCGCAAATTATAAGTGAGAAAGCGGCGTGGCTCTTTTGCTAAGTCGAAAAGGTTTCCAAAGACTTTGATTAACTGCTTCCTCAATTTCCTGGCTCAAATTTTCCATGCATAGGACAAAGACGTACGGTGCCAAAGGGTCTCCTTGTCTCAGACCCCTCTCCGAAATAATTGGGTCCAACTTTGCACCATTCCACAAGACCGAGAGGGAGGCTGATTTTAAGCCATGCAAAATTAAATCATCAATATTTTTAGCAATTCCAACAGAGGTTAAGATTGTTACTGTTATTTATTATTCTAGTTTGACAACAACGACATTCTTGTTGGTTATGTTTTTATAGATTGCTTTGCGGGTCTGTCCCCGAGTCTCAACATGTTTTATTTTCTTGTGCGCCTTATTTGCCAACTCAAATATGACATTAGACTTATGTGAGTTCCACGTGCCAAAGGTTTCCGAGAGCAATGTGTTACAACTCATTCCCGAATATTGCCAACATGAAAGTGATTCGAACGATGCCACTAAATGAGTTCTTACAAGGGATACAGGAAAAGGTACGAGATAACACTGAATCGGACTTCAAGATTCAATCGGATGGATCGTTGTGGTTCAAATCAAATAATGATTTGATAAATCAGCTCTATTATTTGTATTAATAATAAAATAGCAATATTTGTCTTTTCGGGCACTACACCTAACAGAAACATGACATTAACCTCGTACAAGCTTGGTCAAGGTCTAAGTGTAACGCCCCGACCTGGCGCTTGTAACGCTACATGAGCCATAAATTGTCCGATCAACTGTTTAGACCGTCGTCATCGCGTGGTCTAAAAGGGCTAATCCGAGTTGACAAGATATTTTATGTCTCACACTTATATGGAGGTGAGCTTTCTGCTAATTTCCCGATGTGGTATTTTACATTCTCACCCTCTTAGAAGGGACCGGCCGACGGCCAAGTCGTCCCGGATCGTCCCTACCCGAGGCAACTACACCATTTTTCTTATACGGTCCAGCGTTTAGGGCCGTCTGATAGTCGGCTCTGATACCATTATGTAACGCCCCCAGACTTGGCGCCTGGTAACGCTACGAGCCATAAATTGTCCGGTCAATCGCTTAGACCGTCGTCCTCGCTTGGTCTAAAAGGGCTAATCCGAGTTGACAAGATATTTTATCACACTTATATGGAGGTGAGCTTTCTGCTAATTTCCCGATGTGGGATTTTACACTAAGGGTATCTCTTATAAGGTATATGAGGACTGGTTCGACCCTAGGTATTTTATGGTGTCTCTGAGTGCTACCATCGGTCTCTGAGCATTTGCTCGACCTGCAGATGAACGAGAGTTGTCTGAGTTACACCCTCGAGACACATTCGGCCTTGCAACTATTGTCGATCATGCGCAACCTTCATGCTTACCGACATTACATTAACTCCACTACTTGACGTACATGACAATTTCTTTTACATCGCACCACGGTTGCTATTCTCACACCACTAGAAGTGGGCCATAACTTAAATTCTTCACTTCATCATGGTGAATGTCACGCACACTCTATCCCTGAAACCGACAACTATTTCCGTCAAGAACCCAGTAGATCTACGTCCAACTTGATCCCACCGATTGAGGGGTAATTTTTCTCTAATCATTCTATTTACATCGTGAACACACATGAATGATTCTGGACCACACAATTTGAATTTAAGTTGAAACCATATGGTCCAGATTTATCTTCATGTTTTATTCCTCAAATAGACTAAGAACTTTCCACCTGAGGGTACGTAGGCAGTTGGACTTTGGCTGAACCCGTTCCATGGAGAGATTTTATGGTGCAACGGTTGTAGGAAGGTTATACTAAGTGACATACATTAGAACCTCTCATTTTTACTCTCTTTCACATAATACACTTTTATCGTGTGTGAGAGGTTAGAAATTAGGGAGAAACGCTCATAAGGACAATGTTACATTTTCAACTGTCATTAAGGACAATTATATTTATACAAGACATTAAGGACAAAAATAATAATAATAAGACTACTTTACCCTTAGTTACAAAACAAAAAAAAAATACAAGACCCAACAGAATTATGAAAAAAACACAGAATGAACGAAAACCTTTCTCCGCCGCCATCCTCTGAGCAAATCCCCAAATCTCCGACGATGATCTCAAAAATCGCTCTAGATTCGAAATCAATGGCAGATTCTCTGCCGGAGCAGCCTCCGGTCCGAGAATCTCCGCTCAATTCTGCCCCTTTTACCATAAAAATGCCGACTTTGCCTGTAGCTGACGAGCTTAATCGCGAGTTTCAGAGACATGATCATGTTTCTAGTAACCTTAAAATTCAGGTTTATTTCCCACCCTTATGCAAGAAAGTGGTGTTTTTTCTATATGCGTTTTAGTGTCGTGCCTTTTCTCGCTTTCAAAAGTGGTAGCTTTTAATTATTGTTAGATATTGTTTCTCATGGCTTAATCCTTAACCTGCTACTTTTTATGTTTTTTTTTGGAAGGGTGAGAATTTGAAACAACTTCTATTAGAGAAGATTCAGGCTAATCAGATGAAGACTCTGTCATGCGTCGAGGAAAGAGTGCAGCAGAAACTTTGGGAGAAAGAAACAGAGGTGTAAACCTTCAAGCAAAAGAATTTTGAGCTTGAAATGAGAATGGAAAAACTGGCTATGGAGGCAGTTGCTTGCCAACAAAGGGCCCAATACAATGAAACAATGATTAACAACCTTAATTTTAAGCTACTGTGAGGTGTTTTGTTGTTATAATGACTTTCTTTATATTGTTGTTAACTTCAATTATACTTGAAAGGTTTTTTTCTTCCCATCCAATGGCATGACTTTATGTTTTATAATCATCTTATAGATGTTGATGCTTATTGTGTTTGAGGTCACTTTTGCTGTTAACCAATGGTAGTAACATTGATCTTCTTGGCAGTTGGTGGAACAATATGGTGATGTGTGGAACTGCAGTTGTGTAAGGATATATTTGACATCCGATGATTATCCCATTCCTGAAGCTAAGGCAAAACCTTGGTTTGGATTGCTTATGTTGTTGAGGAAATATCCTGTGCACTTTCTTATCAACACATGGTCCAAGGGGCGGGTGACTTCGGAGTTTGTCTCTCTTGTCTTGTTGCTTTCATGAGAATGGTCGGTGTAGTAATGTGGCTGCATACAGGCCTAAATGGCTTACCCCTAACAAGGCCTTGCAAAAAAAAAACGGCTACTAGCTGCTTTCTTTGTGTTCATGGAGAAGTTCAGGAAATCTTTCATGAAGGTGAAAATATTGATTGCAAGAAGTTTCAATTGTGGTTAAAGACCGGTGTGAAATGGAAGTCATTGACTAGTGAATAAAAGAAGCCCTATATTGATAAAGCAGCAAAACAGAAAGCAGAGTATTGAAAAAGGCTTGGAATCTAATCATGGTGATGAGAATGAAAATGAAAATTGTGAGAATGAAGCACCGCATTAGGAAAAGCAGGAGAATGTTGATGATGAAGAATAGGGATTGTTGTGTTTCTTGTGGACCTTCAACTTGGATCTTTTGGAATGTGGGCCACAAAATGTCTGTGTATGCATAGTAGATGAAATACAGAGTGTTGATCGCAAGGTATCTTTTGGGCAGATTGTTTAGAGAAGATTGGGCATTTGGTTGTAACCTTTTGATAATGATTCCATTGAAAAGCTTTCATGTTTGCTGGTATCTATATATCAAAAAAACTATATTTTCTATTTGGTTTCAAGTCACTCTTACAAAATTAGATGCAAGTAATACAGAGACTACCGTGATTCAACATCTGGGCTTTCGACACGTAGTAATTTTGACAACTAATAAATAGTGAACTATAAACAGTGAATTACAAATAGTGAACTAAAAGTTGGTCTTATTGAAATTTTGTGTCTGCATGTATAGAAATCATTGAACCTTGAACATTTCATATGGAAATTGTTCAACCTTGAAAAAGATATTAAACAAGCTAATGAGGATCTTGAAGCTGGAGAGAGAAGTTGTAAAGAAATTGTGGATGATTTGGCACATTTAAGAATGAAGCAGGCAGAAAGACACTCTGGTTCACTGTTTTTACATTCAGATGAAGACATTCTGGTTCACTGTTTTACATTCAGCTGAAGACACTCCGGTTCACTGTTTCATACATAAGCATAGATGACAACAAGTTCTTGTCCACTTTCATGACTAGGTCTAATGTTTCAATGTAGTAATACAATGTTATTGGGTAACTCTGAACCTTAAATTTCCTTATTTTATTAGCTAGCAAAAAACTCTGGTTCATTGTTTTTCATTGAATTCAAAACACTCGGGTTCACTGTTTCACACTTCTTTCACATTACTAATTCACTTCAAACCAAAGTTCACTTTTAGGAGTTTGTAATTGTAGTTCACTATTGTAGTTAACCATTGGAAGTTTACAATCGTTAGTTCACAATTTGTAGTTCATTGTTTATGGTTCAATGTTATTGTAATTCACTGTTGTTGTTGTTGACTAATTTAGTTCATATCAACAATGATCTCAACTCCATTCTTCCCAATCCATTATAGCTGCAACAAAGGTTGTGACTTAGCTTTAGCAAAATACTTTGGTTCACTGTTTTTCATTGAGTTCAAAACACTCTGGTTCACTGTTTC
The DNA here is from genome assembly GCA_036785695.1 of Gentiana straminea. Taxonomy (NCBI): domain Eukaryota; kingdom Viridiplantae; phylum Streptophyta; class Magnoliopsida; order Gentianales; family Gentianaceae; genus Gentiana; species Gentiana straminea. The sequence continues at coordinate 2,330,780 of JAVUPR010000019.1, forward strand.
ACACCTAAGCATAAATGACATCATTTCTTGTTCACTTTCATGAATGTGTCTAATATTTCAGTGTAGTAGTACAATGTTATTTGGTAACTATGATCCTTAAATCTACTTTTTCACTATTAGCTAGCAAAATACTCTGGTTCACTGTTTTTCAATAAGTTCAAAACACTCTGGTTCACTGTTTTACATTACTAATTCACTTCAATTATTTTCAGGAGTTATTCACTATTGGCTAGCATAATACTCTGGTTCACTGTTTTTAATTGAGTTCAAAAGACTTTGGTTCAGTGTTTCATACCTACTTCACATTATTAACTCATTTCAAAGCAAAATTCACTTTTAGTAGTTTATAATTGTAGTTCACTATTGTAGTTAACCGTTGGAAGTTTACTATTGTTAGTTCACTTTTTAAGTTATTTTTTGCGAGTTCGCTTTTATAGTTCACTATTGTTAGTTCACTTTTTAAGTTAATTTTGTGAGTTCACTTTCAGGAGTTTACACTTGTAGTTCACTGTTTGTGGTTCACTATTTTTGGGAGTTCATTATGATCATATTCAAACTCTTAGTTGACTTTTATAATTCAATGTCGTAGTTCACTATTTGTAATTCGCTGTTGTAGTTCCCTATTATTATTGTTAGTTTCTTCGGAAAGCAAATGACGTGAAGAAATTCACAAGAATGATTGTCAATGACATTTGCAAGAATGGTTTTACCATTTGAAAAAACTTATTGTTTTCTTTGATATGATTTTCCGAATCGAATGTAAATGAATTTGTAGAGTTCACCTAAAAGGATGAGTTGTGACCTTATCTCTTATGAATGTTCGTTAGTCACCGCTCTTAAGGATTCTTAAACGGTTGTTTTGTTTTTTCTCGCTTTTGTTATAAATCGGTTCATTGTTTTACAATAATGTCAAAACTCTCTCGGTTCACTTTGTTTTACAATATTGTCAAAACTCTCGGTTCTTGTTTCGAGCTAGGATAAAAAATCACATGTTCTTGTACCATAAATTGCCTCAACTACATTGTAACTACACTAGTTATCAAACACTTTTATAAAAGTAAAACCATTTAACTACGTCAACAAAAATAAAAAAAAAATGTAGAAAATGAAATTCATTTCAAAAATCAAAGTTCACTGTTTCATGAAACACTAACACATGAAGAACGTCAATGTCTAAAGTTCACTGTTTTCACTTCATTATTTAACTAGTACAAATCAAGTACTGATACACAAAGCTTCTCTAATTTATCATGTAACCACACTAGTTAGCAAACAACATATAAAACAAAATTCAATTTAAACACTAAAGACCACTAATTCAAGTTCACTGTTTTACCGATAGGCTCTCTGGTTCACTGTTTTACAGCAAAGCCGTACATTTGTATCTACATATAGACTCGGCTTGTATGATTTATCATGTGACAACTAGGTCTTAGTTCACTATTTGTAGTTCATTGTTTGTGGTTCACCGTTAATTTAATTCAATGTTGTTGTAGTTCACTATTTCAGTTCATCTCAACAATGATCTCAACTCTATTCTTCCTGATCCATAGCAAATGCAACAAAGGTTGTGACTTAAATTTAGCAAAATACTCTAGTTCACTGTTTTTCATTGAGTTCAAAACATTCTGTTTCACTTATTCAAACCTACTTCACATTACCAATTCACTTCAAAACAAAGTACCTTCTAGTACTTTATAATTGCAGTTCACTATTGTAGTTAACCATTGGAAGTTTACTATTATTAGATCACTTTTTGTGTTCTTTTTTGCGAGTTCAATTTTGTAGTTCACTGTTATTGTAGTTCACTATTTTAGTTATCTCAACAACGATCTGAGCTCTATTCTTCCAAATGCATTGCAGTTGCAACAAAGGTCATGACTTAGCTTTAGCAAATACTCAGGTTCACTATTTTTCATTGAGTTCAAAACACACTGGTTCACTGTTTCACTTCAAATCAAAACACTCTGGTTCAATGTTTCACTTCAAATCAAAATACTCTGGTTCATTGTTTCACAGCTACTTCACATTACTAGTTCACTTCAAACCAAAATTCACTTTTAGGAGTTAACAATTGTAGTTCACTATTTGAATTCAAAATACTATGGTTCACTATTTCACACCTACTTCACATTACCAATTCACTTCAACCGTTTGTGGTTCACTATTTGAATTTTACTATTGTTAGTTCACTTTTTGAGTTCACTTTTATGAGTTTACAATCGTAGTTCACTTCGTTTGTGTTTGACTAAACGAAGGAAGTGTGTTCACTTTGGGACTTCATGTTGTTGACTTTTACTATTTTGATTTTAATGGCAAGTTCTCTTTTCGCTATTGTACATCGTTGTTGTAGTCCACTGTTCCGGTTTATTGTTGCAAAATAAAAGAATCAAAGAGACATGTTAAGGTGTGTTTATTTTTATTTTTATTTTTTGGAAAAAGAATTTTGTTCACTTTTGGACGTCCTTGTCGTTGAATTTTACCATTTTGATTTTAATTGCAAGTTCACTTTTCGCTATTGTAATCGTTGTTGTATTTCACTATTTGTAGTTTATTGTTGCAAAATAAACGAATCAAAGAGACAAGTTATAGTGTGTTTACTTATTTTTTTTTGAAAAGGAAGTGTGTTCAATTTTTGACTTCCCTATTGTTGAATTTTACCATTTTGATTTTAATTGAAAGTTCACTTTTCGCTATTGTAATTGTTGTTGTATTTCACTATTTGTAGTTCACCGTTTAGGTTCATTGTTGCAAAATAAATGAATCAAAGAGACAAGTTATAGTGTTTTTACTTTATTTTTTTTTAAAAGGAAGTGTGTTCAATTTTGGACTTCCCTATTGTTGAATTTTAACATTTTGATTTTGATTTAGTAGTTCAAAACACTCTGGTTCACTGTTTCACGCCTATTTCTCATTATTAATTCACTTCAAACCAAAGTTCACTTTTAGTAGTTTATAATTGTAGTTCACTATTGTAGTTCACTATTGTAGTTTTACTATTGTTAGTTCACTTTTTGAGTTCTTTTTTGCAAGTTCATTATTTGTAGGTCATTGTTTGTAGTTCACTATTTGAGTTCAAAACACTCTGGTTCACTGTTTTACATCTACTTCACATTACTAATCACTTCAAACCAAATTTCATTTTTAGTAGTTTATAATTGTGGTTCACACAGATGGAAAAAGGTAGAATAGAACCTTATTTCATAGAACATACAAATATATGTACTTGAGCCACACCGTAAACATGTCAACTAAGAAATAAAATATAGGGAAACATTACTCACAAGTCATATATCTACATGAATTCAATGTTACGTGCTCAAAATATCATTTCACACAAAAAGCATTGAAAATCCAACTCAGAAGAACCTCTTTTACCAAGTAAAAGTTCGTATGGACATGGACCACTTATTGCAAGGTACACCAACTATAGAAATAACCCTAGAAACAAGGACATCGGCCCTCGAGTAAGTGAAATGGAATCAGAAACTGGCCAACAACAATAGCTAGAGTAGCTCAAGCAACCCGACAAAAGACTTTCGCCTACAGAAGGACTTTGAGGATTTGGCCTTGCATAGAGACATGACCCTCCAAGTTTTGGAACTGTTTAAGCATCAAGTGAAGGATGGTTTATTAGCATTATAAATCATCCACATTCACATTAAAGAAAATGAAAAGAAGTAAAGTTAATCTAATTGGAGTGAAAATTTTCACCAACCCTTTTTTGTTTGCTATATAGTCTCAAACCTGGTAATCCAATTAGTCCATCACCATCCCAAGTTAATCTAATCTGCTGAACCCTGAACTTCACCAACCTCATTCAGAATCTCTTGGCTTTCCGGATTAAACCCCGGTGGCATCGAAAACAACGATCTTCCTCCTCCCACATCACACTATCATTCCTATTCACCTCCCTCATCTTCAATAGCAAAACTACCCCCTTGCAACCTTTGCGCAAATCGCAATCTTCCATCGACATTTATTTGACAACAAAGGGGGCGGCAATATAGGGTTCAAATTCAAAATGGAGTAATAATATGACAAATAAGCAGGATTGGACATTAAATCCCCCTCATACATGAACCCATTACCTCCTTATTGCGAGTAAAATCTTTGTAGGCAGAACCACCACTAACGCCAATTTAATAGCCATCCAACCGCATTAAGTGATCCTTTAATAGTCAGTGAAGCCGAGGCACTTCTGTATTAATTCAGCTTTTGTTCATCATCATGACAATTTTCAAGCCATTGTTTACGTAACGACAATCCTATCTCTTTCTCTAGCGCATCACCGAATGAATTTTCATTGTTACCAAGCATTGATCTCCTATCCAAATCAAACAACATTTGAGAAGAAAAAGACCCAAAATCAGGAGTAAAGTGATACCAGTATCAGTAAGGGATGGACACAACACAAGTAGATAATGTGAATGTACTCAAAACAACACTTAAAATAATTCACATTCAAAAAAACAGATGATAGTCTGCACATCACACACAAATATATCAATATATGGATGTATGAAAATTTTGGAAGTCTCCAATTTGAAACATGCTGATCAAATATAGCAAGTGCAGAAGTGAAAATGATGAGTAAAATCCCCTGTTACCGAGATCGTATTGATTGATGTGAAAATGATGAGTAAAATCCCCTGTTACACAAAACAACCACTTCTTTACCTCTCGCCCCTTCCGCCGCTTCCGGCAAGTGTCAAACGCCGGGTCAGTAAAACCGGACTCTAACCAAATACAATGAAGCGGAGAACAAGCGGAGAACGGTTTAATTTGAGCGCCGATTTCATAAAGAACGATTCACATCCAAGCACCGCCGGAGAGCCGTGAGATTTCCGCGCCATAGATTGAAGGGGTAAAGCGCCGGAGGTGCTTCGTCGGAAAATGAAGGAGGTTTTCGGTGGGAAGACGACGGTGGGCGCCGGAGAAAGGCGGAGGGGAATGGTGGCGGTACTAGCTGAATGATCACCTCGGCCGTTTTGTGTTCTCATATTCTCTCGATGAACTGATGAAGGTATAGTTCCAGACAGGATCCAAAATATTATTTTCAATTAAGTTAGCAGGGTAATTTAGGTATTAAATAATTTCATTGTCCTTAATGACTTATCAAATGTTAATTTGATTTCTAAAGCTTAATGAAATTATGTAAGTGTCCTTATTGACAATAAACTATAGAAATAAATGGTTGTAATATATGCCACTTGGTAAAACCTTGCTACAACGGTTGTATTTTAAAATTTCACCGTTTCATGGAATATTTCTGTCAGACACAGGAACATGAATTTACAAAAATAAAATTCGAGTTTGTTTTAATACGAGTGTTCATGTTCAATACTACTAACTCTATAAACATTTTTTATAAAGAGAACAAAATCCCCAAAAGCTACTCGAATTTTGTCAATTTCATTTAACTTGCTGTTGCTGTTGCTGGCTCAGTTTAATTAGGCTGTTTACTATGATAGTTTGCTGGCGGTAAATTCCTATATCGATCCAAAATCCCAAACGTCTTGAAGAGATCTCATGGCAGCAACTACAACGAAAGATAATTGTAAGGTAAAGCTAATATTTTCAAGCCAATATTCGCCCTTTTTGTTTTTTGATTTTGACTTTTGAGGCACCCCTTTTTCTGTTCTTGAACATACATCTTAAAGATTTCATGTTTAAAAAAAAAAATTACATGTTAAATGTTGCCGTCAATTTTTTATTTAATTTAAATTGTTGGGCAGCAGGAGGATTTTACGAAGATAGGAACGACCATGGAAGAAGCAGACGAGAAAATTGGTTATATTTCCAGTAAAATTCAGAGTTTAAAAGAGAGAATCAAGGAAGCCTCCTTTAATCCAACCATAGAGAGATTATTGCCACTTCTGGAATTATCAGAGGTTTTGAATCTTACCTTATTTCTTCTACAGTAATTCTTGATACCTTTATTTATTTCGTTGCTGTATTTTCTTATTTAATCTTTGCAATAGCAACAATTAACTAGCCTTTAATCTACTTCAAATGCTACGCTGCAATCGTGAATATCTGAAAAGGATACTTCTTTATTGATTTGTGCTTCTGATTGGATTATCACTGCCTTTTGGAGCTTAGAATCCAAAAATGGTTTACTGAAAAGAGCTTTAATTTTTCGTTTTCGGATTCTGTTGGCACCACAAAATTACTCTGTGTTATCCAATTACTACATGGCACCATTAAATCACTACATGGCACCACATATTTATGTGATAATTTATCTAGCTAGGGGAAACGTCACTGACATTGACGTTTCCTAACTTGCAAAAACGTCTCTGGGACGATGGTGGATAATGCTAGCTTCGGTAACGTTTCTTGTGTATATTGGGTGTCAGTGGCGGTGATGTTTCTACCAGACAATTTCTTAACATGAGTGGTGCTAGGAGTAATTTTATGGTGCCATGCATTGAAAAAATAATCAAAGAATATGGTTCCCGCAATATGGGGTGCCAATAGAAGCCCATAAATATATAAGTTATTCTTGGTTTTCGTCCCTTCTTTTTGTTCTTCAGAACGGATTTTTTTTTTTGATTGTACTTCAGAATGAAGTGAGAACTACAAGAGACGGGATTTTCGTAAAAGTCTTGTGTAGGTTAGTTTTTTTTTTTATTGTATATAAGATTCTCCTATATGTATATCATTCATAAAAATGGTGTTCATAAGAGTCTTGTGTATGTTAGTCCTTCATTTTGATAAGAACGAAGCTTCACAGATTTTCGAAAACACCTGTCTGAACTGAACATATAACCATAGCTAACTCCGCTTAATGGGAACGCGTCTTGAGTGCTGTTGTATTTATGTATTTGTGGGTAGATGCGTGTGTGTGCCCAAGAACCTAAGAAAATAGGGCTTTGTCTGATATTGTTATCTCTGTTTGTGCCAGTCTATATTCGGATACATAGATATGCAGTTACACGTGCACTATCTAAATATTGTGTATGCTTCAGCTAGTTTGCATCCTATTCGTGAATCTTGGATTTAGCTGAGTAGCTCGTTTCATGCAGGATGCTGAGAGGAAAGAAACAGAAGTCCTTTCCCACTGCATTATTGAACATTCAAAACTGCTGGCTGATGTCAATGAGCTGGAGGAAATGCTACATGGTGGCATTGTTACCGAGGAGCTAGATGATATCATTGACTATTGTCTACGTGCGTATACTGAGAGATTGTTTTCATTGAAGAAGGTAATTAGATCTTATAAATGTGTTTGAGAATAACTACTGGTGATATTGCTGTTTTTCTGAAATCTTTTAGCTATTTGGTAGGAACTTGCACCGAAGTTGAGGGAAGTTTTTTCACTTAAACGACAACTTGATGATGTGCCAATACCGGCTGAACTTATCCAGTAAGACTCATATTATTTGTATTGCTTATGATTTCTTCTTGAAAACGTCTTTCATTGTTTTCATACACCTTCTTTATTCCCAACTTGTGAAGATACAAATTGTGAGTAAATTTCTGCTTTCAGGTATGACCTCCGGTTTTCAGAGCTCTCCTCTAATATCCAGGTATGCATTTGATGCAGTATTTTTTAAAAAAAATTTCCCGGTATTGCAGACTAATTATATTTTATGACTCGCAATTGATCAGCAAAAGTTGCGACAAACTCGAAAATTCTATGAAACGTATAATGCACTATTGGAGATAAAGGAATTGATGCTGAAAGAAACTTCTTTGTTGAACTCCATAAGTTCACAGGTAAGGGCAGAACGGAACGTATGACTATTTAGCGGCTCATTTATTTGACGGATTTAAACACTATTTATCTCTATTTTACTGAATCTTTATTCATAGTGAAATGCATCAGAATCTATACATCATATAATAGTTGAGAATCTTTATTTTTGTGCATTACAAGTAGTAGTGCAGAACTTGGTGATTCTGTTTCGTACAAATTTGAGTAGCGATTCCCCCGCAGATTTTCTTTCGGTTTGTTTTAAATATGTACTGCAAGTGATATATATATATTCTTTCTGAAAATGTGTAGTTTCAAGATGCGATGACCAGCCCAGTTGGTCGAACAAAGCTTATCGACTCTATGGAAGGGATTTTGCAGGGCATTCAACAGGTAAGCTTGCAAAAAAAACCAGTTTTACCTTAGTTGCTGTTACCTAAAGCAGATGTTTTACTCTGAAGTTTTGCATAAGAGTCCACCATACGATGAAAATATAATAGCGAAGGTGGTGATGTCACTAAAATTTGGCAGGACACATGGCATATACTGCTGAGTTGGCACTCATTAGTTCAAGTTCAAGTTCTTTATTATTTCAAGGCATCTGATATCTTTGTGATTTTCCCGAGCTGAAAAATGAACCGTGCTTCATTTTATGTACAGAAGCTGGAAAAGAATCAGCAATTACTACAATCAGAGCAGAGAGCTTGTGAGGGTATCAGAAAGAAGTATACGAAATCTCTTACTGAGCAAAGACAAGTGTATTCTCTTCTGAAAGATTTTGAGGTATATATATATCCACAACAATCTGAGAATTTTCAGGCGGCTTTTATCTCGTATACTTATTTTTGCTCTATTCATTGCCAAACATTTTTTTATTTATTTATAGCCCAAATGGTTTTGTCTGAAACAAAAGGTCCTTACTAAATCATCTGTTTTGCAGGAAGAATGTTCAAGAAATGATCGATTACTGGGCCAAGCATCAGTTTCCCTATGATGATTGCGGTGCACACGTTGTTCAAAGCTAAATACAACATGGTAGTTATATATGTAAATTAATTTAGATCCATTCTTTGCTGTTTGTCTAGAACAAGAATAAAATTAATTCATAATCGTATATTCTCTTTCATTCATTGTAGTAATCTTTATGGCTGATGCTGTTTCAGATTCAACAATGCTGCTCAAGCTCTTATTCCTAATCTCAACCGGGGGGGCATCAAAGGAATTTAAAAATTAACTTAACATCAAAATGACCTACTTAAGGTAAATATTTTAGACAATACTGAAGAACACACCTGTGATGCTAGAAACCTGTCTTTTGAAGCTCTTGATTTTATCTTTTTTGGGTTTTAAAGAATTTGATAGCAAAAGCAAAAGTTACTGCAAACATCAAGCAGAAAACAGCCATCATGATAGCAGCCATAGGCAAAAGCTCACGTCTATACCCGAACTGCACCTTTAGCAACTGTTTGATAGGAACCGAATGTACCCCATCAGCGAGTTTAACCATTGTATCTAGATCTCCATATTGGGATGTTAAAAGTCCATACAAACTCCAAGCTAGAGGATTTGCCCAGTAATACCATCTCCACCATATCGGAATCCTCTGCAAACCATACATTAAAAACAAAAAAACCGTAAACTTAAGCTTTTGGGAGAGAGAAACAATGGAGAAACAATGGATTGCGGTGACATGGCACATTTTACCATGTGAAAAATGATGAATCCACTGAAAAGATTCCACATGAGATAGAAAGGTGCACCGAGTATTGCAGCGATGTTTTGGTTAGGTGTGACTGCAGTCATCATCATCCCGAAGAAGGTGAAGTATAAGAAGGTTGAATACATGAAATACATGTACCAAAATAACTTCCAAAGGTTGAGCTCAAAAGACGCCATGAAGTAGAAGATTGTGCTATAAATAAGTGTCTGCACTAAAACATATGGGAATTCTATTGCAACCTGCAAAACAAGAGAAAATGTATGTATGATCTGTTATTATGCCAGTCTGAATCGATTCGGTTTGAAAAAGTTTTCTCCATAAAGATTCATGCCTGTGCGAATGCAAATGGTAGTGCAGAATACATTCCTGCTGCTCTCTCTCTGTAGGAGACAAATCTCTCAATAGCAACCACGGGTTGGGCGGACATTGCATTTGTAACCCCGATAAATAAAACAGCAGAATACATGGATCCCATTGCATTGAAGATTTCTTGTTGTGTTTCCCTATACAAAACACAAATTCAAAAGTATGCAGCAGAAGTATGCAGATTTTGGTGCATTGTGGTTACAACTATTAACACAGTAAGTTGTGATACAAATTAGTGAAAAAATGACAAATTCAAAAGGGCAAACCTTTTAGAACCAAATCTCCAGCATATTGTTCCAAACATCAGTGAGATGATAATCGTGTAGAAGAAGCGAACTGCTGTGTACTGTGGGTTACGCCAGTAGGACATTTGTTGCTTCCAAAGGCAGGCTAGAAACTGGCTAAAAAACGATTTGGAGTATTTTCTTGGGAAGCTTAACTGCTTAGATTCACTTGTAGTTTGCCTTAGATTATCTACTAGCTCTTTATTTTCCCTGGAAAAAAAAAAATGATTCATGACAAAAGGCCAGGTGACATGTGCACTCATAGATATACGAAAAATACATACTCGAATAAGTTAGATCTGTGATATATTTCGGCAAAGTCCACACCGAGCTGAATTTCTTCAGCAGGAGAAGTAACCTCAAGAATCCAAGCAGCAGGATTACATCCAGGATTGATTCCAGGAACTCCTTTAATGGCCTAAAGAGACGAGAAACAGTTTACGTACGCATTAATAAAAAACGAGATACACAGACAACGGTCCTGTTAATAGAGTTCAAATTTAGAAAAACCTAAAAATCTACCTCGAAATACTGGATCAGTTTGCAGGAATTTCTTCCCAATGGACCTGAATAAATGAGTTTGCCTCCTTGCTTCATTAGTAAGAGCTGCCAAGGACATCAAAAACAAGATAAATCACGAGGCGAAAAAAAATAAATTTTCCTTGCATATCTAAAGAAATGAAAGATGACAACCTCATCAAATGACTCGAAGATATCAATGCTAGGTTGATGGATTGTGCAGACAATCGTTCGTCCAGTGTCAACAATGTTTCTCACGGTCCTCATAACAATAGCCGCAGCCCTAGCATCTAAACCTGAAGTAGGTTCATCCATGAACACAATAGAAGGATTCGAAACCAACTCAACAGCAATCGTAAGCCTTTTCCTTTGCTCCGTTGACAGCCCATCGATCCCTGGTAGACCCACCAAAGCTCCTTGTAAAGGAATTAGCTCAACGAGTTCCATAACCTCACGTACAAATTCCTGCGGTGAGTGAGTTCAGAATCATATAATCAAGAAGCAAAACCAAATAGGCACAAATTGAAGAAAGCAGTCACCTTTTGTGTTTTAAAGTCGACTTTTGAAGACAGACGGAGCCAAGCAGAAAATACAAGAGACTCTTTGACAGTTAAACATGGGCAATGGATATCAGTCTGTTCACAGTATCCAGAAACCCTTGCAAAAGTTTCTTGCTTTTTAGGGAAATCGGATACGTAGATGCTACCTTCAATGTATCCACTAGTTTTCCTTCCTGCTAAAACATCCATTAGAGTAGTTTTACCAGCACCACTTATACCAACTAGTGCAGTGAGAATCCCCGGTCTGAAAGCACCAGTTACATTGTCCAACAGTTGTGCTTTACCTCCCAGCAGACCTTCCTGCTTCGGTTTCTACAGAGAAACGTAAAACCAACTAAATTATGAAATAACGATTGAATAAGCTTTCAGTACAAAAGAATGTAGTGCAAAGGGATACCGTTGGAACATTCGCATAATAACAAATGTTGCTGAAAGACAATGATAGTGGCGTAAATGGAAGAGCCAAGCCTCGTCTGCTTAGTATGTGAGCTGTCCCTGTTAAAAGCGGAAAAAAATAAAAATTTCAAGACATCGAACAGCCAAAAGATGAGGCAAACTTTAGACAAACCTTCATATGAGTGCGAATCAAGCGAACATTCATCAAGTGAAATGTCAGAGCGTATCTTCTGTCTCCGTTGAATACCCTCAGGAAGCCGTTCCTTAGAAACCACGGCCTGTGTGCTCCCAAGAGCTGCATCGATTTGGAGGATGGAATTAGCAAACGAATGTATAAGATAATTTGTAAGAAGTTACATCATCTTTTCTAGAATCAACCTCTACATGAGAACTTTATATGGAAAGCAACTTACGTTTTAGATAAGTTAGAGACAAAGCCACGAGGACGTTGAATATAATCGTATATCCAAGCAAAGCACCAACCCCTATCCAATACCAATATTTCTCTGCAAAAAAACTTCGAACCTTCAATAATGTCTCTCCCAGTGTAGCACCATATCCAAAACCCTACATAGATACAGTAACATCTTCGTTATACAAATGAAAAAAACAGATATTTTGTTGTTGCAATCACAATAGGAGCACACGACAGGTATTGTGCACTACTGCAGTTGTTCATATTGATCAGTTGTTTACACACACACACACACACACTAAACAGTAGCTATAAAGAACTAGCATGAATAATTAGTCACCTCATCCCAAGAATGACCAAGAAATTCATTTACTGAAGCTGCATTTTGTGCGTACATCAACGGAGAAAACCAGTATCCCCATATCCACCAACCAGGGATGCTACCTGAGAGAAACCATACATCGAGTTAATAAGACGATCCATTATTGTCAGAGTCGAAAAACAAATGCACTCAAAGAAAACAGATATTTTCATTCTCACCTCGTGAAAGAATAAATCCTCCGAGAGCCATCACAACCAACATTGCAAAAGAACCAAACGTGTTTGCAACCACGAGATTTCTCCCTAATGATGCCATCAATCGAAACAGAGCTATTGACATCTGATGCAATGAAAAAAACAACCAAAACTGACGTAGGCATCTGCATGTAAATAAGTAACTAAGTGATATTGATGTCATTTCAGAGTTAGTAGAAAAAAGGGTATCAATCCAATATATATATATATATATACCTAGTTATTTGTGGGTCAAAGTCAACAAGATAATAAGTTGCTGCTACCCATATGATTGATTCCACAAGTGATAATGGAATACTGAGAAGCCATGAAGGTAATGTATATAACCAAGAAGGATAAAAGCATGAATCCCTATGCTTGTAAAGAACTGGAAGCTTAGCTATCAACATGGGAACCTCCATAAATCCATTATAAAGAATTGTAAGAAGTGCAAAATATATGGCTCCAAGATAAACTCCACCGTCGTCAAGCGTGTTATGACGCATTGTTGTCTTAAAAAACACGCTAGCCATAAGGGAAACCATCATGAGAAGCTGCATAACGCAACATACAATTTCATCACACGTTTTTTGGCAATACAAAGACGGATTGAATAGAATATTCAGAACATTTAAGCTACATAGAAACATTACCTGAAAAACTTTGAATATGAAAACAAATGCATTTCGTTTTATCAAAAGCAGTTGCCAAGAAAAGCAGATTTTGAGTAGCTCTTTCATAGTTACCCCATAAGCCTTTATCGACAAGGCTGCAGGGTGGCTATAACAACGACCATATGAAACAGATAGCTCCTCAGTCAATTCTTTACCAAGGCTAAATGCATGATAGCCTTCGACAAACTTAGTAACAGATACATAATGGTACGGGTCATTGCGGAACCAATACTGTCCTTGATCTTTTTGAGATAAAACCTGCATACAAAATATTCATTGAAAGGAAATAAACATAGAAAATTGCATATATTTTCCAGTACATTATGGATTTTAATTTGCAAACCTCTTGTAGAAAATCTGGAACATTTTTTCTGGGAGGGCACTGGAAACCCATAGACGAAAAGAAATCAAGTGCAGCTTCACGGGGTCCCTGATACACAATTTGTCCTTCACTTAAAAGCATAACGTCATCAAATAACTCGTAAGTTTCTGGATCTGGTTGTAATAAGGATATTAATGCAGTGCCTTCAAGCGCATGAGTTGCATGCCTAAGATATCTGATGATCTGATGAGAAGTAGAACTATCTAAACCAGTTGATATCTCATCCATGAAGAGCACTCGAGATGCCCCCATTAGCAATTCACCTAAAAGCATGTGTGTAGCTTGCATTACATCCTTCTCAGAAAAAAATGAACTTACATACATCAGCATGAACAAAACAGCAGAAGAAATTACCGGTTGTAAGTCGCCTTTTTTGTCCCCCAGAAATACCTTTCAGCATTTCATCTCCCACCAATGTATTCGCACAGACATCCAATCCCAAAATCTTAAGATAATTCATCCACAAAAGTGTAATTAAGTTAACAGAATTGATATGCTTGATGGATTCTTCTTTATAGAATGAAATTTCATGCATAGAAATCTGTAACATACGTCCTAATTTTCTTTCTTACTTGTCGTGAAAGACACAATGTCGATATTTATGTATTTTGAGAGCTTGAGACAGTATATTACACAAATCAGTTATGATAAATGCCTTCTTGTTACAACGGTAAAAAAGCTTCACGTGTTATTTATCACTTACCTTCATTATATATTCTGCAATTAGACTTGTATCCTTCCCCAATGCTACTGTCTGGTAGAAAAAAGCTGTTATTTATCAAGGGTAGAAGTCTAGTGCAGAAAACAAAGGCCAAAGACTACTTTCTAGGGCGAAATGTACCTTGATAAACAGATCCACATCTTCTTCAGGGTATATACCTGCACTTTTTTCTCGTCTCAGCAGTTCCATGAGTAGGTCTTCGTCATTGTGTTCCAGTCAAATTATTAGGAACAATTTTTAGATTCGTCAGTCACGTGAAAACTGTGATTATGGAGATTCTTACCTTGTTTATATCCATGGCCCTGACAACGTCCGGAAAACTCCAGTGTCTCGCGCACTGTCACTTCTCCAATGTGCCAGTCCTGCTGGCTCGCGTATGCAGAAGTCCTTTGGGGAACAAACTCTTTTATGCTGTGCCCATTGTAGGTAACTTCCCCTGACATCTTCAAAGTAAAATAACTGCAGTTAGAAATGGAAAATTCTGAACATGAATTTGCTGAAATCAGCGCCATTTCATATCCAATATTCTCCGAATCGATATATTTTTCACTGTACACATGGAGATTCAGATTGCAGCATTTCCACCAAATAAAAATTAGGATCAAAGTATTTATGTTTCGAGGCTACATCTTTATAGTTCAATACCTTCAAATCATGTTTAAGCCGACCAGCTAGAGCAAGAAGCAAAGTTGTCTTTCCTGAGCTTGGTGGGCCCAAAAGCAGAGTGAGCCTGAGGTGCAACAAACAATCTCATCATTGTGAAATCGATTGCGAGGCATAACTTGTAATGCAAGCAAACTCAAGAATACTACCTTGCAGGTCGAAGAATACCACTGACATTTTTCAAGATCGAAAATTTTGTTCTCTTCCCAGCGAAAAACCTAAGTTGCCTCAAGAAATCCTATTTGTTTTAAAGTTGGTTAGTATGGAGAAAGGCAGGACAAAGTCCCACTCAAAGGGCTTACTTGTTATAAAACCCTTGAAACTGTAAGAACATTATTTAACAGATATTGCAATCATACCTCAGTCGTATTAAATATGAAATTGGGGATAGTTGGTAAAGCTCTGCTTCCAACATGGATAAATGTATTCACATCGAGGTTCTGGAATCGAACTTCAACTTTTGGAAATTCTAAATCAACCCTGGTATAAGAAAATCAATTTTTTTTATTGTCATCAAACCAACATTTGAATACCACCACAGAGATAAAATCAAACAATGACGATATACAGATCAGATTCCTGGAATTAGACAACTATATCTGCTGAAAACCAGCCAAGATGCAGAAGATAAATTCACTAACATTTACATAATCCAAGATGCTCACTGAATACCGAGACAAATAAGGGGGAATCAAAAGAAGGGATGAGCTTAAGGTAAAGGGAGGGAGCAAGGAAGTAGCAAGTCTGCAGCTACAAGTTCAGATTACAGCTTATAAGTTGAAATACAAAATATACGTATAATGATAGAGAAGTGCTCTGTCAATAGAGTTAATACTTCTAGGCCATGGACATTCTTGAAGATCATTCAGAAAATGTACTTTTGATTGAATATATAAGTATGCATTTTAAAGAGGTTACTGCAATGGCATGAGGTTTACCAATTCTGTACTAATAAACTTTCAAAAAAATGCCGAAGGGCACATCATCAAAGACACATTACTGTCTGTGGTCGTCTATGACACTAACAGTGACCCCTAGTGATTGATGAGCAACTCCAAATGGTGGCACTGGCAAGCCTTTGACATGGCTGGTGATGCTGCCATTACTAATACTATTGAGCTTCCCCAACAACAAAATGGTGCTTCTATCTCTATACCCTGAATGAATCACATGCAAAGGCAATGGCGACCAACTGATAGATGACACTGTGGAGGAACAGAAAGGTTGCCATAATAGCAGGAATGTGGAGAATAAGTGAAGCAAGGACTGGAAGAGAAGAAAAAGTTCTTTGAGGACTACAATCAAACACCTGGAAGACAAACTTCTTTCTAGAATACATCAAACACCTGACGAAGAAGTTTAGTGTACATAACCAGGTTGTATTAAATGACATACATTACGATAATTCATTTTTAACTTCTCATGCACCATAAAAGTGTATTATGTGAAAGAGATTAAAATTGAAAGACTTTAATGTATGACACTCGGTACAATCTTTTTAGAACCGTTGCACAATAAAATCTCACTTGCCACATATGTAAACGGACAAATTTTTTTTTCTTTTCTACGTGACAGTCATCCGACGATCCGTTTTAATAGAGAGAGTCCCTGCACCACAATATAATCGATTTTGTGAAAGTCGGTTCTGGGGCCAATAACCGACTTCCCCGTAGATGTATTGTAAGAACGAACTTTGAGAAATTGGTTCTAGCTCCAGAAAAGGTTGCTGTATTGCTATAATGCACCAACACTTCAATCTGGTCGCCGTGCGCTGTGTCCGACACAAAACACGACATGACACACTCCGACACGCTCCGACACCGTATCCGACACGTGTCGGATGATTAAATTAATATTATTTATAATTTAATACCCGACACGCTTTCGACACACTGTCAACACTCCCCGACACGGCACCGACATACCCCGACACTCCTGAACCCAATTTTTTATTTTATTTTCTTTATTTAAGTTTTCTTCAATTGAAACGTTAAAATACATGTTTTTCATTTCTATAATAATTAAATAAATAATACGTTGTATCAAGTTTATATGTTTGTTGTTGATAAACAATCATTTTTACAATTTGTAATATTTTGAAGGTCAATCATAATTTCTTTTGGCACCGTATGAAGGTTGAATATCTATTCTAGATATTCATAGAGTTTATGTAATATCTATCTTATTTTGTCTAGTTTTTTCAGATGTTTAAGAATATTTTTTTTGATAAATTGAAATTTATTTACATATATATATTGTTAGCACATATATTTATATATTATATAAGATATTTAGTATTTTGCCTTAAGGGCATTTTAGTCTTTTTTGTATTTGGCTATATAAGCCATTCTTGTAACCCAAGGGTTTTCCCATACTTTTTGCTAGCTAATGCAAGACTCCATCTTCTTCTTGGTCTCTTGATTCTTGGCTTCTGCTGTTTGGTGAGTTTCCGCTGCTCAATTTCTGTGTTTTCGTATGGTTTGTGGTTGAATCGGCCTTTTTCGATTTATTCAGTCTTGTTGTGACATTGTTGGATTTGATTTCATTTTAGTTTGAGTTGTGCATCTTGTTCAAATGGCTGGCGGTGATGATTCGTTGCAGACAGTTAGTGTTCATTTAGATGGTAAAAACTATTCATATTGGAGTTATGTAATGAAAATTTTTCGAAGGGTAAACAATTTGTGGGGTTATATCTCTCGGTCTCGTTGTGGCTCTAAATCGGGAGATGACAAGTATGTTGAATTGATGGAGAAATGAGATACTTGTAATTCAAAAATCATTACTTGGATTAATAACTCTGTTGAGAATAAGATTGGTATGCAATTGGCCAAGTATGATACTGCTAAAGAGGTTTGGGACTATTTGGAGAGGTTATATGTTCGTTCAAATTTTGCTGTCCAATATCAGTTGGAAGTTGATATTCGTGCCATGTCACAGAATGATAGAAGTATTCAGGAATTTTATTCTGAAATTACTGCTCTTTGGGATCAATTGGCTATGACTGAATCTGCTGAGTTGAGGGCATTTGCCCCTTATATTTCTTGTAGGGAAGAGCAACGCCTTGTTCAGTTGTTGATGGCTCTTCGACCATAATATGAAAATTGTCGTGCGTCCATCTTGCATCGCACTCCTTTACCCTCTGTTGATTCTATTCTTCATGAGTTGTTGGCTGAAGAAACTCGTCTCAAGACTCAAACTGAAAAGGGAGTTCACACTCTGTCTGCATCTGTTTTAGCGGCCCCCTCACAACAGAACAAGTCAAATGCTAAAACAGGTCATGAATGTCATTCCTGTAAGCAACCAGGGCATTGGAAAAATCAGTGTCCAGAATTATTAGCACGGCAGAAAGCAAATGGTTCGAAGCAAGGTGACAGGTCACAACAACAACAACAACGTGGTGGACAACAACGGTCATACTCTATGGGGCAAGGGCAGCCCCGTAATAGCTCTCATGTGATGACTACTGCGTTGGTCCATCCCTCGGGTGACTCGGTTGTGGATTCTTCTGTGAATCCTACTATGGACTCTCTTGCGGAGCAGTTTCAGAGGTTTCTTGCTAGCCAGTCTCAAAGTCAGATTGCTCCTCAATCTCAGCACTATGCCATGTCTACTCGTTCTGCCATAGGTTTGGCCCCATCGAATGGTTCAGGTAAAAATTCACCTTTATGGGTTTTGGACTCTGGAGCCTCATATCACATGTCCCCTGATTCCTCTTCTTTTACATCTATGTCTTATGATTCTCTTTCTCCTAATATTATGACTGCTGATGGCACACCCTTATCGTTGACTGGCATTGGTACTATCCACACTTCACATTTCTCCATCCCTAATGTTTATTGTATTCCCCAACTTACTATGAGTCTTGTCTCAGTTGGTCAATTATGTGATTTTGGTTACTCTGTTCATTTTTCTTCCGCCTCTTGTCATGTGCAGGATCCCAAATCCAAGAGGCTGATTGGGACAGACCGTAAGCAGGAGGGACTATACATTTTGGATGAGCTGCAGATTCCGTGTCATGCAGCTGCCACTACCGTTGACCTATCTTCTTTTCATTTAACTTCTTCATCTTCAAGTATTATTTGTGGCATTCTAGACTTGGTCATGTACCAAGCTCTCGCTTAAAATATATGAGCCATAGTGGTGTTTTGGGTGATTGCATTCTCATGATATTTCAGATTGTAGTGGATGTAAACTTGGAAAATTTTCTGCCTTGCCTTTTAATCAAAGTCTATCTGAATCTCGTGCACCTTTTGATTTAGTTCATTCTGATGTTTGGGGTCCTGCTCCTGTCCCAACAAAAGGAGGGTCTAGATATTATGTTTCTTTTATTGATGATTATACTCGTTACTGTTGGGTGTATCTGATGAGACGTCGTTATGATTTTATTGATATATATACTGCTTTTCAAGCCTATGTCAAAACTCAACATTCTACTGTTGTTAAATGCTTTCGTTCTGACTTAGGTGGGGAATATACTAAGGGAGACCTTTCTGACATCTTTACCTCTGATGGTACAGTTCATCAGTCTTCATGCACTGATACCCCACAACAAAATGGTGTTGCTGAGAGAAAACATAGACACATCGTTGAAACTGCCCGTTCTATGCTTTTATCAGCCAGTGTTCCAAACGACTTTTGGGGAGAAGCTGTTCTCACATCTGCTTACCTTATTAATAGGATCCCGACTGCTCATAATTCAAGCATTTCTCCTTATGCTAAGTTATTTGGCCTTACTCCTGATTACTCTCATTTGAGAGTTTTTGGTTCCACTTGCTTTGTCCTTCGTCCACATGTAGAACGTACAAAATTATCTTCTCGTGTTGCTATATGTGTCTTTCTTGGGTATGGCATAGGACAAAAAGGTTATCGTTGTTATGATCCTTCTTCAAAGAAGCTGTATGTTTCTCGACATGTTTCCTTTCTTAAGCATATTCCCTTCTTTTCCCTTCCTGCTAGCTCCCACAATATGACTAAGTCTGATCTGGTTCATATTGATCCTTTCACCTCTGATCACTCATCTGATTCACCATCTTCCGCCATTGATGCATCACCATCTTCCTTACATTCTGCTTCTTCACCCTCTCATCATGAGCCTCATGAAGATGATACTTCACCCCCGCTACAGCTACCCAAGCACCCCTTGTGACGACGGATCCAGGTTAGCCTCGTTACCCCAAGCGCACATGTAAGTCTACTCAGTTATCTAATTTTGCTTATTCTTGCTACTCTCAGTCTTTTGCTTCATTTCTAGTTTCTATTGACACTTTTTCTGAGCCTACCTCTTATTCAGAGGCGGTTCATTCTTCTGATTGGCGAAATGCTATGGCTGAGGAGCTGTCTGTTTTAGACAGGAATGGTACTTGGGATCTAGTCTATATTCCGGCTGGTAAGAAAACAATTGGTTCTCGATGGGTGTATAAAGTTAAAACTAAGTCAGATGGTTCTATTGAGCTGTACAAAGCTCGTTTGGTGGCTAAAGGGTTTGCTCAAGAGTATGGTATGGATTATGAGGAAACATTTGCTCCCGTTTCCAAGATGACATATGTTCGGGTTCTTATTGCTGTCGCATCTATTCGTCAGTGGCATATCTCTCTGATGGATGTTAAAAATGCTTTTCTCAATGGGGATCTTAAGGAAGAAGTATATATGGTACCTCCACCTGGTGTTTCTCATGCTCCGGGGCAAGTTTGTAGGCTTAAGAAGGATTTATATGGCCTCAAACAAGCCCCACGTGCATGGTTTGAGAGATTTTCACATGTTGTCACTTCTCTTGGTTTTTCATCTAGTCCTCATGATCCAGCATTATTTGTTAGATCGACCTCTGCAGGCCGTATTCTTCTTCTACTATATGTAGATGATATGATCATTACAGGTGATGATGTTGATGGTATTGTGAGTTTGAAAGCAAACTTATCTCGCTGTTTTGATATGAAGGACTTGGGCCATTTACGTTACTTTTTAGGCATTGAGGTAGCCTCCTCACCACAAGGTTATCTCCTTTCTCAGTCCAAGTATGCTGCCGACATTATTCATCGTGCTCGACTTACTGACGCTCGTGTTGCTGATTCTCCTCTTGAGTTGAACGCTCGTTACGCTCCTACTGATGGCCTTCCTCTCTCTGATCCTACTTTATACCGTTCTATTGTTGGCAGCCTTGTATATTTGACGATCACTCGCCCTGACATCGCATATGCTGTTCACCTCGTTAGTCGGTTGTCTCCTCACCCCTCTCGTACATTGGGCTGCTGTTATGCGTATTCTTCGTTATCTACGAGGAACTCTGTATCAGAATCTTTTGTTTCCCTCGACTTCATCCTTGGAGCTTCGTGCTTTTTCTGATGCAGATTGGGCTGGTGACTCAACTGATCGAAAATCTACAACAGGGTTTTGCATATTTTTAGGGGATTCTCTCATTTCATGGAAGAGCAAGAAACAAGAAGTTGTCTCACGCTCTTCCACCGAGGCAGAGTATCGTGCTATGGCTTCTACCACGTCTGAGATTATATGGTTACGTTGGTTGTTGACGGACATGGGTGTTGCACTTTCTTCTCCCACACCGATGTATTGTGACAATAAAAGTGCTATCCAGATTGCACACAATACAGTTTTTCATGAGCGCACCAAGCATATTGAAATTGACTGTCATTTCACTCGACATCATCTTCAGCATGGCCCTATTTCTTTGCCGTTTACTCCGTCTTGTATGCAGCTGGCTGACTTCTTCACGAAGTCTCATACTATCGAGCGTCATAGATTTTTCATTGGCAAACTCTTGATGCTTCTTGCTGCACCATCGTGAGTTTGAGGGGGGATGTTAGCATATATATTTATATATTATATAAGATATTTAGTATTTTGCCTTAAGGGCATTTTAGTCTTTTTTGTATTTGGCTATATAAGCCATTCTTGTAACCCTAAACCTAAGGTTTTTCCCATACTTTTTGCTAGCTAATGCAAGACTCCATCTTCTTCTTGATCTCTTGATTCTTGGCTTCTTGTTTATACCAATCCTAACACACACACACACACACACACACACACACACACACATATATATATATATATAAATTGTGTCGGAGGCGTGTCGAGTCCTTAAATTTTAGAATTAGCCGTATCGCCGTGTCCGTGTCGTGTCATGCGTCGTATCCGTGTCCGTGTCCGTGCAACATAGCTGTATTGTTTCCTTATTCTAGCCAAACGAGGTTTTAGGGAGGTGAGACATACACTCGCTCTGTCGCATTAACATAAATGGAAAATACGACGGAGTCTCCCACTCCCTCAAATATAACGGCACACAATTACAGAACATTTTTAATATTTATTGTATATTTTAAACTCATTCCCAACAATTTTTTTTATTTCTCAATCCTATACGACGCGTTTTCCATCCATGTTATTTTTCCAAATTGCCTTTTCATTCCCAACCAATTGTCATTCTCAAATCGTGGGAAACAAACACCCTATCATTCAAAGAGAACTAGACAGAAGAAATTATCGAACAATACACTTCAATTCAGCAAAGAAAGTGAAGCCGTGAGGAGTTTCTGCAACTTGGGTGATTTTCAATAGCTATACTTGCCGGCGCTGGTGAGTGTCGTGCTCAAGATGGCACTTCGAAGATTGGGAGACGAACAACTTATTTACGGTGAGTAAAATTCTATGTTTGTAGTTTCCTCTTGCTATATTGACTTCTATCTAGTGGTTATACCATTTGATTGATCTCTATTTGATTAATCTCTATAGCGAAATTGAAGGAAACCCCAAAACTGTTCTTAAAACAAGGAAAAAGTATGGAAGGAAATTGTGTAGCCGACAAATTAAAGATTTTTTTGTAGTTGGAGAGAGAAGGATTTATGGAATTAAGAAGACATCAACGACTGATTATAAAAATTTAAAAAAATATAAAAACAAATTGAAAGAAAAACTGAAAATGCCTGTGTTAAATTGAAAGCACGTTAGATTTGCAGGAGAGGAAGGTCTAGTCATGTATTTTCCATTTAAGTAAACGAGAAATTTGAAAAACACTTCTAACTTTTTTCATAACTTTCTATACAATTTCAATACAGGACACTACAAAAAAAAGATTTTTTTGTGACAAATCATTGGTGACAAAGAGGAGTTTTGTCACAAGAGGGATGCTTCTTGTGACAATGTTTTATTTTGTCACGAAAATATGTACTAATTAGTGAGGAAAGAAAGATGATGTTACGAAAAACTTGATGGGTTGTTACAAAAGATAAGGTTTCACTTGTGTGATGTCCGACAAACTTTGTTATAGGGCTTTAGTGACAACCGAATTTTTTGTATGAAATCCTTAATGATTTACGTAACAAGTATTTTGTCACGATTAATTAGGGGTACAAATGAACTAAATGAGTTTGTGATCGGTTTGAGTTCGGTTCGAGACCGAATGGACTCGATAGTTATTTTAAGTTCATGTGCTAATTTTTGTTCGTAAAATTTAAATATTGTTCGACTCGATAATCTTAATATTCAACTCGATATCTTAGTGTTCGACTCGATTTGAATTTTTTATATTGCAAAATATTATCAGGGTCCACTCAAAAAAAAAAATTTATCAGGGAAACCAATTCGATGGAAAAAAAAATATGAAAATGTATAAACTAAAAAAAGGACACAAATTACAGACAACTCTATCGATAAACCCAGCCAAATCTCTACAGCCTTTTACCCACTACCACAAAGCCCTATTTTTGTTCTGCTACCCATTCACCGTTCCCCCTCATTCAATGAATCCAGTCTCTTCGTAATCCTGGTTTCAATCTTCAGCGAGTTGTTTCATGATTCTTCTTAATCGGTTCATCGTCGATCATTTACCTTTAACGGTTTCCAATTCCGATTGTGCGATCTCAACAGATTTTGTAAGAAAGCAGATTGCGCGTTCCGATTAATTGCGGTTTGATTGTTCGCACAACTGATACTTAGGTAATTTCTTAATTCCAAATGGAATGCTTCGTGGTTCTCTCAATTCTCATAGTAATTAGGTTTCAATTTTCAGCAAGTCGGTTCATGATTCTTCCTAATCGGTTGATTGATGTAACGAGAATCAAGGTTCGTGAGCTGCAGAACAAATCGAAGGCGGAGTTGCATTGCAAGCAAAAAGTAAGGGAGAGCAAATGATGTTTATTACTTCTTCCAAATGACAAATGAATTTTTTTTCCAAACATGCCAGTTCGAATAAATTTTATATTACAGAGATGTTATGAATGCTGTTGTTTTTTACAGAGATGAAATGAAAATATCAATCATGGCAGGGTCGGTGGATCATATGTGAGTGTAGTCCGTCATCTCGTCGAAGAAATGCGGTGCTAGAGTTGTAAATGTACATTTTGTGTGTGCATCGGGGATCATATGCTTGAGTTGAACTCGTTTGTAGGTTGGAATAGTAGGAATTGAGTGAGAGGCGATATCATATGTTAGTTTTTTGTTTAACCTCTCTCTACGTAGCATAATATTCAATTTGCTTTTTAGGCCATATGTTTGATGTAATTAGTTGTTTTAAAGCAAAGAGTCGATGAAAGTAACTAAGAGGGATTGCCACTTGTTGGATGATGCATCGAGCTATCACATTCACCTAGCTCATTTTCCCAGTTATTGTCTTCCCTACTTCAATGTAGCTGAGCCGTGAGGCAGTGCTCTTGAGTTTCTGTTTGTGTGAGAACCTTTTCCACTGTAAACTTTCTTTGATTTTCTCCCTTTTTACGTGGCTCGGGATTATTTGGATCATCAAGAATATCATAGTAGTTGAAGTTACTTTGAAAAGTAGTTCATAGAATTCAATTTTATCTGTGATCATCGGATCTATTTGTATTCCTTTATTAATAAATCTAGGGGATGTTGTTAGCTGTTCATAGAATTCTTGTTGCGGGGCCAGTTTGTCAACGATTTGGAAGTTTTTATTTGGACGGTCTTGATCCCAACTCTTAAGTGGGCACACGGGTCTTATCTTCGGGTTTTCAATGATGTAAACGGGAGAAGTCCGCATATGAATAGATATCTTATGGCATGGTAACTCGTATTTAATGTGGTCTCTTGGAGGGGCACTACTTTATTTTGTTGTCTCAAGGATTTTTCTTCCATTGTCCGCTTCAAGCTTAGGTTGTCGTGTGTTTGTTGATGTTCGGGGAAAAAGAGTCTTTGGAATGCGGTTGAAGGAATGTTGTTCCCGTTTATCTTCGGACTAATTGGATATATTACTTGACAATATCTCGTTTGATTGTGAAGTAGACTATGAACTTGTTTGTTAGTTATAATCATTGTCGGGGATAATGTCGGTTACAATCATTGTGAAAAAGTAAAAAATTGTTGATGTTATCGTTCTTCCTTTGACAACTCTCTTTTTGAAGCGATTGTTTGGTAGATTTGTGTTTGGTGCCGGCATTAAATAATGGATATGGCCGAGAAAAACGATTCGAATGAAGGTGCCCCCTACATGTCGTGCACCTTATAACAAACAAAATATTGATGGGACAACGCCTAATTGTGAAAGGTGAAATTTACGTTATGCCTTCATATGTTCATTCTACCCAATCACTGAGCTAAAGTTTCTGAATAGGTATTATTGTTTTTGTTGCTGGTAATAGATTAGTGGAAGAGATGAACACAGAAGAAAAACTGAACAAACAAAGGTAAAAGTAAACATCTACATCTTTCTTGGTAACTAAGTTTCTTCGTTGCATTGCTCTATTTTGCTCTTCACGCCTTTATTTAGGGCCCTCAAAATACATTTACGCGTTCGAGGTTATGATTGTTACAATGCACTCATCTTTTTTATTGTAATAGTTGAAACATTTGGTATTGTTAGTGTCCTTAACTTCTTTTTCTTTGCCCCATCTACCTTTCTTATCCCAAATAAGTGGTTAATTTTATATGTTATGAAGCAACTTTAAGGGTGATTAACTCTAAATGCACAATCTCTACATGTCTTTATCCTGCTGTTTATTATTTCATGTTGGCATTTTGTTGTAAACTGCCTCTTTATGGTCCCAATTATATTGTTTTTTTAATTTAGTTATAAGAAACCGTGTTCTTGTAGTTCTAAAACTCTGCCATTCTGAAATGCTAAGTTCACGCGATCTCGCTTAGCTTGGTTTAAGTGTATATCTATTTTGGATAATTCTCAAGGTTTGTCCAAAACCTCGCTTAGCTTAATGTATTTTAACTAAAATTTTGTTGTTGCAATATGGTATGTCATATGTCGTTTAAGGTAACTTCTAGAATCTAGAGCACCCAAATCTATGTTGTTTTGATATTTATGGATTATAGAAACCAACCGGAGTTTAATGAGGTTAATTTGAAGCTCGAAGATGCTAATCGGAGTAAGGAAATGGTCGAGCAAGAGTTGAAGGGTTGCAAAGTTGAGCTGTGTATGAACGAAGCTCTATTCAATCCTTAGAGGTTAGATTCGTTTATTTTGTCACGTTTTCGAAATTTCTTCCCGCCGATTGTACATATTCCTTATTGATATTTTGTCGTTGCCCCGTTAGTCAATCTTCTCCCGTGCCGTGTTTTGGTCTCGCCGGTTGTGTGCTTTGGACTAATCGAACTTTTAGTCATTTTGGATTATGAAAAGAACCTTGTCCGTCATATGGTTTTGGAGATTAGGATGAGAATTTCGAACCTTAGTTCTTTACACAAGTCTTTTGAAGTTTGCCAGAGTTCTGCCGTTGCAAAAGTGAATGATTATGTTTTTTGTTGTTGTGAAGACTTGAATGATCATGTTAACATAACATTAATAATGGCAATTGGAGTGGTCGATGGCCCATCAAGATATAAGTAAATATTCTCGTTTGTGCTAAGCTTTTTTACTTTAGTTTGCATGCTAAGCTTTTTTAGTAAGTCTGTTTTTGTCCAACTAGCAATCTGTTTTGCTGCATGTTAATATCCTGCTTCAATAAAATGCAGGGTAAGAACAAATTACTTTGATTCTAGAACCAGATGTTCCTATTTTGTAGGCCGAATCAGAAACCGACGAGGTTTATACACAGATTACTTTGAATCTTGATGTTTTGAATCGGTAACCTGTGATTTCAGGATAAGCACGAGCCATGAGTTGAAGTTCGCCTTCTTGATGCTACAAAAGGTTAGTGAATATTAAATGTAATCATAATGTGAAAGCGAATGACTCTTTGCCATCTGTTTTGCTGTTGAATCATAAGATTTTGGTCAGATGCTGATTAAGAGAGCTTTTGATTTCAGGCTCTGATCATCTAAGAGAAATTTTTTTTTAAACAAATGGGGTTATGTACATTACGGGCTGTTGAAATCGGCAACTTGGATGTTGAATCAAGAATCAGAGGGCTGAAGAAATTGTGGGTGGAAAATGGGAGCCGTTATAAGCTCATTTTCGCAGTAACATCTTGGGCAAATCGCTTTAGCTTTATATCTTTGTCCATACCCCTAAATGAGATGATACAATCCTAATCTGCTTGGTATTGTTGTTTTAAACCGTTGACCCGAACAGCAATTGGTAAGCATATTGAGCGTTTCGATTGGACCTATATGCTTCTTAAATAAGTCATCTCATATCAATATTGTGATTACTACTTGGTATCAAATCCTCGCTCCCAAGGTTTGTCATGATCATGCTTGAGCATTTTAACATGAAATATATGCATATATATTTCATGTGTTTGATAAAATTTTGGTATTTTTTGAATTTTTTAGAGTAGATCCTAAGTTTTTGTATGCTTATAAATGATTGTTAATAATTATTTCATATTTTATTGTGTTGTATATTAATTGTTCATCCTCTTATAAGGTATGTTTATATTTTTTTGTTATTTAATTGAAATTTTCAATGAAGACAACAATAATAATAATAATAATACTTATTATTATTATTATTATTATTATTATTAATAATAATAAAATATGACTTCTTGTGACAAAGCCTTTGTCAATATTAACTATTAATATAAAAAAGTGTTTATATCCTTTGGTGACAACAACACTGAATTAGTGATAAAATGTTCATTATTTTGTGACAAAAATTTTGTTGCGTTAAAAACCTTTTGGTGAGAAACCTGGATGGTTGTCATGAAAAGCTTTGGTGACAAAAGTGTGAGATTTGTCGCGAATGAACTTCTTTAGTGACTAATACTCTGATTGTCACAATAGACACCTTTAGCGTCACTGCTTACACAACAAACGCCGTGACAAAAAACTTTTGTCACGAAAACTTTTACTGACGAAAATCAACACCTTTCGCGACGAAATTTTTTGTCACGAAAAGGTCTTTTTTTTGTAGTGGGAGTTGAGAGACGTCACGAGGACAAAGTAAGAATTGAAAACAAGGGTCTAATTATTTTTTATAACTTAAAAAAAAATGGGTATTTTAGTTCCGGGTTAAAAGGTTTGGATTTGTTGTCATAAAATGTTTGGATTTGTTGTCATAAAAAAATTGGTTAAGGAAGTTTTTCTGATGGTATGCCTCTAACTTACACTTTTAATAATCACTTATAACTTTTTTTTTCATAACTTTTCTCTACAATTTCAGCAAAGAAGAGAGACATCGTGTCCAGTGACACCTTAGTTCTATTTCATGTCCTTGTAAGTTAAGTACATACAAGAATATTAAAAATGATACAATATACAGGCTTTAATTTACCAAAAAATAAAATAAAAAATAAATACAGGCTTTAATGTCTAATTAATATGGACACTACTTCAATCAAGTTGGCAATATTTATTTTATAGGCATTGTTATTGGCACCAAAGACAATTTTTGGAGCATCATAGTGTGATTCGATATCTTTAAAGTCGAAATAATAAATAAAACTTGACTTTTGAGAGGTCAAGAACAAAATTTAACCTCTGTAAAGTCAATTTTTTTTTTAGAAATATGGTGTCTGGGTAGATCGACCAATGTATCATTTAGAAAACCTTATTTTAATCATGGAGAAAATGTTCACTTTTAATCCGAGAGAGTTTTTTCACAGAAAAAATATTCCAACCAAAAAAGAGACAAAAAATATTATGATGCGTGTTGAATTCTATACCCAATGCCGATCATAAAATACGTTTCATACTTTTTGAATGAAATTAGGCCTAAAAAACTATAAATATTCTGTCTAAAATTGAGTAAAATCAACTTTATATTAATTTCAATACACCTGGAGCTATGTGTATCGAAAGGGGGCTACTGCATCCCCTTAAATCCAAAAATAAAAACAAAAACCTTTCAAAAAAAAAAATGGAATAAAAAAATCAGAGATACAGTTTGTATTTTACTTGCATACATTTAAGTGTTTATATGTAAATCCCCCTCAATCAATTGTTTTAAAAAAAAGGTTAAAGGTTGTGAACGACAGTTTTAATCTAAAATGGTTGAGAATGACAGTTACTAATGTGTTACTACATTTTTGTACATGTGTTACTTAATGTGTTACTACATTTTGTCCTTCTCAACCATCTTATATTTTATCTTGTCCTTATAGACTTTGGCCCCTAAAAAATCATTTAACTAAAGTTTCTATCAAATACCGAATCGAATAATAAAAGTTATTTTACCCATAAAAAAAGTTTATCATATCTAAATAACTTCATTCAAAAACGAAAAACTTATAAGCCAATCATTTTTTTAGGCTTATAAGCCAATCATTTGAAACTTTATTTATTTATTTATTTTATAAATAGCTCCATTTTCAATTGTTTGGGCTATAACATTTCACTCGCATAATATTTCTTGACTTTTTTTTCTTCAAATAACCTGATATACGTATGTTTGTGAATAATTATTAATTATACTGATTTATGTTAGCCCTCTACGCAAATTTATGTTAC
Organism: Gentiana straminea; assembly: GCA_036785695.1. NCBI lineage: Eukaryota > Viridiplantae > Streptophyta > Magnoliopsida > Gentianales > Gentianaceae > Gentiana > Gentiana straminea. The sequence continues at coordinate 2,360,542 of JAVUPR010000019.1, forward strand.
ATGATGTGCTTTAATTCTATGGAAAGTTTTTGAGTAGCGCAAACATATATGGAAAAGTATTTCTGCACTGAAAATGTCCGCAGAATAATGTATACATAAATGATCCACCATTTAATGTATTTAATGAATAAAATAAAAAGAAAAAAGAAATAATACCAACCCTTGGATTAAGATTATATAACTTTCTGTAGTTTTATGGTGATCCTGGATTACCTTGTCATATTTATTCCACCAATAAGAATTCTTAAAAGAAGGGTAAAATTGCAAAAACATAGCATTTATATTTTACACGATATGGCCCATGTGTTTTTCTGATTTTCTATTGATCCTGGATCACAAAGTCATACTCAGGGGCGGACGCAGGCACAACAAGAAAAACACTCTTTTGCTACATTAGCTTTTGCCAAACACCAAAAAAATGTGGCTAATATATACTTAGTTAGACTCATTTGCAACGCTACTGTGGCTAAAAGTAAGTATATATAGCAACACCTTCTTGTTGCGTGTGGCAAAAACTAGTGTAGCAAAAAAATGTCTTTCTTGCAGTGAGGATCCTGCGTGACGGGAGGCGATAATAGTAGAAATTTTTTGCAATCAGCAAAATGTATAATAGTGATTTTTTCTGTCCCTTTGTATTCGAGGAGGAGAAACTCTACTATTTAATGAAAATAAACATCATATACATTTTGCTATTCATATTAAAAAAAACACTACTATATATCGTATTATCCGAACACATCAACCATTCTACTCCCAAAATAAAATTTTCACACATTAACAATGTTTTTTAGAGGAAAAAAACATCTCACACATTAATTTTTATAAGGAAAATGCTATTCATATTTGTTTATATGTATCCCTTTTGTAATGCCTGTGTATTTTTATTCATATTATAAAAGTTTTATGTCAATTTATTCAATTATTATAAATGATAGGGCGAATGTAAATTTTAAGAGGGCAAAAATTAATTCATAACATGTATATATAGTAATGTTTTTTCCGAATCCCCCCCTCCTATAAGGAATTTGCCTATCTAACTTTTTAAAAAAGAGTGTATCTAAATCAGTCATATATATATATACAAACTTTTATGACCTAAAATATTTCCATTCCTATTTTCCTTGGTATGTTCTCCCTCCTCCATGCATGGCGTCTTTTTTTTAAAATTTTTTTTATAGAACAAATGGAAAGAATACATTTTTAACATTTAAGTACACGAGCATTAAGAAAACATGTCTAGTTCATTTACAAGCATCAACTTTGGCCGAGCCGATGAGTCTAGTACCGCCCAAACACCGTTTTACCATATGAATTTCAACACTCCACGAGAACTAGCCATACCTGACGACTCCGGCCGATCGCCAGGGAAAAGTATCAACCTTCGCCGTGCAAATCTCCTATATGGTTCCAGCCAACCCTATCCATGCCTTAGGACCCACGCACCAACCGTCAGCCATTGCTTTCCCGGCTGTAGCATGAATTTTCGGGGAAATGGTACCGTCCCCACTCTTACGAGTGAGCACTCTAGCTACCGTCGGAAAGACTTCGAGTCAAGAGGCCCCGAGACCGGTGACTAGTCGTTCTCCTAGAACCAGTAACTCTAATCCCCCTAGCCACCAGAGTTTTGACACTTTCGTGCCACGAGCGAACAAGTATTATCCGTCAATTCCATGTATAATTTGTTTATTGTTTAAAAAAATATGCACTAGCTCAAAACAGTCGATTATTAATTCATTTGAAAATGACTTCCGAGTTTAAAATAACAATTGATACATGTAAAATACTTGAAAGTACTTAAAAAGTCACACTTTGGCTTTATATCAAAATAAATTGACTCACATTTCTTCCCCACGTTGTAAGAGCTATCCTTCGCTTTAAATTGATTCTCCCTTCCATAAGGTAATTTAACCATCCAATGACCAACCGACAGTCCATGTGTATATTTGTTGTATAATCTTTATAATTCCCTTTTTTTTTTTTTTTTTTTTTTTTTTGTCCTTTTAGATTTTTAGTATCTTCCTTTATATGTCAAAAATCCAAAATAAAAATCCTCAGACCACTTCATTGCTTCAACTAATGTTCTCCTTCATGATATATGGTTAATGTGCGACCCATAGATGGCAAGCATGCAGCAGACTCAAGAAACACAACTTCGTGTTCGATATCTGATCCCAAAATGGTTGATAATCAGGTTGCGATGATACAACAATGATGTTTTGGGGTACCACCAGATCGAAATGATTGATGACCATTCAACTAAAAACAATACTTCTTCGGGTGACCATTTGGCTAAGAAGATTATATATTCACCGGCATCATTGTGTTGATAATATCAAGTTGATGATATAGGAGTAGAAATCACAAGTTGTTAAGAAATGATAGTGTTGTGTTCATAAGGGTGAGAAATCAATCAATATACAGTTAAACCTCGATAAATGAATAACCTCGGCAAATGAATAATTTTCTACGGTCCCGACTTAGGCAAAGAGGCTTAAAATAATGTTTGATAAATGAATAACCTCGCTAAACGGATATTTTTTTTCTGATCCCGAGGGTATTCATTTATCAAGGTTTAACTGTACGTAGTTTGGGTTTTGAGGGAAGCAACCATGGCCGCAACCAAACATGGCATGGCGTCTTTTGAATGGCAATGCATCTCAAAAGTTCAAGAAAGAAACCCTAAGCAATTCTAAACAATTTATTTTTGAAGGATAAACAATTTATTTTTGAATATGGATTATTCAAAAAAATTCAGTACACTACAGAAACTAATTGCATGATGAGTGTTTAAATTATTAATTCAAAATATTGACTTACGCATCAAATCTTTTCTTCACTCTTTTGAAGAAATTGTCAGCATCTTCATTAATGGCATTGATTATCTTATCCAAAACCTCCTTCTGTCTGTAATCATCAAGCTTTCCAACATCAACCAAAGAGAATTTCCCCGTCGTAACGCTACGAAAAACGGTGGTTTGGGCTCGAAGATCGGTCGGAGTTCTCTGCAATGCAGCCAAAAGAAGACCTTCATCGCTACTCTACCACTTGTTCTACCAAGCATGTTTTAATTAAGAAAAGCCTTTGATAGAAACAATAATGAAGAAAAAATGAATGGTGTGTATATATTTACTTGTAGGTTTACAGCATTATATGAATGTGTATATAGGGAAATTAAATGCAGGGCTGTTTCTTGTTGTATAGATGTTTGGATCTATGTGTTTGGAGGAATGCAAAGGAAGCATTTCTGGCTCGATCAAGGGTTAAACGGCAAGGGGCTGTTTCCATTCCACAATAACTGAGGCCTGAGGCAGTTGCCAAAATGTTTTGTTCCATTTTATTTGAGGCAGTACAATTTTCAATGCAAATTATGTTTTTACTTGATTTACCCTTATTTATTACACTATGAGTTATAAGAATAAATGTCACATTAATTATATCCAAGGACATTCTAGTTATTTTAATATAAAAGTTAATGGATTAACTTACATCCTTAATATGTATTTCAAGCTCATGTGTTGGCCTATTATATGTTGGCTTATTATATTTGTTTGCGAAATTGTGCTTGGAGTAGGACTTAAGCTGATGGAATGATAGATAATTGACATTTTTTATATTCCACGTGCCCTAAATAATTAATATTATTTATATTTCAACACGCTCCCTCAAATGTGAGTCCATTTTTTTTTTGTGAAACTGTGCTCGGAGCGGAGTTTAAAATATCAAGACCTCCTGTTCTGTAACCATGTTGAATTACCATCTTTCTTCAAAAAAACTTAATCTGATGAGATGATAAATTATTAAAATATTATATATTTCAACATATCTTTCATTATGTCAAAAGTGTAAAAATGTATTGTTTTACTCGTTTGTAGTATAATTTTCCTTGCAACAAAAGGACCCTTTGCACTCTAATATTTTACTAATGAGTTGCTACATATATTTGCATTTTAAAGGTTGTTTTACAAAAACTCTTACATAATTTATAATGGGTAGTACGTGCATGCTATTACAGAAACATGTGACGTAACGATTAACAAAACATATATTTTTATTATTGATCATGATGAGTCTCATTTCAATCCAAGAGTCATATATAATCAACCAACGAATACTTTCGGTAGAAGAATTCTCCCGGAATGTTCATCTTCTCCATCTCTTCAAAGTTTAAAACAAGTTCCTACAGTTTATGTAATGTCCACATAGTTAATGTAGTATAATTCTACCCCATATAAAACTGATACATAAATATCTTGTCAACTCGCACTACAAAAAAAAGACCTTTTCGTGACTACCAAATTCGTCGCGAAAAGTGCTGATTTTCGTCAGTAAAGGTTTTCGTGACAAAATTTTTTTATCGCGCCGTTTGTTGTGTAAGCTCCGACGCTAAAGGCTTCTATTGTGACAATAAGATTAATAGTCACTAAAGACGTTCAGTCGCGACGAATCTTGTACTTTTGTCACCAATGCTTTTCATGATAAAACTCACATTTCTCACCAGAAGGTTTTCATGTGACAAAATTTTTGTCACAAAATAATGAACAATTTATCACTAATTAAGTGTTGTCACCAAAAGGTATAAACACATTTTTACATTAACGGTTAATTATGACAAAGGCTTTGTCACTAGAAGTCATATTCTAATAATAATAATAATAATAATAATAATAAATATTCAAAATATAATAATAGAAAAAAAGAAAATAATAATAATAATAAATATTCAAAATATAAAAATAGAAAATAATAATAATAATAATAATAATAATAATATAGTATAATAATAAACAGACACATTCATAATCAATAATAGCCTACAACAATGCAACAATCCTTTTCACCATACATTATTCATATAGGGGGTATACAAATTATCTGATAAGATACATTCAAAGTTATTAAGAAATACATGCAATAATTCATCTTCAGCATACGATTTTTTTTGTTGTTGTTGAGGAATGCATACGAATATTGAATTGCCAAGAAAATCTATGCTTCAAGAACAAGTGAACAAGATGAATTAAGAAGTCAAACAGAACCTTGTATGAAATCATGAATGCTTCCTCAATTATGAAATTCATAGCTAAAATCTAACTTTGTTGAATTGGGGCGGAAGATTATATTTACCTTGCTCCAATTGGAAGGAGAGACAAAATCGTTTTTGAGATTGCTAGATAGCGAAATTCCAAAGACAGCAGAATCCCTAAGAGCTGCACTTGACTTGCCCTTTTTACAAGATAAAAAATTTCAGCAAACAAATAAAAACCCACGAAAATTAACAAGCATATGAAGCGTTTTCAACGATTAGAAGCATACCTCTTTATAGATTGATAAAGCATTTGGGTCGCTAAATCAAATTGCGCTCTTACCAAATTTCCAAAATCACCCCATCCATTATATGGCAAACAAACATTTAGTAGAGAACTTCAATAAAAAGAAAGACCATTTTAGGCTTTTTAATCTCAAAAAGGCATATACCGGGTATGTTTCTTAATCATTATGCTCACACACAAAACAAAACTTTTAAAATACAGTAGGATGTATTACAAAAAGACAGGAATTGTGCAGAATCCGAGGAAATTTTCTCTTCATTTCACACAAAACTATAATTACAGGCTCATGTTATGGAGATTAAAAAAGAAGATTAAGACTACAAAAGCTAATGCATATCTGATCATAAAAACAGACTGACATAACACATATTCATGTTGACAGATGGCATGTACAGACTGTTAAAACAGTTTATCAGCTACACATCTAAGCCTTATGAGCAAGCACACATTCAGAACTTTACCTAGAAAACATGACTAAACTTGTCAAGTGCATGATATAAGACCCAAAGGACCACCTATGCACAACACTGCGCAAAGTCTTTGATGAGCTACATACCTGAATGGCCGGTCGTGGCCCATAAATAGACATATGACCTTTTGTAAAATATGGATGTTCCATCAATGAATGCAACCAGCATTAGCATCAGCTCTAACCCCACTACCACCAAGCAAAATATTCAATGAAAAAATGTTGAGTGATGCCGACGAAGCAACTCTTAACGGTTAGTCATAAGATACTAGATTTGCATACACATTTACCTTCCATCATATTTTTTGAGTATGGTATTCTTGGTGCTGTATGCATGAGGTGACCTTCTAGTAATGAAACTCACCTGAACGACAGAAGAAGAAGAAGAAGAAGAAGAAGAAGAAGAAGAAGAAGAAAAAACATATACCTGTAGTAGAAATCAGTATAACTGTATGAGAGAGAGACACGGTTGAAGTTGAACCAACTAAAATCTCGCACTATCTGCCACAAACATTGATTTTGAGAGACGATATGAAAGGCAAACCGAATCGATAAAACAAGACTGTAAAACACTCATGTTTTATCCAGGCTTAAACAAGCTTATGCAATGGAAGACTCAAAAAAGAACATGACTTATAAAAAAGAACCAAAAAATCTATACGTAAAAGAAATGGTAAAGAACCGACCTTTATTACACAAGTGTGGGAAGTGTGTCTTTGGTGCTTTCTCCTTTCTCTTTTGCTCCTTTTCTTCTTGTTCCTTTTTCAACCTTATCTGATAGATAATTTTGTTTGAGGAATGATAGATTAATTAATAAGCACATTTACACAAAATAAAGTGGAGATTGAAACTTGGCCATTATTTACAACATGAATCTGGCAAAATACAAAAATCTGGCCATTATTTAAACTTTATGCATACCTTTTTTTTTTCAGTTTCTTCAAAACTAGTAAATTCATGTTAATAAACAGACCTGAACTTAACAGAATGTTGTGTCCTAACAGAACCATAGAACAAATGCAAGTTATTGATCTAAACATAACAAAGACAAAACTGATATGCAATATACTTAACACCTGAACAGAGAGCAACACGAGAGAACACTTGAACAGTGAATGACTCAACCAACCAAAAAGACCTGAAGAAAAAGCTAACAACCTGAATTAGAGACTTGTGCAAAAAGCGAGATCACACTTAAGAGTAGACATGTATCGACCCAAACATGAACATGTTGATGTACCACTTGCACTTATCTCCTTTTGCCCCATAAGATGCAACATATCAATTTATACACAATTCACAAGAAAGCTGAAATAACCATCATAAGAAAGAAAGGCAAAAGAAGCAGATAAGTAAAAAATTGATCCACAAACCAAAACAAGCATTTACACAATGCTGAGATATTTAAATTAAATCATGCATTGTACAACCTTCAATTATTAAAATTTTAAGCATACTGCCTCTTTGTCACCAGCCAAGGAAAATCAACGCCCGTCGACTGCCTTTCATTGATAGTAACTCCATTTTGGAGAGTGCCTTCATAAAAGCTGTTAGATGGAAACTCTGAAAGTGCAGGATACATTCGATATTGAACCTGCAATTCTCAGGGAGAACTTACGGCTGTCAAATTTAGCGCTTGGAAGGGAATTTCAGCACAACAAATCACAATAAAAAGAAGCAATGAAATGACACTTAGGACAAGCAAACAAAACATGTGATGCAAACAAATTGCTTCAGCTGTTGCGAATGAAGAGCTTCACATCAAACCAATATAAACTTAGAACCTTTCCTTTTTAATTTTGGGAAGGGTGTGTATGCAAAACAACAGCTAATCGAGCTTAAAACATATTGAACTTGGTAGAATAAACTCTAAGGTCAAACATGAGACTGCAAATCGATACAGTTAGAGAAATCACTATTACCTTCTCGCAATCATGGAGCAAAAGTGGGTGTTCCAAACTTCATTAGTTACGTTTCCACCTTATTGGACTCTTCATCAACTGATTTATCCAATTCCTTGAAGCTTCGAACTAGATCAATAGGTTTGAGAGTCTGCTGCAATTTGTCGAACACCTTATATGCATCATCTATTTCTTATCCTCTGAACTAGAAAGACGAGGAAATTTCACCTTTCTTCTAGATCTGAAATCTGAATCAAGAATTATTTGAGAGAAAACATCTTTATCCTTCATAATTTCTCCATCAATGGCCACGAAACTGGAGAGTTGAAGAAATCGAGCTTGAATTAAGATGAAATCCGCAAAGCTTTAATTCACCGCTTGAAAAAAAATACCTCCGATCATGTAAAAACAAGGAAAATCAAACTCTTTACACCGTCCATCAGGTTCTAGAATCATGGATCTGTGTTTCCAATGAACTTTTGAAGAAGATTCTAGGTCAAATAGAGAGGAAAAGGGAAACGGATCGAGAGTAGGCTCACTGCTGCCTACGGGAGATATCTGGAAATTGGTCAAATAAATGAAAAGCTAACAGAGGAATTTATTTAATTATAAATATATGATAAAATAACTGATCGAGTCGAGTATTAGATGAGTCGAGCTCAATCTTTTTATATTCATACAAAAATGAATTCGACAAAGCTAATCGAGTTTACGAACCGGGTCGAGATATATATATCAAGTTCTTGACCAGTCGAGTTCCATTTCGTTGTAGTTATTTCTTGACGGGCCACAATGAGAGTTTTTAATTTTTGCTTAAATCGGTGTATAGTTCGTGACAAATCTCTTTGTCACACAATTATTAAGGATTATATTTTGTCACCAAAGCTTTATCCCAAAATTTATCACAGGAAGTGCATGCGAGGCTTAGGCATCCAGTGAAGCTATGGTGACAAAATGTATTTTTCCTCAATTATAATACAATTTCAGGTAACAAACAAAGTCATTGTCACTAGAAACAGCCATTTGTGACAAATTTTTCTATTTGTCACAGCAGGTTTGTCACGAAAAATTCTTTTTTTTGTAGTGTCGGGTTATCCTTTTTAGATCAAATAAAAGCGGACTAAGCAGTTAACATGATTTTTTATGACTCAGTTAACACTACCAGATACAGGGTTGACCGGCGTTACAGTTTCACTAAATTTTCCTAAACAAAGTAAAATCCTAAAGAAAGTGAAAATTTGTAATTAGCGCTACCAAACAGAGGTTTTGGGGTGTTACAGTTTCCCTAATTAAATTTTCCTAAACAAAGTGAGAATTTGTATACACCTTGAAATTTTTTTATGATTCAATTAACGTTATCAGATACATGTTTGGGAACGTTATTGTTTCTCTAAATTTTCCTAAACAATTGAAAATTTATATACGCTTTGAAAGATCCTTTGTCAATTACAAAAAAAACATATATTCTCACTGAATATGCAAAACTACTTATTTTCCTGGTTGTAACTTTTAGCCGTGTAATCTCTATTCCGCCGAAGAACATTCATCGTAAACATTGAAGATGCAACCGTGATTTCAACGTTATATTTAAATGAACGGATGTGATTATTTCTCACACATCTATTAGAGATAATATTATCATAGATACGGATGGAGTTCAAAAAAAAATAAAGTTGTTGTGCCAATATAATATTTATCACTTCAAGTGATAATATTTATCTTAGTATTTAAATAAATTTAGGATAGTATAAGAGTTTGAATTTATTTATTATTTCTTTTATCTCCTATATAAAGGAGAAGTATTTTAATCATCAATATAACAGCCATCTTTCCCATCTATTCTTATGATATCAGAGACAGAGGCGGAGGTTCGGATACCTTAACATTGGTTCGGATGCCTTAACATTGATGAATCCTCGCCCGATCTTTCTTCCGCCACTTAATAATATCTTCATCATTGCATAACCGAAATAATTACCTTCCTATCTATCATAAATCCATGAACACAACCAATACTCTCTTCCCAACCTTGAACCCAAAAATCCCTTCTTGAAAAATAGCACACCAGTCTCCAGCACACCTTCATCACGTCACCAAACTCCTTGTTCAAGGAGGATTGTCCATCCAAAAAAATAAATAAAAAATATTCTTCACAGTGACCAGGCTTTATTTAAATCCATCCAGATCGTGAATCATCCTTATTGGCCATCCAAGTCATGTGTCATACCAATTACCACCCATTAGCCAAAACAAAAATTAAAAAAAAAAAAAAAAATTGTAACAGTTTGTCTACATGCAACCGGCATCCCTTCTATAAACATAGATTCGAGCCATCAGTCAATCACTTTGTCTATTTTTTCTTTATTTATCATGAATAAACACCCTTGAATGTAGCATCTATTGTTTTATTATTATTTATTTTATTTTTTTGGATCCATTCATGAATAAACACCCTTGAGTGAAGTAACCGCAATTGGAGGCTGATATCATAGTAATTCAACCATAATAAACTGCCCAAAATCAAACAAGGACTCTCGGAAGAGCCGAACATACGTGCGTCGATGAAGTCAAACCTACAAACTATTGGACTCCGGAAAAATCACCGGAGTGGAGATGCATCCAAAACATCAAAACTATGGATTTCGGAAAAACAACCGTTTTGGAGATGCCCTCCAAAACACAACACAACTATGGATTTCGGAAGAACAACCGAAGTTGAGATGCACTCCAAAACAACACAACTATGGACTTCGAAAAAATAACCGAAGTGGAAATGCCCTCCAAAATATCAATCACTAATGGACTTCGGTAAAACCACCGGAGTGGAGATGCCCTCCAAAATATCATCACTAATGGATTTCGGAAAAGCCACCGGTTTGGAGATGCCTTCCAAACATATCACTCAAGATTATCACCAAACTCCAAACCCGTCCTCGTTTGTGAGAGGGTATTAGAGGTAATATTATCATAGATACGGACGGAGTTCAAAAGAAGATAAAGTTGTTGTGCCAATATAAATTTAGCCAAAATAAATTACTTCAAGTGATAATATTTATCTTAGTATTTAAATAATTTTAGGATAGTATAAGAGTTTGAATTTATTTATTATTTCTTTTATCTCCTATATAAAAGAGAAATATTGTACAACTTTATTCATCAATATAACAGCCATCTTTCCCATCTATTCCGATTTTCTTTAACATCATCTTATATCAACTCTTCTTGTAACCTTTGCCATTGTCAAGGAAGAAAGAAAGAAAGTGTTGAAAGATTGGTGTTTTATTAGTGTTAATCTTGTGCTAATTATGTATGGATTAGCTGTTTTTCTGTCCTAGTAAGGCTAATGAACAGAAAACTGTTTTTCCTGTTCATTAGCCGTTAGAAGACTTTCTGGATAAAGTTTATAGCCGTTGGAGGCTTTTCTATAAAGTGTAATCAACACTTATCCTACCCGATAAGGAGTTTTATCAATAAGAAAGATTTTCCTCTTCTTTTTCTCTCTTCTTTCTCTATTTCTACATGGTATCAGAGCCTGTTCTTACAAAAACTCTGTAAATATCTTTTTCAAAATGGCTACTGAGCATTCTTCAGAGGTTAACTCAAGGGAAGAAGCCACAAATCCTTCTTCCTGGACCACTGAACCCTCTATAATGTCATTTTCTGTTAAAAGAGAAACCTTTTAGCACTGGCTTCTTATTTTATTCATCCTTAGGAACTCCTATTTATACAACCAGAAATAGGAAACTTAACCTCCTAGGACTCTAATCAACCAGCCTGTCAAGGCGTGTCAATCCCAACAGAATCCCCTAATAAATGCCTTATAATCCGGCTACAATAATAACAATAATAATCAGAGAATATCTTAACAATAAATGTAAATAATTAAATTATTCTTTCAACACTCCCCCTCAAGTTGGGGCGAAGATATCTATAAGGCCCAACTTGCTCACAAAGTAGTCAAATTGTTTTCTGGCCAAAGCTTTGGTTAGCCCATCTGCAATTTGTTGTGTGGATGGCAAGAATGGTACACAAAACACCCCACTCTCTAATTTCTCTTTAATAAAGTGTCTGTCAATCTCCACGTGTTTGGTCCTATCATGCTGCACAGGGTCATTTGCAATGTCAATTGCAGCCTTGTTGTCACAGTAAAACTTCATAGGCCCAGATATGTCTGCTCCAATGTCTTCCATTACTTGTTTGATCCATAGACCTTCACATATTCCCAATGCCATTACTCTGAACTCTGCTTCAGCTGTGCTTCTGGCTACAACTGTCTGTTTTTTACTCCTCCAAGTGACTAGATTTTCCCATACATAAGTACAATACCCTGTCATGGATCTCATTTCCTTGGTACAAGTCCCCCAGTCTGCATCTGTATATATAGACACATTTCTGCTGTCATTCTTCCTAAAGTATAACCCTTTTCCAGGTGTGGTTTTTAGGTATCTCAACAGTCCCCTGGCTGCCTCCATATGAGCCTCATTGGGTGAATGCATGAACTGGCTCAATATACTCACAGCATAGGACACATCAGGTCTGGTGTGTGCTAGGCAGATCAGTTTCCCAACCAAACTTTGATACCTTACCATATCAACAGGATCACCTTTGGCACTTCCAAGTTTGAGGTTGCATTCCATTGGTGTGTTTGCTGGTCGAGCACCTTCCAATCCAGTCTCCTTTAGCAAATCCAAGGTATAATTTCTCTGTGTTAGCACCAATCCCTTAGAGGACCTGGCTACCTCCATACCCAGAAAGTGTCTCAGGGTTCCCAAGTCTTTGATTTCAAACTCTGATGCTAACTGTTTCTTGACCATACCTGCTTCTTCTTCATCATTCCCAGTCAGAATGATGTCATCCACATACATAATTAGAGCAGTCAGTTTGCCCTTCCCAGATTTCTTTATAAACAGAGTGTGGTCAGACCTCCCCTGTACAAAGCCTATGCTCTTCATGAACCTCATGAATCTGTCAAACCAAGCCCTTGGACTCTGTTTAAGTCCATACAAGGACTTCTTGAGTTTACAAACCTTTTCTCCAAACTGTTCAGTAAATCCTGGAGGAGGATCCATGTATATGTTAAGGGTGATTTTATACGTTTTATAAGGATATATTTTATATCAATTTCCCCCATATTCGTATGTTTCTCATAGAAATCGAGCTTTATATTGAAATATTGAGCAAATGGTGTTTTTAATAGTTGAATTGCAAAACGTAACGAATTATGTGCTTAAATTGTGATTTTATATTATTTTGGAGTTATGTTACGCTTTGGTATGTTTTACTATCTCTTAGATACATGTTTTCGAGCTAAAAGAGGATTAGAAGAGGTTGCATTCGGATTTTCTGATGAAGAGAAGAGATAGGGATGAGAAGGAAAGGATAAAGATGAAGAAATCAGCTTCTAGGCATGCTGGACTGGCGTCCAAGTCCCGTCCACTACGGACGGGCGTCCATTGCTTCAGACTGGCGTCCAAGAGGGGGTTTTACATACAGAGAGTTTGGACGTGGTATGAACGAGCGTCTGCTCTAGCGTTCAGAATGTTGGACGAGCGTCCAGAGAAGAGGACGAGCGTCCAGCGCCGACTTCAGCGCAGCCGACTTAAAACTCTATAAATACAGCCGCGTTTCTTAACCCTAAACACACATTATTCGATCTCATTGATACACCATCATAAGAGGCAAACCCTAGGCGGCCCCAGCCCCCTTTGGGGAGGCTGGGGTGGCAAGTTAGATTAGGTTTTTATTTTGCTTTTCTGTTTTGCTGCTGCGATGTACTCCATGCTTGGGGCTGCAATTGTTCGAACAGTTTGAATCCTTTTTCTTCAGGTTTTATCTACTTTTATTTAAGTTTGTTTTATGATTTTATCTCAAAGTTGTATCTTTTCCTATGCGATTATTTGTTATGCAACGTATATCGGAAGATGGTTGCTTATCGATGTTTGATTTTGATGGAAGTCATGTTAGACTTAGATCACCATAGGAAAGATTGGATTTTTAACCTTGACATAACGGAAGTTGATAGGTTGATTATCTAGGTTGCTAGATTTGAATAAATCTTACACCTTGTTTTGATTGATAGACGAATTATCTACGGAAGTAGGATTCATACTTTTGATTAGGTGAACCACATCTTTAGTTAATCATCACAAGATAACCTTAGATAGAGATAGAGGGTTTGAAGGATTGGATGATTTTGTTTGTTCATTGTTAATCTCCATGTTCATCTTCTTGTTTATTTCCTTTTATAGTTAGTAGTTTAGATTTAGTTTTTATCGTTTTTATCCTTCCCGGCTTTGGATTAACAATCCTCTCGTCCGCTTTTACTTTTCGTTTTTCGTTTTTCGTTTTCAGTTCCGTTTTGAATAAGTAACAATTTAAGGATTAATAAGATTAGATTTAACATCCCAATTCCCTGAGGATCGATACCCGTACTTATCCAACTTTACTAGCAACTACCCGGTATTCGGCCGGTTAGGAGGTAGTTTTGCATGGTAGTATAGGTTTATAAATTTTCTTTTGTTTTAATGATGCAAAATCTCCCCAACAAAAGTGGCGCCGTTGCCGGGGAATCGGTGTTTTGTTGAATCTTCTTTCGTTAATTTTTCTATTTTGTTACGTTTTATTTGTTTTTATTTTATTTCAATAAAAGTAGCGTTGAACAAATTGAGAGTTTTTATTTTTGCCGTGTTTCGATAACCGTTGGGTTAAGAATGTGCAAAAAGTTTTTTACTCGATTTGTGAAACGTGAACTATATGTTTGTTTGTATCTAGTCTAACCCTCTGTGCTTTAATTTGATGTGGTCGCTTTCTGTGATATTTGATGTATGATCTTTTAAGGAATTAGGGTTTGCTTTGTGTTTCTGCGTTTTCTATGCAAATTCGACTGTTGGACGAGCGTTCAGGTAAGTGAACGCCCGTCCAGTCCCTAACATGCAGGTAAACGAGCGTCTGGTTTGTTGGACGCTCATCCGTTCCAAAACGTATCAGCTCTGTTCTGTTTTCAAGAACCAGACGGACGTCCATATATCTAAACGCCCGTCCGGCCTGCATAAGTTTTAAACGCCCGTTTGAATTTGTTGAACGCACGTCCAGGTTCCAGAATTCCTCTTAATTTGATTTTTAATGCTTTATTTGATATGGATACTTTAATTTGAGCTTCTGTGGCTATTTCATTTTACGTAGATGTTCTGAACTTGCATATTCATATCTTTCCATCTACGAATCCATGTTAAATAATTGATTAATCTAATATACATGATTCATCTAGGCATGTTATAGTTACTGTCAGTTCTCGTATGCTATAATTGGTCTTATTGTTATTTAGTAGCTAATGTCGGTTTCCGTATGCTACATACCGTTGTGATGAATCTTGTTAGCTTTTAAGACTTATGTGCTTCCTTGTTGTTTATGTAACTCATATGGGTAGTGACAGACGTTTCCTGGGTTAAACGATCCTTACCGGCAGTGTACCGGGTCAAACTGTAGTGCTAGTATGGTGAGTCAGAGTGTCGAATCCTCAGGGAACTTGGTAATTTCTTTTATGTGTGGTTAAACACCAAAGAGCTGTTATTAACTCGATCTAAACCGCAATTTTATAACACAGATCACTACTATTCTAGTTAACATAAAATAAATACGAAAATTAAAAACTATACTAACATGATATATATAAATACATAAATATATATAGATCCGCATAAACCGCAATTTATATATATAGATATAAGTATATATAGATACCAAAATATTAAACGAGATAATTTTAGAGAACCGGCCAAAACTTATATAATTGGTTTATACGATCTTTCGATTAAATGAAATGTGTTCGATCTCTCCTTTTATTTTAGGTCCAATTGAGTAAATGAAACGGTGCACTCCGAGGTAAACAATTCCTCCTCACACGAGCGTATGAAATTGTCATATGTCCATTGCATCAGTCCAAGGTCCACAACTGGTTACGGTTTTTCGAACAGGTCCCGAGTACAAATCTACCTTTAGATAAAAAGGAGTCATTCCGTTCGTCAAACGGTCAATTTTATTTTAAAGGCTCCGGTTGTCAAGGCCGGACGATTCAACTTTCCGGTTTAAGTTTCAATTAACTGATGATTTAACATTATTACGATCTCGAGTACAAATTATAATAAAATTCATTTCTCCCAAAACAAATCTACCCCCGGGTAGGAAATCGGATTCCGTTATCACGTTGTTCACACGGCCAATTTTACCCTCCGGTTTTTCTATCTTTTATCTCGTATCCTAACTACGAGGCGTCAATTCATAATTAGATTATGAATTCCTCAGATCGATTAAATATGTCAATACGAAAAATAGAAAAATATTCAATTAACTCAATTTTAATAATTTTAACTTAACAACATTTCTTTAACGAAAAGATCGAAATAAAACTGATTACATAGCTTTGGCCAGTATTATATTTAGCCTAAAAACATTATAACAACGAAAAATATAAAAACAAACATAAATACTTAAGAAAAGTTACCCGGTTACAAATGCTGAATCGAGTTGTATTCTTCCGGACATTACAACGACTTCGACAACACCGAACTTCCGAGACTTTCCCGAGCATTATAACGATACTTAAAACTACATTATTACGGCGTAAGGCCTTATTTACAAACTACAAAATAAAAAAAGAAAAGAAAAGAGAGAAGAGGGGAGAATATATATATGAGATTGTATATATATATTTTGGTACACTCTGCGTCTGTTGAAATGAGGCCCCTTATATAGAAATTGGATCCTTGGCCGGACCGGTCCGGTAGTAGGCCGGCTCGGTCCGGAATCATGATGATGTTCCCATGTTGAATACACTCAGCATGTGCGTATGAGATATTTATATCATTAAACTTCTAAAATTCATATCTCGAGTTCTGGACCTCCAAAAATTGCAAACGAAATGCCAAAATTAAGGTCTCGAGAAACTCTACAACTTTCATGAAGAACTCTTCTCCGAAAACGCCTTCTTGATTACCTCGTGTTCCTCCGAAGCTTTTATGGGATTTTTCTTAACCCAAATCGATTAGCCACTTGATCACTTTGTTTAAGTTGTAGACCTCCAATCTTCATAATTTAAATTGCATTGGAAAACTCTCGGGAAAATCTACAACTTTTGTGAAGGACTCTTCTTCAGATAATGTCATTTTGATGAGCCATTCGTTTGTCGGAGACATTTCTCGATTATTACTTAACCAGATTGGTTGGCCACTTGTCCACTTAAGCTATTCAATTGACCATTTAAGCTCGTGGCACTCTCTAAATCATTCCAAGAGATATGATTATACTTCAATATGTCGATTCTCGGGGTCTCGGTTTATAAATCTGCAATAAAACATCACAAATACCCACGTAAATCTGACACGACACTCCGATTTACTAAAATCGGTACAAAATTACAACTTTTTACTACTAACTACTCTAAACTATAAAGATTAATATTTCATACTATTTATACCATAATTTCATATATTTTACATAGAATTCGTTGATAAAACATAATAATATAACGTATTTTTAATCATATAAAAATAATACATCAAATTACTCCCCACTTAGCTTTTGATCGTCCTCGAGCAAAAATAAGCGGTAATAAAAGATAATATTATAATTTTTAATGTAATTTATATTGTCAAATATATTACTTATGCTAATTTAAAATTATAAGAAGACAGAAAGAGTATATAACTAAAATAACTTAAACATTAAATATTATTTAGATGAAATTGTACATGTAACACTTAATAAGTATAAATAAAATATCAGATTTATTTTTAATCGTAACTATTATGAAATTTTGGAATCGGAAACTTCGGTCAGGTAGTCGACAAAAATGGCTTATAGAGTTTAGGCTCAAGATGTTGGTTAATCGGAAAAAAGGGAAATCAAAAGAGAAAGAGGCAAGTCGTACGTACCTACATCTTTATATTCTTGATAAAAAATAATCATCGATTAATAACATCTCTTCTTTTTCAGATTTTCTCTTTTTTTTATTTTTTATTTTTTTTAAGATTAAGAACTAAAAGCGTGAGTGTGTGTAGAAAATCAAACTTACAGGCATTGCTTCATCAAGATTGATCGGAGTACTACTCTTTCGATCGAAAATTACAAGTCCGGTTTCCTTAAACTTGTAATAATTCCTGAGATCTTATGATTCAACTTTTTCTTTTTCATCTTATCTTGTGCCTTCATTCCCAGCAATAGGACATTTCTAGATAATACCCTATTTGGACTACTATCATCGTGCAATCGGGAGCTTAATTACCTCATAGTGATATAGGACATTTCGTGATAATACCCTACTCACTCCAATCATTGGTAGCTACAACCGATCAGTTCTTTTTATTTTTAAGTTGTTAATCACAGATAAGGAAGATACCTGGTATTCGATTAATTTTGTGTAAATAGGGTGCTTCGTTCTTAATTTAGAAAATTAATATATCCGAACTTATTACCAAAATCGACTATATTGCAAGTGTCATGAGGTAAGATCGAATATACTACTACTTATCTAATCTTTCCAATCTCAGCATATACCAAAACTTAGCTTTTATGTCTCCATCTCTTTTCATAAGTACGTACAAACTTGCGGAATTTCAAGGAAATGTAGACCAAAATTAGCTAAAGCTTGGTTAATTAATTACAATTGACAATTTCGAGTGAGGTCTTGATCACTCTAATCAAGGCTGAGGTAGGTTATTTGGCTATAGTTATATTTTTGTGGTGCCAAAAATCAACATACTTAGTCCAATTCCAAATTCATAAGTCATATTGAAAATGATTCTAAACATTTTACTTATAAATATCAACATACTTATATAATTTCATGAAAACAATATCAAATATTAATTACTTCATTTATATAAACTTAAAATCTAAATTAGACATAATTATTTTTGACTATTTTTCGAAAATTTTAATGAATTTTCTAACCTAACTCTACTCCCCACTTACGAAGTGGCATCGTCCCGATGTTCAATGAGTAATAAATAAGTAGGTTCGAAAATAAAATTAAAATTATCTATTAACGTTATTATTCTGATTTTATTTTAGCGTATACTAATTATATCATTAAATTAAACAAACTTAAAAAACTAAGACATATATATTAAACAAGATACATTATTACAAACTTAAAAGAAAAACGTAAACTTAACTAAAGAACTTAAAACTTCAAATTTAACTAAAGAACTTATTAAATTTAATAAATTTATATCAACTCTTATAAAACATCTAAATTAAAACTAAAAAAAAACTTTTATAAAATTTTTATAAAACTCCTCAAATTTCATAAAGATCCAATTTTATAAAAATTTTCAGAAGTTATGCGAAAAATTTATAAAATATAAGAAAAGACTCGAAACTTAAGGGGTTCCTGATTCTTCGATTTCTAAATCTTCCAGAGTTCTGATATAACGCTCGATCAACCTAACTCCTAAAAACGAAGCATTTGAATTATCTCTCGGAATTCCATCGGGATTTTCGGATAACCACCTAATCGTTCCCTTCCTAACAATATTCAAACACTCATCCTGGGATTTGGTTGTGTTTTTCCCACAGCGTCCAACATGTTCACTTTTTCCACATATTCTCGCATCTCATTAGAAACTTTGTCCTTCTTTTTATCGCACTTCTTGATGTTCCATTACATACTTTTCTCAATCTGATCTCTCTCAACAATTTCTTGTTTTGTTCAAAAACTAAAGCTTCTATAGAAAACGCGACATCTTTATCAAGGCCTAATTTCAAAAGTAAAATAAAAACTCCTATTCTATCTAAAAAAGACATCCAGTTCTTTTACGTCTATCCGGTAAAAGACGAAAAGAGTTTAAACATAATTAAAAATACAGAAAAGTAGAGAAAAGATAGATAGCACCTGGTATTCGGCTGATTCCAGTTTCTCTGCTTTTCAGTTCTTCATTTTTTTTCTCTGCTTTTTCAATTTGTCGGGGGATCAATCAGTAACATTATTTCTTCTTTCAGTGTGATTCCTTCTCCCTCCACAAATAACTTTACTCTGTGACCATTGGCTATAAAAGTTGTATTTCCATCAGTTAGTTCAACAGATCCAGTTTTGTAAACCCTTGTTACTTTAAATGGACCTGTCCATCTTGATTTAAGCTTACCTGGAAACAACTTTAAACGTGAATTGTATAAAAGCACTCGATCACCTACATGGAACTCACGCTTAAAGATTCTCTTATCATGGAAAGATTTCGTGCGTTCCTTGTAGATTCGAGCATTTTCATAAGAATCGAGACGAAATTCTTCTAGTTCGTCAATTGAAGCAATCTATGATCACCGACAAACCTTAGGATCGAAATTTAGAAATCTAATAGCCCGAAGGCTCGGTGTTCTAACTCAACCTGGGAGATGACAAGACTTACCAAAGACTAGCTTATAGGGAGAACAACCAATTGGTGTTTTAAAAGCTGTTCTGTACGCCCATAATGCATCATCTAATTTAACTGCCCAGTTTTTACGATTTGAATCAACTGTTTTTTCCACGATTCTTTTAATCTCTCTATTCGATACCTCTACCTGTCCACTAGTTTGTGGATGATAGGGCGTTCCTAGTTTATGCGTTACACCATATTTCTCAACTATTTTAGTAAATGGTCGATTACAAAAGTGTGACCCTCTATCACTAATGATTGCCCTCGGAATGCCATATCTAGTGAATATGTTCTTTTTAAGGAATCGTATGACAACTTTGGTATCATTAGTGGGAAGAGCTTCAACTTCTACCCATTTCGAAACATAATCTACCATTACAAGAATAAATCTTTTTCCAAAAGATATAGGAAAAGGTCCCATGAAATCTATGCCCCAAACATCAAAAAGTTCACATTCTAAAATAGGTTGCATAGGCATTTCATGTTTTTTCGAAATATTTCCCCATTTTTGACAAGATTCACAAGATTTAACATATGTATAAGCATCTTTATATAGCGTAGGCCAATAAAAACCACATTGTAAAACTTTAAAAGCAGTTTTCCATCCTCCATGATGACCTCCTGCCTCACGATCATGACAAAACGATAAAATACTTAAAATTTCATTATCAGGCACACATTTTCTGATTATCCCATCCGAACATTTACGGAAAAGGTCCGGTTCCTCCCGGTAATAAAATTTTAAGTCATAAAAGAACTTTTTTTTCGTTGCCAAGTCCAATGAAACGGAATATAATCACAGGTTAAGTAATTAATGATATCTCCAAACCAAGGTGAATTTTCCTTAGAAGGAATTCTATTCTTTAATAACTGCATGGTTGAAGGAGTATCTATTCTAAATAATTGTTCATCAGGAAATGAATCTTTAATTTCATTCCCTATCTCTTCCTCAGTCTCCATTCTACTTAGATGATCTGCTACTACATTCTCACTTCCTTTTTTATCTTTAATTTCAATATCAAATTCTTGAAGTAGGAGAATCCATCTAAGAAGACGTGGTTTCGCATCCTTCTTACTCGCAAATACTTCGTATTTGAATGGTCTGTGTAGATTATTACCTTAGAACCAACAATATACGATCTAAACTTATCTAAGGCAAAAATTACAGCCAACAGTTCTTTTTCTGTAGTTGCATAATTAAGTTGAGCTGCGTTTAATGTGTGAGAAGCATAGTAGATAGCTTTGAGAATTTTGTTATACCTTTGTCCTAAAACAGCTCCTACAGCTAAATCGCTTGCATCACACATAATCTCAAAAGGCAAATCCCGGCCCCGGTGCTACCAATACCGGTGCAAGTAATCAACTTCGCTTTCGTGGTCTTAAATGATTCCATACATTTACTATCAAACTTAAAAGGTACTTCTTTTTCAAGCAAATGACTTAGAGGCTTTGCTATCTTCGAAAAATCTGCAATAAATCTCCTATAAAATCCCGCATGTCCAAGAAATCCTCTTAGAGTCCTTAGATTCACCGGTGGTGGTAATTTTTCAATCACCTCGACTTTAGCTTTATCAACTTCAATTCCTATTTCAGAGATTCTATGACCTAGAACAATTCCTTCTGATACCATTAAATGGCATTTTTCCCAGTTTAAAACTAAATTGGTATCCTCACAGCGTTGTAACACTCTTTCTAAGTGCGACAAACATTTACCAAAAGAATCTCCGTAAACACTAAAGTCGTCCATAAAAATTTCTAAGAATTTCTCAACCATATCAGAAAATATAGACATCATACATCTTTGAAACGTAGCAGGAGCATTACATAAACCAAACGGCATTCTTTTATACGCAAAAGTTCCATAAGGACAAGTGAAAGTAGTCTTTTCCCTATCTCCTGCTGCAATGAATATCTGTAAATAACCTGAATAACCATCTAAGAAACAGTAATATTTATGACCACTTAAACGTTCCAACATTTGAACTATGAATGGAAGTGGATGATGATCTTTCTTAGTATGATCATTTAGCTTTCTAAAATCAATGCACATTCGATATCCCGTAATTTCCCTTGTTGGAATCCATTCATTCTTATCATTCTCTTTCACTGTGAAACCTCCTTTCTTTGGTACAACTTGAGTTGGACTTACCCATTCACTATCTGATATAGGAAAGATTATTCCCATTTCTAATAGCTTAATCACCTCTTTCTTAACGATTAACTGTAAATTCGGGTTGAGGCGGCGTTGCGGTTGAATACAAGGTTTAGCATCTTCTTTCAAAATTATCTTATGAACACAAATCTCAGGGCTAATACCTCGAATATCGGCAACTGTCCATCCAAAAGCTTCCTTATGCTTTCTTACATTCTAAGTAATTGATCTTCTTGTTGCTCAGTTAAAGTTGATGAAATAATAATCGGTAATAGATTATCGGTTTCAAGAAAAGCATATTTCGATTTAAAGGTAACGGTTTCAATTCCGATTCTTCGGCGGATCTTCTATTGACGATTTAAGAACTCGGTCCTTCTAGTTCTAACTCCAAATACTTATGCCATGGTGGCTTAAAAGTAAAGCTTCCTTTATCTAGAGAAAGGATTATCTCTTTCATTTCAATGTCTTCCTCATCTTCTTTATAGATAGACGAGAGTTAAGCATTCTTCTAATCTGTCTTCAAAAGTTGGTAACTGATTATCATAGACAGAATGAATATCTTCTATAAAAGAACATGATTCTGGTGATGTATATGGATGGTTCATAGCTTTGAAAATATTGAAAGCAACTTCATCTTCATTGACTCTCAAAATTAATTCTCCTTTCTGAACATCGATTAAAGTTCTTCCTGTAGCTAGAAATGGTCGACCTAGAATAAGAGGCGCTGAATATCCTTCTTCCATTTCCATAACTACAAAGTCTACTGGAAAATAGAATTTGTCTACTTTAACCAATACGTCCTTAATAATCCCTTTAGGGTATTTAATCGATCTATCTGCCATTTGCAGAGTCATTTCAGTCTTAGTAAGCTTTCCTATGCCTAGCTTCTTATAATCCTCATAAGACATGAGATTTATACTAGCTCCTAGATCACATAAGACCTTCTTAAACGAAATCCTCCAATTTCACATGGAATCGTAAAACTTCCGGGATCTTTCGTTTAGGTGGTAACTTATCTTTGCGTTGAATTGCGTAACATTCTTCATTTAGGCATATATTCTCATATTCCTCTAATTTTTTCTTGTTTGACAGTATATCTTTCAGAAACTTTCCATAGGCAGGTATACTTATCAGAGCTTCAATAACAGGGATATTAACATGAAGATGACGAAAAGTGTCAAGGAAACGAGCATACTTCTTATCAATTTTTGCCTTTTTGATTTGATCTTTAGGAGGGTAAGGTAAAGATTCTAAATCTATAACCTTTGGCTCCTTAGTCAATTTCTCTTTTCCTTTCTCCTTAAACCTTTCAGTATTACTTAGTCGCCATGTTTCAGGTTCTTGAGTTTTTTCCTTTAAATTGTTCCCTGAATCCATCTCTACTTCAGACTCTTTCGGTTCTTCCTGTTTCTCATCCTTATTACCAGTTTCATCTATTCTAACATGTTCCTTGAATAAATTCCTTAAATCTTTATCCATAGGGTCTTTCAAAATCCTAGGGATTTTTACCCATTTTTCACCTTCATTCTCAGATTCCAAACTTCTATTCCTTTTCAAGAAATTCTCTATAATTTCTTCTTCCTCATCAGTGAATTCAATTTCATCTTTAGTTTCATCATTCTTACCATCTAAGTCATCTTCTACTTCATTATTCCCAAAGTTTTCAACTCCATTGCTTCCATTGAGCTTCCTACTTCTCGTAACTACAACATTTACCTCTCTTGGGTTTCTTTCAGTGTTACTTGGTAATCCTCCTGGGGGTCTACTGTTGTTACGTTCACCTTCCCTACTCAAATGATCTTCCATATTCCTTAATGAAGCTTCTATCGTTCTCATTCTGGTGTCATGTCCACTCATAGATGTTTTCATTGTACTCATATCCTTAGAGACTGTACCAATAGAAGTCATCATTGTTTCCATATTCTTAGATTGAGTAGATACTACACTCATCATATTTTCCATTAGTTTTTCCCATTTTTCAACTCCTTCTGCAGGTTGAGTTGAACTCTGAGTTACTGGTATACTTTGAGTGGTATGTTGAGGATAGGATCTAGGTAATGATTGTAAATTCTGATTAGATGTATTTTCTTGATAAACTTGATTGTTATTCATATTCCTATACTGAACTGGATATGGCGGTTGTCCTGGCTTACTAGGGTTTTCAGACCATCGATAAGTAGGATGATCTCTTCTAATAGCATTAAACGAGTTTGAATATGCATTGTTCAAATTCCTATGCTGCTGAAGAAAACTCACCTCCTCCCTTGAGTATCCTGTTGGTTCTTCACTCCCTAATGACACATTATCATGACTTGAGTATTCATTTGTTGTACTATTTTCTGAACTTTGGTTCTTATTCTGTTGTAAACCATCAAATTTCCTACTCAAATTTTCTAAATGTGCTAGAACTTCCGTATTAAACGTACATTCTCCTGCAAAAGCTACTTTTCTGGTGCTAGAACCGGTTTCCCACATTCTGTTATTTTTGGAAATCTTTTCTATAGCATCGTAAACTGTTTGAGCTTCACTCATCATTAACGAACCACCACATGCATGATCTACTTCCGCACGTGAATCTTTTCTCAATTTACGACGAAGAGTTGAATTTGCATATCTAAGGAATAACCATGATCGGGACAAGCTCTTAACGAGCTTTTTTAAACCTTTCCCACGCATTCCCAAGAGTTTCCTCGCATCCTTGTCTAAAGTTAGCAACCTCGACTTTTAATTCCAAATTTCGTCCAGGAGTGAAATATTGTTTCAGAAATTCAGTTTGAATCTCCTCCCAACTAGTAAGTGAATGATGTGGAAGAGACATAAACCAATCTCGGGCTCGTCCTTTTAGAGAAAAAGGAAACATAGTCATCCTCGTTAATTCTTTATGAGCACCTTGACTTTTGGCCGTATTGCACAGTTCTTAAAAAAGATAGAGATGATGATGTGGATCTTCATCATCCTCTCCTAGAAATTGGGCTCTTGCGTCAATTAAACCAAAAAGATGAGATTTAATTTCGAAATTATTCGCTCCTTCATTAGGTAAAAGTATGGGATTATTAGTCTGGTTTCTTCTCACGGTTTGATCACAGATAGGTCTCGGGTTTGGCGGATTGTTACGATTATTCTGGTTCCGATTCTGATTATTTCTATTATTATTATTATTATTATTATTATTATTATTATTATTATTAAGGTTAACAGGGTTCTGTCCATGCCCTAGAGCATGTTCCAGCCCTTGTTCAGGTGTTTCATCACTGATTTCAGCCATTCTCGTATTTCTGTTTGAAGATGATTCGTCAGGATTTCCCTGACTAGTATGACCTCGTTTACTCTCTACTCTTAACTGCCTTTCGTAAGTGTTTATGTCAGGCTTATAAGGAGTGAGCGGGGCCTTACCACTTCTGGTCATCAACTAACGAAAATAGAAAATAACTAGAAATAGATAGTAGTAGAAAAAATTGGTAACTTACCTATAAGGTAAGTATCAACGAAAAATAAAATAGAAATGGGATAAGAAAAGTGTTGACTTATTCTCGAGAATTTTGAGCTAATACAAGTAGTAACCATAGACACAAAAAAAGAAATTAGCGACGTTCCCCGGCAACGGCGCCAAAAAGCTGACCCCGCCTAACCTATCCCCGGCAACGGCGCCAGAAATCTGACAGACGTTTCCTGGGTTAAACGATCCTTACCGGCAGTGTACCGGGTCAAACTGTAGTGCTAGTATGGTGAGTCAGAGTGTCGAATCCTCAGGGAACTTGGTAATTTCTTTTATGTGTGGTTAAACACCAAAGAGCTGTTATTAACTCGATCTAAACCGCAATTTTATAACACAGATCACTACTATTCTAGTTAACATAAAATAAATACGAAAATTAAAAACTATACTAACATGATATATATAAATACATAAATATATATAGATCTGCATAAACCGCAATTTATATATATAGATATAAGTATATATAGATACCAAAATATTAAACGAGATAATTTTAGAGAACTCGGCCAAAACTTATATAATTGGTTTATACGATCTTTCGATTAAATGAAATGTGTTCGATCTCTCCTTTTATTTTAGGTCCAATTGAGTAAATGAAACGGTGCACTCCTGAGGTAAACAATTCCTCCTCACACGAGCGTATGAAATTGTCATATGTCCATTGCATCAGTCCAAGGTCCACAACTCGTTACGGTTTTTACGAACGGGTCCCGAGTACAAATCTACCTTTAGATAAAAAGGAGTCATTCCGTTCGTCAAACGGTCAATTTTATTTTAAAGGCTCCGGTTGTCAAGGCCGGACGATTCAACTTTCCGGTTTAAGTTTCAATTAACTGATGATTTAACATTATTACGATCTCGAGTACAAATTATAATAAAATTCATTTCTCCCAAAACAAATCTACCCCCGGGTAGGAAATCGGATTCCGTTATCACGTTGTTCACACGGCCAATTTTACCCTCCGGTTTTTCTATCTTTTATCTCGTATCCTAACTACGAGGCGTCAATTCATAATTAGATTATGAATTCCTCAGATCGATTAAATATGTCAATACGAAAAATAGAAAAATATTCAATTAACTCAATTTTAATAATTTTAACTTAACAACATTTCTTTAACGAAAAGATCGAAATAAAAGCGATTACATAGCTTTGGCCAGTATTATATTTAGCCTAAAAACATTATAACAACGAAAAATATAAAAACAAACATAAATACTTAAGAAAAGTTACCCGGTTACAAATCTTCGAATCAGAGTTGTATTCTTCCGGACATTACAACGACTTCGACAACACCGAACTTCCGAGACTTTCCCGAGCATTATAACGATACTTAAAACTACATTATTACGGCGTAAGGCCTTATTTACAAACTACAAAATAAAAAAAGAAAAGAAAAGAGAGAAGAGGGGAGAATATATATATGAGATTGTATATATATATTTTGGTACACTCTGCGTCTGTTGAAATGAGGCCCCTTATATAGAAATTGGATCCTTGGCCGGACCGGTCCGGTAGTAGGCCGGCTCGGTCCGGAATCATGATGATGTTCCCATGCTGAATACACTCAGCATGTGCGTATGAGATATTTATATCATTAAACTTCTAAAATTCATATCTCGAGTTCTGGACCTCCAAAAATTGCAAACGAAATGCCAAAATTAAGGTCTCGAGAAACTCTACAACTTTCATGAAGAACTCTTCTCCAGAAAACGCCTTCTTGATTACCTCGTGTTCCTCCGAAGCTTTTATGGGATTTTTCTTAACCCAAATCGATTAGCCACTTGATCACTGTTTAAGTTGTAGACCTCCAATCTTCATAATTTAAATTGCATTGGAAAACTCTCGGGAAAATCTACAACTTTTGTGAAGGACTCTTCTTCAGATAATGTCATTTTGATGAGCCATTCGTTTGTCGGAGACATTTCTCGATTATTACTTAACCAGATTGGTTGGCCACTTGTCCACTTAAGCTATTCAATTGACCATTTAAGCTCGTGGCACTCTCTAAATCATTCCAGAGATATGATTATACTTCAATATATCGATTCTCGGGGTCTCGGTTTATAAATCTGCAATAAAACATCACAAATACCCACGTAAATCTGACACGACACTCCGATTTACTAAAATCGGTACAAAATTACAACTTTTTACTACTAACTACTCTAAACTATAAAGATTAATATTTCATACTATTTATACCATAATTTCATATATTTTACATAGAATTCGTTGATAAAACATAATAATATAACGTATTTTTAATCATATAAAAATAATACATCAGGTAGCTACTGTCGGTTTTCCGTAATGCTACCATCTTAGGCCTTATGAGTTATATCTGTATAATATAGCTAACTGTTGGTTTTCCATAATGCTATCACTTTTGACGAGTCTTAAAGCGCGTCTACACTGCATGTAATGAACAGCACTGTCGTTTATCGTAACCTGTCATTATTTGGTAGACGTTTATTATATACATGTCGTGTTGCAAATGAGTGGGCTAGTTTTATTTTCTTTTATTTTCTTTTATTTTTGCATATCATTTAGATGCATATCATCTAGTTGCATTGTTTTTGTTTTTATTTCTCTTGAGTGTAGTTAGCTGTCGGTTTCCGTAATACTACCTCGTTTTTTTTTTCCATGATGGTAACTGTTGGTTTTCCATATGCCATCATTATTTTATTATTGTATATCATGTAGATTGCATTGTAATATATTTTCATGTAGTTGCATCTAGCCCTACTATTTTGTAATGTTCCATGTATAAGTTCCATCTTTACATGAGCTAAATCTGGAAAATCTTTCTGACTTCTTTTCCATGTATAATCCTCTATCATTATTAGTTGGAGTTTGATGTTTCTGTTTGCACATGTGGTCTATATCATTCTACAAGCTTCGTGGCTTTATTCTTAGATGTCCCGAGTTTAAGTGTTGATCTTTCCATCCGAGCGTTATTTCTTTTTGTGCTTATATCAAACTTCCATATTTAGACGCTTCGATGTTCGTACTTTCCCTGTTTGATTTTTCCATCTGAAGCGATTCTATTTTGTGCTTTGTATGTTCTATTCCCCGTGTCCCCGAGATACTGCCATGTTTTTCAAGTGGTGCAGGTACATTTTTAGTTGTTCTTGTTAAGCTACCTTTGGGAGTTGAAGCTGGTAAGGACTCCATATGATGTCACCATTGTTGTCTTCTTCAGCCTATCTTCATATTATTACCAAATCAGCTAAGTTCTTTATCTTTTCTTTAATTCTGCACAACATGAGGACATGTTGTTATTTAAGTGTGGGGGAGGGGAATAGTTTCATGTATCTACATTCATTTGCCATACTATTATATTTCTATGAAAAAGTGCTAAATTTTAAAATTTTGTTTGTTTTGTCCCGAGTGAGCATGGCATATCTTTATTTGAGTTTTTATATCATTGGTGCATTATTTTGCATATTTAGTAATTTTAGATGTCTCACCTGATCTATTTTTCACGTGCCATAGTAGACGATGAGCTATATTTTAAAGCTATGCCCATTTGATTAGAGATTTTTTGATGATTATCGCATGATTCTTTGCTTGCATACGAATTTTGGAAATTTTAATAGTTTGTATTTAGAATTAAAGTATGACGTACTGTGAATATCTGAAGGTTTGAATGTGATAAGAGGGATATAATTTAAGGTTTGTATACCAATCTAAGATGAATAATATGAATTATATATATATAAGTGTCGGAAGTAGCTGGCAATGATTTGAGTGCGGTAGGGCATTATCACGAAATGTCCTATACCACTATGAGGTTCAATAGCTCCCGACTGCCTGATGATAGTAGTCCAGCTAGGGTGTTATCACGAAACATCCTATTGCTGGGAATGAGGGCATATGTGCTATACATGTGGAATTGATTGAACTTTAAGAAAAATTAGTGAATGGTATTGTGAAAAGATGGGTGAGAACCGTAGTTATCTTCTGACTATCCCCAGTATAAACTGAATGATATGTTGTAGGGATTATCCTCTAAGTATGTCGGAAATATTTTAAATGCTCCCTATTATCTTTTCCGAATCTGTATGTTTTGTGAGGTGCATGTTATAATCATTTTTATATTTCTAATTTAAATGGGATGTTGGCTAGTTTTGTTTGAATCAATTTCAAGTGTGGACTTAGTGGAAATTTTCTATGGCTATGCACACACTCACTTGGGTGAACCTCTAAACTACTTGAATATGTTTTATATTTGCATAAATGTTTATATGTCTCGAGTCTTGATTATGTTTTGTCTTGCTCGGGACGAGCAAGGTTTAAGTGTGGGGGAGTTGTTAAGGGTGATTTTATACGTTTTATAAGGATATATTTTATATCAATTTCCCCCATATTCGTATGTTTCTCATAGAAATCGAGCTTTATATTGAAATATTGAGCAAATGGTGTTTTTAATAGTTGAATTGCAAAAACGTAACGAATTATGTGCTTAAATTGTGATTTTATATTATTTTGGAGTTATGTTACGCTTTGGTATGTTTTACTATCTCTTAGATACATGTTTTCGAGCTAAAAGAGGATTAGAAGAGGTTGCATTCGGATTTTCTGATGAAGAGAAGAGATAGGGATGAGAAGGAAAGGATAAAGATGAAGAAATCAGCTTCTAGGCATGCTGGACTGGCGTCCAAGTCCCGTCCACTACGGACGGGCGTCCATTGCTTCAAACTGGCGTCCAAGAGGGGTTTTTACATACAGAGAGTTTGGACATGGTATGAACGAGCGTCTGATCTAGCGTTCAGAATGTTGGACGAGCGTCCAGAGAAGAGGACGAGCGTCCAGCGCCGACTTCAGCGCAGCCGACTTAAAACTCTATAAATACAGCCGCGTTTCTTAACCCTAAACACACATTATTCGATCTCATTGATACACCATCATAAGAGGCAAACCCTAGGCGGCCCCAGCCCCCTTTGGGGAGGCTGGGGTGGCAAGTTAGATTAGGTTTTTATTTTGCTTTTCTGTTTTGCTGTTGCGATGTACTCCATGCTTGGGGGCGCAAATGTTCGAACGAGTTTGAATCCTTTTTCTTCGGGTTTTATCTACTTTTATTTAAGTTTGTTTTATGATTTTATCTCAAAGTTGTATCTTTTCCTATGCGATTATTTGTTATGCAACGTATATCGGAAGATGGTTGCTTATCGATGTTTGATTTTGATGGAAGTCATGTTAGACTTAGATCACCATAGGGAAGATTGGATTTTTAACCTTGACATAACGGAAGTTGATAGGTTGATTATCTAGGTTGCTAGATTTGAATAAATCTTACACCTTGTTTTGATTGATAGACGAATTATCTACGGAAGTAGGATTCATACTTTTGATTAGGTGAACCACATCTTTAGTTAATCATCACAAGATAACCTTAGATAGAGATAGAGGGTTTGAAGGATTGGATGATTTTGTTTGTTCATTGTTAATCTCCATGTTCATCTTCTTGTTTATTTCCTTTTATAGTTAGTAGTTTAGATTTAGTTTTTATCGCTTTTATCCTTCCTGGCTTTGGATTAACAATCCTCTGTCCAGTTTACTTTTCGTTTTTCGTTTTTCGTTTTCAGTTCCGTTTTGAATAAGTAACAATTTAAGGATTAATAAGATTAGATTTAACATCCCAATTCCCTGAGGATCGATACCCGTACTTATCCAACTTTACTAGCAACTACCCGGTATTCGGCCGGTTAGGAGGTAGTTTTGCATGGTAGTATAGGTTTATAAATTTTCTTTTGTTTTAATGATGCAAAATCTCCCCAACAGTATACTTCCTCCTTTAGTTCTCCATGAAGAAAAGCATTCTTCACATCCAGTTGCATAAGTGGCCAATCTAAATTTACTGCCACAGATAGTAGAATCCTGATTGTGTTGAGTTTGGCCACATGTGAAAAAGTTTCTGAGTAGTCAATCCCATATGTTTGAGAGTACCCTTTAGCCACTAGCCTGGCCTTATGTCTCTCAATGTGTCCATCAGTGTTGTATTTAACTACAAATACCCACTTACAACCCACTGTTTTCCTTCCTTCTGGCAGGGTGATAGCTTCCCAGGTTCCATTCTTCTTCAGTGCCCTCATTTCTTCCAGATCGCTTCCTTCCATTCGGGTACCATAAGAGCTTCATGGACATCTTTAGGTATTGTGGTAGATGATAGGCGGTAGTGAAGGCCTTAAATGAAGGTGACAGAGCGGCATAGGATAGATATCTGGCTATGGGATGTAGGGTGCATTTTCTGGTTGGTTTTCTGAGAGCTATGGGTAGATCATCTTCTGGCTTTAGTGAGTCAGGTTGAGTTTTTTCTGAGTCTGGTTCTGGTTCACTTCCTGATGCAACATCTGTGTCATTTGCTTCCTCGAGTGATTTGTACGTGTCGATGACGATGTGCTCGGGGTTTGATTCTTCGTGTCGCTCATTATTGGACTTATCTCGCCTTCTTTGGATACTTCCTCACATAAGTTTTACCTTGGAAAGGTCTCTCCTTGAGAGGTTCTGGAGGATTTGTGACTTCATCCTCTGTTTGGAGACCAGAATCAGAATCTAGGGCCTTACTGGTGTCTCTAAGTCTAAAATTCAAAAAATCATATTGTTCTTCAAACATATTTTCAGGCTCAGACACACTTGTACTATCCCTAGACTCCCCCTGAAATTGAACCTTATCAAAAAACATGTGTTCTTCTAGAAAAGTTACATCCATAGTGACAATAAACTTCCCAGTGTTGGTGTCAAGGCATTTATAGCCTTTTTGTGTGGGTGAGTATCCTAGAAAACAACATTTTTTGGATCTAGGTTCTAATTTCCCTTGATTATAAGTGTGTACATAGGCTGTGCTCCCAAAAATCTTTAGAGGTAGTTTTCCAACAAGTTTGCTTTCAGGAAAAACATTTTGAAACAGACTTAGGGGTGTCTTGAACCCTAATACTCTAGATGGAAGCCTGTTGATTAGGTATGTGCTGTAAGGACACTCTCCCCCCAGAATGTTTTTGGACATTTTGAAGTAAATAGGAGTGTCCTAGCAACCTCCAGCAGGTGCCTCTTTTTTCTCTCTGCAACCCCATTTTGTTGTGGGGTTTTTACACAGGAACTCTGATGGATAATACCTTTTTCAGCCATGAATCCATCTAGGTATTGATTGAAGTACTCTGTGCCATTGTCACTTCTTAAAATCTGAATTTGTGTGTGAAACTGATTGCTAATCATTTCATAAAATCTTTTAAAGATCATTTCTACCTCTGATTTTTCTTTCATTAAATATACCCATGTCAACCGTGTGTGGTCATCTATGAGAGTAACAAACCACCTTTTTCCATTCAGTGTACTCACCCTAGATGGACCCCATACATCACTATGAATCATAGTGAATGGCTTGGAGGGAACATAGGGTTGAGCAGGATATGGTTGTCTGGTGAGTTTTGCAAGAATACAAAATTCACAATGAAAATTCACGCTTTTATTATTTGAAAACAATTCAGGAAACAACTTTTGCATATAAGGAAAACTGGGATGCCTTAATCTCCTATGTAAGACTAGAATCTGATTCTGATTTGACTGGGACCTTGTATGGTAGCTTCCTCTCTCAAGGTTCTCCTTTTGTGAGTCCATTCCAGATTCCAACACATAGAGTCCTCCAATGAGCTTACACCTGCCAATCATCTTCCCCAAATCCTTGTCCTGAAACAGACAGTAATCTTTAGAAAACACAGTTTCACAGTGTTGATCAAGTGTAAACTTACCTACTGACAAAAGATTGCATGCTAGTTTAGGGACATGGAGGACTTCTTTTAGGGTAATATTTGGTGCTACACAAATAGTTCCTTTCCCAGCAATAGTGGAAAAAGAGCCATCTGCCAATCTGATTTTTTGATTTCCTGAACATGGATGATAATTTGAAAAAAGTTCAGAGGATCCAGTCATGTGGTCAGTTGCTCCGGAGTCAACTATCCACTCTGTTTTATGACTGCTTCCTAACAAGGCTAAAGATATATGGTTACCTGACTCAACCAAAGAACAGTTTGGTTTGGTTTTCTGGAGAGTTGTGAGTTCAGCAATTTGCTCAGCTGCTCTAGTTGGTCTTGAGTGAATGGAAGAAGTCCTGTAGGATTTGATGACCCAGAATCAATTGAGACCTGGTTTGCCTTCCCCTGATCAGTCCCCGAGGGTTTGTGCCTTTGTTCTTCCAAGATGGCTTCCCATGGATACCCCAACATGTGTCCTTAGTGTGTCCAGTTTTCTTGCAGTGGTCACACTTAAGCCTCAGCCTGTCAGCCTTCCTTATTGACTCTGATCTGCTTGCCGCCATTGCAGATCCTTCCACTTCAGTGTGTCCATGAGTGCCCCCTGATTTGTGCATAATCCTTCTCCTGGATTCCTCCCTCCTTACTTCAGAAAAAGTCTCTCTGAGTGATGGTAGTGGATTTCTACCCAGAATTCTCCCCCTGACTTCGTCTAAGGTTTGATCTAGTCCTGCCAGGAATGAGTATACTCTCTCATTTTCTTCTCTTTTGTGGAACTTTACACTATCTGCTGTGCATTCCCACTTGTCCTCGTGATATAGATCCAACTCCTGCCATAGGGTTACTATGTCATTATAGTAAGAGGTCACATCTCTTTCTCCTTGCCTCAAACTCCATAATTTTTTCTTGACTTCATAGATTTGAGATGTATTTTCAAGATCAGAATACATCTCCTTGACTGCATCCCAGATTTGTTTGGCTGACTTCAGGAACATGTGAGGTCTGGCAATGTTTGACTCCATAGAGTTTAGGAGCCAGGCCCTCACCATTGAGTCTTCAGTTTTCCAGTTTTTGAATTTTGGATCATCTTCTGATGGAGCAGCCTCCTCTCCAGTTAGTAATCCCAACTTTCCTTTCCCATCGATGGTAAGAGTGATGGTTTGTGCCCATTCGAGATAATTTTTTCCATCTAATCTCCTAGCAGGAAGTAGGATTGCCCCTGAATTCTTTGAATTGTCATCACTGGTTAGGAGGCTGGTATTCCGAGTCTCCGTTCCAGTTTCAGTTGATCCACCGTCGGAAGTGTTACCCCCGGAGATGGGAGTCCTTTCTCCGGTGAATGCTGCTCGATAGTTCATCGGATTAATTTCTGGAAGTATTTTTGCTGTAACAAGGCTCCGATACCATGTTAAAAGAGAAACCTTTTAGCACTGGCTTCTTATTTTATTCATCCTTAGGAACTTTTATTTATACAACCAGAAATAGGAAACTTAACCTCCTAGGACTCTAATCAACCAGCCTGTCAAGGCGTGTCAATCCCAACAGAATCCCCTAATAAATGCTTTATAATCCGGCTACAATAATAACAATAATAATCAGAGAATATCTTAACAATAAATGTAAATAATTAAATTATTCTTTCAACATTTTCCACTCATAAACTCAATGGTGATAACTATCTCCAATGGTCTAGATCCATCAGACTCCTTATCACAGGGAGAGACAAGGAAGAATTCCTTACTGGAGAGAGCAAAGCACCAGAAAAAGGTCAACCCAACTACAAGAAGTGGAGGGTTGACAACAGCCAAGTCATGGCAATTCTTCTGGGGTCTATGACCACTGATACTGCTGAGAACTTCATTCTTATGGACACTGCTGAGGAGATATGGAATGGGGCTGCTGATCTTTATTCAAAAAATGAAAATATCTCTGCTGTCTATGAGATTGAAGCTAAGGTACAAGATATGAAGCAAGGTGATCTCAGTGTCACCATGTTCTACAACTCTCTGTCTAAGTCTTGGCAACGGCTTGACGAGTTTGGAAAATATTTCTGGCGATCGCGATGATGCAAAGACTTATATGTCTTTGAAAAATCAAAGAAGAATCTTCAAGTTCCTAATGGGACTTAACTCCAATCTTGATGATGTGAGGGGGAGGATATTAAGTAAAAAACCCCTCCCCTCTGTCAAAGAGGTTTTTGCTGAGGTTAAACATGAAGAGAGTAGGAGGAAACTCATGCTGAGTAATACTACTCCTCCTACATCTCTGGAAAACAGTGCTCTTTTTACTAAGAGTGTATCCCAATCACGTCCATTCAAAATCAGAAACAAAAGAACATAAGGCCTGTCTGTGAGCATTGTAAAAAGACAAAGCCATACAAAGGAGACTTCTTTGGAAACTCCATGGCAAGCCTCCTAATTGGAAACCTAAGAATTATGAAAATTCTGCCAAATTTGCTACCTTTGAGGAACCTAAGTCTGAGAATGAGTTCAGTAAAGAGCAAATTGAGGCTCTAAAAAGGCTTCTATCTGCTCAAACTTCTCAGACTGCTGCTCCTCAAGGAGTTGCAACTATGGCTAATGCAGGTGTGTGCCTTAATACCTATGCCAGTAATCATGTGGTTAGAAATATATGGCTTGTTGATTCAGGGGCCTCCAGTCATATGACTGGAAACCCTGAACTCTTTATAAAAATCACCAAGTGTGTATCTCCTCATACTATAAAGATTGCTGATGGGACTTCCTCCCATGTTTCTGGTACTGGGGATGTTATAATCAATGAAAAGATAACTCTTAAGAATGTACTTTATGTTCCTAACTTGCAATGCAATCTTTTATCTGTAAGCAAACTTGTAAAAGACTCAAAGTGTGCTGTTTTGTTTCACTCTAATGGCTATAAGTTTCAGGACTTATGCTCCAATATGGAGATTGGCAGTGCTGAAGCTTACTCTGGGCTGTTTGTGTTCAAGACTCACTTCACTGACAAGTTTTTTGATGATATTCCTAGAGGCTTAGCCAGTTATAACAAGTCTGTTTCTACTTGTAATCAGATTATGTTATTACATTATAGGCTAGGACATCCTAACTTTGCTTATATGAAGAACTTGTATCCTGATCTTTTTAATGGAAAAGCTATTTCTGATCTTTCTTGTGAAGTGTGTCAACTTGCTAAACATACCAGATCTGTTTTTCCCAGTGGAGGTTATTCTCCATCCAGACCTTTTTCCTTGATACACAGTGACATCTGGGGTCCTTCTAAGAAAGCTACAACATCTGGAAAAAGATGGTTTGTAAGCTTTATAGATGACCATAGTAAAGTCACTTGGCTCTTCCTTTTAAAGGAAAAATCTGAAGTTGGTGAAATTTTTCAGAATTTCTATACCATGGTCAGAACTCAGTTTGAATCTAAGATTCAAATACTGAAAACTGATAATGGTACAGAATATTTTGAGAAGTCACTTGCTAAGTTCCTAACTGAACAAGGCATTGTTCATTTAAGCACGTGTGTTGATACCCCCCAACAAAATGGGGTGGCAGAAAGAAAAAATAGACATCTGTTAGATGTGGCAAGAAGTATAATGTTCACTATGCATGTACCAAAGTATTTATAGGGTGATGCAATTCTAACAGCAACCTACTTGATCAACAGGATGCCCTCAAGGGTTCTAAAATTCAGAACTCCGATTGGAATTCTTAAAGATCACTACCCTAAGTCTCATCTTTTTGGTAGTCTTCCTATGAAAGTGTTTGGAAGTACTTGTTTTGTACATATCCATGCCCAACACAGAGGAAAACTTGATCCTAGATCTGTGAAATGTATTTTTGTGGGTTACTCCTCCACTAAAAAGGGGTACAAATGCTACTGTCCCACTACTAAGAAAGTATACACCACTATGGATGTTACTTTCTCTAAAAATATGCCCTATTACAGTGCATCAACTCAAGGGGAAGGTTTATATGAATATCACAACTCATGGAACATAGTGGTTCCTAGAGTGGCTGATAATAATATAACTATTCCTGAAACTCAAGGAACTTCCAATGAGGAATCAGAAAAGGAGGAACATGATGGTGTCCCTCCTCCTGGTCCCACAAATGAACCTAGTGTCATTGTGTACACCAGAAAGAGGAAGGCAGTTCATCAAAATCCTGAAGTTACTGACACAGATCTTAATGATCAAGGATCATCACATGAAAATAATGATTCAGAAGAATCCTCAGAAACTGATGACTCTGAGGGTTCTAATGAAATGGAAGGTGAACTTGATGAGAGGCCTATTGCCCAAAGAAAAGGGGTTAGGAAGTGCACCACTGATCATCCCTTGTATAACTACTTGTCCTATGACAAGTTGTCACATGATTTTTATGGTTTCACTACCAGCTTGGATAAGATTAGCATTCCTAAGAATGTTTACCATGCTATGCAAGTCCCTGAATGGAAAGCTGCACTAAATGAAGAAATGCATGCTCTCATTAAGAACAAAACTTGGAAGATCACTCCCCTGCCAAAGGGTAAACATCCAGTGGGATGTAAGTGGATCTTCACTGTCAAATACAATGCTGATGGAACTCTAAATAGGTATAAGGCAAGGCTAGTGGCCAAAGGTTTCACTCAATCCTATGGGATTGACTATCATGAGACCTTTGCCCCTGTAGCCAAGCTAAATACAATCAGAATTCTCATGAGTATTGCAGTAAACCTTGATTGGCCACTCACCCAACTGGATGTTAAAAATGCCTTCCTATATGGAGAAATCCAAGAGGAGGTTTATATGCATCTCCCTCCTGGATTTGAAAGCCTAGGGGAGAAAGGAACTGTCTGCAAATTACAAAAGTCACTCTATGGACTCAAACAGTCCCCAAGGGCCTGGTTTGAGAGGTTTACAATCTTTATGAAAAGGAATGGCTTTAATCAATGCCACTCTGATCATACTTTATTTACAAAGTTCAGATCAGGGAAAACTACTGTGTTAGTAGTTTATGTTGATGACATCATTCTAACAGGAAATGATGATACTGAAATCAGAAACATTAAAGATATGTTGGCTTCTGAGTTTGAAATAAAGAACTTAGGAAATCTAAAGTATTTCCTTGGAATGGAGATTGCCAGAAATTCTGATGGAATCTCTATTTCCCAAAGAAAATACACCCTAGATCTCTTAAAAGAAAGCGGGATGCTAGGGTGTAAGCCTTTCGAAACACTGTTGAACCCGGCCTAAAGCCGGGGAATGAGTCCGATAGCCCTCTCGGTGGACAAAGGGAGATATCAAATTTGGTAGGAAGACTTATCTATTTATCTCATACCGGACACGATATCCGTTTTTTCTTTGTAGGTTTGGTGAGCCAATTCATGCATCAACCTACAGAAAGACACATGCAAGTTGTTGAAAGAATTCTAAGGTTTCTAAAGAAAAATCCTGGACAGGGCCTCCTCTTCAAGAAGGGTGTGTCAAGGGAGGTAAAGATTTACACTGATGCTGACTATGCAGGGGATAAAACCAATGGAAGATCAACTACAGGGTACTGCACCTATGTTTGGGGTAATCTCACCACATGGAGGAGCAAAAAGCAACATGTGGTCTCAAGGAGTAGTGCTGAATCAGAATTAAGGGCATTGGCACTTGGTGTTTGTGAAGGCATCTGGGTGAAAAGGGTACTTAATGAACTAGGGTTCAAAAACTCTGAACCTACTCAACTCCTATGTGACAATACTTCTGCCCTAAGTATTGCTGAGAATCCTACTCACCATGATAAAACAAAACATGTTGAAGTGGATAGGCATTTCTTAAGGGAAAAAGTTGACAATGGAGATATAACCCTTGTTCATGTGAAGACTCAAGAACAAGTTGCTGATGTTTTGACCAAACTGTTTCAACTCAAGTCTTTAACCATCTTCACTCCAAGTTTGGGTGCATCAACATCTACAACCAAACTTGAGGGGGAGTGT